>CM042220.1:10798750-12125000 GCA_023566465.1 Cottus gobio
ATTATTTTTCATCTATGGTGAGACGCAACAATACATGTTTCCATCTGTTGCCTTGGTAGCAAATAACAGGGTTTAAAACCATTTCTCACATGGATTACCTTAATGGCTATCTCTGTCTCATTCTTCTCCAATCAGATGCCAGTGTGATTAGCCATGTCAGTCACTGGTGAAAGCCCCTCGTGCACAGTGGCACTGCAGTCTTCTGTCTGAATAGACTCGGCCGGGCGTGGGGAGGGGGGTCTCCAATGGCCGCCTGCACTGTCACTTCAATATTGTACCATGGGGAAACATGTTGACATTCCTCTCCACCGGATTATTGTCACTCTTTGTGCTGTCCATTAAGGCCGAGCAGCACATTGTCACACATTCTCCACAAATAATAAAAGTACGCAAAGGCTTTCTACATGATTATCTTGGATGGAAAGGGGCTTCAACCGACAAGGAGATGAAATGTCCGACAGCCAGGTCAGCTCACTGGTGAATGCAGTTAGTTTGGACTGATGTTCATTACTGTACATGCATTTAATGTTGACAACTAGTGACGGTTGTCTGAGTATGCGTGCATACATCCATTGATGCATGTTAATGTGTGTTTATGTATTTGTTCATGTCAATACAGAAGTACAAAGTCCACTCTGTCATGCACTTTGTTTTAGCCCTTTGCCCGTACCCGAACCGCTTTCTTTGTGCAGCCCATGTTTGCTCAGCAGTGGACACGGGCCTCAGCTAAGAGCATCTGGGGTGCTATGATTAAGTATTAATTCAGGCGTGTGATCGATTTCCCTCCAGCTGCTGCAAAAGAACTGAACACAGAGGGCAATGTTCAAACCCTGACTCGGATTAGTGTTCAACAAGAGATCCTTTTTTTTTCTGTTTCACTCTGGGCGCAATGTGCAATATTCACTGCTGAACCGACCAGACGGACCACACGCAAACAAAGAAATGTCCCCTCTTGTGTCACCATCACTTTATACTACCTCTCTAAACACAAGCAATGTAAACTCAAACATTTGCCCGAAGTCCAACAAAACTGTACTTGCGGTTCGTTGTGTTTTTCGCTCACATAAAGGGTTCTGCAATGTTTGGTTTTAATCGTAGAATCTGGGGATTAATGTTCCTTCTTTCTGAGGGCCGCAAACAGGCTGTGTCCCAGACATGCATCCCTATCCCTTTAACTCTCCCTCTGCAGATCACTTGATCTCTGACCGCTGCTCAGGATGGATTGACACTCGTGCCACTCAGTCAGTGGAGAGGCCTCCCCACCCCACCTCTGACCCTGCAGGTCACCAATTAGGCTGTGTGTCCGTCATCCAACCAGCCACCCAAAACCCCCCTTTTCCTGTGGATGATACCCCGCCGCACGGGAGGCCATATTGGCCCCGTCCATTTATCTTCATCAGGGTCTATCCCGGTGGAGGCCTCCCTAACCCCAGAGGGCCCCCTCATCTCTGGTCATGTCTCACTCACTGCCTCTAACTTTCCCTGAGAGGTCCGTGCGTATTCTCATCAGCCCTCACCTTCAGAAGCACCTGATGGCAGGTGCAATGGCAGCCTATTACGTGGAAGCAGTTTTGTTTTCAGCATGCTAATGAAGAAGGGGAATGGGGTGCAAGCAGAGGACAGACCAATGGATAACGATGGTTTCTGAGGGGCCGGGGTGCACTGGAGCGTACAGTAAGGCTTTGCAGGCCAGTTTATTTCTCTGGAATTGGAGGGTGTGAAACACTACTGAAATGGCAGGCAGAGGCCAGTTAATGGGCCTGTCAAGACGGCCAACCTTGCTTTGAGTTTACTGTTTTAGTATCATTTTCTCTGTGTGTGTGTGTGTGTGTGTGTGTGTGTGTGTGTGTGTGTGTGTGTGTGTGTGTGTGTGTGTGTGTGTGTGTGTGTGTGTGTGTGTGTGTGTGTTTTCTGGCCATGCAAGTATACATGAGCACGGGGGCTCGCTCCCTCATCACTCACGTTGAATGGACGTCAGCCAGCAGTGAAATTAGACTGTTTCTCCCTCAGTGGCGCACTGTCACCACTGAGATGGGAGGAGGGGGAGCAGTCTGCTCCCAAGGCACTTTTAGTGGAGGCCCATTTTGAAGCGTTTAAAGTTTGACACCTGCTGACATACTGTCAAAAGCACAATGACCTACAAACGGCCATACTCTCTCTCTCCATCCGAAAGGTAAAGCCACAGCATTGGACCACGTACTCAAAGTCATACAACCATTAAATCAAGCAAGCAGTGGCTCTCTATTTTATCTAAACGCCTCTATTTGGCACCACCTCAAAGACTAGCTGCTCGAATTCCAGTAAGCCAATCCATTTGATTGCCTGACACGGTGAGGACAATGCCCTTTGTTACTCAGATTCAATGATTTTTGGAGCGAGGCTATAGTCATATTCTTGAGCCAGGGGCAGACTATCCACTCAAGGTATGTACAGCATTAAGTGAACAGAATGGAAACTGCCTGGTTTTTGCTTTTGCTATAATTTTTGATAAAGCTTTGGATAAACATCTGTTTCTGCCAACGGCTTTATATTGCGACATCCTTAGGTTTCAGAGATGTGATTAAGGGGTTATGCATGCGTGTGCATGTGTTTGCCCAAAGTGTAATCCCAAGACCGCCCTCTCTCTTCTCAAGGTTGTGATTAGAAGGTTTGGTAATTACTGTACAGACAATCTTCATACTTTACAGTTTTATTTCACTGTTGGCATTCCCCGTCATTTTTTTTTATGTTCTAGACATCTAACATACAGTGCAACTCGTTTTTTTCCTCTTCCAAACCAACATTTATTTCTATTACTTTCTTTTACTATTTTTTGACTCTTTCATTTCAGTGTTTGGAGATGCGTGGGGTGTTGAAACAGCTGCAGACACAGAGCATGTTGTGACTTTATGGTGATATTGCTCTCGCATTCCCAACAGCATCTCTTTGTCTGACGGCTAAGTGGAGTGAGGTTACAGTCTTTTATGTTATCAGGCTTTTACCACTGCTCCGCTCCCTCCCCCTCTCCCATTACAGGTCATCCTGCAGCATCTCCCGCCGCTGCGCTTAAATATTTAAAAGCCTTTCCCCCTTCAGCTTTACTGTTTGTTTACCTATTTATTATGTTATCATACATACTACTTATTTATATGGTCTGGTATACTATCATTCTATCTCGCCTTTATCTTTTTTATATCAGGGTTGATTTGTTTAGTTTTTTACTGTGTTTTTGTGCTCTAATGGAAATAAGTGCCTAGCCAGGTGCTTGTCCTGGCATTTATACGAGGTTACCATTGATTTGCTCAATCACACCAGACCAAATATTTTCTTTTATATTATATATTTTTCTTTCTGTTCATTTATACACTTATTGGATTCCTCGGGTCCCATTCTCAGCCTACGCTGTGATCCTCTTGTTTATACAAGGTCTGGTTGTCCTTGCAGATTTTGCCACTTTAATTTGCGGTTGCCCATAAATGCTGTGTTGATTCACGGCTGGTAATTTAGCGCGTGGCCGCGAGGGGAGTGGACGGGCCGCGGTTCCCGCTCATTAATAGTGGGGCTGCGACAGAGAGAGCCAGTGGAGAGCCTTCAAGGCCCCATTGATTCGCCGTCTCCTTGCTGCATACTGATGCCAGCAGCCCTGCCTCATGTCCTGGTTCAACAACCGTAGGGGAGGGTAAGAGAGAGAGAAAGAGAGAGGAAAAGCAAGTATTGGCCTGACACAGATTACAGTCTCTGCTGAATAGCCTTCCCACTTCCCACTCCAGTTACACCACACCTCTCCAGAGAGGTGACTGCACCATGCATGGGCCATGCTTCGGTCTCTTAAGTTTTCACCAGCTGTCATTGAGTCTTAGTCATCTCAGAGTTACGTGTTTGGACGGAGGGCTTGAGAACAAAGAGATGTGTTTCACCGGTGTCTCCACCACGGAGTACGCGTGTACAGGGAGACCTGATGAAGACTATTAGCGTCCACTAAATCACTCTTGATGTCCGGTGAAAACCGCCATGACCCTTATGGCCGTTCCAGACACCCAGGGGCTGGCAACCGAACCCTAAGGGGTTTTAAAGGTCGACTAAAGCAGCCAACAGAGCACGAGTCACACCTGATCTCACCCCACTGTAACCTAGAGGCAAAGATTGGCCCTCACTTAGAATCCCTGCAAATCTGTCACTTCAGACCTCCCGTTTTTGCCACAGTGTGCGCACACACACACACACACACACACACACACACACACACACACACACACACACACACACACACACATATATATAGAAGGACATGAAGAGAGGGGAAGGCTAGTGAATCGCTGCTGTGAATAGCACGAGATACAGGGTGTATTCTGACAAGGATGGAGAGGGAGAAAAAGTAATCTGTGTCCCTTTGAGGTGTGGAGGTTATCAGACTCCTCCATCGCTGTGGAAGCGACATTATCTCACATTTGATGTGCCATACTAACTCCACACAACTGTAAAGACACCCAAAAAAGATCAACAAGCAAATCATATATATATATTATTTGGATGATATTGTTGGTTTGCCTTATTAAAAGCAAAAGCTTTGACTAGTAAAGCACAATGACAGACACTCCAACTGATTAATTGGGGCTGTGCAACATGTGCATATGTTTGTTTTAGAGGCCCCCTTTCTTCAACAAAGAGCCTGGTGGTGCCAGCCTATGGTGGCTATGTGTCTGGTTGGCCTGTGTGTCAGGGCTGCTGAGGCCCTGTCTCCTCTCCTGGGAGTCTCCTTCCACCCGCTCACTTCATCCTCCTGCTGTTGCCGCCTAGTGGGACACGAGGCAACCAGAGCCCAGATTGAGCCACTCTGGCTTGGCCCTGCTCCATTCCTCCAACAACGCTAATTACATCTCAAATGGTAATAGATGAGGCCTCGTTAGCAGCTCTCACTCCCTTGAAAGATGCACAAACATACATCAGAGGGGCCACTGATCGGTCTGAGCTCCCTCCTTCAAAGGCTGGACTTCACAGGGTGCTTGGGGCCCGATTCGCTAATTACTCCTGCAGTTCCACACCGCTGCCCCGTACACCGCCTGCACCGAGCAGGCAGCTTTTATCGCATCGGCAGCGCTGCTCTCAGACAGACCGGCCCTCAAACCCAGGCCGAACTACACAGCCGTGTTAAATATGTAATTAAATAATCAAATAAGCTCTACTGTACTTCTATTCAGCTGATAATTCGATGACATTGCAGAAGTCAGCTCTCTCATAGTCGCTCACAATTTTAACCTCCAGTTTTTTTTCCTTTTTTGGAAACCCCTGCATGTTAAAGATAGAGACAAAGAAATAGGATATTATTAAAGTTCTTGAGGGGGAAAATGCTGACATCCCACGTCATTAGTGCTTCCCCTAATAAAATTAACCTAATTAAGGCTTGACTTTATAATTAGATTATCACTACAAAGCATGTCATTTCCTGTGCTCAATATTAGAAATGTAATTTTATTCTTCAGAGATTCACTTAATGGGATGAAAATAGATCTACACTTCCAACTGTGTTCACGAGTGTGCCATTCCTCTGATGTGGGTTGGCACACACATGCACATGTAAAGTATGTGTGTGTGCGTTAGTAAATAGAGTATAAATGTGCTTGCTTATGTGTTTTTATTTTGCCAACTTGTCACCTTTTTCTGTTGAAAGCGCCGGGCTCTTCTGCCTTGTTAAGCCGATGTGCATATACGATATTGACTGGTATATACCTCGATCGGGATCTTTATTGGCTCAGAGCTGTTGCTGGGCCCTCTTCATTGTTTAAGTGATTTAATTCCACAGAATCCCATTAGATTTCATTATCATTTGTGCTTTATGTGCTGGCTGTTGTGAAGGAGACGGAGTCAACAAGAAGATTAGACACTGCTCTAATTGTGGTGTGGTTTACAGTGAGCCTGTTTGCCTGCATCGATCCGCTGTGAGAAATAATAATAAAATGGAAGTAAAGCGATGCAGGGAAGGAAGAGGCGGCAAGCGAGCAGGGCTTGTTACTGAAGGAATGCCGTATTGATCGCGTCTGACAGGGTGCTGTGGACCGATCAATTCTGATGGGCAATGGGAGCCCATCAGAAATTAGTTAGGAAATTCTCCTGGGTCGTCAGGGTCACTCGCACAACAGGCAATGGGAAAGAAATTAACCCATCAAGGAAAAGGGGTAGATGGAAAGATGGATGGGTGCATGAATAATCAAGAGGAAACTGCAAGGGGTTATGGAGAACATATTTGATCAAGGTATCATGAGGCTAGATGGTGGTTCATTGTGTGAATGCATGATTGGGCTGAGGAAGCCATACCAATGTTCAAGCCACTCTTGACACCTTCCATAATGGTGTGGGACAACAAAAATGTATGCAAATTCTTGGAGGCGTGCAGTGTGTGGACATGTTGCCCCGCACACTGCTTTCGTATGTAGTAAGCATGTGCCTTTCCTCTGTTTTCAGGGATTTAAAGTAAGGCTGAGGAATGCATTCAGTCAAAATGAAGGTCAAGGGTAAAGAAACCTTGCAGTTGAACAGGTGCATATTTGAGATAATTGGGGGAAAATAAAGCAAAAAAGCAAAAGGCCTAATGATGGTAGTAAGATGCAGTATCATCTGTCTCCACTGTCCAGAGTCTATTCAGGATGCATCTCTCCATTCCCCTTGAGTACACTATCCCTGTCCTTACCCAAGCTAATTGATAGCCTGCACGTTAATTTAAGTCAGACATGAGTGGCTGCTATTAATGAAGGCGGGATGCGCTGGTCCGACAGGGCGGTGAGGGCTCACCGGAGAGTGATCTACAGCTTGAGGCACTGTCTAGAGGCGGATGCTGGAGTGGTGTGGAGCAGCCATTGCATTTCAAGAAGCATTCACTGTGAACTCAGAATGAATCCATTTTCACAGTAAAATGACCTCTATAAATTGGTCTAGGACCCATTTTCGGCATGTTGACGCAAGCAAAGTTTTCCTCCTCAATCGCTTGGACAAAACTCGTAGAGGATAAGGATGAAGCGGAGCGGGAGGGTCACTCCACAGCAGCAGGCGTAAGATTGGGTTTGTTTGTGCTTTATCAGCTCAATCGACGGGTCCGTCCACACACGCAGGCCATTTGCGTTTAGCTCCCATAATTGCTGGAATTAATAGCACACACATGTACAAAGTATTGTCAGCCATGAAGTGATTATGGTAATCTGCAGATGAATTGGAAAAGGCAATTTTAAACTGCAATTTTTTTTCTCCGTTCTTTTCTCACAAATGAGTTTACCGACTTCAATCATGCGAGTGCTCTACTGAAAAGATTCTCTGTGTTAATGATATGTTTTTAGCTGGGCAAGGGCGTTTGCGCTATAATGTGACAAAGCAAACACACATGCCGTACTTGTGTCGTCAGTAGCACGGTGCTGCGGGGTCACGTTGATGTAAAACATGCAACAATTATCCGGTAAGATCTGAACTCCCGTGGAGAATGCTAAGTGCTGGTTGTCACTGAGGCATGGTGCGTTCAGGGGTCCCTTTCTTTGGCAGAATGCTCACTTGTTACCTTAATAGTAGCTATATATATATAATAACAAAGGTTCTCCCATTGGCCAAAGCATCTGATTCACTTCGAAGAAGTAGTAGACGTTTTCAGCATCATTCTTTATTTATTTCTGAGCGCGTCCAGTTAAAAGGGTGCGGGCGCACAGGCCCGTGCTGAATGGACGTAGAGGAGGCAGTCATGCATGAGTGCAGCTCCTAGCTCTTCATTTAAAGACCTCTTTTGGTGGAGGAGGATTCTTTCCTGTGGCTTGTTATGCTTCCCCCACATTCAGACATGCTTTATGAAAATACAACCCTCCATCCCTGCTATCATGGATTCAGTTATTCAGTTATTCATGGCTTGAGGCTGAATAATGAAAGATGGTGAAAACACACTTCACTCTGTTTCTCTGTCTGCCCCTCTTTGTCTCTCCCTCTGTCTCTTGGCTGGATTGCTACTTAGCTCTTGACTCCTATTGAGCAGGGCCATCTCCAGCGTCAGTGAAGTCAATGATATTGGGAGAAAAGTCACTAAAATGCCATTTGATATTCAATAATGCTAATGGGGTTTGAAAATAATTAGCTAATCTATACTAATCAAATTGACTAAATCGAGGTCACACAAAAACACACTATGTGCGCTCCCACACAATGCAGATCTGTTATTCCAATATCTTCCAGCCATACAGTATGTTTGGTGAGATCCTCAGCATCCCGACAGTGATCTGTGCCATCAAAGACCCCGGAGTGATGCGGCACATGAATGCAGCAGTGGATCTTTTGACGGCTGCGGTGGAGCGGAGGCTCCCGCAGCACAGCGGCTGCGATTGCCACCGCTCTGTTCTGCTCTTTAATGTGGCTGTGGGAGATGGAGGTGTTTGAAAGCAGGCATACGGCTGGTGTTGTGACGCTGTCAGACGCCGCTGCATCCTTCTGCCACAGTCATTTCAAAGCCAGAAATCCAGCTCTGAGACGTGCAGAGCCGAAACCCGGAAACAGATCTTTGTTTAACTACTTGCAATGGAGACGGAGGGAGGCGGTTCTCTTGCATCACCAGAGATATAAGTGCTTGATGCATGCATGTTGAAATACACACACATAAAACATGTGGTTCTTGGTGTGTGGTGGGTTGTCGATTATTAGGGAAGGCGTTGCCTCTGTATAATGAATTAGCTTTTTGTCGAAACAGACACACCGAGATTTTACACTCATTTATCTCGATTAAGGCTCCTATGGAGAGCACATTAACCCAGAATGCATGATCACGGTAATTCACCCCACCATATGTAATTCTCAACATGTTCGTGTTTGGCTGTGTGTGTCCAGCAGGGGGCAGATCACCAGGCATGCCAAACACAATCTTGTGGAAGCTGCTATCTGTATGTGTGGCTCTAACTGAGAGAACTGATAAAACCACACACACTAATTGGGTTTTACAACAACCATAGTCTCACAATGCCCGGGGGACAGTGCGTCTGGTTGTTTCTGTGTTCAGACATACAGGAGGTTTATAGCATCAGCGCGTGTGTGTGTGTGTGAGAGAGAGAGTGTGTGCGTGTGCTTGTTTCATGGATGTGTGTCAGCACCCCCCCCACACTGATCTGAGAGTGCAGTGACTGTGTGCAATAAGGGATTCCAGCAGAGGCAAGAAAAACAGCTCAAGTGGTGAATGCAGCCGCACTAAAGGTCCACCCCAACTACAGTCCCTCCTAATGGCTCCCCAAAGCACGGCTTTCTGGGGTTAGACGTGGCGATTCCAAATGTCATTGTAGCACAGTGACCTTTCAAGGACCTGGAATTAATCAAAGAAAAAACAAAAGTGCCTCGTGTCTTAAATGGCAAGATAGTCACCTTTGATCCAAGCATTAGATGGAGTTGTCTTCAGAATTGAACTGATTTCAGACGGTTCAAAGGCTACGTTTACTGTAAAAGGTATTATCCTCAGGAGTAGTAGACATGGTTGCTCATTCAAATAGTGGATTGTGTATTTTAAGATCAAATAAATAGGACATGCTGGTGACGATCTATCTTATGTCTGGAATCTCTTAATAATTTATTAGGAAGAAATATGTAACTACAGGGAAATCACAACTTTCCCTTCCCTCTGTCTATCTTCAGGAGTTCTGGCTCAGTAGTTCTGGCTCCTTGAATTATTAGCTAATTGCCAGGTGAAATCAGTATTGATCGTGTGTTGTACAGCAGCTAGTGGTAATAGCAGGATAAAGCTAGTCTCGCTGGATTCTTATACTGGGTGATATACAAGATGGGGACTGTAAAGATAAAGGACACTGCGTGGGTGGAAGTGGAAATGCTTGCACACTCACGACACACACACACACACACACACACACACACACACACACACACACAGTGTCTTTTAAGCGCTGGGTCTTTGCTGCAGAATCTGTGCCCTGGAGAGCTGTGGGATGGCTGTGCTGCTGTTGAGCCACTGTCTTGTCCTTGCTATGTAGGTCATCGGTGCCCTCCAACGATATCTTATCCCATCCGCAGTGCAGTCAATACTGTTGACAGAACTCCAAATAGCCTCGGATTAGAAGTTGCCTCATTAATTTGGTTCTTTTGCCCAAATGATTAACCTCGGCCGACAGAGATGTATTGGACAAGTTTGTAGTCGGAACACAGTATGAAAACAATACTGTTTAATCTGCATACGTGATATGCTGCTTTATACGATTTCAGAGGGAATGGGATAAACCAGGAGGAAAGAAATGGAGAAGTAAAAAAAAGGGGAGGGGCGGGCAGAGCAGTAATGGTTTAGACACAGCGCGCTGCACAGATCCTGAGCATGGCAGCCAGTGGTGTGTTTCAGATTGTTTCCATTTGCATGATAATATGGGCATGGATTGACTCACACAGACACACGCGCGCACACACCAGGGTTGTTACATACAGACTGACGGCTCCAGCAGCCCAGATTACCTGAGCGAGCATCCTGGGTTTCTACTCCATGCCCTGAAATGAATGAAATTCCCCTCATTAGCACGCAGGTTACATAAGCCGGGTGTGCAGGTATATCCAGCTGCACTGAGGCAGTAAGCTGATTACAGATGGAACTAACCCAATTACTCCTCTGTAATGCAGTTAACACGAATTGGATTGTGAAAGAAGCAACCCGACTGTCATGCGCTCGGAATGACGCCGGAGCATGTATAGCTCCGCTGAATCATTTAAACGCTCGGCTCAGATAGTTAACGTCAGAGCACTTAAGCAACCACGCTGAGGTGCTCCGCACGGCATGTCAACGCACAGGCTCGTGAATCGGCCGTACATGTCTGTGCATGCATGTTTGTTGTCTCGTAGGATTGCATTTTGAATTTATCCGACTCCTGATATTCCAGTGCATTGATTGATCAGTGTGTTATTAATGCTGTTGGTGCATTGCTCTGCTTTCCATGCAAACAGACGTACTCTACAGCTCCGACACTCTGTGTGTGTGTGTGTGTGTGTGTGTGTGTGTGTGTGTGTGTGTGTGTGTGTGTGTGTGTGTGTGTGTGTGTGTGTGTGTGTGTGTGTGTGTGTGCGTGTGTGCTACTGAGGTGAGCTTAATGTAGCAGTGATTTGCTGAGCAGGCAGCAGCACTGCTGTGATTTATTCCAAGTATTTAGATGTTATGTGCAGCATTCAATCAAGCTCCAGCAGACAAAAGTAAAGTGTGTAGCACATCTTCGGGGTGATAGTGGTGCTGGTTGTTCAGGGTGTGTTTTTTTTCAGATGCACACTCTGACTAAATGGTGGATTGCTTCGATCCCCTCAATCATAAACAGCTCCCACGTATACACACTGGGTCATGGAGGAAAAGAATCCCCAGCCATGGCTGAGGCTGTTGTAAAGGTCATCTCTGTAACCCGTTAAATTTTTGCTCCTCTTCAAGAGTTGAGATCTATAAAATGATCAATAAATCTCTTTGAATGTCTCTGCATCTGGGCTGCATGTGATTTAACGCCCCGCCTCATCTGCTGCCTGCTTTCTATTCGCCACGCTGACAGACCTCAGCCTTCTCTCTGCTCACAAATCTTCACTGTATCAACCCCCTCCCCAACCACCCACCTCGAACACGGCCAGACCTTTACATTTGATGGATATCAGCGCTGGTTCAAAGTCCTCTGTAAGGTTCTGATCCAGAACCAGCAGATGGTTCCTGGTATGGAAAATGTGTCACCTGTGATCTACAGTGGCGAACAAAGTGTCCTTAGGTGTGGGATTCTTCCTTTCAGGCGGTATTGATTGAAGGAAAGGTGATCTGAGGAGGCCATTAGGAGGATTGAGGAGGGGGGAACAGCCAAGGACTGTGATGAACAGCGCTCTAATCATTATGCCACGTACAGCACAGCCTACAGCATCAGCCTGACATTCAGATTCACACACGCACAAGCAGCTGTAGAGTAAAGTAGGATTAGTTTTGAATTTACATCAGTGTTGTGTTGGTTTTGATTGTTGTTTGTGCCCATTTCCTGCCTCCATGTTGTGGGGCTGGCTCTGCATCTGCACCAGTATGCACACGACTGCACAGCGCTGATGGGCGGGGCTCTGTCACAATGAGCACGAGGAGACACAGTAATGGCATACGTGCACACAAACACACTGACATTTTATGATGTCTCCCAGTATCTTCTCGGTCCAGGCATGTATATTGGTGTCTGGGGAGGGAGGCGGCGTCCAGTAAAATGGGCTAAGTACAGCTGTTGTGAGCACTTTCCTCTTCTTGTCTGCTCTGCACTACGCTGCAGAGCAGACTTGCACTTGGGGCTCATCACAGCGAGCGAGATAAAAGCTGATCAACTCCAGCCGAGAGCTTAATTAAAACAGGGCTGCTATAGCAGAGTGACACCTTTTACAAGATCTTAACGTCTCTCTGCTCACCGTTACTGCCAATCCAATTATAGACCAAAACAATAAAATAGACGCACAGAAGGAGCTGCAGCAAATAGGCTGGCATAAAGAAAGAAGAAGGGGAAGCTGTTAAAGATTATATGAAGATTCGCACAGTGGACCGCGAAACTTTCATTTTTACCAGAGGAGCCCATGTAAGTGTGCCACACCAAATTGGCGACTTAGCTTCTGTGTGTGTGTGTGTGTGTGTGTGTGTTTTGTGCTGTCTCTGAGGGATTCTAGCCCTGCCCGCCCAGCCTCAACACAGTTCAGCAGCATCCTGGGGATTATCTTTCCCTGTGGAAGGTCGCTACCTCAATGTCATTAGGCCACAGCTCACACCAATATGCTGAAGACACACACAGAGTCAAACAAACCGCATTTTAGACTTTTAAAGATCCAGGTAATTTCCTGTAACTCCTGAAGTGTGACAGCGTGTAACAGCTGGACTTGTGACATTTGTTACACTTGAATAGCTACATGGGGAAACTGTGTGTGTGTGTGTGTGTGTGTGGGCGGGGGGGCGGGGGGGGGGGATGCATGTTCACACAGAAGGCTAGAGAGAGGAAGAGATGGTGAGAACAGAAAATAATGAGAATATTTTTTATTGGCTTTATTAGTGCAGCTGGAGAATGACAGAAAAGGTGGGCAAGAAAGAGGGGACACGCAGGAAAGGGGGTCGGAATCGAACCCAGCCCGCTGCCAAAAACTCAATCTACATGACTGGGTTGGCACATGATGACATATTGAGACATTATTTGAGGTGGTGTAGAAGGTGATTAAGATGGCAGATGGAAGGTTGGTATTGGTTCTGTAGGTTCTGTAATATTGCTAAATATTTTTACTAATGAGGGAAAAAGTTGAGGACATAGTCACTCAGTTACAAGAACTATGGGTTCCCCTGGACATAATTCATTCATTCATTCATAATTCATTCAGTTTGATCTGAAGTACACACCTGTACAGTTTGGTGACTGCATCTTGCGACACTATCGTTGGGACAAAATCCGTCCACAGACTGACGGACAGAAAATAAACAGCTGGCAAAGTACTCAAAACCGCCACTGTGGGCGTTTCTGCTACAGCGGGTGTCTCCAGTACCTCGTCTTGCCACGATGACTCACACACAGACTCAATACCAGTGCCGCTGTCGCAGCTGCTAACAATGAGATTATGTAACGGCAGTGCCAAAGATGAGGTAGTAGGATTACTCACGGTTGCAAAAGTGATTCTCTTTAAGCCAACCAGAGTAGGACTAGAGTTCAATTGGCCAACACTTTTACAGAACTTTGTTCTCGATCAGAATCTAAACCCCCAGTTGTGGTCAGCTTTTCCATCTGCTTTCTGTATGTTCAGATGATCCTAAATCTGATTCTCTCTCAATAAGCCTACTCAGCCACTATTACACTCCTCCTCACAAAGCTCCAGCAGCTCGCATACCATATTATCCGTCATGTTTAGATGGGACTGATGCAATAGGAGACCAAGAGAGAAGACATTAACAGGAGACGTTTGCCTGTCTGCCTGAGTGCACGACTTCCTCTCCTCTTCTTCTTCTCACTTTACTTCCTCCCCACTCCTCCTTTACCCGATGCAGGAAGCAGACCCACCTGCTCCATCATGATGCCTCACTACCCCTGTCTGTGCTGTCTCTGTGCTGGAATTGGCAGGAAATCAATCCCACTCTCATCTACAACCCCCCCTCCTCTCTTCTCCTCCCTTCACGTCTTACTCCCCCTTCCGGCTGTAAAGTGTCCATTCTGGACTGAGCACAAGCATCAGCACAACACCATGCCTTATCGGAGCAGGCTCAAAGACCCATGGGCACATTGTTCGTCAGTATCAGCCAGCTCCAGTTCCGTCGCACTGTCTGCATCTGCCAAGCCCCGCAAACACATTCATGACCATAAGCAAGACAACAGAATGGAAACTGGAGTGGCCACCAACATCATTTTTGGGGCAAAATGCATCTTTAATTGTAGCAGTTAATTACAGAGTGCTATGAGAATGGGGAAAAAAAAGAGATAGAATGGAGGATACAGCACATCGTTATTTATTATGCAAATGTATTTCATTTTAGAGACAATTAAGTGATTAGAAAGCTGTCGCTCTCTGCTCTCTTTCTTCTCCTTGTCCTTGTCTTTTTCTTTGCTTTTCAGCATATTACTGTAATGAAGCCATTACTTCTTCAAGTGAATTTTAATGAGTTTTTAACTAACATTTTAATGAGCTATACATTACCATAAAGCATGGATTAGGCTAAATTAGAGAGAGAGAGAGAGAGAGAGAGAGAGAGAGAGAGAGAGAGAGAGAGAGAGAGAGAGAGAGAGAGAGAGAGAGAGAGAGAGAGAGAGAGAGAGAGAGAGAGAGAGAGAGAGAGAGAGAGAGAATGTGTATGTGTGTGTGTGTGTGTTGGTATTGCTTAAGGAAAGAGGTTCATTAAGAGTTAATTATATTGTTTCTCAGGAGCGACACCACACATTCGTCCACTGTGGTCCCACTGAGGTCATTGTGCTGCCCAGGGGCTTGTTAGGCCAAATTAGAGGTGCTGCTTGAAAAAAAAGAGCTTTGAACGGGGCTGCTGTTTGAATAAGGATGTTTGTTAAGGCTTGTCTACTGAATCCGAGGTGGAGGCACAATATGTGGTATGCGTTTAATGGAATGCACTCCATTTGTTTACAGTCAGGCCCATTTATTCAGCACCTTTGTGCTCCTCTCCACCTCTTCAGTCTGACCTTGATCAGGCATCCTCTCCTCATCCCCTGTTGTGTTGCGTTATGCCTCGCCTCTTTTCTCTCCACGTTCTCGCACACACTCTCTCCTTTCTTCCACCCAAGGCTCTATTAAAGATGCACATTTCATATGATCGCCACCTGTGATTTCCCCCCACCATGGTATCACCGCCGACCATATGATTCTCTTTACCTTCACTCTTTTCCATATTTCCTGCATCTTATCTGTGAAAGTGACAGTGTTATTTACAATCCCTCGGCCCAGGATTTGCAGATAAGGAGAATGGTGGAGGAGATCATATCGGGCTTGGCCATGGTCTATGGGGAATGATTGGGTGTGCATGTATATGGCTTCATCTGCCAAACCTCATCTGCAGTCTGTGCATAGAAAGCCCTGACAAGCACGTGAAAGCGAGTGGAGGGGGCAGGCAGCAACGCATTGGACAACGCTGTGGGATCGGGGAACCAAATGAACTGAGAAGATGGAAGGAAAAGAAAGACAGAGAATGACCTCTGATGGGGATATGAGAGATAAGACAGACAGAGAGAGATGGTGATGAGTTTTGCTAATGATGAGGGTCTCAGTTCTCCGAGGAGGTACAGCCTTGGGCACCGCCAGCCAGCCATATTTGCGCAGCTGTTTCTCTGGTCTGACCTGCAACCCCTCAGTGGAGCTATGTCGGGGATATGTGTGAACCTGCTGCTTGCCTGCCTGCTGAGGGGGTAATTTCTGCATCTGGATGGGGGGCAAAGGTTAGCTCTGGCCGGTGGGAGGGCAAATGAGCGAGTCAGACCCGGAGAAACAGCTTGCATCCAGACAAATGGGGCACATCTCCTTTAGCAGTTTAGTAATATATAGTGTGGCATTATCCTTCTCCTGCCTTCAGCGTCAACAGTAATACCAAACACCAATGACAGCACATAGAGTGGATTTGGTATGTTTTGTCAAGTGACATATATATTGTCTCTTTTCTCTAAGGGTGGAATTGAAAATGGCGGTATTGTAATAGCACTCTGCCGGATGAAGCGCAAAAAAAGCACTCGAACGAAATGATATTATAGCTCGGAGCAACCTCTCTACAGCTCTCCGAGGTTGTGTGTGTGTGTGTGTGTGTGTGTGTGCATGGTTTATTTTCTAATCAGAGTGTGGGTAGAAGGTGGTGGGCCTGGGTGCCGGGGTATGGCCCCGGGCTTCTCGCTGTTGTAATCTCTCTTTGTGTTTCTTAGCCCCTGACCCAGGAGTATATCTGTGAAAGCACGGAGGGTCTTTCATGGCAGTAAATAGGGGAGGGAAATGTAATAACAACCACGCAAACAAACACAAACATCTGCATTTGCAGTATTACAAAAAGAAGCTGCCCCGCAGCTTTTAAGAAACATTTCACAGTGTGTCAGGTTTGTGTATCCGTTTTTGGAGTGTGTAGTGAATGTCTATCAAGTGATGTGAATGTCAAAGCGGAGGACATCAGTCTGTGGTGTTGTGGCGTGCGCACAACCTTTGTGAACCAAAGCTAGGTACCCTCCTGTAGGTGAATGCATTTGTCAGCACTTATCTCAGTATGCAGGCTGGACGCTTCAGTCAAGGCTCCTCACTAATCTTACCGACAAGCGGTGTCACCCTCCAGTGAGTAATATCTTGGGTGGGAGAAAAGGGTGCACTGTACAAAATATCTCTCCTCACCTGTCCTTCCCTGCCACCTCTATGCTATGATGCCGGGTGTTTGCGCTGTCATGTACCTGCACCCTGCATCAGGAGGACTTTTTAGTCTATCTTAGGTCAGAAAACACACACACACACACACACACACACGCAGGCGGACCTCCCTAATGGTTGCTGGCAGAGGCCTCCCCTGCCAATGTAGAACAACCTGGTTTACAAAGTAACTGTGTGGGTCTCCCTGTGTGTTTCTATTTTGGCAAAGACCTCCATCCTGAACCCCTTGGCTGTTTCACAGTTGCACATTGCACGCTGACTCTCTTCCCCATAAGTTCAAGGTGTTGAAACAGTGCCAGCTGAAGAAGCTTCAAATTTACCATGCTTTGCCCCCTGTCTGATGCTCCTTCATTCAAGTCAGCCCACTCCTCTAATATTTGGGAACTAAATATATAAATAAAATACGAGAGGCAAAGGCAGATTCATATTATTCAGATATGGGTTCTTTTTAGCCCGCAGCCAGATTGACAGCTGTAGCAATTGCCAACATAGGGGTGTAAATGTAGAAATATATACATATTAATAAGCAAGTAAGCAAGACGGCAGAGTTTGGGGCCTGTTGAAACTCCATGGGAGGTGAGATGTTGTCAGTCGAAGAAGAGCGGCGTGTTTCAAGGGGATAGAAAGGCAATTACCTTACGTCTGTCGGATGATTCGGGTCTGAACGCCTACGGGGCCTCAGAGTTGGAGCCGGAGTTCAGTTTCTGACAGCAAATAAGCCAGACCCACTTAATGATACACGCATATCAAATGCACCGCACATAGATTAACAGAGAAAACAGCCATGTTGTGATTCTAATATAAAAGCATTCACTTGCCTTATGATCCCTGACAAAGGGTATTTTAGCCCACGGTGGTGCCTGCAGGCAACAAGAGATGCATGTTCATACTGTAATGAAGCAAGGGGGATTTTGGGAATATTTGATGGATGTGTGTGTGTGTGTGTGTTTTTATTTAGATTGCCGGGGTAGGGATGCATTTACTGTGACGTACCGTGCAGTTTTAGATCAGATTAGACTGCATGGCACACGCGCCTTAATGATGCACCTAACGTGTGTTTCTTTTGTCACTGTTCCGTTTCAAAGGAAATTGATTCTGACAAAATCCCATGGGTGCTATCAGCAATGAATGGAAAGGGGCAATTAAATCCAACTCAATCATGAAAACAACAGGATGTGTATGGTCCAAACCTGGCTATGATTTTAAACCGCAGGACTCCTGTTTGTAATGCAAATACAGAGCCAAGCAGTGGTGGCTGTTGTGCCCACCCTGGCCAGGGGGTCCGCCATGCTTGATCTGGCTAATTATCTTCGCTCTTATAGGGCAGCCCTGCATTACTGAGAGAAAACCTCTTCTGTATTCTCCCCTATTACTCCTGTGTAAAGGTTTCATTTGAATTCATGTCACACAAAAGTCCCACTCGGTACCCCAGTGCATCCCCAGAATAATTGGGTTGAAAGCATCCTCTCTTCCTCCGCCCTGCTTCCCCTTGGTCTAAATAAATAAATAAGAAGACAATAGCTGTGCGGCTTTCTGTAGAGAGGGTAAGGCGATTGAATGAAAGGATGAGAGAAGCCGGGAGCACAGGGACCAGTTATCCGCTCTTATAATCCTAGCCCTCCCCACCATTGTCCCCAGTGCTACGGGGAATTTACATAAGGACCTGTGGCGCTGCCCTTAATTTAGCCCTCCTCAAGCATCTTCAAACATCCCCCCCAATAAGCTTAGTCCTTTTATCCTTCAGAGGAATCATGTGTCTCTAGCTGGTGCATGGGCGGACACCACTGTAGCTAAAATTCCTAAAGTGCTACTCCACAGATTAGATTTATTGGAGATCAAATGGAGAGCGATCTGTTTGAGTACACACAGCTGGAGAGAGCCAGAGCGACCCCCAGTTTGTCCCTTTTTACCACATTAGGTACTATGCACGTTCACTCATTGGTATGGATGTTGTATCCTGCTAGTTTGTGTGTTTGTTTGTGTGACAGCGGCTCCCCTTGTTTCATAAAGAGCTGGTGTTGTGTGTTTTGCTGAACTCGCTGCTGAGTGAGTGGCTATCTCTGTGATGAAAAGGCCTACCTGAGGGTGATTAGCTACAAGGCCACACTTCTTCATCAGACCACCCTTTTTTGTGCATTAGCACGTATCTGATTCGTGTATTGGTGTGTGTGTGTGTGTGTGTTCATGCTAGCAAAGTGAAGGCGTGTTGCACCCCTGTGAGCTCACATGTGAGTGACACCAGGCTTCAGGGCATTCTGTCTCTGTTTGTTCTGCTACCTCCACAGGGACCTCCATTAGCTCCAATTAGCGTTCACGTGCTTGCCTTGTCAGATGAAGCCGCACATCCCATTCAAATAGCCTCAATGAAAGCAGCATGCACGTGTTAATTACACAACTTAATACATATGAAGACATTTACAAATGGTGGCCTTTAATTATTCAGTATAATGCTACACAACCGCCCTCATCATGAACCATTTCTTTTTGTCTTCCCCTCAGTGCTGCGAGATGACTTCAGACAGAACCCGACAGACGTGGTGGTGGCAGCAGGAGAACCAGCCATCCTTGAGTGTGTTCCTCCCAGAGGCCATCCTGAACCCACCATCTACTGGAAGAAAGACAAAGTGCGAATTGACGACAAGGATGACAGGATCACCGTGAGTACTTACCATCTGCTTGAATACCTGGACTCAATATGTTACTTTCCTCTATGTTTAGTCCCTGAGCACTTGAGGTAGGAAAAACAGCTCTTGCTTCTGCAATGGTCGGCCATTGAACACACGTGACAGTGTTTCCATGTGTAGGAAGCAAGTAAGGAATCATTCCTTTGTTGCTTCAGTGCATCGGGGGTAGAAACATGTGAAGACAGTGAAGATCTGTGTATTTAAGGTTACACTTTTTTCTTTTAGATTCGAGGAGGGAAGCTAATGATCTCCAACACAAGAAAGACCGATGCTGCCATGTACATCTGTGTGGGTACCAACATGGTCGGAGAGAGGGACAGCGAGACGGCACAAGTCACAGTGTTTGGTGAGCTTTACTCCTCCTGTTCTCCTGAAACGTTTGCTTCCCCTCAGTGACCACTTTCACATAATGCATCTGTATATTCTCAGTTACTCTATAGTTCTCAACCTGAGATATATCTCTCGTGTATGTTGAGCTGAAAAGTATGCCCTGTGTTTTTCCAGTTGAATTTAATTTCTGATGATCAAGCTTTTTAAGGTCATTACCACATTTCTTTGTCCATATATTGATCGTAGGAGATATCACAGAGAGTTAATGTTCAGACAGGATTCTTATGAGTGAAAACTAAGTGAGTTGTCAGATGCATGCACTTTCTATTCACACACTGACATAAATCCATGGTATTACATTAAACAAGTTATTTATTTCTGTGCCCATCCTGCAGAGCGACCAACCTTCCTCCGGAGGCCCATCAATCAGGTCGTCCTGGAGGAGGAGACGGTGGAGTTCCGCTGCCAAGTACAAGGAGACCCTCAGCCAAATGTACGCTGGAGGAAAGACGACGTTGATGTCCCTCGTGGGAGGTATGTACATCTACAAGAATATTCTCTAGAAAATAATGCTTTATTTCAAGAGAGAGAGAAATGTTTGGGGTGTGTTTGTGTGTAGCACTGATGTGACAGGCTGCACTTAATGCAAAGGAGCTGTGGAGGCATTGATGTCAGTCTGACTGACAAACTAATGATAAGTCACACTGCCAGCTCTCACCTGGCTGCCAGGGGGCATTTGATAGCTCCATAAGACATTACACATTGAGAGTAAAATAACTCTGGCCTTGGGTGCCCCAGAAGACAGTTCACCCAGCCATGACAGGGGAAGACAGTGTCTCGTGTCAAGGCAGGGGTCTGCACGAAGACAAACAGATACTGAGCTAGACAATTAAAACTGAGTGACAGGAAAGTGGGCCGGTAGGCTGAAAGGTAGACATCTAGAGGAGCAGAAAAAATATGGCGCATTGTAAAGCAGACAGACACAGCTAGAATGACAGGAGATACGGAGAGTTGTATGTGTACAGGTGCAGCCGTTCAGGTGAAATCTTGCCACAGACGCATCAGGCACCTAGAAGATCATCACTCCCTCCCTTACACATTTAACCCCATTCAGTCTCTACACCCTGGCTGACAGGACACATGCGCTCACTGTTGCAAAAACAGAGACCGATGAAAGAAAGAGGAAAACAAGTGTGTAATTTACCGAGAGCACAGTTGCCAGCTCCAGTCTGTCTCACTTCCTGTAAAAAGCCTCTGACGAGACACTGTAGTGATACTGTTCTCTTCGGGTCCCGTGTGTTGGCCTGTTGCATCAGCGTGAGTCACTGGACTCAAAGTCAATAGCGGCGTCGTTGTCAGGAGCGAACTTCAAAGAGACCAGCGCTCGGCCCCCAGCCGCCGAGGCAGTCACGCAGTGCTTGGATCAGCTCATAAAACATACACTCAGTGGACCTGACATCACTCAAGGCTAGCTGCAGAGCTGAGCGTGGGCGGGTTGTTTGTGTATGATAAGGATTTGGTTCACTGGGCAGTTCGACACGAGCGCCGTGCCAACGCAAACACACAGAAGTATTTCACTCATGTCTTTGAGAAGGGAGTTGGCTCTGGAAGCGAGTTCATTTTGTACACTAATTAACAGATCTGTAACGAAGCGGGATGAGTGTCATGTGCCTAACTTCCTCGCCCCTTTGAAGTTTGTGCTTAGTCGGATACGGAAAATGAACTGAAAAAGTAATGCTGCCGAAATGAAAAAGAGATAAATATCGAAACGTTTCTAAATACAATGCGAGGTCTCTTGTTTTCTCCGCTACGCTTAATTCTCCAGTTTAGCTTTGAAGCAGAAAGCAAGCATGAAGTCTGCGATATTCTAATTCTGACATTTTCTGCTGCCTTTGTGGCGTGCCAAAAAGAAGACTCATATTGTTAAGTGAGGAACTGTTTCTGCTTTCGCTGCTGCTTATCCTCACTTAATAAACATCAAACAGGGCTTCTCTCTGACTGACAGAGGAATTGTTTCAAGTCCCACGCAAGAATAGTTTCCAGTTTGATAAGTGCTCGGAAGAAGAAGAAATAAAACAGCCGCTGCAGCACACAGCCACTGTGTCATCACATCGTGGGCGTCTGTAGCTGTATCAGCAGTGGTCTTCGCCGTAGGGATAAAAGACGACTAAAGATCAAGCTCTCCGATGTGCAAAGGGAAGAGCGGCCTCTGTTTGCTCTTCATCCGAAAAGGTTGCACCGTCCTTATTATTATGGTAAGCTGTAAAAAGAGACACTTAGTCAGACCGCTCCCTCTTTACCATCAAACTGTTTTAACTCGTCTTCGCTGGTTCCTTTACACAGGCTGTGTACCAGGAAGAAGGCAAATGGAGCCTCAGCTGAGTAAACATGTCTTTAATATGCTCAGTGGCTCCAGCAGCCTCCCAGGCAAACACATGCACACATTGGCACAGCGACATAAAGCGCACAAGGATGGCACTGGCTTCAGTCTCTGTGGGATAGAGGACGAGATAGAGACAGCAACAGAATAGTTTCAATTAGAGGACAAAGACAACAATGCAGTTATTTGTTCCTCTGTGTGGGTGTTTTACTGTGTTTGTAAAAAAAACAGATTAAAATCACCTAACAAGCTTATCACCTCTGGGTCATTAGTCGACATACTTTTGTACTGCAATGTAATGAAAGGGTCAATTAAATAGTTTGTAGTGTACATAATGCAACATTCTGAGAGAAATCCCTGTGAAACCATTTCATTCACACTCTGACACATGTCTGAGTAAATAGCTAGAAATGTCAAGGAACAACAGGTGCATTATTACTACAGGTGCATTAATTATGAATGGGAATTTAGTCATTTGCATCGACTCTTAACCTTAGTCTAAATGCGAAAATATTTAGGTGAAGTCGTTTACGTGAATTGCCTAAAGCACTGTCATTCATGTTTCTCTTTGCTCACACAACTAATGAGTGCTTAACCTTGGATCATATTTGTATGTATTTCACCCAATGCCAAACAGGATCTGGTTCTCAGAAACAAATTGTCATTATTATTTTTACATGGTTATTAATATAAGTGTTATGAAATGGTTCTTTCTGAATTCCCGTTATACATGTTCATTAAGACAGAGCAAGAGAGGACTAGAGTCTGTGAGGTGATGGTGTTAAACACATAAAGTCCACCACACATTAGATATAGGAAGACCGACTAGCCAAGACAGAATAATTACCTGCAGCTGAAATTAGATAGCCCATTTGTTGAGATTGCAGTATCGTACTCTCATAATGGCTTTTCTTTTTTCCCTCATTATCCAAATAGGACTACATTTTGCCGTCACATCTGAAAAAAAGAAACCCATTTTTTTCTTGTTCCATTGTCAAACAGAACGTTAACTGTGTGCTGAGCTAATGGATCTCTAAAATACAGGGTGTCTCTGAGGAGGGGACTTAAATTATTGGAGGACCAATAACTGCTGAAAAGCAGTAGTTAATTGGGGATTTGAGTTGTACAAGGGTAGAACAAGCAAAGAGGCACACATGCACTTCAATGTCCCACCATGATGTGGCTAAATGTACATCCACCACATTTGGTTGTGCGTAAACGAGCCAATGTATCATTGTCAAAACATCAAAATCATGTTAATACCAGTCCATCAAGCTTCTCTGCCGAATCTTGGGGAAAGCACACCATGGCTGCTCCCACATCAGAGAGCCAGGGCAGGAGTACTCGAAAGCTCTCTGTCATAGTCTGTGAATCCCAGTTAAAAGTTAAAGGACTTGGGCAGCGTGTGTTATCTCCCACTAGCTACCGGCTCAGTGTGTGGGCCACATCTTTCCCTCCTTTGGTTTCCCTCTCCCTCCTCATTTGCTCTGGACCCCTGTGCCCTCTCCTGCACCTTATCAGAGCCCCTTTGGTCTCGCAGTCCATCTGTATTCAGGCCCCCTGTCCCCGTTGACCTCCACAGCTCAGCCCCTGCAACATTCAGCAGAAAAGCCTTTCTTTCGAACTCTGTGTGTGTGTGTGTGTGTGTGTGTGTGTGTGTGTGTGTGTGTGTGGGTTTGTGTACGATTGAGGTGTGTGTGGGTCATTCTATTTGAAAGAGCTGTTAAAGCTGGTGTGACAGGAGCGCCTGTGTTATGCTGACCATCCAGTTTCAGTGATTTCTCACCTCTGCCGCTCAGCAGAACGAGAAGACGGCAGGCTATGGTTCCTGTCTCCATGACTTCCCCTGATATATAAGTGGATACATCTGGTATTTATGAGAGCGCGTGTGAAAGGGGTTTGGCGAGTGGAATGGCAGTCGGATGATCGGCAGTATATCTTATCTTTAAGCTGTATTGACACTGAGTGCGTCAACAACAAAATAATGTAATAATATAACATTTATAAAACAGAATGAAGAAAAGTGGATTTTGCACTAATTAGGAAGATGCACAGCCGATCATTCATTATGTATCAGTACATTTCATCTTTGTGGAACAGCAGAAAAAACACCTCCACTGCTAAGAAAGTACAAATGACTAGTTCAGCATATACATCTGACTTCCTCAGTGCTTTTGGTGCTTGTGCGTCCTTTGTTCTTCACACACATGCTCAAAGAGAGTGAGAGTGACTTCCAGGCATCGGCCAATGAGCTGCACTCTTTCTATTTCTATGTCTACCTGCAACATTATCCAGTACAACCAGTGTGTCTGCTCCAAACCACTGCTGAAACGATTCCTGTGGCACGGGAGAGAAGTCACAGTTTCAATGCAAATTTAAGATCCTTTTTCTTCCTTTTTCTTTTTCTGATCTTTGATTAATGTAGGATAAGGTGATGGATGGTAGTCACTCTGATTGGAAGCCCCTGACCCCGCTAAGATGTGAGAGATGCCAAAAAGGAGTGGATCTCTGCCTAATGGCCTTACAGAAGGAAGATGAGAAGCGATAGCGGTTAATTGATTCCCTCTCATGGGTGACGAGGCCTGGACAGGTAGACTCCAGCTCTTTTGATCAGGATGTGTTAAAGTAGCAGTAAGATGGTGTGAAAGTGGATCAGACTGTCAGAAGGAAATGGAGCAGAGAGGGGACTTTGTGTCAGAGCAGCCAGGCCAGAGACTTGGCTGGAATCGGTCCCCTGCTGTATCTTGAGTCTGACAACCCTTCTGCCTACCGCCGGCCCCGTTCATGTACGCACAGAGGCGAGGCAGATAAGATCCCCTCAAGTTGAGTCATTTCGTGGGTAACTGTAGGTCTGCATTCAGTCGTCCACACAACCGAGAGATACGATTATCTTAATGTGGGTGAATTGGCACAAGTCGGAGGGTGGAACACGGGTGAGCGTGTTCCTGACAGGCACTTTCAAGGACCTGGAGGGATTTTTGAGACGTAATGCATTTAAAGTTTGTCCAATAAAGTTGTCATCTTTGAACAGCTTTCTGCGTGCAGCAAACGCATCGCGCTGACAACCCAGAAACACACTGCTTTGTCTCGGCATTCGCTTACATTCCCATCACTCCTCATCGCCCTGCGCGAGTGAATGACTCTGCACATGTGTGGATATGTGTTGGGTGATTGTATACTTTGTTCTTTGTGTGTGTGTGTGTGTGTGTGTGTGTGTGTACACAGCGTGCCTTTTTTCTAGTCGAAAAGGAGGGAGAGTGAACTTGGCTCTCTAATCCTTTGCACAGCCCTTCTACATGTGCAATTACATTCCTTTTCTAATAGAGAACAGAGCTCTACCCCAATTCAGTCTCAATAAAGAGCTACTGTTCCCTTTCTGTGTGTACATACAGATGTGTGTGTGTGGCCACAACTACCTCTTCGAGTATTCCCACTCATCTTGTCATCCCGGCTGATTCCATATAGGAAGTTGATTACAGATTGATTGGGCTCATGTTTCCCACTAATAAGTCACGGGCCAGCCTGAGGTTCTATTTTGAGAGATTGATGGAGCCGGGACCAGGAACAATAAGCATGTTGTCCAGTTTGTGCGCACATGTGGGTTATCCACACGGCAGGGGCTCGGCCGTGCAGATGTCAGGCGGCAGGGACCTGTATGAACAGGTGAGCGGTTTGTGCACATATGTTTTGGCACGAGATCTGTAACTCTCGTGCATGCTCTCTCCTGAGTCGTTGTAATGTTTTGTGATGACCCATTCAGACACTTTGAAGTAGGTTTGCTGCTAGTTCACCAGCATTTGCACATGTAGCTTTTGTGCTACATAGTTTGAAAAAGCTCTGTAATCTCACAAGCTGGCATTCCTTTTTGCCGTGCTAGTTGCGTGGCTCTTTGGGTAGCAATGTGACTTTGTCGTTCAGTCAGTCCACACTGAAATATCTCAGACATTCAGACGTTCATGGCACTGAGAGGAATGAACCCTCAACTTTTGTATCTAGTGCAAATCAGGTCAAAATGTTCTATGTATACAATAATTTGCTTTATGACCAAATACCTCCAAAACTCCCATCCGCCTCAGCTGTACTTTAAGCAATTGCTAATTAGCAATTGTAAACACGCTAAACTAACACGGTGAACATTGGCAAACCGTGTACCCCCCTTATAACATCAGCATGTTAGCATTGACATTGTGCGCCTGCTGTTGTGTGTTGGCACCCAGCTGGTGGGGTTTGGCTGTTTGAGAGTGCCGGGAATAAAATGAGCCTGCTCACTCGCTACCATCACGGTTTGTTAGGGAGTCGTGGTGTTTTCCCTGAGCCCTGACTTGTCCCTGCCACTCTTTTGCATATTTCTACCTCCTCCATTCAAGTCAATAGTTCATGTTGAGCTACCTGTTCTAACCCGGTATCAGGACGCTCTTTCCCTTGTTTGTTTTTCATCTGACAACAGACATTTCCCAAAAGGTCTCTTTGGATGCCAGTCACTCGGTTTCAACAATAAATGCTTTATTCATGTCCCCCACCATTACCTGAACTGTACATACCCTTTTTTTCTAGAACAAAGCATTCAGTCATGACTCAGTCAAATAATCATTATGGCTCCTTAAGTACCTGTGTGGATAGGAGGAACTGGCAGTCAGAGTTGAGGAATGTGCTTCAATAAAGCTGCCTTTGAATGCTTGCTCAGGAAATGTCATAACAGCAGGTGAAAAAAAATGAAAAGACAGGACGGATTAGTCTTGCAGCTGCCAATGGCAAGCAGCCATCAGTACACCTGATGGTCGAGCAGAGGGGTCTTTCCCACTCTGAGGCAAATGGACCACAGCACACTGTTACTCTAAAGTCATAATATGTTGCCATATCTAATGGTCCAGTGTATTATCAGAGTAAACAGTTTGACACCTTCATGTGTACAAACATCACAGTTTAAAGTAAAACTCAAATATTTGTTTCAACTATTCCTCTGAAGAGACCAAAACCCCAAATGAATGTATCCCTCTAACAGTATCATCTGTGTAGCCATAGCCTAATATAACATGTTATTGTGCCATGGAGCTCTGTTGCCATCGAAAAGCTATTAAAAAGACATAAAAGAGTCATACTGTTGCACCGGGTGGAATATTTCTTCATTACCATGAACATGGCCACGGCAGTTTGTTCTGAAACAGCTCTGTGACTGCATTTTCAATCTATGAAGGGTTAGCTCCATGTTGGTTCTTTTATGCCTTTTTAATAGTTGTTGGACTACAAGTTTAGAGTTCCATGGCACAGAGGCATAGGCTATAATAAAAGGATAATATAATGTCAGGCTTATCCTTTAAAGACCCTATGTGGATTTGAAACATTCTGACTTTTAGGACTCTGAGCGGTAATTTAAAAAAAGATCCGGCAGCAGACTGCAAAGCGTGGATTTAAAGTCAGCAAGTAACACACAGACTGCCCTGATTTAACCCTCATTGTTGAAATGCTGTAGAAACTAATCATATGAACTAATCTATATTAAAATTCTACGCAGGGCTTTTAAATTGGCCAACATCGTGTGGAGCGCTCATGGAGTGGCCCTTTTATCTGTTCATCTCAACCCTGTTCTCAATGTCTGTGAGTGACAGACGGTGGACAGCAGAAGCTTGTCAGGCTGACAGAGCAGCACCACACAGCCACACCGCCCCCGTCAGCACACTACTTACACACTTGCCAGGCCAGCACCCCCTTCAATTACAGACTCGGACAACAAACCAGACCAGCATCATCCCCGTGTCAACGGCCATGCAATGCATACAGGTCGAGGCACACACATAAGCATCTGCAAACAAGCCTAAACACAAACGTTAGATTGCTGCAGTGGAATTGAAATTGTGGCCAACTACGGTTGCTGTATTGATCCTGTCAGTTGCTTTACAATGAGAAGATGGGGAGGCCGAACAGCACAGCATGCACTCACACATACACACACACAGCTCTGAATATGGTTTAGACATATATATATATATATATATATATATATATATATATATATATATATATATATATGTATATATATATATATATATATATATATACAGAGAGAGAGGGAGGGAGAGAGAGATGGATCTCATGAATATTGAAAGAGTTTTGAGGGTTCCAGCTGAACGCACATCTCTGTGTGTCATTGTTGAATAATTGACATCCCCGCCCTCCACCCTTTGCTATCTCCGTTTGTCAGAATGAACAGTTGCACGTCTGTGTTCCTCTCCGAGAGGAAATACACTTTTCTTTCACAGCTCCATCCCAGCAGGCATAGGGGAAAAACTGAAGCCCGTATTATTTATCACGGCGTCAATGTTTCGTCTAAATTGACGGTATTTGCATTCAATGTTGAACGGGCAACTTCAGTTTCATGATGTCACGTCTTCGTTGACAGGTACGAGATCAAGTACGACAAGGACGACTACGTGCTGAGAGTGAAGAAGGCTTCCATCAACGACGAGGGCGCGTTCACCTGTGTGGCAGAAAACCGCGTGGGCAAGCTGGAGGCCTCCGCCAGTCTCACTGTCAGAGGTACGAAGCACCTTTGTTCTTTGTGATTTCTTTCACATTAGCAATGTGAAATGCAACACTTAGCGTCACCTAAGTCACGGGCCGCTGAGGTCATTGTGCTTGTGCACCAATATGAGCTTTAGATTTGCAGTTCACTCCACAGGGTCCCCTGCACACAAATGGAAGATCCAGAATGCCGACTCTCACAGTCGAGAAAGATGTAGACATGTCTATGAATTTGTTTAATTATTTACATTTCCAAGTGCAGCGTTGACACACTCTGTCACCCTTCCCCCCCCCCCCCCCTCCACCCCCGTCGCGGTGGTCTGCCAGCCACGCCATCCTCCATGCTGCAACCAGCCAGTCGGCAAAGCCATTTCACAGATTACTGGTGCACACCGCCAGTCCCACACCTGGGGTTTGCGAGGTTAATCAAAACATTCTAACCATAATTCCCCTATTTTCACCACTCTTCTTCCCATTAAACCCAAGTGGTTAAGGTCTCCGTGGAGCGCTTTAAAGCGACACAGGGGGCCAGAGGGAGATAACACAAGGTCTGGGTTGGAAGCTGGATTTGTGAAAGTAGCATCTTCGTGTTTTACTCGACGCAGACAGTAACAGAGGAATCACTTGGTGCACCAACTCTTGTGGATAGAGAGCGGGGTTCCAGTTTCTGAATGAAACCCACTTGCTGTCTTCACTTTTAAATCTCTTGATCTCTCTCTTTCTCTTGCTGTCTTTTTTTCTGCTCTGTCCATCAGCACTAGTGATACACACACCCTCACCTTGCTATTACAAACACACACCATCCATAGAATTGTAGATTCCATTAATGCAGACAGCGAAGGTCCAGGAGTTTGTTTGTCTCGGGTGAGTGGAATTGGCTGCCCCCGAATGCATTAAAAGGCAATAAAGGATGATTGAGCACCAGGGGGCGCTCATACCAGACTGCCTTCAGCATTCAGTGTTAGAGAAACCCAGGCTTTGAGCTTCTCACTACAACTGGACAAAAGCTGCTGGAGCCTCGCTGCCATGCGTACCCTGTGCCAGAAATGTGTTGGCCCCAACACAACATGTCATTCATTCTGACTTTGATTTCTTTTTGTCTTATTTTATTATCTTTTTTGTTCTATATGTTTGTGTGTCTTGGTTTGTTCCTTTTGTGTATCCACTCCTCCATTGTTGTGTCTCCAGCTCGCCCTGTCGGTAAGTACCCATCCTTCTGATTTGATTCCATCCCGCATGCCCTCTCCATACACATTATCGTATTTGACTGCTTGGCAATCAATTACTCGTGCTTTACCATGACTGCATTTAACTAACACAGGTGTCACATCCCATTGTGTACCCTTCGCATTATTATTTGCAAATAGTTGTGTAGTCTGTGGAGATTTTACAGCTGGATTACTAAAACACTAATGGCCTATTACACCAGGTCTGTTTGTTAATCCGATGTGACGCGTCCCTAATCAATGTAGCACTTATTTCTGACAGAAAATAGAGTCAAAGCTCCAAGGGAACACTTTATTGTAATATGGATTACAATCTATATAAACATCAACGTGATGAAGCAACATTTTTTAAATATAGAAAGCATTATTTTGTATAAATGTTTAAATGTCACGGCGTAAACAACAGCCACACAATAGAGCTAATACTTGTCTTTGCCAATTGCACATTACCACATTATCTTTTGTCGGTTTGTATTTTTATCAATTACTTGCATTCGACCGGCGCCTGGCTTTCAACAACACCATCCTACAGCACAGACGTATCGAGAACATGAACTCAAAGTTTCCGTTCCCAGTGTAGCGCTAAACTGCAGCTCTATGGATTCCAGACTGTGCCCTTTATGATGACTGAGTGGGCTGGCAGTGTGAAGTCTGAAGACATTGTCATCTCATATGGTCCAGCACGTGTTTAACTTGCAATTCTTGAAGCCATCTGTGGATTTTTGGAACACAAAGCTGAGATCTGTTTGTTTTGGACGAGCTTCTCTCCTTCTGAGCCCCATGACACCGATGCCGAGGATCTCATTGTATTTCCCCTATGGATTGGGGGATGGTCAAGTCAGAGCCAAATATGCTACACTGAAAATGTTGAATTATTGGAGGAAGTGAGCGTAAATGGGCCTCTGCAGAGAAAGTTATGCTTTCTGACAGTAGAAACAGGAGGAATGCAGGAACAAGAAACATGCATCGGGACAAAGAAGGGAGAGGTAAAGAATGGCAGAAGTGTTTGTCGAGACAGGCTTGACTGGCAGAAAAAAAACAGACACTGCCGGCAGGACTGGTTGCCAAAACAGCAGTGGCTGCTCTGTGATTGTCAAACTGTCAGCTTTCAAGAAGATGGAGGAAATTACACATTCACTCTGCCTGTGGGAAGAGACGGTAATTGCCGTTGACTTCTGAATAAAATATGATTGAACGTGGGATTTTACAGAAGGAAGAAATGCTTCTTAGTTTGTGCGCCTGGCTGTGCTGAATGGATGTCTTTCTCGCTGTCCATTGGTTCTTTTCATCCTGACTGCTGTTTTAATGCGGAGCCCTCTCCAAACCAGGCAGATGTGGCTTGTCATGAATTAAATATGGACGCGTGATCATGTGTTTCCTCAGGAGAGGACAGGAAGGAGCCTCTCACGTCTCATTAAGGGTCTCTGAATCAAAAGCAGGGCCAGTGTGAGTTGGCCCTGAGCTGTGAAAGGGTCCCTGTTACTTTCTCTTGATTTGAGTTTTTGATGTGTTCTTCTCTGTGGGCCTCCTTTTCATTTTAAGGTCCATCCCCCTCGCATTTCACACACATATTTAAATCCTTTTCCAAGGAAATTCTAAATATAGAAAGGGCTAACGATCCAAAACTACAGCTTTGATAGATACTGTGGATATTTTGACTTGGTAGCAGTTTGGTCAAATCTAGTTGTATCTAACAACTTGTTTTTGTTTTTAACATCCAGCTCCAAAGAAAATCATCTATAGAAGCACTAGCTAATTATTAACTGCAAAAACATTCACAAAACTTAATTTAGTTTGACATGGATAGGGATATTAGTTTGGTAACCTCTTTTGTAGAAATGTAATTGATTGTGTGTGCATCAGTCTATGAGAATGTGGAAAATTAAGGAGGTACTGACGGAGAGTGTGAGAAAGGACAAGGTCGGGCGCAGCAGTGATAGGGACATCTGTAAGGTGTTAAACCATATTTTTAGCGAGTAGTTAGTAATGCGGTGTGTCGGATGAAACAGAGAGGAAGTGAAGGGAGGGAACTGAGTCCTTGCCAGAGCATGATTTAGGAGCTCTGTATCAGGCCCAGCATTGTGAGAGCCACACGATATCCAAGCTGCAGAAGGCCAAACGGGAAGGCAGTAAATCTGTAGCCATCTGTACCATTCCCAACAGTGTGTATCTTTGACAAATACACACCCCCGAAACGGGATTACATGGAGAAACCAGCCAAATGGGAAGAGTTTGGCCTTACTGGAACCAGCTGGCTTGTCAGTGAAAAGACTTACAAAGAAATCAAAAGAAACAGAAAGGGTGCAATATGTTACATTGCAACAATTCTGAATCTTCTTTTTTTATATATATATAATTTTACAACAATCTGTAAAAATGGCATCTACTATCCTTTGTCTGTAATCTGTTGACTTTCATTATCTCTGCAAGAACCATGATTCCTCCTGTAAGGAACGTGCCGTTGATGTTTTATCTTGGCAAACATGGGACTAAGACCCCCAGTGAATAAACAAGTAGAGGTCCTGGGTCACACAGTAAATTACCACAGGTCAAGTTCAGACATTAAAGGAGATCTAGTGCAGTTGAGATAATTGTGCTAGTATTCTGCCGTTGTATTTAGATATTGTAGATGTAGATATTGTCTTAGGAATGCGAGTCCAGGTAACTGGTAGTTAATAATTATAGACTATGGACTAAGGATAACAAGTATTATTTGCTTCTCTGCGGTCATCCAAATGCAGGTTTGATTATTTTAGAGAATAACTGAAATTTTAAATATGTTGTTTCTAATATTATCTATATTAACATATATATTATAATTAGGTAATAAAGTAGGAAATACATAATGATATCCTGGTATCCAGCTATGCACTCCTGTGACGAGTCATGTCTTGAACATGTGTAAATATGAGGGAGCTGTGATATGAATCCATAACCGCCCATGTAAGAATTGGTCAGGGAGCACAACAAAAGAACTTCTTTTAATCTAATCTCGAAACTCCTCCCTCTTAATTATTGAACTGCATCTGCCAAGTTGTCAGTCAGAAATGTCTCACTCCGTCCAGACTGCGAGTGTGTGACAACCGGTCTGGCTCCTGATGGAGTCATGCAAATTGACTGAGAAAGCTTCACACTGCGATTTCAAAGTCGGATAGCTTCCCGAGCCTCTTCTCCCTTTGATGGAGAGGTAAACACAGAAATAGTGTTGTCTGTCTCTCACTCCCTGTTGATGCAACTTTGATCAGAAGTACTGAGCCACTTCAGATCTTGACTTTTCTATGAGATGCATACTGATGCGGCATAAATCTTACATATGTGAAGTCAGATGTGATTAACCCATAAATGTCTATAACTGTTCATAGTGTTGGGTGTTTCCAGGGCATGGGTGTGCCTTTGTGTTGTCTCAGATCTAAGTGCCATCGTGACTGAGGCGCCTCCCTGTGTGAATGCCGATGTGACTGTCATTCATTCAGCCTCAGCCTTACCTGGATGAATGGCCCACCTGGTTACCATGGCAATAATAGTCATGATAGTCAACGGTGTCCTTCCTCTGTTCAGAGCCATTAGAGAGCGAAAGATTGACAAACGCTGCATGGAAGCTCTGTACGGCACTCCCATTTTGATTTGACCGTGTGGTATATTGCTTGTTTTTTGCTTGAAATCCCCAAGCCCTGATAATCTGCAGCCCTCATGTTTGGCCGCCCTGTGTGCCGCCGCTCTACTAACACTGGTGCCTCTGCCCTTTGACCTCAGCTGCTCCCCAGTTTGTCATCCGCCCGAGGGACCAAATAGTGGCTCAAGGCCGCACTGCCACCTTCCCGTGTGAAACCAAAGGGAACCCTCAGCCTGCTGTCTTCTGGCAGAAGGAGGGAAGTCAGGTAAGAATCTCAAACTTACCAGTTTGTTGAAAACATATTTTTATTCATATTACATTTTTCATATTTCATACATGTGGACATATATTGCACTTAGTTGGCAGCATTTGTTACTACTGTGCGGATTGCTGAGTTTTTATGAGTATCCTGTCCTGAACACACACACACACACACACACACACACACTCCTGCAAACTAAACTATCTGACATCAGTATCTTTACGACAGCCACGGATACACCTTTGTTCTCAGGAGCCGCCAAACGACAGCGTGCCTGGCAAAGTGCTAATCGGTTTTCCGTGACCCTGCGCTGATAAGAACGATCCTATTCAAGCAGATAACCCATTCAAATACCTGGGTGTCCTCACAATGCTCAACCACAGTGCCAATTAGGAGCCTGTTGGGGCTTGTAGATGAGCCAGAGATATGATTCAGCTCTGGCTAAGGTTCAAACACACTCACACACACACACACACACACACACAGCCTGCAGGCCAACAATTACAGCAAAGTTATTTTAAAAGAGTGAACAGAAGTGAGCCACATGCTTACATGTCCTCACAAACATGTGGTGTGATGCTCACCCACTTCCCCCCTTAAATGTGTGACCTAAAGCTTATGACTCCGTAACGCTGAGTCATGCTGTGAACGTGTTCAGATAGATCAGATGTATGTCCGGTGTGTGTCTCACGTAGTCGTTATAAATTAGCCTTTTGAAATGAATGTACTACAAACACTTTTGTACAAGCAGTTGCACGTCCCCGCTTGTCTCTGTCTTTGTGTTTACGGAGGCATTCTGCAACCCACCAACACTGACGTAGAAAAGGTTAGAAGGCATTTGTTTAGAGAACAAATTAAAGCTAATTCAGTTCAGTAATTAAATAGCAAAAAGGCCTTATTCCTCCCGCTTGAGGATAATGGAGTGTACATCTCATGTGCTAGAGATGCGTAGAGCCTAATTAAAAAAACAAAACAGCGTAATGTGTTGCATTAAAGTGATTAAGTGTAATTAAATCCAGTTAATGTATTTGCAGATCATAAGTACAAAAGAAAGAGCCGGGATAAAGTGGCTGCATAGCTAATATAGAATGACGTAGAGGTGATAGTGTATGTGTGTCGTCAGTCCTGTGATCTTGGTTATTTACTTTGAGATATGTGGGATTGATATCCCCTTCAACTTTAGCTGTTCGAAGGATACATTGTCAGCATAAGCTTATATGGGGTGGTCTCTGTGGGTAAAATGAGCAGCCAACACTGCTGTGGCATGGACGCAGAAATAAAAGCAGTTGTGAAGCCAACAAGAGCCAAAATCTTTCTTCATAAAAAAGCCTTCATAACACAGTGGAGCCTCTGGCTTGGCAGAAGAATAAGTATGAAACCAAGTCATCAAACTGTATATATGTTGGGTAGTGTGTGTGCGTGTGTGTGTGTGTGTGCGTGTGTGTGTGTGTGTGTGTGCGTGTGCGTGTGTGTGTGTGTGTGTGTGTGTGTGTGTGTGTGTGTGTGTGTGTGTGTGTGTGTGTGTGTGTGTGCGTGTGTGTGTGCGTGTGTGTGTGTGTGTGTGTGTGTGTGTGTGTGCGTGTGTGTGTGCGTGTGCGTGGCTGTACTGGTTCCATGTTCTCACTAATTGCCTGCTTGTACATCTTCCTGCAGAATTTGCTCTTTCCCAACCAACCCCAGCAGCCCAGCAGCCGCTTCTCGGTGTCACCCAGCGGAGACCTCACCATCTCATCTGTGCAGCGGGCAGATGCCGGTTACTATATCTGCCAGGCCCTGACCGTTGCAGGCAGTATCCTCGCCAAGGCTCAACTAGAGGTCACAGATGGTGAGGGAAAAACCGACGCGCAATTTCCTCCATGCCAGCACACTAACACACACCTCGGCACCACTGCAAATGTGGATAAGTTGGTGCATTTCAACACAGATGCACTCTCAATATGCTTGTTTGATTGTCTCAGCATTTTCACATTAAACAAATGATTTATACCGGCAACAGGGATTTGATTTTAGTTCGTCAAGGTTTAACATTTTATGTGGAAAGTTGGCCTTTAACACCTATGAAGTAGGCACACAAGTACATTTTTGTTGCCGTTGTTATCCCATGTGCAGCAATACATTCGGCTTTGGTTTAAAAAATGTCAGTATGCCCATGACCTTCAGTTACTGTGTTTTTGCAGTACGTTCCTTGTTTCATTTATTCTTTCCTGACACAATTTAATTAATATTTTCTACTTTTCCTTTCGGAAAGAAAATAAAGCATTGCCCTTGAGTTCCTTCAAGTTTAATGATCAGCAGTTTTGGCTGATTGGGTGAGGTGCAAGTATGTGCAAGAGAAAGAGACACAAAGAAAGAGAGGGACATGAGTGAGTGAGTGACAATGGTTTTCTGTGGAATGAATTATGCGGGAGCATCTAATCTGCTCAGATGTTGTGCTGGCAAGATCGACAGCCCCCGACACGTCTGTTGAAGTACCTGCTAGCAGAAAGATTAAATGAACTACAGGAACACTTTTTTTCAAAATGTGGTCTGAAATAGGGATGGTTCTATTGCACCAACAAAATTGGTATGTCCTTCAGTTGCCTGGAATAACATCAACACATTTTACAGCCAAATACTTATCAACAGTAAACCATTTCATTTTTTGTTTTGTTTAAGTATTTATAGCAAAAGGCATGTTAACAAGAAGGGTGTTGGGCAGATCTAAAAGAAAATGAAGGATAGGAGGAAGGAGTGCAAAAGGGCCAGGTCATGGACAGGTCATGGCCACACCTGCCGCAGTCTTCTTGTGATTTACTGCCCCGAGCTCAGACAACAGTCTGTGGCGTTCAAGGAGATCTGTAATGAGAAATTCCTGATCCAGAGACCCAAGGCCTTCGTTGAGCCTTGCCTCCTCCCTCTGTCACTCCTACAGTACATCAACACATAGAGGAAAATTAAAACCTGGATAGCTGACTGTCTTCTCTGAATAGACGTCAACTTAAAACATCTATTTACAAAGATGGATGCCAGATATTGTAGTGAAACAAAAGGCTTTAATCTAGTTTATAATGTTGGTATAACTTTTTAGGTGACGGCCATGGCAGAGAGACTACAGCGTAGTGAGTCCTTGTCTAGCAGCAGGCACTTTGAACCATCTCTTGGCTTACTTTCTGATTTTAATCATCATTTTAAATTCATATTAATATTAGTCATGATACAAATGATCCAGAAAACTAAAACAATAAGTGAAATATCATTACTGAAATTGATTAAGTTCATCGTCGATAATTGTCTGGTTCGCCTCGGTTTTTCTTACGTGACTGAAAGCTAGGGGTGACTCTAGCACAGCTGAAGTCTATTACTTGGAAGCACTTCCTTTTGTCAGTTGTATTGCTAGAGTGGAAATAGGGGTGTAAACGAGGGTGTGATAATGTGTTGAAAGGTTACTGAGGTAGACTTGGTAATTAGCCCCTGCAGGTCTGACATCATTAATCCATACCTTCTAATTAATGTGCGTTCTGTGATGCCAGGGGGACTCCACATTATTCAACTCTAAATATATAAACTGCCTGTGTGCGAGAGTGCTAACTCTCTCTGGGATCACCTCTGACATACGCACTATTTCATTGAAGGAACCCACAGGCTTTTTTAGCACATTATAACAAATGAATTTGCGCATGTGGATGGTATTCATCCCAGCATTAGCATTTATCTGAAGTGAAATTAAAAGGACTGATGATTATTTTATGTTTAGATACTATCCCTCACTTTGTTTGCACCTCTTTCAGTAACATATATTATTTTAACTTCACCTTCCATTGTGCCCCCAGTTAGCATAACAAAGTATTTATCTGAACCACAGTGAGTCAATAGGCAAGAGCCTCACCACTAAACTGCACCACAGAGTCTAGAGTATAAAAATAAGGCTACCCGGGCAGTAACTGGAAACGCTTAACATCACTCTGCCACATCAATGGAACTAGAAAACGCTACTCAGCTGTTCTTTCCCCGTTCCCTGGAAAGACAGGATACGGTCATTGTTCTGTGGTGCAGTTACAAGACCTGCAGAGGAAAAAGTCTACTTTATAATAGATACCCACATCCACCCCCACTGAATTTTATGATCAATGCTGTCACTGAGTTTATTTCACAGTCCGGCGCCTTATGTTAACACATTTCCATCTGAACCTGAGGATGGTATGGATAACATTTATGTCTTTGTATCACAGTGCTCACAGACAGGCCGCCACCCATCATTCGCCAAGGCCCATCCAATCAGACACTGGGGGTGGAAAGTGTGGCACTGTTGAAGTGCCAGGCATCGGGAGACCCCATCCCCTCCGTCAGCTGGCTGAAAGATGGGATCAGTCTGCTGGGAAAGGACGCCCGCATGTCCCTGCAGGAGCTGGGCAGTCTGCAGATAAAAAACGTCAAGGTAAACGATGTCATTGGTCCTATCCGTGTAAATGATGACTACCTATCAATGTGTGCCTCTGTGCCAATACTATATCTAGAGTTTAACTGCAATTATTTATTGCCAGCTCCCTTTTAGCTTCACACTTGGTCACTACTGTTTTTGGTTATTGGACTTGGGAAGTATCTTAATTTAAGATGTTTATACAATAATATGCATTTGTATGGGAATGCCTGCAACACTGCCAGATACAAGCTTTTGTAAAATCCAGTGGGACATGGCTTAAGCATAACTTAAGGTGCCATAATGCCTTAAAGCGATGAATAGGCAGCATTGATTTTTGATTTTTTTATTGTTCGATAGTATCACTTAGTGGCACGACACTCCAACCGGGCTCAGCTGTGCAGGGTTGGCTGGACTCCAGCTGTAGCATAGAAACATATATGCACTTACCGATATATACACACACATGTGTACACACATACACGTTCAGAGTAGATTAAATTTAAAAAGCTCACATCTTCCTTTCCCCACTCAGAGGCCTCAGTGGAATATCTATTACGCTTGACAAAGCTGCCGACCGCTGACATGTTATTTAATAAATGGAAGGAAGGCACAGGGACAAAAACCAACAAACAACCAAAGTTCCTAAGAGGGATGGAGAGACAAGCCAGCTGTCATCGGTCCAGGGGGTTGCAGCAGCCCACCCTAAATTGATTAGCCTGGCTTTGTTGTGGTCGGCGGGACAGTGTAATAAGGAGGGGGAGTGGGAAAGTGATGGAAGGGTGGTGAGTAGAAAATGGAATTCATTAGGAAATTAGCGTCAGCACTTTGAGGCACTCACAGATGACACACAATTTGGCCAGCACAAGGCTTGCTCATGAAGTCGCCCCATCGCTTTTCAACGTTAAGCGATGGCAAAATAACATGTATTCAGTCATTGCTACTGCTCTCAGAATGTGTAGAAAAGACTGGCACTAAAAGTGTTATAAGTAGTGTCAGCTGTGTGTGTGGATGCTGTTAGCTTGTGTGTGTTTGTTTTTATTCATATATGCATGTATGTGTGTACTTTACACCAGCTTTCAGACTCTGGGGTCTACACATGTGTGGCTACCAGCTCCAGCGGTGAAACATCATGGAGTGCTTTCTTGGAAGTCAAAGGTACAAAATGGTGTAATGATTTCATGTCTTTTATTTAAAAATCAACTTGTCGGCAGTTTTCATGACAAAAAGTGCTCTTTCCCCCCTCTCCTTCTCTCCATTCAGAATCAGGTGGAGTGATGGTCATGAAAAACCACGATGAGAATGAGCTTCCAGGCCCGCCATCTAAACCTCAGGTCACAGATGTCACCAAGAGCAGCGTGTCCTTGTCCTGGCAGCCTGGGATGGCTGGAGCATCACCCGTCTCCTCATTTGTCATTGAAGCATTCAGGTACGTTGTACCAGTAACACTCACGAGTTATTACCCATGGTAATATATTGTATCATGATAAAAAAAAAAAAAAAATGAAAAATTGAAAACCACCTTTTTCTCTTCCACTGCAGTCAATCAGTGAGCAACAGCTGGCAGACAGTAGCAGATCATGTAAAAACCACCCAGTTTACCGTCAAAGGTCTCCGTCCCAACACCATCTACTTGTTCATGGTCCGAGCAGTCAACAGCCAAGGCCTGAGTGATCCAAGCCCCATGTCTGATCCTGTCAGAACACAAGGTACTGAACGTAACGTTGCTATGAAAGGAATGCATTATATTGACAGTATTTTTTGGATACACGTGTTGATTTATCTAAACCTGTCACAATCACTTTCACTGGTGTGGTTTTCTTTTTTTTAGTATAATGTATGTTTCTAGTGATGGGGGAAGGTCACTGTGCTCCCCTTCCAAGTGTGATACTTATCAGCTAAGCGATCTGCAGTGAATAGCTATTCTGAAACACTACAGAACTTTCCAGAGGTCAAATTCTCCGTCTCAGCCCAACTCATTAAGGCTACATTTGAGCAATTATGTAAAATAAGCATGTCTACTTTTGGAGGGCCTAACTGAGTTAGTGCTATCCTTGCTATGTTAATGATCATAGCAGGAGAAAATGACTGCCTCCAAACCCAAAGAAGATTTGATTACGGTACTGGACAGACCACAGTCTCCAGATTACACTGATATGATAAGTCCTCGAGCAAAAAAAAAAAAGAAGAAAAAAAAAGCAACCTTTGGCCAAGCTCTGTCAAATGTAAGCCAAGAACTTGTTTGAAGAAAAGTAGTCAATTTGAATTGCAGCATATCTTTCTCATGCTGAGGTGAAGGGCATGAGATGATACAGAGACGCGTTTATTGACAATGACATGCATTGATGACAAATTGATTCGTCACTTTTTTTTCATACTGTTTGGCTTAGCCCGCCCTATTAGTGTGTCCTGTGATTCATGACCGTGTTGGGTTGTCTGAATCAAGCTTCTTAAAACATGTCCTCTCACTTGTTTTTTGCCTCCCTCCAGTATAACTGGGTTTCGCTTCAACCACACACAGTATCTCATACATGGAGTGTTTTTATGCACATGTGAAAAATGGGAAACACGCTTTGAAAAAGGTGTCATAATGTCCATCTCTCATCTAATATGTCTCGGGTCACATTCAGGGGTAATTTGTCGTTGTGGTTGTTCAGGCAGGCCCCAGTAAGAGAAGTCACACATCCAAATCACTTGGCCAGTCCAAGTCTGCTTTCTTTTCTTCAGACTAGACAGGTCGCTGAAGTTGCGATGAAGTTGCTGCTGTTCAAATGAAGCCGCGATCACCCATTGTACGCTTCTTTGTTGAAGCCGATTGGTCTAGTCACTCTTCTACCATTCCACTTCTGATGATGATGAAGCAAGCTGCATTGTGTTCAAATCAAGTGGATGGGAGTGGGCAATGTCTATCAATCTTTCTTTTTCTAATTTTTACTTCTTCTTGCTCTCTTATAGATATAAGTCCTCCAGCCCAGGGTGTCGACCACAGGCACGTACAGAAGGAGCTTGGCGAGGTCATAGTTCGGTTGCACAACCCAGTTGTCCTGAGTCCCACAACAATTCAGGTCACATGGACGGTAAGTGCAGCAGAATACAAATATATTGAACTAACCCTAGACATTCAGTAGGTACTTCATCTGTTTACACTGGAATAACTTCGATATATAAACTTTTATGTGTGGCTTTCTCGTCTTGCATTGTTTTTACATATTTGATTTTGTAAAATTGAGTCTTTAATCAGGATAGTTTGCATTCTAAGATCCCTCTTTGAAGCCCAAAAAGTGCACCTTGAGGCTACCGTTTATTTGGTGTCTGGGAAGTTGTTCCTTGAGACTGCTGCTTTGAAATCCTGTAATTGATGACTTAAAAGTAACAGAACATCAAATAGCTGAAATATGTTTCTCTTAACCATCAAAAGAGATGTCAGAGACATCTGGTTGTTCATCAATCTTCCGTATATCTTCTGCAGCTTCCCTCTTAAAAAAAAACTTTGCACAGATGGAATTAAATTGAAATTAATGTTTGTGGTTGAACTGCATTTTGTGAGTTTTCCTGTTTTCCTACTGTCAAGAGATGATGCATTAATCTTCTTTAACACTCATACATAATAGGAATACAAACATACACCTGCTCTTCCACCATGCATATGCCTCACAACAAGAATCACATTATGTCCCAAAATTAGGTCCCTTTATTCTCACGATTTTATATTGAATTGCATTCTAATGAGGACAAAAATGGTTTTATCCATCCATCCATCCATCCATTTTCCACCGCTTATCCGGGGTCGGGTCGCGGAGGCAGCAGGTCAAGCAGGCTGACCCAGACTTCTCTCTCACCCGCAACATCTACCAGCTCATTCTGGGGGATCCCGAGGCGTTCCCAGGCCAGCTGGGAGATATAATCCCTCCAGCGTGTCCTGGGTCTTCCCCGGGGCCTTCCCCGGGGCCTCCTACCAATGGTTTTATATAATATTTAAAGCGGAGGGGGTTAAACTATATATCTATGTGGATGTTTATTTTGATTGTGGTGATTTGTATCAATCAGCTGCTGGTATTTACAGTATACTATCATTTAGTGGCCTGTTTCCATTTTCAAATTGACCACATTAGCAGTTTTTGTGGTGACATGTTTATTGACCCCTGTAATAAGTCTCACCCCAAGACATGGCCGCTAATTTTATTCTAAAGCAGTGCTTTATGGTTGTAACGTACAATCACCACGAAACATTTCGACCCAATCAATCAGGGGCCCTTTCAGTAAACAGAGGGGCCATTCTCAGAGAGCTTTTATATTCCCAAATCATGCCATTAATAAAAGTCATGCACCAGGCAGGGGATCCATTTTGCTGATTTACTCTGGCTACACTTGCGGAAAACAGCTGCTTAATATCCCACTTCAAAGCCCTGCTCACTTCTTCTACTGTTAACAAGCCATTACAATGAGTTATGTGTCCGCTCCTCCTCTGCATAAATTCTGCATTTTCTGTTGAGCTAAATGGGTCCAAGTTTTAAGGGGGGGGGGGGGTCCTCTGTGTGTTGCAGGGGGCTATCTGACTTCCAGTCTCTCCGTCTTTTCTATGGGACAGATCTGCTGTTATCGCCTCTGCTGTGTATTCTCCTCATGTCCCCAGGGTGTCTGTATGAGTTGCTGCATGGCATTCTCATACCCACAGCCCATCTTAGATGTGGAGGGGCCTGCTTTCCGGTGTCACTAGTTAGGATTTATAATAGATAGGAGACGTGCATGTGTCCTTTAAGGTGGCATTACGGAAAGTCTTTTTAATCGAGGAGGGAACACTTTGGGCTGGTCGCTGTATGAATGAGGTAATGTCAGGGCGTTAATTGAGCTAAGTGTGTCATAGCTTGTGATAAAAGGCCCATTAAACCAGCAACAGCCTTTAAAGTGTCATGAATGCAATCCTGTGAGGAAGGAATACATTGCCAAAAAACATCCTTTCACGTTATCTAGTTGGCTGGCCCAAGTAAGCATCTACCAATCTCCTCTGCGCAGTTCTTTTTGCACTGAAACGCAACAGTAATCTTGTTTTCCTTCCATTTCTCAGGTGGATCGTCAGTCACAGTTTATCCAGGGTTACAGAGTTCTGTACAGGCAGACTTCAGGACTGCCTTCACCAGGGCCCTGGCAGACCCAGGATGTGAAGGTCCCTTCCGAGCGCAGCGTCATCCTCGCCGCGCTCAAGAAGGGCATCGTGTATGAGATCAAGGTCCGTCCTTATTTCAACGAGTTTCAAGGCATGGACAGTGAATCCAGAACATCGCGGACGACAGAGGAAGGTATGAAGAAGAAGATTGTGCTGAGTGTTTTAGAGATTATGTCAGGAGCAAAACAACATAGGGATTCAAACAGTTGGGAGTCCCTTACAAATGTGGGTTGACGGGTGACACATGACCCCGTAGGCTGCCTTCACGTTGGTTTTTGTCATAATATCACACTGACACTGAGAGTCGAGGGTATATGTGCGAATGCATGTGTGCGTGCCTGCATGTTTGTGCCCGTCTGTGTGACCTTCCTGCTGTGCTTTTTTTATGATTGGTGGTGTTAGCGCCAAACTTCTTCTAATCCATCACCCAGCCGCCACAGGCCTGAGCTGTGATTGGGCGCGGCACACATTTCCTCCTGCGAAGATGATCTGTCGCCCAGAGCTTGATTCATACAGGCTCTGACAAGGCCACAGAGCAGTGTGGCACAATATCACACACAAACAAACACACACAAAGGTCTGTGTTTGGATGAATTTACTATTTTGACCTGTGCCCCTACCGAAATGCGTCCAAAAGCACTGCTTCAACCTTCGAGTCTCATAACTGAAGTTCAATTTTGATGTGATCGGAAGGAAAGCCACTCACTACATGTGGTTACACTAGCACAAAGAGACAAATACAGACTCCATATACTGGAGACAACGCTCATCGTGCCACAGCATATTTAGTCCCGCATGTATGGGAGACAGTTCACATCCTGTCCATGTGACAGGCCCATTTATTTTCCCTTTCTCAGAGGGACCCTATCTCCTGTAGCCAGCCAGTGCACGCACTGCTGTAGTGGAACTGCCATCACATTACAGCTGTCCCCAACACTAACACACACATGCAGAAAACACATACACGCCAGCACACCACCTTCCCGACGGCCTCCGGAACCTGCATGTCCCAGCTATTACCAGTGTTGATAACGCTCCCTGCTCCTGCTCTATCTGCATCCCAGTCCCTCAGAGAGCTCGACCACTTTCTATTTCTGTCACAAGCCCGCTGCTCTGCCTGGTCATAGCTGATACGCCGTCAAACACACAGCTCGAGGCTCCTCGGAGACCCTGGGACTACTAAGAAGGGCCACTGGATGGATAGAAAAGTCTTGATCGGAGGGTGATTAAAACCTGGGTTGTCCATTAGCTAACACAATTGGAGGATCCCCTGAGCAGGTCCAGATGGATGCAGGGTTACAGTATGCTCAGCTCTCCGATGCCGTGTCCATCTTTGTAGTCTCCCTCCTCCTCTTTCACACATTCTCTCACTCTCCATCTGGACAGTCATGTCATAGCTGAACTCTGGTTGCCATCTGATTCCCACTGTAAGACTTCACTAAGGATGCATATATTTTATGGAAATTCATGCTTATTTAGGGGGGAAGGAAATCAGAAATGTTTGTGTATTTCTAGTGGACAGATCTTCATCCATATTGATGGATATCTCTGGGGAAGGGCCACAGGTCTCCTCACACTACCCACTGCCTTACATTAGCTAGATATGATGTGTTTGTTTTCCTTCCTCATGCAGCACGGCACTGTGTGTGTGTGAGAGAGACGGGGGGTCACATTCCTGGCTGCAATACATCACTCCGCTAATGGCTCTATTAGGACAGCCTCCGGGGGCCTCTATTGAAAAATGTATATTGTTTAGCACAAATATGCATGATAATAAGCTGCTAAATCATTCATAGCATTAACTTTGAACGACATTGTCTCTGATTGCTGCCACACACCAATCCAGCACTTTGTCACCTGGATGTAATGCAGCGTTGGAGAGGCCTGAGCATGATGGCTGATCAGATGCTCCCTTGCTAGATTGTTTCTAATCGGGCCAAGGTGTTGGGTTCGTCATTGGACCCATTCATCTTCCACCATGCCAGGGCCTTCTGGCTCTCTGGGGGCCGGTGTGGCCAATCGCGCTGAGGGATGAGCACAGATTTACAGGGTGACACGTGCCATTTTGGATGGAGGCGAGGTGAGAGAGAGGCAGCCCAGGAGTAATTGACCTGTCAGTATTCTGCTGTGGTGCCGCTCTCCTGCCAGCCACTGCGGAAATGAGAAAACATTATTTTTAAAACGTTATTTCCAGTTCGGCCAACTATTATTTATTTTTCCTCTTTTACCCCTTGTGGGGTCAGACAATTGTTGCCATAGGAATAATAGAGTGAGGCTCAGGACTTGTCTTGTTTCCATCCACTCTCTAGAGCCGATTCGTTTAGATGTGCCTCACTCTGAAGCTTCCCTCTGATCCTCACCTACTGGCTTTAGTTTCATCTGGCTGATCGATGAAATCAGTCAATATGTTTACTGAGACCTTGTTTCCTTCCCCTAAAATGTTATTTTTTCTTCATTTTTCCTTCTCGTCTGCACTTCATCCTCTAAGCTCGTTGACCTGCGTGCCGCCGTGGCTCGCTCGTGCCAGAGTCTTAGCTTGACTGAGAGCGCTGGCCTGACTGTGCCAGACCGTCATTTCACAAATCAATACGAGTATTGTCTGCGCAAATCCACCAGACTGGAGCAGAGGATGATATATTAAATCATAGTGAAACCTTAAAGAAAGGCTACAGCCTTGTCAGACCTGCCGTAGTCTTCATGTAAATCCCCCTCTAATGAGACATCTTGACAGCCTTCAGCCACCTGTGCCATCCCCGAAGAATAACATTCCTCGGAAAAATAGGGATGTGTGTGTGTGTGTGTGTGCATGTGCACGTACATGGGAGTGTGTGTGTGCATGCGCGCGCGTGTGTGTGTGTGTGTGTGTGTGTGTGTGAGAGAGAGAGAATGTGTGTCTGTAAGCTCCTGTTCAAACACATGCAGATGTGCAACACGGCTGTGCATCCCAGTCTTTCTAAGGGGCAACATACTCTTCTGCTGAGCTGCAGAAGAGTGCATTTGATTGTTGACCTGGTTATTTTTGTGCCTCCTCTTTCAGCTCCCAGTGCACCTCCTCAGCAGGTGACAGTGCTGACTGTGGGAAACCAGAACAGCACTTCCATTAGCATCTCTTGGGATCCCCCTCCACCAGACCACCAGAACGGCATCATCCAAGAGTACAAGGTTTGTCTCAGCGAGTCGACGTGGATTTGCATTGAACTTATCGAAGCCAAATGGATTCAAGTGCCACTCTATTTTTTCCCCTTTCTGCTTTAGATCTGGTGTCTAGGGAATGAGACACGTTTCCATGTGAATAAGACAGTGGATGCAGCCATACGCTCAGTGGTGGTGGGCGGGCTGCAGGTGGGAGTGGTGTACCGGGTGGAGGTGGCTGCCAGCACAAGTGCCGGGGTCGGAGTCAAGAGCGAGCCTCAGTCTATTATCATCGGTAAGGTGGATTGTCAAAATTGTTCACATTGGATTGTTCACAAAGAAGATTGTATTTCAGTAAAAATAGTGTGAATATTGTTAAAATACTACCATTTTTATATGTGACCTGACCACGGATGATTTATGTGGAGCTGAGGCAGATTGTGCCTGATTTGACCCATAACTGATGGCTTGGCCTGTAGCATGTTCTTATTTCCCCAGTGTCACTCACATAATCCATCTCCGAGAGCAGAGCCCCAAGCTTGCAGATATAATATCGTGTGTGTTAGTGTGTCTGTGGATGGGTGTGTGTTTTCATGTGGTTACACAGTAATGTAAAAGATGAAGCGCGTTTGTGAGGCTTTGCATGGTTGTGTATTTGTTCTTGTCAATGTGTGGAAACATTTGTTTGTGCCCTGAGTCTTATCACGCTCCAAGAAATAGTGGCATGCTCTCCAGTCAGGGTGAGCTGCGATTGGAGATCAATGCAGACCAGGATCCTCTCCTCTCATTTCACATGGTGTGTTTTACCGGCCAAGGAGTGAATTAGGGGCCGAGCTTGGCAAACAACCTGCTCACCTGGGGGTTTGCTATAAGTCTTTTTCAGTCTGTACATTACCTTTCACTGCACATCCTGTAGATCCATGCCCTGCTCCCTTGGTCAATATCTTAGCTGAAATTCATCAGACTTACTTTATTTGAGCTTAATCCAGCCCTAACCCTGTCTTGATTTATCTGTAGGTGTCATATCTGCTCAGTGAAAAAGTGTAGCAGTTGGGAACAGCGGTTGGGATATTATGGTCTCACCTTGAAGCAGCAAAACATGCACAACAGCTTTGTTATTACCTGTTTCTCTCCAGTAGCTACCCACTCAGCATCACACTAATGTTGCTTGTTTATCCCCGTGACCTCAGGTAAGGAATTCCGGGACGTGATAATACATGGAAACCGGAACAACAGCATCACAGAGCAGATCACCGATGTGGTGAAACAGCCTGCCTTTATCGCCGGTATTGGAGGGGCTTGCTGGGTCATCCTCATGGGCTTCAGCATCTGGCTCTACTGGAGGAGAAAGAAGCGAAAGGGCCTGAGCAACTACGCAGGTTAGACTGATCATAGCCTGTCCACCTGTTCACATTTACAATGACACGCTGCTCTTGTGCCTTAGCAAACAATGTAGAGTTCATCTACCATTCAACAAATAATGCTTCCCCTCTGTCCAAGCAAGAATATCCTACATGCTGCCATCTTAAAGTGTTAATCAGGACTGTTTTGATTAAAACATTGTAGAAGTTGCTAGCAGTTGACATTGCTAAGGTGTTAAAGCTCAAGAGGGAGACAGATGTCACCGTGAATCATTTTCAGAGGGCTACAGCTTTTTTTTGACAAATCCACCCACGGTGTTGGTTAATAGCCCCGGGTGGTCGAGCTGAGTGGGCAGACTGGACTCTCTGCTGGTCACTGAAGTTGGAGTTCGTCCAGCTCTCCTCCCACACACTGACCCTGACATCTTACCGAATGACCCCCAGTCAATACTAGCAACCGCCAAGTCCACATGCCCTGCTAAGGGCACACGATTTAATTAGAGAGCAGAACATTAAAACGAACTGACACATTAGCATTGCAGTCAGTGCAGCACTGTATTCTAGCAGCTCTTGTCTTAATAACAAGCAGACATTCCAGAGAAACATTTTGCACATTGGCGGCCACTAAAAGCTGGTCTGGTTAATTTGCTCTTCATTTTTGTTTTGTTTCATGTGTCCTCTTTGGCTTGTGCCACCGTCTCTACACCTCTGTGGCTTCTGAGCCGGCTGCTTTCCTGGCTGTCGCTCTGCACTCTGGGCGACGATGTTGTCTTACTTTCTCTGACCCTCAGCACCTGCCGGCCTGACCCCATCCCCGGTGTGCAGATACCCCTAAAGCACCGCCTATCTCTGCAGGCTATTAACGCACAACTTCTCTGTCTTCTTGTTTTACAGTTCAGTCCTTCACCTTCACCCCTGCAGGTACTGTTCATTTGTCCCGTCTCCTCACCCCACCTTTACGCAGATTCATCTCCTGCCCGCTTATAGTATTTGTGCTTGGATTGTCATGGCCAAAGCAAATACAAATTACCAACACAAACAGAGAAGCACATTTGCTGGTCAAAGCAATCTGGATTTGCGATTGGCCATGATCCCAGCCCTGCAAACTTGAGCCGTTGTTCCTGCCAAACCTACAGCCCTATCTACCTATTGTGTGTATGTGTGTTGCTGTTTTTGAATGAAATTTCATCCTGTCTTGTGTATCTTTTTTTTTTTTTTTGTGGTGCAGGATGCGACTGCCCATTTTCCTTCTCTATTAATCTTATTCATCTTTGTTTTCTTTTTAAGACTCAGATCGTGTTGTAATTTCTACATCTGTTCTCCATAGGTGTCAGTTAGGAAGCTGGGTGGTGTATTGGATGGTTTTCCCCCTTTTCTTTCTGTGTAGTTTTTGTGTTCTTTACTTGTAATGATTCCCCCCCTCCTCCCAACAGTGTTTTATTGTCACTGTCCGTCCTCTGCTAAATTAAGCCTCCACTGTCTGGATGGAGTGGACTGACAGAAAAGCGGCATATCAGAGACACTGAGAAGATTAATATGAAAATTATCAACAACAAAAATAACTCTGTAGCTATGTGGCCCATGTGGAGCTTACAGCCCAAAACCCATTTTTCTCTGGTCGTTCCACAGCCGCTGTAACAACAGATTATGGAACACATTAATATGTTTGTGAACGTTATCTCTTTTAAATTGGAGGTACACCTCAGAAAAGCCTCAGTGAAAGCAGGTTATTTTGCTAAAAGAGTTCAGAGTGGCGAGCACTAAAACAAGGTGCAGAGATTATAGAGTTAGAGCGAGGTGATTCTTCGCACATGAGCCAGAGTGCTGCTGAAGAGCCTTACAGTGCCGCGCTTCTCCGTATTGACAATTAGTTGATGTATCGAGAGTGTCCTGTCTCAGCCTCCTAAAGCTGTCAGTACATGAGGTAAATCACTACACTGTTGAGGCACACGTCCAGCAGGAAGGAGAGTTGATGGAATTTTTATACACTGATTATGTCCACCCCCCATAATGCTTATTAAAGGGGATTAATCTGCATTCATATTGGAGAAAGTGCTTATCTGGAAGACGGAGGCGAGAGGCACAGCTATGCCACCGTGTCACTCTGGCTAACATAAAAGTCTTCCACAGCAGCCCAGAAATGTGCCTGAGCACAGATAGGGACTTCAGAGGCCTTTCCGCCGCACAGCCTCCCCTCGCCTCCACCCTCCTCCGCCTGTCAGTCCTCTCTCAAACGACAGAGAATCCTCCACTGCAAGTTTGTTGGTGGTGGAACAAAGAGAAATGGCTTTAGCCATGACGGAATAAGGGACTTGAGCCGTCAAAGCTCTTTTTTATTCAGGCAGACCTGCAATGTTGATTCTATCTGGTAAAACCTTTGTTAGCAGGAAGTAGTTTAACTCCACTTGCGACTGTTCAGTTGCTTGAACCTAAATGCAATAAATAAACTATCAACTGTGCCGATATTCATACTAGACGAGTTTTAAATTGTGTTTCTCTTCACAAAAGTCCTAAACTTCTGTTCATGTCAGAGGAAATTGGATTAAGTAAACTCAGGTAATGTTGATGGAACATTCAAATGTCATGTTAGCAGCCACTGTAATCTATTCCGCTGGTTTCTCGGCCCTGTCATCTGTTACTACGTCACCCACAGAAAAGCCCCCGCTGTCGCCCATGCCAGGGCTTGTTGTGGAATCAACCTGAATGAAACAGAAAAGAGAGGAGGAATGTTCAGCCTCCTCTCTTTAATCTCCATCTGTGGAACAAATGAGCTGGTTTCCTCTGTTGAGGAAACCAGCTCTCTTTTTTCCATCCTCTCTCCCCCACATCAGTATGAGGTGATTTCCCAAATTTGTGCTGCTTTTTCGTGCTTCCTGTGATCCCTTGAAGTTTTTACACGCTTAGAACTCTCGATGCTGCTTTGTCATCATGGTCGTTGAACGGAGATGAAATGTTTCCTTCACAGCCGTCGCTCACTTTGAGCCATGGAGTTTTACTAGCCGTTGACAAAGAGCGGCCCTTGTTATCTATAGATCACTGTAATGGAACAGGCCACATGCATGGCTTCTGGGGAGCCCTGCCAGCTGAAGGATCAGTAACTCAGTCTCCACGCCTGTAGATAGAAAACTCAATGTGATTAATGAGCCCTCTGCCTTTTCTAATCATTTTTTGGCTGAGATTTAATCACAAATCTGATAATAACTCAGCAGCAAAATAAGAAAGATGAAATGAGTTTTGCCTCTCATCAGGCATCTTGTCCTTGAGGAGCACATGACGTCTCCATTTATGCAAAGCAAATCAAAGCAATATGCAATTCCCATCATTGGACTTTTTTTTAATTTTCATGAAAGGCATTGGACGCAGAGGGATCTCTTAGGGAATTCATCAACTATCTAGCTGTGTAAAAAAAAAAAATGGATGAATACATTGCTGTTGAAGCACAAGGGCAAACTGGACAACACTGAAACGACAATTCATAGTATCTTGATGGAAATAAATCCTGGTTGATTGCTAGGTATTATAACACTTAATATTTGTCTTTGTCTTTTTTCCTCCATCTTCTTCCTCTTTCTTTCTTCTCTGATTTTAGTGACATTCCAGAGAGTGGACGGTGGTCTGATGAGCAATGGGAGGTAAGTGTCCCACCAGAAACCAGAAACGGCGGAAATCAGTATTCATGTGCAATATCACAAACAAATAAAACATCAATCTTCCCATCATTGTCATTTTATTCGATCTGTCCTAAGCTTTGCATGTCTTAACACAAACTCTCCTCCACGGTCATGCCTTAAGTCTACAGCAAGCTTTTTATTTTAACACTGATAAATGCCTTGGGGATTGATAGATAGCCAATACCTGTTTGTGTGCCTGCCATGCAAATATACATTTCTACCACATCTCCGTTCATGCATCGATAGATGAACTCATAAATCTCCTCAACAGAATTAACAGAAACAATTTAAGCAGAGAGTGCTTTTATTTTGTCATTTATCTTCCGCTGCCGGCTACTGGCAACCCAGAAGCCCTCTGGAGTGATAAATTTGCCTGTCACCTTGCGTGGGCGGCTGGGATCTGAGCACATGTAATAATGTAAAAATAATTACCCAAGGGAGAGGTGTGCAGAGGTACCCTGCTTGCACCCCCATACCGCCTGCTCCATTTCAGTGTGTGTCGGTGAAAGGGCTACAGAGAATAGGGCACATCTCAATGACACCGGTTACTGAGCCTTTGTGGGTATTCAAGAGACTCCCTTGAGAATCCCAGGCTTCTGTCTATCTACTGCTTATCACACCTGACTAGGTAAAGCCTCCAGATCTCAAACACTCACGGAGAGATTGCCAACTAAATTTGACCCTGTGTGTCTCTGGGCTTTTGGGAATGTGTCTATTCTGCAGTTGGTCGCATAATTTTTATTTTTATGCCTTTTTCAGTTACTGTGTGCGTATGACTCGGGGCCACAATGGACAATTCTGCCGATTTTGTTCTGCGAGCTGCCAGCATGCTCTCAATGAATTAGCCACGCCACTTGCCGTGCTTTTTCTCATCTACTTTCTGCTGTCGTGTTTTTCTTCAATTTTCCACATAAGTGGTTCTGATTCTCACTCCAGCAAATGGGATTTGAAATGTCTGTATTTGTGCCGCTCCATATTCGCCATATCTTTAGTCGGCAGCGACTGCCGTAGTTTCCACAAGGCTGGAATAGGACGCAGTCTGGAAGTCTAACGCAAGCCCCCGATCCGCTAGTCACTCCAGTGCCAATCAAATCCCAGATGTTGCAACTTGCCCATCTGCCCTGAGAGTGAGGATGTGTAGCAGAGTACCAGAGGAGAGTGTGTTCATTTGTTACATGAGATGTTTATTGCATTAATTAGACAATAGCAAATGAAGCTGCGTCTGTTTCCAGTTTCTCATTGGCTCCTGCCAAATTGCCCTGACTGAACAATTACGCTTAATCGATCACAAAATAAATGATTCATGGAAGATGAATAGGCTGCAGATTGGTAGACCTGGACGATTTGACTTTGGCTGCTCAATTGAAATTGATAAAAGCCGATACGGGCCCCTTTCTTATCCCCCTGCCAATAGGGAGATGTTAATTAGAAGGTAGTAATAACTTCCTATCCTGGCACTGATCAATATTTTAGCAAAGCAGATTCACTCCTTTTCGCCAGGGAGAATGGGGTGAGCTTCACAGTGAACATGTTTCAGTTGATAAGGAGATTCCTTTACATCCCAGGATCTGAATGCTTAATGACGACATGTTCCCTGAGAGTTCATCTAGAAAGTAATCTGTGTTTCTCATTGCTTTAAGTGTTCGCTAATGTCTAGAGTTTTAATCCAAATGCCATTCACTAGTCTGTGGGACCATAAACACCTGATTTATGAAGTTGCTTTGGAATGAATATCTCTCACTCGGCTTATTTATGGGAAGCTCAGTGTCAGGCATCCGAGGCAGTATTTATGGTTTCCTAGCCATTACAAGTAACCGCAATATCTAACAGGAAGAGGAAACGCTCCAAATCAAATTTTATCTGCCAAGGTTGCCATCCATCCTAGGCTGGGCAGGGATTAAAAGTTAAATGTCGACGTTTCATTAGATGTATGTCCCGGTGTCCTCTCTCTCTCTCTCTCTCTCTCTCTCTCTCTCTCTCTCTCTCTCTCTCTCTTTCCCATACACAGACAGACATGTATGTATCCCCAGAATAAATCAGTCTTATTCTAATCATCCTCAGAAGGAATACTGCTGTGTGATAAATACAAGGACGATGTCTTTCTCTAGTGGGCTCGTGGGGATTCGCTGTAGGGCAAATGAGACAAGTAACAAGACAAAGGCATGGTCTTTTACTTTAGACGGTGTGTATCCGGAGTCAACAAAAGAGAACAATGTCCTCTTTTTCAGCCGCTTTTTAGTCTGACAGATGCTAAGCGCTCAAGAGGCGATGGAGAGAAAGAGGAGGTGGCGGTGTATATGGGGGAAATAAATGTAAGTAGGGTTAGGGAAAGACGGTATGGTGAGAGAGAATGATGGCAGTGGGGGGACATGGCAGCCAGAAACAGAGGTAGAAGGACGGGGAGAGATGTATTACCCTATAAAAGTGCATGTGTCTGATGCACAGCCATCAATTTGAATGACTTGTCTCCCCCGAGGGCCTGTTTTGGCATTCAGGAACCACAGCGAGGACTCTTAGCTTGCCAGGGCTGCAGTTCATTTGGACCCCCCTCCCCTCTCTGTGGAACAGCTCCTCTCATTAGAACTTGTGGCTGAGGGAGAGACTGACTGCCGCACCCCCATTACCTGCCCTTGTCCTCAGGGCTTGACTCGCTCTCAGCCCCTCAGAGCCAACGCGTCATCCCGCTGGAGCTGAGACAAAAAGCCCCACCAGGCAGCCAGGCTGCTAACTACTGCACATGTGTGTCTGTAGTCTGCTACACGCAGCACCGTCAGCGGGCTGTGCTGCGTTTCTGAGATGCAGCGCCATCCGCTTCATCACACGCGGTGCTTATCCGACCATTGCCGGGTGTGAATTCTCAGGGAAAAATAAAAAAACAAACAGTATAATATTTTGTTCACTAGCCATTACACCTTCTTCATTTCCTGTTACATTTGAATTTATTCCAACACAATTACAATGGAGTAAAGCAGGTAATTATGTGTCAATGAAGTAATACCTAGACATTTGACTCAATCTCTAATTCTCATTTAACTCCATCTGTGTTATCCATGGTAACGAGCCTCAGACGTGATTGTACAGTAAAGTGATCCTAATGGCCTCCCAGCAGTCACCCATGACAGGTTAAAGGCTTAATGGCTGCTTTTTATGGTTCTCACCCCCCTCAGGAGGGACACAACACCTGTTAAATGGAGCTGGCCGCTCCCGTAAGCAGGCATCACACAAGTGTGTTCGGGGGCATCATGGTGGGGTTTGACGTCTCATCACATAGGATTTAGACTGTCTGGACATCACCACAAGGGGTTGATGGGAAAACACAGCAGAACGTGCAATATATTAATGAATAAGGAAATGTATACATGTGGGTGTCAGCGTGCATTGCTGCACATGTGTGCAAAGAGCAAGTGCATGCATTAGTGTCTCCACAGTGTGCGTCTGCGTTCATAACTCAGGGCATGTGACAAAGACACAGCAGGAGAAACAGAGAGATAAAAGGCTGCGTCTGCCTGAAGGAATTCCAACTTTGTGAGAGACGAAGTGTATCAGTACAGCGTTGCCTCCTATCTCAGAAGTGTTTCATTAGCTTCAGTGGCTTATGGCAAGCTTATCTCACACAAACACACATTAATGGGCACAGACTAACATTTAAACATATGTTTGATTCTTTTTGTCTCCACATTGACTCGCTACTGAATGCTGTCGTGTTTTTTATTGTTTATTTCAGAAACCATTTACATAATGCAGAAATAATTGGGGATGTTTTTGCACAAAAAGCTCTGTTATTAATGCCGTTTCACAGCCTGTGGGTAACGTAGTGTTTCATCCTGTGTTTCCGTGTAGCCGGCCAGGTCTTCTGAATGCCAGTGACCCAGGTTACCCCTGGTTAGCGGACTCTTGGCCGGCCACCAGCCTGCCTGTCAACAGCAGCTCCGGGGGGCCCAATGACCTGAGTAACTTTGGTCGAGGAGGTGAGTGCCTTTGTGGCGTCCCAGGTGTTGTGAAAGAGACCATGAGAGATGAACGATGACGGCGCCATCTCTGTTCTACCGGCGCGCCTGTTGTTCTTCATGTACATACATGCATTCAAGATATACATAAATGCATATTGCATGTGTGTTTTGCGTATATATTTATACATCACATCAGAGGACAGCCAGAGCATTAACAGTGGGGCCTCCGCTGTCACCAGGCTGAGTAATGCAAATAGTCCAGCCTGGTGTCAGAGCCCATATCTCAGAGCAAGAGAATGTGAGGCGAGAGACGGGCAGAGGAGCAGGGGGTGGGTGGCTGTTTGAAAGGATGGTCTCAAGCAGCCAGTCGTGAAGGACATGCGCAGCTTGACTGGCGCAGATGCGGACACTTCCGCCATGGCTCTACATCATCTCCCCTTCACTGGGCATGCAAACCATGCGCCATGGAGAGAGTCTGCTTGCTCTTCCCCTAGCTCTCTCTCTCTCTCTCTCTCTCTCTCTCTCTCTCTCTCTCCCCCTCCCTTCCTCAGCCATCACACATGCAGAGCAGCAGCATTGTCCCTAATGTATATGAAAAGAGAAAGGAGGGGAGTGAGATATCCACACACGTGGAGGGGAAACGGGACACCAGACTGGGAGGATTTTATATTTTAGTCAAAATAACATGTTCAGTCATGTTTCTGAAGATATAAGCTGACCTGAAAGCACATGGACCCAGACTGCATTCCCATCACACTCCAACACCACATGCACTTGAATCCCATGTCACTCAAGGCCGGATGTACAGGAATATTCCTTTTCTCTTTATCAGCCACAAAAACAAACGTGTTGATCTAAATACTCCAGGGTTACAGCTGAGCTTAACGTTTGCTTAGAGGACAGCGATCCTGTAAACTCTCTCCCTTCTTCTTTTCCAGATCTCCCCACTGGGCAAGGGGATAAAACTGGCACCATGATGTCTGATGGTGCCATCTACAGCAGTATAGACTTTACCACCAAAGCCAACTACAACAGCCCTGGCCAAACATCCCAGGCCACTCCCTATGCCACCACCCAGATTCTCCATTCCAGCAGCATCCACGAGCTGGCCGTGGACTTGCCTGAGGCCCAGTGGAAGGCCTCACTCCAGGCCAAGCAGGAGATGGCAAATCTGGGGTACTCCTTGCCTGACAAGAACTCCTGCAACAACAGTAAGCTTCTCTCAGAGATAGTTTGCTAATAGAGGTGTGGGGATGCTGTTACCCTCGTGTGTGAGGTTCAGCAAGTGTAAATAGAATATGTACATTTGCGTTCCCTGGAGATTGTTCGTATTATTCTTATCCTGTAACAGGAAATTAAGCCAGATCACAAGCCACACAATTGCAGTTGGAACAAGACGGCCATTTGGAGTTCAGACTTTTCCACCAGAAGTCTCTGAAGCCTTCTTAAAGCCACTGTGGCTTGAGGGAGGTTGTATTAAAAAGAGTAATTTCCCCCCAGCAGACATCATCTTGGTCACTCTCTAAGGTTGAATAGACGTCTCATGAAGGAGTAGTGTAGTTAAGTCATCCATCCATTTTCTTGCTGGGTTTTCATGATGGTACCACTCCTCTTTCAGTTTCAGAGTAATTGCCAATCCATTTTAGCTTGACTAATGTTTAAGAAAATAATCCAAATTAATTACCGTGGATTTGATGCAGGATTTTTTAAAGCCGAGTGGAGTTTCACGCTACAGGTGTAATGAGCAGTCCTCTATTCTAATAAATATTTATGATCTCTTTCTCCAGCAGTCTAAAACAGATTCATTCTAGTTTTTGCATAGTCCTTTAAATGCAATGAATCTTTAAAACTACATTTTATATTCTCCCTGTCATTATTTTAAGAAGTATGATCACATACAATTGTGGATGATTATATCTCTCTGAAGGGCCACAAATATGGAGTACAAATCTTCACTATTCACTCGTTAATCTAAATGATTTAAAGATTGTCGCTATGTTTTTCAAATCAACAACAAATCAAATACCAATCAGAAGGTGAATGAAAGGTTGAATATGTGCACCCTGTTGAATGTGTGACTCCCAAATATGTCCTGCTTGCTTAATGCTCTAACTGCATGTATGCATGTGCTTGTGCTAACTGCCAATCACCTGATGCCACTGTGATTTTTGCCCTTTAACCCCCACTGTAGCCCTCCTTTTCATTCCTGACTACCGATTGGCCGAAGGATTGTCTAATAGAATACCACACAACCAATCACAAGATTTCAGCACCACCAGCTCTCACAACAGCTCAGAGCGAAGCGGCAGTCTCTCAGGTTGGTTTACGCAGCAGAGAATTTCATGAAGCAAACTGGGACGCTCTCGGGGGCCCTGCCGCTTGACTTAATGATTGACTGATGTCTTAATTGCCTTATTGATCGGTTATTTGCATGTACTAACCTGACATCCAAGAAAATACATGTACACAGTCCCTCTTCATCACCAGAGATGCTTTGCTCACTCGGCTGCCACTTACATGTGCATTCGTAATGCTGGATGGATGCTTTCTTTTAAAGTGTTTTCTTTCTGGTTATATGGGGTTGTGAGTGCGATAGCTACTTTGGTTCGTAAACCATGTTGTGCTATTGAATAGGAGTCAACAGCTTATTAAAGCACAAATAAATTATATATCGGTGCTAGTGCTAGTGCTAATGCTGGGTTTTTGTCATCAGTGCCGGTCTTTGTAAAGGCTTTGTCTCTTGTAAAGGCTTTGTCTCTTACTGTGTGAGTGAGCAGACAGGAATAGGGGCAGAGGGAGTATTTCAGACAGAGTGGACTATGTACACATACACACACACACACACACACACACACACACACCATTAGAGATGCTTGGCTGGGTAAAGTGGCAAAAATACCTCCTTTTTCCCTCTTCCCCTAATGGTGGCTGACTACACTAAAACCCATGTTCACAGAATTACAATGTCATTTATAGGACACCAAGGCAGCCCTCTGCCTGCCTCCCCTACACTCTCCTCCTTTATCTAGTTACAAGTCAGTGCCTTAACTGGTCTGAAATGCAATGCTCCAGCACACCGTGGGCTGGAGAGAGGGATTTGAAGGGGCCAGGCCTTCCAGGCAGATTCTTGTCATCGGTTACAGCTTTGACTGGGCTTGGCACATGTTCTATTAAACATAATGAAGATCCTTGCAATGTAAAATATGTCAAAGAAGTTATACTTGAAAGAATGGCACGACATTATGGAAAATGCTCTGATTCACTTTCTTGCCGAGAATTGGATAAGAAGATCGATTCTCGCCTCTCTACGCTAAATCTACGCTAACCAGTAACCTCTAAGCTTAGCATAAAGACTGGGAGAGGGAGACAGCTAGCCTGCCTCTATCCATCAGTATCAATTTTCTCATCTAAATCTGGCCAAGAAAGTGATTAAGCATATTTCCCAAAATGTTGGATTTTATTATGAGTTAAATAATATAAGTGCTTACAGTGTGGGAATATAGTGACGGATTGATATAATTTAATATATAGGAACAAATGTTATAATACAGTATAATAATTCACTTCGGTTAATACCCTTCCACCAATACCCTTATTATATCATATCAAAATATATATAAAGAGGAATGTTTCCGGTGTAACATTTTGTTAGCTACTATCTATTTCAGGGAGTTTGGTGAACAGCTTTGCACATAATTGAAAAATGTATATATAAATAAGACTGAAGCGATAAGTGGGCATCTGTATTTATGATGCTATGAAATGGAATTAATTAACATAAGATGTGATATTCATTAGACCCGTAGCTATATTGAACAGGAGATGAGCACTAACATTTAAAAAGGGGGGAAAAGTTGAAGTTACAGTGCCTTGCTCTCCCTCTGAGGAGATGGAAGGAATAATGAATGTCAGGTCTGAAGGAGGAGAGCAGGATGAAAAGGAACAGAAATAGAGCAACTTTCATGGCAGCATGGATCTCCACTGGGGACATGAAGCTGCTCATTAAAACCTTTCTTAGGGTAGCTGGTGTTTTCTGTGTTTTCCCTGAACCCTGACGACTCCACACTCCCCTCACACTCTGGATGTCTCTGAAGTCACACCGTCCCCGAGTGTGTGCAGTCCATTGTTGTGTGTGTCCGCCAAATATGTTGCATCGCACCTCATTATATAATATGTTGTTATTTATTTATTTTTAAATGTGATGATACATGACTTTTAGTTATTTTTAATGTCCTTCTTGAAATGATTCCTCCACTATATATATATATATATATATACATATATATACAGTATATATATATATATATATATATATATATATATATATATATATATATATATATATATATATATATATATATATACAGTATATATCTGTTATATCTGTCTTTCTTGCGTCTTTGCTCTGTGGCTTTCCCCCTTAGCTCTGACGCACCCAATGAAAACAGAGCTCAAGGCTTTGCAGCCCTACAGTTATAGGCTGGAAGCGCCCAAACCGTGGGTATAAATACCCAACGCTGAATCTATATTTAGTATGAGTTCCCCTTTGAAGACAAGCTCCGTTTTGCCAGAGGAGATGGCTTCACTGTGTAATTCCTGTATAGCTCCTAGCCACAGCCTCTCTATGTATTTTTCATATTTGGGGTGAGCTGTTGTAATGGCAGTGCCGGACCATATTTCCCTGGAAGAGGCTCATTTACAATATTGATGGCTGGTCTTGCGTGGAGAGACTTAGGATGATAGAACAATCATGTCAGCTCACCATTTATTGGTAAAAGTCATGCGTCGCCCAGAGGTACGATTAGGAAATGCAATTACTTTCAGACTATACTTACACTGGGGTGATGCCTGCCTTGGGCTTACAGTTGTTTCTTTTATTACTTCCATTCTTTATTAATCTTATTCCGACACCCCTGCCATCTCTTTGAGCCCTAGCATTGTTACCATGATCCTCTATTAAGTGTTTTTGTTCTTCTTCCTGGTAAAATACTATATATATATATATATATATATATATATATATATAAAATAGTGTCATAATCCGAATTTTCTGGACTCACATTTTTAGTTTATTTCTCTGCCATCTGTCTTCCATGAAAATCAATAGAAATGTGCATTTCTTTTTTGATAACAGAAATGTACTTTTTCCTGTGTGCAAGTCAAGTCAGTTTATTAGATTACATTAGAGGGCATTATGTTACATTGCACAAGTTGCAGTATTGGCTTTTTTTTTTGTGGCACTTGGAAAAGTGATTACAGGCCTCTAGCAGTTGACAGATACAAATGGGTTCAACAGTTTCCAAAGATGGCTCTGACTAATCTGTGTGGCTGGTGACGTCAATTTGAGATATTTCCTGGATTTGGATGTTAAGTGTTCACTTGTAGGTCCACAAATGGATTTATAGATGCTAATACTGGACAGTCTTTGTTTTGACAGATAAGAAAAAGAAAAACAGCTCTGAAATGAAGTTGTTTTCTTTAAGTTTCTTTCCATATGTTTCAGAACAAAATGGACTTGGATTAGCATAGTGATCTAACCCTAGTAAGAGTTAATTGTCCATCAACCTGTCTTAGTTGTCAGGAATATGTGCATACTGTATATACATCAACTTAAAAACTGATTTGGAATTGAAGTCAAATGGGTTTTAAGGAAAAATTGGTTTCCACTGTGACCAAATTGTAAAAACCCAGTATTGACCTGGCTGGCAGATTTATAAAGATGGATGGGACAGAGGAGAATTTGGTGTTGGAGGGATATGAGTGGAAATGGATGGGGTTAGCGGCTCTCCGGTGTAATAAAAGAAATGAAAGTAGTAATAGACTCTCGGTGAATTCCATTAGGGACACACTGACACTACACAAGCCATTCATTATGATGATGCTGTGAAGTGAGATATTTCATTGTGAAACCCAAAGCCTGGTGTGAAAGGGGACACTGAGGGATGGGTGAAGCACAAAGGTCTGCCTCAACCTCGTTTACTGCCGTTCTTTCCTGTTTCTATGGAGATTTCGAGGCTTTTCAGTCAATTAATCAATGGATGCACGCTTTTCATCCTGCAACCTTGAGCTTTTCTATGTAAGCGCTGACGGGCAGGAGCCCATTGAAATCTTGCTTTTGCAATTGTGTACTATATTCTAAGGCGATGTTGAAACTGAGTCCTAATTGATCTGTAATATAAGTAGCATGTTCGGACGAAATCAAGTTTCATCTGGATACACATTTGTCACACGGCAAGAGCAGCTACTGTAATTCGCAATTCTATCCCACTCGTATATTAGTTTTTAATTGATTTTCTTTTACGATCACATTGTCAATGACTGTGTCTCTGAATGCAATCTTCCCTTGTGTAGGTGGAAAGGGAGGAAAGAAGAAGAAGACCAAGGCTAGCTCCAAACCCAGTAAAGCCAATGGATCCAACTGGGCCAACGTTCCCCTCCCCCCTCCCCCTGTTCATCCTCTCCCTGGCACTGAGATGGACCATTACCCCAATGAGCATCATGACGGAGGAGGGTATGTCCACTAGAGCTTTAAACAGATATTAATACATTATTTGGATGTGAACAGTGCAGGATGAAACATGATGGATAGTGCACAGTTTTTTTTATTTTTACCTCATGATCAGATATTGAAGCCTGGCACACTGACACTACACAAGCCATTGAGAGTAGACAGGAAACTGACGAGGCGAAGTTAAGGACCTCCAACCAAAAGTGAATGCAATATGGCCAAGAGAGCTTTTTAGATTCCTTTTATTTATATTTATTTTAAGACTTTTCAAGACAACTTAATTCTCATATCATAAACACAACCTCCAGTTTTAAATGGAAAATCATGCAACCACTGAACACAATTATTACGGCAGTGTAGACAATTTCTAACATTTTCAGGTATAAACATTAAACGAATATAGATATATTGTTGTATTCTTAATTTGTGAAATAAACAGACACAGATAGTCGCTTTGTGCTACACCCCCAGCGTCTACTCAGCACCATCTCTGTTGTATATGCACTTGAGCCTGCGTATTGTTGTCACCTCAGTGGCAGAGAATCTAGTGTCTCGCTCGCTGGAACAAAAAAGACAATGTTTGCCAACGCCAGCAGCAATGTGTGGTACATTGCTGTGTGCAATAACAGGGTTCAGCTCTGTTTTCTCTGCAGCTAATTACTGTACTACTGTACATCTGGAGAAAAGTGAGGGATCAATGTCTCCGTAGGCAGCCAGAGACACACACACACTCACTTACACAGGCTTTCACACAAAAACTCATATACAGATGGCTGCACATCAAACTATTTGCTGATCCTGTCTCCAATCTAAGGGAAGACTTCATCACTGGGAAATAAATGGAAGATGAAAAAAAAAAAAAAATACCAGAGCAGTCTCCTGCTGCTTCTAGCGTGTAGGCACACAGATGGTTTCAGATTAATCTATTTGCTGAATTCCATAGTGGGGAAAAAATGATAATTGCATTGTTTCATAAGTGAAAAGTGAGGGACAGATGGACAGAGTGTGGGATTTACATGAGCACATTGTTATCCCTCTACGAGTCTGAAGTAGATGTAAAACTACTAGATGTTTGATCAATACGAATCACTTATTTAGTTTATCAATAGACTAATTATGTTACTTTTTTAATCAGCTGACATATTTTTACTGTTTTGTTTTGTTTAATGAATCCAACAGAAGCTACTATAGACAAAGTAACTGAGGCTTATTTAAGTGATGCTGTGTGTGTGTGTGTCTCTTTGTTCCTGAAGGTGCTCTGTCCTCTTACTCCCATTCCCAGAGTGGGAGAGTCATCTCCTTTAATAGGCTATCAGTCCTGTGCACTGTAAATCTGTGGCTGATCTTAATGCCTGCAGATTAAAACAGTTATGTCCTATGGAGTGTGCAGTGACAAATTTCTTTAATGAACATTTTCTTTATGGCTAGTATTATTTCAGCATGTATAAGCACAGCTATCAGGAAGGAAGCCTGACTACCTCCATAATTCCACTCTGGACTGTCGTATAACACATCGTTTGCAAAAGTTGGACAAGGTCACAAAGCTTTATGTTTAGTGGGAAATTATTTCTCTTAAAGTATTTTTATATTTGAGATGTCTGCTATTCCCTCCTTTTTCCGTAACCTTAACACATTTGGAGACAATGACTATACCACACACCTTAATGTGGTTCTGTTTCTGTCCATGTGTACTTTCCAATTTCTTTTCTCATTAAGCGTAGCATTTAAATAAATGAGCTGTGTTTAAGATGTGTGATGGATTATCATTTTTTGTTGTTGTGGTGACTTATATATTATATATATTCTTCAACACAGATGTTCAAAGTAGAGCTGAAACAATTGGTTGATTAACAGAAAATAAATCTAAAAATATCTTTATATAATTTTCTACAAAACTACAAATCATTTTCTGATTTCACTTACTTAATTGTGAGGATTTACTACTTTTCTTTGTCATATGTCAAATGTTTTCTGACATTTTGTATACAAAAATATTAATGAGAAAAATATTCTGAAACTAAATCAATAATATTACTTAAAAATGTTAGTTGCAGTCGCAGATCATACAAAAAATTGGATACATCATTTAAAAACGGGGAGAACTTTTGTTCAATAAACATCTCTTCTTGTTACATCAGGTATGAGAGTGATGGTTGGGGCCCGCCCATGCCCGTGCAGACCTATCTTCACCAGGGCATGGAGGATGAGCTGGAGGAGGAGGAGGAGAGGGTTCCCACCCCGCCCATCCGAGGGGTCGCCTCCTCCCCAGCTGCTGTGTCCTTTGGACAGCAGTCCACAGCCACCCTTACCCCTTCTCCTCGGGACGAGATGCAGCCCATGCTCCAGGCCCATTTGGATGAGCTGACCAGAGCTTACCAAATGGACATGGCGAAACAGACATGGTAAATATTGCAGTGTAGCCACATTATAAATTATCATAGATGCTAATATATCCGTTGTTCTCATTTCTTATCATGTCATGTCTTACTGTACATTATGTTCTGCATGTTTTGCTGCCAGGATTTATTTTGGTCCTGCAGTATTCTTCATGTCAACAGTGCAGTGGAGATAAACCCATTAATCATTTCATTTTAATAGGCCCATGCTACCACTTAGGCGAATACAGTATTTTGCTCACTCTAAGAGACACCATTTTCCCCCCACGGTTGTTTACTTCCCCCATGCAGCACATTCCATTGTTGTTGTGCTCATGTAAGTCAGATGAAGGATATGCCTCATTCTGTCGGCAACGCTGAGAGACTGGCATTCATTCATAATCGTGGAGTGGGGGTGGGGGTGACAGGGAAGCCTTGTCAGGAAGGAGATGTCATGTTACCCAGTAAATGACTATGTTGGTTAGAGAGCATCTCTGACAACACCAGAGGGCCAGTAATTACAACCAATTCCCACTGCAAACCGCGTCAAAGACATTGCACTCCTCAAACAAATGCGCCTGTCAGCAGAGCGGGTTGCCACTGAGGTGACAGCCATGTGTCGACAGGCCTGGAGAGCGTGCCTTTGTACCATCCACAGCAGCAATTAGCGGGTCATTGTGTTAGCATGCAAGCTTAGTGGAATCGCCCAAATTTATTCGTTCCTTTCACATAATAAGAGGTCTCTAAAATTAGCTCTGCTCTTCTACATCCTTATTTTTCTTACTTCCTGTGGCATAGAATCTACTGCATATTCCCTTTACTCTCTTTGCATTCATCATTCCTTACTAGGTGCAGTTTGTGGATTCCAGTAGACTAATCTGCTGTCTCTTCCTCTTCCCAGGCACATGCAGGTAGGCTCTCTTCCTCCCCAGGCTCCAGCTCCTCCAGTGGGCTACGTGTCGAGCACAATGGTTTCTGACCTGGAGACCGACCTGCCTGATGAGGAGGAGGAGGAGGAGGAGGATGAAGAAGAGGAGGAGGATGAAGGCTATGGAGCAAGGCATCCCCGCGGCATTGAGCACACACCAGGGTCAAGCATGGACAACCTGGACAGCTCTTTAACAGGTGAGGTTGATTCTGAATTGGGGCTTTTGGGGCACTTCTTTGTTGATGTACATACTTGTTAACCATATTGTAATGTATTTTAACACAGTATTTAGATGTTTTGCTATATCTAAGTATACATGTATACAGTTAAATAGTATTTTTTGTTATAACCAAAATAACTACGCTCAAGTTGCTTTGAATGGGAAAACATTGAATTCCCATTCTCACAGTGAATGGGTTGTTGTTGATGACATGTTCTTCATCCGTCTGCTATGCGTTCATCTTTATGTGAACATGCTTACTGACTGTCCCTCAATCAAGTTTTTTAAGCACCTTTGGCAGACTCTGGGGAATTATAATTATCATTTCCCAAAAAAAGAGATAAGGAAGTCCATGAATTTTAAACAGGATAGTGAGAGGGAAATCAAGAGGAGGGAGAGGCAAGGCGAGCGGGGGCGAGTGGCTGTGATTTACCACGCACACAGCACCCGCAGCCAGCGCCACCCGTATCTTCCAGAGGACATTTGAAATAAATTTCACGTGCAGCCTATTCCATTGCCGTCTAGAGACACCATTTCCTTTTTTACAACTCCCCGAAAACTTTTACAGCCGTCTGTCAGGGGGACATGTGAAGGGCGTGACATTGCAGCAGCAGCGTGGTGGACTGCTGCTGTCTCATTGACCAACGCCATCCATCTGTAAACCAGGGGGTCAAACTGGGGGGATATCACTGAAATATCGGTGGCCGTTGGCTATCAAGTGCTACAAGGACAAGTTGTGATACAAAAAGCTGGTGTCATGGAACTTTGTCTGTATCAAGCCTCCGAATGAAAACGGTGAATACTAAAAATGTGATCCATATTGGGAAATTCATCGGTAGAAATTCATGGGGAGAAAGCAATAACTATGCTGCATCTTAAAGAAGAGCTGAGCCAGTTGAGAGAGAAAGCATGAGAATAAGAGGGTTGACAGCGCTGCTGGTTGGTCCGCCCTGTCAGTGGCAGCCCTAAAGAGTAGTTTTCCATGGGGTGATGGAACCGTGGTTTTGGTTACGCTGACACATGCTACTTGCTGATGTATTTAGAGGAATATAAAGCAGCAACGGGGCTCTAATCTACTGCATCTCTCCTCCACTGTGTTCCTCTGAAGACAGCACTATTTCTTCTTATCTCTCTGCAAGTCTGCCTCGCACCCCATCGTTTTACAACACAGACACGGTTCCAGCTCCGGGGTTAGCAGGAGGAAAGGGGAAACTGCCGAGATTTATTGTGGCCACCATTTTGAGGCTGTACAAATAGGGGAGGGGAGGAGTGAGATTCCTGTCCAGCCCTGCTTGATAGATTTCTCATTGGTTTAATAACATGGAAATAGGTCTGTTTTCATAATGTTAATACCAAAGGCCAGTAAATCACACATTTTTACAGATGCCCCAGAAAGAAATCCAGTCTCCTCCTCTGGGGCCAGTTGTCTCCAGCAGATTGTCTCCACAGGCTTTCCAATGTGTTATTCTATTCTCTGCGATAATAAAACAAAATTTTTTTCAGGTACATTTTTTCCAGTTAAATGTAAATCCTGATGTCGTGGTGGATATTGCATATCTATGTCTTGCTTGAGCCTCAGAGATAAAGATGAAGTGAACACATAGGTATTACCTGGCTTTGTGTGTAGGTGTTATAGGTTGTGTAAAGCCTAGATGTGGTCGTCGCGGTGAGTCTGTTACGCCTACTGTTCTGGCCGATTACCCTCCCATAAAGCCTTGCCAGGTTTGTGGGGAGCAGGGTCACATCTCCTTACGGCAGGTAGAGATGCCTGCTCGTCAGGGGCAATGGTTTTCCTGCTTAACGACATGCAGATTAGGGTTCCCGTCAGTATAAATCAGTTTTATTGGCAGGAGGGACCTGGGCTGGGTTTTACTGCCACCCCCCAAACCTTCTCCCATTTACTGGCCTTTCTCTAGCGGTGCTTGGAGCCTGAGAGGTGGCAGCACAGTGGTTTTTAGAGCGCTCAGCTTGGCCCATTGCTCTGGTTCAAGACATGATAAAATGACGGATCTGCAGTCCAAACCTTTGTCTAGATCTACAGAGAAAAAAAACTCTGGAGCAAAAAGAAAACTTGATTGAATTCTTTTATCAAATTATGTGACAATGATCATAGTTTGATTGGACTGCTATTTCTGAGAATAGGACTGCCCCGGAGGTGCGGCAGTAGAAAGTGTCAGTTAGTGCAACTGAAAAGTCATTCTGTGATGTGATTTGCTGAGGCAGTGTTCCTTCGCTGAGCCGGAGGACTTGGAAGCTTCAGTGAATTGGCTGGCGCTGCCTGTACTTCAATATCTGCTCTATTCTTTGTGGGAGGATTGAACCCAGTGGAATTGCTGTCTTTTTTTCTAAGAAAAAAAAAGACTCTTAGAAAAGAATTTCAAAGAAAATAGATAGGCAAGATGGAGGGCTCGAAGTAGTTATGCCTTGGATTCCAGTTAGCGCTGTAAAAATGGGTTGTGTTAGGCGCTCTCACCTTATGCAAGCTTCCATTTTATAGAAGTTACCATTAATCTGTGAACATTTATTTCACTGCAATGCAATAGGAGTGAAAACTGTTGCAACTTCAGCTGTTGAAGGTGCAATTTTCAAAAGGCATATGCAGACATTGAGTAACCACCTGTATGAGACGTACATATGCACATATGTATTAGATTAATGCCATCTTTTTTGTATCACACTGACCTTTTAATAAATCCCGCTGCTAACGTGTTGTCCCTATCGCTCTCTCTACAACCTTTACCCACACACCTGCCCAGGTCTGTGTTACATCAGCCTGCTCCGCAGCATCACTCTTGTGTGTGAGGGAGAGATAAAGTGTGGGAGCAGAGCATCTGGGTTTGTGCCACATGAGCAAAGTCTGCCAAACCAGTCCCACTGAAAGCTGTCCCATTAGCCTACTGTTCTGTGTTTTTGCTTGCCAAAGTGGCATATTTTTTATTGGCAGGCGGATATTTTTTTATATTTAAAGTGCTGGCCTTGCTTTTAACATGAAGGAAAAAAAAAAGAAAGACTTACAGCAGCATAGATGTATAAGCTAAAAGTCTTCCTCATGCGCATGCTTCCCCTCCTGTCAAATGCTCAATTGTCTTTGTTAAGTAGGGTATTGATTTTATCTCCCATCTTTTTATCATCTTGAAAGCAACACTCTTCACTGAAACACAGTAGCTGTAAGTGAAGTACCTTGTTTTGTCTTAAACTTCGCTTATCGAGAAAATGCACACGGTGGTGGCTGTGCATTTTTAAATAGGAATAAAGAAAAATGGATGTGCAAACCACCAGGTGTTTGATTCAATACACTGGTTTGCAGGATGCTTCATCTGTGTCACCTCAGGCAGTATTATGGTCTGCGCTGCACAGGTGCGCTCATTGTTTTTCATCAAAAGAAGAGAAAAATGAGTTGATGCCTGTCCTGAAGTTCCACTGTGCACATTCTGGTGTGTGTTTGTGTGTACATTGTGTGTGTGCATGCAATGTGTGTTCTGCATGTGTTTGTAGATGAAAGAGGGCAGGTCAGAACAGAATGAGCAGAAATACCCTGCAGCAAATACAGAATAATTTAAGCATAGGAGGTTAATATTACCTCCATTTAATAAGATCACTGGAATGGGTTCTTCTATCTTGAGGAATCACAGCACAGGTGTTCAAAACGCCAGCTCATATGTCCATAAAGGTTATGGCCGCTGAGCTGAAAAGTATATACATGATATGATTGAATTTGAGTGTTTTGACATAGAAGAAAATTCTCACACACACACACATTTGCTGAAACCTGTGGTGTTCCATAGGGTCCATGGTGAATGGGTGGGGCTCAGCCTCGGAAGATGACCATAATTTCTCCAGCCATAGGTCCAGTTTGGGTAGTTCGTCGGATGGCTCCATCTATACCCACTGCAGCTTTGCCCAGGCCCTGGTGGCCGCTGCAGACAAGGCAGGCTACCACCTGGAGGGCACTAGCCTCAGCAAGAGAGGTTGGTGTGTGGAGCCCAGCGACACACTGCCGACTGGAACTCCTACCAGTGGCAGATGATTTCTTCTCTTCTGCGCCGATTTTTCCTTCTGTCATCCATTAGCTGATGTTTTCCCCCATAATGGTGGTTCAATGTTGGTTTTCCTCTCTCCTGCTTGGGAACACTGTGCCCATGTTGTGCATGGCACCTGTTGTACGTGGCTGGACTGCAGGTATCTCCTTACCCTCCACTTTAACGCAGTTCCTCTGTGACTCATTTGGCTTTGCACTCTGGCTTTCTTATGGTAAATGAACAATAACTGGGTGATATGTTATACTGACAACCTTTTGCAAGCTTCACCAGAGTTCTTTTTCCTCTAATGAAAATCTTTACCTTTGTTTTCTAATAGGTTTTTGAATCTTGAATGATAACCTCTCCCTTTCTTGATGACAGCCTCAGCTCCACTGTCTCGGTGTTGGCTGCTTCTTGTCTGTATTAACCAGCTGGCTTGTGGTCCTGTATCCCTCCTGCAGGTAAAGGCTTGTCCCACAGGCCCCGGCCCAGCAGTCCATTCTCAACAGATGGCAGCACAGTCGGCACACACAGCTTGGGCCACCAGAGGGCCACCAGGCCCACACGCAAGCCCCGAAGCCAGGGCACAGCACCCCACCGGAGAGATGCTGGTGCAGACGGTGAGGCAGCGACTGAAAACACATTTTAAATAGTTCATGCAGAGGGTTCCCTAAAACATCTGTTATTGTTTTAAAAACTAGAGGGAGTTCTATTAATATGACATTGGATGGAAATGTGTCAGTTTTTTACTAGTAAACTTCATCTAATAAGTCATTTATGGCTTCATTTGATTCATTCTTTTGGTTTCCCCTTTGGCACAGACCTACCTCCACCCCCTGAGCCTCCCCCCTCTCAGGGCCAGGGCCGTATCCAGGGGGCCCGCAGTGTAAGCAGCATGGCACCCCCTACAGATAGGAAGGCTTCCTCTCTGGAGCGCCCGCCTTTGTCCGGGCCCCCGTCCGGTCCGGATGACATAAAGAGCTCCATGGACAGACAAACACGCACTTCTCTGGAACATCATCGCCAGGTTCAGGACAGACTGGGCTCCATGGACCGATCTGACGATGGGCGCGGTGGACACAAAACAGGTAGAGTTGAAACAAGATGGAAGTCTTCAGCCAACGGCGCTGTCAAGTTATTACACACCTCATGCTCATTAACAGCTAACGTTAGCGTGGTAATTAAAATGCTTGCAGTCTTCTCATGTTTAGCATGATATGTCATCATGTCAGTTCTGGCATGTTTTGTGTTATTTCTACTTTTACCATTAAGCAGAAAGTCCTTTGAGGCTGACAGTAGCTTGGCCATTGCGTTTTGAAGTACCTGTATGTTTTCATGAACCAAAGTATAGACACACTTGTAGTGGAGGATGAAAAGTCAGAGGCTCACCAAACATATTCAGATTCATTACAATGTAATCTGTAGCAAACGTTGAATGGGCCGACCCATGCTAGAGCCACGCTGCTAGCATGGTCACAAGTGAATTGAGGCCGATCACATATATTTTATATATATAGGCTTTACATTAACTCAAACCATATTTATTTCTAAAAATGAAGGCCTAACAAAATATATATATATATATATATATAATATATACCAGTTCTTCACCACATTCCATTCATTGCTAAGGAAATGAAACAGCTCGGCTTCACGTTCTAAACAAGTGGACGTTCTCCGGTTCCTAACTGGAGCTCTTATCATTGCACTGTAGCAAGAACACAACAAGGACACAAGGGTTCTGCTGCTGCTGTGGCTTGACAGTGAGGGATTTTTCTTTGAGTTCTTGTGTTGAAGTTAGCTTGCACGCTGCGATGAGACTGGGCTCCCATGAACAGATTGCGCTGTCTGCCACTTGCTCTGGTTTCCAGAATGCTCCTCCCCCCCTCCTCCCTCCCCCCCACCTCCCCAATGCCCCTGTAACTGTTGCCAATATCGTCCCGCTCCGCTCCAAGTAAGGCAGGAGGCCCCGGCAACTGAAATGCTCTCTAATCGCTTCGGCTTTCTGTTTCTCACACAAACAGCAGCCACTCTACACCCCATCTGTGTGTGTCTGTGCTCATGTGTGTGAGTGCATGTGTGTTTGTGACCATTAGAGCGCTCCATGCTGTGTGCCCTGCCCTCTTTGTGCCAGGTCTCTCTCAGACAGTAAATCTGAGACTGTGAGACAAAGACAGGTGCCACGATCAGCATCTTTACAAAAAAAAACATAGGTGAATTCCCAAATGTGTCCGAGTGCTGACTGATTCACAGTAGAATCCACTGAGGTCGGGGCAGACTCTATTACAGTCATTAGCGGAGCGGTGGGGAGCAGTTTGATGAGATTTCACGCAACGACCGAGACTGCTGAGGGTCAATGTTATGCTGCCCTGCAGCAGGCGGGTGCCACAGCAGCCAGCGCTCCTTCTCTTATTGTATTTACCCTGTTGTAAGGCTGGTCGCTGCAAGACCATGTGTGAGGCTGAGTCCTCTCTGTGGCACGCCCTGGCATCGCCTGTTGGCACCACCACTCTGCAGATGTCAGGAGTGGAGGGAGGGGGGGGTCCAAAGTGCTCTTTGTCTCCATGCATCAGATGTTAGATGTGTTTCACTGCAACAATAAAAGTCATAAATTGTGTCTACTTTTCAAACATTTAGTATCCCTATGTTTTCAGAGGACGGGTGTCTGCCATATAACAAGCCATCCTTTCCCTCCCCTGGTGGCCACAGCTCCTCTGGAACGGCCTCCTCCAAGGGCTCGACAGGGCCACGCAAGGCCGAGGGTCCACGACAGCCACAGCAGTGGACCGCCACAGAGCACGCTGAATTCCTGGGGACCAATGGACAGGGACAGTACTCGGGAGAGTTATGTGAGTACCTACGCATTTTACGCCGGTGTCTGACAATATAAGGCACTCTGTGTATCGTGAAAAAAAGCCACAACTTCACTGTGACAATAAGACTCTGGGAGGTCACTACGACTGGCTATGGAGTAGTGAGGGCAAACAACCGGCCATACAAGTGTAACTAGTTTCTGCTACTTTTAGTGAGGTTTAGAGGTGTTGATAGCCGTATATGTTCAGACAGACTAGGCTCGCTGTGTTCAAGTCATTTATTCTTGAGCTAATATTTGTTTAGCTTGATACAGTATTGTTTAGCTCTATGTCTATCTTGTGAATGTAGCCCCTGGACTTTTGTTCAGTCTACAATCAGTTCATTTGAACTGGAGGTAAATTCCTTGCATGCATTTGCAAACTTCCCCAATAGAGTTGATTCTGATTCTGATTTAAGATAAACTAAACACACAAAATATGTTTTTCCATTTTCTAAATACACCTTTTATTTTCCTTCTCTTCCACAGAATGACCTGCCTGGGATGTGAACTGGAAACCCTGGTCTTTCCTCGAAAGAATGAGGCCCTCCTTGTCGGGGCAATGAACTTTGTCCTTAGCTGTGTGTTCTCAGAGGGAAGGATTGCAGTAGAGAGCACTACAGAGAAAAGCAGTGTCACAGAACTGTAAATGTGATGTATAGACACAGACATACTGTACATCTCACTATGTTTTTCGTCCTCAAGAAAATATTTTCCACCTCCTACCTTACTGTAATTTTCTTTTTGTTAGAAAAAGGCAAGTAAACAAAAACAACAAAAAAAGAAAACATCTATATGAGAACAAATTTTCTGGTAAATGCCCTTGGGAATAAAAAGGGACTTTTGTTTCCTGTAAATATATCCTTTAACTTGCTGTTGCATTGCTATGCAAGCCTAATTCAGTTTGAGCTTTTTATTTCCATATACAGGAACAGTTGGTTTTATCTGGTTATTTGTATTATATGTGAATTGAGTGGCTATTGTGCCATAAAATAATTGTTTTATAATCCATTGTTTGTTAATACTTACCATTAATTATTATCATTATTATTATTATTATTATTAATTATTGTTTTTGCACTGCAATTTTTGGTGATAAGCACAAAAACATAGCTCCTGCTGACATGAAGAACCGGAATAATATGTGAAGAGGAGTTTCTGTACTGTAAAGTAAAGAGAAGAAAATTATATACTAATGTACAGAGAGATATTAAAGAGTACGGCTTTGCTCACAGACAGCAACAAAAAAGGCACCCATTTCCATGGTTGAGACTAATTGGGTGGCCAGCAGACAAGGGTCCCGAGGGTCTGAAAGGCAGATATGAGGCTGGGAGAATTGTACACAGAGGATACTGTTTTACTGTAGGTGACTGAGTAGACTATTTCATTTCTAATTAACAGTCCTAAATCAATAGGTTGATTTAAGAAACATTTAGTGGTCGATGCTTTGGGCAACTCCAGGCATTTCCCTGTCTTCAGAAAAAGACTGCGGGAGTTTATTTTTTATCTTTTATACAAGGGTCTCCAAGTATTTCAAGTTTGGTTTTCATGATTTACTGCCTAATTAATTTGATTACACTGAGTTTACGCTCCTCGTTCAGTATAACAGCACACAAACCAGAAAGCAGCCAGGAGGGCGGAAGAATCAGTCATAGCACTTACAGAGGCAGATTTATAATCCTTCTGTCGCCTTAATAGGTAAGCAGACATCACACAGGAGTATTTCTTGGGATGAGTAGCAGTGATACTCCCAAACCTGCCTAAAATATCAGTGGAGTATAATTTGTTTACATCTTTTATGTTTTGAATTTTATGTTCCAACATTTTAATATTGTTTGCTTTTTAAAGCACTTACTGTTTTATGTTCGTCATATTATCTGTGGTACAGTATCATCCAAGAAAACAACACATTTACCTGTTCGGTCCAGCTAAATGCTGTTAAAATGAGGTAACCTATGAAAGTAGTTGTTGCTGTAAAGGTTGGTGTCACACTAAGGTCAGCATGGCCACGTGTCAACAACTTTGAGAAGAAATGGTGTGTATGATTTACAATGTAGCTTAGAGTCACTGTTTGATCCCAAAAAGTGACAATGGAGAAAAGCCTTGTATATTAAGGAGCAGGCCTCACTGCCTCCATGTCTACAGCCACAGTGTGGAGCAGAGCACTTTCTTTCTGCCTGACCGCCACAAAACACACACTTATCATCTGCCGCTTCTGACTTCTCAGCCTCTGAATCTCATTTTTTTTGTCTTTTCAGACAATGTTTTTATTGGTTGTCCTTTTTAAATGAAAAGCTTGTTTCTTTGTATGCCTTTTATGGACTCCAAACGCTGCTTACAACAATGTTTTCAATATTATTGTTCAGGATTTTTGTGGTTAACTGACTGTTTGTTTTGTCTTTTTTGTACTGCTAATGTTGATAAAAGGGGGGTGGAAACTAAAGGCCGTCAGATGCTGTTGTACTGTTGTCGTCATGCCATCGTCATTTTATATCATCCACCCAGTGGCCAGTGTTCTGGAAATGAGGTGCAAAGAGTATCTCAGGTTATTTTACATTCTGGTGGTGTTTATGTATGTGTATATATGTGTATATATCCATACGCATCTCCACTTGATTATGCCATTCCATTTGCATTGACAAGAATATCCCTCTCTCGAATATCCCTCTCTCATGTCCGATTATGTCGTCCCCTCTTTTCTTTTTCTGCTGTGGATTTTGATTCTGAGTATAATGTGCTGGTTCATCCACCTTAAGACAAGATGTCAGTAAAAGAACATACCAAATTAAGATTGATATTTCTAATGTCTAATGCGTTTTAGTGTCTCTTTAATACTCATTGTCTTCTTTTGAATCACAGTGTCGTTTTGTATTTATTAAAAATGATAATAAAAGTATATTGTGAAATATGCATAAAGATTGGTGGAATATAATATGTGTTTTTCGTTCCTTGTAAAGTTTGCTGTCAGAGCCGAGCAGCGAGGCCATAAGGAGATGATAGGCACACTGTGCTCACAGCGCGGTGAGATGCCGGGTCAGTAGTCGTCACTCTTCGTCACTCTTCGTCCTGCATGTTCACCGCACTGCTCCTCTCATGTCAAAACTAAAGCAACTTCAAACTTTATTGAACACGAGGAGCAAAAGCGCTCACAATTTGCTTGTCAAGACAATAGAGAAAATGTCTTTTTGGAAGGATGAAAGTACTTTATCTTTCCCTATCTTTTGTTCATTTTCTCAATATTGTTGATTCTTTGTAGCCTATCTGTGTGTTGCCTTTTTGCTAAAAAAAAAGATTAAAAATGATGACAAAAAGAGAAAGTTGTTGGGTGAAGTCTTTCTGTACAGTATGGGGTGAGGTGACACTCCGGTCCAATGCCATTTCTACAGTAAATCTGCTTTTTTTCTGTTAACCACCTTCTGTATTCACTTGCATGTCCTTGTCCAAGAAGAGAGTGGATCAAGAAAATAAACTTTTACAGTCTCATTCCCATGTCCTGTAAGATAAATCCATGTTCTTTTATTTCCTTGTACCTGGATCAATATCAAATAAAATATTTTTGAAAAATGATATTGCCTAAAAATAAGTTTGTTTTATAGCTAGATAGAAAGACAGTTTTCATGGGAAATAAGTCAAAAAGAAGTAAAAATGTCTATTAGCTGTAATAATTTAGTTTTTGTAGACGGCTTCCATATACTCTAGCCAAGATGACATGAAACATGGCAAGTGTCTCTGCTTGTCCAAAAGCATGCTTCCTCTGATAGCTTGATAGTATTTGACCCAGCAACAACGTGTGTGTAGTGATTGTATGGTGTGTGTGTGTGTGTGTGTGTTTGTGTGTACATGTGCACTAGAGATGTGTAGCCTACTCTGTGATTGTGGACGAGCTCCTGACTCAGCTGTGCTTTTTATGTCAAACCAATCCCGACCTTGATCCTTCTAGAGGAGCAGCTTCAAACACAAATCCATATCTCTCATATCACTGAGACAGGCAGTTTGATTTCAAGCTCCCTTCCATGGAGCTGCCAGTAACATAACGTGTGAAAGAATTGCAAAAGGGCATATACTGTATAAAAATGTGGGTTATAAGTAGGGATGCAACGATACCATTTTTTACAAACAGATACGAGTACGAGTATTTTTATTTGTGTACTTGCCGATACCGAGTACCGATACCGATACTTCTTAGATTTGGTCTCCATGAAAGTGCAATTAATTTGGAGGCAGATTTTATTTTATCCTCTGCAGATTATGTCAAGCCTATAGTACAAAATTAACAGAAGGCTATCCCAAGTTTTAAACTTCTCGTGGAAGTCCCTCTAATGTCGGACCACAAAACGCCCCCGTGTCCAGGTTCATAATGTAAGCGATAATATTAGGGATCGAGCAATTATATAGGAAGCTGTGTTCCAAGTTATGTTTCCGGTGCTTTTATTGTGGAGGGAGAAACGGAAAGGAAAAGAGGAGTGGAATTGTGGGATATACGTGTGTGAAGGAGATAAAAAAGTGGTTCAAGTTACCCTGCAGCGTGTTTTCATTTTATTAGAATTACAAATATAGACACACAACAGACACTCGGCTACAATAATATCATCCGTAGCCGAACAACAGCGTCTGAATGAGGCCGCTGCCAGCGCTACTTCAGGTGGATCAGCAACAGTTTGATTCAAACCGGCGGGACGGCAGTAATTTGTGTCGCGTTCGGTGTGAACGCACCATTACTCTACACACCTTGCTGCAAGTGCCGCAAGAGAGCGACGAAAGAGCCGTATGCGGCTCTGGATCACGGGTTGCCGACCCTAGACGTTGAAGTCAGGTAGGACAACAAATCTTTTTCTCCACAAAGCGCGACCAGTTTGTTGTAGTGAAATACTGTTGAGTGGTATCGGTTCTTGGTATCGGCAATTGAAAACGAATACGAGTATTTTAACGCAGTGTCGGCCAGATATCGGTATTGGTGCATCCCTAGTTATAAGCCTCTAAATATTCCTCAACTTACTTAGCGCGCAAGCAGCGCGCAAGCTTGCGCTGAGGCTTGTTTATGATTAAATACTTTATTTTATTTAATAGATGCATCTTATAAACGAATTTTACGGTATATATAAATTAAGAACAGCTTTTGTGTCAGTGTTTTGTGCAAATATAAATGAACAAAAAGATATGAGGCTAGCATAAGTAGCATCTAATTTATGGTGCACATCTGACTCAATTCTAGTTGGTGACCTTTCTTGCATACTATCCCCCCCTCCCTGTTTCCTGGTGTCTCTTCACCATCAACTGTCTAATAAAAGAAAAAAGAAAAATGCTAAAAACGAATAAGAGAGGGCCAGCTGCTTGTGATATTTTGACCTGGTGATGCAGCACAAGCCTGAAGCCCCTTAAATTGTTTTAGCTGCAATGCCTGTCTCACAAGGTTGTGTTCTTATTGGCCATACAAGTGGGAGAACTACATACCACCTGCATAAAGAGTGTTGCCCCTTCATGTCAAGTGAAGAAGGCCGGTCCCAGTAGGTAGTCTGCAGATTGGCAGATCTGGCTTTGTGGCCAGGTGTCCTCTTGTCAGTGTAACATGTGCTTTGTTTGTGGCAAGATGTTTGGTAGAATTTAGCATGAAGCTACAACCTTGCACCACTGACAAGTATTTTGGCTTAATCTCCTCTCTGGCTTCAGCAGAGTTATAGGTCAGAGTTCACTTTCGTTCAGCTTCTCCCTGTGAATCAAACGTCAGCGTCACTGTTTACAGGTTATGATTGCTCTGCTCAAAATGTTAATTGGAACCATGTTATTTTTTAGAGCTGAGTTTGGGGAAGTTTAATGATCAGAATACTAATGTGACCATAGTTTCACCATTTTCCCAGAGTCAGAGCCCCCAGGAGCAGACTTTACCATTAGATGCTGGGGCATCTAGCTTAGAGGGCCCATACTAGTTATATGCATACTATTATTATCCTTAACCAATACCATACCTATATATGATATTATGACAATAATAAAGTAATGTGTAATTTGCATCCTATCAATGCTATGAAGGTATTTTTCTAATAAACTCCCCCGCCCTCAACAGACTAGTGGACTATTCCATCACCACAGAACCAACCCTGTCAATAACGAGCGTTATTACAAAAGTACACTGCATTTTCCACGCCTCAACTTGATGTAAAAAGTCAAGAAGTACTGTGTAAAATCATGCGTGTATTATTCCAGGCGAAAGTGCATAAAGTTTGCAACAGAGTTACATGTGCACGCAGATAGGGCCTGAAATACCTTATGGAAAATGAAATCAGAGCTTGGTGATGAAATGACACCTGGAATGAGGCAAGTGTGTTACTGGCTGGTGGTTTGTCAGGCTCTATGATTATTCCGTGTTTGTTGGGCTCAGCTTGGCTGAAAATACTAAAGTATTTCACAGGGCCGGCCTACAATACCTGGACTTCATTCAGCTATGTATTATTCTGACTTTTAGTTTGAGGTATCTGGCTACATATGGCTAGTGTCTGGCATGCTGTCCTGACTAAATTACTACTTGAATGGTTCTTCTGCAATAGAGGCTATGTGCACTGGTTCCCTCAGTGGGTTCCAGTATTCTGTAACTACCATGGGCAGAGACAAATGGTCCTTTGTACCCATGGTTCTATGAGTGCATGGTACAGTACCAACCACATGTGGTGTCTTTAGAGTGTCCAAGTCAACCTCAGTCAGTCCTGGTACATATTCAAACAAGGCTATAGGGTGGAATGACGGGCGCACATGAAATCAACCTCTTAGGTTTGGTCCTATTCACATAGTCTCATGGAAAGTTACTGTACCTTTTATTTCTTACTCATCATTTTGTAAATATGGGTGATGTGTAATGTCCTACATTTGTGTACAAGTGATGATCGGCATTGTACGGGCCTGTGAATCCTGTTGTGTGATTCTTTCATGGTGGCATTAGGTGTAATTTCTCCCCTTATTGTTGGTCAAGATTTAAAGGTTACCCCTTGTTCTCAACTGTATCAAACAAGATAATATGTTGGCATTAATGAATAATAAAACATGCACAGATGACAAATTGAGAAAATTCTCAACAGTCTTTCAGTTCTTCATAAATGTCAGCAATTACTCCTTTTTGTTTTCTGTGTTGGGCTCTCATCTGATAAGCTTTTCCTTTCTCCCTGTAGCTGTGTTATTCTTGGCTCTCCTCCATTTGGAAAACATGTTTGTGTAAAATAAAAGTTCCCCCCAAGCCTTATCCTTACTTTTGAATCAAGGCTGGCGTTTTGGGGTGTATTTGTATAAAGTAGTTTATTTATGTACTTTGTACTTGTTTATCTCTGGTGCAGTGGGAGAGCGTGCTGGAGAGTGCACCGCTTTGCCTTACTTACTCACTTCTCCTGAAGTGTTCAAGCATATGTGCACACATGTGAAAGCCCTGTTTGAAACCATTTCACAATATTGACAAGGCCAAGAAATCATTTGTTTTACTTAATCCCATTATCACCCAATGACATACGATTTTTCTGACAAGATGACATGAGATATTACAACTTTGGAGGTAGGGCCTCGGAAATGCACGTGGTTGCCGGTTAACAGTAGTGAGCGAGGGGTCGTCAGGCAGTTAACGTCAGTATAAAACCGGCAATGTTTTGAGAAAGGGTGAAGTCCCACAACCAAGAGAGGTTCTTGAGCATGCAGCCGTACAGTAACTGGGAACCCACAATGAAGATTAGCCATGGACAGACACAGACGTGCACACACACCTGCACCTATTGCATGACTCTCATGGCGGAGATAACAACCCCACACAGGCTCACAGAATAACGTTTTGTGCATAACTAAATTTCATCATATTTCTTTGGAATGGTTTGGAGGTTTTTTTGTATTCATATTTATTGGAATGGTTCAGAAAACCATCCTGACCCTTTGAACAAACCCATCGGTGCAGACGAGGCAGGAACTGCTCCCGTTTCACACCTCTTCCTCTGTCTGTGCCTCGGGGGGCAGGACGAGTAATGACTGCTCCGCTCCTTGCCAACAAAGCAACTTTCCCTCTCCACTCTCATCTTTTATTTCCAACTGTTTACCAGTGTGCACTCCTTTTCCTCATTTCTCACCTCCGCCAAAATGTGCAGCAAATATGCAGTTTGTGAAGATGTACCTGAGTGTCTACATACTCCCAGAAGCCTGTGCTTTCATCCGGCTGTGTAATTGTTGCATCAGACAGTTGGCGGAGATGGTCCATGGAGAGAGCAAAAACTGGTTAGCCATGCAGGAGGAAACAAGCTTTGCTCAGCAAATACACACTGCAGTAAGAAGCAAGTTATCAGGGTGTGAGCGAGTGTGCTGCGTGTGTGCTTGGATGTCTGCACCAGTGTGTTTGTGCTGGGAGAAGTGGGCTGCTGTGTATGTGCTTGCATATGTGTGCGAGTGTGTGTGTCTTGATGAAAGGAAGCATCTATTGTGTATTGCAGAATTTCTCCCTTCATGCCTCTCCTCCCCTTTGTCTTTGGACTGGTGACAATGAGCGGAGGTGAGAGGGCAGCACTACCAATGCAACACCATTCATCACACATGTCAAACAGCTAGACCAGCTGGGGACAAGCGGCAAAAATTAGCATTTTCTCTCTCTCTCTCTCTCTCTCTCTATCTCTATCTCTATCTCTATCTCTATCTCTATCTCTATCTCTCTCTCTCTCTCTCTCTCTCTCTCTCTCTATCTCTATCTCTATCTCTATCTCTATCTCTATCTCTATCTCTCTCTATCTCTCTCTCTATATATATATATATATATATATATTCCCTTCATAGCTCCACAGTTGATAAATGACTCCATAAGCCACATCATTTTCCACTTGTTAGTATGAAAACATGACGTTATTGACCAACTCTTTCCATATATTCAGCTTTGTGCCACAAAACAGACTAGTCTGGGTCCTGTTCTTCTTTAATAAGACTACTATCTCTTCCTGAATGGCAGTGTGGTGGAATCACTGACTGCTTAATGTTGAGAATAGACCAAGGTGGTTATTTGGGCTTTAATTGATTATTATCCTTGCTGATTAAAAGACAGATAAAAGCATTTAATTGTCTCTTTGGAGAAAGTGGAAGTTGCGAATGTTTGAAAAACTGAAACAAATCTAGACCTATTGATCTATTATATAACCTATTAAAATAGTTGCTGATTAATTTTCTGTTGATCAATTAATTGATTGAATACATACAGCTACTGGTCCGTGATTATGCTCTTTAATAGAAAGTACGAGTGGAGGGATTTCATGTTATCCATCAAATAACAACAACAACACAATGTAGCTGCAAAGACATCATGTGTACATCGAGTGTATTGTGTGTACAACCCAACATCTTGAAACTTTGTAGGAGTGTTGTAAGTTTTATTTTCTTTGCAAGTTGAAGTCATTTTGCCTGCAATGTTTCTGTCTGTCAGGGTGGATGGATGGATGGAGCAGGGGTGGGAGCGGGCGTTACATTTCACCTTGCAGTCTTTTCAAAAGGGACTATTCATACAAGCTGAGAGCAGGGTGTTCATGAAAGCGGAGCAATTTTATTCAAGAGAAAAGAAAACTGTTGGCAGAAATAAACCGTAATTGACTGTCATGTATTGTAACGGTGACGGCTGCTGAAAATAAACTACCGTATGGGTGATTTTACTTTTACTGACTTGAATTGTGTGCGTGCGTGTGTACGTTAGCACCATAAATTGCCAGTAGATGTTTTCATCGAAGTACAATTGTCATATGCTGACAGAGTGTACCAGTGTTTTTGAGCACAGAGCTTTTGTTGCGAGGTATTGTGTTCCTGTGGGGCTCCTTGATGAACAATCTCTTAATCAAAGCTTAATTGTTTAGCATGATCCTGAGTGACCTGCTTAATGGGAACCCCCTCCTTGATTAATGATGTGTGTTAACGAACACAGTGGGAGACACCCCAAAACCTTGTCTGACTCTTGTTAATTAAAGGCTGGGTCCAGCAGTATCTGTGACTGGATTATGTGGTATAATGCGATGGAAATAAAAACAGAAAGCCTCCCGTCAACTAATGTTTGTCTGGTAGCTGCGTGCCAGTGTACTGCTGTATTTTTTTTGTAAGGTTTTTGGATGTTCTGTAACTTTTAATTTATATGATATGATTATATATGCCAACAGAATAAAAGAGTACATCCAGTAAAAAAAAAAAATAGATTCAGAAATGTTTTCTCTGCCTGTGAGACTAAAGTACACGTTTCCTCTGCATGTCCTTCAAATATTGTCTCCAACAAAAGAAACATTTCTAAACCCTCTCTCTGCCACTCCGATAAAATAAGCAACGTTTCGTCTGGATATATAAAGTCATCATTTGTATTACAAGATATATATTTAATGTATGTATGTATGCATCCTTTTCACACTATAGAGCTTTGCAGATAGACGTCTTTGCCAAGGACGTGCAGAGAAACATGTTTCTCTGGTGTTACAAGGCTGTGGATGTTTTCAATGGCACTGTCGAACACTTAAACTGATTTAATCCAAACAAAACTCGTACTGTGTTCTGCACACATTTTCTTTTTTAGAATTTTCATTCCATGTGCCAGGACTTATTATTTTTTTGCTTTTGTATAACATTTTATAACTTTGAATTGCTGCAACATTTGAAACTAAGCACACTAGCAAATCGGTGAAGATGAGACCTGGTCTTTTCTTTCTGATAACACTCTCTCTTCTTCACCTTCTGCCAATGGGGACTACAAGCATGAATGTCACCACTCTTTGAGGCATAATCGGTTAATCACCCCACGATGGGCAAGGTCACTGCCGACACACGCTGCCCCACCACTTATCTCCTCCAGCTCAGGCCACACAGGAGGAGGGAGAGGGGCTGGAGAGGTGGAGGGGGAAGGGACAATGTAGGCGATTATTTTAAAGGGGTATTTCATGATATCCTGTATCTATAATCTGTTTTTGTTCCCTCCAGTTAAATGTCAACTTTCCCTAATGTATAGGCTGTATCACACATTTTATATAGGGTGCGAAACTTGAACAAGTCCTTGGTGCTTTTTGATGGAGCTTATGATGTACCTGCACACCCCCCTACCTTCTCAAAATTCCTCTTTGACTTTTTTTTCACTCTCATTACTTCGGTCACGGACAATAGCAGATGGCGCAGCTGCCGGTTTAATTGTCTTTATTACAGAGGCATCTGCTTTCTGCTTTTTTTAATCCAGAACACCTCGGCATCTAGCGGGCAGCCGATGCCATGTTTAGGAAATTGGAAAGTAAACATAAACTAACATAAAAACTGTTTCTCTATCAGAGTGTAGTAATGACACTCGGGCAGCTCTCAGCAAATTACATTGAGTTGTGAGTTTTTAGGCCAGAAGATTTTTAGAGGCTGTAGAAAGCCACAGGAACCTACAAGCTTACACCTCGCCTTCTGTTGCTCAAAAAAGAAAAAAACATAAGTGAAATAATATTAAACATGGTTGCGTGGGGGTATTGTCATCTTGCCACCTGACTCGCATGTATTACTTACACCTGTGAGTCTCTTAAATGAGAGAACGAGAATCCCAGTGGCTCTGTTCAGTTATTTTCTCAGCCCCGGAGATGTGTTGTACCGAGCTGAGGCCAAGGGAGAAAATGGCAGATGTTAGGCTCTGACAATCCTTTCTACCTTGAATCTGCAACAACAAAGCGGCTGAGGGGAAAAATGTCATCCGTGCATCATCCCTGACGGCCCTGCATGAATGAATAATTACTCTACTTTGACTCAGTTCAGGGAAAAGAAGCTAAATAAACCTCTAACCCTCTTACCTTGAAACCCTTTCAAATGGGAGGCCCTGCATCGTGACGTGATAAGACGTTGACACTGAGGAGGCTGTGACATGCCGAGATCCTTCAGAAATAAAACGATTTTTCTCGTGGCAAAACGCTCAGGGAAATGAAATGATTCACCCCAGCAGCTCAGTACGTGCTCTTCCACAAAAAGATGAGATGGGGACATGGGGTGCATCTGTGAAGAAGAAGGGGGAGGGAGGACGTTGGAGTATTGGCTGTGTTGAGTGAACAGCATTCGTGTCAGGAAGGAAGTAAGGCTTTAGAAATGCATCATTGTTACCATTATGCTTAATAATTTGAATGACATCTCAGTGCATGACTCAAAGGCACTTGTATGGGGGCTGGCAGGGGTTATTAGAAATGACTCCCCCAATGATGCGTGTCACTGAAGCAGCAAATTAACATGAGGAGATGGAGGCATGTAAAAAGCAGCGGAGAAGGGAGCGGGGGGGGGGCTGAGATGGAGGGAAGAGAGACGTGAGGGGGAACAGGGATAGATGCGGAGAAAGATGTTGCTATTTTTCACTCTCTTTGTTAGCTGAGACGCTCCGGTTGTGGTGTTCCAGCTCCCGCTCTGTTGAAGCTTTTTCTGAACACCAGGTGCTCCTATTGTGATAAATGATTCTCAACTGTGCCGAACAATGGCAGAGGCAGCCAGACACATCCTCATCAAATACTTCCACAGTTCCTCTTCCACAAACTACACAGGAAGCACACTGGCTTCTACCAGCGGTTTTACCGCCCCACAATACTGGTGGATTTTTTTTTTGCTTCATGTTACTCTTCTTGTCCCCTGGATGACATTATTGGACAATTCTTCTGGCTGTTGGTTGGCCAGTTTCTGGTCCATAACTCATCTATCACTAAATGTCCTGTTCTCTTTGCTCCTCTCTGCTTGAGTTGGGAGGCTTGACTCTTTTTACTGAGGGCCGAGGCTACAGGCTGACCAACACACACTGCAGCATTAGGCAACTTAAACTAAAATAAAATACCTCTACTTCAACACTAGTTACAAAATGTTGGATTTCATAACTGACCAACACAATAAAATGCATGGACTATTTATGTCTGTGGCATGTAACATGTGGGTGAGTGGGAGAGGGACTTGTGCAACCCAAGTCAAACCTTTAGCTCGAGGCAGGGAAAGGGAGTACTGAGGTGAAACTATATTAGTAGTAGTAGTATGGTAGTATTTGTAGTAGCAACAGGTAGAAGAGGCGAGTCAGTGAACAAGTTATTCAAGATGAGGAACTGTGACTCCCGAGTCAGTAACTCGTCAGTGCTGCTGATTTTACTTCCTGCTTTCTCCTTCCTGTGCTTTGCTCAGCGCTGTAGCATTCCTTTGTTTCCCTGTCTCCCGTCTCTGACAGCAAACAAGGCTCGACACATGTACAGTGCCTTCACCTTTTTCCGCCCAGTAATTTATGCTGTCAGGTGTTTTCCTGCGTTTGGACGGCCGGGCTTTCATGTCCGTGTAGAGCAGTATCTTGGGTGTTGACACGTTCCTTCGCGTCCAGCATTAAAACTGACTGTAGCAGGTAATTGATGGAGGTTTACTGCCACAGGCACGCAGCACAAACTGGGTGGACCCATTTTTAACCCCACATTCTGGATTAGCAAAAGGTTGTAAACAGTGGGGTGACTCAGTTTATGTTGCCCATCAGATTTCATATTAGTGAGAGTAGAAACACTAATGCAATGCAGTTCTCACATCAGCAAATTAACATTAAGTGCACAATGACCACAACATCCTTTCTGTACTATTATAATTTCCATTTTTCTGAGAACTTTGGGGATTCTTGTTCATGTTTGCATTCTAATTGAATTGTTGACTTTGTGGTGAGATTGTTCTGTCAACTACTGATACCATGGTAAATAAATTACTTATTTTCTAGATGTTTATTAGACAAGTTACGGTGGAGAGATGACAGGAAGTAAGGGGAGTGAGTGATGGCGAATAGTACACTTTTCATCTATCTTGTCCTTTAACTTCAATCAACGCTTAAAAAAAACTGAATACTGTAACTTTGCATTAATGTTTTGTTAATTGTTTAAGTCAATTATAATGCAAACATTCCAAACATTTGCCGGTTCTAGTTCTGCCTTTTCCTGTTTCATATTGTTGTAAATGTAATGTCTGTTGTTTTTTGACTGTGGTTAACTAAAGAAACATTTGAAGATGACACTGCGGGTTGTATGAAAATGTGATGCTATATATATGTTATATGTTGTTAAAATAAATAGTAATACTTGTCAGTTAGTTGCAGCTGATGCCATGCTTCCTGCTACTTGTTCATCCTGGACCTTCAGCCTACTGCCGAAGCCCTTGTATAGAGATACATCTCCGAAAGAGCTCATATCCATCTTTATGTTGGCACAACACCTACAGTGTTGCCTGCTGATGACATCAGTTCTCCCACACCGCCTTGTCTTCAGAGTAAAACCTATTTCCATCCATTCTCACTCCTCAGAAACACAATAGTCCTGTTCAGCATTCCAACAGGCATACTGATCAGGATTCTGCCAAAGTGATAAAAAACCCACTTATCAGCTGGAAGCGTCCGTAGACTCCAGATATATCCAATCTCTACACTTTTGATGCCAGGGTCACACCAGTATGACTCTGGCTGGCTTACTGAACTCCCAGTGGTTACCCGCTCAAGCTCAAGATCTCATTACCAAGTGGTGTTACTTACTAATTAATTTTTCTCTAATCGTGTTATTTGTAAGTGTCTCACACTATGTGGGGTGAGACGGTTCTCCCAACAGGAACGGAAAATGTCTCTCTGTGGGATTCTTTCTTATTTTTTTCAGAAAACAACTATGCAATCCATATTTTTTGTGGTTGATTTGGCAGTTTATTGCAGAGTAATTGGTTTAGTTAGGAAACAGTTGAATGATGAAAACCATGTGGTTTTATTTTCATTATTTATTTATTTCCTATTTAAAGGAGCCAAAGCCACAGTTGTAAACTAAAGGGTTTTTGCCCAGTTGACTGCAAGCATCACGTATTACCTCCCACCTTGGGGTTGATTACTGGACCTGTTAACATTCGATCATAAACGTTACACGTATGTCATAAAGCTTTTGAAATTGTGCCTCAGCAGCATTGTTCTAATCGCTTTGCAAATATTGCCTCGGAGGATCACGCTTAGATCCAATTTGTGCTACACTCACCAATTACTTTCACGGTCCACTTCCAGTCTAATACAGAAACGCCAGATTATCCGTTGGATGTCTGGGTGCTGCACACCCTAATTACAAACACAAATTGGAAAAACGCAACTTGTGACAAAAAATGTAACGTGATTTGTCCTCTTTCCAAGAAAAACATTTACAATAATTTACTTCGACTCAGTGTCCTCAAGGAGATAACTGGTTTTCTGAACGGAAAGGCCTACTTATGTATATTGTGAAGAGTTCTGATCCTTCTATTGGTCTTGTAATAAGATAAAGCTGTAGCATGGATGTGCCGTGTCTAATTGGGTTGATGTATAATTAATCTCAACAGTAAAACCAACGTAGTTCATTACATGACTGATTAGGAGGATATACAGAGGAACAGACAGGACTTTAGTGTATCATGCTTTGAAGAGCTGTGCAAATCTACAAGGACTTAGAAGTAGTTTGAGCAGACTTTAAAGGCACCGTATCCCAGTGTTCCACTTACAGCTTGTTTTGCTCTTTACTGCTGCTGCACAAGCTCACTCCAGCTTCAGCGTTTCTGCTGGCTGCACACATCTCATGCCTGGACTCAGAGGACAGGGGTAGTGAGGAAGTCAGGGCCAGTTGTGGTGTAACGTGAACTAGTAGCACTGAGTACAACATTAATGCATATAAACTTTGAGTCACATCCAATGGATGCTTTGTTCTTAATGCTGGGTCTAGCTGAGGGACAGGTCCAACCTACAGGAGCTGAATCTGTGACACAGGAGACTTGATGGGTTAGTGGATGTCAGATTAAATATTATGATGAGCACATTAAAAGATTTCAAGAGGTTATGCCATTTTTTCAAATTTTTGAATCACCCGGCTAATTCCTTCAATCATTTTCCCCCCATTACTCAATTGCAATTGCAGAGCCAAGGAGAAGTCTTTAAATCAATATAAAAATATTGAGTTTGCAATTATTTAATACAGGGAAAAGTAGCAAACCCTCACAATTGAAAGGTTACAACCTTTCAAACCTGACAAGTGTCTAAAATGATGAATTAATTGATTGATTAATTACTTTAATGGATTATTTAATTATTTAGCCAGTTTTTTTAGAAGTCTGTGAAGTTTGTTTTATATGCTTCTCTTTCCACACAAGTTCACACCTGCCAAATTTAAAGCAAACTCTCATGAGGCAAAAATGTTCAGATGGAGTCAAAGAGAGCCCAGGGCTGCAGGTAAGACTGTGAGCGAGGCAGGGAGATGGTAGAGACAGAGCCGCACTCAGCCATCCAGGAGATAGATGCGTCCTGCCACTGTATAAATTGGCTGTCGGAAACATTGTGCGAGGGAAAGCGGCAATTTCTGGGAAGTTACAGGCGGAGTGACAACGATGGAGAGATGAAAATGAGGGAAAGATGGGGCGAGGGTCAAAAGGGAAGGGGTAGTGAGGTGAAAATGGAGAGAAGGCAAAGGTCAGTGTTAAATGTTTCAGAAAGGGCTGAAGATTGGGAGGCGACTGTTTTAGAGCAAAAGACCTGAGACAGGACAATAAATGAGGATAAAGAAGGCTTAGATTTAATGGACAAAGGAAGCCACAAGTAGCATCGTTATCACTTTTATAATGTGGAAATATTCTACTGTAAAGTCAACAACAAATGTATAGTAAAACTATAACTGAGATCATATAATTTTCATAATGACCATTTTTCTGTGAACTACATCATAAACACTACCACAACCTCAAGGCTGAACAATGACTGGCTTGAAATCAGAACAAAAGCGGAAAGAGCCCCATTGTAGAAAAGCAATTATTCAAAGGATCTGGCAGGTTTGATAAAATGAATGAAACCTTATGACTTGGCAAACTAGCTTCATGGTTAATGCAGGACTTCCTGGATGGAGGTGGAAGTTATGGGAGGACGGTTCCCCTGCGGGATAGTAAAGTGATTTGGCTGTACTCCACAGATGTCTGCCATATAGAGGAAGAGATAGTAGCTGTCTGCTGCAGGATGGATGAGATGAGGAAATGAGAGCAACATCGAGCAGGGATCAGCCTATGACTAGGATGCCAATGACAGTATCAAAGGTGCAATGACAAGAATGGTGAGTAGAGGAAAGACGCTATGTTTTAATCTCCCTGTCTGTTCCAGGTTCTGGCAGTGGAGGATCTTATTTGACCAATTTAGAGGATCACCTTGTATAGACAGAAGATAAATTGGCATCCCTGTAATTGCCTGGACCTTTAACCTGGAGGCAGGAAGTGATCACTTCTCCCTGGGAGGTCTAAGGTTTGGCCTCTATCATAGAACAGCATCAGCTATTGACACACTGCAGTAATGGCCTACCTTAGGGCTGGTAGCTTCACACAGAGTAATGATGACCCATGCTCAGCTGCAAGCCACTGCTTTTCTTCTCATCGATGCAATTACCTCACTGAGGCATGGCTGGCCGAAATCCCCCACAGCAAGGAGGAAGATCACGGTTCCCCGCTGTTCCTCTTACCACCACCACCAAAGTAGCAAATACCGAAAGAACAACACGGCATTTTTGTTGCAGTCTGAAGCTAATTGATGGACCTGTAATATTGAAATGGATATGGAAGATATTCTGTGCACAGGTTGGCGTTATGCTTTAATTATTGTTGACGCTCATGCACGTTTAGCCCCCACCAGTGAAAGATGAGATGACGAAAGAGGTAATTTCCTCTTTCTCTCAAGATGGTGTGTAATTGTGTGAGCTACAGTGCGAGGGGGGTAAATGTGTGAGGCTTTTCCCTCCCCGTTCCTTCTGACAAATACTTTAATTCACTGTAATTATACAGATGGATTGAAATATACAGCAAGACAGGGAATCACTCCGATTATGCAGAGTTGATTAAAACTTGGACCCCATGCCAGGGTGCTGCAGGAGCATGGAGGGAGTCGATATGTGCACCATAGAAGCACAGAACACATACGACCACCGAACATCTGCATCGCGAGGACCAAACCACGTACGAGTATTTTTGTATCTCTTGCAAGAGAGCGGGTTTCACTCCCTACGACTAAGCTGAAATGTAAGGATATACAGTTTGATGGTGTGGTGCATAAGCTCACATGCCTCCAAACATGGGAGATAGAGAAAACAAGAGAAACAGACGTAGAGTCAAAGAGTATGAGGGGGAAAGACAAAAAGATCCCAGATAGGGAGGAACAGAGGGAAAAGGTCAAGACATTTGTCACCCTTTTCTACAGGACCACAGGAAGAAAGAACAATATCATTAATCTCCTGACATTTCAATATTGTATTAACCTTTCTAGTGGAATTCTCTGGGCTCATTAGTCTTTTTTGATAGGGAGAAAAATAATAATCGATAGAACAAGCTCTGGACACGATCTAGAAATATACTGCAGTCAAATAACATACAACCTCAAGCCAGTCATATTATTCTGCCCTGTCTTCAGCAATCAGCCCCATTATCTACTTTAAACTAATTGGTTAGCATACAAACATATCAAATAAAAAGATAAATTGGGCTGAAAGGGTGCAGCTGTTGCTCTCAAGTAGGTCACAGTCATAAAAGAGAAAAATGGCGGGGCTGTAACAGCTTAAGATGGCAACACAAGCACATCAGCCACCTTGTGTGAAGAGAAGAAAGCCCCAAGGCCACACAAAGCGTGATGAACATCTCCGCCACTCAGTCAGTCAGCAGGCTGTCAGCAACAGAAAAATAGAAGAACGAGTGGCTTGCATGGAGGCAAGATGAATCCTAAGGTGCCCACATCCTTTTAAACTACACCGCCACAATCCTTCCCTCCTTGTAATACCTCTACAGCCTGCTCACCCTTGTCCTCTCTTTCTGTCAATGCCGAAAGAGCCATTCAACTCACCAGCACTGCCCAGGTCATTTGACTAAGAAAACATCCTAATTTATCCCCATTATGCGCCCTCGCTGAGCATCAAGCACTGCCAGGCCTTTTGTCCATCATCATTTACATTTAGCCTCTATGATTGGTCGTGTCAGTCTTTTGTTGAGCGTGTTCAGCGATGCTTTTGAGCAATGAAAACATGTCGCTTTTGAATGGTGTGATTTTATGTTTGCATTGGGGCATTCCTAACCTTGGGGAGGAGTAGCATGGGTTCAAGGGTTATTTCAATACTGTCATTATAGGTATACCGAACACCTTGTCCAAGACAAGAGCCTACTAATGGGTTCCTTTGAATTAACAGGGAAATGCGTGGGTGGTAGTTTTATACACCTGCATTGCATTTATCTACATGTGGAAGGCTTTTTTATTAGTGTTTATTTCATATTTAGCAGAAATCAATTGTATTTGTAATGGAAGAAATCCACAATCCACTAAAGTACATGAACGCCTGATGAAAGAGGTATCTCAAGTAGGGCTTCAAAGATTACAGGGTTATTGATGTAGATATTGCTCACATATCTATCCCTATCGCTGCTTATTTTCTGTCAATTTTGCATCAATGTGATGAATTTCTTATCTAATGTTTAATTCACTGCTTTTATGCAAAAGCAGACATTTCCATCCGGTTATTTGTTTACATTTTTTCTCAATAAAAGTTTCTGAAAATGTAGATATATCCTGAAGGTATAAGTTAATTATTTGATTAGTTTGACAAACAAATAATTACTTACAATTTTGATAAACAATTGCTTTCGCCTATTAATAAGCAAACATGCAGCTAAATATCCGCTAGTTCCGGATCCTGACATGCAGACTTGCCAGTTTTCTTTATTCTGTATCAGTGTTGCAATAATACATGACCATTTGCCAGGCCAAAAACACTTTTTTTTATGCCAATATGAACACCAAATATTTACTCCAGTGTTTCCTCTATATTCAATATGCAGCTGTGCACTGATGTGAACTGCAGAGAAGCAGTAGGGATGCACCAATTCAACTTTTTCAGTCCTGATACCGATGCCGAGGTGTTGGGTATCCAACACCGATATGGAGTGCTGGTCCAATACCGAGTTACAACATTTGTCCAGGGGGAGCCGTTGTCCATCGGCTGTATGAGCACAATGCTGAACTGTGGAACAAGTTATTTTTATGCCCGACCAGAGTTGGTTGGAGTTTTGAAAAGTGTTGCAGTCCACTACTCAGCTGGTCTTGTTTGTTAGTGCTGGAGTTATGTACTCTTTTAATCATCATAATCATTTTGCATTCTTTTCTGAGCGCTGCATCTGCAGTTTAGCCACAGCTGATCGGACACTTTGGGTTTCTTTTTGGTGTCTGGTATTGCTTCTTTAGCTAATTAGAGTGCTAAATATAAGAACTATAGCAGTGAATCTGGTAAATGTATTCCGCTAATCAAAGGGCTTATAACATTATTAATAATTATCATAAGCACTTTTATGAAGATGATAAGTCATTGGTGGCATTAAATGTTAGATGGTGAGATCAGCTTACAGATGCAAAGTGGACAGCAGTGAAAAAAGCTGAGGGAGGGAAGATTCCAGCCGACGGCACGAGGAGGCCATATTCCTCTGGGTTAATTGCGCGGACCCCATCGGCACTAAATAAGGATGGTTAGAATGACTGGCTAAGTGACAAATGGATGTACAAATCACCCAGATTACTTTTCCAGTTATTAAAAAAAAAACTTGGTTTTGGCTGGCTCCCACACTTCTTCTTCTGACGGCTATCTTTTACAATAACTCCTCTCCGCTCAGTTTTCACAAGTTGAAACAAGCCAAAGCGTTTAACATTGATTAAAAACAACTTTTTGTAATGATGTGAAATTGTGATGAGTTGGTTGGTGAGATCATTAAACCTAAATGAGTTTTGATTGATTGTCTGAAGAGCTGGCGTTTGACCTGCAGCTGCAGTGTAAATGGCTGTGGAGAGGTGCTGGTAAGCCATCTACACGCTGTGCACCTGTGATGGCGGGTTCCTTGCTGGCGCTCTCGTGGAGGATGGAGACAGTAAGATGAGTCATCAGACAGTGCACAGCTGTACACTTAATTACCTCCTAGTTTGGGAAGGAGGTTAATGAAGCAGTTTGGCGTTCAGAAATGAGAGACAGCCTGAATGTGCACAAAAGAAATTAGTTTCTGGCTGCGGGGAACGGGTTGGAAGCAACAGCAGTTAAAATTATTGATTTTGCTGAACTGAAACATTGACGAGATAAAGAAAGAGGATGCTTGAAGAGGAGTCGGGGGTTACTGTAGATTACAGATGTGTACATGTTTATTTCTATTCAGAGTAATCAGGCCTCATACATTCTTCAAATGCTCTTCCTTATGAGAAATTAGACTCATTCATTAATTTATTCACTATTCGTGGGATGTTGGTGAGGTTTGTGAAGCTGATTTTGTGCAGGTGCTATTTTCAGTGCTCAGAACCTGTAACATGTTAAGGAAAAGGCTTGTTGCTTTTTAGCCTCCTGAGTGCAATCAGTGGTCCACTGGGGATCGTTAGTTCTTTTGAAGGTTGTTAAGATTATTATTATATTATTATTATCATTTTTAACCTATAGATTGTTGTGTGGCTTGATCTAGAGTTAGACAGCCATTGTTTACTGTGCCTTGTAATTTATTTATTATACAGTTGTACATGTATTATTATAGCATAGTAGAGCAATATGTATGCATCGTAATAAAATCTTTATATACATTTTTGCAGCCGGTTGGTGCTATAACTTCATTTGCATAATTGACTAATCTTCTAATTATCTTCTTAATCAATCCTCTAATTATTTGCTTTATAAAATGTCACAGTAGTTAAATATGCCCCTCACTATTTATTTTTTGATCCAACCAATAGTCCAAAACCCAAAGATATTCAGTTTATTATCTTTATAGCACAATATTAGATCTAAATTAGAACTAAAACAAGGAATTAGTTATTAAGATAGATAGGCAATGATTGGTTTGAGTGAATTGATTAATAAACTAATAGTTTCAGCTCTATTACCAAAATTATATGCGAGAACCTTCAAAGTGAGGGAGGAAAAAAACAAAACAAAATGCACACACACAACCCCCTTTTGCATTCCCCTTCACCCCGTTTTAATGCTGTAGACGTGGCAGGACACTTGTGAGCCTTCCCCAGAGCACACAGGTAGAGTAACTGTAAGGACCAGACCGAACACCATCCGGCCTCATTGTGCATATTCATGCCATTATGGGGTGAATAACCCTGGCAGCCAGTGTATCCGCTTAATATCTTTAATCACCTGCATCTCATTGTGGGGCCTGGACACACCCACACTCATTAAAATGATGGATGGAAGCAAGAGGCGATGCTCTCCCCTGTTCCAAATTTGTTCTTGTTTAGAAAGGTGCTTATTAGTGAACACCTGGGGGAATGAAGGGGGGAAGGGAGCTCCAGAAGCTGGGAGAGAGCAGAGGAGGAGGGGAATTCTGAGACCACAGTGTCATAGTAAAACCATATAAACATGACTGAATTATCTGATGTGTTTTTAATTAAGAATGTTCTCAAACATCCCATGGCAGCGCTAATTACATTATTTCCTTTCTAAAGATAGCAATGCATATCAGATGTAAAAATGCTGTAAAATAGGTTGCTACGCTTCTGATTTAGATTACATCTGTACATTCCTTCTACATTTTCCAATTTAAAAATGGACATCAAGACACAAATTAAATGTATTTTAGAACAGACAAGAACAGCCACCAATTGTTGCAATACATTAATTCAATGGACAGAGAATCTCTCATCGCTTTTGTGGCTTTGAGCAAAGGAGTCGGAGCCGGCGGTCTCTTGTGGCTCCAGCATGTTCAGTTGTGCGGCCATAGTCATTAGCTAGAAACAGAACTTCTATTCCAGTTCTTTGAGGCTCAGGAGGAAGTATGAAGGGGAGGAACTGTCTCTCTTCCTTCATCACTGGTGTTTCCATAAGCCAGACAGACAGCGGTTCACATTAAAGGCTCCCATAGGCCAGGTTATTGCTTCTGTGAGAACAAGCAGTAGGCAGGATAGATGTAATAAACTGGAACACATTTCTTTTGGTCACTAATTAGGATAACTTTCTGTCTCGAATTCCCTGTGTGGCGACAATGTCATTTTCTGATTTTACGGATATTTTGTTTTGCCGCATCAGCAGTAATCCCACAGGCATGAGTGATATTAAATAAGATGAGTACTGTGTTTGCTCTCTTATGTAACCTCATTGAAGCCTCCTTACGCCTAATTGGCAGCAATTTAGGTCTGTCAAATTGAATATAATCCCTTCACCATTAGTTTTAGTTCCCTCTATGGCTCCAAATGCCTTTACTGAATGACATGGGATACTGATATTGAGAGTAATGGCTAACACTAATGGAATTGGCATTAGGTAATGCATTTGAATAGCTACCGAACAGAAATGTCTGTTTAGCCTCTGAGCCAAGGATATTGATAGTTACCTCCTTGACTGTTGTTATTGAAGTACATTGTGTCCTCTCGGGTGAGGCCTGCTAGGATTATTTAAAATTAGACTGCAGTAGATGCAATGACATTATTGTGATGCTTTTCATTTAGAGCTATCACAAGGTAAATGTATTACTTGTATGAATAGTTTTTCAGAGCTCCACGCATTTTAGTGTTATGCACTTTTGTTCTAATGGTTAAAAATTGTTTACCAATCCCATGAAAGGATCCAGATATTGAATGTGTGACCAAAGCCTAATACAGCTTATTGTGTGTCTGTGTCATACACCTCCATTGTTGTCAAAAAACACATTCATATGTAAAGGCAGGCTCCCATGCCAATCAGGCAATTTAAGCCCATCTGGCACATACATAAATGTCTGATTAAGTGATTGAAATTCACCTAGCTGCTGCTGTAAGCACCGTCTCCTCTTTGACACGTCTAGTGTGAGTGATGCCAATGAACTCTCTGTGTTCCCGCTGTCAATCTTGTGCATGTAACATGAAGCAAAACGATGCTTCCCTTTTGGTGTGAACATGTGGTGTGGTGGCATGAAACAATCCAATAGCAAGTACAGTAGACACATAACCGGAACAGGGTCCACCTGAAATGACAACTTATTTATAAATTACTGGGTAATTTCAAATCAAAATGCCCTAAAATGGTTATTAAGTATAGCAAAAGTAAAGTAAAAGTGAAAAAAAACAACAGTTTCACCCTTAGTTAACCATGTGCTGGTTATATGTGGCCAACAAAGCTGCATTGAATTTGAGGGGAAAATATTGCTTTATTCCAGAAGGAAGTTTCAGCCTAAGAGAACTATAACAATTTAAAAAAGGATGAGGAGAAGAGAAGATAAATCGAAAGCTGAAGAAATATCAGGTAAAGAAATAATTTCTTTCCATTTACTGGGGATTTAAAATAATAGATGTTGTGGCAGGAAGGAGTAAATAAAGAGTGTAGAGGCAGCCAAGTGAGCAGCAAAAGCTTTAATTGGACAGGAATCTCGGGGTCGGGGACAGAAGACGATGGTGGTTACCAGGGAAGAGGGAGAAGTCCAAACAGGCAGGGTCGTACCAGGGCAAGAGGCAATGGTAAATCAGTCAGAGGGGAAAAGTGCAGGATGGTCTGGTATGACACAGATAACGACCTGGCAGTAAGTGTGTGAAGCTAAGGCTCAAAGGCACAGCAGAGTGGACAGGTGAGTGTGATAGAGCTGACGAAGTGGGTGTGACTAACAGGTGCCCAGAATGAGCTGACGAGGTAATAAAGAAGGGAGTGATTGCAGTAGGGTGGGCAGGTGAGCTGGCCAACAGGTGCCCAGAATGAGCTGACGAGACGGGTGTGACAAGCAGGTGCACTGAATGAACTGATCAGGTGAGTGTGAGGTAGACTGGCATGACAGAAGGGAAGCTGAACTGTGACAGATGTGTGTGTGATCTAAACATTTCCAACCACTCCAGAGTGGTGTGAAGTTAAAAAGTACACCAATCCAGTCAATCAATTGTACTAAAATTAAAAAGAAAAAGAATCCAGAGACGGGATCTGTTGTCGCAATTTTATTTTTAAAATAGAACAAAAACATGAAAAAAAATGTACGAAACGAACAAAGCGTTTTCAGACTTAAAACACTCCCTACAAAACACACAGACCGAGACGAAATCAATAAATAAATAATGAAATGCCACCAGTGTTCTGTAACACCATGGTACCAAACTCAGACCAATAGCATATTTCTCGTCACACTTGCCACAGAGCTGCTAATCTGCTATACAAGTCTCTAGATGCCACAGTGGCAGAAAAAGCCACTGTGGCATCTCGAGATTTGGTCGGCTCTCAGAGCCTCATATTGCTTTTACCTCACTCTGTCAATCATTCTGTTAGAACAGAAAACGGTCTATTCCTCTGCATTATGGTAGTTGAGATTTCATCCCGTGCTGTTGGAAATGTCAGACATCACAATATAATGATGAACTGTGCCTCACCCTGAAACTCTTTTCCAATTTGTTTGAGATGGAGAGCCTCTTGCTTAGGTTATCGAGCAGTGACACACTGACACCAAAAGTGTTACCACATATTGTGAGAAAAAATGACAGAAAAACTGTTTTTGACTGCAAAAGGGAAACCTTTGGCACATCACAAACTTGATTTCCTGGATGCTGAAACGTTATGCAAATAGCTGGCGATATGCAAATGCAGGTTACATAAAAATAACAGGAAAGGCAAACTACCTCCTTCTTACGGATGCTGAGCACAGACATCAGCAGCTGATTTCAAAGGATTACAAGCTGGAGCAACACCAGAAATGTGAGGAGCAAAAACATGAAAAATGATCTCTTTCCCGTCTATGTTGTCATCGAATCAGATCAGATTTTGTGCTGATAAGAGTCTGATTAAGGACTGAGCTGTATAAAGGTTCTCCACCTAGAGAGCATCAGACCCAGAAATAATCAGTCATAATAATCACCCATGAACACAATTATTAGAGCAACTAAACAGGGGAAGTGCTGACGAAATGCTGGAATATTGTGCAAACGTGTCCTTTGTTCTCAGTGTCATCCACTTACAGGTGAAAGGGGCCCTACCTTAGGAAACAGGTAAATTAGCTGCTGAGGACTTCAGTGGGAAAAGCTGGAACAAACCCAGGTGGTTAAGACCAAACTAGGTCCTCCTCACCATGGCCTCAGCGGTGAAGATTGCAAAGAGGGCCACGTTGGTGCACGCCAGCCAACAAGTGGATGCCTTCACACCAGCCTGCAGGACGAACCAGAGGAGGACCAGTAACAGGATGCTGAGGACGGCCAGAGCAGCACGGGCACACACTGGCCCATGTTGAGAGAGGGGATCTCCAGATCCTGCTCAGCTGATTAACTATTTTTGCACCAGTGGAATATGATCATATCAACAAAGAGCCATAATAATCCTCCCTACGAAAGGCTGTGTAGTGGCAGAAGCTGTGGAGCCTCAGACATCTTAGAAAAGATTAAACACATTTTAAAAAATAGTCTTAACTTGAGAAGACTATTTTTGTAAGAGACTTGAATGTTACAAACCAAATGATGCAACCATGCAAAGACATGGTAAAACTCATCCTGACTTTGAAAAAAAAACAACGGGAATAGATTATCCTGATCTTGGAGACATGGGAGATAATATGATAATTATGGAGGATACTCTTAACATTGTCCCGGCAGGTTCACTTGTTTTATGTTCAGTCATGCCCTCCTAGTTTTCAATTCAGTTAAAACTTTATCTCAGACTCACAAGAGCGATAGGAGTCAGACTATTTTATTTCCCCTACTCCAGCCTTTGACTTTTTTTTTCTCTCGGGCCACTGCTAGACTAGTAAGGCACAAACGTTCCCCAACTTAGCATGGAATGTGAAAGGGGGGGGGGGGGGGGGGGGGGGGGGGGAAGGAGTGTATTTGCAAGTTTAAAACTTTTTTACTTATGAATATATGCTTATGTCTTATAGTCGGCCTATCTGTCTTTCTGCCTCCAGCAAAATCCAGCCTTTGTCTTCCTTGTCATTCTGTCAGAAGCAAAGTCATGCAAGCTGTGACATTCAGCCTTCGGCTTCCCAGCCAATGGTTGATTCCTAACAGACAGGCAGAAAGAGACTCTAGACATGAGGTGATGAATTTACAGACAAAATACTTGTGTTTGCCAATGGTCAAAATGCACCCACAATGAGGTGGGGATCATTTAAATGATCAACACTACACCTAACATTATACTGCTTGGAGTTTTGACAGTTATTGCTTAAAAGAAAATTCAAGAGCAGAGAAGAAATCTGAGAGCAGATGTTTCACAAGCACACAGAAGCACTCTGAATGTGTGGAAAAGGGCTGAAGCTGGCGCACAAAGTGAAAAAAAAACACGCTCTTGAATAAAGATAGGAAGAAACGTTCCAAGTAAACATAAACAACTCTCTTTCACATCCAAAAACTAGAGAGCTAACATTGTAATTTGTGAAGTCATGAGAGATGTTATAGCTTGCACTGAGAGCACCCATGTTCTGAGCATGTGGGTATATTTCTGTTTCAGAACTGAGAACACTAATAGAATAAAGTTAATTTGGGTTTAAAACCACAACATGCGTCTTCCGTTTATTATTTTAGGAACAGCTCCGGGCTTTATAGTTGATACTTACTGTTTGGGCTCCTGGCTTTAAAAGAAAGTAACGCTGTTCAAAAATATTGATATACATTTGCCTGGACATGGAAATAAAATATTGGAATACGTAATTGTTCCCCTTTAATGTCGAATGGCCAGATATGCATGTATAAATATTTTCCCCCATACATAACTTGGAATTTCCTTTTTTTTCCCGAAGACTGTTTCAATATTATCCTAGATTCATTATGAACAAGCATCAGGGATGACTGAGTTGTGGTCAGGTGCACGTGATAAATTAATGGTAAACCAACGCTCTATAAAAGGCCACATATCTATGTAAAGGTTGAATATTACATTAACACTGCCGTAGAGCCTCGCCAATGCACGACGACCTATGAATGTGCAAAACTTCTTTGTTGACAGGCTTTTGCTGTCAACACAAGAAAAAAAGACAATCCTGTTCCTCGGAGAAGGTTTACACAATACCAAAGGAGCATGTTTAGTTTGAATTTTTTATTACTTCTTTTTGCTTTACGAAACAAATGCTTGCAGATGTCCTATGAATAAACAACAGCACCCTTCCTCCTTAAAAACAGGGGTCCCTCACCACTGCCTTGTCAAGAAAAGAGACTCTTCTTGTCCAATTACAACCTCTCCAGATTCCCAAAGTGACTCTTATTTCCTGTATTTGACATTTTTTTTAAGTGCATTAGTAGACAACATAACCATTTGGATTAATGTGCAATAGCTGAGTTTATGGTCAATGCTAAAAGATATATACATTGCAGCTATGACTCACATTAACTGTCTTTCAACACTTGAGCGTCAGAACTGGAGAGGGAGACAATCACAACGCAAGGAGTCTCCTTTCAAGCACAGCCTTCGTAAACAGCAACCTTTACCTACATCATCATCATCATCATCAGGATTAACTAGACTCTTTTGTCATACCTGTTTTCCTCCAGTAAGACAAAAAGGTTAATAGATAGAATGGTTTAAAATAAAGTTTAGTGATTGTGCTTTTAAAACCAAAGTAAAACAAATAACAAACATTGACATCAACACGAAACATAACAGTGCATTACAAATTACAAAAGAAAAGAAAAAAAAAATCCCAAAGTGGCACTTTCTTGGGGTAGCTAAATAATATAGCAATTTACAACATGGATGGAAATGATAAAATAATAATTATATTTACTGGCATAATAAAATTAGAATTCACAAAATAAAAAAAGGAAAACAAATTTGAGGTACCACAGTGGGTAAAACAAGAGGACATCATGTATACACGTATATTTACAGACAGTCCACCCCTCTCTGCTTGCAGCTATTTTACCACAGTAACAACTGACTGTATGGGCTCTCCAAAGTTCTTGTCAAGGCAAGCAGAGTCATGTCAATGTCTGGAGTAAGATTCGACTCCATATTGCATTGGAATTAAACGTAAATATACCACTGCGTATTTTGTTTTGAATGCACTCTTTATCTTCAGACACTCTTTCCTTTTTTTTTAAATGGACATAGAAAATGATAACGTAGAAAAAAACCCATTGGTCTGTTTTCCAGATGTAAAGAAACACTACTGATGTACAGCATAATGGCAGCCAACATGATGGTGAAATACTGAGATATTTAAAATTGTAAGAGAAACAATGGTGCTCCACTCTTGGAAAAGTCAGGACAGTTCCTCTTTTCCTCCTCTGTTCTTCAGCTTTCTACCATCTATGTGAAAAAGCAAACATTTTTGTTATACATATTGTCTGACATTAGCATATTGCAAATATATCTCTATATCTGTACATGTGAGCCAGTAAGAAGGACATTGCAGTATAGAAATGTGAGACATTAAATATTAGAGCACGTAGTTGGACAACAGAATTTTTACAATGTAAAATATCCTGCTTGTACTTTAAGTATCGATTAAATAACCATTTAATTGACACTTAACTTTGTCATAAAAACATATTAAAATGCCATTCTATATGACATATTATATTGTACTTTTTTACGACATATTATACTGGGACTTTTTTCAATACATCTTTATGGCATGCTGTAATATAACTTTTTTAATGAGATATGATACAATTACTTTTTGGGGACAACCAATACTAGGACATGTTTTACATTTCTATGAACAAACTATACTATAACTTATTTTGTGACATGTACAATACTTACAATCTTACAATACTATTACTTTTCCATGATTAGTTTAACATTTTTATGACTTACTATACTCTGACTTTTCAATGCCATTTCTATCACAAACTATACAATGCCCTTTAATTGCATTTGAATCACCTAAGATGCTCTGACATGTTTACCTCGAGCTCTTCATCTCCTGGTTGGAAGGCCCCCGTGGTGTTAAGGCCCATGTCTCCAGGGTTCCTGCGGCCTCCTTCTCCTCTTCGCCGACCCCCTGAGCCCCTTGAGGACATGGAGCTGGAAGAGCTTGGATCCCGGGGGCTGTTGACTGTGGGGAACTGTGGTCGGCTATAGGGCAGAATGTCCTCTGAACCTAGGGACAAAGAACAGTTGGAGGAGGATTCTTTAAAAACACTGCGCATTGCCTTGAGGGAAACCCTCACATTGTTGTTGTTGTTGTACCTGGGTGTTGCCGTGCCTTGTTGGCGGTGCTACCCTCATGTTTATTCCCTTTCCCTCCATGAGCAGTCTTTTGTCTCTCTTGAGCGTCTTTGCGTTCAGATGAGCTGTTTCTGGGGTCCGAGCCCTCTCTGGGCCGATAACCGCCCGTTCCTCCTCTCTTGTCTCGACCCTCTCCTGCTTTGGGGGAAATCACTCCCCGGCCCTCCAGGACGGCCTTGGAGGGGTGTGTAGGCGACTTAAGCACTGCTGGAGGTGGGATGGGCGGAGGTGGGAGATCTGAAAGGATAAACACAGGAAGAAAGAACATTAATCACAGACATAAAAATAGGGTTTAAGTAGACAAAACTGAGTTTTTAAACTTTAATGAGCATCATCTTTCACTCAGATGTTTCAGACCTGCAAGGTGATACACAAACACAGCTGCCGTGTGTGTACATACAGTGCACTCAGAGCTGTTCACAGCAATGCTGAACAGAAACTCCTCTTTACAGACAGTAAACAGAACAGCTGACATTAGAGAGGCCGAATCTGGATGGAGAGATTTGAGTGAGAGGCAAACGATGAGAAAGAGGTGAGCGTGACGGTCAGCAGCCGACTCTCTGACCCGCTCAAACTCGCCTGTCAATGAATCAATGCCGCGTGTCCTTGAGCCATTATTCATACGAGGCGGTGGGCCGCCCGGCCTCTCGCACATCACACAGCCAGCTAAACAAAACGCAGAGAGGAAAGCCTTGTCTGGCTGCAATCGATGGCTTTTCATCTTCTCATCAGCTGCCGACCTGGAGGATGGTTTTGTCAGCACTCATAATCCACACAGGATTAGAAAAGTAATAAACGTATCCGGTGACAACTCTTACAGCTTGCTTGCATTTCAACAGCAACCGTAGACTTTTTTAAGATTGTGCAATACTGGAATTTGTGGAGAAGCTTTTTTTTTTTTGCAAGAGAAAGGCTCATGGAGCATGTCTTTGCTGTGTCTTGTTGGTAAAAGCAGGCAGCTGTAATACACTCTTCTGATTATCCTACACCTCCAGCCACTCCTCTTGAATACAAAAAGGGGGCAGTTAATATCATACAGCAGAGAGGCGTCTGCAGTTTTTTAATATCTCTCTTGCCTCCTGAGTCATGCCTCATTCCGATCAATACCACAGTCTGTGAGATATGCCTCACTACCAGGGAGGAGCAGAGCGCCTGTTCGATTTATGAGTGAATATCTGCGAGGACAGGACTCAGGTCTGAAAAGTGTCTCTGGGCTTGCCAAGGAGGGTGTATTGGAGCGGCTGGTGGTTAATTAAGCAGACAAGAATGAGACAGATCAAAAGAGACAGGAAAGGGTTAAGTACAGGGAGGAGGTAGACAAAGGCATTAGAGTCAAATTCAATATGACTCATGAGGGGAATATAACTTGAGAGCATCCACATCCACTGTGCAAACGAGAGTGAAATGAGTAGGTACGAGAGGGGTATGGGGTAAGGGAGACTGCTGAAAACAAATGATGGAAACAATGTCAGGGTTATATTTCTTTACTGTCCTCCTTTCAACTAAATGAAATCCCATTCCTTCACCACAGCACCAGTCTTCCAGACCACAGAATGTGTGTGTGTGTGTGTGTGTGGGGGCGGGGGGTTAACCTCCAAATGAAAAACAATCCATTCAGATCAAATGCAATCAGCAGGAGAACTGATGGACAGACAGATCTGCCGAGCTGTCAGTCCGCCCCCTTACTGCTCAAACAAAGACGGAGGAGAGGGGAGCTTGGGAGAAGAGGAGAGAATGGAAAGGGATGGAGAGATCACTCCAAAGGGAGGGGCAGCGAATGGGGAAGAAGCCAGGATATAAGGATGATGGCAGGAGGCGGAGGTTCAGGGTGGGGGGTTGGATCTTCTGCAGTGACATAGCTGGTCTGGCTCCCACTGAGTTGGATATTAAATCTCCCTGTCAAGTGCTTCCAACACTCAAGGACACCTGACACTGAGAGGAGAGCCAGCTCTGGGACAGCACACACTGTACACAGCAGAGTGAGTGTGTGCAGGTAAATAAAAAAAAAACATATATTTATACAACATCAAAGCAGAGTGAAAAAGAGGCAGAAAAGGTGTTTCTCCGCTGGTAGGATGTGTGTTGTTAAGAATGATGCCGTTAAAAGTCAATTGCTCTTTTGCGTAACGAGGTTAAAGCTTTTCCTTCTGAGTACAGCTGCTCCGGTATTTAGCCCCTGTTCAGTTTATGTTCGACTCGGACCGAGGGAAAGGTGGCACTTCGGTATGAGCCACAGCACCTGGATCAATTTCATTAGTGGCTCGAGTGGAGAGACATCACAGTGTCAGCAGAGCCAAGCTGGGCAGAGCTCCCCTGAGACAACCCCCCTCCCCCCCTCCCCCCCATGGCCCTGGCCTCCAGCCCGCTACTCACCCGATCTGTTCAGCACTGCACAGATTGGGAGTAATGCCATGTTTGCATGTGCATGAACACATAAGAGAAGATGATGAAAACTCTTGCATTTATATAATAATAATATATAATAATTCTAGAAGTTATATTGCTCACTTGATATTAATTATCCGGATCAGAATATATAACAACATGCCGTACATATTGCACTTGCATGAGTTTACAGGATATTTTCTTTTTTGAGAATATTCTGTATTTTTGTTAATACTGCAATTTATTCGTACCTTCATTGTAGGCTTCACGTCGCTGGTTCGCTGGATGAACTGCAGGATGCTGTTTCTGCTTCTTAGGAGGCCTCCTGTGTACAGCGGCCATACTCATGTTACTGTCTGTGGACACCGGGCTTCCAGGACGGTGGCTTGACGGGTTTATTTGGTATTTTCGTGCTGAGAAAAGCAACAGAGGAATAGTTTAGTTTGCTTTACCATTCTTTACATTTTCCGCAGTAACATTCCTTGTGGGTGTGACGACTATATCAAACCTACCGGAAGCTCCTCCAACTTCGTGGCCCAGTGTGTTGGGATATTTGGCCACCCTGACGCCGGAATACTCTGCAGCTGCAGCAACCGCTTGAGCAAAGTCGGCATCAGTGAAGAAAGATCCGTCTGATGAGCTGACGGCACTGGACCTCCCTGAAGAGACATTATCCTCTTCAGAAGCGGAACCCCATCCGTTGATCATGGAGCCGGTCACCGAGCTTTCCAGGTCGCCCATGCTGGACGCAGGCGTCTGTTCAAGCCCTCGTAGCAGCAACCTTCGAGGGTGCATCTGGGGATGGTGGGGGTGTGTGTGGGGGTGGGTGTGGTGGTAGTGCATCTTGGCCACCTCTGCATCTGTCTCATCACCCTCCTCCTCTTCCTCTAATATATCCTCCTCCTCCTCCATACCATCAGTGTCCAAGGCCAATGGGCTGGTGATGTACCCATATGTGTGTGAAGGAGAGAGGGGCCTTGTAGGGGCTGGGGGGCTCACAGTGTGGCGTCTGCAACAGGTGAGAAACACACAGTATCAGAAACACATCACGTTTTGGACAAATCATGTATGCAAAGTAAAATATACCAGCCAATTATCATGAGACAAACTGCAAATCACATGTCATTTAAATCCATTCTGAGGGTTTTCTGAGATACACCTAAGCACAATAAACACTATTTGGGAGTTTGTGGCAAAATTGACAATTGTTTTCAGAAACAGATAATAAGCTAAAAAAAACATATATGCCGACAACTATGTAAATTCTTATATTAAATTGGTTTCTGTTCATCCGTTTTATTCTGAATTTATGATGACGTTTTTTCTTTGAACACTAACATGGATGAAATCCTGCTCACAGCTGGTTTACCACAAAAAAATATATTACTTTGACAAATGTTAACATATTATTTCAAACAACTTTCAAATCACTGTACTGAAATGAGCTGAAACAAATAGCTCCCAAGAAGATAAGAAATCAATCTAAAAAACAAGATATGCTTGTGAAAAATTGCCAAGAGCTTTGTGCAATACAGGCTTTGGAATGAATGGGCTAAAACATTGAAAACAGTTGAGAATTTCAAATACTTGGGAGATTGTGATTATCTATGAGGCTTCAAAGAACACCTTTACACTGGCTGGCCACTCTCCTTTTGCTACTTGTCGCTAGGAGACATCGCGCCGCTGTACCTGCGTTCATGGCTGTCGAGTGTGTCCTGGAGCATTGGCTGCATCTCCTCCTGGGGTGAGGGGGTGAGTGTGGCTGTAGACTGGTGACTGTAAGATACAGCTGCAGGGGAAGAGGCTGCCCCTCGGATAGGAGGAGTGGGGCCCCTCTCCATCTCCTCTTCCTCCTCCAGCTCATCAGGCTGCAGGTACATGTGAGAGGGGGGCATGGGGCACTGCATGTCTGGTTCACAGCTGCCAATTGAGGGAAACAAGCCTTGTTAGCATCATATCACTCACAGAAAAAAAGGAATGTTTTCATATACTGAAGCCAGGAAAACATGAACTGAATATTCATGGAACCCTTCTATCAAGGTTTGACATGAGCCTAGCACTAATAGATAGGAAAGCCTTGGGGCAAATGCTTCCAATAGAGGCGAGAAATAGCAGAAAAGGCAAGAAGAATGAACTCATATTTAAATACAGTGTGTGCATGCCTGTCAGCTTGTCTGTGTCTTTGTGTCTGTGCAGACATGTCCCACCTTTCTTCCATCGACAGGGAGTAGTCCTCTGTGCTCCGACTTGGAGGTGGGTTTGCAGGGGGAGGGGGCAAAAGGTCAGCCCAATTCATTGTGCTCTGTTTGGGTAGTTTGGGGGTGCGCACTCCTTTCTTCTGACCCTGACTCCCTGCTCAAAAATGAAAAAAAGCACTGTCAGTTGAAAGACACCTGCACACACACATACTTATATTCACTCTGTCTCTGAAAAGCACATCAATTATTAATGTTGAAGAAATCGCAAGGTAATGAGCAAGGAATTGACAGCAGATGAAATGTATTAACAAGACTGGCTAACAAAGAAAAGATCATTTTACACGCAAGAGTGCAAAGGCTAATGCAACCGTCCACTTTAATGCAAGTGTGCACACATACCTCTCAGCTATTAAATGATGGGAAATACTATAAAACACACCCATTTCCCAGCAGGAGTGTTAGCGAGTACCGAGAGGAAAGGTAGGAAGAAGGGGTCCAATTAATACCAAACTATTAGAATTGTGAACCAATGAGCTGTGAGGTGCAGCGAGCACTAAAGGCTTCTGCTTAATGGCTTGAACTTCAAATGCAATATCAGAATGGATACATGGCATTAAGGTGGCAGTGTTGCATGCCGTCTGCAATGTGTTATCATTTGTCCTTGTCCGCAGACAGACATTGAGGCCCTGATGAAATTAGGCGGCTCCATACTGGAATTAAAGTAGAGCCAATTAAAAGAGAAACTGAAAAACCAAATAGAATAAATAAAAAAAAAAGGCTTAATTTATCGAATTTGATTTAAAACAAAAAGGTACAACAAGCAAATGCCTGGCGTGGGGCTCATGTCTTTGTTTGGAGTCATTGTTATCAGTTTCCTCCTCTTTTTGTTCTGCAATTTTCCACTTTCTGAAGGCCTCTCCCTTTCAATGTAAGCTGACATGGAAATTAATCAAATTACCATTTTAAAGCATGCATTATTAGCATCTCAAAGTGATTTATTGCTTTTGAGCAATACTGGGAGTTTCACATAAAGCTGGGGGTTGTGTGTGATTATATGGTTCAGAATAACAATAAACGGGGAAAATGTGGCGGTTAAATTCAAAAGAGCAAATGTATTAACCACAAGCAAACTAATTGAGAGAAAGAGTCACATGTTGATTAAAAAAACATAGAAAAATAGCTATATTAATATTTGTAAAGTAAAACTAAAGACATGATTATGTCATGGCATGGTTTGTTATTAAAAATAGTCATAAAAAGTCATAGTATAGTATGTCATCAAAATCATAATTTAAAGTAATATTATTTAATTAAAAAGTTGTCCTGCTTTTTCATTTATGCCATCACTTTCTTACCGGAGGTGCTGCTGCTGCCTCGGTCGGAGCTGTTGTAGGAGCCTCCAGTGTGGCTGTCATGGGTCTGGTTATAGGGGATGGTGGCTGGCATTGGGCCGTCTCCTCCTCTGTAGCGGTCTGAAGGTGGGAAGAATGGAGTGTATAGTTAGTACGGCCCCAGCTAGACATATTGCCAACTCACAAACGTTCAAGCAAAGCATCCACTGTTAATGAACAAGGAAATGAAGGATGATATTTCCTCGGTAGAACAAAAGCATTTCACAATGGAAAAGTTAAATGCAGTATACCATGAAAATACATCACACTGTGTACAATGTTACACACGACCAGAGGCATGCAGTTTGAGCTTTGTCATTTTCAGGTGAATAGGTGAACACATGCAGCATCTGCACAAAGATCTCAAAGCTATCACACCAGATGTGGTTCCTTCTGCAGGTACAACAAGGTGATGATAGCTTCGTTCAAAGCGGTTAAATATCCAAGTTAGTTATCTTTGTCTTTCCTTTAGAAATCCAACACCAAAGATAGACACTCACACCTGCCTTCATCACAAAATGACAACCCGGATACCATACGACGACAGCAATTCAAGCCTGGCCCACATTTAGTGGAAAAGATTGAACGTGATTGCATGGGGGATGATGAGGGGTTACATGAATGCCATACAGACAGCCAGAAAGAAAGAGTGATGACGCGTATGTGGACTGAAAAGGAGCAAGAGACAGAACCGAGGAAAAGTTGAGGATGAAACTCTTCTCCAGGCTTCCACAGTGAGGCTGGAAGAGCCGGAAGAGAGAGGAGAAGACAGAGGGGAAAATCAAGTGGCCGAAGATCATGGCTTGGAGATGACCTCTTTAACTTAACCATGACTGCTGGGTAGTCCACACACTCACCCTTGTTCAGCTTGTTTTGCTCCATGATGTTGTACTGTAGCTGGGAGGCCATTTCCTGTTTCTGCTGCTGAACTGAGGTGGGCTTCCAGCTGTGTTTTTCATTCATCTCTCCTCCACCCAGGAGTCCTCCTCCACTCCTTTCGGTTCCTCTATCTGAGTTAACGTTGTTGCCCATGATGGAGGACTGGATGAGCTGGGTGGTGGCGTACGGTGTCGGCTGGCCCCCTGGACCCACAAAGCGGCCATCTTTCAGGTTTGGACTGTTGAAGGTCTTCATCTCATTGATCTTGTTGGACAAGTCAACGTCTCCATAGACACCTGACTCCGGCACCAGGAGATTGGTCTGCTTGTTTTCCATCTGGTTGTTATAATTGGCGATGCAGTCGGCTGGAGAACATGAGGAAGTTATTTAGTCAATCTCGTCTAAAGCTGATGAACTTAGGAGCAGTATGCGAGTTTGGCAAAGGTTTTGAAACAATAGGGCATCTTCTGATCTACTATGGAGATCAAAGCAATTAGCTGAAGAAAGCAAAAAATACATTTATATAAAAACGTCAAGCTTTTGAAAGAGGGACACTAGAGAGACATTTTTATTTCTGTTTAAAGTCTCAGTTTTATTTGCCAAATGTGATCTACTTTAGATGACCGAGTCTCCCCATAGTCTCATCCATGACTCAATGTGGGTGTCATCTCATGATATTTTCCATCTGACGGTGGGAGCATCTTTGCTCATTGAGAGGGACAGAAAGACATGTCTGTATCAAAGACCTGGAATGAGCCGCGCAGTAAAAGCACAGCTCCACTGACAGATCCAATTTTCCCTGGCTCATAAAATATTCAAATCCTCCAGCAGATCTAAGAGCCAGCCTTGCGGTAAATACCAAGGACGGCCATAGGTGCACGCCGCTTGTGCCACGCGCCTCACATTTCAGCAGCACGGAAAACAGTTCGACACTTCAAAAGGTTGATGTGTGATGGCGCCCCTATGGCTGAGATAAAGGGACATTAACTCCTATGTCACCTCGTCAGTGATCCTCTTAATGTTCACAGAGTTTAGTTTGGCACACACACACAAAGCATGCGTCTGTCATACAGCGGGGTGTCATGCGAAGAGTGAGGGCTGCCTTTAGCCTGTTATTCGCAGTTAAACATCTTACACCATGTTAAGGGAGGGCGGAACACTTCAACCTCAGATGGCTGATTAGACAAAAAAAAAACACTAAACTTGATGGCTATAAAGTCGACAAAATGAATTATTAATCCTCATTGGGAAAGGTTTGAAGTGGGGAGAAACTATTGAATGGCTGGATGGATATTAGGCAGAACAGCTGGACAGGAATTATGGGCTGCCCTTAAAGGCATAGTCCCAAAGTGCATAATTTAGAACATAAAGCATTTCATTACAGTCCAAGTTTCCAAGGAAGGGCTTGTTTAAGACTTGGGTTACAACTGAAAATTAATAACTAAGTCCTGTTTCATCCAAGCTGACGGTTTTGGAAGCAAGTTTTTACTCTGCTTCTTTGATGTGCTAGGTCACTTTATGTATATGTGTGTGTGTGTGTGTGTGTGTGTGTGTGTGTGTGTGTGTGTGTGTGTGTGTGTATACAATATTGTATACAGTAATGTGAATACAATGTCGAGGCCACTAGACTACACTAGTGCTGAATACATTAAAAGGCCACCTGGTGGTGTTCCATAAGTCACTTTCCCTTATTTCCTCTCCACCTATCCTATATTCTCGCTCTCGCTCTCCACTCACAGATTTCAGGGTATGTTTTAGCATTTAGGTATTTGTCATCACTCCTTTCTCCTCCATTCCATCTGGTCTTCCAGGTGCACATTTCTCCCTCTATCATTCTCTCTTCCTCTGCTTTCTGGCCACCGTCTTCAGTCCAGCCTTGACCTCTTCGCCCGCTGCACATTTCTTAAATAACTGAGCACTTAAGGGAAATTACATTACCGGCTATAACAACAGTATGGAAATCAGCAGAGCAATTCGATTAGCAACAGAGTAGAGCCATAAGCCCCTCTCAGTGTGCTCCTTTTATTTCCTGCCTAAAACAGCTCTACTTTAACCTCAGATAAATCAAACACACAAGCACCGCCTCTCTTAATCCTAATATTTCTTCAGGTCTTTTTCTGGTGGAAACCTATAGAAAGGCGCGATGCACAGACCAACTCTCCAGGGAGGTAACCCAGATATCAGATGTTGCTTCTTTTTGCACCGTGGGCTCCCCCAGCTCCTACATTTCTTATCTCTACAGTTATTTTGTCGAGGACTGCATCATTGCGTCTGAGGGAGTGTTTCATTTGGTTGTCTCCCACATAAGTGTCGGCACTACATACCTGGGCGGCTGTAAGTTGCCAAGTTGCTGTCGCTGTTGCCGTTGCCGGCCGTGCAGCAGTTGATGCTGCAGTCATTGTGGTTGGAGCAGGAGTTGGGCCACGTGTCTGCCAGCCAGGGCTGAGTGGCAGATTCCCCAATGTTTAGCAATCCAGGCCTGTAAAATAAACGTTACCAAATGGTTAACAACAGTAAGACACTAAGCCAGTACCACAATAACATTCATGTGAATGAACTGAAACACCCACAGTCGCAAAAGATTTGAAAAAGAAGATTATGAAGAATTTATTTATCCAGCAGCTGAGAATAGGACACACACACACACACACACGCACACACACACGCACACGCCTGGGGAGCACATTAGAAAAAAAGCCCAGCTAAATAGATTGTGTGTGCTTGACTTGCACATAGCCGATGACACTTTCCCTAAACCCTCACGAGCATTAGTGAAATGCCTGGATTAGACAGCCAGATAAAATTCACTCCCAATGTTGCGAAATGTGCATCCTGAACAGCCAGTGAACCACAAATGCTCCCGGAGTAGATTCTATGATGTCACACAACATCTCTATCATTTGAGAAAAACAAAACGTTGTTTAGCTAATCAGGAGGAAAGCACCAGAAGAGAAACTCATGCGGACTAGTCCTTTGTGTCATCGCCTGGCCATCCGTCTCTATTGCTCCATGTCTTGCTCTCATTTCTTCGGCTTTATTCTCAGTACAATACAAGATCACTTGTTCAACTGGATTCTACTGTACAACATGACCTCAGGCTAAGCACTGGGTGATAAAAGGGCTGAGAATAAATAGCCTTCTATTGCTCATGAAATGAATCAATCTTGCGTACAAAGAGGATGCAGGCTACTCCAGCAGGGCCATATAATGTGTCAGTATTCAAATGTCCACAGTATTACTTCCAGTTTGCATATTCCAACACGGAATTAGCATTGAATTACGGTCCTCGTTCCCTCTCATATGACTCATTTCTTGGATTCATTTTGGGTAATGAACACATTTGTCTTGCGCAGCCAAATACAATCACACAATAGCTCCTCAATCACTTCGGCAGTTGTATGTTGATATTGAATGGCCATTGACTTTGTGCAGAGCTGACACAGCCATGCTGCATATGGGGTTTAATCATACAACTGGGTAATGCAATGAATATGGATTTACTGCTGATGGCTCCAAGCTAACTATTTATTCACACATAAACAACACGCACACTCATGTACACTTACAGTCAGTTCTGTGTGCATTCCGTACTCTCGGTAAAGACAGGGCAACAACTGAATACACATTTCCTCTTATTGTCTGCATACTCAATTTTCACTATTTCCCCACTGTATGCAAACATGCCAAATGCCATAGAGTGGTTACACAAATGCGTGGTAGCAAGATGATGCAGTGTTTGCCGTGCGCACAGTTCCAGCATTTGTGCACAATGCACCATTCCACAACATGAGGAGGTGTGCCGTTCCTGCTATGTATGTGCATGTGTCTCCATTCATGTTTTAAGGTGACACTTTGGCACAGCCTTGTGGTTGGATGAGTCTCTCCACCATATCGGATGAGGATGGGCTCCTGGCAGACTACATGGGGCTTTGTTCCTGTTATCATAACACATTTAATGCACCTCCTTACCCCTCCCCAGCTCCTGCTGCTTAAGAAAGTCACAGCACTCCCCCTAGTGTTCGTTGAAGAAAAGTGCACTCGCCCAACCCTACTCATCTGTTCAGCAGGTTTAACATCCGGATGCATTTGAAAGTCATCCTCATTCAATTTTCCAAAATGTGGTTCACAATTAAAATATTATTAAACAATAAATAAGCTCTTACCTTCCAGCGCTGCTTACGCCTTCTCCTCCTCTCTGATATGCCACTGAAAAGAGAGAAAATAAGTTTCCGACATGATTTTACCACTATTACCACTGTCATCACATCATCATCTTTTCCTTTGTCGAAAAAGGTCCAATTATTCATTTGATTTTGAATAGTCCGTTTTGTGAGGGATGATAGAAATGCTATTTCTGAACAAGTGTGAGTTATTGTATCAGTTCAAGTGAGCATGCAAATGCATGTGTGGCATAACTCCGGCTGAGTCACACACACACACACAGCCACAGGAACAGGAGGAGGAGGAGGAGGATATGTAAGAGGCTTATGAAGAACAGAGATGCACAACCAAAGAGCCATCTCTCTGGTTGTCTGGTTGGGGTTCAGCGTGTTTGAAGCTCTGCACACTGAAAGTTGGACTCTTTCAAGGAGCTCTAAGCCACCGGTGTGTGTGAAGGAGAGATAAACTTCCAACTTTAATTACAATCTCTTCCCTGAGAAGAGAGGAGGTGGAAGAGGAGGAGGTCGGGCCTTAGCTGTGTCGATTCCCTGTCTAATTTTCAAAACAGGAAGTGTGGCATTGGCCTCTGCATGCAGACAGATACATTCTTAGATTAGCTCTCTCTAATGCAAAGCACCACAATATAATCCTAGATTAAAATCATAGCATAAGGCTCTGTGAGGTCCTGGTTTGACACTGGCTACCAGCACAGGGATTTTCTTCTTGAAGAGAAAAAAAACTAACCACACAAACAAGGAGCGGGTTAAACCTGAAAGATTTCCAGCAGATGAAAAAAACAAAACAAGCTTGCAACTGCAATTATTCTCCGTGATTACAAGCCTCAAGGCAGTCAGAAACAACACTGCTACTGTTTATATATGACCTCTACACAGACAGGATCAGCCAGTGTAACCACAAACTGTACACACTTGTCTCTCTCTCACTCTCCTTCTCCTGCTCTCACCTTTACTTCCTCTCTCCCATTCACGTTCACGTTGCACTAAGCACTGCAAACACCCCTGAAACACCTCTAGGGAACAAGAACTTCAAATGGATGAAAGTCCACGAGTGGAAGGAAACGGAGGACCGTAAATACGAACTCGCACAGAGAGAGACAGATAGAGAGGCACAGAGAGCTTTTCTTCTATCTGTTTTACACCGTGTCACTTCAATTCAAAGATAACCTCCTTAGCTCCGCTACCGCTTGCCTATCTAATTGGTATGTTGGAGTGCTGGTGGTGTGTCATTCTCTTAAATCCCATCTGAAGTTGCCAGCAGCCCTTTGATCAAGTTACCACTAGTTTTAACAGCCTCTCAGTAGTGTGGCCTGCTTCTCTTGAAGCATTACGCTCTGACACGACCCAAACATTTGGTGGAGCATTTATTTCTATAGATCTCTAAACTGTGGCAATGGTTGACTCATTTTCTTTTACCGAGTGTCCCTTGCTTTCTTTTCTACAGTTAACGGCTCTCATCTAAGAGGACTGAGGCTGTGCCGGCCATTAAAAGCAGATATTCACATATGTAGTGTGCAGTGAATGAATTGTAACGGACATCCCATATTGTATACAAAGTACATCAAGTAAGAAAGTGCTTACCTGTTGGTGTGAAAGTAAAGGATGGCACTGTAGGGACAGAAAAAAAGAAGAAGAAAATAATTGATTCATTGTGCATCAGCACCGTCCGGAACAAGTTCCTGGGACTTAATTTATAGGCGTCATCGCCACATATTTTCTTTGAAAGTATGCAAATTCACAAAAAAATATTTTAGCCTGTGTTCACACGCTACTCGCCGGCCCCTAGTCTTTGATCCCTGCAGACATCACTGGACCCCAACTGGGGGAAAGTGAGTGTTGAACCAGCTGTTGGTTCAAATCCCGGCTCAGACTGTCAGAGGCCTGCTGGGCAGGGGTCACACACTGGGGAGATATCTGTTGCTATCTCTAACACTCACATCATCACCCATACAGCTCAATTACTCACACTTTGGCATGGAAAGGGCCATGTGCAAAAGAGTAACATACAGTAGGCAGATTTAGATTCTGTATCACGCCGAGTTCGGGCTGTGGGTATCTTCTATAAAATGCACTGTGTTTGTTGCTGCCCCCTTTGAAGAAGTGAAGGAAGCTAAAGTATGCATTGCAGTTGATGCAACATTGCACCATGCATGCTTTTAACATCCAGTACGCTGCCTTAAATATGTGCATTTTAGAAATGTCACTATCTGTCTTCAACCTACAGAATGACACAACGGAGATGAAAGACACAGCTGTTGTCACATTTTCATTTCCTCAAACAATTCATTCATACAGTACCTGTGCCAACAAATGTCCTCTAAATGCCACAAGCATCCTATCATGTTTATATCTCTCCTCTTGGTGCTCAAACAAGTCTAAAGAGATGAGCAGCTGGATGGCTTTTCTCTGTTTGAGGAATACCTCTGAAGATGGGACAGACTAACACTTCAAAACATCGGGGAGAAATGCAAACATGATGAAAATATATAAACTGGGTTCTGTTGTGAGAATGTCATCGAGGCTTAATCCCAGACTAGACAAAGCTGTAATTGAGCTATGACTCTTTGTTGAGTAATAATTTGGTTACTATATTTTTTTTTAGCAGATGCAGATTGTTTTTCAGGATTTCTGCAGCATGGCACAATACAATGTGTAACACATATGTAATACAATGTGTCAACACATGAGCACCATAAAGTTTGCATGATAATTATTGGAAAGGAAATAAGAAAAAAAACTCTTTTTAAAGTTGGCAAATTTAAATATTGATCGAGACAACACCAGCATACACTGTAGCACATGAACACACACACAAGTCTGAATTCAGCCAATTTCACCCCGAATGCAGATTGTTGCTTCATGTGGTTGCAATTATATTCCTTTCAAAACATTCTTAGTAACCAGTTCCAACAAAGACCGTGGCCTCTTGTGGTCTGGGTGCAGGAGGAGGATAAGAAGCAGGGGGGCATGTCTGCCTACTGTGCCCCTGAAGAGCTCTGTGAGTTTATGTGAGTTAACATCAACATATAGAATCACAGAAAGTCAGAGGGTAACATCGGCCTCTAGTCTTCTCTGCCGCCTGGCCACGGATCAAAACTGTCACTCGTAACGTCTTCAAAGTTACTATTCTGTATCCGCGTGTTGCCCCTGAATAACCCGTTTTTAATTTACTTTGGTTAAAAGAGTACTTGAATTGTCTCTGAGGCTATTGGCTTGGATAATGAAATCTCAAATTGCACATAATTTCTTCCCATAGCTACACTAACTCTGGAAACAAACAACATCCAACAACATACAAGCGTCAGTGTGTTAAATGTCATGTTGGTCTTTAATAGCATGTTCAAAACAATATATCTATCATACCAAAATATGGAAAGTCACAGTTGAGACCAAACACAGAAGTGAAACAATTCTGAAAGACCACAGAGCTTAAAGAAGTGTCTCTAACTTTCACATGATTCACACGTTTAGCAGTGGACTCTGAACATGTATGGACTGTTTTCTGTATGACAGCAGCAGCTTAGCAGCAGCTACGTCAGTCCATTGTCCGCGCGCGGCGAGAGGTTGAAGGGCGGATCTCCTCTAACCCTGGCAGTCAGCAGTAAAGCTGAGCCCAGGAGCAAAGACGGTGCAGGTAGCGCTCACAGGCAGCAGCTGCACCGCCCAAGGCCACGCATTAAGCCAGCTCCCACATACATGAGACTCAGAAAGAAAGGCTAAAAGCTCTCAAAGGCTAAATACTCAAACTATTGTGGGCAGAGGTTGGTCATGTCATGAGCCCTGTCACTTTGACTCAAGTCAGGTACAAACCGACTGGGCTACTCTGGAAGGTTGAAATGCAGCGTGGGTATGGATTCTTGGATCTAAACATATGTTGAGTTGACACTATTAACTGGATTGCTAAATGCTCAACTCCTTCATGTCTAAAGGTCCCTTTCTTGTGCAAATGTCAGCATGTCCTTGATAAAGAGGTAGTATGGTAAGACATTCCCACTTTCCCAGCAGAGTCAGAGGGGAGTTGCTAAAAGAGAGTTGTTGGACCTCAAAATGTACTTTACCGAAAACACTCTTCACACACCCTTGCAGAATCAGCGTGACAGAAGTATGAAAAAGAAATAAAAGGCGTCTTCATGCAGCACTCTCTGCGGGAGCTCACATCACTTCCTAAAGCGCCCTGTTGGACATTCAGTTCAACTTCACCTCGGGCACTCTACAAAGACATCTCTGTGTGACAGGCAGGATGTGAGGTAGGTTGGCAGCATTCGGGATGCAGAAGGTGGAGGAGATTGTTTTTAAATATAAATTAACACAGTACCACACTAATAAATATTGCATTTTCTCACCAAAGTTAGCAAGTAAGAAAACCTAATTTCACCCCAAACCAGCACTGAAAATCAGAAATTTAAGCAGAGATTCCCGATAGTGTAAAACATGTACTGTTGCACTTATGTACTGACCCTTGCGTATGCCTGCATAGCTGCTGGAGAGGCCATTCCTCTTCTTCCTGTGTCTGTACAACCAGATGCTGAAGACCATGAGGATGATCCAGCAAGCGGCTCCTATGCCTGCTATAAAGGCCGGCTGCTTGACCACATCTGAGATCTGCTGGGACAGGGGGTTCTCCTGGTTCACGTTCTCCGTCATTCGCCCAGACGCATCTGAGGATGGGGAATGGAGGAGATGCAAAAGCAGGATTAGAAAGGATAGAAAAAAAAAGGTACATTTGGTGGTACGAAATTGGATAGCACGAGTGAAATGAGGAGATTTAAGAATGTGAAAACAAGAGAGAAGAGGAAAGGAAATGTTGTTTAAAACCTAAACAAAGTGGAAAAGCCTGAAATAGAGAAAATATATTTGAAATAAATGGAGCCAGCGCAGTACATACATATGAACATTCCACAAAAAGATTGTTCATCTCAGCGGGTGTCTATGAGGCTGGGTTGTGGAAATGGAGTCGTTTCTCTCTATTATTCAAAAGGCTTTCATCTCAAATCCCAGTCAACAATGGCAGGTGAGCCGACGAAAGCAACCAAAGACATTCAAACAGAGCCTGTGTGCCACAAGCCTGATGAGCCGGATAGGAAAACACAGAGAGGCATCACGTACAGCGAATGGTGGATTCATAATCATATAAATAAATCCAATGAGATCATCCTCAAATACAGTAATTAGCTAACTTGGGCACATCTGTGAGTAGCCGAGGTGTGAATGCCTTGAAGCTGTTTCTGCTGTGAAATGCACTGTGTTAAGGCACCGTCTGTGCGGCTGCTCACAACAACTCGCTCTCGCTCTGTTTTCCTCATATGTCTATTCTCTCTGTGCTTCTCCCTCATGCGTGATACATGAAAGACTTCTTTCGGGTTGCCCCAACCCCCGCCATTCTGAGATTTCTTCATGTTCGTGTTACTTTGTCTTCATCTCTTTTGCTCAAGCCTTTCATGTTGTAGCCAGTCTTCTCCACCAGCTCTCTAAGCCAGAGGCAACAACACTTCCCCAGTGAAACCAGCTCCCTGCCTCTGCCCCTCCACATCCCTCTGTCTGTCTTTGTCTCAGTCACTCGGCCTGGTCTCCATTCCGCTGCCTCTCTTCTCACTCCTCTGTCTTCCCAATTTGTGGCTGTCTGGCCAAGTGAACGGAGCAAGCCAATGTGACTAAGCAGCCCACAAGGGACTGTACAGGTATCTAGGCTGGGATGACGCGTACAAGCTCAGAGTGTGACAAATGCATTTGGGTGAAGCGCTGGTCCCCGAGGCACATTGTTCCACTCCAGTGTTGGAACATGGCAACAATCACCACAGGAACTCTTCAAGGGAGAGGAATTGTATCAGTCACAGCCGATGCTTCTTCGTGCCCATCGCAGCCCACTCGATCGCACATTTAAAACCAGATGGAGTTCTCTCTCTCTCTCTCTGCCTTATCCTGCTACTCATGTGTTTTACGTCTTTCTGCTGAGCAGGACAGCTCATATATTTGGGGAATAGAAACTGACAAAACAGCTCAAAATATCGGCCCGTCGAGAAGGAAGGAGAAAAAAAAAAAATACAATTATAACAACTAGCACCACTGCAGGCTGCTCTGTGTTTCTTAGTATTAATAACATGTCAAGTCCAGAGGGAAGGATTTTTTTTTGCTGTTGCTAAATGACGGAAACATTGCATCCTTGACTGGGAAGCAGAGCAGGGTGGGGCGGCGAGCTCAGCAGCTGCCACACAGGAATGCAATGTGCCCGCGTTGATCACACGGCAAGCTACCGGAGCTAAAAGCCATTTTTTTTGTGCTCAGAAACTGCAAAATTCCCTTTCATTCAAACTCATCATACTCTCCCGTGGCAAGTTTGATGATGTCTCAATAACAGTCATCACTTCAATTGCTGTTTTTAAGCATCGCTGTTGATAAAGAAAGGGTAAACGGGCAGAGGCTTGGACATGTCCATTACAAAGAAAGAAATTACATAATTATCTGTTTACTTGGCAGAAAGTGATATTACTGAAAAGCTCGTCATTTGAGAAGGACTGGATTAATGCCATGATTATTTGTCAGATGATTGGGTTTCATTCTGTGTGAAAGAATTGCCGGAGGACAAACGCATTGAAACACAGCAAATGTATCCACCGAAAGAAAAAGAAAAATAAGCTTATGACCTCCTGTGGGAGAGAACTAAAGGTTGTTTCTACCCACCGAGCTGGAAGAAGGTGATCTCGCTCTTGACCCCTGGCCCCGCCCCGGTGCTGGCTGCTACCTCCACGCTGTAGCGGATCCCTGGGGCCAGACTGGGAATCAGCACGGACAAGGCTGAGCCGTCAACTGTACGGTTGATATGGTACCTGCTCTCGTTCCCCAAGCACCAAATCTGCAATAACAAAGACACAGAAAGTGGAGATTGAGGTAACATTCTTGACAACATTCAGTTTGTTAGCTGCCACCAATCTGTGTCCTCATAATTGGTTGGTGCTGCTATTGCAACATGTCGGCGCACCGTGGGTATTGTGTTACATCTCTGGGTTAGGAAAACATTTTACAAAATGGCTTTATGTTTTACAGGCTGTGCTCAACACAGGGTCAGTATTAGCTGAGGTAGCCATAACACGTCTCAGTGTAGCCTTAAGCCAATGAAAAACAAATGGAGATCAGTAATCACCTCCATAACCCAATTTCAGCAGAAGCTAAGTGCTGTCACTCCCAGGAAGCAGAGTGGTCTCACAGGCGGACTCGAACCCGGGCCACAAAGAGAAGCACACATTCACCTCAGCATGAGGCCTGAAGACCTCCACATCCTGAACCCCTGACATTCTGCTTTCTTTACCCCACACCTCCTCCCACCAGTTAACCAGGTTAACATACACACGTCCTCAGGTCTGTACTATACATGTGTGCGTGTTTGGAACTACAAAGCCCTGAAATTCTCTGTATCTTCAAAATTGCGGCAAGTGGAAGTGCCGCTGGGGAACAGGGCCCGGTAATGAGCAGGGAGCGCTATCGAGCTGGACTTAAAAACCATGAAATTACTCTGAAGCCCATCACCAGAAAACATTTATCTGGGAAATTAACAGTGGCTTAACTTTCTCACTGGCTCCGCCTCATCCCCCCCTTCTGCCACTTACCTATATTTCCTGTGACGCAAAAATGTCTTTCCAATTAAAGTACAGGACTGCCTCAGCATTATGTGTGAGTGGACAACCCTGTCCGAAGTGAGGTCATTACAAAAGGAGCATACATTATCAACTAAGGAGGAGGGAAAGGGGACTCATTATCATTCCAAAGAAAAGGCTGGAATTATAATAGAGGTCTGTCTCTCCTCGGTCATTATTACAACTTGTTACACACCACTCTATACATACACTATGACTTTTATATGGATGTCTCTATGAAATCATATAATAGCGTAAATACAGTAAAGTTCACTTCTATGTAGTTGGAACACTTAAAATAGTGCAATATCCTAATTTGCATTTGTGAAACTGGAAATACATAGTTAAAACACATGATATGTGTGGAACATGCCATGGAAGGCTGAACAATGAATCTCCACTAAACACAATGATATTTAAATCACCAGTTACTGCCTCATTGCCATGAGAGGGAAAATAAACTATCAATAATTACCACATATATTTACTATTCACCTTCAGAAGGCCACACCATGTGTGGGTCTACTGTCTCCACCAGATGGCACTGTTTCACAACAGTTTCCACTGTTTTTGACTCCTTTCCTCTCTTGTCACTGAGCCTCTGTCATCACACAGAGGAAGCGCACTGGGGAGTACAAAGGTGCGCCTCAACCAGGAATTCATTACCTTTCCATGTCTGCGCATTGTCTCTGTCTTTGTTATCTGCTCTGTCGGCTTCCCTGTTTGTGTCTTCTTTGTGCGTCTCTACAATAAGAGTCCCACTAGCTAAGTCCTGAGGTAGCTGCTGGCTGTTTTGTTTTTTGTTACCTTGTACTCCTGGACCACCCCATTCTGCTCCTCTTCTGGAGGGGGTTGCCAGGAGACCACGATGGCGGTCCCATTGTCCCCGCTCTCCGCCACTGTAACCTCGCGTGGAGGGGCACTGGGGGCTGAGGGGGATTGACAGATAAAAAACACACCTTCATACATGAGACATGCATGCATTCTCTGCCTGCCTCCACTCATCACATTCAGCTGAATCTCTATGTGGCACTGAAGCTGTGGTGAGAACAAAGGACGAATAATCAAAATTACGATACAAGCGTCTTTTGGGGAAAATAAAAGCAAATAACTGTTTACAGACTTTCTGATGACGAGGTGTATGGTGGTGTGTAAAAGCCAACCTGCGGTCCAACGGTAATTAAACTGAAATAATTATGAACGCAACATGAAAGACGTAATCACAGCGAGAGTGAGTGCTCAAAAAACAGGCATTTTGTATGCTTATGGGAGATCAAACATTATGTTTAGAGCTCCGAAAACAATTATCAACAGAATTAGGAACAAAGGAGAAAAACACTCCCCCACATGCAACACGCAGACACTCACAGTCTACTCACTGAGCAAGCGCACACATTTCTCTTAACTGGTCACTACAGATAAAAATTTGCATTTGGGTTTCAACCAAACCTCGTGAGACTGCCACAGCCACACCCTACGAGACTTTAGTAAAACACATGCACTCAAGTGTTGTATTGGGGTTTCCATAGGGCCTTTTAAAGAGCTGAACATCCACACTGGCATGCTTGAATACACCACATTTGAACATAACATAATCCTGCCCTTACTGCCTGCTGTGAACAGCTGCTGTATGCGCTCACACATGCCAAGCTGTTCATATAAAATTGTGTAAACATGAAAACATGCATGCACACATGCAAGCACTAACGCAAACTCGCACACATTCACATCCCCCCCACCTTCTTCCAGCGTCTTGCCAATTTTGATATCGCTGTCTGTTCCCTGGAATTCATTGAAGAAGGGGCGGAGCTTGAATTCATACGTGACTCCTTTCCGAAGCTGCGGCACAACAGCGCTGTCCTCTCCAGGGGTCCGCACCTCGAACACAGCCCAATCGCTCCTCTGCAGCCCCTCCGGGGAAGGCCTGTACATCACCTTGTAGCCCTGGATGTACTGTGACTGTTGCTCCACCTTGTGAATGGCACAGGAACACAGACAAAGACGGTGTCAGCCTTGACTTGATTAGCTGCTTCACAGTTCAGTGGAACCTGATACAGTAATGGAACAGAATGTAGCATCACCGGAAATCTATGGATTTGTGCAACTGATACGGCAGACACTGGGTTGAATGGGGTGCTAACTCATCACATCAACCCTCTGTTTATCCATCCACATCTACATCTCTCTTTTTGACTGTCTCTCCATGCGCCATTTGGAGCAGCAGCGATTTGTGTGAACCGCAGTATGAGGTCATTGGCCAGAGGTTCCTCTAAGTCTGGAGCTGGTTAAATAGGACCCAGGCTCCCAGAACAGCCTGTCTCATCCTGTCCTGCTCTCCAGTGTAGTGACTGGATGCTGAAGTCAAGGAAGAGGGGGAAAAGTAGGTATTTGCAGAAGTACAAGTTTAACAGCATCTGCGGCAGCTAAATAAAGTGCTGCTTTGTGATCCAGCATGGTTGGAGAAAAGAGTAACGGCTACCTCGTATGCTTACATCCGTACGACTCCCCGTGGAAGGCCAGCAGTACAAGCTAAAGATTTTATCCCATTTGTATCCCTCCCTCGTAAAATATGCTGCCGGCTCAGGTGGTCTTCATTAGCCCGAAAACTGTGCAACCCTTTACCACCACACAAAGGAAAATGTAAAACCAAGAAACTCCACATTGGGAAAAGATTTAACCCCCAAAACAAGGAAACCGTGGCACTTAACTGCAACGTCAGTCTCCCTCATGTCATGTGTTTTTTTGGAACATTCCAAGGAGACAGGGTAACTGGGCAGTAATGTTTTAAATCAGTCTTGACATGTCAGTATCCTTTTCAGTTTCCTCAGTCCCATTCATCACTCACTATGGCACTTAATACCTGGGAATGTAGGGGTGGCCTTATGTCAAAAGGCACAACAGGGACTGCTCTTCCACAGAACAATATATACTATTAAAAAAAAATAACTATATTTTCTCATAATATGAAAAAAAGACATGAACCAGATCAATCACAGGTGGACATCAGTACTTTACATTGAGCTTGTACCCAGCGAAGAGAAGCCACCAAAAGCTTCCATTTCTACTTCTTTCACTCCCACCTATCTGTTTTAACATCTGTAATCTATTTCCTCTTAAGAGCATGAGTTGGCCACCTCTTCCCTCTCACTTGTTTTATTTTAACAGCCTTGAAGTGTTTTCAATCTTGCAATCGGGCACAGGCTGGCACGCCACACACTGCTATACGGTGCTGCATGGCCCGCAGAAGGCTGTAGTCTGGCTCTTGGTCAGTTGAGTGGTCCGCTGTGGGCGAAGCTGAGAGTTTTGGTCTCTGGCCAGCAGACCCGTTCAGGATCATGCCAAATGGACCCTAAGAACACTTGGACAGTGTTACTCGCTGCTCTCTGTAGTGTCCTTCCTCTAAAGGGTGCTAGGGCGTTAGAACATTAGCTCGGCTGAGTGGTCTGACAAATTGACCATAGGCATATCACTAAACTAACCTTGGAGCTTTAGCGACCAGCTATACCAGTTAGCCATATGGCCATCTGTAGCTAGCTGCAGCTGTCTGAAGAAAAAGAAGTGGCAATAGTGCATTCATGGAGAGAATTATACTCACTGTCCACTGCACTCTGACAGATGAGGAGGAGAGAATGGTGGGGTTGTGCAGGTGGATGAGCACTTCTCCCAACTCCATTTGGATCTGTCGATGGTCGACACCCTGACTGGTGGGAGGGATATCTGTATGCAGCAGCACAGACATCAAATATGAATCCTAAACAACAGAAACACCATACCATTGCTTATATGTGTATACCAAAATCAGTAAGAAGGCAGTTCTCACCTTGTGTTTTCACAGCTTCAGTGATAGGACTGGGATCACTCAGCCCATAGGCATTGGCTGCCCGTACTAGGAAGAGGTAGACTGCACTGGGCTTCAAGCCCTTCAGTACAAATGACTCAGTTTTCACATGCTCTGCCAAGGTCTGCCAGCTGCTCCCTGATGCATGACTGTGGACACACAACACAGATAATCAAGGTTTAAAAGATCGCATTAACACCACGCAGTTATTTTGCTTACTGAGCGTTGAGCTGATTAGTTTTACCTGAAGGCCTCTATTATATAGGAGGTGGGTGTGGCTCCAGCATTGAGGTTAGGTCTCCAGGAAAGGGCGATGGAGGTCCGGGTAACGTCAGTGACCTCAGGTTTGGAAGGGGCACTGGGGATCAGGTTTGGGTCAGTAGGCCTGTTTGGCTGGACTGGGACTCCAAACTCTTAATGTGGAACAGTGAAAAGGAAAGAAACAGGTCAGAATGTAGTTTACCTTTACTAGCGCTTTTACTTGACTTTTTTTTCACAAAGGAAGATGAGAATAATAACACATATCCAGCAACCCTTGTCGTTAGAAAATTGATGGACACTAAACCTCACTATTGGGTAAGTCTTACCGTGGACCTCTAAGTAGGCTTTCCATGAGGCCTCTCCACTGGGCGTGGAGGCGATGCAGGTGTAGGTTCCAGTGTCACCAAGCTGGAAGAAAAAAGAGGAGCACACTTGGTTAAATGGAAATTATTCAACGAGTGCCACAGTTTCGTGAACTGGTGGTCGTCTCTTCCCTGTTTCTGCCTCTTGCTATCTCCCCCTACTCACACACCATCACTTTTCTGCTTATTGACATTCTGGTGGAGTCTGTAGCAGGCAGCTGTCATTGCCTGATAATCTCGATATCATCTTTTTCACAGCAGAAACTAAGGGGAAGCAGCTGGAAAGGCCAAGTGGCAAACCATTCCTAGTCAATTGGAAAGGATTTTCACAGGATCATTGACTAATTGGAGACCTTTTTCTCTGTCTACCATCCCCCTGAGTACCAAGCATGGAAACCACTGCTCTGTGCAATATATGTGGAGACAAGCTGAACTAAAGATATAGGACCTTGATTATTCATACACCTTTAGTTAGATATAAAAAGGAAGTTGGAAAAGTGGGGCTCTTTGACGTTTTAGAGTGTGTTGGTGAACTAGAGTGCAGTCATTTGTAGTTTAGTTACATTGTAGTACAGAGATTACACAACACTACAAAGCACTTAGAGGGCTTATACTTCTCTCTCTCAGGCTGAAGTTTGTTATTTTTAATAATAGAGAATGTAATCTGCATTAAATAGACAACCATGTGGTACATGTGCCAAATTGTGCAGTAGTACATGAGAAAAGAAAAGCTGAAAAAAGGGCCTTTCTCTCACAAAATGATTGGATCGACACCTGGATTTTGGATACAGACCAATAACAAATCATTTGTTTCTTGTCTCATGGTTTTTTAATTGAAATCGGTTGACGTGTTTTTGAGAGGGTCTGCTAGCTAACCGGCTAATAAGCAAAACACGATGTATTTTCACAGCGCTGCATTTAAAAAAAAGATCTGCTCTGTCAACTGCAGTCAAAGTCTGTGGGTAAGAAAATGAATTCTGTTTTTGTTTGATGGTGATGCATACTACGCTAAGGGCTACTGTTCTGGTGTGTAAACAAAATAAAGAGAGAAACACATTGAGATAAATTGTTTAAACAACTGAGTGTGAGCATGTCCTGCCAATGACCCTCAAGGTGGGTATTGTTCTGTCTGGCAGGCAAAGACATGTATTGAAACTCAATGATAAAACTCACGCGATCCCATTAATAAAATAAATTAGCTCACGCATCAAAAACATCTTCATTCAAATGTTGTCAGGGAGAAATGACAAGTTCATTAATGCAAAGTGCCTGCGGAGTTTACTCGGCTACAGCAAGAGCGGGATTCAGACACATCCCCTCCTGCCTGCCACGCACTGGCAGCTCAATCATACCGCAATTTTGTCACCACAAGACATGCCAGCATTCATCAGAACACCGCAAACTGACGCGACCTCCGACCCTGTGACGCCTCCATCTGGAAGACACGTCAGCACCCCCAACAAGTCTCTCCCTGAGAGTGTGTTCAGCATCACGCAGCATGCCATCGCATCACATATGTGCTCACACTCAGAATTACACACACACACAACCCACTGTGCTAGCTGACTGACAAGAAATATGGACCGTTCGACTTCACAGACTGCATTTCAAACCTGCGACAACTGACTGACAGCTCACTGAGGGCTGTCTGCTGGCAGGGAAAGACAAGCTGTATTTACCAACCAGCAGGGGTTTGTCCAGCACATTATGGATGTGATATGGACAACTTTGAAGTTTATTTTAATGGATCGACATTAAAAGAAGTCAATACTCTTTTATTATTCTGAAGAAATACAAGGCGGGTTTAAAAGTCCCATCATCAAAGAACTCCAAATGCCACCGAGCATGCCTTGGCCCTGTGTTGGACATTTACCTTGGTTGATGTTAAAATGGGATCTGAGCATGTTTGCACATGTGAGCAGGTGTCTTACCTTTGCATAGCGTATCTGCAACGCACTCGTGTCCAGCTGTTTGACCCTGGAGTCATGTGTGGACACCAAGACACCATCCTTCCTCCACAGGATGGTGGGGGTGGGGTTTCCGGTTGCCACACAGTTGAGGACCACTGTGCCATCCACAGCTACTGTTTGATTGGTTGGGCCCTGACGGATAACTGGGGGCGGGCGGTCTGAGATAACTGTGGAAGGAGGAAGGAGAATGAGCAATTATGTGTAGTGGTGGGGTGGGGGGACTGGGAAGGTGTTCGTGTAGCAGGGAGAGAACAAAAACAGTGGATTCAGACAAAAACAGCTTGTGTGAGAAAGCACACAAAAGGCAGAGAGTTTGCCAAACTGCATGTAGCAATGTAGGCATGTGAACACTGAAAGGGTTGTGGGAGACAAACTAAATCCAATTTTAAGAACTGGAAACAATGTTCTAATCATTCAGCAGCAGGAGTCAAACTTAGCCAAATGAAAGCAGCGTGATTACAATTAAACAGCCTCAGATACTTCGGTCTTCTTGCTACAGCTCTAACAGACGCCTGGCAATACCCATATGAACGCTCGCGGCCAACAATCCCCTGGCCCATCCCCCAGCCATAAAACACAACACAAGGGAGAAAATGCTTCAAAAAAACATCCACCCAGAACACACAATGTTATTAGCATGAGGGCGTTTAAACTCCTCCCCCCTGCCGCCCAGCCTGTGAACCCTGGGTGTTCAACCAGTACACAAAAACAACAAAGACGAGAAAGCATGCATGTGACAGACAGAGAAAGGCTGCAATGTGCTGAGAATAGAGGAGGTGAGGAGGCACAGGGAAGAGCCGTGAGAGACACTTTAATTACATGCATTTTTCCTTTTTATTTTGTCTCTAATGCGCTACTTCATCAAATTCCTGCGCTAGGTTGTCTGTCTCCCTCGGATTATTATAATCATTCATATCACTATTGATGACCATTGCTGTCAGCCCCACTGATTTAGTAGCAAGTTATATTCAGTGAGGAACAATCAAATTAATACCTAACACAGTGTAACAGCACCACATGATGCATGTATGTGTTCATAGATCCTCAGGGCCATGCTGCGGTGTAATCTATTGGCCGCTTTGTCTTTGCTTTTGTGCTGGGAATGGCGCAATTACTAAAACATTGTCAGCATGACCTGTAATTACCAGATCTGCCTGCGGAGAAGTGGTGGCCTCAGAGTGGCCTGCTCACTTTAATAACTGTTATTATTATCCAGAGAGCATGACAGAATGAGAGAGAGAAGAGGAGAGCGAGATGGAGCGTAGCATTGTAGGTCTGAAATGAAGACGGACATTTGGTAAATGAAGGGATGAATCTAGGTGTGTCATAGAGAAAATAATAGCTGCCCAGATCTCTGTGGGAATGGTGGAAATGAAGCCAAGGTTAGTCTACCAGGCTGATGGGGATTGGCTGAGTAATTAGAGGACCCAATCCAAACCTCACCACACAGCCACAGTCTTCCAACGGTAGACAGCAGCAAGCCAGCTATGGAATACCGAAGAATTACATTAGCCAGTGTGAAGCCAGCAAAGCCAAATACTGAGACACAGTCTGGGTGCACAGGCACCAGAGAGTCTCTACCCCTGACAGGAACACATTGAACAGGCCAGACCGAACCTCACAAACCTCAATTCGGATATCAATATGCTCTTCGGTACAACTACAGCATTTCAGATGAACAGCATTATCCGCATGAGCCAACGATTATCTGTAATACGAATATTTATCCACTTGAGTTTTTTTTTTCTGCAGTATTCCTCTAATTTCCTCCGAGGCTTTGCTTTGCGCTGAAACTTTGTTTCAAAGACGGTTGCTTACCATCAGTGATCTCCAGCAGAGCCTTGGTGAGGACACTGCCAGCAGTGTTGATGGCCTGGCAGCTGTAGTATCCCATGTCTGAGCGCTCAGCATCAGTGATGGTCAGGTCCCCAGACTGAGACACAGAAAGCCGGCTGGAGGGCTGAGGAGGTTGGTAGGAGAAGAGCAGGTTCTACAGGGGATCAAACACAGATCACAAACAGTCAGACTTCTATTATCAAAGATTTCACTCCAAAATGGTATAATGCATGCAAGCATCTGTCTTATGATATCAGCTATCAAGTGAACTATCACGACATAATAGTTCTTCCAAGAGCTTTAAATGAATATGCTAGCATGTTTTACAAAATAATAAAGAGCGTTTTTATTTACCTGACTGCCTTCCCGCTGCCAGAAAATGGCTGGCTGAGGGTTTCCGGTGGCCTCGCACTGGAAGGTGACAGTTCTGCCAACCCCAACCACCTGGTTCCTTGGTCTCACCACAAATGCAGGGGGCACTGGAGGACAGCCATGAGAATGGTTAGCCATTGAATACATAAACACAGCATAGCACACTATTTTAGATATCATAACTTTACAAGTAGTCTTGGTTATTTGAATGAAAAACAAAATACATTTGACTGCAGCTACTGTCTAGTGCCTGTATTGACTTATGGACTGGAGAATTCAGTCTCCCTTTCAAAACTTGAAAGTGTGTTCAAAGCAGATTAACCGGTACACTGATCAAATTCTAAACACAGGCATATTATAGATGTAATGAATAGGAAAAACAACGGTTTCTCTCATTTGCATGGGCAAGAGCATAGATCGTTAAAATTTACATGAAATGGGGAATACATTTGAGCCATCTGTCCATGCTGACACCCTCCAATAGTGCAGGCATCAACCAGGATGCAGTACCCATGCATCTTAATGACAACTTCCATCTAAGGCTAAGTGTGGCGTCGTACCCCAAGGTCATCATGCAGCTCTGCCGTGACACGAGGCCTTTCTGGTCTACTAGGCCGTCTATGTGTCTATACACAGGTAAGGCCAGTTTACACCTTGACTCTGGAAAGGTCCTCATTTTAATTTGTTCAATACAGGGACAGTGTTTTACAAGTCAGGCAGTCTGAAAATCATGTCATCTGAAATACAGAAACACTTTGGCCATGAATAAGATGGGGTGTTTGGTAATGCATAAAAGGAAATAATATAATGTAATGATACGGCTTTACCTTGGAGGCCCAAGCTGAGCATATTTTTTACCCATTAATGTCCTTTTGTCACTGTTGCCCATGACAACAGAAACATGAGTGCTGATTGGAAGGTGGAGAAGTGATGGGAGGAGGATGGAGGGGGGTTGTGACAGCTTCCTGTCTCGGTCAGGGCGGTGAATAGGTGACGGTGACATTTCAACTTACCAGACATGACTAAAAAGGAAACAAAAACACAACAAAAAACCCAAAGATGAATAAATAAATAATAAACAACATGACATAAAGATGAGTGATAAGGAAAATAACAATGTGATGTCCATGGATAAAGATAACTGTTATTAATATTCTATGAATAAAAGACAAGTCATATATCACACTCAAACCCTAGGGACCACATTAGACACAGAGCAAAAATAATTAGCATGAGTGATCAGGAATGCATTAACAATGTGCACACACACACACACACACACACACACACACACACACACACACACACACACACACACACACACACACACACACACACACACACACACACACACACACACACACACACACCTCAATCTTAGGACATATTCAGACAGGAAAAACTCCGGATTAGGTACAACAAAATTACGCACAAACAATATGAAACACACATGACAGATGTTTTATGTTGAGCAGACATCCTGTTTTTTTTTCCAGGTGTTGTGTGAAAGTGAACGTCCCTCTGCCCTTAATAAGGTTTGGAGCACCCTGAGGAGCAGCTGGACCGCGGTCCCACTAACACAGCCTTGCAAATGTAAGCCTGGTTCATAAAACCACAAGGTGAATGTTAACTGTCACTCTTTGGCCATAAATCTCCCCAAGCCAATCAGTCACCTTATCTAATCTGTCTGCTTCAACGGCTCCCACGGAAACATAAACGCTGTCAGTCAGAGTAATGGCCGACCCCTCCCTCCTCCCCCTGCTGGCCTTTTAAATGCAGATAAGACTTGCATCAAGCGATCCCAGAAGAAGACGCTCACTGCTATCCGTGTGCGGGAGGCTCTAGAAACACACAATCATGAGAACGTACACACCCACAAACCCCCTACAACACCTACACACATCCATTCATGAGCGCCTAAGCCTTTAATTAGGTAACCCTACCTCTCCCATGCCGCTGTGATCACAGTTGTGGACCTGGAGGGAGAGGTGAGCTTTAAATCTGACCAGGCTACTTTGTTGTCGACTTTCCGCCAGCTTACAGCGCAGAAGGTCTCTATCGAGAAGCTGATCAGAGCGGCTGAGGAAAACACACTGAGCGTGGCGGCCTCCAGCCCAATAGGAGGCAGGCTATGTACCAAAGACCACAGCAGAGATATTAATGGGGATTTCAGCAGTGCTGCTGTTCAGTGGGCCTGACATCAACACAAGAGCAGGACTGCATGCAGACGATTTAGCATGATTAATAGAGGCTCCCATTGGGAGGTCTGGAGCATGCTTTAAGTGATCTGTCCTTCTCTGAGATTTTCTATACTGTACTCCAACTGAAATGTGGTTGTCTCAACTTTGCGAGACAGTGAGTAATACACACCGAGGGTATATTTGAGGGTTAAGATAAATCAAATGCAGAGATACAGAGATAGAAAAATAAAAAGCATCAGTTCTATATGTGGCGCCCGACTGTGTTTTGGTATTTATCGTCACTGTAACAGCACACGGTGGGTTGAAAGGAAAGTTCTCTCTTTGGCACCAGTTCCACGTCTCCTTCCAGACCCTTTCCATGGGTTATTAGCAGCGCTGCTCTGGGGACTACCATTCCATTCAAGACCTTTCTACACATAAATCACAGCTCACGGCAAACTTAACCAGCTGAGAAAAAACAACACCCTGATTTTCTTAATTCTCTCCAATACAGTCTGATACAATGCATTTGCCTTTCTTTTGGTGGATTTTTAATGAAATTAATACAAAAATATAACATTATCTAAACACACCAGACCCAGATTCAAATGCCTTTGTGTGATTCTTTAATATTTAACAAACACCCACTCTCACATGCAGACTTCAGCAGACCAGCCAAACAGCCCATCTCACTGCTACATTTTCATGAGGTTAGATTAATGATTTTTACGATGAAACTATAAATGCGGCTGGTGACTTGGCCAATTATGCGTTTCTTACATCAATCAATTACATTTTTTTTACTTAACATATTAATAAATCCTGTGTGAGACAATAATTCACTGATTAAGTCGTTATGAGAGCAGAACACATTGAAAGACAAATAGCCCAGGGCACCACTTCCACAATGTTGACATTGTTCACAGACAATGTGACCATGGAAGGTCTGAGAGTCCACACGGAGCGGGATTCTTCTCATTAAATGTCCAGCCCTTATACGGGGCTTGCTTTTCAAAATATCTTCGAAATGGCATGCCTTGCTATATTTTAATTTTCACATATTGCAATAATAAGCAAATTGCATAATGACACTGCAGGGAATTACTGTTCTTAACCAGTTTTTTAAGAGAAAAAACAAAACAAATTTTAATTATATTTGTTCGTTTTATCATCCATCACAGCAGATTTAGCGGAGAATTTGAGTTCAAATAATATTGACATTAATTCCACTTTGGCCTTCACTACCACTGAAATATTTTTTTTCAGCTGTTATTCGTGTGCAGTGGCTCAGAAATCTTGCCGTACTTTGACTGGATGTAGTGCGACAGCATTGCCCACAGATTAAACTCCTGCCCCCACATTACTGTTGTCTTCTGAACTACAGCGTCATCTTACTACCTATGCATCGTTTCGCTAATTTGGCCCGTTTAGACCTACAATTAGACGGCCTTTCTTTCCTTTCCTGTGCCCGCATCTGTAATTAAATGCTTGTCATTTCCGGGCGTGGGAGTGTGGCCGGCCTGTCTTTAATTAGCTGGACTACTCAGTGCCCACAGCCTCGCTGGCCTCCTCATGTCCTCAGGGATCTGAAGGCTGGATGGAAATGGTTCTAGAAACTTAGAAGGCTTGGAGGTTCAGGCATTAGTCCGATCTAACCATGAGAGTAGAACGAGGATTCCTATTTTGTTCTGCCTTTAACTACATTTTACGCTCCGAGAAAGGATTGACATTTGTCCCCTAAATCTATGGCAGAAGTTCGTTCTCCATTCCTCTCTAACTCGTATAACATGGGGGTTGAAAGGCATAATGCATGAAAAGAGGGCTAGTGCCGTACTACATGCAGGGAACAGGGAATCGGCCCGAGGTTAAGCTATTTCATTTCCACTGAGGACAAGGGAGGTTTTAGCATTTCAAAGATGATTCTAAGCCACGGGAACCGCTTATTGAACCAGCACATCGATGCTGTTCCCTTTCATTAACTAAGCTTTCATCATGGAGAGGGAAAGAGTGAAAAAAGGGAAGCAGATATATTGATGGGTCTATCGGCAGGTGTGGCTAATCTTGCTCTTCGACCAATCTAAAGATTGCTGTGTTGAGGAGACAATCAAGAAATAATTGCAAAGGGTAGCCATGTGATGATGAAGTATATGTCTTTGCAAGTGGGGGTTGGCAGAGGAATAGAATTGCCTTCTTTCTTTATATCGCTGCAGCATTGACTGCTGGAAGTGACACTAATATGACTGACCTCACCGCAGAAACCTCTCTCTCCCCGTCTATCCTCTTCCCCACATTTGCCTCCGGCCCTAATTCCCGACCCGTTCTGCATCAGTGGCAAGCTGCCACCAAGACCAACATATTCACTATCCTCCCATCCAAACCCCATCTCCAATGCACAAAGCCTCCTGCTTCCTTCCCTTCTTCTCTCATCTGACTCCCTACATTCCCATTAGTTTGGCGTTAAATGGCCTCTGTGTTCCTCTGATTCTCAGGAGGGTTTAGAGGTGATCCCAGGCCCCAGTACCTCTGAATGGTTTCTTTCTGAACGTTCACACAGTGTGACCGGCTGCTTTATATTCCTACTGTGTTAATAAGACTTTTGATGGAGAGGGCCACAGGAGACACACAGATATTCCATAGGTTCAAATATAGTACTGCTTGTCTTAAAACATGACGGAAGACAGGCCTCCGGATAGACGCCACTTGTATAGGGCAAATTAAATCGATTGTTGTTGAGCTCCCATGTGCACAACTCTACAGCTGTTATGGATTTTCGCGTTTCTTTTTATTAGAAATCAATCAGCTAATTGAGAGAGAATAGTTGAAAGTGATGACCGTGAGGTACTAAAGCTGAGGGCTATTATTGCAATGTGGCTGGGCTAAATTGCGTTTGAATCAAGATGCACAGTGACCCAAAATGGAAATTAATTCAGAATAGCTGTCCAAGGGGCTGTACATGAAGTGTTTGGCAGACTGTAAAACTGAGACTCATAACAATATTCTGTCTTACCGTGGACGGTGAGCGTGGCCGATGCCTCCGCCTTGCCCACCATGTTCTCTACCACGCAGGTGTAGGAGCCTACATCAGCTGAGGTCAGACGGCGGATCTTCAGGGTGTGGTCCTCACGAATCTCGTATCTGGATTAAAACAGGTTTTAATGCGTCTAATGTTGTTACATACACAATGACTGTATTTACACGGACTCAATGCGTCAGCTGACGACAGCAAAAGCAAGCAAGGGATCAAACAAAGAGAGGAGGGTGCGGGAGAAAGGGATTGTGTGATGAAAGGGGACCACTTGATGAGTCATACCTTCCTTTGGGCAGGTCACCATCGTCTTTCCTCCAGCGCACGGTGGGAACTGGGTCACCACGGGCCTCACACCTGAACTCTACACTTTGGTCCACTAACACCACCTGGCTGCCTGGGCGACGTACAAAGCTGGGACGCTCTGCATAGGTGGAAACAGCACACACACGCGTATCATCAGAGCACGGAGCGGTGGAAGTGGAATAATGTTTCGATTGAGTGAAAGTCATTACATTTGTTGCTTTGATATCCTCAATACATCTCGGTTCTGTTCTTTGTTGTCAAGCTTTAGAGCTAAGTTGGAAATTAAATTGAAAAATGAATGAAATCCATTTTATAAAGCAATCTTGAAGTTTTAGTTTAAGGCCCTTTGAGGTGTCCTGGAATGGAATTGATGAAATAATGTTTAGCTAATCGAATTTAGATTTATACAGAGCCCAACAAAAGGACAGGGTAATTGCCAATTTATGTTTAAGGACATAAGTAAAAAAAGGCAAGAATACATTCTAGACTACACAGTGCACCGAAGTCACAAGACACGATCAAGAAGAGAAAACAGTTACTATTTGTGGTAGAGTATATGCTTTTAATTACACATGAAAAGAGACTAAATTATTTGAATTTACTTGACACTGAACATGACCCGACACAGAAAGTCTAACCTCTTGTGTCATCTTGTTAACCCATCACCTTCAAGTCCAGCTCTCACTCTCTCTGGACACCAAATCAGTAGAGGGTCACCAGGGTTTATTTTCAATATTATATAAGGTTAGATGCTAATCCTTCTATTTACTCACACATACCGTCAGTATTATTATTTATCTTCATGTAGCTAGCTTTGTTGTTGTTCCTTCTGACAGATTATGAGAGGTCACTAAGGACAAGAGTTGAAGAAGGTAAAAAAAAAAAAGAGCTAGCGATGAAATCAGGAGTCTGGACATGCTCTCTGCTCGGGACACATCGGGGAGAGTATGGGGGTCGGAGGTCATTCGTGATGAAATAGGGTGCAGCTGGTCATAGGAGAAAAGCTGCAGGGGCCAGCGTGGGATTCATAGTTAAGTGTGAGATTGGCGGTCATCTCACACTCTATCTGATAAAGGTCAGTGACACCATTTAGTTCCCTGGGAGATTGACAATCAAAGCTTAACATCTGGATTGGGTTTCTCACTGCAGACAAACATAAACTAAATGTGTGTGTGTGTGTGTGTGTGTGTGCGTGCGTGTGCATGTTTGTGGGTTGTTGTGGACAGATTCAAGAAGACAGCACATAGAGAAAAAAAATAAAGATTAATCACCAAGCACTGTAAGTTCAGCGATTTCACTCTCACGTTCTCCGACCATGTTTGTGCCGACGCACACATACTTCCCAGCATCACTCTTCCGGGCATTTGTGATCATCAGCTTGGCTCCGCGGATCTGGGGGAATAAAAAGAGGAGGTGAGAGGCTTATCCTGGAGAGGAAAAACAACAATATTAGAGTGTGAGAGACACTTGGGGCCTCTGGCTGACACAGAGAAAACAGCAAACGGCAAACGGGGTAGCTCAAACATCACAAAACATTTCCTGATTGCATTCAAGGATGGCTCTGAGCACTTACTTTCCAAAAAGCCATTACAGCACGATGATGACATGTACTCACAAACACATAATGGCTTGGTGCTAAAGAGGGCTTTTGCTCTGAGCTTTAAGAGATAAAGATAAACTGGACTACTCTATCTCTCTAGCCGTTTTTTGCTGTTCCCACTCAGCTTCCACTTGAGGTCTAAATCACTATCAGCCGGCCTGTTCCTCCTCAGGGTAAGATGAGCCAAAGTACGTTTTCCCAATCCAACACAACCACAGCTCCCAGAGGGAACACCTGAGGCACAGCAAGACTGAGAGCAATTTTCCAGTCGCCTCAAAGAGCTGCAGGACAGTTTGGGCTATTATCATGGGGAATGTTTTAAAGAATAGGTTTTGTGGAATTTTCTTTTCTGTGTGTGCATACAACTACAAGTGAGAGCAAGTGCACATGCATTCAAGCACACATGAACAGCACACACACACCCAGCAGTGAATGTGTGTTTGTCCAGGTGAATGTCATGTCTGTTATTTCCCAGGGCTTTGATTACAGGCCAGAGGAGGTGCTTTGTTCTCAGGCAGTCAGAAAGGCAGCCCCAGCCCCAGCACAGGCCCCTCAACCCTTCTCCCAGCTCACAGCCATGCCAGTCCGCACAGACACAGACAATAGCGTGGCGCACTAATGATCTCTTTGCCTTGATGGGGGGGCTTAAGGTTTTAAATGCACATATCAGCCTGCGAGACCAGGACCACCACCTGCAAGCATGTAATCGATACCCTCATTAGAGTGCCACTGACAGAGAGCTTGACACACAATATTGCAAATGCGTGACTGCCATGTTAAACTCAAGCTCTCCCACGTGTGTGTTCACTTGTGAGCTACAGTATGACACGTTTCTGTAAATCTCCATCACTGTTCTCCTCATGCAGCCAAGTTTTCATCACTTGCATGTGACAAACAAACTAGTTTGTATGGAGTTTAGTTTCTGTAAAGTCGCCAGGCTAAGTCTAAGATTCTCGAAGGACAACATTGCAACCAGAGACATTCTTCTGGTTCAGAGGCATTCCTCAGCCCTTCAGCCCTGTTTAATATTCATGGTAAAGCAGGAGGGCAGAGGGACTTGAAGAGACTGTGGAAGGCTGGCTTATTTAAGGCATCCCGTGGTGCTGGAGGGGTTTGAAGTATCATTATGTTACTGTTTGTTTGAGGAAAGGCTTAACAGCTAAAACACTGTGACACTCACAAAGGCCCAAGGTCAGGGCAGACCATGCAGCAGAGAAACAGGGGGGGTGTACTGTTGGGTCCACAGAGCTTTGACATGAGGTTCCACTTAAGGCCCCGTCTATTCTATCTATATTCTTACTTCTGTGTGTCTGTGGCGGTTTCCCATTCTCTGCAGAAATACTTGGAGTGCCGGAGCAGCAGGGACTCCGAGAGCAAGTAAATGAATGCATCAGCGGCCCACTTTTTCTCTGCATGCATATCCTCTCCACTCAACACAGAAAAGCACACAGGAGGCTGAAAGCCCCGGCAATCTGACCATTATCACTGCATTAGGGAGATGGTCCTTCCTGTTGCCTTTTGTCTCATGTCATTTGGCAATGCTGATAATGAAAAGAAAGCCTCTATTCAACATGCATTCTGTTGGTATTCACACAGCCGTTGTTTTTACAGGCTGACAATTAGCCACAACAATTACACAAAAGGAGGAGGACAATGTGCTGCATTGAGGTCGTTTATGATGTTGCCAACAGACTCTTGCTCTAGACAGACAATGGTCTAGATTTGAGTACTGGCATTTTCCCTGTTTCTGTTTATTTATCCTTTACTCATTGTTCCTGAAAGACCTGTTTGACCAAAGCTGAGAGGGATGAGGCCAGCTGCTGCTCGTGGCACAGCAGCATTACAGGGTAATAGCCCTGCCTCGCTCTTTATGGCGCGCTGGGAAACTTTTCAAAACTGCCCCACATGAAGTCATAAATATATGTGAGATGGCACACAGCATGTCGCTGTTTTTTTTACACACAGCTGTCTACAATGGAAAGAAAACCGAAGGGTTCCTTCGGATGTGTCTGCCTCTCTCTGAAGTTCATTCCCTCTCTATGCTGCAGCCATCAAAGCCAAGCCGACCCATCCCAGGAAAGCGCAGTACAGAGCGAAAATGGTTTAGGGCCTCGCTCTGATCGCCAGTGATCACCAAGGAGACTGCACGTTCCAGCATGTTGCACGGTGGGAGGAATGAACTGAACCAAACAACAATGCAGGCTGGATGAGGGGGCCCATTGACGAGCTCAGCTGTTCGTCACATTATAAAGATTCCTCCCTCTGCCTCCCTCTCAAAAGTCCTATATTCACTGGCACCAAAATGTACCGTAAACATCGGCCCATGATCGTCCTATTTCTAATACAACTTGATCCGTTAACATGTGTCCACAGGAGACCGTTCAGACTTCTATCCGTCACCGCAGTTGATTACACACACTTACACAATAGCATTACATGACGTCTAGCGTTACTTTAAAAGCGGTCTTTTGGGAAGACTCAGCCAGTGAGGTTTCGTGCCTGACACGAAGCAACACCAGCTGGTCCACGTAGCTCTGTTCTCCCAGACCGTGTTTTCAGTTCCACAGAAGGCCCAACACTGCTGCAGGCTACATGGACACAACTGTGTAATTTAGCCTGCATGTTTACTCCAAGGATTTCACTCATCACTGCAGAAACATTTGCAGCCTTGACAATAAGTGTATCACTTCCACCATGCAGGGGGTAGGATGTTTTTGCAGAAATGATTTATAAAGAACAGAAATGTGTGTGTGTGTGTGTGTGTGTGTGTGTGTGTGTGTGTGTGTGTGTGTGTGTGTGTGTGTGTGTGTGTGTGTGTGTGTGTGTGTGTGTGTGTGTGCGTGCATTCGATGGGGATAAAATGCAATTATGGGGAAGGCCATGTGAGCGAGAGCCATGCATAGCACTGAGTTGAACCAGATCTGCTGTGCATTTTCCTTAGCTTATGCTTAATGTTGGGCATTTGACCTTGCTCCTCTTATTATAATAAAATATAATATCCCTTTTCAGTTTTGTTCCTCACCTCATGGCAAACTACTTCATGCTGTATTGTTTAATTTTGCCTAAATTACCAACTTAATTGTAACAGTAGGTATTCAGGTAGTCAGGTGGAAATGCAGTAAATACACAATACATGCATGATCCAAATGTGTAGAAACACAAGACAAACAGAGAATTCAAAGGCCACACAAGTTCATTTTGTGGCATCGAGGTTCCGTGCTTATGAGTAACTACTGACTTAACTCAGGGAGAGATATGATGCGATTCCCTTTAAACTAGGTTATGCGCTTGTTTCTTTCAATTATGCTACTCAGCGGCCAGACACGGACTCTAAATCCTCTGCCTGTGTAGCTTAGGAAAAAAACACAGAGGAAGAATACTCACACTGTTTGTGAGTTAGATTTTGCGATCAGGGCTCAGTGCATGCAACCTCAACTGGCCCTCGCTGAGCAAAACTGAGTTCAGTGATTTGCAGGCAGCCAACAGCGACAAATCACTGTTTCAACATACCCAGTAATGAAAATGTATTGCGCACTAGCTGAAGCCAGATTTCAGCATTATGCTACATGCATACAGAGTTGAGCATCCTTATTAGTATCTTGCATTAATTATACGGGCAGAATCTGGTTGTCCGTGACTGTACTGTGAAGTTCGCTATCGTCAGCATATGGGGGCCAAACCATTTGACTGCTCAACTACTTCACAATGAGCAGCCAGAACCGTAAAACCCCAGCAGTCAGATTGTGAAAATGGGTTCCAGAGCCACAGCGAAGTACTCTCTCCTCAGTACCTGTTTGTGCTAGCCGAGTGCTGAGTCAGCCTGGACTGTACTCCCCTAAAGCACACATCCAATCAGTACAGTCGAAGGACAAAAGTTTCCTCCTAATCAAGGAAAACAACTATGGACCCAGAATTGTGTTTGTCTAAGACAGTTTGAGTTAGGACTATTCAAGACCTTTGGTAAGCAATGCAGAGCTGATTGATGCTGCAGTGCCGGCTGTGCTGCTGTTCTAATTAACGCTGAATAATTGGTGGTTTGGTTGTAAATCAAATGTAAAGTAAAGAGTTGTTTGGATGGTGCAGGCACTGCTGCTGCTTAGTGCAACTTTCTCCTCTTTGATTTCGGTCAGCTTGTTTCTCCCTCCTGATCTACGCTTCTCCTAGTTGATTTCATCAGCAGGTCATCCCTAATCAATGCACTGCTGCTGACTGAGGGAGCAAGACTGATTCTATCTACCACAGTCATTAGAGGTTGTAGCCCCTGAAATGGAGAGCTCTGGGTTTTGGTAATTGCGATACGTGAATAATGAGACAAACAAATCAATCTTTCACCAAACACTAAAGTGGTGGGAAGGATTTAACCTGCATCACTATCTCATACATTTAAACATAGCATCCTTGTCGACAAAGCAGGCTTCAGGTATTGAGTAGCTTACGTGTCAGCAATAACAATGTTAGAGTTACTGCGCTTTGCATAAAACAAAAAGAGTCTTACAGTGATTCTCTCATCTCGGTCGTCAATATTTATTCCATCTTTTTTCCATGATATAGTGGGTTCAGGATGTCCACGTGGAGGCTGACACTCCAGCACCGCCGGCTCTCCTGCTGCCACAATCACATCTGCAGGGTTTTGTCTGAAGTCATCACGTAGAACTGCGAGAAAACAGAGAGAAAAGGAGAAGAACAAATTAACTAAATGTCAGTATGTCCTCCTTTCGGGAAAACACAGCAAATTAACAGTAAAGAAAAACAACGGATCATTTAAGAAACAAAACAAATAAAAATATAACACCTTAAGGCTTAAGCTGTTCCTACATTTAGAAAACCAAAGGCAGCTCGTAAAGCAGCAGCCCAGATGTTTTGTAACACATAATTAGTTCTGCACGGACGACAAAATGTTAGGAACACTACAAAATGTGTTTACAGCATATAACATTGCCAAAAAGAAGGTTTGTATAGCGTGGAAACACACTAGGCTTATGCCGTTGAAATTCAATGGCCTGCTTGGTTATATATATATATATATATATATATACACACTCACTGTCAATAAGCTTTACAACAGCAATAATGAACACATATTTGTGCCCATCAACATCTCTGATAGCAATGACCTTCCTCTTTGTTGATCGAGCCACACTGACCTACATGTAACATGTAACATCACACACACACACACACACACACACACACACACACACACACACACACACACACACACACACACACACACACACACACACACACACACACACACACACACACACACACACACACACACACACACACACACACACACACACACACACACACACACACACACACACACACACACACACACACACACAAGCACCTCTCCATCATCACCTCTTCATCGCTCCCTGATGGTTCCTATTTACATCCCCACGCTCACACACCCGTTCTATCTTCACATTGTATATACACAAAATCTACATCTAATCCACCATCGCTGCCTTCCTAAGGACTTTGGTACGATGTGATTCTTATTTGCATTGATTTTCTTTGCTGCAGGTGCTTTGAAAAAAAAAAAAGATGACACAGCCATAGATTTTCATTACTCCTCATAAAATATTCCACACATTCGTAGTTCTCATTTGTTGGTACAAATTTGATACTGACTAGATGTGAAGGTTTAAAGAGATGAACTGAGCAATTCAGATTTTCATTTGGGGCGTAATACAAAATTACAAACCCTGCCGGCCTTTTTTCAGAATATCACACCAATATCATTACTAACCAGTAGTTGCATCAAAGCAGATCAATGCATATCTCTGGGCCCCCATATCTCCGGTGTTACAGATAAACTGAAGGTTTATTGAGAGGGGAGAAAGTAATGAAAAAGCCACAGGCTCCCTTCTGCAGACAGTGTGCCAGTAATCATTTCCCCAGCTTTACGTATAAAAACCTATGAAAATAGCGCTTGTAAATTTCAAGCTGAAATTGAGGCCACACACAAAGTATGCAAGGTCAGCGCAGTGTGTGAACTGTTATCCATTTCTACGTATAGAAGAGTAATGTGAAGAGGGTTGTGTCTGTGTTTTTGGGATGAAGCCGAGCTTTTGCAGTCTATTGTCTCACGCTCCTCAGCTCGCTCTAAAGTCAACGCAGTCACAGATCAAAGTCAGGTTTACCCCAGGACCCCTTACCTACTGACAGCCAACAGATTCCTGACTAAAACCCCTTAAGCACTTAATTGGACAGTGCCGAGTCCAGATACTGCCCTCTGCTTCTTGTAACGTGCAGTGGGAATCCTGTTCAACAGCAGGAATGGGGTGGTAATAGCTTCCTCGGTCCATTACCACACACACACACACACACACACACACACACACACACACACACACACACACACACACACACACACACACACACACACACACACACACACACACACACACACACACACACACACACACACACACACACACACACACACACACACACACACACACACACACACACACACACACACACACACACACACACACACACACACACACACACACACACACACACACACACACACACACACACACACACACACACACACACACGTAACATTACTGAGCTTAAATTCTTTAAAATAGGAACAGTTTGTATCAGAAACATTTCAAAAGGATTCCTCTGGTATTTGGCCAATCATACACCCCTTATGTGTAGGAGGTACAGATCTAAAGACACATGCACAGATGAATAACGCGTATGTGTGTGAGCCCTTAAATCTTCTCACACTCACTCTGATCCAACTCAAACTCAGCAGTGCAGCTGCGTGGTGTGTGAGCTCATTTGGTATGGTTAAAAGCAGATACAGTCATGCAGGAATGCAAACGTAAACACCAAACATCCGATCCCTGAGAGCTACAGCTCCATCTGAAGAAACACTGTCTCTATATGTTTCAGCAACCTCAATCTGTTATTTAAATAGTTGGCCTTGAGAGTCAAGGTGAGTCCCAAAACAGCCAGCCCTGGCTTATGTAAGATTTTTTAAATCTTCAAACATCTCTCTTTCTTGTTTTCCTGAAACAAGTGAAAAGTACACACATGCTACATCGTCTGTTGACAATATTTGAGCAGAATCCGCTGAATCAAGAATACCTACACTCGAATTAACTTTCATTCATTCAATTTGTCCAGCATGGCTAATGCAGAGCTTGTAACATACGCTTGGGTGAGTGAGTTCAGTAACTTTAACTGTGACATTAAGTGCACCCGGTCTCCTCTCAGTGGGTGTCGGCCTCCCCTGATGGCCTTGCTGGAACCCTTTCAGCTAATATGCAGATGCATTTGTCCCTCTGGAAAAATAAAAAGGGATATGAGGGGAGGAAAGAAAGGATGCTGTATCGACTAGCTGGGGGCCCGAGGGATAGCTGGCATCATGCAGTGTTTACACCAACAGCGCAGTGAACTCCACCCCTCCTTACCAGCACTAGCTCCCTCACCTCGCTGCCCTCTCTCCTCCTCCACACCAACACCTCTTTGTTATAAACACAGCTGAGTGCGGTGCGGCAGACAGCCCCAAACATCTGCGTTCTGGAAAACAAAATCCTCTGGGATGGAGGGAAACCGACGCAGCCAGCCAGACTGTCAGATGGTCGGACGGACACAGCTCTGGATGGGGTACAAAGCCCCAACACTTCCGCCAGAAGTCCTGTCCGATCCAGAGCTGTGGTGGAATTGGTTGCCTCTGGCCGCCCTGGTTTAAATAAAGCATCCAGCATTCCTCCTTCCTGTATACATACTGCACAAGGCCCTACTCGGCTGCCTCCTGAACTGTTCCTGTTCTAGGACACAGAATTGTGTGAAAAACATGGGATAGAGATTCTCTCTGCATGCTGTCCTAAAAATGTATGTGTGTGTGTGTGTGTGTGTGTGTGTGTGTGTGTGTGTGTGTGTGTGTGTGTGTGTGTGTGTGTTGGTGTGTTCTGTGTCTGTGTTTGGGATAATGAGCCTACTCTGCCTCTCTAGTGAGCCTGCAGCTGTCCCCTAGCAGATAATATTTCCTGCACTATTAACAGGGGGGCCAAACTCAGTGTGTGTTTGTGTGTGTACGGAGAGATTTTCAGTTTGTGGCTTAATATGTGGAAATGGGCCAGAGTCACAGGTCCCAGCATGAAGACGCCTCTTTGTCCGTCCTGGATTTTCTCAAATATGCTGATGATGGGATGAAACGGAGTGAATATCCGGACCTGGACGGATATCAATACGCTTTGTCAACGTAAAGGGATCCATTCTGCATTGCATTTCCTCTTTTCAGTCAGCCAAGAGCAAAACGCATCCTATCTCATCTGGCTGACGCGCCTCGCTGCAAGACAAACAGCTGACAACAGCATAAGACAACCATACATATCAAAGCAGAGTTTTGGTTTGCACTGGCATCCATATGTTGAGCCCTGCCAAGTCCAGTCTCACCACAATCCACAGTACAGATGATAAATCACTCCCCGGGTCCACAGTAGCAAATTGGAGCTGTGCTGAGGCTAACGCAATTAGCTGCCATCATTTCTTACATCCAAACCCACCGTTAAAAGGTCAGCTGAGATAGCTGCTCTCAGCTCTGAACAACTCCCAGGTTCATCACCCCCACAAACTATCCCGTCCAGCCCCCACACTCACACATAGGCACGCACACACAGACACATGCACTCTTTTCCTCAGGAAATTGAAAACAGATGTTTAAATGTCAAATTAAAATGAGATTCCCGTGCTACCCCTCCAACATTAATGAAAATGAAGACTTAATGCCACACACAAGTCTGGGTGGGAAGCTCAGATGAGCTTTGTTCTGAGGAAATTAAACCAAGTACAACAAGCTTCCCCTCAAATCTTTGGAGGGATACAAAAACAGACCCACAAGGGAATTAAAGATTTATCAGAAGGCACCGGGAGTCAATCCTGCAGAGAGACGGAGCACAGCATTGGTCTCGCCTTTGGCTTTGGATTTTTCCTCGAACCAGAATGGACATGGTTAGCCCCTTGAGGGACACAGAATGAATGATAACAGCAGAGAAAAGGAGCCAGAGAGAGCAAGAAGAACGTTAGAAGCAAGAGAACAGAAATAAGCCGCTCCATATAATGAAAGATAATATATCTCTCTTACTTTCTGTCTCTCTTCCTGCTTTCCTGAAGATTGTTCTGCTTCTTCGAAACTGATCAAATTCCCTCTTTTTGCTTTACAAGCTTATACAATGTCAGGCCTCAAACATCATCAGATATTAGCTGAGGATGTACGACAGGGGTGAATGAAGAGCGCAACAAGAAAATAGCAAATGGCTAACCAGCTCCATTTGTGCATAGTTATATGCGTGAGCCTCAGCTGAGTGGAATTGCTCTCTCTCTCCCATTCAAGCTTCTGGAGATAAGGCAACACCTGAATAACAGCTAAATATAAATGATCATTTAAGAAAAGGGAATGAATGTTCAATGCTATTTCATATGTCACATGTTCACATATTAAAATCTACTCGGCCAAATGACACATTTATCTGTATTAAAATAAGGATTACATTGGATGAGCTCCCCTCCAGTACATGTCTGATTATACTGTACAACACAAATCCTCTACCCTGTGTTGCTTATGCCATCAGCAGAACTCTTATTCACAGTGCAGCTAAGCCCTCCCATATTGATGCTGCTCACCTAACCTCCAGCTCTGTCCTGTGGGACAAACACCTCTCATCCGCTCCCCTCCAGGTATCTTCCTACGTTATGTCTACATTTACAGCATTTACAGCCCTCTCAGCATTTGACCCTCTTATCTTACCTCTAGCAACGTACATGTAAAACAGGCTCAGAGAGATGGTGTGTTAACCCATGCCAGTCTATTGCAAAGGCTGTTGCAGGTGATTTGCCAGTGGCGTGCGTACAGTGTGTGTGTGTGTGTGTGTGTGTGTGTGTGTGTGTGTGTGTGTGTGTGTGTGTGTGTGTGTGTGTTGCAGGGCTTAACTATGTAGTTTTGCTAGTTGATGTGAATCCATAACAGGACTTCTACTGTATTTTGGAGAACACTGCCTCCCTCCTCCTCCTCCTCCTCCTCATCGTCCTCATCGTCCTCGTCGTCCTCCCCCTCCGCCTCCTCCTCATTCCATTGTCGCCCCCCTATGACCCCACCACCAGGGGGATGAGATTGGACACGGCAGGCTCCCCTGTCTTTCTCAATCTGGCTTTCGTTCCTAGGCTCTGAGCTCATGCCCTGCTGCCCACTCTGCAGACACTCGATCCTATCCTGCAGCATAATACTGCCTGGGATGGATGATTATAGATATAAACTTCACAGCTATGTACACATACACAAATACAGTGACAAAACTGACACAAAGGAAAGTTGTAAATAATAATGGACAATCTCAATAATGCCATCCTACACTCCAATCCCAAAGGTTTTGCTCTTTTATAATTGAATTTATAGATTTAGCATTACATACAAATATTGTATTGATAAATCATGTAGAAAACAATGGCACCTTTCTAGACAACCGTGACATGCAATATGAGGTCACATCTGCAGAGTCACATTGGTAAAACAAGCTTGACAGCCTAAGTGCCTGGTTCACCGCAAGACACCTTGTGGACACCAGTAAATATGTCAACAAGAGCAGACAGACTATTACCCAACTGGCCTTTAAGGTTTGCACCTGCAGAGCACTGAATGTCATGAGGTCATCCTCCAGATTTAGATGTGACGTCATGTCACTGGACCCGAGACAGGATGCCCCTATTAGCTTCTATAAACCAACTACAGTTGAGTAGTAAATAAACAAAACGCACATACGTGCTCTCAACGCGTCTTACGTGGTATACAAATCAAACAAAACGGAAAAACGCAATGTTAATAAAAAATGACCACATCTTGACCACTGTTGCGGATCAGATGAGACACTGTGCTTTGATCAGCGTCCAGAACAGCACATGTGCTACTGACTGCAGATGTACACAGAGACAAATGTAAACCACGCCATGTAGGGGAATGACTCACGCAGGCCCTGTTGGACTGTGGATGAAAGCGTGGGTAAGGCGAGGGGGGTAAAGGCCTTTACACTGAGCTGTGCCAGGTGATTACGGGCTATACCTGGCACTCGAACCAAGTGCAGATGGCTTTGCGGACCTTTCGCCGGCAATGCAGAGGGCGTATCTGCACTCACTGTGAGGCAGCAGAGAGCCGAGTGCCGAGGGTTCAATCTCGGCGCTTCGCCCTCTACGTTACACACATGTAGACCTCATGCGCATAAGTATCCAACAGCAATTATGTCTGTACATAAAGAAACACAAACATGCACACACACACAGACACACACACACACACACACCACATAAAGGAATCCATTCCCCACAGCCGCACAGACAGAGAGGCCATTGAGTGCCCGTGTTTGTTTTAAATGGTCATAAGTCTTTTCGTCAGGCTTGGCGAGAGAGAGATGGCGTTCGGTGAACACGGCGAAAGGCACAGAGGGCAGCGTGGAGGCAGGTTTATGTGAGTGACTGACTGAGTGAGTGACTTGGCACCTCATAGTTCAATAAACAGTGCCTGTGTGATTGGAGGGCTGGGCGAGCAAGAGTTTGACTAAAATAAAGAGTGTTTCGAGTGCTGGGACTGCACAGGCAGGAATGTCGGAGGGAAAAAAGAAACACAGAGCTTGAGAACGAGTCGGTTCAAAAATGTTCGAAAAAGGAAGAAGAAAAAATTAAAATTCTAATAGGAACACCCACTAAACATCGGTGTGGGATTATCACATTTAAACGTAATGACTGAACAACATAGACAAGCCACTTGTGGATTAGTCAGCTTCTGACCGATCGGCTCGTACACGCCGCCTGCATGTGAAAGTGATTTCAAGGCTGCTTTGATTCTGAAGGAGCGCGCGTTACCTGCTGTGGAAACACGGCATCGAGTTTCGTGGTTGCTAAAATGCACTCAGACATTTATAGTTTTCGTATTAGCGGCAAGCCAAGCTAAATCAAATATTCCGTTGACACAGCATCATGCTCATGCCAATAGAATACACTCTGTTTCCATCCAGTTTCACAGTGCTGTAAAATGATAATGAGGGAGAAGCAGGTAAATAAACAAATGTTATTACTAGAGAGTGGCCTTTATTTGCAGCACCACCGCAACAAAAGATGACTTCATGACTCAGGTATTGCAACCCTGCAGCAGTCAACACTGAAGAACATAAAAGTTGTATGTTTATCTCCTCATTTGGCAAGCCAGGTTGGCTCGGGACTTCGGGACAGAGATGCGAGCTGCATGAGTAAAGCCTGTCCTGTTCATAGGTGGAGCTCCCTGAGGACGGGGAGGCTTTGAGAAGCCCAGAAACATATATCTCTCACCACTCACCACACAGTCTCCAGCCCGAAGGTCTTTTCATAGAGATACAAAAGAGCGCATGTAACACTATAGTGCACACACACATGTACACCTGTACAATATGCTCTCTCATTCTCTGCCTCTTTCTCCCTCTCACACACGACACAGACCGAGGCAATGAGCCCCCGGTACCGTGTCAAAGGAATAAACCGCCTCCTATGTACATATACACACACACAATGAAATGTGACTGTGGCATCCAAGCAAGAAGAGTCATTTTAATCAATGTAATACACAGCTAGTAGCAGATCTCCACATGCTAAGCAACATTCTTTAGGTCAGGAAAATTCAAAAGCGCTCACATAAGTTATAATATAAAAAAAACAAGTGTGTCTCATGCAGTCTGTTTGTTGGAACTGTCTCTTAGCATACCATGTGATTGTTATTCTAACTGCATGGTCCAAACTCCTCAGAGTATGTATTTTCCTAATGAGTGCATCACTTTAAGGACAACTTTCTAGTGAAATATGTTTTCCAACAGAACTGCTGACAGTGTGTGCTGTGGATTGTACAAAGTAATGGGAACATTGATTCTGGGAAGAGAAGTTACTGTTGCATTTTTGCCCTTAAATGTGTTATTCAATGCTGGAAGCACCGTGAACAACATTCACTTCCTTTGTATTGATGAGCAGGTCGAAGTCTCAGAGATGGATATCTCAAAGCCTGGACATAAAACCAGCAGTCTGCATGAACTTGGGGTGAGTGAGTTTTTATTTATTTGCCACACTTTTCTCACTGCAGTTCTGTCTTCACTGTCTGTGCTCAGCATTACCAGACTGTGGTAGTCTGTCTGAGACTTCACAGTGTAATAGGATTTCACACAACGCAGTATATGCAGATCACACATTTGTCACCATAGAATGTTCATTACAGTAAATCCCTTTACCTCCAGAAAAGCAGGCATAAACACACCACGGGCCGTGGAATATCTTTATCCACTTGTGCCTTAATCCTGCTATGTGTTTTATACAGCTCAGTTTAAATTGTGTCAGTTGTGTTTGCTGACAATATCTCACTGTGAGCTGCCCTCCCGTCTGTGTGGCCCCACAGGCTAACCCTCTCCCAGCATCTGCAAAGATGAGGGCTTATTAAAACAATCTTCCTAATTAACATTCCAAGCCCCTGGAGCCCCACCAGCCCTCCCCCTGGTCCTCCTCCACATCTGACCCCTCCTCGGCTCTGCAATGACAAAGAGGCTGTGTGGGACCAGCCACGGGACCCTGGGATATGACTGGCCTGAGAGGGGGATGTGAGGCAACTTGTTTTTCTTCCCCGAGGAACCAAAATCTGTGTGGTTCTCTGTTTTTGCATGTGTGTTTGTTTGTGTGTTCATCTGTGTGTGGCGTGTGCGCATGTGAGGGGAAAAGAGAAGGTAGAGAGAGAGAGGGATGTTACATGACTGGATAAATGAGTTACAACCAGCCAGGGCGGTCCAGTCATCACAAACGGTCCTAATTTGATGTGACACGCAGTGATATGGGTTCATTTGCACAGGGTGGATAGCACATGATCCCAGGCAGGAGGGAGTACTGTAAGACGAGCCTGTCAGCTTGCTAACTCACACCATCAGAGAAATTACGTTCATAAACACAGCACACTTTCCTGCAGAGTGCCATTTGACCTGGCTCTTACCCCCATCTGAGCATTTTAGAACACAAACATCTGCTGCAGATCTTTTCTCTTCTCTATTAGCCTGAGATCTGTCGACCAGATTACACGACGCTCCCCAGCCCCTCGCTCATCTTCCCAAAACAAAGATATATTACCGACAAACAGCGGAGACTACTACAGTGTTATTCTATGGTGATGCTGTGCAAACAGGACCAGGGCAGGGGTCTGATGATGAGACCTCTTACAATGACTGGGGGTCTGGCATCACTTCATGTCAGAGATAATGTAACTCAAACACATTACACAGCTGGACCTTCCAGTGTGCAATATTTGGGTATGTAACATTGGGGAAATCAGCAAAGGTAAGATAGATTTAAAAAACAAACACAAAAAAATGTGCATTACTGCCCCTTCAGGCCTCCCTCGAAAGCCACTCCCTCAAAATGATCTTCCTGTAAAGAGCATCACCAGCTTGTGGACTCTGCATCCGAGTACAGGGACAGAGTGCTCGTAGCTTGGCTAGCAGGTAGGCAGACAGGCAGGTTTCTCATCTGATCTTTTTATTCAAGCCGAATAAAAGTATTTGATGGATTATTAACAGGCACAAAAATAAAAAAATATATATTGTCACAGCATCTGACCATATTGATCGTTAAAAAAATAATGATATATATATTTGTTTTTAAATAATATCCATAACTTTACCTAAACTTCAACTGCTACAGCCCAGCAGAGTCTGTTCGTGTGATCCTTCATGTGCAGGCAGGCGTGTTTGCTTGTGTTTTAGTTCCCTCTACTCAATACGCTGCCAGTCTGTTTGGGTTACACTTTATTAATGTGTACTTAATGAGATCCAGTGCATGTGAGGTGTGAGGATGTTCTCTCTGTACAATATTTAGGCTAGTAAGGTCCTTTGCAGCAGCCTGGGTTTAAATCTAACCTGCAGCCCTTTGCTGCGTATTGTCCACTTTAGAGTCTATCTTCAACTGTAATTTCTAATACAAGCAAAAAAAGCCGAAACATACTCTTTAAAAAAACTAATTCAAAGCAGAAGAGCTTCACTGTAAATTGGCGTAATGGAAATGTTAGCCTATTATATGTTGTTTCCAATGAACGTCTAATTTGAGAGAGGTTTCGGAAATAGAGGAGTGAGCGATTGTTGTGGAGAACAGTGTGTCACAGGGCCATAAACTAGGATTACATCAGCGGCTGTTGCGGAGACGACTGAGGAAGAGTAATATGATAGTGCCTGTGTGGAGGGAAACAGGCAGGCACAGAGGAAACTGGGGAAGGAAAAAACACAAGGGGATCCAATGTAATGTTACAGCAGATCCCTCAGTCTTTCGTCATGGCCACTTTCATTTCCACCACGCTGATCGCTCTCCAATCACTTTACCAGGCACAGGGGAGACAGGGAGAGAGGCAAGAAGGAGGAAGAGGGACGAAGTAGGAAAAGGTTGTAACGGTTAAGTAAAAGTGTGGAGGGGGGGGGGGGGGGGGGGGGGGGGGGGGGTCCTCCAGAAATATAGGGCACAGGAATGTTAAAGAGGGGTGAGACAAAGCAAATAAGGGTACTGGGATCCAAACATGTGCTGCAGCTCCAGAGGGGCACATCTTTCTCTGATCAGTTGCCGTCCCCGTTTCAATGGTTTCCACATGGATCCTAACCTCGCACAGATGGACCCGAGGAGATGAAAAGATGCCCATACCCCTATCTAAGAGGGGATCTGTTACAGTGGGAAGAGATACGGAGCGAGGGGAATGCCGTCACAGAGAGTGTGCCAGAAAGAAATAGAGAGGTGAAATATGATCTTTAGCACTTGCTCACCACGTGAGTGTGCACGCCTTCGTGGTCATTGCCAAACACTTTGGTGCTCGAGCTTTTCACTACATTTGTCAAGCAGTCCAACATGCAATATCAAGCATGGCTGATGCCAAGGAGAAAGTGTTGTAAGTGTGCCAGAAATTACCCTGATCCCTGTGAAATTGACACTGTGTAAGGTTTCAAGACTGATGCTAAGCCCTGGATTTTCCATCTTTACATTTTCATTAGATGAGGCACAGACAAAAAAAGAAAAGGTTCCTTCATAGTTTTTCTTCTTCTTTGTGTTATGGTATACTTTGCTACTGTTAACATGGCTGAAACATCTTGGCGAGCTGATTTATGATCCCTCTCCCAAGGGTACAAAGCCAAGCCAAGCAACGGGGGAAATTTAAGGCTACCGCACCAACTCTACTCAGAGAGGACTCTAAAATATCTACTAGATTTATAGAAGTGCAGAGAAATCTTTTCCTCCTCTGAGGTACTGCTTTTCTATTGCTTAGACCCCCTGAGTTTGAGCTCGGCAGCTTGACGAATAGAGAGGAGTGTCAAGGGGCATAATACTGTCTGTATTTTGTAACTGTTGGTTTTTTTAACTGTATTTCTGTTTCAGCATCGACACGCCATTCCAAATCAATCTTCTCTATTGTTTTATCATTGGCGATGCTCTGCTTTATTCAATGCCATTCTCCAGTCAAGTCATTTCTGTCAGATGAAAAGCAACCAACTCATACAGCTGTCCATTGAAATCACATCTGCTGAAACCATTTCTACATTAGTAATGTAGTGATATGATGTCTGTATAATGTAACACAACACATCAGAGAAGAAAATACTAAGAGATGGCGGACAACTGCTGGTTTTACTGGGAGACATTTAAAGAGAATATTAAATACTGGTCTCACATCTTTTCAATCCCATCCTCAGCTAGCTCTCTCTTTAATGCAGTTGGTGATGGATCTGCAAAACATCGACATCTGAAAAATTAATATATGAACACCTAATCACATTGAAGACGCTTCCTCTGGCAGCTAATCCTCTTGGGAAGAAGGCGCACTTTGGCAAGGATGGTATGAAACCTAGCAAATGTACAATTTAATGAACTTATTAAAGATCAGCCGTTGGCGTGTTTCAATTTTATTTTAATAAGGGCAACTTATCCTCCTGGTTCTACTATCTATTTAATCTTCTCATTTTCATTCCTCTGTTGCCCAGTCTGCTGTGGCTGTAAGTAGAAAACTCATATTTATTTCTGACAAGTATTTTTTTATATATATATTTTTCTTTTACAATGTATAAGCTTTGCACCCTGACCCTCACATCTTATCTCTCCTCCTCTTCTGCAGTGTTGAGCAGGTGTCTCCAGGTACAACCTCCAGAAGGAGCAACCTCTAGTTCACCCCTTCATAGAAAATCATACTCAAACATGGATGCCACTCCCAACATCCACAGGCATGTGGTCAGCCCAAAGCCCCTGTGCATCGTAGACAGATGACTCTGAAAGCGAAAGAGGAGCCCATCTGGGGCAGAGCAGGGAGGGGGAGAGGACATTTAAGAAATGGAGGAGAAAGAACTGGCTGGGTGATTCGGAGGATGAGTGAATGCAGGGTAGAGTGAGTATTGGGGAGGGTGAGATGAGTTGTTCTACCAAAGGGGAATGGAATATCTCTTGGATTAAAAAACAATGAAAGCATCAGTGTGATGACATGCATAACAATGCCGTGCAGAAGTTGGCTGCTGGGCTCTTGGCTGAGATAGCAGTGTGCGTTTGCCTCCAAGTTCCACACACAGTTTTCAGGGAGCGCCGGGTTCAGTGTGTGTTTGAGGTCAGTGGCCGTGTGACCGTGTGTACACACACACACACACACACACACACACACACACACACACACACAGCGGTGTGTTAAGAGCGGCCGGGTTGTGTGGTCAGTGGTACATCTGATTAGCACCTGCTGACCCAACCGGTTCACCGCACTCACTCCGAGCAGCAGAGCTGGGGGCGTATAACAAGCAAGCCCGAAAGCAAACATGAAACACTCTTCTGTGCCAGCAAACAAACTGTCACCCGGCTGAACGAGTATGAGATCAACAAGCAGGGGATGAAGCCCCCAACACCATCATCCTCTCCCTCAGTATCTCTTCCACAAATTAAACAACAGCACAGATAGGTCAGGACGCAGCCAACACATAAACTCGCCCCAGCTCTCCTGAGATAAGACATGCCTAACATGCCTCACATGGGGAGACAATTTACCACAAAATGCTGCCACCGCCTCGCCTCTGAGCAAATCATCAAATAAATCCATGTTTAGTTTATGCCCGCCCCAAATATGCCAACAAAGCCGTGATAAGAGTGCGTGCAGCTAAAACGCTACATTGTGCTCAGCAAAGGGGAAAAAGCTAATCAGGGAGAGGATGTGATCGGACTTGTTGCCCTCTGGAGCAGCACATGAGGGTGTTCAGCTTGTTGTGGAGAGGAGCAAAACAAAACAGAGTTCACTTCATATGGGTGAGACCTGCCTGGAAGTCCAGGCCATATGGGTGACATAGATGACATCTAGTGTTCCTCCACTCAGTTGAGCATAGTTTGATATTCTGCCGGGTTGTAAGGGACTGGAAATATCCCAGCATGCACGCATGCTAAGTCTAATGCAGCGATCAGACTACACAATATCAGCCCCATATTGCAAGTCTGACACAGTGATCCTCTCAAAATGCTAAAAAAAACATTTCGATCCTCAACCTTTCGCACGCAGCCCAAATTGCCAGACGTTTGACAAGCTATTCAACCTGAATTGCATCTTTTTGGAATACGGGTTGAAACTTGTGCACTCAAGCAACATTATGCCGGATGAAACACTCTGCTAAACACTGCGCATATTTTAACTAAACTAAAACCCAAAAATGAGATTCCCCTGAAAGCAATTTGATTTTGAAGTTCAGCAGTGATTACAAACCCCTACCCCTCCACCCCCTCTGCGGTACCAGGGTCCACATGCCCTCTATAGTCCCCACCATGTTGCCTGTATATGGGAGAGATAGCATCTCAGCAAGCCCTCTCTGTGGAGCTCTGTGGCTCGTCTGAGACCTTCAGAGCCGCAGCACACCTGCACACCAGACAATAGCAGTGGCTCGCATAGATTCTGCTGGTCTTTGAAGTGGCGATGGACGTGAGCTCAATACCTCAGGCCCCCTCTTTTATCACGCATCCCTCTGTGGTTTCAGCATGCAGCCTGTGTGACGAGAGATGGCTTTGAGATGAGTCGCCCAGAGCTTTTGAGGACGTTCAAGTGTTTGGTTGACCAGCCGTTCTACATCAGAAAAGGTGTTCACGTGAGACGTACACAAAGCAAAGAATACGAGGATGCCTGAGGGGCGCACATGCTGCGGTACACTTCCACTGCGGTCTGATCTGCCAAATTTTCATAGCACAGTTAGTTGCCGTGGGGTCAGGTATCAAAAATACACATGTGAGGGAGCGGCAGATCATGGACGATGACCCGGAGGCTACAGTGTGTATCCAGTTGAGTTGGAGAAAGAAAACACCACACAGACTTCACATTCCCCTCCAGGGTATCTCAGCCACATCTAATATTGCTTCTTTCAGTCTGTGGTGTCATCCCACTGTCTAACAGGCCTCATAAGCATAAACTAGCTGTGAAATATGAGATCATAAAAAGCAGTGGCTTTTTCGATTATGAACTATCTATGAATTATTCAGCGGCAACTGATGGCAATATTTTTTCTCCCCATCCTCCTCCTTCCATCTCTGTCTCATAGTTATCTCTAGTTTCTTCTCTGATTTTCTCTATATATAAATGTCTTTATCCTCATCCCTCTCCCTCTCATTTCCACCCCGTGGGATGAGCAGTGCTACTGTTCCGGGAATATCTGGGAGAAAATAAAATGGGAGCAGTGTCTGGAAAACAAGGCAGTGTAACGGTGTGATTGACTGCTGCTAAAGTGGACACCTCACCTCTTGACAGGGCTGCAACAAAGTCAAGTGTGTGGAAACCTTGTGTGGAAACAGAGACATCCCAAGCATGCCAGACACTGATGCAGTGGCAACTCTGTCCTCAAGTGGCTAAACACGCGTCTGTGCTGTCCTTACAGTCCGACCCTCTATCTGTCACCATATAGTTTACTCACCCTCCTTAACTACACAACATCAGCACGCAGCCTTAGAATAACAACGCTCTTACTGTACATTACAGTGGTTTGCTTTGCTTGCCTAAGCGCAGTACTGTAGGGGTCACTGGGGAACGAAGTAGCATCTCCCATCAGTGGTGACAGACAATCTGTCTCTGCATAGTGACGAGTAATGATCTCTCTGGGGTCCTCTGCCTCGCCGCATCTCATACATACATGCATGCATGCATGAATACGTTCCACTGTACATACTGCTATATAGGCATACAATTACGTGAAAAGAAAGAAAAGCAGACAGTTCCTGTTAATGATTCAACTATGTAGCATACTGCTGATGCAAGTGCTTCATTCAATGGCTACTACAGGACCTTAAAGGGACAGTGTGTTGGATTTGGTGGGATCAAGCTATGTGGTTGCAAATTGCAACAAACTGAATACCCCTCTGCTTATTCTCACTGCGGTAATGTGAGCCGTAATGTGTACCACAATTTTGCACTCTGTGGCTCACGTTACCGCAGTTTCACAAGTGTTTCGGAGCTCTACCGTGGCTTAACGGGAAAGCATGGTTGGTTCTATATGGAGCCAATGTTTGGTTTGTGGGTTAAATGAAAATATAGTTTGGGATATTATATTCCATTTCTGCAAGTAGATTACCCATGATGCTACATACTGGACCATTAAAAAGTTTAAATGTAAGGCTGATTGGGATCAAGGATCACTTTTTAAACGGACTATCGACTGACATGTTTCTCAGTGGTGGTCAGTTTATATTGTGAGTCAAATGCCTAAAAGGTTGACAATTGGATAAGTACTCCCTTCTCATTACACATTTTACATGCTTGAATAGTGTGGTAGAATATGTAGAACAGGCTTTTGCTTCAAACTTCTTAAAAGAAAGTTAGATGCAAACACTATATTCTTTTTGGCAAGAGACTGCATAGAGCATATTATCTGAGATCAGTGGATATTTATTTGGCCCACTTCCAGTTACACATTTTGAGTTGTAACTTAGGTTGCCGAGGAAAAGTGTGTTATATGAGTTTATCAAATCGGGGCGACTGTGGATCAGTGGTTAGCAAGTCAGCCTTTGGATCAGAAGGTCGGTGGTTCAAACCCCGGCTCAGCCAGTCCATGTCGTTGTGTCCTTGAGCAAGACACTTAACCCTCATTGCTCACCGTTGCTGTGTCTACGGTCTACTGTATAGCATGTAAGTCGCTTTGGATAAAAGCGTCAGTGAAATGTAATGTAATAATGTAATAATCAAACATTTGAGTTTCAAAGTTGTCTCTGGTCATCATCACCACTACCAAAAGCCATTGTTTAGAATGGCTGAAGAAAGGACTGGCCGTGAGCAACCTGAATGGAGTTGTAAGAGCAATCCACAGACACTCCACATGAGATAGAAAAGCAATGCCCAGGCTGAAGAGGCCCTCCACCTTCTCATCTGTCCACTAAAAGCCCTCTGTCACTGCTTCACGCATGCATCCGCACCCACCCACGCCCCGTATAAGCCCACAATGAGCCCTGGGCTAATGCAAAGAACAACACAATTAAAGCCAACATGGACAACTCCCCACTCCAGTAAGGGCATGAGCATGCACGAGAGCACTCACTGTGCTGATGTGCTTGTGCCAAGTTTGACCACTCGTGCATGCATGTTGTGTGCCTGTGTTTGTGTGTGCCTCTGTGTGTGTGTGTGTTTGCTCTAAGAAGCAGAACAAAGTTGACAGCTCCAGCCAGTAGCCCTTTGACCTGTGGCCTGATGGGCCAGGGTAAGAAGGCAGCGCTGGTTCTTTCCTCTGGCACAACATCCTTGGCCGGTCACCATGAAACACAAAAGCCACGGGCACATGGATCGGGTCCAGGATGCCACGCTTGGTTTGAACTCTCACTTTACAAAGAGGGAAAAAATGATTTCCCTCTAGAAAATCATGGAAGAAAGGGAACTGAGGAACCGTTCAGCTGTGTGCTGCACTGTAGTCAAAGGAATCTGAATCAGATTTCCGCTCTAACAGGCCAACCTCAGCTCACATTAATGGTTTCACAGAAGCAATATTTGCTTCCAACTACAATGTGCATGTTAAATTGCCTACACAATGGCCCATTTGGAATGGCCCTGATATATGTGTCTTCTTCTGTCTATTGCTTTTTCTTTGGACCAAGAAGAAATGCATGCTTGGTTTCTGTGCTGCCTTGCCATTCCCCAGTTCTGTCACATCTATTATTTCATGAAATCTGACTCCTGGTATTCTGTTTCTTTTCAATTTCCTTTTCTGCAAAGCCCAAGCATTCCCATCTCCCATGTCAACCACCTCTTAGTGCACAGCGAAATGTGCCAAAAATATATCTGTACCAAGAAACAATCTTAAAGCTACATTCATTTAAATTTGCAATTCAATTTCAAAATAGAGGGAATGAGCTTTCTTTTTTCTTTTTAAACAAAACCAATAATTTTGGTATTTCAGCCTGCCTTTGTTCTACAAAGCTGTCAGTCTGTTGATGTACTGCTCTGAGAGTGTTTTTCTTTGAGCAGCACTTGTTTTGGACAGACAACATGAGCTCAACAGACTACCAAGGAGTTCCTGACAGCGCTCCCGTCATTTCCTTTCCAAAAAGATAATACACAAACTAATGTAGGCAAAGAAAGAAGCTAATTGACCTCAATTTAAAGCTAATAGTCTTCTATTGAGCCTCTTCCTGTCCAAGAGCAGTACAGACTGGGGACACATTCCCTGGCCCAACTCACAAAATACCACCAACAAACAATTCTAATCAGCAGTGGGAAGTGTAATACTGACTGAATCTGCACCTGCAGGGCGTAGTGAACCCCTGGCTGAGCTACTGGCTACAGACGCCCTGACCTCTGTTTGGCTTCATGCTGCAGGCTTGGCTGATGGATATCTCTTTTTCTTCCTCCTCCAGTCTGTGTGTGTGTGTGTGTGTGTGTGTGTGTGACTCAATCTACTCTTGGGAAGAGAAGGATAACAATAATAGCTACCCTTTTGCATCTTTTCAGGAAAATATTCTGTCAGCAATATTTTTAATTTTAATAATATAATTGATATCGTTTCAATCTTTGGGTTTATGTTTTTTTTTTTACTTTCTCTCTTCTTTGTGAACAAATCCATGAGTTCACCCCCCTCTCCCCCCACACTTCTAAAAGTAAACTATTGTGTGACTGTTTACTGAATAATGAGTATGGCCCAGTGAGAGAAGTGGATTTGATTTTATCTAAGCTCCACGGGTGCAGTGAAATAGAAGAGACAAAGTGGAGCACGATGCTCAATTTGATCTACGAGGTAAGAAGGCAGAACACAGTGGTACACAGTGATGGGTAATAAAGCAAATGAAGCAAGACTCAAATGCTGCTTGCACCATCGTGGCTACAGTACATGACCTACATCTGTAGAGCGGAGGAATGCTGATCCTTATCTAATGTAGGATATGGCCTGAGGACAAGACAAGTCATCTTGGCACACTACCTCTGTTATCCACTGTGATCTTCTCATGCACAGCGTTTTCAACGGTAGGAGGGGCTTCAGAGTCGGTGAGTGTGTCGCATTAATTGATGCGGCGATAGAGTCTGATTCACGTTACATTCTACAAGGAGAACCATGAAGTATCCGATGAGAGCCTGGGCAGGGTTACATTAAAGGCATTCCCGTGAACCCTCAGCACTCCACAGCACAGGATCCCAGTCTCTGTTTCTCCCTTCCAGACAGATGCCAGAGTCATTGTTTTTCTGAGCTTGCTTTTCAGAGAGAAAACCCGATCTTACTGGCTACCAGTGTCACCAGTGGCCCCCCGTCCTCCCCTGTCATTCAATCCCATATCTCCTCCTTTCAGGAATGCACTTCAGTCACTCTTTCTTATTCTCCCTCCCTCTTCTCACCGGACCGTGGTGCCCTAGGCAGTCTGGGGGCAGTGTGTGTTTGGTTGTCCCAGAACTATTCATCCTCTCTGGTGAAACGGGATACAGTGACCTCCTCTGTGTCCGGTGGTCTCCATCCCAGGCTCCTGTCTGGTAAGTGTCAGGGATCGAGAACCTGTGAGGGGAGGGGGAGGTAACTCGATGGCTGGTCAGGTGACAAGCCAAGAACCTGAGCCGGCCGGGCACCACAGAGAGATGATACTGAATCAGTGAATGGAGCAGCAGGAATGCTCTGCAGCGAGTTGATGTTAACTGTGCCTCAACACTCAGCCGTCTGTTGTTCTGTCATTGGTTGACCCCCTCAAGCAAAGCTGAGGAGTATATCCAGGATCCAAACCATGACCAACAAACAATGCTAGATGTTCCTCAGCAAGGGATAGGGCCCCTAAATGTGTCCATTTCTTTTCTATCTCAACACACAGTGAGATACTTTAGCGCTGGGAGGAAACCGCTGGTGTTCCATTAACGTACAAGGGGCAATTACAGGAAGGGTTCCTCCATTATGAAAGGGGAATATATGACACCTCCTACCTCATGAGACATGACAACCTCTCTGCACCTCAAATTAGCATAATGTACGTTTACCACGTGAGCCGCAATTTGTCTGGAAAATCTTTCCCCCCACAGGTTTATTATCGGGAGTGTGTCCATTAAAAACAACTGAATTACCATCTCAATTGGCTCACCATAAGGTTCAGTTTTGGCAGTCTTTGAAAGAGTAATTGGATCCATTAAAGCAGGAAAAAATGTAAGGTCCATGTTCTTTTGTCTGCACGGTTTGCATCTGTGGGTATGTGCATGGCTCTGTGTCAGGGGACAGCTGTGTAAATGCTAGTGCATGCCAATTCCTCTTGACTTTTTCTGCTGCAGTGGCAGAACAATTGCTAATTGGACCAATTAAGATAAAAAATTTAAGATTTAATTTAGTATTCCTTATATCGTACAGGCAGAAAGTAATGCTAATGACAAGCAACACTGAGGAGACACGAGCATGTGGCTGTCAGTCACATGAGAGTTCCCGGCATCAAGAACTAGCAGATAGAAGACTTTCTGGGATATGTATGCAAAACCACTTACAATGTGCATTCTCAATGTAGTTTTAAATCTCTTCCGATTTTATTGTTTTTAATGTTCAGGTGCTGTGTCATTACCCAGTGAAGAGTTGTATCAGGGCAATCATGCAGTAACGCACTTGTGTTATCCGCTAGCTTGCGGAGGAAAAAAAGTGGAAAAACAAGAGCTGGCAAGTAGGATGATCCATGGGTAGACCGGTCACCTGTGTTTAGCAGCTTAGCGATGTGAATCCCTTCTCAGTTTAGCGTTAATAAAAACCCCTTTTAACTTTGCAGCACCTGCAGCTATATACAGCTCATCTCGCTGGTAAAAAAAAAAGCTGGACAGAAGCTCTGTGATAAATCTGACCAGAGCCGAAGAAAAGCTCCTCCAAACAGACCTTACCTTATGATAAATGAACAAGCCTGCAAGAGTCCTTGAAACATGGGGGTTACTAGGAAATGCCACAAACCTATTCGTCTCAATTGTGTTCAACGGCCTGTGATTTCCATGGGTCCAGGAATGCGTGTGTGTGTGTGTGTGTGTGTGTGTGTGTGTGTGTGTGTGTGTGTGTGTGTGTGTGTGTGTGTGTGTGTGTGTGACTGTGTGCAAAAAGAATGAATGCTGCAAAGCCATTACCTGTCTGAAATGGTGGCCCAATTATGACAGTCTCCTTCAGCATGCAGCCTTGCAAAACCAAACTCCATGAAATTGATTACCCCCACACCTGGACCTCATTTGTGACTCTATTTCTCTCTCTCTCTCTCTCTCTCTCTCTCTCCCTCTCTCCCCTGTCACTTACTCTCAGCTGGGCCCTGTTCATTTTCTCCCTACAGAAAATAAATTTGCTTTAAAGATGCATGCATATAAAGTAATGGAATATTTAATCTTAGACACCAAGGCAACAATTGTGTTGTGAGGCAAAAAACGCAAAGATAATTCATTTTTGCTGAGATGTGAGATAGTCCAACAATAGATTTTTTTTCAGACCCACTTGAGACAAAGGAAGGGGGAATGGGAGGGTCAGGACGAGAGATAGAGAGAGCCAGTGGAAAAAAAGAGAGGGCAGGAGATGAATTTCTAGATATTGAATAATCACCTTGGCTCCCGGTGTTGCCCTCCTTCCTGCCATCATTAGCAACCCAGACTCTTTTATTCCCTCATTGTATTCTGTACTCATTCTTTAAAAGCCCCCCCCCCACACCACCACCACACCCCCAGCTTCAGATTGACCTCCTACATTAAGCTCAAGGTTACTGGGGCGAGCACAAGGGCATTCCTTTGAGAGAAACAGGAACGCTTGGCTGCCACTAAATAAATAGAGACGTTTTATGGGCGTGGGTGACAGTAAAACTGTATGAGATGACAAATCTGCCAGTTAGGTTGTTCTTAAAACAAACCAGCGAAAAACATGTTACTGCTGAAGAAAGGATGAAAACCAAGAGGTTTTACAATGCTGAATCAATTTTTCAAAACATATCCTATTGTATCCAGATTCATTAAAGGATGGGAATGGTAGAAACATCAGAGCAAGAGTTGTACGATATGGATTCAGCGTTAAAGCCTTACAGAACACGCTGGCAGCCAGCAGAAAACCAGCGACGGTATATCAGTGTCCCAGCTTTTCACCGTCTGGCCCCTGGCTTTGGTCTTAGTTAGCGCCTCTCCTGGCTTTGCTGTGCTCTGTTATAATGAGCTCTCAGTTCTCGGTGAATGATCGGGCAGGGGGCTGGAGGAGGAGGGACTGTCGTCTCCCTCCCTCACAGCTCCTGGAAAAAAAAGGCCTATTTGTGTTCTGCTGTTGACCTCCGTCTTTCAGTGGGAAATCTCTGGGGACTCCCTCCGCTCTCCATCTCTCCATCTCTCCATCCTTCCGCCTGTCCATGCCTCCCGTCATCGCTGACTGCCCGGTAGCTATGCATTTCTGCTGGTTATGTTACAAGGCGTTTTGCCTCACAGGGATATGTTTTCGGGAAGCTGGATGACACAGTCAAAGTCAAATTGCACACAGATGGCTTATATCATTGGGTGTTTTCAAGAATGCACAAATGTTGAGTTATTTTTCTCTGCGTCCAGGGTCTTGGCTTGAGTTCAGTTTCTTACGCGATGTCTGACCTCCCACTCAGTTAGCGCTAATTCAACCTGCGCTGATACACCACATACAGGAAGACAGAGCCCTTTTACTAACAACAAAACTCTCTAGAATGTCATGGGGCGGTAGCATAAACTATAATGGGGAAAATACATGACAATACACACTTTGACAGGGGATGTGTCAGATCTGTTTGGTTTTGTGGGTGTGAGGTAAGGCAAGTAGTCGCGCGGTGGTGGGTCCCACATAGCAGTAGCTACTGAATAAGCCTGGCTTACAGCTGACAGCGAGGCGACCTCTCCTGTCTCCCCTGACTGTTGTTTTGCATTCTTCATAATTAGAAGCGCCCAAGCATGCCAGGCATTCCTAATAGAGGTGTTTTACACTTGCGGCTGACACCATCACTCAATCTAAAGCCAATGGTCCTTTCCCAAAGGTCAGCAGCTCAGCCTTCTCCTCCTTCGAGCTGCCTCCTTCCCAGAGATGGGGGGCCCTCTCGTCAGTGTGACAAAGCCACACGCCTCCTTCTTTTGTTCCCTCCCTCCTGAGCCTAACTGTAAACCCTGGCAACCAACACTAAGGCCGGGTACTAGATAAACCAAGGCTCCCTATAGTGACGGATGACTCCTCTGCTCCCTATACCAATGAAGACGAATGCTAAGCATGAATTATTAAGGGCCAGAGCAGAGCGGAATATTTTGATATTGAACCCCTTATGAATAATTCCAGCAAGGCTACCCCAAAAATGAATTACCTTGTTCTCCATGTACTGCAGAGGTATATGCTCTTCGTCTCCAGGGGTTCTTGCAGTGAAGGGAGATGTTGGATGCAATGTTATGGACAAAAATCCATCTCATACTTATATTTGGTATTGTGAGCGAGGCGAGAGCAGCCTGAGCCGCGATATGTTTGGACTGTTCAGGATCGTATATTCTCTTTGATGCAGTGGTCAAAGACGAGTCCATAGAGAGACTCGCACTGGGATGAGAAGTGTGTGGAATGCAGAGGGGCTGGAGAGAGCCGATGATTGGGATGCGAGGATTGGGGTTGCATGTCCAATTATCAAGCAAGCATGGCAAGAGGGGAGCAGGCCAATTAGAGGAAAAGGGGAGAGACCTTTGCTGCAGACCTAGTGTAAACCCCCACAGAGAGAGACAGAAAGGCAAGCAGATAGAATCGCCTAAAGAGACATAAGGAAGAGAAAGTGAAAACAAGTCAAGAAAGAGAGAGAGAGAGACAGTAAAACAGATACAATGTATTTATCTCATGAGGTGAAGAGACATAATAAAAAGAGTAGTAGTGATGGTGTACAACCCGGTGCTGCTGAGTCTATAAAATAGTACTGAGTACTGTATTCGTGCTATGTTTTCTGCTTATCTTTGCATGATTTGGTTGAATCTGGGTAAAATCATACAGTTCACCTGTTTTGTTGTTGTTTTTTTCCTGGCAACATTTAAGGATTTTGCTCTTCTGGTTGCAGCTGTAAAATGGATATACTGTATGGTGAACATTGGAATATAATTAACATTCAGTACACTCTTATCTGTTGACATTCAGCTCAAGAAAAAACAATGATTAATAATGATTAACCTTAGAGAAATTGTAGCGAGCCAAAAGCCAAAGTGAATTACACTTAATAGGATTATTACTTAATAAATGGTGCCATGAATCCACCTCTCCAAAAGCTCTCTGTGCTGCTGCCATTGTTCATGAGGTTTACTATAACTTTCAGCGAGGTTGACTATAATTACCCTCTCCCTAAAAGAAACCTTTCAAAGTGGCTGGGGATTAAATCCAGGGGTAAACAAAGAGGAAGATAGAGTCTGCTTTTTACTAAGACAATGCCATCTTGTCTTTTTTTTAATATATATCTCATTCCCTATCAAGTGGGAAGATGCAGTTGTTAATGTGAGTCCTTCAGCACATCTGGAGGAAAGATAAATGAAACAATTAGCAATCATCCATTCTCACTTTCTAATTAAGAAAATCAATGATTCATTGACCTTTAAAACATAACTAATTGCTCAGGTTAATGGTACTTAAACTCATTGAATGGCTTCCAATTTAAGGTAATTTAATTTGTTTGTTGGAAAGAACTAGGTTGAATTTTTAACGGTTGATTTTAAAGATATGCACTAAGGATGAGTCAGTTTTCGTGCACAGGCATGAACAATGGTCATTCACCTAAAACATGCACGATTGAAATTCCCTAAAAAACCTCAGTTACCTTAACTCTTGGAAAACGTTGTATTCCAGTAAGCTCTATCAATATTGGTGAGCACCCATAAACCTGTGGCCTACTTTAACAATTCCTCAAATATTTGATGACATTCTTCAATCACTTCTGAGCCCTGACAATACAAAGCGATTGCTCACTCACTTCAGGAATGTCTGGTGACTTGTCAATGTCTCATTTAAGTCGAAGCAAATTGAGGGGTTTTGAGTTAAACTGTGTGGCCAAGTCAAGTCCAAACAGCAGCTTTTGTCATTGAAGACCAAGTGTATAATTTCTGACACCACAGGAATGAAGCCACAACTCTAAACTGAAACAATGCTCACCCGCTTTGAAAGAAGACGAGCAATGCCGCCCTGAGGTCTGACTGCCATTCCGCTATCATACACTGCAAAAAGGAGATATGCTCTCCACCGCAATCAAGAGCATGGCCTTCTCTCTCCAGGCATGTGCACTGCAGATTATCATCTGCTTCCGAGACTGGAGGACATTCCCAATCATCATCAAAGCAGCAGCCTCCGTTTCTGACCTTCAGGAATGCTCCTCTCTGATACCGAGAACATTTAGGGTCTGCAAACAGGATATTAAAGACCTTAGTCTTCTAGTCTTCAAGCTGGCTCCCAGTACAAAGGCTCCTGCGAGCCAATAATTAGCCACAGGTCCACTTCACACGCTCGCCTTGACCCCTGACCTTTTTTACTCACCACTACTTCCTGTGAGCATATTTAGGGTCCCGTTGTAAATGGCCCTTTGATCAAGGAGCAACACAGATGTTTAATACATGCAAAGCCATTAGTAGTCTTTTGTGCCTTAATACATCATAATTTGGCGTTAAGCAGACAAAGGTCAAGAGGGCACTCTGGCCTGACCTGGGAAGGCCCTCAGCGCTTGATCAGTGGTCAGCGATTAACAAGCCGGCAAAGAGAGGGATGGCAGGGGGCTGCTTGGCGATGTGCAAAGTAATACAATTTACTCCACATCAGAACAGAGATTAGAAGTAAATGGGAAAAGGACAGGGTCATCAGTCTTTTAGCCCTCAAGCATACTCCCCCTTTTTGCATGACCACTTCCACAGCTGCTGGTGTATAATTGTGAGAATAGAAATCATACAGAGAAGGAGCAGAAATTAGGCCTGATGTGTCCAAATGAAGGAAGAAAATGGTCATTGACTTGTGGTGATGTGCATACTCATCAGCCGTATCCACAAACAAAGATGGTTTATCTTCCCCTCAATTTTCAACACATTTTGTCAGCCTGCTTCCTCCTCTCTGCTCTTTGGATTTCCTCTTCAATCACTTTGTATCTCTAAATCGAGATTTGGGCTCCAAAAAACTTATACATGAGATATATATATATATATATATATATGCACACACACACACACACACACACACACACACACACACACACACAATATCCTATTGCATGAGATATATTTCCTTACAGTGTTTCCCAAACCTTTGTTCGGGGGACGCACTTTAAAAAAAGACAAAACATTACGACACAATTAGGCATTATTGCTTAATCGTGACTAGAGCATAATCTGTGAGTAAATGAACATTCCTGAAAATGTTTACTGCCAATAATGCATCACCTCATATACGTTTGATAAATCAGTTAAGAGTTAAGCGGCTCTCGTTTTTTCAACTCTCATCAAATAAACAAACAGAATGTACGGTAGCCTTTTATATCACATGCAATGTTACACATAGGCTACAATTATCAGAGCAATATGAACTAGAAGGCTCCCTGGAAGAAACATGGAAGACATTCAGCAAAATGATTTTTCAAACCTAATAAGCTCCAGTCTTGGGAATAACTAATAAAGGGACTACTGTTACAAAAAGGGCACATGATGGGCCCTATTCATTTTAGATCAGATGAATAAAAAGTCGAATTATTGGAGGCAAACAGATGGGTCCAGGGTAAATCATCAGAGGAGCAACACTTTGTTCATTGTGCTGATGTGGATATCAAATAAGGACATCAATAAAAAATACTGCAATGTATGCTGTGGCAAAATAAACATAGTACATTAATACAAATAATACAATTTATCTGTCAGCAATTAAAGAGCTGGATGGAGCATTCACTCAGAGGCATTCATCATCAAATACTATGATTCATGAAGAACCAAATAGCTCGAACAATTCCAGCCCCTTCCCGGGCACTCAAAGGACACTATAAAAACTTGACACAGATAAAACAAGATGTATTAGCAGAGGCTGTGGAATGGCTTGGGAAGATTGCAGGCTGGCATCTGGACAGATTAAGATGCAGGACTTTTACAGCCCCGCATCTGTCTTTTGTGTCCTCGGGCTTAAAGAAGACCTTGCCCTGCGCATCTTTCTGATTGAAATCTGCGGGTGACCGCAATCAATGAAGACTTCTGTTTGCCAGATCAATAGAGGGCAACAGTAGGTGATAGGGATGTATCATGCTGGAGTGGTTTGGGTGTGTGGGTACGGGTGTGTGTGTGCGCTTTACATAATCACAACGCATCCTTACACACAATGAAAGCAGGAAAAAAGCCCCCCCCCATTGCCAATAAACTACTGACTGAAATGAAGGATGATTGGCAATCGTCCCTCTCGCTAATCACAAGCCTGGAGCCGCATCCATAATCATCGATCATGAGCATCATGAGCACAAAGGCCCTTTTAAAACAGAACAAAAAGAGACATAGTATGCGGCAGTATGTTTGGAAATATAGTATACTGATCAAATATATTTTTGTTTTAGTGCATTTTTAAGTAGTTTGTGTCTCCAGAGAATACAATCACATTATCCATGAAGATATTTGAATGTTTAGGCTTTTGCCAAATTTTCAAAATCCAATCCAAACCTCAAACACCTAGTTTTTCCACTGCACATGCAGTGCAGTGAAATGCAGTGAAAAAGCCAGAACGTTTGTTTTGAGTTAAATAAATAGTCAAGAAGCAATGAAGGGAGCCGTGTCCGTCCATAAAAGGCTGGCCTCCAAGAGATGAGAGGAGAGAATGTAGGTTGCTAATCCTCCCAAATTAAAGGCATAAAAGAGATTATGTCCACCAAAGCTCTCACTTCTAGGCCAGTACACACACACACACACACACACACACACACACACACACACCCTTCTGCGCTTAGCTGAACTTATTCTATCCGTTTCTATCCCACTTACATTTTTACAACAAGGAACATAGTGCAGATGTGTGTCGTGGATACATAGTAATGATCAATCAAAGGGACAGAGACATGAACTGCACAAACACGTGTGCACACACACACACACACACACACACATGCGCGCACACATTATGCACACTCACCTAACACTACCATGAATGCACTGCAATTTGCATAATGAACTGTTTAGAAATTGCCATAGGAAAGACACTGTTGATGATTTACCAAGGGAATATAGCCCATGGAATATGGTGGGTTCACTGGAATACTGGTGTAAACACTACTTAGACGCACTTACCTTCCTTGAAACACCTGTCTAAATACAGCACAACATTCAAATGGCTGTTTATGCTCCGGCGTAACACCACTGACCTTGCTTTCCTCCTTGGGAGGCTTTTTAAATAGAAAGCCCTCATCCAGCTCGTGCAAATGTTTAACACACATGCACATTGACCTAGCTTCAATGGCAAGCACGCTTTAGAAGCAGCTATTTAAGAGGAGCTTTAGCGTCAACGTGTGGAAACCCCCACACTGACCGGACTATTTTAAGTCATGAACTCTCACCTTTACACAAGGACATGTCAGACTCTCAACAAAACCAAACGCTAACTCTACGAGCATGTTTTAACAGAAAACTACACAAGTAGAACACTTAATCTGACATGCGGTAAAGCAGCCATTAACCACGCAGTGGCTGATCAATTAGCAGGCTACGCATTCCTGTGTCATACGCGGACCATATCTAAGCGAGCGAGAGAATGCCCTTCCAGTCTGCAGAGCATTGGCAGCTTCTTCTCATGTAACCAGGCACTGCAATGCAACTGCTCATGGTGAACAGCGCACAGATGACTGTAAATGCCGTTCGCTCGTGGTTGCGTCTGCTCGCCTCACTGAGGGAGCAGCGGAGGGGAAAAGAATGCTAGCATAAGACCAGGGAGCAGACAACCTAGCATGATAGTTATTTGCATGCGGGAGAGGAAGGAAGGGAAACTACAGAGTGCAGAACGCTCCATGAACCCACCTCTGTCCCAGGTAATGACAGAGCAGAGCTTCCAAATGAGTAGGTGGGGAGAAACATGTGGAAAGACAAGTGAGTTGAATAGGAGAGAGAGAGAGGAAGAAGGAAGAACTCACAGACTGATATGAAGTTGTCAATTGCTCTTCTGACATTTTTATCTCAAGAGGAAAAGTTACCCAAAGTTTCCCTTGAAAGGAAATGTTCAAAAGGAGGACATCTTCAAATGTCTGGCGCTCTCTCATTGTGAGCCTAATTATCACCAACATATCTGTCAGAGAATAAGGCCTGCAAGTAGTGTTTTGTCAGAGGAAATACATAAACGATGAAAAGAGTGGGGAATAGAGGAAATATTCACTTTGATGAGCCCACATTTAGGCTTCTATGGACGGCTCTCCCCGTGTTGTATTTCCATTGCCCTCCCTCGTGTTCGCTGAAATTTTAAGGTATTCTGGAATCTCCCAAATCTCTGTCGGCAGGAGGGCTGCTTTGAGAGCAACCACATCCCAGAGGGAAATGTATGACGGGAATGCTTTCATCCTTCAGAAACCTGTCTCTCTTTCTCTCTCTGTATGAAGTTTATCATAACACCGCTGCCGCTGATACACAGAGAGACTGCCCCAAAACAGTTGTCAGGGTTCAGACTCTTCAGAACAAATGGATCGGTCGGTTCCCAAGGGGTGACTGTTTATAGGTTGCAAGTAAGGGAGACATAAATTATTTTTTGTAAAAGGCATTACTTCTGTTGATAGCACAGGGCTCCTTAACAGCAGCACTATCATGCCGTATGATCATCTCAGCCCGTCTCATCCCTCACCCTTTCACCCCAGATTTTCAGAAAGGTTAAGTGGAGGATGATTTGTTACAAAGGGAGGATTAATCCGGCGGCCTTACTAGCACTTGGCTGCAGGACTGTGCTGATAACATGTGCCTTTGTGCACCATGTTGACATAGACAAATTCACAGTATCTATATCCATTTATCTGATTGAAAGGTAAGTTCAGACAGGAGAAAAGCAATGCCACACAGATTCATCTTGTGTCAGTCCATTTATTTATATTATATATATTGAATAATTTAGACAGATAGCTAAATACATGTACAAACATGGTTCGTCACATGTGACCTGTGTAATATGTGCAATACACAGAAATAGCCAAGTACACATACGCTCTACTCGCAGCTGACATGGAATCCCTTTATATGATAATTCTCCATGGTTGACAAGCTGGAACTTAGATAAGCCAAGTCAGGCTGAGAAGATAAATGTGACAGGGTTTGCAGGGGACCACAGCGGACGTATATGGAGTTTATTTGTCAGGACATTCTGGCGTGAAAGTGAGGATATGGCCCAGTGCTCTTCCCTGTTCCAGGTGAGGGCTTTGGCTATTACATTTAGTTTCATTACAGCAGCAGCAGCAGCTGACATCCAAGCACAGGGAGCCACCGCAAAGATCCAAAGCATCCTCACACAGGTGATGGGCAGAGAACAGCACTTGTTTGAATCGGTGTTTGAGCATCATCTGACAACCCGAGAATATTTCTTTATCGAGGGGAAGTTGACTGGGCATGCAGACTCGTGTTAAGCAGTGCTGTCACATTCACACCACATTCTGCCAACAGCCTGTGACTATTGGCCATTGACCAGCTCCACTAGTGTAGCTGAAAGTTAAGCACATCTAAACAGCAGCTGTTGAAAAAATGTAGGCATCAGTGTAGTGGAAACAAATTCAAAATTGGCATGCTCGCAGGAGCAAAGGAGCCTGTTTTCCTGTGGAAAGATTGAGGGGATCAACCTTGGTAAAGCGAGCCAGAGACTCATCTTTATTCTGATGATGATGGGTCAGCAATTCCTGCTTAGCCTCTGGTGGCGAATCTTGCCGATGCAAGTTATGTGACTGAAACTGTACAGCCGGGTCACCCACTGCAGCAAGAGTGAATCATTACCTATTATGGATAACGGATGGTCATATACTGCTCTAGGAGAGATGGCTCAGGTCACAAGGCCAAACCCGGCAACCCATTTCACTCATGTATCAGTAAAAACAGCTTTGTGACAAAATAGATAATACGTGTGGATAAAAGGGTCCATGAGCCTGTATTTACTTCCATCAGTGTATTTCCATGTCCCAGGGAGATTCCACTGAAGCTAAGACATTACAGTCAGGAATAATGGCACGACAACAGGCAGGCAGGGAAGCTCAAGGATCTTCTGTTGATAGATGAAGAGACTGTCAAGTACTGTGCAACACTGCTGATACGCAGCTAACTGCAACCAAGGGGGACCAATTAGTTATGAGGAACTACAATCATTCACACTTACCTGAAGATAGTGATTAAGCATCTTTCCCCTGTTTGATCTCGAAGTGTGTGTGTGTGTGTGTGTGTGTGTGTGTGTGTGTGTGTGAGAGAGATACAGAGGGAGGGGGAGAGGTTGCACACACATCCCACCAGACTTTGAGGTATGGTGATGAAGTGTGGCAAACAGACCTTACTAACACAGAGGAAAGCTTTGAGGCCCTCCTCACCCCATCTCCACCTAAACACAACAAAACAAACAGGCTGACCCCACTTTAACCCCGGCTCTGTCCATCCATCACCCAGCAGCACACACACACACTGAAGCACATATCTCTTCCTGCATTGTCGACATTAGCCCTACCCTGTGGAGAGATTCATGCTGCTTCACGCCATTAACAGTTCCAGCTCACACACAGTTCACACCATGAGCAATCCAACAAATCTAACAGCTCCCCCATATTTAAATAGGTTCATATGATATTATATATATATATATTATTTTTTTTCATTTTTAGAAAAAAAGAATACTGTTCAAATTAAACCGCAGAGTTTTTAAACTTTTAGATTTAACAGATTTCCGCTAAAAATTGAATTCCTCATTTCTCCTGGAACCCATTTTGACAGATTTGATTTACTATACATTTTTTCTAAAAAAAGGAGAGAAAGCTATAAAAATCTTCTGACAACCAGTGATCTCTTCCACTTTGTTTCACAATCTCCATTTACCATATTTCTAAACTATGGGTTTTCAAGCAGGGTGGATGGTACTTCCCGTCCTCAGCAGACCGACAGATAAAAGATAAGGGCTTAGACAGTCAGACGTGGTCAGTAAGGCAGAGGAAATCCCCATCATTTGTCTCAGGCCCTGCAGACGTATGTTCAAGCTCAAGTCTCAACCCCCCTTTCTCCCTGTCTTCGCTCGTCTCTCGCTGCTTTAAGGTTCATGTGGAGGTGAGGGTTACCCCCCCACCCCCCTTCCTGTGACCCCTCACCCCCTACGTGTCTCAGAGCAACAGACCCCTCAGGGATCGACCTCTTTCCCCTACAAACAAAACACACACACATACACACATGTTGCTTTTATGTGCTCCGCAGGTGTTGCTACACACTGTCAAGCAAATTCTCTGCACATGCGCACAGACACACCAGAAACTCAGACAAAGGCCCACAGACAAACAGGGTGATGGTATGGGCATTGTTCCTTTTCAAGAACTAAAGGATATACAGTCTGGCATTGCTCTTACTATGCATGTTTTTTCAAGTTGATAAGACTTCATTTATCAAAACCTATGCTGAGACTAAGGGAAAAATCAGGGCCCTCCTCTGCCCAGATCTTTTGATTCAAATGGCAGGTACGGCCTGTACCCTATTGTTGACAAGTATTTAGAGGATTTAGACAGTGCTCCTTGTACCAAAACCTTTTAAGAGGATGTAATTATTGTAATTTGATCTTGAATGGTGCAACAACAGAAGAAAACCTTGCATTGTTGCTTGGTGGGAGGGCTTTTGAGGGCAAGGGGCAGACAGACCTGGGATGACCCTGATGCAAAGAGAGAACGATCAGTCAAAATGCCAGAGTGACTTTAAATCAGCAAACATTTCGCCGCTACGCCTGTCTCTTAACACATGTGATGAGGGATGTTTCACAGTGCTGTCTACGTTGTGCGTGTAATCCCAGTTACCTCTCAACATGTAAATATATTCTGGTTTTCTGGGCTGTTCAACCAAAATTGAGAAACCCAGTCAATAAAGAGTTCCAAAAAAATAAATAACTCAGCAACAATTTGTGTCATTGCGACAAAACCTGACAGAACCGCATGCCACTGATGGACTGATGAATGTGTGCGTCCTACCGCTGGTAATGACCAACCAGTCCTGAAGCAGGAAGACACACTGTTACACTACAGCAGCACATGCATGTGCACACCGATACACACGGATAATGCTATGCAGGGCAGAGAGGCTCAATCAATTCCCATCAACATATAGTCAGTAACAGACAGCATTACGTTTGCTCATCCATAAAAATGAGATGCGAGTTTTTCCACCATAGAGCCGCTGTGATTGTGAGCCGAGCAGTGTGCCCTGACACTGCTGCTTCACCTCTCAGTGCCCTGGCAGCACCCCCAGGCCCGGGGTGGTAATGAGAGGGCAAGGGGGCAGGCAGCCTGGGTTCACACACGGAGCAGGGACCAGGGGGCAAGCAAAGGAGGCCAAACGATATGCAGGCCTGAGATGCATACTAAAAGGCATCAATTACAAATTCCATTGCCAGCATTCTTTGTCGGTCCCATCGCAGCTAATAAATTTGCCCTGTGATCCAGAAACCCTGCTGAGCAAAGAAAATCTAGAGGGAGACCTCTGCATATCTTAATCTCTCCGTCAAAGGCAACACATCTCAACATTAACGCCTCTTGTCACCTTTAGTGGGGGAAGGTTGATAGGAGGAGGGGATTTATTTCCATCATGGACAAGTGGCAAAGGAGAGATGAGCAGAAGAGATACAACTCATTTGAATATGTTAACATACAAAAAAAGAATGAAAAACGACATGCATGTTCAACCCTAACCCAGATGTTTGAGATGGCGAGAAAGAGAGTGTGTGTTGTGTACTTTACTCCTGCAATTGCAGTTTATTCCCCCACAGGACTGTGGGTTAAGTGACAGCTTGGGCCCATCTCGAAGATGAATGGTTCTGTCCAACACAAGGCCTTTTAATTAGCTCCACAAGCCTTTCATAAAGAGCACACACACACACACACACACACGCACACACACACACACACACGCACCCGCACACGCGTGGTGTTATGCACATGTTTATACAAACATGAGCCCACAAGCAAATTTAAGGTTTTTGGGACGTTATAGGGGAGGGGGAAATCAATAAGCCGGCCAAGTCCTTCAGTGGATACATATTTGTGTCACTGTATTTCAAACACAGGTACACAAAAACAAAAAAATAAATGCGATAAACCCAAGCCCCCATCTATGTGTAACCAAAAAATGTGGGTGTTTAAAAGTCATTTCCGCTGAGTGAGATCAATCCATCATCATTTTAATGGCAGAATAAAAGGAGGGGGGATGTAGCAGTGGTGAATTGGGGGAGGCACTGAAGGAGTGAGAAGCCTGGCAACCAGACGGGTACCATCCAGACCGGGACAGGAAGCAAGAGATCACACTCCTCCTCCTCTGGCTCCTTCTCATTCCCTCCCTTTTATCCTTCTTGCCTGCAAAAAATCTTCCTCCACACATGGTTGGGTATAGAGAGCCCCATCCACCGTGAGCGTGGGTGGGGTTATAACAGGGCCTGGTGAGGCTACGACGAACCACCAGTGCTGTTGCAATTATAGACTGACGGATACCAGATGATGAAGCTTGCGGCATCTCACATTAACATCCACCATATCCGCACCATCTGCCCAGATGAAGGGCTATGGAGGGACAGCGAGCGCAGAGCAAATACAGTACCATCCAATTAGTGGGGCTGCCAGCTATCCAGCATCATCTTGTTTGACGGAAAGAAAGGAAGACTGCCCGAATGGGACTCCGTCAAACCTGAGCCACTGAGCAAAGAAGCAGTAATTGTGGTACACGCTCTCATTAGCAAAAGGTCCTCTGTTGGACTGCTGCAAACTGGCCCAGCTGTGTGCATGTGTGTGACATAAAAGGAAAAATGGAGAGTCATGAAGAAATAAAGAGAGAGCTAGACATCTTTTTTTTTTGTATTTGATTCAGTGAAGTGCACATAATGGCTTGATCTGCCAAGCTCTTCCTCTGGAATGTTCCCCTTTTCCTCCTCCTTACCATACCCGTTCAACCACTCAGACACACACACACACACACACACACACACACACACACACACACACACACACACACACACGCACACACACACACACACACCCAGCTGCTGTGGAGCCTGACTCAAGGTTTGTTTATAGCCCATTGTTTTCTTTGCCCTGTCTTTCGCTCCTCAATTTCAATTTACTCAGATACACGCTAACACAAAGGAGGGCAGTGTGTCAACGCCCACAGGCCTTTGAAGTGCAGGATGAATGTACGTTTAGCCAACGGAGAGCAGCTTTAGGGTGAGTGCGCTCTCCCCTCTGCTCTGCACCAACTTGGCAAGATAGAGGACACTGGGGCTACATCATCACTCAAATCTTTTTGTTTGCATCTACACTACTCCACTACTTCTAACTTTGCTGAATCTGTTTTTAGTTTGAAAACGCTGGCTTTTTTTTCAGCAGGGCTGACACGATGACACAGACCCGAGTTCACTTCCTGATTGGGTCTTCAGTCATGAAGTGTCTTTCCTCTATGACGGGTGACTCTTTTCCAGAAGAAAAAAAAACACATCAGTCTTCACTATCGGCTGATAATTCAAAATGAATAACTAATTAGAATGAGATAAAGGTGCAATATAAGAATCCGGGAGAAAAAGTTATGAAAAAATACAGGCAATAAAATATAATCTACTGTATATTGAACACCTTGGAGTAGTATCGGTTTCTACCACACCTTTCCTAACCCCCTCTCGATGGAAATAAGATTTTTAATAAAATAATCATTTTTATCTGATCAACTCTAAATAAATATAAATCATTGCATTGTCAGGTGCACTGTGACTGCATTCCATTCACTCACACCTGACATGCTATGTCTGCATGGAAACTGGTCATAGCTGCCGGGCAAGTCAAACAGATTTGATTTCACTCATATCTAGTAACAGTAAGTTTTCTTTCTCCTGCACTGGCTGTAACAGAATATGCCTTGTTCCCCTTGGCCTCGGGAGAAATCTTCTGCCTAGCAGGGCTAGAGATGGACGGAGCGAACCCTGACTAACTGTGGCTGGCGGCGGGTCTGTGGGGAGAGGGCTCATCAGCATTCTATTGGAGAGGGAAAGAGGGATGGATGGATAGAGAGGAGGGTCATAGGAGGTAGGGGAGGGGGAAATCAATAAGCCAGCCAAGTCTATGCTTTCTGTGGTACGAGCTGGTCCAAATTTCCCTTTTTCCCCTTTCACATAAAGGGACGGTCCACAGCACTCTAATCACAGAAACAATCAGAAAAAAAGATATCTTGAGCCAATCTTGGGGAGGACAAAGAATCCAATCATACACCCACTAAGTCGACAACTTTTCTTAGTTTTCACAGCAAAAAGCCAACCCAAACTTATTATTGTAAGAAAGATATAGTGCTATATATATCTGCAGGCGTAAAAACACACCAAAACCAATATTACTGAAAGAGCCATGGGGTACTTCTTCGAACACATCCATATACAGCACTCTCCCGAGGGGGATTTAATTAAATACACAGACTCTCAATTTTCTTTTGTTTCCTCACATCGGCATGTCTTGCAGTGTGCATCTAATCCCTCTGTCACCGAGTTGTCAGTGTGTGGAAAATATGAAGTCTTGATTATGATGAAACATAGAGAAGGGGAAGTCGTGGGGGATGACGATAAAAGACAGCGTCCCCTGACAAGTGCCCCGACACCTCTGTGCAGACAACTGGGGAAAACAGGAGAGAAGAGCTCTTCATCCAACTTATTCTGCATTTCAAGCTGCAGGAAATTCACATCAGTACGCCCGTTTCTGACAAATTCAGGATCGTAACCCTACTTGTTGGCTATGTGTTCAAAGGGCATCTCTGTTACCACCATCATTGAGAGAGAATGCATTAATCAAGCCGACATTAGGTCACTTAACCTCTGCCCACAAAGTGAGCAAATGGCCTAATCGATTCCTTAAGATCAGTAAAGAATGGCAAACAATAGCGGACAATCACTATGAGCTCTGTGCGGAGGGCAAGTCCGAAAGCCTCTCCCACAAGGTAAATATTGGAGCCACTCTACACTGATAAGAAACCGATGGGTGATAAAGAGAAGGCAGAGACGGCGGGCAGTTGACACTGTGGTGCTTTCCAGCCGTATTCATAAAGAAGATTACCTCATATCCTGTTTATTATTGTCCTTCTAGCCAGGTCCAGCTTCCTGAATCTAGGTGGATGGATAGATGGTTCGACTTGGGCTGAAAGAGCTTTGAGTTGACTATGATAAAAAAATAGAGGGCCCTGGAGCTGCCTAACACAACCTAGATCTCCAAGGCGGCAGCTAAAATCATTCATCCTGACTCCTGTCAACAAAACCATGTCACTGTTATTCAGGCTTCATCTATCTGAAAGGGCCATGTTTGATGAAAGGACAGCTGTCATAGTGGGGGACCGGCATAAGTAGTTTGATGACAGAGCGATGCTGAGAGAAAAGGAGGTCATGTAGCTGAGAGGCACTTAGGAGCCATGGACCAAGGGGGCCAGGATATTGTTCGTCAACACGACTAACCCCACGGGGCTCACAGAAAACAGTCTGGCTCTCATTTAGACGGTCCCTGTCTCTCCAATTGGAACCACAGGACAACAAACATAACAGCACATGAAAATGGATATTCAAAATAGAGAGACGTTGATATGCTGCAGGTTGTCCATTCCACATATGATAGGTGATAAGGCCCCGAGCATGTTGAGAATAACTGGATGATTCAATTAATATCAACTCAATCTTTAGATTATAAAGCTTACACGCCCATGAAAAGATGTAACTTGAATGGTCTCCTTAGAGACATTTGGTAATATTTGTATGTTTACACCATATGAATGGACCACAAAATAATCTAATTCTGATTTATATTGGATCAACATCTGCTTAAAGTTGTACCAGACAATTCCTTGTGTGAGTCTAACAGCATTCTACTGAAATGAGAGAAGAGTCATTCCAACTGAGCAAATGCAGTCTGTTTATCAGAGTGAAATACATGTGTGAACGTTCTCTGCTCACAGGAGGTGACTGATAGAGACAGAAACATGTTTTTATTTTTAAACAGAAGCCTCAAGTATACCAAAAAGAGCTAAACTCCCCAGATACAGTAAAGCACCACAAACCGGCCGGGTTGTTAAACATAAGCATGCTATCTACAGTCCACTGACACTTTCCTGGCAATATTTCTGGGTATATATGTTTCATTTTTCCACTTTTCACTCACTACTTGAAGCCACCCATATGTGAGTTGCCTATTGACCTTGAAGTTTAAAAATAGAGGAAATGTTGAACAAGCCAAGACATTGAAATCAAACTTAGACAGTAGCAGAAGGAAACACAGCAAGAACCGCTGCGTGTCTTGTTGGTTTAGAGTAACATGCAATCATTTTTTTTTTCTTCTTCTCATCTTTTTTCCTGACAAGGGCTTGCAAACAAAACCGCCTCGTTCGAACAATAGAGCGATGATTGTTGCGGGCATAAAGTGAAACTTATCTGTCATGTCTCTTCCAGTATGCAGCACTGATGCTTTGAAAAGGAAAAGAAAAGCCAAAAAATGTCCCTCTGGTACAATGGCGGCCTTTGTCAAACTTCAGGCTGATACATAGCAAACAAAATGGTAAATGTTTGAGCAATGAAATTGAATCCCTGTCCGTTGCTCAAAGCAAGGTCTAACCTGCTCAGATGTTTGGCAGGCTTTTTATGTGTCGGGGGAGAGGAGAGGCGAGCAAAGGACAGTGGTGGAACATGCAAAAAGTCTTTTCAATGCTTTACAAAATCAATACAAACACGTTCTACCTCTATCAACTAAGACTTTTCATTTCATCTGGGGAATTGCTATAAATGCATTTTTAGTTTTTATCGCTAACCAGATGAACCTACAGTGTTTCCACATTTAGTCCTCTGGTGACCATGTTTTTGCCTTTTTGGTTAAGGTCATGTGCTTTGTTTTAGCTGGCTCACTGGCAGTGAGTGTCCGTTTAGTCCAAATGAAGAAAAAGTTGAGATGATGGGGGATGCACAATGACTACTTTCTTTGATTACCGAGGACCCTAGATTTGCATGAGGGCCCTCCAACATCACTGGACTTTGATATTTACATGAGGAAAGCCAGACCATTCTCCCTGTCTCAAGGGACAATGATTTTGTGCCAGTCTTTGACATACTCGACCAGATTCAGAGCCGTGGCCGTGTTCACTCACCCACTGAGAATATCCAGATTTATCCTCTTTCACAAAATCTCAGGCAGGGATACAAATTGCACGTGACATCACATTGTAAAGACGTTGAGCAGAACTGCAGCGTGGAAGGAGGCATGGACAGGAGGAAGGAGAAGATGAAAGGAGGCACCTGGATGCCACAGTGAGTCTATTGTGGATTTTTTTCAAGACCCAACGTGCCCCATTGTAGAGGGAATTCAACCATGCCTTCCTGTGCATGCCTGGTAATGAGGGTGTCCAACCAAGCTAACATCTACCACCCGAACAGACCAACACACATAGCCAGACCATGCATTGTCGAGACAGTTTTACTACTGAAAGCAGCTTTGCTTAGTCTACGTATTCACATTGTAGCCCTGGTCCATAAATAGATGCAGCCAAATGGTACAACATAAACTTAAGACCGAGTTGTGTCTCTCAGCAGCATCTGCCACTGAGTAAATCTGCCCACAGCCTGCAGCTGTCAACAGGAAGCCCAGAATGACCTCCACAGACACACACACATGCTCAAAGAGTCAAACACACACACACACACACACACACACCAGTCTTTCATCTGTCCATGATTGGCCCAAGTCCAGCACTATATATCTGTTCCACTCTCTTATAATAAAAGTAAATATTCAGTCTTGTTCAGCACCACTCTGGGTTATTATTACAGGAAAATGGAGTTAGTGAAATACATTGTGTCAGTGCATCGTTAGAAATAAGCAAATGAAAGAGTGCTATTGGACATTTTGTAAACACATGCTATATTTAACTGCAGTGCCAGCCCATATAACCTGTAGCAGTGACAGATGCCCGCTCTCAAAGGAGAGAAGGATTTCTGCTTTTTGTCAGTGCAATTGCTCCGAGCCCCTCAAGTGCTGTGTCTCGATTGTCAGTTTGCTCATATTTTCCCCCAGCGTGTTGGCGGAAAATTTACAAGAACATTTTTAACAGTTTGTTATTTCATGGGCTGGCCAAGTCAGTTTTGGTGAGAGCCTTGTAAATGTATTTTAAGACCTCCGCTAATCAGGGGGACTATAGGCACTTCACAGAGTAGAGTACATGAAAATAGCAGTTTCCTATAATCTATCACAGAGAGACAGGAGGAAAGAAATCGGCGTGTGTGTATATTTGTGTGTGTGTGTTTGTCTGTGTGTGTACTGTATGTGTGTGACCCTTCAGTCTGTTTCAGGAAGCATCATGTCAAGTTTAATAATTTTCAATGTTTCTCATCAAATCATAAAGACTACATGAGCCGCTGCAGTATTTACTCTACATATGGGCTTTAGAAAAAGTGTTGGACGTGACAGCTGAAGCAACTGCACTGTACGAATCACATCTTTCATCAGTCTTCATTAAATAGACAACTGAACTGAACAGTCAACTCCCTTGATGAATCAACAGGACCAGAAAACATGCACACATCCACGCGCACCCTCACGTGCACTCTCAATACACACAAGCGAAGCCAAGGCGGACCAACAGTGATCCATTAACTGTAATGGTCGTATACTAGTCCATGGGCTCTCAGGGTCTGACAGCGGTAGAAAGACTAGGGGTGTGCACCCTGTTTCAGTGCCAACCTGCCATCTGCGCCCAGGGCTGGCTGAGTTAATGAGGGGATTAGGCCCACATGCACAGCCCTGGGACAGGGCCCCGCAACCAGCAGGAGCCCACCACACCACCACTTCAATATGGAAAACATGACAGAGGCAAGGTGGGCTACGGAACACATGCAGAGCAGAAACCCCACTGACTGGCGACGTGCAAGGGCATGTGGGTTGTCTGTTTGGCCATTCCTTTATGGATGAGGTTGTGTGTTTGGGTGTGTACCCGTGTGTGCGAGGACATGTGTGCATTTGTGGATGTACTAATAAAGGACTAGAAATCTGAACATGATGCAAGAAGAACTCTGAACAGGGAACACTGGGGATCCCGGGGACTATGTCCTCATCTGGCAGACACAAAATAACTGCTTGATTAAAGGACACAATACATGTGTTAAACTAGAACAGATTAATATGAAGAGAAAGGGACAATCTGTTGTACCGAGAAGGAATATGTTAGCAGCTCTGTTAAGCAGTGACCCCAGCCAGCAGGGAGCACATCACTGTTTACACCCAACACAACCGGAACCACCAGAGACTGCATGTCCTGAGGCAGCCCGCGACTTTACAACAGTCCACAAGGAGCACAAGGGCCCTGAGGTCCTTCCGGCTTGTGGTGACACCTTTATGTGTCACTGGCTTCCTCTTCACGGCCATCACCACCTCTGCTCAACCCGTGAGGCTGAGGTTGTGTTCCGCAGCAGACGAGGTGAGGAGAGAGAGAAGAGAGAGGACGACGGCAAACAGCGATGGAGATAAAAATGGCCGTAAGTCAGAAAAAAAGGCTCATTGCAAAATAAACAGATAAAGAAATAAATCCACTGTCGTTGGGTGCAATTAGCTCTTAATTACTGCACACTGTGTGCCCTGGGAGACATGCATTAATTAAAAGAGGCTAATGGAAGGCAACAAGGGAGGCTTTGGGCAGGAATACCTACCCAAAGCCTGCCTCTATTTGAAAAATGCTTTGTATGTTATATTGTAAATATTTCATTTAGTGATTTTTATAGATTATTTTTAAATATTTGTATTGTAATTTTCATATTCTATATGTACTGTATGTTCTTGACCTTTGCAGTAAATTGTCTGTGTTTTTATTTCCTCTTAATATAATTATTTTATGCTCCAAAGACCAAGTCAGTGAAAATCCTACTACAATAAAATGTATTCAGATGTGTTAGTATGGGGTTGGTGTGGTGGGAGAAAGAACAAAAAATGTAAGTATACACCATTAGAAAAAAAAGTTGGCATTGTAGCCAACGCTCAAACCTCATGAAGCTTGCATTATGTTATTATGGGTTTGGGAAGTAATGAAATGTGAAATCACAAAAATACTAATATGCCACTGAAAATGCCTCCCATTATATGTATATATCCACAAACATCTACCAGCACTCGCACTGGACATTTTAATTCAAACCGTTCATGCCCAATATTGCCTTCTGACCACAGCGAGGAAACTTTAACGAGTAGTCAAATTGGGTCTTGGCAAAAATGTTAATTTGCCCTGTCCCGCTCTGTGTCTGAGCTCGTTTTTGTTGCTGGTTCTGCTCCCGCAACTGAGATGGACGTTCTTTCCTTCTTATGTCCTTTACGGCTGTGGAAACATCATTATACCGAGGCCACCACCCACGTTACAGCCCTCCTTTGAGGGCAAGAACAGAGACAGAATCCAGTCCGTATACACATCCAAGGGTCAGACGTAAAACCATAACCTCTAACGTTTAGACCACAGTCTTTCTTTTTTCCCTTTGTGCCGTGCGAAGCTACAGCAGTCTTAACGATCGAGTGCCAGTCTTCCCATGAAACCAAAGGGCAATTATGTTTATGTCCAGACCGTCCCTTTCTCCTCCCCCTGTCCCCCTCCGATCAACCCATCTCTCCACACTGGCTGATCAAGGCCCTGGGAGCCCTGTAACAACACTCTGTTTAGACACTCATCACTGATTGTCAATTAGAGCCTCTGTCTCTAGTGACCCCCAACGCAGAGACTTTAAGGGTCCGCTGACAGGCTCAGTCGTCTCTACCTGGTTAGTCTCCAAACTGTTTAAAGCCCCCTCAAAACATCGCCGAACTGCTGAGTGCCTCCAGAGCTGCTGTGACGAATCGCCAGAGAAACAGAGTTAGCAGGCAACCAACAGACAGGGAAGCTACGGCCTAATGGCTGAATGCAGCATGTGTTACATGACAATAAAATCAAATCACTGGCACTCTCAGTTATGAAAGGGGCCGTCCCTATTTAACCAAAGCCTAATAAAGAAAAACAGAGCCCAGAGTACACTGAAATGGAATGAATGGCATAGCTTTTCTATGCCTCATATACAGGCTATCAGACCACTGGCAGAGCAGGCGGAACATTGTCCAGCGGTGATGGTTTATTGGAGGCTTGTATTTGTTAATGTGTCTGGGCTCCTGCACTGTTGAGAGAGAGAAAGCCCAAAACAGAGAGGCTGTTGTGCATGGGCCTGGCTGAGCTCCACTGGGCCTTCCAGCCAAACTACCATATTCACACTTTTAAAGCCTTATGAACTGGGAGCATTCTTTGTGGGCGAATAGTCACTCTAGCTCTTCACACACATAGTTTGTTTTATTTTGTAGAGTTCACAGTGTCAGCTGGGCTGAGAGCAATTGTTCAAATGAGAGTGCTTTTGCTTTACTTCCTTCACTGTGTCTTACCCAGCCGTCCTCTGTGTCTTTCCGGGTTATTGAATAGCTGCCTACACCCTCTCTTTCATGGTGCCCTCACTGTTGCTGGAACAGTGACGCCGAGGCAGGGCCTGGGTCTTAAATAAGGGCCCACGGCCTGACACATGTGGACTGCGAACTGACAGCAGCTTTGTGAGGCGAGTGGGTGTGGGAGTTGGGGGGCCAGGGGCCAGGGACACTCAGGGAGGAGAGACAAGCTGAAGGAGCCCCTTGAGAAACAGCCGGGGCCAACAACCACAACAACACCTTAACAAGGGCTCCAGTCATCCAGTGGGTTGGAGCTGGAAGGAAAGGAAGACACGGAACCACTGCTAGATGCCAACAGGAATCAAGAGACCTTAAGTCAGAGGGAGAAAAGGGACACTGGGGCCGAAGGGATTGGACAGATGATGGACTGGGGGTTGGCGAAAGAAGGTGAGGGGAGAATGAAAATAAAGTACACCACATTGGTGTGCTAATAGCTTAAACAAATGTCATGTTATGTTTGTCACAGAAAGGTAGCTGGAATAGATTCTGAGGTAAAACACCTGTGTGAAGGCAGCGTAAAAAGGGATGCTGTGAAGAAATAGGAACAGACAGGTGAGACGAGAGCAGCATGAAAGAGCGCTGTGTGTCACAACACATTGCTGCCTATACCATGTTACGTATCTGTGAAAAGGCCAGCAGGGAGATAAACATCTCGACAGAAACAGCCAGAAATAGTTTAATGTGACAGCAGTTGGTATAACAAAGATTACAGCAAATTACAGCGAAACAGCAGAAGAGAGTCCCATTTTTAGAGTTAGATGAAGATAAGCAAAATGTCTTTTATCCTACTGGTTATCACCTGTAGGATTTCAGCAAAAGTTCTACTTAGCTGAAAGAACTCCAATGCGAGGGGAAAAGAAAAGGCGAGGAGGAGTGGGTGGTTTTCCAGAACAGCAGACAAAGAAAAAGACAATTAAGAGGCTCGAAAAATCCCTTCAGTGCATTTTGCTGGGAACTGTTCCTCCTCCATCTCTCTTTCTCTCACACACACTCTCTATCTCCCTCACACACTCTCTCACTCTCTGGCCCGATCCCAACCTAATCCTCCACTTTACCTCCATCTCAGATGATTTCACAGTTGTCACTGAACGCTGAATTTCCTATTTCTTTCTTTCTTTCTTTCATCCCACAGGTTTGGACTGGGGGATCTGCCAAGATGGCGTCCGGATAGTAAACTGGATAGATGAGGTTGGTCTCTCAAGCTGGCAAAAGTTCCCCTCCCGGTTGTGAGCATTCTCCACGGCAGCATGTTAAAACATTCGTGGAAAGGCCTTCACACAGCGGGGGCGTTTTTTGTGCATTTCATTCACACATCAAAATATTATTACTGTATTACTGCTACAAAATAACTGTTGTTTTTGTTATGAATACTTTCACACGGAACACAAATAGTGTTAGCTTTTTGCCCCCACGAACAAAAGCATCAACCAATCATGATGTGAGTGTATATTTATAATAATTTAAAAATAGCCACACAGACTTCAGGTATTCAGATCCACGATGGAAAACTGTATTTTCTTTTCAAGGCTTTGCAGATTCCCTCCTTACGTTCTAAACTTTCACAATAAAAGCCTTATATAAACACATATGACAGTCGCAGAGGATATTTTTGCACTTTCCTGTGTCCTGCCCCCAGAGCGTAAAGACCTTGACGGGGTCTTTTAGCAGGTTACAACATCCAAACCGGAGTCGTTGTCTTTAAAGAACCAGAAGACGAGCAAAATTGCTTCAGTTAACATTAGAACCATCAACATTTCACTAACGAGGCAACAGAGCCTCTGTGTCGCCAGAGATCCAAGCCAAAGGACTTCTCAGAAAGGCACGCACACACACACACACACACACACACACACACACACACACACACACACACACACACACACACACACACACACACACACACACACACTGGCAGCCCGAAGGTCATGATGACATCCCCACCTGTCCCCGACCAATCAACTCTTGTCCACACATTGTGATGGAAGTCTGTGGCTGGATTTCAAGGGTTTGATCTGGAGCAGCCTCCCTGTCTAATTACGGTGAGAGAGGTCACTGTCCATCCTGCAGCTAATGTGGATTTACTGACACTAAATCCTGCCATAACAAGCCATGGAATCTATCTGACAGAAAGAAGAAAAAATAAAAAAAATTCAGCTGTGCAGCATACGTAAGAAGACAAGAGACGGTAGCTAATGGTTTAAAATGCCGCTGAATATGAAATCCCCTCTGTCATGTCCACAATTGTGCCCATTGATTCCCTCCTACAGCTGCAACTCTGTTTTGTTGTCGACACTTCAGATCTCTCGAGCTCCATGCCATGAAGCTACGCCACTGGTATGCAACTACCAGTGGAGTGAAGAAGGACTGAAACGGGGTCAGAATCACTACACTGGGGCAGTGTTCTTGGCATCGACAGCCCCATGTGTTGCCCTGCTGGTTACCACTACACACAGAGGAGTGAGGTGTGGTAACAGTAAACAGCCCAGACACAGGAATGCACAGGGCAGTAAAATGCTATACAGCACCATTCATCACAGCACCGAGAGCTCAGCAGGGGCACACATATCAGTGTTTCCCCCACACGCCGGTTCCCCAAACAGATTTCAGCATACTCTCAGTCTCACTGACTATAATTCTCCCCCACTGTCTATAACTGACTGTCCGACATTCTTGCTGTGTGTCGCTGACGTGCCTGTCAGTGAAGCTTTTTATTAATAGCTCTGTGAGTAAACCATTTGAGGTTTAGCGTAATGCTGCATAGGCCGTGGCGGTGGATGCCAGAGGGGTCACCTCTGGGACAAAACCTCAGGCAATGCCTCTGGAGTGGAAGGGCACAGCAGCTGAGGATTGAAAGGGTATCCCATAAGAATGGGAAGCAGGACATGTTTTCAGGAAGGGACAACTTCACATTGAATGACACTGCAATAAATTGCACTGCGTTGATAGGCGATGATGATAATATATGAGTCAACGTTTGTGTGGACTAACCTGGCATATTCAATAAAAAGTAAGTGTGTGTGACCAATGAGAGGAGGCGCGGCCCATATACACCGCTATGGATCATTTAGTCCAGCATCAACAGAGTAGAGCGGCGGAGCTAAAGCATGTGTGACATTCAGGAGTTGGAGGTGTCTCGGTGTGTGTTTGTACCTTGAGTGCACAGGCGCCCCCAAAGCCTTTGGTGATAAATCCAAACATTTCTGTCCAACTTAAACACAACATAAATCTGTCCTCCGAGCTTGTCAGCAACAAACAGCCTCAGGGACGGATGTGTAAAAGGCAAAAAGCAAAGAGTGACAGCCAGCAATCTATTCTCTGCTCGATGTGTTCCCCCTCACGACAAACACAATCACCGTTTATCTCACTTTAAGGTTTTAAACTTCCTGTCTCGGCTTTTTTCTGTTTCCTAGAAGTCACAGCTTGGTAGACAACCGAGCATGAGCCAGACAATCCTTTATTTGTAGCCAGGGATTCCCGAGGATATTGGGAAGGCAAATGATTTAACAAAGAGCTGGGATTAGAACAGCGTGGAACAAGGTGCTGGGAGCAACAACAAAAAAAGGAAACAATGAGCGATAAGGAAGACTGCACAGGGAAGATAATTAATGAATAGATGTGTCAAATAATACCAGCTGGAACAGTGGGACCTCTTGTCCTACTTCTGCTGCATATTACGCACACACAAAGACGAACGCACACAAATATGGGGGAGGAGGAAGAATTAAAAGGCCGTTCCAGAAGGAATTTACCAACAGACTACCCCATAAAGATGTCTGTATAAAATAAAATATGAAACAGCCCGGTTTATTGAGAAAGACAGTGAAAACAGAGTATAACTTGCAGACAGGGACATTCATAGAATAATGATGGTGAAGCCAGTCAACAAATACTGGTCAAATCGTGGTATAACACAGAACTTTCAGTGATGTGGGGGTTGGCTCAGGGATTTGGTCTTACAAAGGGGGTTCACTTTTATAAGTGAGGCTGTGTCAGCTAATCAGGGCCACAACGGAGACAGACATGGACCCAAAGAAGTGGACATAGCCAAATGATCTAAGAACTATTTATATGGAAATCCTGAACACTGTGTTTGAATCAATGATGCAAGTCAGACCAAGAACATTATATATATATATATATATATATTTTATTTGTTTTTTATATATATATATATTTTGAAATATTTGGCAGATAATGAAACCAGTTTACAGAGGTGCATATTTACTATAATATGTGTAAATTATGAGAGGTATTTTTTTTCAGGGTCAAAGTGCCTTATTTACGTGGTAGGTAATTGAGAGCAGTGATGTGAATAGAGTGTCGGATATGGTGAAGGCCTGACTCTCCCCTCAGCGTCAATGTCTCTCCGAGGCCCAGGAAAGAACCATTGTTCCACCAAGGGACACAAAAAAGGGATTAATTTGAATTTGGTTTACAATGCCATGCCTTTCAAGTTAATCCATCTGGCCTGTGCCCCGGAGTTGCCGGCTACTCCCTCCTTTCCCCATTCACTGTGTCAGTGCTCTTTGTCTACAGTAGGGGTAAATGTCAAATCTACCACTGCTTGGACAGACATAGCCCAGAGAGATACGGATGCAGAAAGAGAAAATGAAGACAGAAAGAAAATAACCTTTTTCTCACTATTAAAGTTGATTTTGATTTATTAATCAGTTTAACTTCCACTCCCAGTGTGTGCTACATGTATGTATATGCAATGCAATAGTGAAAATATCTCTGAATGCAGAGGAATTATGCACGGCACTGTTGTAATTTGGCTTTCACAGATGGAGATCTGGCATTCAGATTCAGAACAGGCTGTGTGAAAAAAAAAAAGAGTCACGTCCTTCCTTCCTTCCTGTGTAGTTACTAAGCGGCCCGAATTATCTGGCACCCCTGCTGAGAGTGTTAAAATGAGTCTCCCGATACATCCATCATGTCTGTTTGCTTCCCCTTCCCCCAGAAATCCAGATTCTACCAAACTGCTATAAAAGGTTTCTGAGGGACATTTCAGTTTGCTTGTTTGCTTTAATTATTTCTTTAAAAATGTAGTTTCTGCCATTCAAACTATCTCCCTCGTTGACATTTTCTAAATGCTGTTGCATTAAAAATGTAAAGCATGCCAGTGGAAGAATTGTGCCTCTAAAAGACCTACAATCGCTCATGCTGTCATTTTCTAAACTTACTGCTCAAATATTGTGGTGGTTTGAAGAGAAGCATCCAGAACGTTTTATGTATCGCTGGTATACAGTATTCAGCGAGCAACGACCCAAAATCATAAAATCTAATTTTACTGCAGAGTGGTTTGCAGAATAGAGTGAGAGGGTGACTGTGAGACTGCAAAGGGAGAAGCGTCTACAGGGAAAACTCAAAGGCACAACATTAAAGACGTTTAAAAAAAAACTCACTACCATCACTGGCTAGAATAATAGCAGTGCCTTCCTTCACGCCCTCTCTGACCCCGTGGCTGCTGCCAGAGGGACGGTCGCACCGCTGACCTCACGGCTCCCACAACGCAGATCAACTGAGGACAAAACCGAACAGTTGCAGCAGACATCTGCATGCTGGTGTGATGTGGAGAAATGACTGAAGGATCCAGATTGGGCTTTTTGAACCTAGTTAACAAGCCTTTCAATTAGCAGGAACGGCAGTCTGCAGCAACACATATCACTAAATGCAGAAAAATGGTTCATTTGGAGCTGAACTTAATGAATGCAATTCATCTTGCTCCCGAGAGAGCTAAGTAAAACACAGATAATGTATACAACGAACAACGGAGAGCGAACACAGATTTTAATTAGAGATGTTTTATCAAACAACTCCGCCGTCTCAGCTGATGTCCTCCTGGCGCCGTTTAAATACCCTCCTGCATAAATCAGGAGTAGATTATGCTTAGAAATCAGTATAACTGTCCTCAGATTCTGAAATATGGTCCTAATGTTCTACTTTTTCTTCACTTAACTTCAGCTCCAATAACAGTACTTCCTATTGTCCTTATTACAGCAAAGGGATTTCTTGTTAAAGTAGCCTAAGACAGACCAAACCACGGTGGAATAACAATTAACAAGTCTGCTCTGATATATTATTCATACGTAGCTGTTTGCTGCGCACAGAGATGTTCAAAGTGTGTGGCAGTAATGATGCCAGATGATCTCTGCATACAGATTGATCCCAACTTAAAAGGTATTGTCATATTGACTGTCAAAACATTGTAAGTAAAGCATCTTTAAAATAAATCCAAAACCTATGCAGCTATATGGCTGTTACTGGATGAAGACCTCCAATGATAACTGAAAATAAATGAAGAAAAGAAATTGGATAACCACATTTAATTAGGATGAATACAAAAGCACAAGGCCAACTGCGATGCCTAAGGGGGGCACTGTACTACTCCAATTACAGATTTGTTTTTTTGTAGGTCAAATCTCAGTAGTATGGCAAGGATTTAACTAATATTCAATTACACATTGGCTTAGTTCTAATATAAGCCAGTAGATTTAGCTGTCAGTCAAAGTTTGACAGCATGCCGCATTTAAACTAGAATATATGGACACAGTGTGGTGGCCATGACAGATGTGTTTAAGCTACAAAGATGCTGCATCCTGCTTGGACTTCCTGGTACACAAGCACACTGTCAACATTGTTTATGAGAGGTCTTTTTCACATGCCGCAAAACGTCTGTGTTCTGGCCAATGTCAAAAGTGGGATTCATATTGCACGTTGCATAAACTGCACTGTGATTTCCACAATGCTGCAATTCTGCAGTACTACATTTGAAAGTGTGTACTGTGGCCAGAAGTACAACACATTGTGAGGCTTAGAATTGGAGAAATGCAGCATGCAGAGCCCCCCACACAGTGAAGAGGTGTATTGAGGTAGACAGCTCATACCACCCGTCTCCCATATAACATTAGTCCTGGCTGTGTGTTGCACATTCCAGCCCCCCTGAGAGTGTCAGGGAAGTGGGGCCCCTCCATTGCGGATCCATCTATAGAGTGCTAATCCACCGCTGGGCCATGCAAGACAGGGGACGACCAAACATAAATAAATAAGAATGAGTCAAATCTCTGTCTGCTTTTCCCATTTCAATCAAGTGCTTGGATGGAAACCAGACGGCACGGTCACCTCCAAGGGTCAGACCTGGCTCAATTAGAAAGCCCCTAACTGAAGAAAAGCAAGTGATTATTTTTAAGCTCTTAAAGTGTCTCTCCCTGCTGGCTGAGAAGTGGGGATCAGGAAGATAAAAAAAAGTGGTACTTTTGCCACCAAATCCGCCTTTTTTCCTACACCGCCTGTCAAAATGTATAAAGTTCATAAACAGAGACAGCCGGGATTAAAAGGTGCAAGGAGGGAGGTCAGAGACAAGCGGAAGGGAGATTGAGGACCCGACTCTGTCTGACAGATACCAGTTGACTCGACCGCCAGCGTCAAGCTCAGGCTGAACACCAAGACCACACCGCTGGAGGAAAAAAACACGGAGGACTGCAGGTACGGTGATGTCTGGAAACGAAACCCTACTCTATTTATTAAAATAAAGAATGGAATACATGCTGGGGTTAGTGGTCTCTGTACCCAGGAAGCATTATCGTGTAAATGGTAGTTACTGTACAGTAAAAACCCTCATTTTACAGATGATAGCAGCTCGGCCTCAGAGAGGGAGGGCTGCATTCTAAACATAAGTGCTCTTCAGGGACACTATCCCTGCTTTCTGTCTGCACTTCAAACAGAAGCAGCTGAAGAGCTTCCATTTCCATTGCTGAACACTATGCACTTTGTCTATGAAACTTCCATATCGCTTTCTCTCTGGCAGTATCCGTGTGCATGCATGACAGGTGCACAGGTTCGTGAAAATAGATGAACCCCTACCTGGCTATGTCGTGTTTCTCCTCAGCACGCATTGGCTTCCATAAATAACTGAGGAGTTTTTAAAGCGGTGTTCTATTTGGGAACTGGGTATTTCATTAAAACTCTGCTTGATACCACAGTTCATTTGATTACCTTGATGACATCCAGCTAGTTGTATGCTCTACAGCTGTACCTCTATCTACTTTCACTCATCACCCAAAATACAATTCCACCCTGAGCAAAGCACTACTAAATTTCATTATCCAATCCCTGTAATTTGCGCAAATATGGTGATGACACTTCTTTGGATCGGGAACAAAGCAATAATATTGGTAAGAAAAGGACAGCTGGGGGCAATGGTAGTTCAGTGATGCAGTAATCCTGGTGGGCGAAAATGTAGCACAAGAATCTGTCCAAGTTAACCACTGTTTACTATCTATGTCGCACTGTGTTCCTGACCCGAGGGTCATACTGTGGCGATGTCCATATCAGACTGAGTACCTCCTCTCTTGGTCCAGTCCGGAGACATTTAAGTCTGTCAGCCATTTACAGGCCGATGCTGTCAGCAGGACGGAGTGATGCTGAAGCTCCCTGATGAATACAGGCATGTGGAGGATATAAATCGGTTTCATATGGAGCATGTCCATACACCCAAAGTGCACATATAAGTACACACACATGCACACTTCCACACATCCACACCCGCACACATCACTGCTGAAAGATTTTCCCTTGGGTCTCATCCGTCTCACTTTGTTCCACAAACTCACCCACGATCATTTCAGAAAAGGGAGAACCTTCACGAGCATCTGTTTAACTTAGTTCTACAGGAGTGCATCCGAACAGGCTTGACATCAAAGCTGACCGATGAATATAGTCCATACAGCACTGAGCAACTATGAGCACTCAGGACAACTGGAGATATGGGACTAAGAGGAGCTATGATTACGGCATGGAAAAACCTGACAATAAGGAACTCCATTGTGCACTTGTGACCGGGTTCCCATAATGGCCTGGATGTAATGATACATGGTTTTTCACAATTAGAATGAATAATTTGCACATGTATGATCTCAAAACTGCATTCTATCCTGTCTCAACTCTGCAACATCCAGGCACGCTGAAGAGGAAATTACAATGCTATGGAAAAAATTGGAAAACACTGATATATCACTGTTACACAAATTAAATATGGCTTGACACTCCTTGACCCGTCCAGGAAACTCATTAAATCTATCGACATTCCCTGTCTCTTTAAAGATATTCCGAAAACCCCATGACCAATGGAAAACCTGTTCAGATAAAAATATTTTCCTATTACTTGAGAAAACCCTGATATTCATGGTAATGCAGGTGTGTATTTAATGTAGTCCACCATCTCCATCCAGCAAGCCTTTTGTCTACAGGCCGAATAGATGCTCATTCTCCATCTGTGACTGAGAGGATTAACATACAGGCACACGGAGAGTCTTATCTCACCTTGCAGAGATAAATCAGGCAGGGATACGACGCTGCCCTGGAGAGCACCAGCGAGGGAGATGGAGGCATTTGAACAGAGAAGCCACACAGTCTGCTCGCCAGACTGTTTGTTTAAAACCTGCTTTAAGGGTTTATGCTCTGCTCTGCCTGCCCTTAGGAATGAGCGGCCAGTGGCCGTGGCCTCCAGGGTTGTTTGGAATGGGCAAAATGGTCACCTTGATCTCTTCAACTGTGACAGTTTCCAGACAACATGAGACAGAAAAGCTGTCTGCTGACAACTTGGCCTAGTTTTTCTCTACAACTGACCAGGGCCTGATTTTTCACCTTTCTTGGGAATATCCTGACGCCCTCTGCTGTATGCTTGTGTTGTGGTATGAAAACAACAAGAAGACATGCTTGTTTTAACAAGTCGTAAAATAAAAATCTGACCTGTAGTCATCAAATACACACATGGAGATCACTTGTGGCAGCAGCCAACCAGAATGTCTCTGCCTTCACATTGCCATGCGAACTGTGACACACTGTTCTAATACTCGTGTGCACTGACTTAAATAAAAAGATCTATGTCAAAAAGCAAATTCGGACATTTCTCTTGCACCCAAGAGTACATGGCAATGTGAACGTTATTGGACTCCTTACAGCTTTATGGTCAAGATGAATAACAGTTGATGTTCAAAATGAATATATTTATAGTACAGAGGACAGCTATAATAACATCTGTGTGTCTGGAGGACAAAGCTGACTTTATGTGGCTTCGCCTAAGGGGAAATACTTGGAATCTTGTGCGGGATGAAAGGAAACCATATTTTCTGATACAATTCAAGCTTGAGAGTGCTGCAGCAGAAATTCTTTTTTTGTGGCAAAGTGAACAAAAAAAGAATCCAAGTAGTGTTAATGCATCTGAGTGGTAGGTCTTACACACTATTTCAATAAAAAATGACGTGTGTGTGTATGTGAACCACCTAAAGCAATTAGAAATATTGATCTGCAGAATGGTATCAACAATCGTTAATTACAAAGAGATTCCGTCTAAATGAATACCCGGTGAGATGCACATTTAAGAGAGAATACGCCATCAGGAATGTTAGTGGTCATGTATTTCAGGCATAAATGATGAAATACATGTGCCTGATGGGCTGAGGATAAGTGTAATTATGATTCTGAAGGGAGATTCAACGTCATTATGGGACTACTTTAACAACTGATGAGATCAGGAACGCACTCACATCACCCAGAGTCAAAGTGGAGGCTATAGCTGATAATGAAGACAGGTAAGGAATGATATGTTTAGAAAGAGGATACAGATGGTGCTGGAGAAAAGAGTTCTTTCATCTGAAAACGCTGTCATTAATTTTTGCATATAAAAAAAGTTCACCGCCACAAAGAGGGCATCCTCGTCGCGGTGACCTCTGGGCCGTGAAACATCAATGGCTCAGGTGCAGGCCAACTGTTCTATTGAAGGTGGGAAGCTGAAAGGAATCATAGCAACTTCAAAGAAACCATTGGCGAGACCGAGAGAAAAAAAGAGAGCACTTATAATAGTTGACATCAATCAATAACAGTTTGGGGAAATGGATTGGACTAAAAGCAGTGTTGCAAGGGAGAATCAAGATTCGGAGCCTGAACGAGAGCGCGATGTGCCACGAAGAGTTTAAGGGCATGAATTACATTTAAGAGCAACTCGCATTGTGAACAAACACTGCAGCGCCACGGGATGAAAGCCAGCTGTCAGGCCACAATGGCAACTGAGTGCTTCACCGCTGAGGATAGTGTCTGTTTGCCAACAGCAAATAACCGCCTCTGGCCCATTTAGTGCCATCTCTTTTTATATTCTGCAAACAAAAGCAGTCTGCCACTGAGATGACACAAGCTCTTCTCAGTGGCTACCACTACACCGCCCGATCAAACACCGCGCTGTATGTGGAACGAGCCCAAAGCCAACACAGTAAAGAACTCTGAACTAACCCGAGTACATGCACACTGCACACTGCCAGGCCAACACAGAGGAATTCTAAGTCCCTTCTGTTTTGCCTCATTTGTTATCCTGGCATCTGCTTTGCATGGAAAAGTGTTCATTGGTCATGCAATCAAGTTTAAGAGGAAAACAAACGTATCAAACAAGACCAGTTTTAAAGCGACACAATTCCTCGTACAATATTCTAGACCTGAAGTCATGACAGGCATATTGACATTAGTCAGTTGAACGGAAGTCCAAAGTCACGTAAAAACACAAACTGAAGCCATAACATAGAGCATGAGGAATCTTCTGGTAGAACAGACTGGTATAAAATGGCCCAATGCCACGGGGCTGCCAGTGATTTGAAAAAAAAGGAACGAGTAAAAAAGAAAAAAAGAAAAGAAAAGTTGAGACTGACTAAAGAGAGATATCTCAGCTGGCAAGTGCTCAAACAACCACCGAGTGCAGGCACATGTAGCTATAAACACACACACACACACACACGTTCACAAACAAATGTCACACAAACACGCACATCACACTCTCTGGGACACGCACACATACATTCTATGGCAGTGTGCTTATAGGGAGTTGCCAGCTGTCGGAGATCTTTGAGAGAACAGAACACCACCTGTCCCCTTATCTTCCCCTCAAGAGCCAAGAGAGAGTCTCCGTCCAACTGGAGCCACCTCCATCTACTCTCTCATCCCGTGCTTAATGGCAGCTTGTCCTCTATTTTCTCCTCAACAATTTATCCCTGTCTTTGTTGTTCCTTCCCATCTCTCCTTCTGCGCGTTTGATCTCAAAGCACTATATTCTGTGCAGTTCTTTTGAAGCACATGAAGGCTTTTCTGAGAAGAGAGTAATCTCAATGTTGTACCTGATGGGTCCTGCTGGTGATGAGGCCTGATGTTTGAGGTTTAGATTCAGGTTAGGGAGACATCTTCGCCAGATGTTGTTCCTGTTGTTGCCAGATAGGAATCTGGCCATCAGGTCAGTGACAGTGTGTGTGTGATGGGGTGCAAGGTCAACATTTTTCTGTCTCTGTGTTTACATTTTCTCACTCTTTCACCTCTGTGCTATTGTTTGGGTGAAGATAGATTGATGGAAGCCAGGCCAAAGCATGGGCCAACCCCAACCTTAGCTTAACCTATTTCTGCTGCGTACTGTGTAAACACTGGCCAAGGTGATACCCTCACGCAACCCTAGAGTAAGCACACATGATAGCCAAATCAGTCCTGGCTCTGGGATTAAAACAGAGCTACCAGGCTCTGCTACAGTCCATTACTGATTGTGAGCACAGTGTTAATGGAAGCTTTGCTGGTAGCAGTTAAAACAGGGAAGCATTCTCACAATCTGTGTTGGCAGCTAGAGGGACGCTCGTCAAATAAAAGCAGCATGTGCAGTTTCCAGGTAACCAGCTGTAGTTAGAATGTGTGTATGATGGCAGTGCTAATGGGCCAGAGATCCTCTAGGAAATGTACACAGACACACACACACATGCACGCACACAGAGCTGCATGATCATACTGTACACACAGCACAGGAGCACTTTAGCCTGGGGAAGGCTGGTGGAGGAAATGAGTGATGGTCCAACCGGCTGTCTGGAAAAGATGGTCTGACTCGTGCAGGCCGGGCTGATGTTTTTCAGTCAACCTGAGCAGCACTATAACAGATGGAGGTCACCACTGGGTAGCACAGCTAAAATTAACCCAGCAGCTTAGCATGAATTAAGCTGGGCCCCTGGGCAGGGAGCTTGCATCCCACAGGATTGAGGCGGGTGCTGGGCAGGGAGTACCAGGCCGGCAGGCATCAGACCGCAGCTGAGAAAAGGTTTCACGAAAACAGCAGGGTCGCCTCTGTCCCAGAGCAGTCACTCCAACTCCTCTGAGGTTGAAAGTGAATTTACATGGCAGTGGTGAACCTTGGGTAATGTGATTAAATCCTGGCAACACACTGAGCGATGATTAACTTATTCTCTCCCCTCTCTGTGCCCTTCCATGCTGCTTCTTGCATCTCTGTCAGGCAATCAATAAGCTATTATAGCTCCAAACAGTAGGGTAAATTAACTTACGGCTCCACCTGCAGAGTCGGCACTCTCCACTAATCCCATTGGCAGGGAAAAACGAGACTGGACACAAAGGCAAGGCCCCCAGATCATCTGCTATTGCACCATGAGTATCGGCATGATGCTCACATAGAAAGCTAAACAGGTTCTGAGGACCAGACATGGAGCTAGTGGTTACATTGGAGAGTAGGGGAGATTTGCAGCGTCCCTTCTGAGTGAGTACTGCACCACGAGTACAAGAAAGGGATTGTGTGAAACACTGCGGATTCTGGTTAAATGCGTGTTGAAAACTGCTATATGTGAGTGTCAAATCCTATGCTATTTTTAAGGAAGTAAAGCACTCTGTAAAAAGGACAAGCTATATCCTGCCCGGTCACCGAAGGACTTTCTAACCCATCCATCAGATTGGAGCCAATCGGCTAAATAGAGCTGAGGCACCACTGACAGATTAGAATCTGATATGAGTGCAAGGCCTAGAAGGAGAGAGCGAGAGAGAGAGCAAGAGAGAGCGAGAGAGAGAGCGAGAGAGAGAGAGAGAGGTCTGGAAGGGAGAATAGAAATGTCACCCCCGAGCCTAACAGCAGCACTATGGTCATACAATACCGGGCCTCACTGTGTCAGATGTCAGCTATTTCAAACTCACCCACAGCAACAGACTACTGTTTGAATTTTGAATGGATCCTCTCCACTTCTCTCCTTTTACACATGACGTCCCCCTGTCTGTCTTTTATCCAACCCTTTGCAGTATATGGTTACATGGAGATCCTTTTGTATCCTTGCCACACCCTGTTCAGAAAGGTCACGCAGGCACAAAGAAGAGGTGAGGGTGTATCTGTTCTATTCATCGCATAGTCAGGCTGCCCTTCTCCTTATGCTCCTAATTAGACTATTGTATATGTTTACATATACTCCATTGACAATGATGTAGTTAGGCCTGGGGTGTGTAAACATCATTCTGGAAGTTAATAAGAAGAGACAGATGTTTCAAACTAAATCTTTTTCAGATACGAGCTGCTTGCTCTGTGCATCCTTTTCTTCGCATGCCCTTTGCCATTAGTGCATCATTACTGTGGTAATGGAGTCAATCCATTCATTTGTAACATGAGACCTCGTATGCTGAATATCTGGGGCTTAGAAAATTAACTGCTGGCATTACAGAGAGGTCAGGGAAACTGAAAGCTTGCATAAGAACTACGTCGTGATAATGAGCAACAACGCTCGCTCATACCAGGCCCTATTTTAAGACACGCTCTTGTATCTGTGACACGGCAAGGAGAGACTAATTTTCTCCCAATTGTTGCTTTAATGATCAGATTAGCTCCCATAGCAACCAAGGACAATTAGATGGCAATTGAATGTCATCATGTATCGCCTGTTTGCGTTTGTCATTGAGTGGTGACGAGGCTGTTGCTGTCCACAGTCGGCAGAGAGTAGACTGCCTTTCATTTGTAGTCGGACAGCACAGGGTAGATCATTATCAGTGTTTGGCGCTGCTGCTCACCTCACCAGCTCTTCCTTCCTGTCTTACTCCAAGCTCAGCAACATGCTACAACTCGGATACAATTTCAGATGCCAACCCTCTGTTCCCCTTTTCCGTCCCTCCTCCTTCGCATTGGCCTTGGGAATAAAGCCTGTCTTGCCTCAATATGTTTCTCTTCACATGAGACAGAGTGAGGGAAAGTAACAGAGTGGGGAAGAGGGTGAAATAGAAACAGAAAGGAGAGGTAAACACAAGATAGCATGTTGCAGAGAGAAGATATCAGATAAAGGCTGCAATAGCACAAGGGTGTCACAGGCCCCGTGTTATCAGCTCAATGAACCTGAGCAGAGTCCTCCTATGGGTACTGTTAAGCAACTAAAACTCTGCCTCTCAACACCTCCACAAACGCAACCACTCGACAGCTCACAGATACTTGTTATGACCCAAAAATATACTTTAGGCCAGAACCTAGTATGCGATTGTTACTGTGCCAATATACAGATGTGCTGTATGTCGACTCATGCTGGTTTATGGTACAGTTTACCATAAAGTGCTTTGTTTCACTTTAGCAAAAGCAAATGAAACTCAGTATTTTGGAGCGAGCTTGTCAAGTACGTGCCTGACATTTCACTGCTCTTGTTTTGTACCATTGCTGTGCTTTATTTCACAGCTAGATGTGTCTGCTGAGAGTTAGAGCATAGCTGAAAAACTATCAATAGGTGGCCAATTGGTGGTCTGTCTCCTGGGAGTAGACGGGTCTGTCTCCAGTCAAGACGGGGAAAGAACGGAAAAAAGGCCATCACAAGGTCCATGCAGGCTCACCTTAAGTGGACTAAGTCTGACCCTTGAGCACATTTTTTTTTTAAACTTTGCCAAAATATGTGCCCCTTGTGCACATTTTTTCTAACTTTGCGAGAATGCTGTCTGAAAATCCCTGAAGTTCCAGTCTCCACACTCGTTAATCCTCCCTAACTCCATCGTCTCGGATCGAGGAGCATGATAGAAGGTTTCAAGTGAGGGCTTAACCCAGGTTTAATAACCAGAGCATGTCCGCGGACCAGAACACCTCGTCATATGACCAGACACTAGAATGCAAGCACACGCACGCACAAACTTCACATACACACACAAATCCACGCACAGCCTCTCAGGCCACAGGAGAGGCTCAGACCAAGAGGAGATTACACCTCAAAACAAGAGTAATACCCAGGTCTCCGCTGAAGAAGTGGAGATTAAAGTCAGCAGCATACATTCATCTGGTTCTCACAAGCACTGACACAGCTCACCACCAAGAGCATTTATCACATAAGGAGCAAAACCAAAGACACATCTGAGACGAAACATGTTAATACAAGATGCACATTAAAAAGAAAATACACTTAGAGCACACTGAGACATGCACACGCACAAACACAGATGGTTTTTAAGAGGAGAGGAGGTGAAGGTACTCAGGTGCTATCAGTTGAAGTACAGGACTGCTGGACTCAAGTGTTTGCATACTGTATCTTATCTGCCCTAGACTAGCACTTCATAGTATTAATATCATACTTGACTATCCTGGGAGCCTGCACCCATCCTACCCATGATCCTGTTCTGAGCTTTAGCCAGAGGCAAGGATTACATAGAGATGAATAAGCAGTCACTGTGGCGACCAGAAAAAGAAAAAAAAAAGCTCTGACGCACACGAGTCTAGGGAAGTGTCCAGACACCCAGACAGAAAGCTCTGCTTTTTCAAAGACATCCCGAGATATCTGGACAATGTCAATGTGTGTAATGGACGGACTGCAAAAACCTCCACAGAAACAGAGGAGAGGGCTTTAAGTGGACTCAATAAGTCAGCATTCCCTTCCTCTTTAACGGAGACACGCCATTTACTACATGGATGCACACTGAGAGGAAATCCGAAAAAAGGCAAGAACCAAGAGGACGTCAATGTGAACAAGCTGTGTTTAGCACATCTGGTGCATTTTACTCGTTATCTTTATAGAGAGAGATCAAACAGGGAAATATCAATTCCACTAAAGGGACCAACACAAGCTAAGCCTTCTGAATAAGTATTTTATGTTGAGTTTAAAACCGTGTTCGCCAATGCTCTTTGTTTATCGCTTTGTGGTGCAATTTCCTCCCTAATTCCACCCGTGACAAAATGATAACGCAGATGATAAGATACGGAGTGGGTGTCACCGGGAATCACATGGAAATTAAATTGTCTCTCGCTCTGTTCATTTTCTCATTGTCTCAAAATCCTAAACGGTGTCCAGCTTGGTCTTCATCCTGTGTCTTCTGTAGGAAGACAAGAGACAGACGGAGGGATGGCGGGGGTTGTGATGTACTGTTGGAGGCCATGTCCCCCTCGTCTTCCCTGGCCCAGCGGGCTGTCAGAGACGGGTGGAGCACGGAGTGATTGATGGGACTTTGGGCAGGCTCCTTTACCCACGCCTGTACACCTGCCCCTTTAGCTCATGTACTCCTTCATGACTCCTTCACACAACGCTAGACATTGTTCACCAGGGTGTAGACACACTGACACCTCACACACTCCCCAAACACAGCAGGTCTTGCTTCACCCAATCTTGTTCTTCATTCTGATATAAACCAATCCATTCATACTACTTTCTCTCACTCTGCAGGATGTGTGTTCTCTTTTGGCTTGCCGCCAGTGTTTGCTGTAAAACAACACAAAGCAGCTAAAACTCTGTCAAAAAGCCGCCCTGCTTCCCTGCTCTGGCGCTTATCCGCTGCTACACTGCACTCTTTCCCATGGTGAGCGTTTTGAGCTCTTGGCCTCGCATCTCGCCAGCAGTATTAGTGTTGGAAGGGGGGGGCGAGGTTGTGCTTGTGTGTTTGTGCATACCGTGCTAAAAATCCCCAAATCAGTGTGACATTTGACACATTTGACATGACTGAAAGAGACATGAGCATCGTCTTTCCCTTCACTGCAGGCTGCTGTCACTGCAGTGAGGGACAAATGCATTTTGGGTCAATTATGTCAGCCAATATCTGCCAGGACGCGTCTTACATATTTTAACATGGTGCAAGTTTTAAGGCACGTATTCTGGTCACTGAGTGCAGTATGGGATCAGAGGCACCACGCATTTGTTTTGTATTGCAGAAATTCTCCACTAAAAATGGCCTTTTGGTTTTGACCAAAGACAGCAAATAGATGCTGCAAGTTTAATTGCATGGATTGCATTGATTTATGCAAACACCCCGAAGTGCTAAATATGCCATGTTCAACAGACCACACTCAACATGCATGATAAAAATGTCTCTCTGCATATATGGATTGATGGAAGACTAATTGAAAATATCTTGCCTGCAGCACTAACAGCATTGGACTTAAATAGCCACGGACAACAGAACACACTACTAACTATTGAGAGAAAGATACAGACAAAAATAAACCATTTATCAAATTATGGTTACATACAGGGATTTTCTGTGAAGCCAACGCATGCCAAACTTTTTACACTGGTATGACACAGTTTTCTTAGCAAGACAAGTTCAGCTTTGACATCCACACTGACTTACACACACACACACACACACCACTGGGCTCCGAGATTGTGGAAGGGGCCTGCATTCCAACATAAACCAGATTGGAGTGGAGGCCAAGGAGAGTCTGTGGTGTGGAGCCCACGCCTCAGCTGCCTGTTGACTCATGAAGCAGACCCTGGCTGTGCCGTTTGCACCAATTTGCTCAGAACCTCCCTGAGACAAATAACTGCCACGGAGCTGTAACACACTCTGCCTTCAGTCCCCTGGCAGCTTGCCAGCACACTCACTGCTGCTTCTGCTGGGGTTAGCCGTCCTGATTTGTTCTCCTTCTGCTCTTGCTCTCTCTCTCGCTCTCTCCTTCTCCATTTCTTTGTCTCCACCTCGCTCACTTTTTTTCATAGTATCATTTTATTATTGCATATTGTCGAGGAGAATAAGGAGGTGAAAAGGAGTCCGCATGGTACCAAAAATGACAGAAACAGAGGGAGAGACGTGAGCAAGTTCATGAATACTTTTTTTTATACTGATGCACTAAACTGCCACTCTTTTAATAAGTTAATGAAAGGCACCATGACTAATACATAATTACTGTGGCTCCAGGTAGTGACACAGTTTCAGTCACGGGGCTTGTTCTATTTCAGAGGGTAGCAGTGGAGAAATAATGAGGAGTAAAGAGTTGAGTTGGGTGAGGGCAGGTTCAAATTAAAGTCAGATGTCATGTGTCAAGAGCATGGAGAAAGTTTGTTGTTGTTTTTTTTTGGGGGGGGGGGGGGGGTGTGTGATGAATATTAAAGATAAAGATCTGAATCTTTGAGATATGCATTTCCTGCGAGAGAGACAGGCGTGTCCTCAGATCAGTGGGTGGTGGCCATGCTGCTTTTCGACTAGTGCATGCCAGCCAACTGTCCTCCGCTCTGCAGATGACCCCTAATCTGTCAGGATGAACCCTGCCTCCTTCAACACATCCGGAGCCCCGACCTCCCCCGAGTAATCGAAGGGTCAGGGATGCCAGCTGGCTGCACATGGTGAAGGACATTCCACATGAGCATCAAGATCAATGAGATTCGGAGATAAACTTGGCTGACTGGAGTTATATGCAATGGGCCAAATTCAAGTAAACACCCTTTTCGCTTCTGTTGTTAGTGGCTGTAAAAAGTAAACTCTGCCTGTGTATAGAGGAGTGTGTGGATTCAAGGCCTACAGCCAAACGTATGCGGTCAGCATTGTGCAGTCAGCCAGGCCACTAGACAGCAGGCCCTGAGGTTATCGCCTGCTCAAGTGGAGCACTGGGCCGTCCATTACCTCACTTTACTATCTCTGCATCCAGGAAAAGGGAAACAAGCTATTCAGAGAGCTTCTCATGGGCCTCCTCCACAGTGCTGGGTAAAGGGAATTACTGTGACAGTTTACAGTGTTCTGCACACATATTGTGTCAGTGATTACAAAATAAGTGAGTGCATTCTCCATTACATTCTCTAACAGATGTTTGGTTTTGGAGAAAACATGAATGGCATCAAAATATGCACAGATTATGGAAACAAAATCCTAATGTTTCGAATACTTTTTTAGTAACAATTTCAATGTGGCCTTTCTGGTTTTAGTTATTTATCAACTGGAAGTTGTTGAGCACAAAGGAAGTTCATTATTTAATGTTGAAACCTCTAATACAAAAAAAACAATCACACAATGGGAGAATAATCCTATCTTAAGCCTGTTTGAATACACAAGTCAAACAGGATTCATGGTAATGCATTAGCCCAGGCTTTCGGTAAAGAGGCTGAGATAGAGAGCTTGTGGGCTGTACTGTGCATGTGGTTAATGATAAACCAAACAAAGTGGGTTAGCTCTCCTAGCCTGGCAAAACAGGACTTGTTGAAACTTGGATTATGTTAACAATCGCTGTTGAGTAAGGGAAACTGTAAAAGCCTGGCTCTTAGAATAACATCGACAAAAAGTTGTGTTTTTAGCTTTTAAAGTGAAAACGTTAGAGGCGGAGGACTAGGCAAGGTAAACACAATTAAAACCACAACTTCCTTCTTTGAAATTTCATCGGAAATTAAAAGCCATGTGGTTCCCTCAATTTACATGGAGTCTAAGTAAAAATACATGTCAACTCAAAACAGTTAAGGTATGACAAGCATCCTTATTGACAACTTAGCATCCAAAGGGCATTAAAACGTCTCTTAAAAGCCCTCCGTGAGCCATATTTATGTCTTCAAGTTTCTTCACTCTGGAAAGACCACTTGTGTGTTTCTGGCCTGTTTTCTACGGCCTTTATTCTTTGGCAGGGTTCTATCCCGGTTGCTCCGACAACATAATTATATGTAGTTAGGCATGAGCTGCAGAGACGGGAGTGAGAGATACCGACTACGCGAGGAGGAGAGAGAGGGCTGGAGCACAGTGGCTTGTCATTATGGGTCCGTTTGAACCTTATACAGAATGGGCAGCCCAAACCGGAGACTGAGCCAAGGGTCCTCTGGTCCTCACGAGTCCTGCCAAGTCTTGCGTTTTTCTACTTGAGAAACCCACCGAAACACTGTATATCATGTGCTGCCAAGGAGAATACATTTAGCATCATGGACAGGTCATTTGTATTTTTTTCTTATATCCACAATTCATACACATAATTAATTTGCCTCTAATGTAGTTTGGATAATTACATTTAAATTGTGCCAAATTGTAATTGTTATTTTCAGAAGTTTGGCCGGCATTAGATATTGGAGGACATATGAGGACACCTGAAAGGAGACAGCTGAGCTCATGGAATACATTATAAAAACACATATTATTATAGGGAAACCTGTAATGGTCTCTAATCTAATGCTTCTCACTGAACATTTCACTTCGCTGACATTGAGGATGGAACATTTTGAAAAAGGCATTAAGAGCAGGGCAGTTTGTGGCATCTGGACTCTCCAGACACCTTTCATGAAGAAACACAGCACGCAGCTCATACCCACGACCATCACCCTTAAACAGCCTGAAGCCCATGCCCAGACCAGCAATCCACCAGATATCCCATATTCAAACACACACACACACACACACACACACTTCTTTCTCTCCTCATCTTGATCTGATTACAGTGAGCGGGTTGGTGACAGACTCTGGGCATGCTTGAGGGGCGGCTGATATCTGAGCTCTCCTCCTCAGCCTTCACTCTTAGCCAGTCAAGAGAGTAAAGAGATAATGTGTATGAAGAACTGACCTCACCAACGACAGCAGCCTTTAAAGAGTCATGGGAACAAATTTGTCAACACAGGTCACCACTCACAGAAAGACTAAATGGTTTAGAAAGATTATTGTCTCTTCCTTCATCGCAAACCCACTGACTGCCAAATATACTCCTAGCTAATATGTCTCCACGACTGCTTGTTGACTCTAGAGATGCTTAAATCCACTTTAGATCAAAGCCAGCCTGTTGTTGCATGAGAGTGGCAGACAATAAAGGGAATAGCGTATACTTCAATGAAAAGAGTGGGAAAGCTCCTTATTAAAAGATGACAAAACACAGATGCAATGATTGCATTCCTTTTCGATATATAACCTCATATCTAACTCTCGGACAAAAAGCAGAAGCAGGGCCAAAACAGAAAGGGCTTTGTACCCATTGTACCTCCTGACCACCTACCATGGGCCCTTTAGTGAAGCACTCACCCTGGAATGATCAGGCCACTTCTCCCCCAAGACTCCGCAGCCCTACTGAGACCGCTGGGCCAAACACATCCTGCCCATCTCCTAAGAGATTATCCAACTCAATGAGCACATTGAGCACAGAAACACTGAAGGAAACTGGAGCCTGCTATTCAGCCCAAATCTAAACCCAAACTCTTCCATTCACGCTCACGGTAAGGTCGAAGAAGAAATAAGAGGATGTGTTGCACTTACTGGCTACTTCCAGCGAGGCGTTGTGGCTCACAGCCTCTCCCAGGTAGTTGCGGGCAACACAGACATAGGAACCCTCGTCCGGTTTGCTCCGTCGTCCGTGGACGATGCGAAGGAAGAAGAGCGAGCCGCTCGGCAGCAGCATGCGCTGAGAACGGGGATTGTCCCGGTCCGTTTCCACCCGCTCTCCGTCCTTGTACCACTCCACTGTCGGGGTTGGCCGCCCCTCCGCTTTACAGTTGAGAGTGGCGGGCTCCCCCTTGGAGACAATCAGGTCAGAGGGGTGCTCCACTATCCGGGGTGGAGTGTCCTCTTGGCGCAGACGGGATCCTGAGAAGAAAGGGCAAATATGAACGTTTATATCTGGGAGGATTTACACTGTTGGATGGATTCCAAAGTCCTTATTTAACTCTGTTATGATGAAATATGTTTCATAGGACCTACATGCCTGTTGTCGTGGACTCTATAGGACAGTTTTAAAGGCAGCTATACCTTCCTCTGGATATATGTTATTAACATAGCAGGCATCCTTGAAATACCCAGCAGAAATGTTTTAACCATGCAGGGTTAGTATTGCATTCAATTTCCATGTTCCTGTTCTAACTATTGACTCTTGGGAAAAACATTTTTATTAACATGTTAGGATGAGTAACGTCCTAGAATGGATATTGATGCTTCTTCACTTCTCCACAAAATATAACTATATTAATATATTCCTTTTACATAAAGACAATCATTTGAAAGAAGGTCCAATAACAGGTACTGCTGATGTCAGTAGTAGAGAACAAATAAACTACCATTCTGTGAGAGAAGTAACCCTTTAATTACAGGAACAGCTCCTTTATTTAAGCTCCGCACCGCTCCAGCTATGCGACTCCATCATTTCTCAGATCAAAGAGCAAAGAAGAAGAAAAAGGAGGCATCAGTAAACAGGAATATGACAGCCCTTTAAGGTGAAAGGTAATTAAAAGATAAATGATCACATATGGATGCAGTGCATATCTCCGGGACAAAGAAGGAGCAGGTGTAGAGATTACTCTGTTGGAGAAAGACAGAGGGGGCAACAGCAGTGCCAACAGCAGTGCCAAGGGGGTTAACACCCCAGTGCTATCTCAGGCCATTACTAAGGCTCCCCGACCAGTCAGCTGTGGCTATCAAACCTGCTTTACATGCAAATTAGCTTCCTGTTGTTAATTCCTGAAGGGTGGGACTTGATGGCTGTGAAGGCATTGTGTGTCTCCACACAATAGTATGTATGTGTGTGTGTGTCTGTGTGAGGGTGAGAGAGAGAGAGAGAGAGAGAGAGGGGGAGAGAGAGAGGGAGAGAGACTTCCCCCCACTTGCCATATCTCCCGGCATTGGCCTTTGGAGCTCATTCAGGACCAATTAAAAAGAGTCTGGTGTAATTGGAGGCACAGGCCTCCAATTAATTTGCCCAGCATCCCGTGAACTTGCCACACTGCCTCATTTCGGTGCCCTCCACCCATCCCCCGCTATCTTACAAAACCCGGTGCTGAGAAGGCATCTTCTCATGGTCGCCATATATTTTAGCTAAAGTCAGCATAATCAGTGACAGCTCCGTGGAAAGATGAATCGCTTCAATGCAGATGTGTGGTGTGGTCAATGGAATGTAATTAATCCAGTTCCCCAAATGAAGGACATCATGATCAAGTCATTTCTAGACTACCGTTTATGACAGGGGCAGACTGTTTTCTTTTTTTACTTTGGGCATGCATCTTCTACACTCGTTATTCCACAAATCACATGCACACACGTGTTTTCCTTTGAGCCTTGATATAGTCTCCTTCTTTTGGGACTTTAATGTCTATTTCCTGCACACATCTTTTCAAAAACCTTTAGTCACACAGTGATAGTATGTACTGCAATGATGGTGGTAAAAGCCACTCGTTGAAAATTATTAATGAGATGCTGCGCTTACGATTGTGGAATATTACAGATGTTGTGCAAAGGATGTTATGCCACAGAACACTGTATTCAAAAATAGTTAAAACCAACTATTTGGAGCAATAGGACCAAACATAATTAGTTGGTGATTCAATATTTAGTGGCAATGCATCAAATAAGAAATCCCGGTATTTCTGCCTGCCATTCTATAGGTATTAGAAAAACATATCTGTAGAGATTATAGCATTTCTGGGAGACAGACAGAAACAAATGGTGAATTAGAGAGAGCGGCATATCATGCCTGAAGCAGAATAAAGTTTATAAATAATAAATGTCTGTGCTTCCTGGCTATTGGAGCTACCTGAACCACCACCAGGCTAATTAGCCTCTGTAGCCTGCTCCCGTCACAGGCTTCTGAACCTACAGATTATATTGTGCTAACGAGGCCGGGCCCTTTTCTCGGCAGCATACTGGAGCGCAGAGCTGAGCTAACACTCTTCACTATGCTACCGTACACAGGCCCATTACCACCACAGCGACTGCACCACTACCACCGCCCTTTACCAGACAAGGCGGGCTAATATGTTTTATTAAAGAGGTCTTTGAAGAGCTCCGCCACTATCTGCTCAGCCCGTTCCCTTCCTGATCCAGAGAGCTCCTCTCTAATTTGAAATGGTCTGAAGTTTGGGGTTTTATGGGGGGAACCATTAACTATTTAGATGTGGCCCACTGTGGGGAGAGCTGTGCAGCAGGGAGCGCTGTGTTTGATCAGCGGCTGTTTACTGTAGACGATTACACCGGATCTGCATGATTAATACGCAGACTGAAAATACAATAAACAGGTTACAGTGTCATGTTACGGGGACGCTGGTAAGAAAAAGCAGGTGTGCACACATTCAGCAGTTCATGCTGAACTCTAATAAGTGTGGGATTCCTGGTGAGTGGGTGCGAGAATGTATCAGTTACACAATGCTATTATGCTTCCCTTGTTCCTGATTTAATTCATTGTGTGTGTGTGTGTGCGTGCGTGTGTGTGTGTGTGTGTGTGTGTGTGTGTGTGTGTGTGTGTTGCTGTGCTGATCCCTTTATCGACACTTTGAGTGACCTCAGTTTCTTCAGCTCCATTCCCCCTCACCAGGGGAAAGAGACACAGGCAGTGTGATGATTCTGTCATGATGACACACACACTCCCACGTCCCCCTCTACAGGTGCAAGCTTTCAGCAGGAGGCCGGACAGCTAACCTCACTCCTTCCCTACAGCACGCTCTGAACACCGAACCAGAAACCAGAGAGGAGCAGAGGGCACACTTCACTACTGAGCCAAGCTGTTCGGCGTCTCTTTCTCGCTTCCCCTCCCTTTATTTCAAAGCGCTGCCCTTCCTTCTCCTCTGCTGCTTTCAACCGCCCTCAGTCCTACTCTCTATCCCCCTCTCCTCCCCCCTTCCTCGCTTCCAGACAGAAAATGTGAGATGAGCTAATGCAATACACAGCCTCACCGAGGGGAAGCTGGGACTTCTACTGCAAGGATCTGATCGATTGGTGCCTGAGGCAAAGATTCTCTTTCTCCCTTACTTGCTAGAGCACTGTCTTTCTTTTCTCTCATGTATTCACACACACACACACACACACACACACACACACACACACACACACACACACAGTTAAACTATGCTTGAGGGAGCCTTTGCTAGCTGTGGAGGTGATTAAAAAAAATAACTTTTCTCTCAATGCTAAAAGCAATCTCGGTAATGAACAGCAAACCATGAGAGCCCAACAGCAGCAACAAACACACTGAATTGAACAGCCTCAGACCCATTCGCACAGCCACCGCAAGGGCCCAGACAATGACCCAGTGTCTGCATGCATCCTAGGATGCATGAAGACCTCTGGGGTATGTGCCCACTCTGAAACCAGGCTCTTTCCCCAGTCCACTGATTGATGGACAGGGCATGATCATGGGATTTTCGGGGGTTCTCAAGAAGCCAAGGTCACTCGACTGCCTGTTAGATCACTGGGCATACATTGCATATGGCTACCAGCTACATATGGATTCATCTGTGCCTTGGGGCTAAAACTTGATTTTCACCCTACAACACGAGTCGATTTAATGTGGATCTATACTCCACGAGATAAGCCTGCTCCCTCAATCTGACAATGAAATAATATGCAGAAGAGATGAACTGCTAGTGATAATGGAAATATATCATAATGTGGTCCACTGAGCAGGGCACAATCAGATTTGGAGGTGCTGAAAAACATACTAATATCAGGTAACGTTAAAAAATGTATTGCATTCTATAATTTATTCATTTAAATGTTTTTATTCAAGGAGAGGAAGAGGAGTGAGACAGGGCCTGGACACAGGCGGGAGAGATGTAACTGTAGACGTCATCGTCTATAGAAATGCAGCGCAGTGAGACGGGACAATGATACAACATCTACACTGAACATTCAACCAGCTGTTTTATTGGCAAACACATCAGTCTGCAGTGTAGCTTTTACACTATAGATATGACAAGAGCTCCAGTATTGATTGTGTATAATTACATAATGCAACAGTGAGTATTGGAAGAATTTCCTTGAGAACATTTACTGTCAGAGAAACGGCCGAGATGTCAACTGAAAGAAAATGCAATAGCATCTAGTTTGTGGCTCTACACAGCTTACGTGTCTGGGACAGCGATCGATCTAACTGCTCTGACTAAAAAGCATTAAAAGACAGCCCGGGAACGACAACCTCGACTCTGAGTGGCCTCGGGACAAGAACCAGATAGACAGGGTCAGCTCTGTTAGAGCCAGGGTCACTGCTTAAACACAGCATGTTTGCCCTATCGCAATTAAAAGCTCATGTGACCCCCACAGGCGACGTCACAAGGGCAGTAATTGTATTACTAATCACTTTCTGCATGAAGATGATTGAGAGAAGCAGAAAGACTGACAAAAACCATCACCTAGTGGAAGTAATAGGTTCAGGACCAATGATTTCCCGAGCATAACAAGCCATTGTCCGTCTATCTCTCACAGCTCTTTTCCTTAGCAGAGGAAAGCAGCCAGGCACCTTTACCCCACAGATCTCAGGGGAGAAGAACAGTGAGGCAATTTAGATCTGTTGTCACTCAGGTCCCATGAGGTATAGGGAGACGGGATAACGTGTCTACTTCCTTGAATGATAAACCAAACATCACAGTGCTGAGTCATTCAGTCCAAATCTCGCTATAGAACAAACGATCCGCCTAGGATTGCATGTGTTTATATCGTGGTAAAGTTTCATTGCCTCCATAAAGATTCTCAAGGTAACAGAATCTCAAAAAGGCCGATGCTGAAATTGTGAGGTGTTGCCGTAGCCTGAGCCGTATCAACACACCGCATATCATATGTCCGGCTGAGCAATGGAAAAGATATGGGATATGGGTCTGTGATAAGGAAGGCCAAGCACAGTAGGGCACTCCCTATCTACAGTCACATTAATCCGTGATTAGGGGACTTAAGAGGGATTTATGGCAGAGATAAGAGCAGAGGGCGTGTCCCCCGGGGTAGCCGGGTGGAGACTGGAGCCACGCCTGCTCCGGACGCTGCCTGCCAATAAACGACTGAAAGCAAAAGAAAAGGCACCCTTTTCTGTTGAATTAGAGGAGATAACGGAGAGAGAGGCCAGAGATAAGAGGGAGAAACAGAGGGAGAGACGGAAGCAGAGCGAATAAGGCCAGGCACCTTACTCCTGCTGATCAGATGACATTAACAGGAAAGAGAAACTGAATCTTTTTCTGTTTCAACATCAGGATCCCACCCTGGAATGCTCTCCATGAATGACTTTGCCAGTTGCATCAGATCAGACCTGTTTTTAATGTTACACAAGGCTATCACTTACACTCCTAAGAGGCAGGATTAGAGCCCCGTGTGTGAGTGTGTATGGGGACCCGGAGGTGGGGTGATGGAGGGGGATGATGGATATCTTTATGGCCTCTTTCTTTCCTCATCTCTTTGTCTCCGTTTACCAAACAGAACGTGGTACGGTTACCTCGCTGATACCACAGCAGCACTTGAGAACCGATATCAGTTTTAAAAAAATAGTACAGCCGTCCAAATGTGTCCTTTTTTTTTTTTTTAAAGGCAAACATGAAACTCACTATCTGAGAGTTTACACACAACACTGCAACCCAGCACTGAACTGTTTGATTGTTTATCTGTATTTGCTGTTTCAGAAACTAAGTCCACACACTCACAGATTATTTCAAAGCTCTTATTGATATTTGAGTGAAATATGGCTTCTGCAGACTGTAATGCAAACACGACACAAAGCACCTTTGTTATGATTAAGGCTGAGCCATTGAACAAAGTTGAGGAAGTAATCAGAGCAAACCCCACAGACTGTCGTAACTCTGCAAGGCTCCAAACACAATTCAATAATTCCCTCATTTCATTTTAAACAATAGGAAGGTGTGATACACAGATAGGTTACCATTGGTTAAACTTGCTTCAGTTTTCAGCCGTTCTGTAAATGCGGACTAATAAAATGCTAATGCTTATTTGTCGTATATGATACAGAGATGGTGAATCTGCTGACGGTACCATAAACAAGCTGCACTCCCTTCTATGCTTAGGGCCACATGTTACCAACATAGAGACCTTCTGGGACTGTGGTATAATTACTGTTGCTCATCAGGGTGGGATCCAACAAAGGCCCCCTTGGCCCTGAAGCACTAGCCCCAAATCTGCCTGTGTCAGCTGGGAAACACATCCCTGACTCTCCCCTGGCAGGCCAGGCCAGGAGTGAGACAGCCCCAGCAGAGTGCTCCTTTGGGAGGCTGGGGTCCATCCTGCTATGGGCCCCCATCTGGAGCTCTGACAATGGGAGCAGTATTTCCTCTTCTCCTCCAAGCTTTCCCAAACGGGCCTGACACATTTGAAAGACACCAGGTGGGATCACAAGTATGACAGGAGGAGCACTGATGCTCATGAAACACCTCTTAAGTCAACCGAAGACCACAAGGACGTCTTTGTATTGTCTATCTTTGAAAACTCATCTCTTTTTTTACAAGATTATAGATAAAAGTAAACTCCATTGTTAAACAGTGCTTGATTCAATAGCAATATGAATAAAGCGTTCCTCTCACACTTTAAATAGCCATAGCATTCTCACATAAATTGTATGCAACATAACAACAGGGAGTAACTGTAAAAAGAAATGACAGCGAGAAAATATACTATGCAATAATGCATTTTCAACAGAAACCCAGGGGACACAATTGTGGATGAGTTGTAGCTCCTCCTGATGCCAAGCAGCCCCAGTGAGTGTCATTAGACACCAATGAAAGCTGTCAAAGTCTGCAGAAGGCCACGAGGGCAGAATTCATTCCTGCAGGATAAACACAGTCCCTATGCTTTATTATATCCATTCACCGAGACAAGCAGGAAAGATGTAGTGGAAAAGACTGGGATGCTTGTTAGGAAGCTGCCTGTCAAATTGGCTCCTGAGACCAAGCAGGCAGAGCAGATGCAAGCAAAGAGTCGGTCTTTCTGTTCTGCGTGTATGTCAGTCTGTCTAGTATCTATCAGTCTATTATCGTGACTTTGAGCAGCCCCCTCAAAATGACCCTGCATATTCACAGTGATGACCTAAGAAGAAAACTTGGTTCAAACTTCACATGAAAGAACTCCCACATCGGTGTCAAGGAAGTCATTCCTTCTGAGGAGCAGAGATCCCGGGAAATGAGCGGTGATTAATATGTGCCAGGCTTCGACCCGCTAATAAGAAGCCTCTGTATGCGCCACAGTCAAGGTTCGGAGCATAGGTGGGGATTACAGAAAAGAAGCACGAGGGTGCGTGAGTGAGCAATTACGTCTTGTTTTTGTTTTCCAACATTGCCAGTTATTAACGAGGTTTGACCAGTGTGTTCTCGGTGATACATCAAAGCAGCCTGCAACAGCAGGACAGGAGAAGCAGGGGTAATTGAATATGCTGGTACATTTATTTCCCAACAGGGGACAGCAAGAGTCTCACTGCTGACTTGGTCTTCCATCAGTTACTAGAGTTGAAACCCTCAAGAGATTAATAAATTGTGTTTCAGCAAAAAAAAAATATAGTAGTGTTGATTATAAACATATTTATTAACACGTGCATATGGGTACGGCTCTGTTTCACACTCTACATTATGCAATGATTGCAGAGGAATGAAAACAGCACTGCAGGTTTTATGTAAACAAAACTGTATGCTTAATTCAATTAAATCGTCCGTGTCTGCTCAGTTCTGAGTCCATTAAATCTGGTGCAATAGTCTGCTCCTCCGGAGTGGAGGGGCTGGCAGGGCAGGGGCTGGCGAAGAGTGAGGAGGAGGTGGAAGGACCAGCACACTCAGCTGGCACAGCCCCGCCAAAGGGAGTATGGCATTTGGGCTCGATGCCAAGAAAAAGAACAGCTCTGAAGAGATGCCAAAATGAATCGAGGCAGGCACGGCCAAAAAGCACCTAATGCTTTTTAAATGTTATTTAGTTGATGGCAGGGGCTGATACCGCTCTCCCATTGGACCGGTGTTGTGTTACAGTCCCTGAGAGCAGAGACGATGACCTTATGTAGGCTATTCCAAATGTTCGGCCAAACACATTCTAAAGCAAATCTCAGACAGCTGGGTGTTGAAAGGGAATTTCAGTTACAGCATTCAGACGGGGGTACAACGGTAATGCCTGAGTGCAGAAACTTGGCACATTTCTTTCTCGTGCCCTTTAGGTTAAAAGGGTAAGCACGGAGCACATAACATTGGACCGTCAATGTGTGAAAGCTCATGCATGCACATATGTGACAGTGCTTCATACCACTGCACTGGAGCTGGGGATACAAGGTATTATTAAAGTGAAATGTGGCTCCCAGAGGCATAGGGTAGGTTAAGACTCAGTGGAGCCAGTTTCTCATGTGGCAAGATCCCAGAGACACCAGCATGGCCTGCTGAGCGGGGCATGGCCCGAGTCCAGCCAAATGGAACACAAATCGCCCCAAACTGTTCGAAACCTGGCCTGGAAAAATGAGAGTGGGATGTAAGGCATGCCATGTGATGCACAGTAAATATTTGATCAAAATTAATGAAGGGGCGAAGTCTGCCAAGACGTCCACAGAGGGGAGACTGTGCCCAGTCTGGCATTCAAATGAAATTTCCTTCTGCAGACAACTGCTCACTGGCATGCTGCTTTCCAGCACCCACTTACCGCGTCCGCTCCTCAAAACACATACCGACTGTCCAGGTACACGGTGTATCTTACCAAAATACTGTTTTCTTTCATCCTTTAACTGAAATGACTTGGTCATGAATGTATCCCTTAATTTGCATCTGTCAGTTTTCTACATCTGACAGCAGAAAAACTGTCAACGTCTGACGAACATTTCTAGGAAAACCTGTTTTCCTCCAGAGTTGCAGACGGAGGGGGGAGTCAGATCTGTGCGAGACAGCTGGGATGACAAATGCAAGAGAGGAAATATCCCTATCAGTTTTGTAAGTGGAAATAACCATCCCAAGGATATCGTTCTCCTCCACTGACACTGAACTGCATTGATTTCCCCAACTTCTCCCTTCAAAAGTGATCAGTAACAGTGAGGCAGCCAATAAAGAGACTTTTAAATCCATCTATTATGCTTTATTAGTGTCACGAAGGGTGTAGTCTGCCCTGTCATACGAGAATGCAAAGACAGGAGGCATGAGATCAGCTCAATCAAAGTCAAGGTGTAAAGAAAACACTTTATAATTCTGGGTCTACAAGATGACTGAAGGACAGCCATCGTTATCACTACAGCATTAAGCAGAGGTGGAGACAGAAGTGAGTAGTATGCTCTGATTAAAGGCCATAATAAGATGGGATAAACACCGGCTGTCAAGACTGAACGTCAGAATGAATCACAACAGTTCTCCGGATAGCAGTCATCACAGAGCGCCTTTACAACAACAATGCCTGCTGAGTCAAACAAAGGTGTGATTACGGAAGCCAAGTGCATGTTGGGAAATGAAGGTGTGGCTCTAAACCTAAAGTGCATTTTTTTTTGTTTTATAGTTTGAACTATGGGGCTTTAGATTAAGACCTGGTGAAAGACACAAAGCAAAATGCAAAAGCAATTGTGTGCTTGAAGCCTGAAGAACCTGTCTCTCACCCTGAGAATACAATTGTTATTCAATTAGAGTTTTCGCTGTATGGGCGAGCAGAGCGGACGTGGGAGGGAGAGAGAGCGACTGCATAAGAGGGAGGATAGTAGAGTGGAGATATACTGAAAAAGTGACAGGAAGGACTGATAAAAAGCTCTGCAAGTCTCGGAAATTGAAAAGTACAGTTTAAAAGCTTTTGAAAAGGTGAAAATCCCGAGGCTTTTAGGATGAGTCGAAGGCATTGTTCCTGTTCAAAGGGTTCAATAGTGGTACAAACACAAATGGCATACACACATTACAGCAAAACATACATATGTATTCATTAAAATGTCATTGATTTGCAGAAAAAACGTAAACCTGATAATAGATCAGGATTAAAATGAAACTTCCAACTCAGAGCGACTCGGTATTTACATGTTAAAATCCTCCTCACCATGGTTACAGCTGCAATGGTGGGAGCGGCTCCAAAAGCGGTCCTATAATAGCAAATCTCAAGGTCACTTTCTCATTATTTTTGTTTTCCAGCACTTCGTCTTAAATAGAGCGCACCCTTCCTACTTGTATCACTCTCATTGTGTGACAGAATCAGCCCCGAGGAACACAACGTGGGTTTGCTGATGCCGCTCTGGATGAGAGTGGCTTTCAACACGAATCTCCTAAAGCAACCAATCGCACTGTATGGATACAAATAAATATATTTCAAAATTTTAAATAAACAGGAAATAATGTTTGGGAAAGGTGAGCCTACCCACCAGACTGAATCAAAGAGGGGGAGGAACCAAAGACATTAATCAACTAATTAGCAGTCTCTCTTTTTACTACTAATTTAATCTCTCTCTCTCAGCCTCTTTTAATGGTATTTCCCCTCTGTCAGTTATAACCAAAGAGAGGTTTAGCATTTCAAAAGTGTATCCAGGCCTTGCAATGAGGGGCTAATAGAATGGTCGCAGAGGCTGGGAGGAGGTCTGAGCTCAGGGAGGGAGAAAGAAAAGAAGGATACTGGGGAGAGGCTGTCCTCAATGCCACCTCCCAGTCTCCCCAGTGGAGAAAAAGAAAGGGAGGGAAGTCTGATCCTTTTTTTTAAATGCACAAGGCAGAGCACCCCACAGTAGCACGGCTTCTCCGCCACAGCTAACGCCAGGCCCGGGGCAAGCCTTCTGGGAGTTCCTGAGCACGCAGAATGAAGATCCATCTCGGGACGTTGGCCGTGCTCCACCAAACCAAAACCTCAATGCCACACTGAAGCTTTGCACCAGGATCACTTATTCACTCAGCACTTTTACACATCAACCTCACCTCTCCCCAGATGTCCACCTTTAAAAGAAAAGGGGAAAAAAACAACAACACCAGCGTCCTTGCCTCGCAGTTTTTAAACCACCACCACCCTAATCAGCACATTTGCTGCCACGAGGGACCAGTGAGAATATGCAATGTGAGCACAGAGAGCCAGATCAAGAGAATTCCCAGAGCTGGTGTATCATGGTATGTTTGACTGCTTCGTCCTCCCTTTCGTCCTCCGCTCTTCCCCCTCCACCCCCCTTCCACACCCTGGGGTAGCCTTTGTGTAGGCGCCCCCTCCGCCACCCCCACCCTCTTCCCACCTCGAACACTCCTCACACACCCGCAGTCCCTGGTGAACCATTCTCTTCCCCTCCTCCATGCCTTACAATCGCGACACAATGCGGCCTCCGCAAACCCACAGGCCTTTTCTGCATGTCGGCCTGCTTTAAGAAAGGCTCTGCACTGACCAGCCACAAAAAAAGGCAGGTCTTCAAAAAAAAATTGGGCCAAAACAAAACAAAAAAAGAGGGGTGGGGAGTGGGGGTGGGGGGATGGTTAAGAGGATGAAGAGATTCCTTAAGCCCTCTTTCGCCACCCCACACATACACAAACACACTCCCCACCTCTCTGCATTTCCTACTCACTCACATCTATATAAGTGGAGTCATGGGGAAACTAATCCACGGTGAAGCTAGATTAAGTAAACATGCATATGCGATGTGGAATCAAATGTGGATTAGCATTATGCAATTTGCTTGTGTGTTGCTGTGTCGGCAATTCTAACACTTTGCATTTTTCATACCAGGAAGGAAAGCTGCAGGAAGTCAAAGTGTGCCATTTGTGAACTGAGACAGAAACCAGACAACACCTTTCACCCTATAAGGACACGTCATTTATCACTAGCGCACTGACTCGCAATATGTAATGTTTGTCCTCCACGTCAACTGTCAGAACAAGATGCATTTACTATACCGACTGACCGACCAGTCTAATATCCTGGAGATGCCTGCTGCTTTCCAATATCAGCCAGCTCCAGACTAAAAAGCTTAAATGAAGTTATGTTCTGTAGTATTCTTAGTGCAGGCGGCTTAGCTCTGTCTGGCTATACGTTTGTAGAGCTTAGACTGACAGAATATTTGACAGACAAAGTGAGACTTGCTAAATAAGTCATAACAACATTATCATTAAGCAATGAGCATAACTCTCCTCAGTTCCAACCGTCTAAACTGAAGCCCGGCGAGACGTAGCAGTTAACTCCTGAGGAGTTTGAAACACCAAGACACACAGGGATGTGTTGGCTTGCATCCTCAGTTTTATAAAATGAACTAAATCCTCTGGCTCTCTTTGCAGACATGCATATCAGTCAAGCTGCAGCCACGGCAAATTACAAACTATTGATGTCAGATGGATTTGTTAATTAATCCAATTAAGCAGCGCTTTTAGGTCATTAGGGGGAAAGCAGTTGGGGGAAAGCAGATCATTAAGAGCTACCGACTAATTATCTGCCTTAAAACAAACTGCTTTGAAATGTTTATCTCGTCAGTCATTAATGACTTAGACACAGTTCTCATGAACAGGAAGAGCACACGGGCTGCCCTCCCACATTCCTCCATGTGGTTTCACTAAGCCAAAGTCGGTCTAATCCTGGATCTTAGGGTGTAAAACCCTGCTTGATTTGGATTAGGATCAGATTAATGTGAATTTGTGGAAGTTATAGATATATAGCTTCATGAGCACTGTCACCTCGTGCAGGTGTGACATATTTCCACTCAAGGAAAAGAGACGACACAGCAGACCTGAGGCTCTTTCTACTGCCCTCACACAACATCTGTTCAGAGAGTTAAACGCTCAAAAAAAAAGCATGCATTGGTTGGCCATTTAGATTACTGCACGGCTATTTCGCAAAACCGAGTAGAAAACAGCTGTGAGAGGTCTTGAAGGGAAGAGGCTGGCTTTAATGAGCAGGTTTTAAGGCCAAAGGAAAGGTAATCGTAAAGAAGACAGGAGACAGAGATGGCTCTCACCTGTGGTCTCTGCTCATTAATTGGCCCTGAATCCTGCTGTGTCCTGTCATATCGCCATGATGTAGGAGGTGGAAGGGCTCAGCAATTCATCAGCACTTACGAGTAAATTTGTCAAACCTCAACGGGTAGGGGCTGGGGCTGATTACCAGGGAGGGCACCGATGACTCCCACAGCCCTTATATTTATCAGCACCAGCACATGCTCACACTTACGCACAGTGCAATGCTTGCATATGACCACACAAAGTGTTTACAACCACATGGATGTACATTTTCAAAAAAGAAGTACTGATATTTGCCTGTTAATATATGTCATTCAAATCTCTCAAAAGGTAATCTGGAGTGGCGTTTTGACTGTGAGGAGCTCAGACACCTCATGCCCTCACCTGAATGGTACCTCTGAGGTGAGAAAAAGGTCTGACTGGCACATGGAGGAGAGATAACAACCATTTAGTGTATAGCAGATCACCTGATAACAGGGCCGAGCATGACAGATGGAGGTATCAATTTGCAACCTTCAGACAGAGCAAGGCGGCAATAAGCATGTCAACACAGGTTTGACAAGGACAAAGGTCATCTCGTCTCTCTCCCTCTTTATCACACATGCAAGTGGTATAAAAATACTTTTACAATCAGGCCGGCAATGTGAAAGTGATCAGAGATGTTACTAAAAGCCATTAAGAGTTTGTTTGGGAGACTTGATACCTTCCCTACAATGAAGCTATTACCCCTCCAATTAGCAGCAACTATGAAATCTTTTCCTTGTGAGTGGTATGTAATCCAATTTTCGTGACACGAGTGTCTAATCCACGACCAATCCTTTGAGTATCTGCTGTCCAGTCCGTCTCTATTAGCAGGCCCTATTCTCACGCCTCTCCCAAGAAAACCTCCCCAGACATCCCCACAGCCGGGCGTAATTGGAGACCCTGGTGTCTGACCGTCTCTCTGACAGGACGGGACCATTAGCGGCTCAGCCCGGACTTGGGATCCGGCCGAGGGCGAAGCAGATGCAGGGGCCACCACCGGGGCTCGAAACCCTCACCTCTGACCCTACTTCCTGTTATATGCGATACAGTGTTTCCTCAAACGACTGTGGTGTTACAGGATTTCCCCATCGCTACATCTCTGCCTCTCTACATTGAACAAAGACCCAATTCAGGAAACCAATCAGGAAGCACGAATATCGTTTGAATACAGATGATGAAAATTCTGCAGAAAGCCAATGACTGTAAATCTGGATGAAGACAGCGACTAGATACAGAATTAAGAGCTTTCAGTGTGAGCATTAATTGAGATCCATAACATGTATAGTCATGCAGAGAGTGATAAGTGTAAAGTATTATTATTCCCATAAATAAACTATATTATTATGCTTTTTTTCTTAAACTTCCATTAGGGGTTTTGTACAAGCTTTTCTTTGTGTAAAATGACCCACTTGCTGCCATTCAGGGTGCACTTTTCCTAATGTCTTATAATGGGGTGGCAGATATTTGCTTCCTCATAACTCAGAGGCAACTGACCTGGAAAACCCCAGCTATCATGATCCTGGAGCTCTATAAAGACATCCACGTGATGGGTGAGGAGGAATAATGTGTGAGATAATAAGGAACGATTCAAGCAGCGTCAGAGGACAAAGACAACAGAAACCAAGCAGGCGGATCTCCACACAAAGCTGAATACACGGCATAAAGCTGAAATACAACAAGACCGACAGCCACGTGAAAAATAAGAGATGTTGCAGATTTTCATTAAAAAAAAAGGCACACAGAATGTTGCACTCAGCAATAACATTCATGCATGGGCAGCATGGTGACATACATGGAAACATGGTCTCCATAGGGGCTCGTGCTGTCTGTATGACCGATGATAGCTGCTCTCCCCACTGATCCCACATGGCTTCAGCACTTTATGTGGGACCTTCTGTATGTGTGCTCAGCTCCTAAAAGTAAGGCAACCCCTTCACCCTGAGGTTTTAGGTGTTGGTCAAGAGGGAAAATCTCGTTGTTGTGAATCAGAATTGGCAAAAGTGTTTTGTTCTGGTTGGGGAAGTTAATGTCCACATTTTGTCATGAAGGCATTTATTATGTTAGGCACACCTTTTAATACTTTTTTTTGCAATGTTTTTAATTAATCTGTTTTGTTGTGCATGCAATGTAGTCCAGTTTAATTGTTGTTTGAACTCTGTAGCGTCACAAATAATGAAAGATGCTTTTTATTCACCTTTGACCTTTTCATAAAATAAACTTGCAGCTAAAATCCACATGCAGGGCTCGAGCTCACAGATGACGACGTAATGATGATCACTGACTTACCTGAGCACACATGGACAAATCCTAACAGAAATACAAATCCAATAGAAGTTGGAGACATCATTCAACGCCTCTCTTGTGAGAAATGGTCTCGTGTAATCCAAATTATTCAAAAGGCAATTGAGGCATCCGCTCCGTCATGTCAAACTGCAAAAAAAAACAACTAAATCTTAAACATCCAGAGTTTGAAAATGTAAAACCCAGATTTTAGTGTGAGAGTCCGGGAGCAGTGTATCAAGAGTTGGATGTGGCTTCTTGCCGTGGATGAGTGGAAGGCTTCAAAAGATGGAGAAAAAAAACATAATTCAAAAACAGTTCGGAACAGTTTTAACCCAACATGTTAAAACTTTGAGCAGAGAGGACGGAGAGCTCCTTCTTTGAATTCATCCCGCTGCTGCAGTGCGCTCAGACCACGCAGGCGATCTCAATCAAACCTTTTGCTTCTTTGTGCTAAAAAAAAGGACAAAATAAGAAATCCACAGTGGCTAAAAGTTAAGTCAAAAGTGAGTGAAATAGCGCGAGCGGTCACTGTAGTCCACGCGGAAAGCTTCGATCCTTGCAAGTCACATTATCTCAGTCCAGTTTTGAATCTGTCACTTGAGATCGGAAACTTTGCGAGTTCGTCCTGTCCTCCCTCATCCACCGGATCCAGGCACAAGATCAGTGCAACTTTGCCATCACTTTCCCCCCGTTTCTCCTCCGCTGCAACTCCGATTGATCCTCGTGCGCGTCGCAGACCCCGAACCTCAGGCGGTAGGGGGGAAATACGGATTCATATTCACAGCATTTCATTCAAGGAAAGCGGAGTGCCTCGTCAATTGGTATGCGCCTCTCTACCCCCTCCATAGACCCGACTGTGTTTCCCTGAGAAGAAATTTAACCTCTTCCCGCCTGGATCCCACCGAGCGGCGCAGTGAACGCAGCGCACGCCGACCGGCGAGGCTCCTGTATTTGCTTTCACTTTGTCCAATAATAAGATAAACTTATCAAAGTGTGTCGACATGTTGTTTTTATTATTTCTGCGGTTCATGGTGAAGAATAAAAGTAACAGCCTCTTCCAATGATATTCCTAAAGGGACTTATGAGTATGTTTTTGGAACTTAACAGTTATGATAATGGCTCTGCCATATTTGTCTCCTGCATGTGGTTTCATAGACCATTAATATTCCACTATTACAAACTACAATAGCTATACAATTATCTTTATCCTTCTGAAATGTAGAACATGATAAACAAAAAGGAATTAATAAAACTGTATAATTTTGATTTAAACATAGTTTTTTTTACGTGTAAGCCTCTGGTCTCCATGCAGGCCTATGTGTGTGAGACCGAGCACTTAATTCCTAATGAGCAGCAGCCCACTTGAAATATAATTTAAGAATATATTATAATCTAAATCCAAAATTACAGTGTGCAGTTAAAGTGCATTAGTCCACAGTGACTACATATGGTTAATTACAATCGGACTATTTATCTGGTGATCCATGCTCCTAATTTAATAGTTTCCCTGTGACATACACTTGGAGCTCAACCACATGAAAATGTGTTTCTCATCTTTTTTTCTTTCTTTTTTTGACTCAAGACTTAAATGAAAACGAGTGTCTGTGCAATAGTGGGTTCACTTCAGCCCACAGCCCGTGCAAATCATTTGCACCTCTGAGTCATAACCGACTTTAGACACGGGCTGCTTATGTTCGATTGTGCAAGATCAATTGCTGTGCAAGTGATCTTGCATTAAAAGATCTAAAATGTGAGGGAAAACACGAATGAGTAAAAAAGAACAGCTGAAAAGACTCACATGTCCGCAGCTCTGCTCAGCTCAGACTGAACATTAGTTACCAAACAGCGCCCTCCAGTGGAGGAGGACGGAACTAAACCAAGAAACCCTGTTATCGCCAGGAAAAAGTCCATAAGTAGGCCTATCTCATCCTGGTGACACATTAGTCATCAACACTTTTCAAAGTATGTCATGTTTCAAATACTTCCCACGTTTAATGACGATCTTGTCCCAGAAACAAAAAATAGCCCTCATAAGCATATCTTTTTCGACCGGACCACGACTCCATTTAGCACATTGTACAGCGAATACACAAATTCAAGTACATCAAAGCAATCATTGAAGTCCAGGAACAACTTATGATCATACAAATGAGAAGATGATCATCAAGGATCGTATGAATAGTTCAAAAAGCTGCTGTTTATCAACAGTCACAGAAGATTTGGCACCCTGCTGTTTGCTCTAAATGTATCCATTTTAATTAGTTGAATATTAAAACCCCTTGGATCCCCTTCAGTGACCGTTGGATGTCTTCATGTGGAGTCTGCATGGTGATGAATGCTACGCGACTGACGTATCCAGACAAAACTCTGCCTTTCAACTCTCAACGTGATTTTACTTCTCATTTATCCATGTGTCCATTAAATTACAGTTTTACACACTCAATTCACTTGTTCCTCGTGTGCCCTGTTTTCATGGAAGCTTTTACAGCTCTGGGTCTGTAAAGTGGCTGTTCAGCTGAATACCACCAATTGAAGAATACAATTTCCTCTAGCCAGCAGCAGGGAGCTGAAACATAGAAGCAATTATCAACAAAGTCCTGAACAGAACAGGAGGGTGTCTGTTAGGGCTGATTGCTGCAAGGGGATGTGAGCGTTTTGAACTTTTGATGTAGCACAGCAACGAAAAAAAAAAAGCAAAAATAAAACAGTGTCACACAGAACAGGCATTGTTATCACGGGGTCACCAACACGCTCTTTGTCTCACATTATCTCCAAATAAGAGAATGACAGCATCAACACTATGCACACATTTTCATATCTTAATGTTGCATCAAACCATTTTGTATTCAGGTGTGGTTTCCCCCTTATTTTATGGTTGTCAAAAAAAAAAGAAAAATCCCACAGTAAGCACAAGTTATGACAGCAAAGCTTTGTGAACAGGAGGCTCTGTGTCCTCTCTCCTTCCCCTCCTTTGCAACCTTCATCAGACCAGCAGAGGCAGGAAAAAGACACATATTGCCAGGGCTGTGACGGCAGAGAGCTTTTAACACCTCGGCCAAATCGTTTTCACACAAAAAACTTCCAAGAATATACAAGGTACAGAAGGATAAAATTACCCCATCCCAAACTGCAAAGCGCTCCAAGGCTGTAATGCTTTAACAACCAGTAAAGAGAACCAAAACAACGCTGGATGCTGTCAAACATTAGGAGGACAATTATGTAATCTAGCACGATTTAGTACTTACTGTGAAAGACCTGGTTACATTTGTGTGGTTTGTTGTGGGAGTGCCTCAACGTCTGGTGGTTTTGATAAAGTCCAAAATTATAAGGCAGCCTTTTGCACCAGTGAGACTTCTGTGACCCGGCGAGGCGATGGGCCCCGTGTGGACCCTTGTGGTCTTTAGGGAATCCCAGCATGACCAGCATGGCAAACAGCACCACCAACAAACACACAATCTGCATGGTGATGTGTGTGGACAACACACAACCCGTAGATGTGAAAGCATAGAGCTATCATAAAAAACACACAGTTCTTGTTCGCACAGGAGCTGCAGGCCGGTGTTCTTTGGAAAGTGGCGAATAATTCAAATCCAATTCAAAGATCCTCTTGAAATCTCTCAAAAACTGCAACAAACTGCAGACATTGCCGAACTTCCCACCAAGAGTCCTTCATGCTGCTACCCTTGAGATCTGCCAAATACATAAACCCCTGCAGTCTTGGCGGGTCTCCTAAATCCAGGGACAATGCCCCCCCCCCCCCCCCAGAGTACGATGGGATCTTAATGAGGGCAACTCTGCACACAATGTGCATGGAGAAGTTCACACCCCTCTCCATCTCACCATGCCATCGCTCAATGGAGAGACTGCCTCTCATCTTCCCGACCTATTTCATCTCGGATAATTCTCCTTTTAATATTCAAAAGGAGTTTGTGGTCTTTTCCTATGATGCTTCTATGCGGACTGGGATCATGTAGGCTGCGTGCTGAGTCCCTTTTCAGATGTGCTGGACTCCTCACAGAACCTAGACCCCCTCAGCATAGAGGTGATGGGGGGACCAACAGGCGGGGCAAGGTGAAAGAGCCCGCTTTCCCTTTTCCTTGACTAAGACTATTAAATGGCTTTCAATTCCCATCTCACCAGCGCACTAAACAAGACGACATAAAACAAAACCTTTCTCTTTAGAAAAGATGCTCCCTGTTGAGAGGCGAACAAAACACCTTCCCAGTAGACAGACATGTAAAGACACTTTTTCATCCTCGGGAAAAACAATTCTTGGGTAAATTTCACAGTCCACATTCGGACGACTTTCCTCCTGAATATGTTAGGAAGTAAACAGAGAGTTTACAGTCAGAGTTGCAGTCAGAGTCACCTTGGACAGAATGTGGCCACGTACAGTATGTTTGAGCTCCCTTCACAGGCAGTTAAGTGGGATGGTTTATTCTTCGCTTGCCTCACATTCACCACCGCCTTTTATCATTCATGTCCTGTCCTTGAGGAGCCATTCTTTCAATTAATCATTGTGCAACTTTTCTTTTCATCAGATAGCAATTCAAATGTGTAGTCTTTGTGAGTTGGCAATGTGCAGCACATCTCCAAGGTGTTTTGAGCAGATAAACACGAATAACATGAGGTAAGGGCCGTGTTTCATTTAGCTCCTTTAGCATTCTGCATGCTTCCAGGTAACTTGGTACAGCATCAGTATTTGGGCTGTGATTCATTTTAGAAGTGGCCCATCACATCTCAGGAGCAGTATATACTGTATGATGACTGAGTGAACCAGTCAGGAGGGCCAGGTCCTCTGACAAGAAAGGGCGAGACACCCAGTGCTGCTTTATGCTGATACACAGAATTTCTGTGTGAAATAAGTCAGGAAACACGACAAAGCACTGGCTGATCAATGGCTTCAATTCCCATCATTCTAAAGCTCTGTCCATGTCTCCTCACCAACCTCAATAGAGGACCAGAGGCTTAAAATAGAGTGGTGTAAACATATAGGATTGCGTTTACTCAACTGAGCCAACATCTTGCATTTTTAAAACTTCCTGGAATACGTTGCATGATTGATAAGTGCGGTGGCTTGAGTCTGCAGGACATAGCGCGTTAAACGAAGACTGCGTCAAGGTGCAGTTGGCTCATGAGGAGCAGCTCTCCATGCTCTGACACGGCGGCACTCTGGAGAATGAAATGATTTCCAGGTGGGCTGACAGATTGTCAACATGGGACCAACTAAGACAGAAAGAAGGGATGGGACACAATGACGGAGAAGAAGAGAGATGACTGGTGGTCCTGAGGAAGTTATTGGTGTTACTGTGTCACCGCTAATAGAGGCAACCAATCATTCTGATTGGTTGCTGAGGGAGTGGTGAAGCTCCAGGAAACCATCCCACAGCTACCAGCACGGGATCCTGCCATCATGAGACGTGTTTGACTTGAAAGTATTTCATGTAGAGTTTCTAACTGCAGAGCAGCCAAACGTTTGGATTCATGTCCATTTAGAAAAACTAACATGGCTTGTGATTAAACATTGTCCAACAGTAATAACATAGATACATTAGTATGGGCTAAAGTGTGATACACACATCATCAATATTTCAACATTTGTCTTAAATAGGGCAAAAAGACTGAGTGAAATTCAAATCACAGCTGGCGAGTCAGACTAAAATCCACCATATTCAGACCTTGACACATGTCAGCAGAGACTGAAAGTGAAGCACTGAGTGCTGTCTTGTCATATTTCTGGAACATCCATAACAGAGAGTGATTGTCAGGCCAGTCCTTCCTGTCCACTGTGGACCATACTGTGGCCCCTCAGCTCTACACCAGAGCCCAAGAATGTATAATTCTGGGCTCAATCCCAAAATAAATACAGTCAACCCACTCAGAGGAACCTCCGAAACAAGCCAGACAGAGCTTTAAAAATCCAGAAAAGACAGAAAATGTCTCTTGACACTATTATATTGAGAGTTTGCCAGAGAGGAGAGGAAGGGACAGGCGACACACAATGCAAGTGAGATGCAAAGCAGAGTGTAAGAAAACAAACAGAAGAGTGAGAACATTCCTCTTCTCACTAAAGCCTCTCTGTGAGGCTTTCAGACATGATTAAAAAAAAGACAAGGGTCCAGTGAAATAAAATGACGGAGAACTAAACAAATCTGTTTCTGTTCAGGCAATACCCCCATGCATGACTCTGCTGCAAGAAATGGGGGGGGGGGGGGGGGGGGGGCAGACACTGAGGAGAAAGAAAGAGGGGGGAGCTTCACAAGATGCCGCGTCGGGTTTTGGAGCACAAAGCAGGATGAGGCGATAAACAGGCTGTTGCTTTTCCGCTTAGCTGCGCACACTGAATCCCTCTCTCCCTGTGTCTTTTAAAGGGCCTCACATTAGCATCTGTTTAGCGTCAGCCTCGACATGGCCTGTGGAGGCTGATTAAAATAACCCAGCTATCACATAACATCCTGGCAGCAACATCAAAATACAGTCAGATGCTAGAGACGTTCAGGAGGTTAGCATGAGTGTTCTGCACTTCTGTCGTCAGAAAGATGTTTATTAGCTGCTTCTGTTCAAACCGTCCTCCTGTGAGATCATGTTCCACGGGCAAAATATATGAAGTGGATTGTGATAGTAACAAGTTGTCAACATTACAATGACATCCCATTTGTGCATTTTCATGTGTGACTGCACTAGTGGAATAGGAAGATAAGATTTGGCAACTTTTAAAATATTAAAGTTATCTCTGACTTTCCTTGGATTGCTCTTGTTTTCATCCAACATAGCTTGTTGTGTGACCGGCGCCTCACTCCTTCACACAATGGCAGAAACGAGCAGCATTGTGTTTCGTGCTTAATTGGCTGAATTTGTTTAGAGACAGAAGAGCTTTAACGAGTGACACTGGGCCTCGGGGTAACTGAGCCACGAGATGCCTTTGTTCCATCGCTGCTGGACCACAGCCAATCACATGGCAGCGAGATGCGAGACAAGAAAGAGTCTGACCAAGAGCTGAGCTCAATCTGAGCAACAATCTGACCATTATTTACGTGAAAAATAAACACCCATTTCAAGGTTTCCGGGTCAAATATTTTCATTATGTGTGTGTCATACATTGCAACTGCATTGATTTGTAGCTGTGAAGGTTTAGCTTTTGCAAAAGGCTCCTCTGTCAGTAAATGTTTTCTCAGTCTCCAGATTTGACAGCACTGACAGGGACACTCGAAGCAACTTAATTAGTGTCAAATTAAAGAGAACCAGTTACACAACCAGGACACTGTCAGCAGTGTGAAACTATACAATTCAAATGTTGAGACTACAGCACATTACTGGACAAGACTAAGCGCTCGAGTCACATCTAAAACGTGTGGCTAAAAAGTCAATCAGTGCCTTAGATCAAAATACGTTTTGCAGTTTTTGTGGGCAAGATAAACATTTTCTAATTCAAACTCTAATAACACTTTGGTTTCTACATGTTATCTGTCATATTATTGAAAAGAAATCAATCAAAAAAGCAAAAAAACAAATTGCTCTCTCAATATTCGAGGCAAACCTCGACTGCACACCCAAATGTCAAAGAGCTGAGAATTGATGGGACGTTAATAATCTTTTTCCTCAAAGTTATTTCTTCAATAAACTTTCCAGAAGTGTAGTTAGGATATCATGCTGCAGTAGTTGTGGTTTCAGTGGGGCCCGAGAGCCAACATCAGTGACTGATCTCCCTCTGAAGACCCCGAGCAGAGAAAAATGCAAAGACACTGCCCATGCTAAAAGTCTCTGAAATAAAAAGCCTATTCTTTTGGCCTTTCCCTGCTGCGATCAGCTGCCAAAACAAACTGCCGCTGTGATGAATGTAATAAATATGATCGATGGGATATCTGGCGCTGCTGACCTCACACCACGCGCCAGAGTCCAGGGAGCAGGTGCTGCCCAGATTTACAGCCCTCCCCCCAATCTCATGACCACATCTCCACAGCCCCCTACAGCTCACACTGAGTCTCAGATAAACAGGCTTAATATTGGCTGTACAACATGACTATGCACTAATCATATCGCCGCCAATAAAACCAGCAATGATTTTACACATCATCAAGCCGTCAGTCATGGCTGACAGTTATTAGAGTAATTTCTGCTGGTAGGCGCACACAGGGCTGTAAGTGCTCCTTATGCATTTACTCATAAAGATAAGTTAAAATAATAAAACATAAAAAAGCTAATTGTTCTGAAGTCAGCGCCAGCTTTGGAAATGAGGATAAACTAGGAAAGGCGCTTTATCAAATAATAGCTAAAAGACGCTGCTGAGGGTGGATCATTTGAAAAAGCTGTAATTCACCAGGGACTTACAATAGCTCCAAATGTACTGTATATTACCAGCAACTCCTGTAAATGGTCGATGTTAATTACAGCATAGTCAATCTTATCACAGTTTTTTGTACAATTTAAGATTGGATAACTCTCAGAGTCGCAGAGCACACACTTTAAACACTTAGAGGGCGACTGTGGCTCAGTGGTTAGGGGGTCGGTCTTTCAATCAGAAGGTCGGTGGTTCGATCCCCGGCTCCGGCAGTCTGTGTCGTTGTGTCCTTGAGCAAGACACTTAACCCTTAGTTGCTCCCCGGGCGCTTCACGAGGGCTGCCCACTGCTCCTTAATACTAAGGATGGGTTAAAATGCAGAGAATAAATTTCCCCACTGTGGGACTAATAAGGGATTATAAAATAAAATAGAGCAGACAAAGTACTGGGCACAGACAGATGGAGTGAAAATAAATAAAACAAAGAATAAAAAACTGCTTGGCTGATGAAGTTGTGGCTGAAATTCGACAGTGGCTCAGATTTTATGAAACACGCCTTATGTCAGCTGTCCGGCATATCCGAACAGCTGAGAAGCTACAGCTGTTATACAGCTAACATTATATAAGTCTTAGTTGGTGTTGTCCAAGAAACACATTACCTAACTCCTTGCTGTATATGACAGAGCGGTTGTAATAACTCTTGGCAAATAATGCTATTACGTTAATACAATATTGCACACTGGTCTTGATGACGAAGGTGTGTTATGAAAGACTGGAAACCTCGTTTGGAAGTTGCTCATAGCGGCAAAAAAAGCGCCAAGTATGTATTCCTATAAAGTCAGAGGAGCCGCAGCATTCCCTCCTCTCCACTTTGAGATGGTGACCCATTTACATGCTGAGAAAACCCTGATTATCCTTTCACTGAGAAATTAAGTGTGTTTGACGGGGCGGGAGCAGCTGATTATTAGCACTTAGCAAAGCCTTATCCAATCTTCTTCTCAATTATCACGAGGACACTAGAAACGAACGTGAATCTGAATATCCTAATTCAATTCTCACCTCATAGTCTTAGTGCTTTCAACCCTCACGCTCTCGCGCTAACTCCCATCTCAAATATTACCCCCCACCCCTCTCGAGTGCCTCTTGACCACATTACTCCACTTTCTCTCCTGACAAGAACGGCTAATAGAGCCGTTTCCTGGGATGGTGCTACGCTAAGCTGTGCGGATCAGGGAGATGAAAAGAGATTGGACGGGGAACCAAAACAACCTCAACTGGCCTCAGCAGCTCAGAGGCTGTGGGGAAGCTGTGTGTAGGACATTAGTGCATGTTTATAACTAATTATATCTCAAGTGAATAGCTCCTCCAGGCATGGCCAGAGAGATGTCTCTATTGTTGCAGTGGATTGAGCACGGCTGCTGCACTGGAGGAACTATGTGAGAATGCAGCTAGCTAGCATGTAGCACACTTTCTGCTATCATGATCACCACGCTACTAAGACTGGTGAACATATGCTATGTGCCACGCTGATGCCGCGTGGTGACTCTTGGGTAATATATGTGGCCGGTGACACTGTGAAGGAAATTGTATTTCAGGGTGGGAACAGCAAGGCCAGCGCGTCAGCCCAGTAATGAGAAGGACGAATAGAGAGTAGAGCTCTCCATCTCTCTCATGGTAAAGCTGTCAGTGCCGGGTGTCCAGACACAGAGCACTCAAACTCCTGCATCAATAAGGGGGAAGAAAACACACCTGGGCTCAACCCACTAAGCCTCAACAATATGAGGACAATCTGCAAGCAGCATCTCTGTTGTCAAGAGATACTTTCACACAAAAGCTACATGCTGATGTTGTTTCTCAACAACTTTTGTAGTGGTTTTGTTGGGTTGAATATGCTCAAGTACATACAGTTATGAAGATGAGCAACACTTTGTAATATGTTTTTTTTTCAAAACAGCTAGCATCACAATGTACTGTATGAAGAAGAAAGCAGTATTTAAAATGCTGTGATTAACTATGCAATCATCCATAATGTAATTATATATTCCTCTTCATAACATCAGAAATGGCAGTGTTGTGAGCAACAGCTTGTAGCAACATGCCCAGTGCACCTTAGTTCCTATTAAACCAGCTTGAATGTTACCGGTAAACATGTGAACATGTTGCTCTCAGAACATTTCATTCATATTATCAAAAGTAAAGACAGTCTGGCAGATTATGATATGAGTCAGATGCTAAGACTCTCACATGAAGTGCCGGGGTGAAGGTCAGTATCACATTAAGAGAAAAACTTTCAGAGATAAATATGAAAAACATTGCAAAGTGTTATTAAAAACTCTTTTGCTGGCTTTTTTCTTCTTTTGCTTTCAGAAAAGGCAAAACTATATATTTCCTCCAGCGTAGTTTGGTCTCTATTAGCATTATGCAATAATTCCAATGTGGATAGCCCATTGTTCATCAAAAAGTAACAATGAACAAAGGTTTGGCACCCAACCTTTTACATCTAACCATTCAAATATAGCTGAACCATAGAACTATGTATCACCAAAGCATTTGCACCTTTGTAAATTGCATATTTTCTGGATGTTTTGACAACTTGCCTTCACATATTCTCACCAGTTAAAGCCTTTCTCCATTAAGAATCACAGCTGTGACCAATAAGTTCATAACACTCCTTACTAACATTCAACATTAACCTTGTTTATTTTATTTGGTGGCATGCTGGCTGAGACATTGATACTAAAGTATAAATAAGGCTTAAAGCTAATGTATACTTAAGTGAAAATGTGCCATGTGACAAAGTGTCAGCTGACAGAACTGTGTCACACAACACTTTCACGTTTATAGTTCAGTGATGGTATGAGTTCTTAGGTCAAGTGAAAGGCATAGTGTGTAGGATTTATGGGAACCTATTTGCAAAAGTGGAATATAACATTTACAAATGTGTTCATAAGTGTATAATCACCTGAAACTGAGAAGTTTGCCATGTTACATCGCCGTGTTTCTACAGTAACCCAGCATGGACAAACCACATATTGGCTCTACAGAGAGCATTTTCAGTTTTCACGTCACATGTTGGAGAGTGCAAAAACAGGGGTGTCGCCAGCCGCCATTGCTCCTAGTGTACTGTCATAAGTACAGTATTCTGAGCGAGGAGAACTGCGTCTCTGGCTGCAGTGTACCATCATATTTTCACTTTAGTAAGAGTCTGAACTATATGGTGTGTGGGGATGGCTATTCTCTATGCTCATTTGTACATCCATCAGCACAGTGAATGGTTTGCTGTAGGGGCGGCCCCTTTTAAAAAAAGAATAAACGGTCTGACAGTAATCTCAAGCCCTCTATTCTGCAGCCAATCAGTGGTGACTATGTAGCAACCTTAAATGCCCTAACCTTTTCCCTATCTGCATTTCCATGATCTGACAAATAGAGCGGCTCTCTGAAGTTGCCGTCCTTTGTGATCTGTGACAAACACAATGGTAGCTGTCAGCGTAGAGGGAGGATATGAGTGCTGATGTACTCTCTGAAGTCACGCTCAGCCTTTCATGTCGAGGCAGATGAACCAAAGACCTGTCTCCTCTGTGTGTGCGTGTGTGTGTGTGTGTGTGTGTGTGTGTGTGTGCTGCCAAGCAGCGGCGAGCAAAGTGTAAGCACGAGTGTTTTAGCGTGCCTCTCTAATCCACTGCTTTCACACAGGTCAGTCTCATTTATTATGAATGTGAAGTTCTGCACAAAGCTCTTTGATATCGGGAAACAATTTAGAGCTGGCTGAGAGTCAACGTCTTGGGGGACCAATAAAACACACTTTTAATGTATTGCAAACTTCAGGTCTTCAGCATGAGGTTCCTTATAAAATTCACAGTAGGCTTGATTGATCCCAGGTGACTAGCATACCGTAATAGACATCACCGTGTCATTGCCTAAAACCGTGCAAGCTGTTTTTAGTTTAATATGATGTAAAGAATTGGGTCAGGTTTCAGTATTAGGCACATTGATGTTAAGTTATTGACTCAACTCAACACAACTCTTTATTGCAGAATGTAAACATTTAAGTAAATGAAGAGACTGCAAGGATACACCACCCTTCTTCCTCAGTGTCATGTGTAAGTGTAAGCTCCGGCAAACAGTGAAACTTACTCATAAATCAATTAACCTCTTTCTCCACTTTCGCCATGATGTTCAAAGACAAAATCCAACACAACCGGGCGGCTAAAGCCTCGATACTATAACACTTGAAGCTACACATTTTTACATGAGCGAAAACTCTCAGCTGTCAAGATTATCTCATCACGTTCCATTCAGAGAGGCACACTCTTTGAAAATTAAGTCTTTGGCAGCCGCCCACTTTGTTCTATCAGCGGCGGACTGAGGTATTAGGGCTCATTAGTCTCATTTCCAATTCACTGACTGGGCCAGATCGATTCCCTTTATTTTTTAATGCTCAGATGGGATTAAATGGCCAGATTAAAGATGAACTCCTGGCACTGTCCACCGGACAGATTTATCATCCTAAAGATGAACCCAGATGCAGGGAGGCAAATATAACACGACTTTAAGCTCTCATTCAAAGCATGCCAAGTCTGGTGAAAACTGGGAACCTTGAATTTATGGTTTACAGAGTTTAAATTGGAAGATTCCTGTATTACAATTGTTTGGACTCAAACTTTTTAAATGTCTCAGCATCGCTGGCAAAAGCAGCGGCGTGATACTGATGATAATCAAATGGTTTTGTCAGTTATTGTCTGTATTTCAAGGAAAATAAAAACTAGAGCTGGCAAGCTGCTGCACAAAGTGGCTCATAGTGGTTTCTGGGAGATCATTTGGACTTCTCTTTTCTGCACCATATTTCCTGAAGCTGTGTGAGGTCCAGTAAATGACCTAGAGAGGGAGGTCTCCTCGCTGGGACAACACACTGAGAACACTTTCTACCCTCACTCTGGGGTAAAGGGCTTAAAAAAACACATGTGTCATTTCTAATTTTGTCCAGACTTGAATCCTTTGTATGTGCTCGTGTGTGTGTTAGCCAGCCCCTCAGGTGAGGACCCCATTTCCGGCTTTTCATTTCCCCACAGAGCTCTGCGGTCTGAGGACATACTGCCTACAACTGATGCATTTGAAGTGGTGCTTTGTGCCTCCTTTTCCCACAATTCTCCCTTTTCAACACTCAAAATTGGGAAAATCCAAGCAGCGGTCACAAAATGAAGATAATCTTTTTAACATATATTTGCTGTGGAAACACATGGAAACTGTTGCCTTACGTTGAAGCGTCGTATTTATTACAACTGTGGGGGAATTGCGTTTTGAAAAATGTAAACATTTGATCCCAAAAGTGCCATTTGTAATCCCTTTGATTACTTTTCCCAATAAAGGGCTTAGATATACCAGGTTTGTATACCTGGTGAAATGGACAACACATGCTAGTAAAAAAGGATCACCCTGATATTTAACAGTGGCCATGTATGTATGTGAAGACACATTTAAGTATCAGGAGAAAGCAGCAGCAGTACCTGTGTAGCCCAAAGAGTTGTCATCCTCGTGTTCGGTGGTGGGAGCTGGTGTTGCCCCTTCGCTGGCCCCGTCCTGAGCGACTCCCGTCTCTGTCAACAATAACACCACAGGGACTGAGAACCCAGACGCATTCTGCCCACCTTCCCCGCCCACGGTCCGAACCTCAAGCCCTCCGCATCCTTGACACGAGCAGAGAGCGACCACACAAAGAATTGCCGGGCTCCATCCTTGTAAACTCTGTCTCTGTCTGCAGAATCCAAACACCCACATTGCAGAAAACAACCCAACACTCACAATCCCAAGTTGTGTATGATCCAAGTGTGTCTTGGGGAAACACAATGGTAATGTCAGGTAAAAATCAATCAGTCGTTGGGTATAGATCCATCAGAATGATGTGTTCTTTTTTCTCTCTGTGCTCAGCAGGAGGTTGTTCTGTGGTCCGGTGTTGGGCTTGAGTGTGAGTGTGTGGGTGTAAAACAGAGTCATCTCTATCCTATCAATGGCCCTAAGTGGCTGCACCCCTAAGGGGACATATGGGCAGGAGAGAAGAGGGAGGACCGGGGCACACTCTGCATGATTGACAACGCCACTCTGAATGCACACGCACACAGTCCTGATGCAAATACAACGATGCACCATAATTACTAATCAGCTCCTTTTGATTCGGGCGCCTGTGTCCTGTCTGGAGTGACAGGTTGAGTGTGTGCGACAGGAGGTGTGAGGGCGGGACTGAAGGGGGGGAAGCGAGAAAAAGAGAGGCCAAGAGGGCCGGGGTGTATATGGCTTATGGGGGAGAAGGGAGGCCAACTGTGCCCTTATGATGGCTCTGTGTGACATAAATCAGACTCAGCCGTGCCCATTCTCTTTGTGACCCGCTGACAGTCGGTTAATTCGGGCCTGGCACTTGAGATGTGGAGGTAAGAGGAATCATAATCAAAGTGCATCCAACCCCTTTAGCTAAGTGAGTGGCTGTCAGAAGTATCTGTTTCCTCAATGAGATCTGGCGTTACTTCTGATTAACAGCAGACGGGCCGACGGAATTGTTCATCGGAGAGTGCTTTAGACCAGCAGAGTGTGAGGAAGAGGGCGACCCGTCACTGCATCTGCCCCTCCCACCGCAGGAGAACTGACAGAAAGAAATCTACGCCGACTTTTTCAAAACACAGTGATGGCCCCAAACCCCACTTTACAACAGTTATGGACTCATCATTGACAGTAGACACAGAAAAAGACATTTAAAATGCAGTGATCATGCCCCCTCCCTGCTGCTCCAGTAGTGTTGCAAATGAATGTGACAGCAAAAGGGCCTCACGCTGGGCCAAACCTATTATCTGGCACTTCTCTGCCTGTCTGTTTATCCAAACAGCAGCGTCTGACTGACGACGCTCCAGGAGAGCAGGGCCTCTGAGTCACACAAAAATAACCATGTGGGTTACTCGGAGTCATGCACATGAATGAAGTGCGATGATACACGTGAGGCATGAGGTGAGAACATGACATGATACAAACACAGACATCAAGCAGAAGCTGGCACACGGTCTGACTCTTACAGCATGACACCAGTCAGATACATGTAGTGTTTTCAATTCAAAACAGACAAATTAAAAACAAACGCAACATCTGCTTATGCCAATAAAGGAGATGGGAACAAATATCAAAACACAAAGCTGTTCAGAAACAAGGAGTCTTTTAGAATTATTTTTGCAAAAGGTTCAAATACTACCACTAAGAACTGTGTACAAACCAAATCAATGTAATGCCTTCCAATGTTTGAACAATAGTTTGACTCACTGATTGGCTGGATATAGTCTTATCAAAATTGGTCAGACAAAGTATAAATGGAGAAAGAAAGTTCATTATTGACAAACTAATAACATAATTTAGTCAATATAAATATTACAATTATTGACAAAGAGTACTCAACAATCAAAAATGGAGAATCTTGCCCTGAAGCCTTATGTACTGAATCTGCTCTTTACGTCCCTGTGTGGTCCAATTAGAGACCACTTCAGAGTTCATTAAAGGTGGAGTGCCCCGCTGCCCCTGGGGCGTCAGAGTCAGGACCTCGATGTCGCCTCACTACCCCCTTTTAGCCTCAACACTGCATCCAGCTCCCCTGTTGGCTAATTAATGGGGAACATGTGCAGATAACTGACTGCTCACCAAACGATACAAAGGCAGCCTGCCCCCCTCCCCTCCCTCCCTCCCCCCACCCCCAGACTATAAGTACAGCCCCCCAAGCCCTTCAAACATGAGAGCATGTCCCCTTTTCTGGCTCGCAGGCCTTTCTTCAATCCATGCAGGCTCCTGGCCCGATTTCTAAAGGACATCCATAAATGATGAGGTCTACAACTAGTTTGGACTTGAGTGGTTGTCTGCAGCGCTGTGGCTGCGATGTGGACCCGATCAGCACAAGCCCCCGTGAACCTGACATGACAATAAACCTGATGTCTAACTTATTGCCACTGTGGTCAAGGTTGTTTAGTTTGACAAATGCTGCGAGCACTAATAGATGTAGGAGAAGCAACCGGAGAGGCTAGCTGCTGTCTCATTGTCATCTTGTCACGTATTGGCAGCAGCGCTCCGGCCCTGGCAGCCCGTACACAGTGATGGATGGGCTTACAAGGACGAGTAAGAGGTCTGACTCTGGGCCTCGTTAACTGGACTGATTGATTATTTGTTGTACTGTAGGACAAGTTCCTCCACACAGTCTGATCAGGCCGCATTTTCTTTCTGTAGCATGACCTCAAGCAATTTCAATGATGTAATTGTTTTGTTGGAAAATGTTCTCCCCTTGCATGTGTTTACTTTTTGATGGCCAAGAGAACGCTAATCGTGTGGCAAAGCAACCTAGATTTAATTTCTTTCATTTGTATCATTCTTTCTACAAGTTGAACATTCACACTAAATGAGGTTCCTGCTCATTGATGCATAACCCATAACAGCATTTTACAATCTTTTTTAGTATCTTCTGTTTTTTTAACCTGCATTCAAAAGCTTTGACTATTATTGAAGACAGACAAAATAAAATGGACAGTACAAAAATAAATCTTTTGGTCCGCTTCATCTGTTTCCACGGCCCCGTTACGCTCATTTCCATTTTGATTACACTTTCTTTGTTTTCTGCATGACTAATGGAGTTTTAATCAGGCCTTGAGATAATACATACATAGGCAGTGAGCACACGAAGAAACAGGAAAACGAATCGGGCATAGTCAAAGTGGAGTAAGATTTATAACTCTTAAAATAACTCTAAAAACAAAGCAACAGCGCCTGCAAGTCAAGTCTAGAGATGAAAAACACGCTGTGTCAACAAGGAGATCTATTTATTAACATCTACCTCTGTAAATTTGTACCTTTGTAAATTTGTAAATATGTACATTTAATTTAACTTGTGCCATCTATTTTTATGGAACTATTATTGTTTGTCTGTTTTTACTTTTTTATTTATTTGTTCCATTTTTGAAATACAGAAATTGCCATTGCAGTGGATATATATAAATAAATATATTTGTATTATTCAGATTGATCTGATCAGAAAAATCGAATGACTCAACGTAATGTCAACAAATTATCATTGCATTGTAAAAGATATGCATTTATGATAAGAAGAACCAGTGGTGGAAAGTCATTACACATAACTGCGTGATGAGATGCCTTTAAAGAAACAGTTCCACAATATTGTAATAATGCTGATACACTTTCTTACTGAGTTAGATGAGAAGATTAATATCACTTACAAGAGAGGTATCGATCTTCTCATCGAACTCTTCCCAAGAAAGTAAATTAGTATTTCCCCGAAAATGTAAAACCATTCTTAAAAATAATTAATAATATTGGATTTTCAGTATTAAAAACCAAGTCAAAAATCATCATGAGATCATCGTCAGAGAGAGGAGCAAATTACACACACACACACACACACACACACACACACACACACACACACACTGGCCCTTAACTTTCATCACTGCCTCCACAACCACTGTAAAGTATATAACTGTAATGGCTAATTAAATTGATGATACATTTAACTGCAGTCATAAAATAATTACAATGTCAGAGTCGTGAACCATTTGTCACTTAAGAGGGAAACACGTATATATCATGATATGTATCACACTATATATATTTAAGATCCCACTGCCAAGTCCTACACATACACTGGCAATAAAAAAGCATTTTTTACGTCTGCATTACAAATGGCTTTAACTCGATCATTAAAGGATTGACATACAATCTATTCAATCGTTAAAACATAAAGATGAATGCCATATGAGTTTGGCTTACATACTAGAAAATTATAAACACATTTTACACTTACATTTATAGTTTGTCTAAGTTTGAGTATGTGATACTGAAATAATGTATGTAAGATAGAGCAAGAGAAGGAGGGATCTGAATACATCCCAGCCCCAGTTTGACTTTACACGCTGCTATTATGTTTTCAACAGCCATTAAAGATCCTAGCAATGATAATGACAAACTGCATAGTTAAAAATATATTAGTTCCCATGTGGTGATCTGCAGTGAAAAGCAATGTGATGTGAACATTAACATCGAATGATTTTGCAGACATTTTCCACAAAAAGCCTGTGACGTCCCTAACAGTCACAGCTTCATTGCTCAGTGCTGCAGCTGGAGGGAACATACGTGAATGACAAACAGAACCATTTTGATCACACCGTTTGTGAATGGCTGGCTGCACACAGGATTTAATTGTTGACAGTTACTTTGCAGTTGTGTGTATTGTCTCTCTTTCCAAATACGGTTTCGTTGGTAACAAACCCAACAGCAAATCCATGCACGTCAAACCTCAAGGTGACTCATCTCTGAACCCACGTTGAGTTGATTGCGGTTAAATAAAAGTGCAAATGTCAGAAAAGGAATTTGTGCCAATTGACTTACTGATAGATTTGCTTTGAGGGCATCATCAAACAACCACAAAGAGAAAAACAGAGAGACCGTTCCCAGACAAATAGCTCTGATCAGATTAAAGGGTGCTAAATATTGCATGGTCACTTCACTGGACTGCTGTGCACCTGCTCAGCAGAGTCACCGTGAGTTAGCAGCTCACAGTGCAACTGTCACAGCTGCTGTCGGGGCAGTTTTATCCTTGGTGAGCATGTTAAATTGCTTTTGAGAAATACTTTTCACAGATATCGTGTTGACACACCTGTGTACTATCTAGCCTACGTGATACTTTGCTTCTCAGCTCTGTTTAACATAACTGGTTCTATAAGTTCAAAGCCAGTGAGAAGCCTAAACGTACTCCGACACCCCGGTGGAACTGAGGGAAGCATCCTCCAAGCTGCCAAAAGCCCTGTTGTCCATCTCTGTGACTGTATGTATGTTTGGTGCCCATTGAGAGACTGAATTGAAGATTGAAGGAATGGGGATGGAGAGAGAGTGAGTAATACACTTCTCTTAGTTAGGAAAAAAAAGGTCTTTCAAGAACTTAAACTGCTGTAGCCAAGGAGAATTGCTTCTGAATGCCTGTTAAGTATCAGTCTGATGTGGCGTCTGCAGCTCATGGTCATGACTCATTAGCAGCTTGTTGGCATCCACGCCGCCACAGCCGCCAGACTATGTGACCTTCTTTGACTTCTCACTGCATTATCTGCCTCTTGCAAGAATTGTACTCTCACAACAGCTTTGAATACCATGCGATGTCTTTGCATGCGGGGGCGATCTGGCTAAGAGACCCTTAATGCTTGTTTGTCTGATACTTTTTCTTGTCCTATATCTGGAAAAAGATCCACCAATCTTTTCCACCACCACAATTACAAAGAGGCCAAGAGACAGGAGGAGGAAAAAAAAGTCATGCATATGAGAAACTGAAGGCTTCTGACTATGGGAAATGAGTTTAGAGGGCAGTGGAGCAAATAATTCAGACCTCATTTCAAGGCTGTGGCACATTAATGATGAAACTACAATGATGCTACCTTTCCCTGCTCTATGATTCGCTTAATCAGCCACATGTGCTCTAAACACAAACACACACACATGCACACACATTCAAAGGGAAAGGAAAGAGCCCTGCAACTGAATTCACATGTGTTTTTTGTATAATCTTTGAAAATTCCATCAATATGTTAATGTGAACAATTCTTTCCCAAACCTAGAGACCAAGAACCAGGCCTCTAATCTGTCATCCCTCCCAGAAACATTTGCTGGAGCTGCTCCATTGACAAAGCCTGACTTTCCAGGCATCAGGACAATTTCACTTGAGCTTTGAGATGTAAATGTGATGCATTCCAAAGTAGTATTAACTGTTTTCAAACCAAAAATGTCACCATAACCGCTCCACTCTTGAATACAAAAAGTGTTTATCCTGGTTTTGCAGTAACATCATGCTACTTTTGTCTAAGACTTGATAGGTGTTTATCATCCCCGGTTCATCTGTGCCCTCAGTGGCTGGTAAATGCCTCGAGGCTGTTTGTCCCATTAACGTAAGGGGAATGCTGAAAGTTTTTAATTAGAGATACAGAGAGGAGAAAATATCCACCAGCAATGAATAACCTTCAGTCTTTGATGTGATGACACCCGACTTTCACTTCACAAGGGGCACACCTATTAATCTCTTTCTTCTCTCCAGCTGTGTTATGGTCACAACAAATGAGCAAACACTAAATGCATCCTGGTTTGGCAATGTTTGCTGAATAGCTCCACTGGCAAACATGTATAGCTTTACACCGTGGCTTTATCCTGACCTCTATGTTGTTAAAACACAATAGACAATCGAGGCGCTGTTTAAGAAAGGCTATGCCCATATTTAGTCACAAACCAAAGAATTGGAGAAAAGAAAAACGCGAGATGAAAAGTTGGGGATTGTCAAAGTAATAACAATTCATGCTGAGAAGAACATGAATGCCTTTACCACATTTCATGACAATACATGCAATAGCTTTAGAGCTATTTCACCCCAAATCATAAATGTCAACCCTATTCATCCTCTGGAGAATATGCATGTACATATGCACACATTTTCATGGCAATACCTTCAGGAGTTGATCAGATATTTTAGACTGGATCAGACACTGGATCAGACACTGCCATATGAAGAGCTAAAAAAAAAGATAGAGCCAACAAATAATTACATGTTTCTTGTCAGTGGTCTTTAGGAATTCCAATTAAAGTCACTTTCTAATGGAAGATCCTGAAACTAGGGCTCAAATTGTAAAACAAAAACGATACATAATTTGCCCAGAGCGCATCTCTGGTTGTTGTTTAGAAAGATGCAGACATGGTACTTGGCACACGACGGTTTACTAATGACTTCAAGGTAATGATTCTGTTCACTTTTCTGTGATTGCCTGTGTCACAGTTCAGTCGCCATTTGATCTGAAGTCGAGGAAATTTAACAAACAGCAGGCACTATCTCACTTTCCCAGCCTCTCTTGCCCCCTGTCTAAACAAACACACACACGCACACACACACACACACACACACACACACACACACACACACACACACACACACACACACACACACACTCTCATTCTACCACCAATTGGTGCTCGTCAGGGAGGAACATCCATCCATCCATTTTCCACCGCTTATCCGGGGTCGGGTCGCGGAGGCAGCAGGTCCAGCAGGCTGACCCAGACTTCTCTCTCACCCGCAACATCTACCAGCTCATTCTGGGGGATCCCGAGGCGTTCCCAGGCCAGCTGGGAGATATAATCCCTCCAGCGTGTCCTGGGTCTTCCCCGGGGCCTCCTACTAGTTGGACGTGCCTGGAAAACCTCTAAAGGGAGGCGTCCTGGAGGCATCCTAATTAGATGCCCGAACCACCTCAGCTGACTCCTTTCGACACGAAGGAGTAGCGGCTCGACTCCAAGCTCCTTCCTGATGTCCGAGCTCCTCACACTATCTCTAAGGCTGAGCCCGGCCACTCTACGGAGGAAACTCATTTCGGCCGCTTGTATCCGCGACCTCGTTCTTTCGGACACGATCCAAAGCTCGTGACCATAGGTGAGGGTTGGGACGTAGACCGACCAGTAAATTGAGAGCTTCGCCTTCCGGCTCAGCTCCTTCTTCACCAAGACGGCCCGGTGCAACGCCTGTTTTACTGCTGCAGCCGCACCGATACGCCTGTCGATCTCCCGCTCCATTTTACCCTCACTCGTGAACAAGACCCCGAGATACTTGAACTCCTTCGCTTGTGGTAGGCACTCTGTCCCCACCCGGAGGGAGCAATCCACCGGTTTCCGGCAGAGCACCATGGCCTCAGATTTCGTGGTGCTGACTCTCATCCCCGCCGCTTCACACTCGGCTGCAAAACGCCCCAGTGAATGCTGGAGGTCATGGTCCGAGGAGGCAAACAGGACCACATCATCTGCAAACAGCAGAGAGGCTATCCTGAGATCCCTGAACCTGACATTCTACGCCCCACGGCTGAGCCTAGATATCCTGTCCATGAAAGTCACGAACAGGACCGGTGATAAAGGGCAGCCCTGGCGGAGGCCAACACCCACCGGGAACGTGTCTGACTTACTGCCGAGGATACGAACACAGCTCCTACTGCAGGCGTACAGAGACCGGATGGCCAGAACCTCCTTGAGGCCAACCGAAAGTCCTTCTCCATGGCCTCCCCGAACTCCTCCCATGCCCGAGTTTTAGCATCCGTGACCACCGCAGCTGCAGTCCTTCTGGCCTGCCTGTACCTGTCAGCTGCTTCAGGAGACCCCTGGGCCAACCAAGCCCAAAAGGCCTCCTTCTTCAGCTTGACGGCTTCCCTCACCCCAGGTGTCCACCACCGGGTTCTCGGGTTGCCGCCACGACAGGCACCGATGACCTTCCGACCACAGCTCCTAGCGGCCGCGTCCACAATAGAGGCTTTGAACATGATCCACTCGGATTCCATGTCCCCAACCTCCCTCGGGATGTGTGAGAAGTCCTTCCGGAGGTGGGAGTTGAAGACCTCCCGGACAGGATCCTCCGCCAGACATTCCCAGTTCACCCTCACTACACGTTTGGGCTTGCCAGGTCTTTCTGGCCGACTCCCCCGCCATCTGATCCAACTCACCACCAGGTGGTGATCAGTTGACAGCTCTGCTCCTCTCTTCACCCGAGTGTCCAAAACATACGGCCGCAGATCAGATGATACGATTACGAAGTCGATCATTGATCTCCGGCCTAAGGTGTTCTGGTACCAGGTACACTTATGAACCACCTTATGTTCAAACATGGTGTTTGTTATGGACAAACTGTGGCTAGCACAGAAGTCCAACAACGAAACACCACTCGGGTTCAGATCAGGCAAGCCGTTCTTCCCAATCACTCCCCGCCAGGTTTCTCTGTCGTTGCCCACGTGAGCGTTGAAGTCTCCCAGGAGAACTATGGAGTCGGCAGGCGGCGCCCTTTCCAGGACCCCTCCCACCGACTCCAAGAAGGCCGGATACTCCGAAATGCTGTTTGGTGCATAAGCACAAACAACAGTCAGAGCCTTACTCCCCGCAACCCGTAGGCGCAGGGAGGCGACCCTCTCGTTCTCCGGGGAAAACTCCAACACGGCGGCGCTCAGCCGGGGACTCGTGAGTATCCCCACTCCCGCCCGGCGCCTCTCACCCTGGGCGACTCCAGAAAAGAACAAAGTCCAACCCTTCTCCAGGAGTTTGGTTCCAGAGCCAGCGCTGTGCGTGGAGGTGAGCCCAACTATATCTAGCTGGTACCGCTCCACCTCCCTCACCAGCTCCGGCTCCTTCCCCGCTAGCGAGGTGACGTTCCACGTCCCTAAAGCTAGTCTATGTCGCCGGCGATCGGCTCGCCCAGGCCCCCTGCCCGGCCCGCCGCCCGGTCTACATAGCACCCGACCCCGATGTCTTACCCTGCGGGTGGTGGGTCCACAGGGTGGCTGCACCATGATGTTTCTTCGGGCTGAGCCCGACCGGGCGGAGGGAGGAACATGTGTATGCTAATTTACTGGAGCACACACTAACTATTCACAGTCCAATGAGAGAGTGCAGATAAACCAACTTATGCTCTCAATATGTCTAGTTCTGATTAGAGGAGATGGAAATGAGGCCCTGAGAAGATGTGTGGTGAGGACATTGCAGGCAGGCAGCCAGTTTCTCAGCACCCCTGAAGAGAAAGCCGACGATCTCAATAGACAGAAGATCAATACGAGCAGCTTAGGTCGCAGACGTTGTGCCAGGATCTCGCTGCTCTTTGCAACATGATGTGCAAAGAGCACAACGTTGGTGAGACCACAAGGCGACCGTAAAGACGGTCCAAATCCACAGGCTGACATGACGAGCATCACTCTTCTTTTGTTGTTCTATTCTAAGTTACAGTAGTTCACAGCTGGGAACGAGGATGAAATGTCAGGAAGCCTGAGGCTTGGCTTTGATTATGGTCTTTGTGACACTGGATAGGGATACTGAGACACTTTGCAAGTAGTTAAACAGTCATGTACAATTTGCGATATCATTTTTAGTCCAGAAAACCCAGAGACCAGTGTTTCAAACATCCACCAAGTCACTGGAAAGGAATGTAAGAGAAGTTGTTGGGAAGCCAGCTGAGATTATACCCATTCAAGGTCTCGTCTGTTGTTATAAGAATGCCTTTGGCACTGGCAGGATAGTTTGGTTGCAGTAAAAGAAAGACAAATGATGTGTTAAAATATACAGAAAGGCAGTAGGTTGTCGAGTGAAAAAAGGCTTAGGATGAAGGAAATGTAGTCCGTATCACCGTAGGCAGGTTTGGTGTTCAAATTCTTCTGGATGAAGGCTGGATCAAGATTTACAATGTGAGAACTCATGTGTGCTTTTTCTGACAGGTTAAGCTGTACATTTTCCTCATGGAGTTCAGAGAAACACTTGTAAAGCAATCAAGTGGGCTTTTATTTTGGGAAAAGGTCCAGATGATTTTTAGATAAAAGATATCAATCCAACCAGCCCACAAAGGTAAGAAAATGACCTTGCCTTACCTTTAAAACAACATCCTTCCAACTGTCATCTCATTAAATCAAAGCTTGTTTCCACCTGATATCCTGCCAGCGGGCGTTCATGTGACGACATAATTATAGGCTATAAAACAATTCATAATATTTCATTATGCATTTGCGCTAACTCTATTCAGTACTTAACCCTGTCACATAGATTTACACAATTAATTCTCAAGAAAATAAATATTTCAATGTATTTATAAAACGTCAGCTATTTACAGTATATTGTTTCATTATGACGATCGTCAATGTAAGATGAATTGGTCTGCATTTGTGAAGACGGCATTAAGTGTTGGCTGAGTTGTTCTGCATTCGGCAGATGTGCTGCAGAATGAGTTATATGCAAGCGTGTATATGGAAGAGGACGGATACCAGCTGTGACATCCATGCCCATAATTCATATGGAAAGACATCAACAGTGGCCTCATATTGGACCATATAAAGTTATGTTTGTCAGCGTGGTTAACCCTCAAACCAGTAAGTCCTACAATATAGAAATAATAGCTCAAAATACACAAATTCAATAATAACATTTTTCCAACAACCACTAAAGTCAAATAAACTCTGTAACGGGCTTCTCAGGCATAATGATTTCTGTTCGCTACAAAGCAGTGGTGTCACATGACACATGGGAATGCCGAGGCACCCAAGGGCCAGAGGCTGTGAGAAGCAGATCATAAATCCCGAAAAGGCAAGAAATGCAACAAAAGACAAAGTGCAACTCTCCACACCTCCTGTCGAGGCCTCATGCAGCCCTCCCTCCTGTCACCCCTCACCACACAAAATCAGCCAAATTTATTAGTAGCAGGTGAGTCTCTGGATTGCATCTAGGTTATGGACTGATGTGCTACGCGGCAGTGTATAACTTTGCCATCTGTTTGTGTTAAGCTTGAACAAAAAAAGTGCACTTTTATTCCAAAGACACAAGATACTCTGTCCTTGAAAGCTGATAATGCAATTGGTGGCACACAATGCAATGTGTAATGCAACTGTTCATGCTTTATCTCAGTAAATCCAAAGCATTGTAAATCACACAAGGCCCCAACAACATTTTTGCTACAATCATGCGTTCAAGAGGGCTACGGAGGGGGAAACCGAATGCCATGGTGTCAGACATCTGGTGATAATATGTCCAATAGTGCCTTCATGTGGTGTGGGACTACGTCTGTGCTGTTTCGCTTTTACCCTGCCACACTGCTGCTTTCTCAATGCAGAAAAGGTATGTTTCCAGCATTAGAGAAGGAGCACAAAATGAAGTATATTGGGTGAGATGGGTCAACAAATGCAGAGGCACAGACGTAAGACAACAGCAGTGGCCAACTCGTTAAATGTTTGCCACTTTAGATAATCACCAGTCGTTTTTTAACCAGTTTTTTCAAAGTGAAGATACAAAAGAGACTGTAACCCTGACCTTGTCTTCTCCAGATGTCCAATTAGAAAATTAATAAGAAGGGTTCATTTTAGGTTTCGTGGTGTGAGGCTCCGCTGCCAAACTTCATTAGTGCTAATTAGTGCCGCTGCCATGGCTGGTCTCGACTGGGTCATACGTTGTGGGTAATTCCTGACTGCTACTCCTATTCACACTGCACTCATAAAAGTCAGCAATACATGGATATTACTATCTTGACATTATAGAGTTGAGTGTTGTTACAGCAAGGCGATACTTTAAAAATGCTTTCACTTGGACTTGAGTGAGATATGATACCTTGAAGTGTAATTTTCTGAGCCTGCCACATAAGGTGAGAATGATGCTCAATTTAGCATTGCCAGTGAAATCTATACCCAACCACGCATGTTGCATCCCCTTCAGTGATGCCAATTGACTTCAAACCCTAAAAGAAATAGGAACAGATGTCTCGACTATCTCCACACAGATGCTAAACACAAGCACACAGTTAACCAGTGTTTTGTGAGAAAGACCATGCTGATGCTGGTGGACAAAACTGGGGATTGTTGTGAGGAAATGATGTGTGAAAATGCTGTGTCTGCCAGGGAGGGATGCTGATGCAAAGACTTTCTCAGTTCCCACCATGGAAGACCAGCCGCAGACACAGCTGGATTGTGCTCACGCCGATGTGGATCTGCCACTAGGGAAGCCATGCAGACAAGAATTGGTATAGCTAGCTAATTTCCAAAACCACGCTCTTGGAGAAAATACATTCTTGTTTAGTCAGTTTTGTTAGAAAGGGGTTCTACTGGGACTGAGCAGAAAGGTACCACACAATACACATTTTTCTTCACAGATAGAAAAACCTTTTTCTTCACAGATAGATGAGGTCTTCCATTCAAATTGTATAGAATTGCCACTTTGTGCAACAGTCACGCAGCAGGAATTTTTCCGCTCTTTTTTGTTGCTCAAAAACAATCACAATCACTCTCAGCCGTGAGGCCTCTGGTCAATGGAGTGACCACAATGCGTCTGAGACAGGCATAACAACACAGTGCCTTGAGCGTTGGGATGCTCTGGAGGTGTGAGGCCTCTCCTGTAATTACCACTTCATCAGGGAAGTAAAGGGAAAACAGAGGCCCCAGCAGATTCTTGTATGGGATGGCAAACAGCTTGCCCCGTCTTTGCTGTGGTTGGCTGGTAGACATTGCTGCTGTCAGCCAGACAGACTGGCTGCCCTATATGCATGCATTTATGCCTGAGTGCCATACAGTATGTGTTTCTGGAAACCAAAAGAGAGGCTGTCTCATCAGCAAAAATGGTAATGAAAGAGCCGTCAAACTGTACTTTAAATTGAACTCATTCTGTCAGACTTGAATATTTGAATGTGTAGTCTCAAGTATTTATTTTGAACAATGGCAGGTAGAATATGCATAATCAAATCTGGAAAGTACTTTTTGCAGAAACAGAAGGACAATATAGGGAGTGTGTTCTCAGTTTTACATCCACATTTTGACTTTAGCCCCAAACTTTGCTATGGACAATTATTATAGTTCTTGTCGCTTAATAATCCTTTGAGCTGATGAGGGCTAAAACAACTATCCGGTACTCAGGGTATTGGTCTTCTCATCGCTTTAATAAGATGCTTCTCCAGGTAAAACAAGCCCAAACGTTCACATCATCCTGTCCAGATGCACCTCCTCGAGTGCATGAACCTTGACCAACCGGTATGATTAATTAGAGCAGCAATGAACATGATCCTTATTAGATTAGATTAGATTAGATTCAACTTTATTGTCATTACACATGTACAAGTACAGAGCAACGAAATGCAGTTTAGCATCCAACCAGAAGTGCAATAGCAGTAAATACCAATATACAGATAATAATAAGTATTTTACAGATAATAAGTTAGTGATATAGGTACGGGATATACAGATTGATTGATTGCGGTAATATGTACATGTTATACAGGTTGATTTGTGCATTAAATGTAGGTAGACTATAAGCAGGAACTATAAACATAATTTACAAAAGGCAAATGGGCATATGATAAGTTAAGTAATACAGATTGAGTGAACGTTAAATAGTGCATAATAATAATAAACAGTAGCTGCCTAACGTTACTAGACTAGTGCAATGCTCAGTTGCAGCTTCCTATTCGTAAACACAACTGTTTCACATGAAAATTATGACCAAACTGGTGGAGTGGATGCTAGAATACATATTAAAATGGATATATCATACAAAAGTCACATTTTCAGTGCATGCGTACATACATTTGGGTACCTACCAATCCACTAACTGTAAAATAAGACAACCCAGTTGTTTGTCTGCCTACATCAGAAAACATGTGATTAAAAAAAAACTATTATGTGTCACATGCAGGCTCATTAGAATACATTTTTTAACACAAACCAATCAAAGCAAACAAGGCTTTTTTTAGGAGGGCTTAAAGAGACAGGTGCTGAAGTGGAGCGCTTAAGACTGATGGGCAATAGAGGAATATTTAGACTGACAGTACGAGAAAAAAAATATATAAATATATGTTTTAACAATAAAGCTTGTAAGCATGGTCTATTAGAAACCCATAAATATAAGTATGAACCTGAAAATGAGCATGATATGTCCTGTTTAACATGTGATGCTGTTGCATCTGGTTAGATTGAGGGCAATCGAGTGAAGAAGCACCATATGACTGTGTGGCATGAAATGAATTTAAAAAATGTAATTGTTTTTACTTCAATGTTTTTGTTGTTGTTTAAGTTTTTAATTGTAAATATAAGCTGAGCTGAAGTTGTGTGACCATATGACACTGTGCTGATCAAACGTCAGATGCCCAAAATACAAAGCATTATATTTAAAAAAGCAACCCTTCATACCTCATATTCATTTTATTACATCACATTTACGCACACCTTAATATACACACTCACTGTAATCCACACATCAGTTATTAAAAATATGGCATTATGATTATGCATTGAACTCCACACACCCACCACCCATGTGTGATTTAGAGGCCAAAATAAATAATAATTAAAGGAAATAGCAACCACTTAATATCATCTCCACTATTCATATTTTTAATTGTTTATGAGTGTGTTCTCATGCTATGCAAATGTGAGACACTTTCGCAGCATAAAAGCAGATTAAAAATGCCCAGAATGGTTCGAGGTCTAGGTAAACGGTTTCAAAGTAGTGGGTGTCAGGACTAAAACAGAATACAAATGACCAGTAAAAGCATGTGGGGTTTTTTCTTGCCATTTCATATGTCATTTTATATGTCTCAGATCCAGATGTGGAAACCAGGGCAATTTGTATGTGAAACATTTGCTTGTAAAAACTGCTGAAGTGAAATTGCTGTGAAAAAAGGAGAAATAAAACATCAAGGAGCAGGAGGAGCGGTACCATTTGATTTTTAACCCTGTCCCAGCACTAGATGACCCTTGACCCTCCATATCCTCAGAATCCCAGATCCCTGTGCTTTCACTCCGGCCCACGCCTGTCAGAGCCCCATATTTATGGACCATGTCTGATCACAGTGTCCACCTGTTTTTTCACTTCTCTCTGCTAAAACGTTTCAATTCTTCTCATAATTCATTGTGGTTTTATACTTTTATGTGAATGCAAAAAGTACCCGAGGCCCGTACAGGATTTTAAAGTGAGCAAGAAAGTAACCACAAAACAGGCTTAGCTCATGCATTATCTGACGCTGCTTTCTGTTAAAGCTTATCTTTACTCACTGAAAGAATCAGGACCCTCACGTGTTATGCACAGGGTGAGATGAATATTCAGATACTGACCTCAAGGATTGCCCTTATTACATCTCCACCTTCTACCCTTTCCCAGCCCACGGCACCTCTAACCGACCCACCACGTCCTTGTTCCTGACGTTGTGTGTGACACGCAGTAGTTGAGATTCTCAGCTTAATGTTACCTAAAATAAAAAATGCTCCTTAGATATAGACCAGGAAAGGTATGATGAAGAACAGAGCTCCGAGGAGGGACAATAAAGAATGAAAAAATACCCATATAGGCCCTGGTGCTCATTAACACCTCCGATGGGGATTTAGAAGTTGAGCGTGAATTCTTATATTTCTGTGTCGTATTACATTGTCAGATGTTAGTTATGCAAGAGTAAGCGACGGACATCTTGCAGTAGAAAGAAAGATTTGGACCCGATGCTTGTAGGATCCATCCTAGATATCATTCCTTATAGGCGTGTGCATGATAGTACATGCCTGTGAAGGTCTACTGCTTTGGGCTGAGTCTCTGATGACAGTGTGTCTGTGGTTACGACTGTCTGGACTGCATCGCGCCTCTAACCGAAACCACAGGATCCAGTTCACAGCTCATTCCCTCCAACTCGACCAAGCTGCATGTCACTGTTGCCATCTATTGGATACATGAGTTCATATCCATGTGCAACTCCCATGAAAAATAATTAATGCTAGCTACTGCAAAAACTGATATTTACAATATTGGCACATTTTCAAACACAAAGATGACACTTGTTCACAAGGAGGTCTAAACACTTCAGCCAAATTAAACTACATACTTTATCCATGAAGAAACGCAATGTACTATAAGCGGGAAACATTTCAACTACACATTTATAAATAATAAAGACATCTTTCGGGCCCTACAATTTGTGTCACACAAATTACAAAACATGTGTCTACTTCTTTATGTACCTTTCGTGCAGTAATACTGGTGTGGGAAAAATATGTAGACATCCATCCACGCAAAAGCTCTGAATACATGTCAATCTGAAAAACATCAGTGTTTTGTACTTACATTGAATTCTGAGAAGCAGCAAGTCATATTTCTGTGGCTTCTATTAGCACCTAGTGCAGAGTAAATCAGCCGTAAATCCCATAATCTTCCTCATCCATCATAAGGATGAGCCCATGTCAGAGAGGAGAATCAAAACCTCAGCAAACTGCTCGAGGCTGCTGGTCCACTTTGTAGACTTGCAAGTACAAGCTGGTCCAAACTTCATCTTTTCGCATGAATACTGTAAATATACCGAATTAATGATGCACATTGATGTCGTTTTGAAAGAGGGTCAGTACATCTGCTTCCAGCAACACAACTAACCCACTCCTGAGTTGTCTTTTAACTTGTCAAGCAAATAGTTTCAAGAACTCAGAAGGAGGAGATGTGAAAAGCAAGGAGTAAAGTTACAGGCGTTAAGGAAAGGACTGCAAATAGGGACATATCTAAGATCTGAGGACTCGAGGAGACAACTTGTCACTAAAAATAGAAAATATGATATTTTATTTATGTGTGCACATTCCCACATGCACGCTCCCACATAAATACACAAATCCCCATCACTTGTATGTATTAGTCCTCCTGTGGGTTCATGTGTGTGTGTGTGTGTGTGTGTGTGTGTGTGTGTGAGTGAGATGTTGGGACAGAGAGATACAGATTGTGTGCCAACGTGCACTATAAATGTGCACATCTTGCTCTTTCAGACTGAGGAGCTCTTACTTGCACAGTCTTAGTAGATATTTAGTCTCAGGTAGTATTATAATGTATCAACACACTGAAAATTAAGAAAAACGAATGAATACAGAACAAATGAAGACACATTTTCACAAATTTGACAACACAGTTAGAAAACATCTGTAAGATTGCATGATTCAAATATGATGATAATAAATAAAAAGCTAACGCTAGGTTCACAGAAAATATTTGCAACAATATCACAATGTTTAAATAAGCCCCAAAAATATTTGAGGTAATTTTCGAACACCATTGACCGAAATCAGATTCATTAACTTCATAATAAACGCAGCTTGCCCCAGCCGTGTGTTTCACTTTCATTGGTCCCCTATTGGTTTCCGTTGTGGTGTGAGTTTCTATAATTGCAAAGCGGTTGTTGCAGTGAGTTGAGCTCTCAGGGCCACCGTATGTATACATGGTTTAATTCATAGAGAGGACTCCACTGCTGCATTTAGAGACAACATGGTTGAGAGGCGGGGAGAGAAAAACTGAAAACAGTGAGGTTGTGGGTTATCGATTCAACATACTTAATGTGCACACAGCCATTTGATTCATTGTTAATATAGAAATGTGATTATTTCAGCTTTTAATACTGTTAAAAACACCTATTAGCTAAAGTTGCATGATCATTGACCAGTACGCCAGGTCATTGTTAGAAAACTGGGCTATGTTTGATATTCGTTCTAGGATTCAGAGCCCAAAGCCACAGCAACACTGATGTGTTTCCAATGGATGTTTACTGAGTGAAACATACTAATGTAACTGGCATGAGTGAGAGTGTCTCTGTTCCTGGTCCACAGAGAGGTGTTGGTTCAGGGAAAGGACGGCACAGACTTAGACTTTTACCAATAAAGATGATGCCAAGGAAAATGTACACCTGCTTTGTTTGTGTTAAATGCTGTGTCTCTGGTGCAAGAGAGTAGAAGTTGGGGTACGAGTATAGAACGACTCTGAAATATCACACATTTTGCTAGAACAGTTTTTCCCATATTTTATCAACTTTGTATTTTATATTTTATGGAGAGTACAACAAGTTATTTTTTTGCCGGAGTGCTTGCAAAAGAATGCAGCTCATATCATTTCCAACTTGTAGTCCACCAGCACAATTTACTACTGGTGGGCTGGACAAACACTCAAAACACGTCCTACTCATTTCAAATATGAAAAACTGTCTTATCAATTAAACATTAATGTAGAAAACATGATTTTGTTTTGCAGCAAATGGTGCACCAATTTTTCCTAAATGTCCTCCCAGTACACTGTTCAGGGAAACATATGAGACATGCTGAGTTAAACCTTCTTAACAGTGAGCTGATAAGAAACTGGGATTTTGAGACCATTTTAGAGGTTTAGAAATTGTATCTTCAAGTAGCTAAATATAACACCAAACATGGGACTTCCACTGTCACTGCAATCAAAACCTGTCAGAGATATTGCGTTTCATATCACCCTGAGAACAGCTCGTGTCTCCTTGGGAAAGGCAAGCGACCTGCTCCAGCTTGACTTAGTGCCTCTTTCATCCCATTCCAGTCATTTAATATTGGAACGATATCAAGATAGCGATCTCCCTTTAACCTCCATCGAGGGGACGGACACAAAGGGACAAACTCCCCACTTCATCACTCAGCGTCAAGCAGTGGTGGCATGCCAAACAATCCCATTAGCCCATAGCCAAAAGCCCGGGGACAGCAGCTATGTCCTGAGTCAACCACAGCTCACTGCTCAATTTGAACATCCTCTCTCCTCCCAACATCCATGCATTCATGTGTCAGCATATTTAATGAACTCACTCAGAGCTACACTCAGCTTTTACTTGGAGGAAATAGGAAGTCCCATCACTCTGAGTAGCTTTTTACAACTCAACACTGATCAATTAATGACTACGAATGAGACCCTGAGATATTCATACAGGAATATTAGAGTGATGTTGAGAGAAACAGGAGAGCAGGGAGAGGGATAATAATTGCAGAATTGCAACTCACAGCAAATCCAACAGCAGAGGCACTTCCACAGTCACGCACATATTGATACCTCTTAAAGCTGGAAACACATGCCAAGGTCGTTGGACTCATATACACAATGTATTTCACTCTCATATCCAGGTGCAACCAGAGTAATCAAAGTGGCACATGACATTTAGTGCTCCCTGGATCTGACTTCAGGAGTCGAGGGAATGAAAAAGTACAAGGTACAAAAGAAGTGTGTCACTATTGGTCTTTTCACATGGGAAAAGGAAGATGGAAAAGAAGCGAAGAAGAAGGAAAGTGAATAAAGCTTAGCAGAGGGAGGAGGAGTTACTCACGGCTCCTGTCACCTTTCCACCTCCAGCTTCCCTTGTACTTCCCCGAGCCGTCCCCAGGTACACAGACTCCACTCAGCACCTCCGCCAGCACCACCAGCAGCAGCAGGGGCGTCCGCCCGGCGGCCATGCCTGCCTCTGAAGCTTGCATTGGGGCTACGGCAGAGAGTCGAGGGCCATGGGGAATGCTATCCCACAGTCATCCCACACAGCTGTATGGAGAAATCCAAAACAACAACAGCACGTCCTCCTCCTACTCCGCTTCCCCTGGAGCGTCAGCTCTGGGCCACGACACTGGCGCCCCAGAGGGGTCAAACTCCCCACGCAGATACGCCTCTTCCTCCTCTTCCTCCTCTTCCTGGGGTATTGGAATGATCCCCCTGAAGGCAATAGCCTCAGAGACCAGCAGTGGCAGGCAGGCAAAGTAAGCCTGGATTTCACTGGAGCTTCACTCTGAAATATTGATCTGGTCTTTTTTTTCTCTCTGCACACTTCCTCTTGTTCAGCCCCTCTTGGAATTAGGGAGGTATTTATTGCAGTCCCGGTGAAAGCCCCTTCCTGAGTTCAGTAGTAACAGCTCCCATGAGCAGAGATAGCACAGGAAGAAGCAAGTCGTTTTCCCTCTTGCTGAGCAGAACCACTTCGGGTCACAGTGTGGACCGGTGACACTGATGGCGACACATCACTGATCCACAAGCAGCCAACTCTCAAGTCACTCGTAACAGGCGGTGAGTGAGTGAGTGAGTGTCCAGGAGTGTGTGTAAATGCATGTGCGTCCTCCTCCCCCTCTCTCGTCGTCCATCTACCACTCGTCTCAGATCACATGAGCGAGTGTTGATATGAAAGTAAGGAATAAATCACAGAGATAGTTCACTACAGAGCAGCCTTGACTTTGTCAACAGAGCGTCTGAGAGAGAGAGGGAGGGAGAGAGAGGAGAGAGAGAAAGAGGGAGAGGGAGAATATATCTAGCAAAGGAGGGAGGGAGGGAGATGTGGAGGAGAGAGACTGAGTGAGACGAGCATGGAGGGTGTGAATGGCAATTTCTCAAGTGCAATGGCTCTTGTGCTTTTGCACGCCCATGATGCTCGTTCATGTGCATTTTCATAGTGGAAACCCGCACAGCCTGACTGAGCTACAACCTGTGCAAATATGTGTGTGTGTGTGTGTGTGTGCGCTACTACTGAAGCCGATGTACTGTGATCTAATGCTTTCCCAGATTTAAAAACCCAAAATGCCCAACCGACCTACCCAACATGCACCTGTATAGACAAGTGCACAGACCAGTTTGACTGGCGGTTTGAGTGCATGTGACGGTAAATCGTTTAATTGCTGCAAATGAATACCTGCAACACAGTTTGGAAAGAATGTCTGAACCGCATCAATATTACAGTTGAACGGTTACACTGCAATGCATACACGTACAACTTACAATGGTGTCTATGTTTTTGAGCTGACAAGGGTATCACTTGTTCATCAATTTGAAATAATTTGAGGAAACCTGGTGAATGCCCTTACAGTTCATCGTTTATATCATTTTGCAAAATATAGAGATATAGGTTTGAAATGAGCCGGATTTGTGCAGTTGTCACCTTTTAATGGCAGCATGTCGATAGATAAAAGTAAGAGTAAGTTGAAATGAAACAACCTTTATTATTTATGAAATAAATGAATCACAGTCCAGATGCTTAACCTGCAAATCCTTTTTCATGAAAAACAAAACAATTATTCTAAAAACATGGTATAATAAAGTCCACAATTTACAGTGTGATTGTTTTGTATGAATTAGGTACCATTTATATAATTACCAGCTCCTAACTGCAGGTACAGAAGAAGACAACAAAACATTGGGGAGGAAGGGAGGAACAATTGGCCATATTAGAAAAGGATATGAGAAATAAATGATACACTATTAATTATTATTTGTTGTAAATACTGGGTTCAGCCCTGGAAAACAACACAGTTACATTACTCCACACATTTATTTTAGCATACTATAACTGTACATAATTACATGATTATCCCCAAATCCCAGTTTATTCCAGCACTGTACCATATGTATTTACAAACAATATATAAAGTATAATTTATTGCTTCTTTCCTCCAAAATTCACAATATTTACTCCCTTGTTCTTGTCTTAGTAGTACTTTATTGGTACCTGACTCATGCAATGAAACAACACTGTAAATCGCGGGCTGTATTAAAGTGTCAACAAAAATGAAAAAATAAATACTATAATAAAAAGTTCTCCCACAAATTACCACATGTTTAGGTCATTAAAGTGTCTTACAATTTCATACTGCACGCACACACACACACACACACACACACACACACACACACACACACACACACACACACACACACACACACACACACACACACACACACACACACACACACACACACATCGCAAAGACTATTTTTGTAAAAAAACAAGCTCAGCAAGCCTGGGTTTTGAATTACATCGCTCGTTTCCTCCGCCTGCGCGGGTTGTCAGGAGGCAGGTGAGTGCAGGTTAACGTGGGAAACTGGAGGCGTCAGCAGCACCTCCCCCTCTGCCCTCCCCATGTCTCTCTCATATGCCCTTCATTACCGTTGTGTTAAATGCCATCACCAAGTGGCTGTTCAGACAAAAAGCAATCTACATGAATGGGCTTTTACAGTGAGAAGTCAGTTCGAGGAAGAAGAAAACATAAATCTGTGTGCACTCTTCTCGTCACAAACTATGATAAAAATATAATGAGTCGAAAGGTATTGTTCTCAAATGTGGTCACCTGACGTCCTTATTTCGTTGAATGGTGTGGACAATGCCCTCCAAAAGGTTCATGTAATCCTGACGTAGTGGCCCTTAAGGACCATGCTCCTGGAGATGTAATTAATCGTGTTACATTAGCCACTGATGAAAGTCTGATTAAAACCGCTCTCTAGTGATTAGGCCTCAGGAATAATTACCACTGCAGTGAGGACAGGCCACTTCAACCCATTGGGACACCAATCCAACATTCCTAATACCTGCAAAATGTCACGCTAATGCCAACTACAGATTCGGACAATGCAATGCAGATTCTATACAGGGAGAATAAAAAGCTTGCTGAGTACAGAGGCAGCATTTACTGACTGTCTACAGGTAGCCAAACACGTCTTTGAGGTGAGTGAGTGTGTGTGTGTGTGTGTGTGTGTGTGTGTGTGTGTGTGTGTTTGTGTGTGTGTGTGTGTGTGTGGGGGGGGGGTGGGGGGGGCTCTCCACTGATAAATAAACACAGTGCACAAATACATGTCATACCAAATAACAAAGGACTTAAACTTACTCACATCAGGATAAATGGTGACAAACTCCAGCACTTCTGCTAATTAACCTTACAATTATGGGCACATTTCACAGCTGGTTTTATGAAAGTATTGCCAAGCTCACCCGTCTAAAGAGAGAGCAAAAGTAAGAACAATATACATGAGAAACATTTTCTCATTTTGTAGCTGATTCATCTGATACTTCTCTTAAAAATAAAGAGTAAGCAGCCGTTTCTCTCAGCACCATGAGTCCTGTTTACTTGTTTATCTCCTGCATCGAGCAGAATTCACAAGTCCTGCACACAACTTGTCAGTTGTGGAGCCCCACAGGGTCAAACCTCGGCCTTATCTTGTCTTCCTCTACACATTATTTTGTTTGTGTCAACAGTGAGGCATGCGTCGTCTCTAAATTTGTATGCTGATAGCTAAAAGTAATACATATAAACTGCTCCACACTAAGCCTCGACCATATTATGTCTCAAAAACTGCCTTGAGGGGACGAAAGCGAGGGTGCCGAGAACCAGGTCCAACGATGCCCTGGGACCGATCCATTCCTTCTCCATCTACATCACACGTCATGGTGTAAGGTTTGATGCACACTTAACCTTTGATAACTACATCAGAAAACTTCTAAAGCATCCTTCCTCAACAACTTTGGCAGACTCCATCCCCTAAACACGAGTTGCAATGGTCCTCAATGCTAAAGTATTGAATCTCTTCACTGGGATCATTGGCTCAAGTCGGCAGAGACTCCAATAAATTCAGAGCCACAGCACTAAACAGAGAGTGAAGAACTATCACACAACACACCCTTTGAGTTCCAACTACAGATACAGCTACAGACTTGCAGCTCCCTGCTCGAGGGAACTGCTAACCCTGGCAATCTCCATGACCTCAGATCAAATGACTACCCTCAAGACTAAGCCTAATAAAATGCTTATGTTAGAAAAGTATCCAAATGATAAGTTGCGTGTTCTGGCTAGAAATTGCTGGCTTATGGCGTTAAATAGCTTTAGGAGATATACACACACACATATCATCTCTAAAAGCTGCGAGACATTCTCTGTGTCCTTGTGCATTAAAATGATTTATTAACCGCTGTATGTAATAAACTCTGGTCAAGGTGGTGGCTTCTCTATTTCAATCCCCATTTTACTCATTTTCTCTGTAAATGTCATCTGAACAATATCGCTTTCTTGAGTTTAATATTTATTTCGTTTTTCAAGCAGAAAGAAGGCACAGGGAAAATGGAATTGAGGCTTATTGTATTGCAGTGTTTCAGAACATGCATCTCTCATATTACAGCCTTGGAAATGAATTTTGTTCTTCTCTCCCTCACGCCGGTATGGTGTGTATGAGGCTCACATTCTGGCCAACGTGATGTGACAGCAGGGTTGATGGGTGGCACAAAGACACCCAGCAGGGATGAACAGGCGACACTAGTACACAGCTTGGAGCACAGCAAGAGAATCGGGGGGACTGGCACCCACTTTCAGCCACTGATGGATGCACTCACACATTACATTTCATGCAGGAAGAAAGAGGAAGAGCTGGCTCATGGGAGGACAAACTGCAGATGAGTCAGACATTTCTTTTTGAAAACTTGAAGCTTTGACTTTCTGTTGTTGGACTTGACACGAAGAGAGAATGTTCCTTCTCTCTTCGTGTGTTGTGTCGTAAGGCTCTAGCCTTTACGACACAACACATTTTATCCTCTGACAAAACAAACCATGCATGCTTCATTTTCTATTATTAGCTGTTAATCTGTTGCTGCAAGCCTACTTTAAATGTGTTAACTGTTGGATATCACAGCCTTGTTATTTTATTAGCTGTTTCCGTCACTGTGCTAAGCTAAGTTAATATCAGTCAGTGTCTATCATAAACTACATATTAGTAAGAAGATATGTAAGATATGGGGGGGAGGGGGGTTTACAGCTGGAAGCAGAGGCAGCAACACAGCAAAATTAAAGCTAAAACAAAGGAGAACATGTGTGCATGGGGCAGGGTCTCGACAAATGTGTGGTCATAAGAGATGATTGAGAAGGATTATTTTACTATGAAGTTTTTAAAGCAATTCTGTTCAATGAAGTGGGGTAAATCTTTGCTCTTGTAACTTCCTAATACAATATCAACAACGTACAGCATGTATTTTTCAGTGCATTTGATTCGAATTTTAATTGTATTGTTTAGAGGGAGGCAGATGGAGCATAAATTAGACATTGGGAATCTGGCAGTAGGGTGACACTGTGTGATGACAGATCGTCTTTCTCTTTTTTTCAACCTGCATACCAGAGTACCAAGCGATTCATATTTCATCACTGTCTCAACCTCCAGAATGCAAAGATAAATAAGGATCCATCCACATTCATAGAGAGCCGAGCTAAGAGTTACTGCGTGACACGCAGCTCGGTGACATCTAATCTACAGGTTGTAAATACAGCTCAGCACGGGATTTGTGTGGGCACCTTTGGGGGAGTGCAGTAATGCAGTTCTGTTCTTGGAAACACGTCTCAATGCATCTGCTGCAGAGCCCCTGCTGCTTCTGAATGAGCTATATGCTCAGCATGATGAACAGGACCACGCCCAGCATTCCTTGCATGGCCAGGTTACGACGGCCCTCTCAATCAACACCACTGGCCAACCCACACCTCCAGCCTGCTATCTGTCTTCTCCGACACACACACACACACACACACACACACACACACACACACACACACACACACACACACACAGTCTCCCCCTGCGACGCCACTCTCCAATCAATGAGAAGTCATAGGAGGAACCTGGCTGAAGGTTAATATGTGCAGGGAAAAACACATCTGATCACTTACAACAACATGGAGGGAAAGAAAGACCTCGTGGACATGTACGCCACAGCTGCACTCAGTTTCAATATGAGAACGGCTTTAACCTGAATCTTGTCCTTTTTTTAAGTTCCCCCACACACTTCCCATGTTCCCTCACACGTCATACAGCAAATGTGCATTGGTAGAGGTTTCTCTATTGTGTTGCTATGATTGAATCTCTCAAGAAGGTTTCCTGGAGGTTGTCTGTGAGTAAAGCAGTCAATATCAGTGTTAGATTGTGCTGCATTTCTTTGGGGAAGAAAACATATATTTGAAATCTAAAGTCTGCATTTTATTTGATCATCATGACATATCTTAACGTTAACATTCAAGCGAAAGAAAGAATGACCCGATACTGCAGATTTATTGTTTTATATCTTATTATTTTATGATATCGAGATGCTGCAAGAATGCTGAAGCATTTGCTCTTTTTTACAGACTTACAGGGCTAATGTCATTTACCCCCCACCACCCTCCACCCCAAAGTTCTGGTTTCATTCCCTGTCGTCAGCAGTCTCACCTTGCAGTGAGATTCCAGTCTGCAGCACTATCGTCCAGATCGCACAACACACTGATTTACAGCTGCGGTTGCTACAGGGCCATCTGGACCTAACCAGTCCTGAATACTCAGCAGTAGACTTTACAGTGCTCTCTCTCTCTCTCTCTCTCTCTCTCTCTCTCTCTCTCTCTCTCTCTCTCTCTCTCTCTCTCTCCGTAGATGATACATTTTTTGCCGTATCTCTAATTCTAAAACTCTCTTCCTGGATCTTCTTTGCACACGTGCCCATGTGTTCTGTCTAGAACGAATAATGTTCATTTTAGCTGCGTTATCAAAGTGTGGATTCAAATTCATAACAAATACTATATTTCTATTGTTAATATTTGATTCAAATTTGAGAATTTCCTAGAAAGAACTAACATTAAGATAAATTAAATTCAAACAGTCTTCATATAATGTGGCACGAATAAAAAGTGTTACTAACTCACTTTTCCCATTTGTACAAACTACAACACATGCTTTAAACCTAGAATAGAAAGTAACTGAAGTCACTGAACGTATTCAGATTGATTACTTCTTGCATAATGCATGGACAGTACAATTGAATCTCTCTGTCTCTCTCCTGTAAGTATACTCACAGAGCACAGCTTCACACTCACAGCAAGGGCACCTTTGCTCATCCTTTCTCAACATGGAGCTTTTGCTTGCACAGAAAAATAAATAAAAAAGCTGCCAGGAGCACTTAAGCTGTAAATTATGTTTAATATGTGTGCGTTATCAGTGCAGGGGAGTCCCCCTTCAGTGGGCTTGCACTTAAGACACCTGCACCTTCCACAGTGTAGAGTCTTTCGCAGAGTCCACAAAATCTGTGGGAACACACCAGACACACTTACTGGTGCTGGCTTTCCCCCAAGTACACAGGCCATAATCACATAACCCTCAGTGTAAATGTTCCTCATTTATGGTTATGAGAGTGTCATAACTGTGGATCTGCATATTTTAATGCTCCGCTCCCCAGATTCAATGCGTTTCTAAAGAGCCTTCTGCTGCAGTTTGTGTTCACTGGAGTGTGTGATGAGAACCAGGTGAGACATCTGGCATCATATAAAAGGTGTTAGCATTAAGAGCAGAGCCCTACACGCTTCAAAAGGAGCAGCCAAATATACATCAGATGTACGCAGGGTGCTGTTGAGGTCAGCTGCTGTAATATGATAATCACCCAGCAGGGGGCAGTGTTGGATTCAGTCAATATTAAGGTGAGCCACATTAGCCACTGATTCCACTCTAGGGAGATCAGGGTTTAGGAATAAAAGGAACACCTGGGGCAGCTGGGTCCTGAATTTAGACTCTTAAAGATTAGATCTGTCAATCAGCCGCTCTCTATCTACAAGATCACTTACACCACAGATTGATTGGAATGAATTATTTACAGATCATATAGATGTACACAACCCTCTATCCTCTAAGAATGGCAAGGACGACCACTTTCTCGGGTCGGTCAGTTGGAGGAGAGGAGCACATGAGTCACACAGTCACACTGAATAGTGGAGTCATTCACAGAACTGTGGTTTGATTTGTTGTAATTAACCAAATTACAGTCACATTCAGCAGATGCAGAACACAAAAGTAATAAACACAAAAATATGAATTGTTTTATTTCTCTGAAGAAGTCTGAAACATGAGTCAGCTAAATAAATCTAATTAAAGTTGGTTTAGGTGTGTATCATTGTTCTGCCTCTGGAGAGCTTGAAAGACAGGCACACTAATATATATTTTTAAGAGGCCTGGAGCGGTCTTTTACTTTTATGATTACATTTATTTATTTCTGGCCTTAAATTTACTTCTGTGAAAACCTCAGCAAAGTGAGCATATGTAGATTATGATCATGTAGTACGTGTACACACACGTACACTATCTCATTTGTGTGTGTGTGTGTGTGTGTGTTTAAGAGTGTCTTTCCTATTAAATGTTGTGTTGCACTTAGGGACACTTCAAATAAAACTGCATGACACTATCTTTTGTGCGCCAACTAAGATATTGCACACGCCAGAAAAAATCTCCAAAGGGTAGCAAAAGTTGTCCACGTAAAACATTTATGTCATACAATTGTATGGGGATTCACTCAGGCATAAATTGGAAACAATATTGAAGCTATATGTATTTTTAAGTCACACTTTAGTACCAGCTGTTGTGTGAGGCAGCGGATAATAAGAGGAAGGATATGTGAAATACGTCCTTTGGCCAGGAGGTGGCACTCTCTTACAGCAAACAAACCTAAACCTTTAAGCAGGACCTGAGACCCACTGACTGGTTATATTAATCAGTTCCAACCTCATACGGTGTCTGCTGGTGATTTAAGTTCAAATTGAAACTTCTTCAAACCTTTTAGTTTATAACAGAGTAAAGAAGAATCCATTTGGGGACAGCATCGATAAAAATAACTCCGATTAGAGAAACAGAGAAGAAATCAAAGTTGCAGTTGGATCAACTGTCCTGGTATTGATGTTAGGCAACAGGAAGCATACCATTGTATCAACGTCATGTGCTTTTGAGGTTTAAAACCGTATCTTCTAATGTTCCATTGTGTCCGTCATACATCTTCAGTAGTTCTAGTTTAGACAGAAGTGATGTGCTTTCCAGCTCCAAAAGAGGGCAGTAGAGTCTCGTGTTGTGAGACGTTCAGGGCCACAGCTTCCTCACAGGTCTGATTACTCATGCAATCCATTCCTTGAGCGCATCCTCCTCATGCTGTTTCATTGGGACTAATTACAGTGTCCTTCATCAAAAGCAAAATGTTAATGATTGATGTAGTTTGTTGCCAAATTGATGCCAAAATGGCTGCATTGTGTAAGTGCTCACTAATTGGTCAAAGTAAACACACACACATACATACTTAAAGTATATGCTGACATAATGCTCATATTAAATACTCAAGTGTCTCCCTCCTCGTCTCCCCAAACCTCCCTATTGGTTTTATTTTCCCACTCCTTTGCACTGTTTCCTCTTTCTCTCTCTGTGAATTGACAGACCAATAAGCCTTTAATCCCTTTAATACAAACTTCCAACAGAATCACTTTTTAATTGCATGAAATAAACAGTGAATGCGTAACCAGATCTCCTCTCAGGATAGATTTAGTTCGTCTACTGACGGCGGATTAAGTTGCAAAGTAAGCCTGAAGTTATTTTGAGGGAAAAAAAAGGATGAAAGAGCAGAGAATAGCACAGGATGTCACAATAATTCCTGTGCAGCTCAGAGTTAGCCAACACATGAGGAGAATAATCATATGGAGATGATGGTGGTGGCTCTGTGATTAATGGGCCCATTTTCTTTGCACAGCTTGGATAGTGGGCCTACTTGGCCCCATTAGGAGAAAGCCTAAAGCCACCCAGTTTCCCTGTATGCCATTCATCAGACAGATATGAGGAACAGAAAAGGGTTTTCTCCTCAACATCCAATACGCACTATGGAATACACAGAAACACAATCATCTATCTCCTGTATGCCTCTATTTGATATGATCTATGCATCTGCGCACCTGTGTCAGAGGGTATCATGTCTCTAGTATTCAGAGTGAGACGGGAAAAGGAGACGTGGCCGAGTTTCTATCTTCGTAATTGGCTCTTCCTGCTGTGCAGAAGCGGAGGCAGGCACATGCTTGTGTATTTCCTCCCTTATTTGATAGACTACAGGGAGTGTGAGAGCAGCAAACACTGGCCAGACAGCCACAGAGACATGCCAGTGCCCCTTTTAGAGCGGTATGCAAATCCTCTGTTAAATTTCATTTTTCTAATCCCTTTAATCAGAAACAGGGGAATAAAGCCAGCTGGTAGGAACCGATGTTAAGATGTAATTAAGCATCTGATTGAATTTCAGCGCATACCAGAGTGTGTGTGCCAAGGCGAGAGTAGGAGGAGGTGGTAGAAGCAAGATGGGGGGGGGGGGGGGGGGGGGGGGGGGGATGGGCACTTGTACACCAGATTGAGCGTTGGGGTTTGTGGGGGGACACATTGGCCGGCAACGGGGGACCTGGAGCTCGCGGCGGGCTTGGTATCTTCAAGCATGCTCCACTGCATGAGTGAACAGCGATCAGAGCACATTTTTATACATTACTAGGAAGGCTCCCATGTCAATCATCTCCCTGCTGGCATTGAAATGGTTTTTCTCGTGCTTAAAACTCAACATAAGGTCCCAGGAAAAATAGACACGGACGCCATCACTACAAGTCGCCTCTATCAGCAAATATGGGAGGAAAAGCAGTGCAGAGGTTGTTATGGTACATTGTTTGCCTTTTGAGTGATTTCTGACACAGCCATTTCCTCTTCCGTCTCACTCAACATGGGCTTGCCATCCCCACGCACTACTCTTAGGGTCAATGTTGACGGATTTACTGCATGCACACATTCTGCAGCCCACCTGGGAACTGGCCAAACACGGATCGTTGTCTCGTTGACAAAGCCGCTCGTGCGAGAGAACACACACATGCATGCGAGTCTGTAATGAAATTTATTCACTGGAAATGTATTCACTTCCAGACAGAGACAATATAAAGCCCGGTCTGGGGGGAGGGAAGAGCTGTCACACCCGTTTAGTTGGGCCTGGATACAGAGAAGATCCATTACTGAGGCCTTTCATCACCAAACATTGCGTTCCTACCTGTGGGGCTCTGAAGCAGAGCGGGAGTAACGGAGGGGGGTGGTTCATGGAGGAAGGAATGGCACACAAAGACAGGCGACAGAACCTGACAGGTCATCATGCGTGTGCCCTCCCACTGTCCGTTCTCAGTCATCCTTCACCCTTGCTCTGTGCTTTGACTGTCAGCACCCAAGGCCCATCTGGTGAACAAGCTGCCTGCAGATGAGCAGCGTTAAAGGAAACCCAGACTGTGCCATCCTGACCTCAACCGGACTAAATACAATGTTATCCATCATTATTTAAGAAGATAAAGGAAATCACAACACCATTTCAACGTTGTCTTGTATGGACACGAACAAATCGTGATTCCGGATAAATTTGTGCATTTTCTTACTTCTGGACTTGATCTGCAGACACAAACACACACACATTGTGACAGCATTACCACAAGCAACTTGCTTTGTTATGGTAATAACGTGTGAGAAGAGCCAACCAGAACCTTTTTTTAGTTTCTCTTCCCGTCGGCTCCCTGACAGATTTAATGCTATGTTGTTGACACCAATTTACTGTTTGTGCAAGCAACTATAGATTGCTCTTTGTCCACAAACCAGAAAGAAAAGTCGAACTACAGTGCTTGTTTACAATTCATTATTAGAGATCCACAGCCTCTTTCAGGGAGACAAAGGGACAGAGGTAAGCAGTGATTCAGAGAAAGGTGATGTATGATGAAACGTGAAAGCAGTATTGATTTACCTCAATTGTGTTTGCTCCGTTTGCCACTATTAAATATGGATTCTGCACAACTGTCATCTTGACTTTGTCTTGAAATTGACACTCTCCCCATAAAGGGCTATAGCATTCTCCAGAAAGACCTGTGTCAAGCGAGAGATCGGCCTGACAGCCAGGTACTGCGCGTTTGATTTGCTTCAGAGGCAGCACATCAATGCCACAGCGGTTTAACTCAGGTTAAAGCGCGACAAGACCGACAACCAGAAAGAGAGCAGGAATGTGAGGAGGATGTGGAGAATGTTGTCTTACAAAGCACGGTGGCTGCAAAAACCCTATTATGGAGATTGTGAACTCACCATGCCCACGTGGTGATGTGAGCACACAGGCACATGTTTAATGACAAAGAGGTTATGAAGATAATGGCCATGGCAAATTATTCCCCTCCAAAGATATGCTCCAAAAATAAACACACAGGGCTCAGCAAGTGGAGGAGATTAATCTTTGTTAAATTGTGCTATGGCGCTGACCCAATCCCCCAATGATGGTGACACTGTTTGTGTTTCCCACCCACTCCTTAGCTACTGTAGCTCAAATGGCCTTCAGCGTTATCAGGAACAATCTGGCGAACTGCTGAGGAAGGAAAGCAGGAGCAGTAGGATTATTACTGATTATATATATATATATACATACATTACATTTTTAGAGACATAAAAGAAACAGGTCCTGAAGTGAAATACCATTCAGTGTCAAAGGATTGTATTCCTTGTGCGTTAGAACTAAAGACAATAACACATAAACCAATAGAGTGTCCATTAACAGCACATTCACTTAAAAACTATATCCCGGGGTTAAAGCCTCATTGACTGACTCCTCTGGAGGAGGGGCATCCCTGTGAATTGTGGCAGTGACCATGCAACGAACGCTGTCTGAAGCATCCATAATGGACAAACATCCCATTACTGCTGTTCCTGCCTCTGTCTGGATGAATAAATCCAAGTTGATCTCCATCTAATGTGCTGTTTAAAAGCCATTGCCTGTGACAAATTGCACATTATCCTGGATGACATGTCCTTGTGAAGTTGTTTCTGTATTGTAGCATCTATTAGATACATTTGTTTGTTTGATTAATTGAAGAGCTACTTTGACCATTAACACCCATTTCTAGAGCAGGTGCTGCTCATGGGAGGACAGTTGAACACAAGCTGCTAATAACTGTATTATTTGAAATGTTTGTGACAATTTGGGTATGGCAACAGGGGTTAGGGTCAACAATATATGAATATCTGAATTGTTGCCATTATGTCAAATGCAAAAACCAGGATTAAATTTGATACAAAAAGGAATATGAATATGAAATACATTGTCGCCAAAAACACACAATTAGTTTTGTCCGTTTGTATACTTTTGGTCAGGGCCTGTTTTTATGGTTGACCCCTACGCTCCCTTAAGTTTCAAAGCCCTAAAAAATCACCTTTTCAATCCTGTGCTGTGAATTATGCTCTACTAAATAAAAACAACATTGTCTTTGTTATTTCATACAGGATATTTTCATAATTTCTTGCTTGGTCTGTTCTCTCCTCACCAATTTAAAATGGCAGGATTTAGTTAGAAAAAACATGGGGTGTCGTGCTGTTCACCAATCTGAATTCTGGAGTATTTTAATCAAAATGGAATGACAGATGTGTGATTGTTGGTTGACAGGCTACTGTCAATCAAATCAGTTCAAACCTCACCCGCAGAGCTGATGAAGCAGATCAGCTGAGTTTTTGACAGGTAATCCCTCACATAATTATCACATTAAAAGGTTGTTAATGATAAATGCCAAGTTAGCAATGGATATTAAATGAGAAATATTTGATATTAGAAATCACCTTTCGAGAGTTTTTAAGGGAAAACTTAATACTACAGCAAGGAATGACTCATGTTCAAAACTGTTGTGGAAAGCCTTCGAAGAGTGGTGCCCTGTTTTAGCAGCAGTAATTCAATAAATCACATATTGGTGTAATGTCTGGGTGTCCACTTACTTTTTGCCACGTACTGTGTCAATCCCACACTGATTGATTGGTCTATTTATACGGCGACTAACACCAGGCCCTCTGAATGTGTTGTTTAAATCTGCTGGGTTTGTAAATCCATGTATGTATTCTTTTTTTTAAATATGAGAAAAACCTAAATGCGTTAATATCTCCTGAAACTGAAGCCTTCACAGGTTGAAATCTCATGTTAAAAGCTGTAAGCAGTGTGTTTGGCAACATACTAGATACACAATAAAGACCAAAGATTTTCACCTTCAGATTAGTAAACATAGACTCACATATGTATCCACACACACACACACACACACACACACACACACACACACACACACACACACACACAAGACACACAAGTATATGCTCATGCAGGTATGTTATCCCAACAAAGCAAGTCTCATTATTCTGTGTCCCCTGACATTTCAGCACCACGGAGAGCTCCAATATTAATTTTGAATTGTGCGTCTCTTGTTCCCTGCACATTGCTGCCCCTAATAACAGTTTTATTACAACTTATTACTGCTGCTCCAAACTTGAGCTGAAATTATGTAAATGCTGCATGTTTGGTGCAGAAAACATCTTTATGTTTTGCTCTACGGTCGCTCAAGCGGGAATCTAATTCGGCACACCGACAGCCTAAATGAATCGGCTTGTTACGGCTTGAATAATGGTCTAAGCAGCGGGGTCGGCTGGCTGAAGGTTGAGAAGGAGAGACCCATTTAGTTAGGTGCCCACCTTATCGGATTGTACCCCCGCCTCATTCATTACCTTCCATCACTTCCCTCATTTGAAATAAGCAATATCATTACAGGATGATTTGCCTCAAACGTGGGGTTGAAGTAACATCTCGAGGCAGGAATAACTGCTCCAAGATTTGTAATTTGGGCAGCAATATCAGCCGGTAATAACGCTTCAAATTCACTCACACAAGCGCCCTGCCCTCATTGTTTTGCCTCTTTGTCTCTCTTCTTCTCGCACACACATCCCGACAGGCAATGATGTAGAGAAGAACACAATACAACTCGGTCTTAATAGGATTTTACTGAATGCACTACATCTTAATCACCATAAAAGCATTACAGGTGTCCAAAGTCTCTGCTTCTGTCTATCTTTCTGACTTGCCGACTCTTAATTTGTCTCTCTTTCTGTCTCTTTGTCCCCTCCCACTCCTAACAGGACAATTTGCGATGGCACCAGACTCATCTTATTTATTTAGGTAGTTAACTGAGCAGTCACAAAAACAGCAAACCTGATTTCCGATTTGCAACCCCTTTCTTGATGTGTGAGAGCCAACAAACCTTGAAGGCTATGCTGAGATTATTATGTTCAACATGAGCGATCTCCATTCAGAGTTTGGATCTATACATTAATAGCTTTCTCCCAGTTATCCTTCAATGTATTGTATATTTGACAGTCTAGAAAGGCTCAATGTAGATTGAGTTAAAAACCAACTAAGCAGTTCAGCATTTTGACAACTTGGACTGGCTTAGCAAGTGCATATAAATCCCTTCACCACTCCTGCCACCACTCCTAAACCACTGGTGGGCACATCTAGCGTCTTAACCCAGTTGATGGAATGCAATCGTCTGTAATTAGATAAATGTCCCCTAACCACCGTTTCAGTGCATGGTAGCACGGATAAGCCTGTGACTCCCAATAAATTAGCAGCTTGTGATGAAATTAAAAGGATCACACAGCTATTTTGAAAATGAGGACTCCTTCCCAATCATCCATCACTCACATAGCATGGATTAGGTTCACCTGGTGAGCAAAATAAATTGAGACAAGAATGCAAAGTATAACTGTGCTATGCCTCTCTGGTTGACATTTAGCACCTCACACTTCATTTTCAGTCTGAAAATGTCCCTTGAAGAAATTAAAAGTTTCTAAATCCTTGCCCTTTGCATGGAAGTTGATGCTAAAACACATGGTGTTTTGGGGATAGAGCTGATCAGGTGAGGCCAAGAATAAATCAACGTGATGCTTATCCGTGGTTAACAATTATACAGAGGCACATAGAGGTAACATGTATATAGAGCTGCATGCCACTTGAGATTGAGATAATAATCACTACTGCAAAAATAACACTGCCCCCTTGTCTGACACATTATGTGTGTGTGTGTGTGTGTGTGTGTGTGTGTGTGTGTGTGTATGGCTATGTCTGATGGGGTGATGGGGGTTCAGTGTTTGTGGGTGTGGGCTGTAGGGGCAACAGAAAACAGACAGAGAAAGACAGCCAGCCAGACAGAAAGAGCAGCACACGTGCGTACTTGTCAGAGTAGGAGTCATAATTATAGAAGTGCCCCTGTGAGGAGAATTTCTCCCCTTTCCTCTGCATGGTCATCGATTGTGAGACAGCTGAAGATCGGCACAATAGCCTGCAGGCAGGGACAGATGGGCCGGTGCCGCTGGAGCACTCCGGCAGCACCGACTCGGTTTCCTCTGTTGGAGTCAGCCGATCCCAGATGGGTGGGAGGACAGGGGACATTGAATTATGAGTGATGCAAAAATACTGGGTAAGCATGCCAGAGCATTTATCATGATTTGGGCAGGTATGTGGCTATGGGAATGGCTTCTCGGTGCAGGACAACACACTGAGTGATATAAATATAAAATATATATATACTGTAGATAAATATATATATATATATATATATATATATATATATATATATATATATATATATATATAGATGTTTTTTGTCGATTTCCCTACATGCTCAGGGAGATGCTCCCGTCAGGCGAGGAGGGCAAAGAAAGTCTTCTGAGAGAGCATTTCAAATCATATTGAATTTTTAGGTATGCTTGTTACATTTTAGTCTTCTTGTTTTCCAGCTCTGTCTAAGACATACACTGTTCTCAAAAAATAAACAAAGAACGGGCTCTCACCTCTCTTGGCACACACATACAGTATACACCCTCCTCTCTGAACAGGAGGCAACTTTGTATTCTGTAGTTGTGTCTGTATATTTAGGTGAATGGAGCTGGAGTGCTTCTCCTTGGCTCTAGGTCAGGGGCTTTGTCCGCCAGGGACTCAGGCTTCTACAGTGCTCTAATGGGGCACCGAGGGAGAAGAGGTTTCAGCCATGACCACCTACCTCCTGTGGCAAGCTTAATTGGGTATAAAGAGATGTAGCCGTCCCTTCGCCCTCCACCTTAGGGTAAACCGTATGATATGTTTAAGTAAAGGCTTGAGACGTGGTGTGCAAGTCAAAGCTTGCTTTGCCTGGAAGGGAAGGAAAGTGTCTGAGTCTTTGTATTCTTGTAATGTCTGGGACATTACTCTCAGATGAGCCGTTTTCAGTTTTTCCTGATGACCACAGCGGTGCACTTAGGGCTCTGTCGGATATACCCCTGTTTCAAGGGGAGACTGGCCTTTACATTGATGAATGGACTGGGATGTCACTGCTCTCCAATTCTCTTCAATTCCTTCTTTAAACAGATAAATCAAGTCAGAGGATGTGTAGCAGCACTGGGTCATTTCCAGGGGTACTACTGAACATAAAACCACCACACACTGAGAAAAAAACAATCCCAATAAAAAGCTGCATAAATCACTCTGAATCTGCAGGTCAATAGTATTGGACAATAAACGTCTTCTTCACCATTCCTTCATCAGTGGTCAAAGGAGGGCTGGCAGGAGGGATGTGGTCAGGGTGGGCTCAGCATGGAGGGAACTGTTAATGTGTGTTAATACACTAAAAGCCATGGGGCCCTTTCTAAGTGATGGATTGTCACTACTAAATTAATGTGTATGACAGCTCTAGTGCTGGGCTATAGGTCAGGGAAGAGCTGTCAGGCAGGTAAAAAAAGGATATCTCCGTTAAGTTTAGGTACATGATAAATGTAAGAGAATAATCGACTCTCCAAAACATATGTTTACAGTTCAGCGTGAAACATTACAGTGGATGCCCCTACATGTCCATTAGTTTAGCAGTAGCTTTGGAATATACATCTTATCCTGGTTAAGCTCCTATCTCAGTCTTGAGAAACCTGGCGTAGGACGGGATTCTGTGACATAAAACCGTATCCAGGTTTCTAAACAGTGTGTCTTGTGGGCAGATGCTTCCTAATTGTGTGTTACTTTGGCAATCAGTCACTAAAACAAAAGAAATGATGATGAACAATTTAACATGAATAATAGTGAAAGTTTAACACCAATAATGAGGGGAATAAAAGACATTATTCCTCCGATCTGCCATTGCTGCTGAACAGCTAAAGAGGGCAAATCAAGCAGAGCAGTAAATGCCCTGGAAAATGAACAGAACTGTCCTGAAATGTATGAAAATAAAAGACTGACTGACACAATGAATCAAAGAAACACATGGCTATGTAGTCTGGACACCTACTTACTGTATGCGAGACAATTTCCATTGAATTCACATTTTAAACCATAAATTACGGCCCGTTGTGGCAGCAAGAGAAAAAAAGTGGAACATATAAATCTAAAAAAAGGACGCTACAGGACCTGGATACTGAGACAAGTATTCCATGTGATCATCATCAACAGTGATGGGAACAGGTTTGTCTTATGTTTATTGTTCCATGCCAATGTCATCTGCTGAATGTGATCATAACCATGACTTCAGTGTCCATGAACATATGGAATAAATCAGTGAATTTGATAAGACCTAAAAGTCTACAGGTATATTATTTACCATGGTCACTATTTTATTATTTAACACATTAGTGCCGAACACACAACTGAGGCTTATGAGAATATCATTAGTTTCACAGCTATTTGGACATAACAAAAAGTGAAGAAGCACATTTCAAATTTGTCCTGATGATGGTTGTTGATAAAAAGTTAAGGGATCACTAAAGTTATTGCAATTCACCGTGATGGGAACACACATTTCTGTCCAAGATGTCAAGGCAATAGTTGTTGAGATATTTCAGGCTGGATCGAAGTAGACTGACAGACAGGCCGACACTTCCAGCCACACTGCTTCAAGGGTAAAATCCCAAAGAGAAGAGCGTACTCCAGATAAAGCAAAAGAGAGACTTCTGCTTTGTAAAATGCATGATTGTACAAACACTATCTTGATACTTTGACACGCAATGGTGCATTACAATACCTCATTATCTATCCATTATCTATCCATTTTGCTTCCAGCTATGGAGAGTATTCCTCAATGCTGGACCCAGCATCACCACATGACTGATGGGAAATCAATACTAAGCGGCCCGGTTCTCATTGAACATATGGCAGGAGAGCAGAAACATCTGGAGATTTCTGAAAGCTTTGGTAGTGGAAAACATAACCACATACACCAGCCAATCGGCAAGAACAAATACAGTAAAAAGCTGACCTAGCAAGAATGGCACAATCCCAACAAAGAAAGTAATGAAATAGACGGCTGTAGCGCTGACGCGGTATAGCGGTGAGGGCTGGGTGTTTGACGGCACACGTCAGATGTACTGAAGACATGTCACGCAGGAGTGATGAGAGCCCTGTCAGCTCCTCACTCACACCCCGTCCCAGAGCGCTGCGTCAGCTACCTTGCTATTGATTGTCAGGCTTCTTCGGGGAATTTGGCTTGATTCGTTGTCGCAGGAGCAGCAAAACCAATTGAATAGAGAAATCAGATGTATAAATAAGCAATGTTCTGCATGAGGGCGCCCAGGAACGACACATTGACATAGTCACCTTGACATAACCCTGCAGATCCCTCCCGGAGCAATCAGCGTCGGCCAATGCTGTAAAGCGCTTCCACACTGACACAGTCATTCTTAATGACTATCTATGTGCTTTTAAATAGAGAGTGCTAGTGTCTTTCTCTGGGCACGGTAGGAGGTTTTTTTTCATTCAAATGGCAGGGGAATTTCTCTATCGATTTATATTGCTACTATAAAATTATAAGACAAGTGTTAAATCTGTCATTAAAGGACTCATTAAAGTCTGTAATTGCTAAGCTGGATACATTTGGTGCTGTTAAAAAGAGAGTGTCCTGCCATTCGGTATTATTTCTGTCATAGGGTATGTGAAAGTATGTATAGCACTTTGACAAAAGGCTCAGTGGTGACCGGCCTCTTGTCATTGAGTATGGAGAGGGAACCTTCTTAAAACCAACCCCATTTTAACTATAAAGAGCAGAAATATTTGCATATGTTTTACCTGCATTTCCTCAAGTTCCTTCGGAAATGTAATTGAAAGTGACAAAAGAAGACGGATGAAAGATTAAAACATAGCATTCATTTATTCAATTCGATATGCACTTTCAGGAGATACAGCTTTTGCATAGTGAAAAGAAAATGTTGTCATTAATTTCACTGTGAAGGCTAATCACACTTCATCACAGCTCATGAATAACTTTCTCTTTCAAATCTGTAATTCATCTCCCTGGAATGATAAGCAAAGGGCTCTTTCCGTAGAGCAGCTAAGTTGACAAGAACACATACAGTATCTGAACAACTTTAGGGCATAAAAAATGGGAATTTCTGCGGTTAACAGTTAAAGTCTAACTGTTAGACTGTGACTCAAGTTTGACTCACTGTTGAGTGAGAGTGTTGGAGGTCCTATTCCAATCACGATGCTTTGCTTACTGCTGTTGCTTGCTGGGTCGGGAAGCATGAGCTCAGTACGTTGGCCTCCCCCCTAGACATGCACAGAATGGCCATGTCAGCACGCTGTGAGGACAGTTTCTTCCACCGTCCACTTGTTCAGCATGCAAAAAACGTTTACCATGCTTCACTGTGGCTGGACAGAAATTCAACATAACTTCACGATATTCTGTCACGGTATAACACACAAAGAGCCCTGAGAAAGACCAGAAGTCCATGAGCAACATGTACGCCCAACACCCTGCCCAGTTTGGTTCTATCATAGCTCTACTTCCAATCAGTAGCAGGTAGAGATGAGCCAGCCGCGGGTCTCTTGGGCCAACCTCTACTCAGCGCACTCGTCATCAAACACGGCTCTGATCAAGTGATTAGATGAGTGGTGTACGGGTGGAAGCCTCAGAGAGACCGGCCGCTTTTTCTTCTGCACTCACAACCCCGGGCGGTCAGGACGAGGAGAGAGAGGGGTGAGGATGAGGCAAAAGATACTTCGAATGACAGTTCACTGACAGCAAGATTAATGACCCAACACACAAAGGTCTGGAGCGGCGCTCCCCTTTGATAAGGCACCCTGGAGCCCCCACCGCCACCCGGCCGCAATCTATATAAATCGAAATTTTGTAGATTCCATGGCCAATTAATGAGTGGCCCTGGCAAAGGACACTGTCCCTCACACCCCCTGTCCCTGCTGGCACTTTATCTAGATAATCTGATACTTTATCACAGACAGAAAGAAGAAGAAGGACCTGTCAAAGTTGTGAGGGGCAGTTATCTATGATAATGTGCTGGTTTTAGGGGGCGAGCGGAGTGGAAAGTGTGAGTAACACTGTGTGTGCGAGTATATCGTGCAATTTATGAGCAGAGCAGAGGTAAGTGGACAGGTTGAAGGCCTCTTCAACGCTGTTGTTCATATGGAAATGAGAAGTAATGAAGTCGACACTGTCAACTTCACATCTCTCTGCATTGTCATCGTGATAAAGGTCACTGGAGGTAATTAATTCCAGTCAAAACACTGGATGGAGAATGGCAGGGAAACAATGTCACAGACACTGAGGAGGCCGTGTTGTGCTCTCGTCAAGTTTTATGTCCTCACAACTCAGTCAAATCGCTCACTAGATTTCACAACAGAAAGTCTTTAACCATTAATAACTGTCCATTCATCTATGCAAATAGAATAGAAGACTGTGGATATCACAGTCTTGCTGAATCTCTGGAGTTGGAAGGAAAAAGGTCATAAAAGACAGAAAAGGTCTGTTTATGGACAAAGTATGTATATGTACAGTATCTGTATGCAGTACTGCACCACATGTTTAATCCCATCATACATATTGTTACACAACTCATTATAGTTAATAATTAATTGTCTGTCATTGTGACATTATGCATATTTGCAGGAGCCCACTTCCACAGTTAACCACAGAGGAATGTTGACGCATCCACATTTAACCTTTGGACAAAAACCAGACTCATTCAGTCCTTCATCATATGGTATTATATGGCACTCAAGTCTAGATACTGCTGATCATCTAAAATGTGCTAAAAAGACTCCCAATACATAATTGCTGAAATTCACTGTTCTTCACACTGGTATATTTCACACTTTTGTCTATACCTGCATGGTGTAAATCCTGTTTAGTGGGTTTAGTGGACACTAACCCTAAACATAACTTCTTCCTAGAGAAGATTATAATTTTGTTCAAGTACTCACATAATTATATGTATATTTAAGTTACAGTTGAAAACTTTTTTGTCATATTTGATCAAACTGTTACTATCCTGACAGAGGTAGATGAGACAGATAATTTGTGAAAAATATCTGCTTCCTCTGCCTCTTCTTAGTGCTACTAATGGCATTTGCAAGATTCAACCAAGCCCGAGGAAGAGCAACCAATCAGAGACGAGGAGTCTGTAACGCAGCTGTCAATCACTTCTGAGGAACTCGAATTGAACTGCAATACTAGGCAGCACTGATCAAATATGTCGAAAGAAAGTTTGTGACCCTGATGCCATATTGAAAACAGTCAAAACCAAGCCCTGCCCCCTGACGGGGACACGTTCTCCTTTACAGATAAACAGTACACTAAAATATTTTAAGCATTTGAGAGATAGGTCACACAGTAACAGAATATTGAATCATGTTTGCTCACCACTTAGTTTGACCGTTTGAGTGTTACTTTGAGTTGTGTGTTTATTGTTTCGTACCAATCAAATCATCCAGTCAAATATCTTCTATGTGCAAACATACTTTGGAAAAACTGTTTCTTATCGATATTCTCATTCTGTTATTGAGTTCACAAGATTCACGAGCAGTGATTGTCAGGCTGCGTTGGAGACTCCTCGCCTGTGATTGTTTTTTTATTATTATCTTGGTGCGGTGGTATTTTGTAAATGTCATTAGAAGCACTAAAAGCTCGGCAGAGGAATTCAATTTATTTTCCACAAATGATCTTTCTCGTGTACTACTGTCAGGATATAGTGACAGTTTGAACAAATAGTACAAAAAGTAATTTTTTTATCAATGTTACCAATTCAAATAGCTTCAACCGCTAATCCTGGTCAGTAATTCTCAAACAGCAGCAATTATCTACCCATCAAATATATCCAGGCTTAACAAACTGTGACTAATACTAATGTTATACCAGCAAAATGGGCATGAAGGATATATCAATATATCATTTTGAATAGCTGCTGCACACGGGGCATTGTAACCTTCAAGCTACGCCTTGTGCAGTCAACTCCACAGAGCTGATAAAACTGAATGCTGAGTACACAGCTGCACTTGTGCACCAAAGCCTGAAGGTGTGACAGACACAGGCAATAAAACTCAGCAAAGAATGGCGAGTTGGTGGAGGCAGCACTGTTCTCCCTCGCCCTCACTGTTGGAGACATGACATTAATATGAGACGGAGAGAGCGGGGGGAAGTGCAACATATGGATTCGAGAGGAGCGAGAGAAAGGAGCCAGAAAGGAGCCAGAAAGCTGACATAAGTCACCTGAAAGCTGTTGGGATTCTATCAGCATCAGCGGCGTCATCATCACCATCACTATCAAGCTGTCCATACAAAACAAATGGGGAGATTGTATAGTGGGTGGAATCTGTGCAGGTGTGTGAGGTTATTGTTTCCGATCGAGAGGATGAAGGTTTTCCCTTTTCTTAGATATTGTGCCACAGCTGTGTGTGTTTAACGCCCCATACCTGGCCCTGTCATAGGTCTCCTCATCCAGGCAATCACATGACAGAGGCCAACGTCCTCTCAGCATCCTTGAGCGCCTCTGATGGGCACGCAGCCAGTGACTGAATGCCGGCCCGTTGCCTCTCGTCAGCACTTTCGCTCATCCAGCTCATCATCAAAGCTTTGCGGTAATAAAACCAATGTCATCCTGCTCCTTGTGAAGTTCACGTGGAGAGATAAGGGTGGAAAATCTGCCACTGGCTTTTTGTTCCACATTAATTTCCCACCGTCTTTGTGTACACCATTTTCCTGGGTGGCATTTAGTTCTGACAGCAAGCTAATCTCATGTTTCCTCGCCTGATTTCAGCCATCATTAGGACAATTTGCTGCTTTAAAGTCCATTTCCATTTGACTTTTATCGTCGAGTGCGTGTATATGTGTGCTTCTAAATGGAAATAATTGATCAGGTGAGGTTGTTCTGGAGCAACAGGAGCACCTCTTTCGTTAATTAAAGCTGCATGTGGCTGCCGTAAACATTAGGGAAATGGGGCTGTACGTCAGGCTTATTACCTGTACATGATCATCAGTGCGAGGACTTTGTCCAGGGAAATCTTTTAGAGCCGCTCAAACAGAGGCTTTGCTGCAGCTAGGATCACCTGGTTTGTCTCCCTCATGCCATCCAGGAACAGAGAGTGTGAGTATGATGTGAGGTACGTATCTGAGTTTAGGGAGAGACAGTCATGAAGAAGGGCAAACACAGAGGGAAACGTTTTGATATCGTCTGGCCATAATTCATTTGGAGCTGAGAATTTGTGGTCTTTTAATCTTTCCTCTGAGTTACTATTACATCAAAACAGGAACGTTTCTTAAGTCTAGACAGTAATCTTCCAATGTTGCCGAACATTTCTTATCCAAATCATTGTGTGTGCCGTAGCCAGCAGTGTGTTGCAACTGGGCTAAGAGTGCCTGTGGAGATTGTGAGGGTGCAGTTGGGACAACAACATTAAGAGATAAGGGAAACTCATAAAATACCAGCATTTCATTTCCTAAAAACACAATTGACGCCGGGCTGCCTGACGGACTACTATCAGCTGGTCTGTAGAATCATCGTTTCTCTGAATGGAAAGAGAGACCAGGACCACATAGGCAGCTGTGGCTGGAATGTCGATGCTGACATGCAAAACACCACGTCATGAATGAGTATTCATTCCCACAAAGTTGTACATTTTTGAGAAGTACTCTATGTGGAAGTGAAGTTACGAAATCCTGTTCCTGACTTTTAGACTCCATCCATATTCTCTCCATGCACCTGACCTTCTGCTTTAGCACAATGCACATTAATATTTCATATCACCAACACAGATACGCATTTTGCCGACACTCAGCGCTGGGAAGTCTCCACAGCACAGCTTACGGTACAGCCTGGCTACCCCCTTAGTGTTTAACAGTGCATTCACACAGACACACACATTGTCTATGAAAAAGTGTTTTCCCCCCCTTCCCCCCCACACCACCAACCCCCTCGAAGTTTGTATGTTTTATTGTTTCACATCTTTGAATCAAGCAGGATTTATTGTGGATGTTTCTAAATGGACACTGAACAACAAACAAAAAGACAAATCTGAGCTCGTAGTTGAGTAGAAAACAACTCGTAAAAATACTATAATAATATACTTCAATTGTGAGAATAAGAACAAACCTGTAGATCCCAAGGCTATCGAATCTTAGCTCCACATTCAATCACATCAATAGTTATGTTGTATCCATAGGTCCTCATTGTGGTTCCGATACACTGAGAAAGTTGCCAGGTTGTCAGACCCACGCATTAGAAGTACTTTGCATGAAGTTGGACCTCTTTCAACTTCCCTAGTCACAGTGTATCTTTCGTGTCTTTTAATAGTAGTAGGTGGCAGCAGCATGCTTTTTTAATGGTTAAATTAACAATGCATCTGCATTTAACTACGCATGTGTGAACAGGGCATGAGTCTAATGGGGACGAGGTAATCTGAATATACTGAAACAAGGAATAATATGCATTATTTTTCAGTGATGGTTGATTTAGTGTTTTGTCCTATACATTTTCACCGACCTTTAGCTCGAGCATCTCCAACAAGATTTGACTTGGTGGTCCACAATATCTCTTAGGCTATTTCTATTAAACGAGTAAAAGATCACCCCAATCTTTCTATCACTCTTCACTACAGGTGGACACTGAGGAATGTCCAAGACCCTGAGCTGTTTTTTTTGTTGCAGTTTTCACTGAAAAGGTTTAAAAAAATGACCAGACCCCCTCATTCCTCGTCTCGTCTCCTCTTCCTCATCGATTGTCTGCATGGCTGTGTCTCTGTGTCCCATGACAGCAATAGCCAAAGTGATGGAGACAAAAGGCGGTTTGGGTATTAATTCAGCGCTCAAGTCTTCTTTCAGAATCCTTTCAGATGCAAAACGCTGCACATTGGGCAGAAGGGGACGCTGACAATTACAGCCTCACATTGAGCCACCGTCGGAGACTCACTCTTCAGACTGATTGACAAATGAAAGAGCTGAAATAGCTTCCATTTAAAACGGCCACTTGCCAGAATAGGGGGATCATCTCCAATATCTTGTAACAAATAGGAAAGGGAAAAGATGAGCGTGCATGGGAAATTGAGCTTGCAATTCAGTTCTTTATAAAGGCCATTTAGGCTACATGCACAGAATACCCAGTGGTACTGCGGCGTCTTTAAAGCTTAAATTCAATGGATCATCAAGATAAAGCATGACTTTCTGCAGGGATTTGCATCCAACTGCTCTTTCCCCTAAATCCAAAAATGTTTCACACTGTGCTAACTAATACACTCCCCTGTACACACACACAGATGAACATAAATGAGGAGTGCACACAATCATACTCTGATTATCCAAAATTGCCTTGGCCATAAAGTGGAAATCAACAAATATGTCTGGAAATCACTATATGTGAGTTCTGGGGGGACAAACAGAGATGTTCATTGTCTTGCCAAGCAAGTAGACAAATAGATTTCCAATCACGGATGCTGCTCAGCCGGTCAGCTATTCCCTCAGTGTACCAAATCTACACAGCTGAGAACAGCATTCAAATCGACAGTTTGTGGAGACGGATGCCTGTTGAGCGGCTCATCACGTTAAACCAGAGCAACATGGCTCCCAAGTGTGGCACAATTGACAATGTTTTCTTGCTGAGACTAACTGTGAAATATTTTACTGTCCTTGAAAAAAACTTCCAATTAAAATATGACTGAATAAAAGTGCGCTGGAACCATACAAATACAACAACAAAGATGCGCCGGTTGGTACAATAACATGAATATTTCTTTTAGGCAAATATGTAGAGGCGGAATAAATGAGTTTTGAAGTTTGAGTTAAACATCGATTAAAAGAAAGCAAAGAACCAGAAAAATTATAAAATATGAAAAACACAAAATGCAATTAATGTGATGTTATTGTGTTTAAAGAGAAAAGTTATTATTACTATTTGGATATGGCCACTGGAAATATACTCCGTCCTTCAAGTGGCTTAGACTGCGAGCTGCACATATGGAGGCAAATAAGCCTCCACAGTGTTTCGACAAAATCTGAACAAAATCAATTGTCTTGAGGGCAAAAAGTAAGTCTTAGAATCCTCCCTTAAAATGCATGAACAGAAGTTATTTTTGAAAAACATTAACATGGCAAGAGAGATCTTATATTGTGTGCATGAGATGCAGTAAAGCCACACGGCACAGGTTGCGTGAGAGCTGCAGGGGACTGCCGCGTGCTGCTGTAGGAGCAAACAAGCTCTTAATGGAGAGAGGGATGTGAGGAGAAATTAATTTGTGAGATGACACTCTCCCACAGCCCACACCACAAACCCTATGAGAGGGATGTTGTGGGTCGCAGGCCGGGGTGTGGCTGCGTGGGATGTGTGTGTGTGTGTGGTGTGTGGGATTGGGGTGGGGGTCATGTCTCTATGGAAATCTTTCAACTCTGCTGCTGCATGCACAGCACACCCTATCACACATGCATACATGTAGATACACACACACACACACATATACATTTAAAAATGGGCAGGGATTCTGTTCTTGTATTTTCTGTTCCCACATTGCTTTGCATTTGATTTAAAAGCAATGATATAGAATGGGAAGCGAGTTCATTATGTTTTTCTTTGCCACATTCAAACACGTCAATGGGAATTTGTATCCATAAAATCCATAGTTTAACCACTCGGTATATTACTTGTTATATTGTATGCATATTCAATTGACAAAACTGTATGTTGCTGCTTGAAGGATGTTATAAATTAGAATAAGAACGGCTTAACTTTTAGTTTGAATGCCTAAGAGCTTGTAAGTGTATGTGTAGGTGGTAATGATTACTTAATTAGTCAGCATATTTTTTGATGACATTACAGCTTCAGCCATTTCTGTGGATCTTGCTTAAACTGCTGGCAATGACTCAAAGCACCTGATATTATCAAACAGTTTTTCAGTAATTAGAGTTCACCTTGATGTTTTTTGGTTCCTTACCGAAATTGCACCCTGTCCTAAATCTCGTTGTCCCCTTGGACTGACTTTGTTTTAGATTCAGCCTGAACAGTGGTGAGCTGAGGTTCAAGGTGAAGTCACACGGGATACATGTGAAGCTGTAGCCGAAGGTGTGGAATAAAGAAAAAGCACACTTGAGCATCAACTTTCAAGCCTGAGAGCAAAATATGAAGAAAAAAACAACAAACACACAAACCTCCATGACAAAAAGAGAAAAGCTCAGAAAAAAGGAGGTAAGATAATAATAAATGCCCAAACCTCCTGGAGCAGATTTTTCATCATTAAATGATGGCCTAGGGGCGGAGGGAGTATGATGAAGAAACACTGGCTTGTGCCTGCTGTGTAATTAAATGGTGGCCGGGTGGAGAGAGAGGCAGGCAGATGATAAGCACTGGGCTCTGTATGTGCCCCAGGACACAGGAATATTGTCAGACACTTTAAACAATACGCTAATCTGTGAGCAAAGTTTTTTTGTTTTTTTGTTTTTGCAAAATAAAGATGGCCAACAGATTGCTTATGTTTCCTTATGGAATTAATGCAGCATCTCTCTCAAACAGATATGCAAAAAACAACAACAAAATAACAGAGAGAAAAAATAAGTAAAAAATGTAAAGACAAGGACATTTAAAGTGTGTCCCCTAGATTATAAAAAATTGCTGAAATTAATAATATCATATAATAATTATAAATGACATACCATCATAAATATTAATATTATTAACATGTGCCAACAACAATAGCGCATAGAACATGATATTATATGATATGTATGGAGTTCCAAAAACTTCTATTATAGTTTTTAGTTCAAATATCTAGTAAAATCAAATTAGCTCTCAAACACGATAAACAATATTGAGTCTACATCAATGCCAACAGCTAATTAATTTGAGCTAAATGCTAATGTGCTAACATTCCCACAGCTAATATGCAGATCATTTTCTTGGCTTATGAGCACGCTAACTTTCACTAATAAGCAAAAAACAGTGTAAAACACAGTAGAGCTGAGGCTGACACAAATGACAATGCAGGTATTTGATTAAAACACTATGTTAATGGACAAACAAAAATCCTGATGATAAAATAATAAATACAATTGCAAATGGCCTTAGAGCCATGGCCTTAGATACAATGCATATAATAGTAAAACTGTCAATCCAACGGTTATCATTTCCATTTTAGTGAGAGAAAATGGAGAACATCTCCAGAAAAGGGTCTTCAGATACCACAGTGATTGATCCTCCACCAAATCGTAAGTGTGCATCTACATTGCAGACATGGTCCACATTCATTCACTAAGAAGCACAGCAATTTCCTGACATTTGATTCAAGCGTTGCCTGCAACAACACCCAACAATTACCATTGTTCCACTGTGAAATATGGCATAAACAAGCCTGGTTTTCATTCCATTTAACACAAACGCAAACACTGCTCCCTGAACACAAATACCATATGCTACCATATATCTTACTTAATGGTGTTAAGAAAGATATAAACCACAGATTAAACCACACACAACATACAGTGTTGAATACACAATAGAAGAATCAGTTATAGAAGGAAAATAAAAAGATAAAGTAATGCATGGAGTGACAACTGGGAAAAGCACATGTGCAATTTCAACTGACAAGATTGGTTTGCTTTTAGAAATCAGTATGGACAGTGTTCAGAGAAAGGGCCTAGTCTAGCCTTTTTTTTGACAAAGCTTTTTAATATGTCTTAATGGAATGAATGGTGTCACTAAATTGTATCGTTCGCCCAAAAAAACAGTCAGTCGCAAGAATTTCATTATATGAAATGCCAAGCTTTCAATCCTTTTCCTTCCTAAATAATGGTGCAATCTCCCTTGAGAGAGAAGAATAAAACACAGTGGTGAAATCTGAATTTTTCAACTAAATACAATTACAGGGCATTTTGCAAAGTGCTGTATAAAGCAATCAGGAATCACTCTTTCAACTTGGCAAGGAGAGAAACATATTTTTTTTTTAGTGTCAGGATATTTTATTTTGACTATTTCATTGGTAAAAAGCTTTTGTCTGCCCTTTGCCAAGCAACGGTTTTTGTAACGCTGCCAGTAAGGCTTCAAGTTCTCTCGATGGGGATTGAAGATGAGTACAGTCATCCTAAAAAGTCTGTGACTCCATGGACTCGTGCGACTGATGCCAAAGTAGACTGCTTCATTTTTCTGGCTTTAGCTTCAAATTAGATCAGACATCAGAAACGACCTTCAGATTTCAGCAAAGCAAATATGCTGACAAGGATGCATGCGACGAAATAGGCCAGTGATCAAGATTTATGGAGTGAGGCTACACTGTGTGTCAAGTGTGATACGTGTCTCATCAACGATGAAATGAAAATTTGTTTGTGTGAGGGCGCGTGTGTGTTTTGGCTTGTCTGCAAGAATGCACTAGTCTAATGGCTGTTTGTACGCAAGATTGAGAGACAAAGAATTTGCTGTCCGATGAGACCCAAAGTGAAAGAATGAAGGGGAAAGCGTGAGTGTCAAATAGGGTGCTAATAATGCAGAACACTAATAGAGCGTCAGCAGGACAGCAGCAGCAGATCCATTCTCCTCCGGGCTCCATCTTGGCAGTACCTGTTATAAACTTCCTCTGCTGTCTTGCACAATTGGTTCTGTAATTTAAAAAGGTCAGCGTGGCTCTTGTGTAATTCAATACTCTCATGGTGCTGTATTAACCACATATTTAATCACCCGCGGGGTGGTGTGCACGCTGAATACTGAAAGTAAAGGGAAGAGGTAGAACCCTCAGTGCAACACAAGGCCTAGCTCTCCCGACTGATATGTATGACTCACAGGAGGGAGGAGGGGGAACAGTATGAGGACGGCTCTGGGTTTCCACTTTAGTTGAGAAAACATCTGGAAAACAGAATGTTTTAAAAAAGGAATTCATGTGCAAGCATGGCATGGAATAAAAACTCTTTTCTCTTGGGAAAAGAGTTTGTTTGAACAAAGGAAGAAGGGTGAGTAAAAACAATTTGTTTGAGTTGCACTGTGGGTATGAAAGATGCAATATCTCGTGATATGGAGTTGGGTTGTCTTGACAATCAAATGAAGGGGCAAGTTCACCAATGAAAAAAACATATGAAGTAAACTACATTCTCTATCATGAGACATATAGAGCTATAAATATTTCACGTTTCCTGCAGTATTATTTATGGTGAAAAATAAAAGATCTTCAAAGACTGAAAACACTATTGAGATACACCATTTTATTAACTCAACAATGCAGGAAAAGTAAAAACACACAATTAAACAGTTGAATTGAATATGAAACAAATATATTGCTGTAACTACCCACATCCCACTTGAGAAATATATGTGGCACTTGTTGAACAGAGCATTATGGGAAAATGATGATGCTTCACAAAAAAAAAACAATCGCAAAGTAAAGGACACTTTATGCAGCATAAAAACAACAAAGAGTAAAGGTGAATGGATATGCTTGAAAAACACCAGCCATTTTCCCTTTGTGCCCAGCCTAACTTAAACCTAACTATAGACAGAAAAGATTCTATATGTCAACATGCAAACCAAACTGGGCATAAGGTAAAAAATAACAGGTTAGTTGAAGGTTTATCAGAATCGTTTATTGTTTACCATAATTATTTTTGATTGTTTACACTTTTATTTTATTATATATATATATATATAATTGTATTTAGCTATTCTGGTCAAAGGAACATATTGAAAGCACTCAATCACCAGACAAGAACGTAACTACTGGACGAATCTGCAAAACCCACAATTACGCTCAATGTCTTCAGAATTAACACTTTTTACAATATGAGGAGGGTTAAGTTTAGGTAAATATTGCAGTTATTGCAAATAAAGGATGTTGAAGTTAAAGTTATGGTAAGGCTACTGAAGCATCTTTGTTAAAGTTATGGAAAAATATTGGTCAAATATTGATCAAAAGTCACTCCTTAATTGCAGAGCTGTGACAAGTTGCAAACGCCCCGTTGAATATTTGTACTGAATGTAAATTATAAATTATATGAATGTAATTTGTAGCATACTGGGCTTCTATGTTTGTTTTCCTTCAGTGAACACAGGATACTGGCTCATTAGTGATGAACCTGAGAAAGTTAACAAGGTACCTCAGAAAACCCAGAGGATGAAAACGATAATAAAAAGACAGCCATTGCTTTTGGGAACTGCCGCTATTTACTTTTAGGCAGGAGAATTAAAAGAGCTGTCAGTCAGCAAGTATGCAAAGAAAATCTCAATCAAAGAGATGCCTTGACATTTCTCTCTCAATGAGAGACAGTATGAAAGGAAGACACGGGGTCCTGGTGGAGTTCGACTTTCCCGCATCTAGATATTTATGACAGTTTTTTAATGCTGACACATTTGCAGAAAGTACAATCCATGACTCAGATTTGACATCCCTCTCTGGTTTGGGTGGATTGTCGCTGAAGCTGAACGCTTCGCTTGCGGCGCCAAGCGTCTTACATAAGAAAGGATATCTATTTTCAAATCTTTGTTCCCAACTCCAATACGCTTAGACTTAGATATGTCATTCTGCACTTGCAATTCTTGTGGGCATCACCTTGTATCTTTACAGCTATAACTAGAGCAGAATATCAGTGAGAGAAGATACTGATAAGAAAAGCCCTTGGTTAAAGCACTTTGATGCCGTGAGTGTTAAGCAAAATGCACTATGAGCCGAATTCAAACCTAATGCAGCTCTAACTGCTGCCAGTCAGAAATCCTGCTCCCAGTGTGTGATTGAAAGCATTTTTGCCAAGGTAGTGATCCCTCACCTGTACACACACTTGCACACACGCACACACACACACACACACACACACGCACACACACACAAGCACACACACACCATTAAATCAAAGTACAGGGAGCTACACACTGCCCTCTGCTTGACAAGTAAATTGCTTCTTAGATCGTGTTGGCGAAAGAAAATGTGGTGAGAATGAAAATGCTGGCATGGACATGGCAAAGGAAAGTGAATGAGAGGTGAAAGGCAATAGAAAGAAGTGAAGCAGCCAGAGTAAGTAGATAACGGAAAGCAGCGAGTGTGAAATGCTCCGCTAAGCAGGACTGCATGGACCTGTCGTCCTGTCGGATGAGAATGAAGGTGGAAAGGGAGAGAAATCAACACCATGTAACTGAGATGACTGTCAAGTGTGGTGACAATAACACCCATATGGGTGATCCTCACTGTATCTCCAACAGGGAGACGTTTCAATAACACGACCCGATGGGAGGGAAAAACTAATTTATTCAAAGGTCCAACAGAGCCGTGTAACAGCAAGCCCATTTAAATCATGAACAAGTTCTGAGTACAAGACAGAGAACAAAGGAGACTAAAGGAGACAGATATGTTTTGAGAAGTCTTTATCTGGCAAAAGTAAAAGAAAAGTGCACACTTTCACAAGTTGATAGCCTATTGCTCCTGCAAAGAGTACAATCTGATCGAATTTTACAAAATCATGAAAAGCAGTCAACTTACAGTCAATGGACACAAAGAGTACTGATTCTTAGTTTCTTATACATTAAGAAAAAAGAAAAGGAGGGAAAACTATCAAAGATTCAAGTTAATATTACCTTTAGCTCTCAAACAAAGTTCCCTATTTCTTAACTCGGGATGCTGAATTATCTGAAATTCATTGATGACCTTTTTGACAGCGTGCTTCAATAACTTAAATTTCAGACTTGATGCCTCTGTCAAAACATGCCCAAAACACCCAACCATGATACACCACGTCTTTTCAAAACTCTCCTCAGGTTAAGAAGCTCGCATTAACATATTGTAGTCCAACACCTGCAACACTAGAAACACCTAGAGGATGACTAACGTGAAAAAGGATTTTTTTCTTTCTCCACATCTGCTGGTTTCTGAGGTTGGAAACTAGTCCGACACACACTGACAGAACAGACATGATTGCTGTCAGAGCATTCAGGCCACAGAGGGCTCACAGTGGATTTTCACAATCTGAAATAGTTTTATATTCAGTTTTACTCAGTAACAAATGTCCCAGATGTACTCCATTCATTCTCTTCTTTATATCCCTATCGGGATAGCCTCGAGCCACTCTCAGCATCCAACCGGCACATGGTATCTTCTAGCCAATCAGAAAACAATAAGCTGTTTCTCTCATTGTACTGCACTGCAGCTACACAAGGGTGAGTTGTCTCAGAAAACCCCCTCTTAAAGACTGTCATCGATCTAAATGTGGATTGTGCTAATAGCAAGGTTGCAATTCTGGGGCCAAACTGATGCAACTTCTCAAACTACAAGGTTTACATGGTAATAATAAATCATTGAAGCTAAGGCAAAGGTGTCACGCTCATAATAGTCAGACAATCGCACATACACACTGACAAACCATGATGATGGAGCCAGACAATGAAGTCTTCGCCATGATGAGAAGACATGCTGGTGCAGATAAATATGACTTGTCTTACCTGGGACTAAAGGAACCTCTTGGCCCTGGCCCAGCCTGAGCAGAACCACTATGAGGAGGGGCGTGGCCCCTGACCACGTGCCACGCATTATGATGCTCACTGTCCTGGCATCACTGGGCGTCAATCTGGGGAAAGAGGTAAACAGAAAGCAGTTAAAGACTGGTTGGGTTGCTGAGCGCGTCAATGGGTTAAAAAACAGGAGAAAATAATATATTTTGTATTTCTTGTGTAAATTAAAATGCACGAGAAAACAGCAATTACTTTAACAGCATGACCATAATACATAATATATAATGCAATTCCAAAGCATTAGTGAATACAAAGCAGCTTCCATGAGAAACGATAAACAACGTGAAGGAACTAAATAGGTTCCCTTTCATTGTAAAAGTATAATCCTAAGAGATTTCAGTCTTAGAATGTTTAACAGATTGCAAATTGACTTTCTCCATTGCATAATTGTTACTCAGTATTCCCTTTTGTATACACACACATACACACAAACACAAACTCACACACCAAATGTCTTTGTGTCATATTGACTTCAGACAGGTGAGACAAAAGTGTCGGAGTTTAGTGGTGTGTGCAAGACAATGCCGCTCTGCTGACATCACCTGCGCCTAGTGACAGGGACCGTATGTAGCATGGAAATAAATCGGAGGATTCTCCAGATCAGCCATCTGTGGAACAACCTGTTCACCCTTGTTTGATTACATCCAGCAGACCAGGCAGCCTCAGCTACACTGTCTCCATGTCTTTCTCCATCTCTCTCTCTCTCTCTCTTTCACACCGCTCTCTTTGCACTGCCTATACACTATGATTTTCTCTTCACAGCCCGTTTTCTTCAGGCATGACATACTCCTTGAATTGGATATGCTTCAACTAAAATATGATGGACTTACTTTTATCATAAATTCAGTAGCAACCGAGTCTCTTCAGGCCTTGCATCTTTTGAGATGATGAAGAGCAATAAGCGTCGCCTCCCCACAGTAAAAAGGTGAATGCATGTGATAATAAAAAGAAAATGCTCACCAAGCAAAGATGCTCAAAAAGGTTTTGCACTCTACACCAATTATGCTCTACTCCTGTGTTATGTTCTCCTTCCAATCATGTGTTAAAAGTCCCTGTAATTCTTCTAAACTCCCATGTCCTTTTAATTCATGCAACACCAAATGGACTATTTGCCACTTATTACTTGCAGCTCTTCCTTTTTATGCCACCCTTTTCTTCCCGTCTCTCTCTTACTCTCCGTTCTGTAATAGGTTTGCAGGAGAAAGAAGGCACAAGCACACCAATTTGCTCTTCTAGCTTTCTCTCCAATCTTATCTACAGGTGCTCAATGAACACTTTTGAACCCCTTTATATGCAGTTCCTGTTCTCAAATTAGAAGAGCCTGTGAAAAGGCTGCCTGTCAGATCTCAACCATGGGGGAGCTCATTGTTGCAGTGTGTGTTTTCGTCACTTCTCATTCCGCCAGTGTCACAGCCGAGACAAAGAATTATGTGTTGCATTTGCACAATTGCTCAATTTGCATGTGATGATGACAAGCGTATTCCCAGCTAAATGTCCGATAAAGAAGTCCCTGTGGTTAGACTGAGAGATAACGCCGCTTTCACTCTGCCTGGCCACCTGAACTAGTAGCACACCGGCTCCCTGGAAGAGCGACGGACTTGGGTTCCCCATTCTTCTTGATAATTGTGTCAGATAAACTCAGCATCAGCTTCTTGCAGGCAATCTGATAAATACCCAATTACCAGTCAGAGGGTGGCTGTGACAAGTGGTCGCCAGGGGTCTTTGGTTTGGGAATGTGGGATACACGCAATTACAATGGCCTCCTTAACCAAGAAGCAAGAGGTGCGGAGCTGGACTCGTAATTCAACATCCTGTTCCATTTGATTAATGAATGGCCGGATAGGAGATAAAGGAAGATTTATTTGAGCCATCCTCTCTAGAAACCGTAAACACAAGATGCATCACAGTCCAATCAATGACTATTCCTCTGTATTCATTATTAAGCCCACTCGCATCAAAGGAAATGAGCATGTTTTACAAGCCTTGTTTCAGTGGCTTCCTTTGCATTTTCTACCAATTCAGGTGGAGAGCAATGAAAGGCCCTTATTGTCTCTCTTCATTGGACTCATTGATGGCTGAATGTATTGAAGCCAATTAATCAGGCAGTGACAAGAAGCACTGCTGCTGGCTCAGTGACCAACTCCCACAAAAGACAGGAACCATCAGCCGAACAGTCACTGCCCACAAATGGATTTCCGGATGCTTACTAAACCTGTAGTTTCTCATTGTGACACTTCGACAAGACCCAGGCACTCAAACTCAACTCGTTAGTAACGTCTTGTAACTCCAGATTCTATGCATTTAGGCGTAGCCCTCTCCGTGAAGGACCGAAGAGAGAACAAAGAAAAGGAAATCTGGCCAGCTGCTTTTGCTGGAAGAAGTCTAAGCAGATGAGCAGGTGCATGTTGTGCTGCCGGCATTGTGAGGCCCCTCAGCTCTGCCACCATTGTTATGATGCCCGGCAGGTCCTGAAAGCAAAAGGTGCCTTAGTCGCTGGCAAATGATCCGGAGAAGGAAAAAGCTGCTGCAGGGCTCCTGGCTGTTGTGGGGACAGAGGAAAACCTGCACTCGAGATGCTCATATCCCTCGGAGTCCACCATAGAGGGAGCTGAGCCAGCTGACTCAGCCGTAATGTCCAAGATAGTCGCAGGTGCACTGCCCAGCTGCCATCCCGCCACCTTAAAAAACGAAGGGAAGTGAAGTGTGCTACTCTATGTTGCAGCGCCACCAAAGACAAGCGAACACAGACACCGACAGGAGGAAGTGTCTGTGTCAGCCAGTACACCAACTGTCACAGCTGGACAGGGATGGACTTCATCATCTCAACTTCTTCACTTGTTGACTGCTTAATGCTGAAGACGTACACAGGTTAATAATAGAAACTGTGGCCATAAGAGAGGCCTGTGCAGGCCACAAGGTCTTGAAAACAATATGCACAGCAGTGCATGCGCACAGAGATCAACCCAACAGCGACAGCTCTTACCGAGCAAAGCCTATACGAAATAGAACAGACAATGTGGATAACATCTTAGATACCATAGATGAAAACATGAAAAGACACAGGTGAAATGTTGAAAGGAGCAGGTGACTTTAAGGGGAAGCTAGTTGGAGGCCTCTAAAAATAAGAATGAACTTCCTATTACCTCTGACTTGGACCTCTACTCCTGAATGCTTAATCTGTTTCTCTTTCATCTTCTGCTTTTGTGTTTCTGAGGGACACTGCACATCCTTCCCCTGACAAACCAGAGGTAAGGTAGAGCAGGAAGAAAACATATATTACTTTTTGGTAAAGGGCATCCTGAAATATGATTGTGTATATTTGGTATTTGTGTGTGTTACTTAAAGTTGACTGGACACTGTAGTTTGAGTGCACATGTGTCGATATATGGATGGACTGTGTGCTGCTTTGCTTGAATGCCTAAGGACAATAATCGCTACACCTCCCAATGTAATGTAGTCCAGTAAAAAAAAAAACTTAAGCTATGACCTCAAAGACAAATCTCCAATCTAATTAACACATTACTGACAATGTCAACAAAAACAGAACATTATAAACTTCATAAATGTAGAATGTATGACAGAGCCGTATTGAACTGTAATAGATTGTACAGGTGAACCTAATAAAGTGTCCACTTAGTGTATGATTTGCAACATATCCCTTTGCAATAATGATAATATGAAAACAAATAAGCAGCAAACCTCTCCTGTGAAAATGTATGAGTGAAAAACAGATAAATACATATTTGTTTCTTGTCCATCTAATTCTGTTTTTAGTCACATTTCCTCCAAGACATCATGTGGTGCAGTTTGATGATTGAAATCAACTCATATTAGCTGAACCTTATATAAGACTATAAAAGTGTGCGCTTCCTACAGATGGAAAGGTTGCCTCCAAAGGGCTGGTGCTAGCCGTGGTGCTGAAGACGCATGCCAATCTGACGCATCTGTGCCTGCTGCATTGTGACTAGCGTGTGCAGCGCCGAGTCTTTGATTTGTGTGGGGGAATGAGAAACGCTCAGTGGAAGCATAAGTAAGGTTTTCCCTCATTTCTGTCACAGAAGTTTCGATATAAAGGAGTCGCTTAGTGGCTGGTTTTGATGAGTTACAATTACACTGTTTGTCAACATAAGATATGTGAGTATTTAGACAAACTTAAAATAATTAAAACCTACCTTTTAACTTACATCGGTGTATTAATTGCTACTATTCTTTCTTTCTCTGTCTGTATGACATTTTTCTGAATATGAAGAAAATTTCTTTAGAGGTTCTATAAAACCCAATAATGCATTTTGCTGCACTACTACTGCTCTCCCACGCATAAGACAGTTAAGAGTATTATGCAATTTAAGTTAAGTATCCACAACAACGTTGCTGATCCCAGAGTTCAGCATTAATGTATGCCCCCTACACATTTCTTTAAGAGTCTTGTAATACACTTCAGACAAAACAGATAGGGCACAGGGATTACACACTCTTCTCTGTTCATTCACAGATTAAGTATTTTTACACGTTCTGTCCTGTTGAGTAGCTCGATGCATTATTGTTTCTGTGGGACAAGGAATGAGTTGTGTTAGCTATTTGTAGATCCATTACTGGGTTTGCGTATAGTCTTTACATACATTATTTGCAACCGTCGGCTAAATAAATCCTTCCACCTTCTTTAAAATTTGAGGAATATCAAGTCAAAATATTTTATGTTGATTTTAAGTTTTGTTGAGCTTGGCAGTGGAGCGTGCATATAGTATTTCACTCTTGTACTGTAACAGTTACTGGCAACTGGCAGTTAGCCAGTGTTACTCTTGTTATAACTATGCCAAGTCTAAAACTGGTGCAACAGACGCCAGGGCGCTTGTCCAAAGTCACACAATATCATGCGGATGGTATAGAGCATTAGAAATAAGAAGAGTTTGTCTTGAAGCGTAGACACAAATGCAAATCTCCTTCTCCAGTGTGTGCTGCTGTGTTGTGCTATGTCAGCGTCATGTTTTGATGGATAGCTCCTGTGCCTCTCAAGCACTCTGTTCTTTATGTCACTATGGCTACTCCTTCCTCATAAAAATGCCAACACTGGATTAAGCATCTCGCATTCACAGTACATTATGCTTCTTCACTTCATTACAATAAAAGGATTAACCTGCCTGGGATCAGTAAAGTGATTGGTGGGGAGGGTGGACGACATGTGGCTGAACTGTCCTTCCCCCTTAGCGTAGATCACATCTCTTGTGCTCCTCCAAGTCATGCTACTAATCATCCACACTCCTGTGGGGGGCCACGGCCCAGACTGTGGCAACACACAGGGACCAGAAACAAATCTGAAGCCATTAGGACGCCCTGCAGTTGACTTACATAATAGCATATGCTCCATCCATTCCACAGGGAAAGACGCTGCTTCACTGTCCCACTTTCTGTGTATTGCTACTGGATGGCATGAAGTGTAGGCTGGTAACAAGAATTGTTCATAATGGTGGACGCTAACGGTTCAGTGTGGCCTAGAGGGAAGCTTCATATGCTGGGAAAGATGTTAAAATTGCTATAATTTAACAAGGGTAAAGGGTCTCTTCATTTCAAACCGGCAAAATGATGGAGATATGAGAAAAACCCAAATTAGAATAAATTAGAAGAGCTGAAAGCACTCCAGCATGACTGGGGAGATGGGCCTGGCCACACGTGGCCTCCCTGCAGTGATCCGTCTTCTCATGAATGTGATCTGTGATAAATTAAAAGCTGATTATTTCCTGAAGGGAGAAGCCAAGCGCTTGGCCCCAAGCCCCCTCGCTGGCGGTGATGGATTAGTCCACAGACTGCTCTATGGACCTGTCCCCACTGACTGCACAGCCACGGACGCTACAGGCGTAAGTGCCTCCCATCAGGATCCCATCTCTGACAACTCTTAATTTATTTGAATAAATGCTCCACCGTCTCTTCAAAGGACAATTCCATTTTCATCACGAGACAGATGGATGGTTCTATGATTTTATTTTAAAGTAGTATTACCAGTCATATTTAGCACCGATATACTATGAAGACATTTTTAAAAGCTGGGAAAAAGTCAGCTAAACTTACAAACAATAACAGTCATTTACTAAACACCAATTCAACTCTATTCCATATGCGCAACCGGAGCTTATGTTCTCTCAGGTTTTGTGTTCAATTTCTAAGACATAATATAATATGCACTAACACAACAGAAATGTTTCCCCTTGGACCAGTATTATAGTCAGAAAGCACTTGGCAGCTGTAGCTTTTGTGTCCGAGCTCAGGTGCACAGTCCACGAGCCTTCACGTGGTTTTTACATTATAGTCCCTTTCTCATGTGTCTGAACCGTTTTCCCTGGGTCGGCATCATTTGGACGGCCCACAGCGCAATTTGTCTGCAGTCATTGGATCTGCCTGAGCAGGAACAAAGGCCGGTCAGTTTGGCTATTGTGTCCTTTTGTGTCCCATATGTCAGAAGTCTGCTGCACAAACAATGCAGCAACTGCAAAGAGCAGTCATTATCTTTAGTAGAATCGCTGTCATTATCCTGCTGCAATCATAGCTCTAATTACAAAAGTTGCTTTGTAAGCAGGTAGATTATGCAATGTTAATTACCCGTGCACAATGCAGCAGGCGCATGTTCCAATGCCACTCACTATTGTGTCCGGCACAAAAGCAGCACACGTTTTATCCTCTGCCATATGCAAAGCAACGCCCGGTCCCATGGCGGTTGGTTTAGGCCCTCATGGTGCAATCACAGGCCTCTTGGCATTAATAATTTCTCATTAATAATAGTTGTAATTAATCACCCTTAAGTAGATTATGTGACATAAACCAATATGTCTGTGCATGTGGTTGTAATTGATGAAACTCATCCTATAAACTACTTAATCTCACCTAGAGCAGCTAAACTGAGCTTGAAGGTATTTTTCACTTTAGACTCAAACCCCAAAATGTTTTCATTATCAAGGTACCGCTTCCCTTGTTCCTGCATTTAGATACTCCATTGACCTCTTTGCTAACTCCCTGTGATTTACAATCTGGCATGGCCACCATACCACACACATGCAAAAACATACTGAGGGTTTATCATTTAAAAAATCTATAGATAAAGGGATCAAAAGTTGACTTTGGCAGGCTAATCATTTGGACTAACCTCACATGTCATGTCAAGGATATTAAACAATGTCCCACTTTCAGGGCTCAAATACAGCTAAGATGTTTACATTTTCATGTCGCTGCAATACACAGCAGAAAGATAGACACAGGATGATTTTCCCCAAGCATAGTGCAGCAGCCTTCTTGCATTAATCGCCATAAGGGTGCACTCTACCAACCCACTCCGGCAAATTAAATCCTCAGAATAATATCTCCATCATTGCTGTATTTCTGTGCTCTGACACAAGCATCTATCTGGCTTTGGAACGCAGCGCAGCAGAGCCTGCCAACTCGGCAAGACCTGAAACCATGGGGCAATAAAAAGTGACATCAGCAATGGGAAAGTTAATAGTGTGTTTCAGATGCACTTTCTGGACGGGAGTAGCAAAGGTTTCATTCACTGTAAGTGACAGTGGCTGGCAATCTCCCTCTGCCTTACATATGCCCGTATGAATTTCAACCTGCTCTGTGTAATAATTTATAAATAGGTAGGGCTTCCAGAGGGGCTCATGTGACAGTCTATAACGTCTGGGCATCCTCCGCATTTACAGTCAGTGTACAGATCATAGTAACAGCTTGTTTTGCTTATTCATCTTTCCAATGGGATGTTTGATTGCAGCTGGCAGTTCCTGAGTATTGAATATTGTAGAGTGTCACACTGGTGGTTGTGTAAGTCAGTTTTTTTTTACTTCACATGAGCCTATTTCTAACTTTGAGGAGCTCATTTCGGCACATCTGTCAGAGAACGCCCCGAGCTGAATAAACAGAATATAGGAACACACAGACAGACTGAAGACAACATGACTGCAGGCGTCTGTTTCAAATTGGGCCACAAACATATTTCCCTTCTAACGTTCCTCCGCAGTATATCTGCTTTCACTCATTTATAATCTGATATACCTCGTATTGTCTATGAAGTGAACAATAACGTTTAATTTATCTTTGCAGGTAAAGTTAATGTCATCACAGCAGTACTGATGCTATTCTTGCTATACAACGCTGGATCTGTATTTATCAAACTGGCTCAGCCTAAGAGCAAAACAAATCCATAGTGAAGAATGAGACGCATTTATCAAGTGACTCCAACTTACAGCAAACTTCTCAAGGGATCACATGTTATTCACGTGCATGCTTGGAGCAGGAATGGCCATCACAAGAATGTAGTTTGTCCCATGGTTTGTACTTAAAAGCATACCTGCATTGTATTTAATGTCACCGTATTAGCAAAAACTATATGTGATAACAATTAAACAAGCTATTTTGTGTAAAATATTAAATATCTCTAGTAATGATTAGTATACAAAATCAATACAACCCAATACATTTATATTACATAAATATATGATGGAAACGGCTGAAAAAGAAACTAAAATTAAATTAAATGGGAAAGAAGAGTCTCGTACCACTTTGACAGATCCAGACAATGAAGATGGATAGGGAGGGACTGGAAACGAATTAAATGCTTTATTATTGTTCTTGGTAACCCTTATAAATGGAAATCCTAACATCACATTTAGGTCAAGTAGGTTAAAAAAAGAAAAAGATATTTTGGATTAAACATATTGTCAAGTCAATTTTGTTTTATATTGTGCAAAATCTTCATACAGCACAGGTATAGAGTCCATACTATTTAAACTTTTATAGCTTCATTTAATCTTGACAAATGCTATGAGTAGTCAATCCCTATCCTGTCAGAGTGCCTCAGAAGATACGTGCTCGCCTTGTCTCTGTACTGCAGCCATCTATAACTCAAACAGGATGTTCTTAAAGGGGACGTACACCAAGTTCACATGTAAAGCTTAGGTTACCCACTATGAGAACTATTATTTAGCCTGTGAAAGCAGCTGTATAATGTCTTTCATCTTCACCAAGTATGAGAAAATAACACATATGATGTCAGGCCTTTTAATGTCGTCAGGGTTACCTGCCTTGGGCTTGAAGAGCAAAGCTCCAGTTTTTTAGCCAAAAGGCTGTGTTACAAACTGCTACAAACGTAATGAAATCAGAGTTTCATGCCAAGAAGAACAACATTCAATCAGTGGTTTCAGCAGGTCGCCAAAACACCATCTGTCGAGTGGAGGGAGGAGGTCTGGGTGGAGGTTTGGTTCAACAAAACACCTGTAACTGACCTTAATAAAGTAATTTTAGATAAAAACATCTTTCATTAAACTAACCTTTCAATAGTGATTTGTCACGGCTTTGTAAAGAACAGACAAATTATGTCATCTTGCCAGTGTGGGGTGTCAGATCAGAAAGCACCACCATCAATCATCAAGGATATTGTGTTTTTAATTTTGAGGAGTTTTTGAAATATATATGGTATTGTGTTGCATTGTGGGGATTGCAGGAGCTAGTATTCTGCCTATACTACTTTGAATTTGACCTTTCTGTTTTTAATATTATAATATGAATATTGTATGTTTTGTAAGTACTACTGGAATACCCCTTAACCTACTTAAATGTTTTATTGTAAGTTGAAGTCAAAAGACACTGATACATGTTTTGTATTCCTAAACGTGAGAGTAGGAGACACTGGGGAGATGGACCACTTTAAAAAGCTGCAAACGTGGAACAGGTCTTCCTTCCCCTTGCAACATTGAAACCACTGGCCTGACAACTCATAGTGGTAGACTTTCATGCTCCAACAAACAGGGATCAAGTGTGTGATACGAGACATGAAAACTATACAGGGATAAACAGCTTCAGCGGCGGAGATCGCCCAGAGCAGGAAAGAAATACAAAAAACTAAGGTAGATAATGAGAACACAGTGGGTTTGTACTGTCTCTGTGCTGACAGACAGGAGCAGTGGTCCTGAACACGAACGTGGTTCAACAAGCCTCTGACACGGGGAGCCCTCCTCTTCGGGACTGTCAGCCTTCAGCAGAGCGCATCATCTCTCCATGAGGATTTCATCACATTAGCCTAAGCCGGGCGCATAGATAGCAGCAGCAGCAATAGTGTATCATCCACAGGCAACCACACAATCACCAATTAGAGCTATCACGCACCTTGTAATTAGCAAGAATGACTGATTTGAGCGTGTGTAAAATGTATTCATATTATCCAGATTACAAATAAGCACATTCATCTAATTAGCTTGCACAGCTCACAAGCTTTATTAAAGTTAATACAATATGATACTCCAAAATCCATAGATTACAATGCTCCAAGGTTCTCGTTAATTAGAGTATACACACATTGACAGGCAGGGATCACAACCCCCTTTCCCTTAGCCAATTAAATGCCAGGGTCAAAGTGGGTAAAAACTTTGCTTCTTCAATGTTTTTCCTGAGATTCTTATATGAACATATTCTTATGTGAATGTGTTCAAGGTAATTTTCTTCCAAATACTGTTAATGCTCTTTTGCCAAAATATAATTTCCGTCTGCCAATCCTTCCTGGGTGTGCTGCATGAGATGATATTACAAGCCAAGTCAAATTGTCAATTACAGAGCCTGTCACCAACACGGCTCCGCCTTAATGATTGTTAACAGAACGATTACAAAAAGGCCATTTTACAGATTCCTCCCTCTGTATTTATCCTGTGACTGTGGCAGGCAAACAGAGAGAATACCGAGTTGAATAATCATTGTAACGCAGAGAACTTTCACACTTCTTGAATTAACTTTGCACTCACATGCTCAACGAAGCAGCATTAACATAAAGTGGCTCATTACAGTATTAGGCTACTGTGCCAGTTGTGTTATTAATTTGTTGTCAGGATCTGGGTATGAATCAGAAAGAGCAGAATACAGCCTCCTTTATGTTACCCTTGTTACGATGAGTATTGTTCCTTCATGAGCATGTAACACCCACACAGTATTAAATTAATACAAAAACTGCATACATACGACTTTTTGTGTTTTTACAGGAGTTTGTCTAACAGACTTTTTCTTTGTCGGGAGCAGTGATTACCTGGTGTCTCGACACTGCCCACACAGCCACTGCCCTAATGCTAAGCTAAGTTAGCCGTTTGCTGGCGGTAGCCTCACGTTGACACATTGAGTGATCAATCATCTCATCTAACTTTTAAGGGTTAGATGAGATGATTTAAAGACATTGAATCCAAGAGTGATGAATGAAAATGTTTTCCAAAAATGTCAAATTATTCCTTTAAGAGACTATGACTATCATTGTAACATAAGGATGTGGATTGGGATTTACAGACAGAGGACATGTGGTTGTGGTCTATGTTATGGTTTGACTATACTGATTTAATGCTTTATTTATTCACTATCAAACATGGACAATGCACATTGATCAACATCGCTGTTGGCCATGTTAGCAAAGTGGATCATTTCCAAATGGTGTCCCTTGACTGGAAAACATAAGCTGAGGTATAAAGCAGCTATAAAAAGGAAAACAATAAACTTAAATAATGACTTTTTGACTACAGGAAAAAAGCAGGACAAGCAGTTGAAACATCATGCACCTTTCTCTTGTTGCCATGTCTTATTAATACTCTCTCATTTTCCAAGCGAACTTTGAGAAAACACAGAGGAATACATGTGTATCCTATAATACTGCTATTTCTTAAACCCATTACAAAATGATTATTTTAAACATAACTAACAAGGTGCCTGGTGTTTGAAATTGACCTCACCAACTGTTACGTCTGTCTCTTTTAACCCTTTATAGGGCACTGATTGAAATACTTTGTCAGGAAAATTACCATATATGTTTACTTGCACGATAAAGGGCTACTGCAATGAAATGTCCATAACAGCATGGCAATGGGGGTCATGGAAAGTAAAAGAATATAATCACTGAAGTTGGATGAACACAGAGTGATGAGAGAGTCATCCATGAGATCCAAGACATCAAGAGGACTGTGGGAGATTCCAATCATTCAAACGATCATCACAGGATCTCAACTTGTTGTGAAATGTTACAAATAAACTATTCGTAGACTCTCCATTATGCCGACAACACCCAGCTCTACATCTCCACCAAATATATTACCCCCAAAAAGCCCTCGACAAAACCTGCATACCCGCAACGGCATTCTGTACGGCACACATACACCATAATCCTCAACAAATTAAAATAAACTCAGGTGTCTATCTGTTAAGCCACTCCTGCAGCAGAGATCTTATCTCTCTCAGCTAAAAGAGGCTGCTCTGCACTGCGCTCACACGGCGGTTACCAACGGTTCTCCCTCAGGTAAACACAGTCAGCCCTGTCAGCACTGTTGCTGCTGTTTGCACTGTTGGAGCTGTTAGCACCGTTAGCTGCTCGTCCTCGACTCAGCTGTCGCCAGAATGAGCTGTGTGGAGGCAATCTTTCATTCATAAATATGCTCTGAATTTGGAATTTGGACCATTTTAATCGGTCATCTGACTTTCATTGTTGTAGTTTGTGTTTTATAATGTTATTTACTTGTATTGCTTCGGCTCCTGTTTCCATTACCATGTAATGTGCCTTTGAGTACCTCTACAAATAAAATGTGTTAGTATCATCGTTGTTATTGAAGGACAAGATGATGTGAACTAGCGAGTAAAGAAATAAGTCATAATTGCATGATCAATGTGAAACAGAGACACAGTATGAAACTATATATGCTGGTCAAAACATGCTGATGGTGCAAATGATGTGTAAAAACAGGGACACCTTCTAAAGAACTTACTTTTTCCTGAGTTGAAGAGGTGTTTATGCATGACATGGGGACGGAAATATAAATTAAACTGACAAAACAGACAAAGTGAATAATTAAAATGTACTAAAGAGATCCTCGGCAGTAAGTCAGATACGTTCCCGGTGGGTGTTGGCCTCCGCCAGGGCTGCCCTTTATCACCGGTCCTGTTCGTGACTTTCATGGACAGGATATCTAGGCGCAGACGTGGGGCGGAGAATGTCAGGTTCGGGGATCTCGGTATAGCCTCTCTGCTGTTTGCAGATGATGTGGTCCTGTTTGCCTCCTCGGACCATGACCTCCAGCATTCACTGGGGCGTTTTGCAGCCGAGTGTGAAGCGGCGGGGATGAGAGTCAGCACCACGAAATCTGAGGCCATGGTGCTCTGCCGGAAACCGGTGGATTGCTCCCTCCGGGTGGGGACAGAGTGCCTACCACAAGCGAAGGAGTTCAAGTATCTCGGGGTCTTGTTCACGAGTGAGGGTAAAATGGAGCGGGAGATCGACAGGCGTATCGGTGCGGCTGCAGCAGTAAAGCAGGCGTTGCACTGGGCCGTCTTGGTGAAGAAGGAGCTGAGCCGAAAGGCAAAGCTCTCAATTTACTGGTCGGTCTACGTCCCAACCCTCACCTATGGTCACGAGCTTTGGTTCGTGTCCGAAAGAACGAGGTCGCGGATACAAGCGGCCGAAATGAGTTTCCTCCGTAGAGTGGCCGGGCTCAGCCTTAGAGATAGGGTGAGGAGCTCGGACATCAGGAGGAGGCTTGAAGTCGAGCCGCTACTCCTTCGTGTCGAAAGGAGTCAGCTGAGGTGGTTCGGGCATCTAATTAGGATGGCTCCAGGACGCCTCCCTTTAGAGGTTTTCCAGGCACGTCCAACTGGTAGGAGGCCCCGGGGAAGACCCAGGACACGCTGGAGGGATTATATCTCCCAGCTGGCCTGGGAACTCCTCGGGATCCCCCAGAATGAGCTGGTAGATGTTGCGGGTGAGAGAGAAGTCTGGGTCAGCCTGCTGGACCTGCTGCCTCCGCGACCCGACCCCGGATAAGCGGTGGAAAATGGATGGATGGATAAAGAGAAAGTTTTACAAGAGATGTTCCACTCTTTATTCATGGGGGATGGAAACATTGAAAAGATACCCATGATTCAAGGCAAACAACAATGAAAGATACCATAATCATAAATGCCATAATCGACTTACAGACATAAAAATCACTTTTTAACATTAAATCACAACAAAACTTCAATGCTATTTTTCAAGTTAAGGTATCTGAAATAAACATTAATTCCAATTGATGGGAAGCCCAACATAGTGTACCTATCATGTATACTAATGTTTTATGTATACTAAGATTTTTGGTTTCCACTTACAAAACTTAAAGAAAGAAACAAAATAAGCCAACAATATTTGGACCAGTGTTCCTGCACACTCACACACACAGACATGAAGGAGCACATGTGCACACAGACAAACACAGACACACAACCAGGAGACAGACTCAGAGGGTGTCCCTGTCTTCTGCACCTTGATGTAGATGGATGCCTCTGGCTGCTGAACCTGAATCTACATTAGGTCATTACAATAAGCAGCGTGGTCCAACGAAGCCCGCAAAGTGGAGAAAGCAGAAAAGCTTGGGAGGAGAACTACTCTCCCAGCCCTGTGGGGAAACAACCTTGACACAGTCATCTGTCTTAGTTACACTGGAGTTAGACCTACTGACACACTGAGAAGAGCCTGGCCAGCCCATGCAATGCCTGCTATGTTGTTATGATACTGCATTAATGGAGCTAATAGAGTGCATCTACACATATTAAAAAAGATCACATGGAGAAAAAGAGGTTTGGCCGAAAACAATGTATGACAAAAGTATTAGGGTGTTGGGATTGTTGTTTCTTGGTCAGCTGCTGGCAAAGGTGCAGCAAGGTTAACCTTACTTTACCGCCGGTGACTTCTGACCCCGACAGGTGAAGGTAATATGGGGAGGTTCAGGGTGGAAGGGGTCACGATGGACAGACACACAGAGATGAGACGTCTGGGGAGGAGGGGAGGAGATGGGAGGAAAGGCGGGACAAGGGCGTCACTGCAGTGAGCTCTCACTCAGTCACCCCGGGGCTGGCTGTGTTTACGGAGCTGTCAGTCACATGGGGAGGCCTCTCCCAAGGGACACGGGCCACCAGGGCGATGAGAAAATAATAGCTCCTTCTGTCGGAGCTTCAAGGGACGGGGCTGATGGACACCACTGGGAATTAGAGCCAGCCTCCTGGACACATCCCGTCCTACACTTAAATACTGGCAGGATAGACACTCACACAGGACGAGGTAGAAACAGCCAGTATCGCCAATAAGATCAACATCCATGCTAAGAACCCTCAATATTTGTGATGTCCTTGTGTGTCTTGGTCATGTCATTGAGATGCTTGAGGTAAAGTTTTAGGAGGCACTAGATATTTTGAGAAGGGCTTGTCAAAATGAATTTATTTCCGTGTGGTAATGTAGCTGTGATCAAGGACTTTTTTGGAATACTGAATAACAAAATACTCATAATTCCCCTCAATAATTGCTCACCTTTTGTCTCCTGGGTGTGATTTTAGAACAGAATAGCTTGTCAGGGCAAAGTCAGACAACTCTCGAATCAGAAACGTCCAAGCATCCTTGAATGCATTAAAAAAAGAGGGTTTTGAAAGTGCTTGCATTTCGACTTAAAATGGGATACCATTCAGGAAAGAAATGTGCGTGATTAAATATCTCATATAGCAATGAAATCGATCAATGGTTGCCTGGCAGTAAGGACATCAATGTAAAAACAACTGGTTTGCTCCTAAAAAGAACAATGTCTTATTTGAAGTGAGGCAGGGAGGCATACTTGCCCTCAACTCCACGTATACGGATTGCAGTGTAAACAGTCACACTGTATAACAGAGATTCAGTATATCCCTCAGTGATGAGCAGGATTGGATACCACTGCTCCATCCATAAAATCAGACTTTAAATCAGGCTGAACCACCATTAAAAGGGTAGAAAGATAGCCAATGTGGAGCTCATCATTAGTACAAACACTCAAAAATCATGGGGTAGCATCTGTTTTCTGCACATCCTCCCACATCAATGCTAAGAGCAGTAAGCCTCAGGGAAGGGGGGGAGAGGGCTATTCCCCCGTCCCTTACCATGAATAACAATCTCTACCTCCACGTAATTAAAGGGGACAAACGATGTCCACGGGGCCACGCAAGCCCATCATTAAGCAAAGCAACTATTGCTCAGAAAATGTGCACACACATGAGGCGAAATAGGATCTTCACACACCAGTCCAGGACACATAATGGCCATTGATTTGAAAAAGACATGGAGAGAGCACATTTCACTCTATCTATTACACATATTAATACATTTCTATCTCCGTGGCTCAATGCTAACGCTGCACATTTTATGCTTTGTTCTCAGCTGCTTCAAAGGGGGGCATCTACCGCCTTTGCCTTTGGGAGACGAGACAAGATGATGTCCTCTTTTACTGATGACCTGCTCTCTGTTGTGGGTAACCACTGTTCCCACGGACTTATACTTCACAGGACACACTACAAAGGCTTGCATAGGCACACAAAGAAGTATGCGTATGCATTCTCAATGACAGATGATTCATGTTCATATATGCCAGAGGAGTTTTACAAACATCATACAAAACAATTTGCACATAAAACATAAAACATTTGACAAAATTAGAGCAGCACGGACATCTGAGACACAGACAGACAACACACACCAGCCAACTGTGTACTCTTCCTCATCCCATCTGGAATTGGGTATTGACATCAAACAGAAAGTCTCTGCTGTGCATGTACAAACTTTGCCACAATGTTTAAAGACACTGCATGAGTCAAACAAGAGCATGCAAATAGCAGCCCACAAAAGTGACCTTGCCGTGTGCTTTTGTGTACTTGATGGATCACTTATCCAGTTTTGTCATTGTGTCGCACCATAAAAGACACATTATTTGTGAAATAATGCATGGTGCAGGTAACATGGAGCACACGTCAAGACTGGAGATTGAGGGACTTTCATTCCAACTAGCGTGTTAGCTGGGGATCAGTGACATCAGAAGAACTTGAAAAGAGGAAGATAAAGATGGAGGAGGAGAAGGCAGAGAGAAAAAGAATAACAGACGAGGACACTGCTTTGTTAAGAAACATACATACTGTAAAGTACTATAGCTCTTTGCTGCCTCATTCCCACATTTAAAACTGCCTCCGAGTACAGGACAGTCCAAAATCAAAAGGGATTTGAATGAAAAACACCCTAAGTACAGCTCAGTGCCTCCCACTGGGATCCAAGCTGTTTTTATGACGTGAAAACCTGCTAAATAATGCAGCACCTAACATCAAGAAGGAACACAAAATAATAGACCACCAAACGCTGGGGCTGCCTACCTACTGATGTATGGGATGCGCAGAGTTAAATATAGAGTTACAGCAAGTTGAGGTCAGAGGAAAAAATATTCAAAAATAAATCTGGATGCTGCACCTTTTGTGATTATTTGTTCTATCGTGATATTTTAAGGTCTACATGTAATTGGACTTTTTAAAACATATTTACATTTTTCACAATCAAGTTCAAGTGAATTCTGAATTTCTCCTCCCTTTATGTGTAAGACAATCTAAACTATGACCAAACTGCATGAAAGTTTTTTTTCCATTTTTCCGAAGCTGATAAAACAGTCTAAGCTTCAGGCTTTTGGGTGGCTTTGACTGACATGTGAAGCTGCCGTTGCTAGGAGATGCCATAGCTCTATATAGTCTATGAACATCCTCACAAGTGTCTTTTTGTGTTTAATTCCATTTTGTAACAGCACATAGCTGGCAGAGTAGGCTAACCAGCTAGCTAGCTTAGCGTTCTAACATTAGCATTGATTCCCACATATTTTGCATACATTATTTCAAGACCTGCTGAGTTGGCAGCTCATGTACACCCAGTGTGATGTATGTCCCATGTTGTAGAAGGGAGGGGTTTTCTGGCAAACATTAGCCATTTATTGTTCATTGGTCCAGTGATGTTAATGACTTGAAAGCCCATTTCTGCTAGTAAAATAAAAAAATTAAATGGAAATTATGAGATTAAAATCTAATTAAATTAAAACGATGATTGATATGTTTGACTTTCTATCTCATAATTTTGAATTTCTATTTCTTAATTATGACTTTATCTGATCATGTTTTTTTGTACTGGTGGAAATGGGCTTCCTAATGACCAGACTGGCTAAACCTCACTGTCCTTTGACCTCAGCACTATGTTACTCAGTGTTTTGAATCAGCATTAAAGATAAAGTAGGGGCCCCTCTTACAGCAGATAAGTTACATCGTATCATTTCATTGGTAACAATGTTTAACTTTAGTTGCACATAAACCTTTGACATGATCTAAAAATAAAAATAAATGATGTGCTGTCCAGCATCTTGGGGTTGACAGTGAACAACAGAGGCTTTTTGCATACAAAAAAAGGTTTGTGAGCATTTACATTTGCCTGTAAGATGTTCGGCGTAGGTAAGCCTTGATCATGCTGAGGCAGCTCACAGACCAGAAGCTTATCGTCCAATGCAGGGGCATGAAACAGCTTACAGCAGGTGTACAACACAAGCCCCTCGATAGGACAGCAGTCTGTCTCAAAGGCTTACTCCCAATACATTTCCCTTAATGCTAAGTGGCAGGTAGCTAAGAATTGGCTCCAATTTTGAATGTAATGTAATGTTTGAATTTGTTACAGTGAGGCGCGGAACTGAGCATCTTAGTGCCGACTTCTTCTGATCAAAATCATACTTTACATGGTTTATATTACTGTGAATTGTGGAGTAAATGCAAAGTTATCCTGTGACAAATCATAGAGTCCAAGCCACATTTTCTATCACTTCCATTTCACACTTTATGAAGCTCTACATCTGTATGACATTCCATATTTGGTGACAGAGCAAATTCCTCTTTCGTGACAGTGTGTTCATGTAGTAAATACAAACCAATCAGGCCCAGCAAACTGGTGTATCTGACAGTTGGAAATCTATGACAGCGCTCATTAATACAGCAACAACCATATCAGTATACCCATAGTTGGAGAACTATTTCTGCCACGACCAGAACTGACAAGTTTGAATAAGTGCATGAGAATGACCATGAGCTAATTGCAAGCTATACGTGTGCCCAAACACACACACACACACACACACACACACACACACACACACACACACACACACACACACACACACACATGCAGAGTATGTTATGAATATTTCTTTTGGAGAGCAATCATCCAAGTACTTAACAGCATTCATCTCCATGTGATGCTGCAGATTGTTTGATTTACACAACAGCGAATCTCCTTGAGAGGCAACCGAAGATATCTTAATCCAAGTCTTTGATTAGCAACTCCTCTATCCCATTCCCCACCCTCCTCTACTCCACAGCATTCATCCTCTCCTGCTCGCCCTGTTGTTGTTGATAATGATGAAGTCTGCTATTCTTAACTCGCAGCATATTACTCTGCTGAAGTCCTTGGTGCATTTGGAGTCTTTGATTCATTGATTTCCATTTGTCATGCTGTTAAATGGAAACCCATTGATGTAAAATAAATAATTTAATTAGTTGTAGGAGGAATAATTGTTGAATAGAATAAAAATTATACTTGGACTTTCCTTCCATTGCCTCATGACATACAGTAAGTATTAGAATGTAATTAGAAATTGTAATCCGCTTCCAGTGCATCTCCACCTGCAGATGAATGACAAACACCTACCAGAAAGCACACCCTACCTCCCTCTAGATATGGCTAATTTACTTGCCACCATGGGTGACTGACATGCCATCCAGAGGGCACCATAATGACCATGTCATAAGGGAATGATGAGATCTGCCGACAGCTAGCAGCACTCGACCTTTTGCATGTGAGGTCGGGTGTCAGAGGGAACAGGATCTCCCTGATGTTGGACCCGCAGCCTCAGGGCTCTGTGGGGATGAGCCACAGACGACGGGGAACTGGAGCTTTTCAATCACGCAACCTTGCAGGACAGTGATTTCATTCGGAATAGCGTTGGAATGAAAAATAAAAACAATAAAACAGAAATCAATCGTCAGCAACCTCAGGGCATTTGAACATCTTCAGGGTGGAGGGAAGATGGAGAGTGATGGTTACTTCCTTTATCATTTTCCCCTAACAAAAGGTTATTACAGTTTTTCCCTCTGTTTCTACAGCAGCACTGTTTTCTGTACTAGAAATGGTGTGCAAGGTTGAATAACTTGTTAGATACCTTTCAATTTGAATGAGGGAGAATGAGTGTTTTTACGAACAGGAAATGTTATTGCAAATAATCATAATTCAGCAAAGCAGTTCCAGGGGAATTATGAAAGAAAAGTCTGTGTGCCTTTCAAATAATCTTTATTCACACTTTAGTTAGTGTTGTTGGTTTTGCTCACTGGGTATTAATGTCTTATTCATTTTTCTGCCTCCTGTCTTATTTCCAAATATCACTAATCCTGTTAGATGAAATCTATTAATGTTCTGCTTTGGCTGCCACGCACACACTTCGAAGTCTGCCCATAAGCCCCAAACTTGCCATGAAGGCATATCTGGTCCGCCTCCCTGGATTAGAGAGATTTACCAAGGCAACCAGAGACGTGTGACCAGCAGTTCACAGTGGGAAAAGTCACCCATTCCACAAACAAAGGACAGGAATAAGCTGCACATAAAGTGATTTTCATTTCTGCTATTATTCTCCTTGAATATGCCCCTAATTTATCATTCATCTATATCTGATCTCAGGTTTCAGACTTAATTAGTGCCATTTTGATCCAGTGTGATGCTTTATATTCAGGATGTGGTCATGACAAAGAAAAGGAATACGTACTGACGCGTAGACCAGATGTGCGGTGAAAAGGAGAAGATAGCACTGTACGGAAGCAATATATGATTATTCAAAAGCCTTTTTCTTTGTAAGGTAACAAATGTAAAGCAAACAAAGGAATTTGCATGTGGAATATCTAATCGTATTATTGTCAATAATAATCTATTGTTTGACATAAAAAAGGACTGAAGCTCCAAAAATAATTCCACACAATGCTTGCTTGAAGCAAAACAAAGTTGGCCCATCAGATACAAAGGAAAAGGGAAAATGAATCAATCTGTAAAGTACCACTGTGGCAAACTCCAGCCAAGACAGCTAAGACTCACGCATTATCACTACATGACAGTACGGGGGATGAGCAGGAAGAGAAGATATGAAGCAATGTTACAGCAGCAGCGTGGCCGGAACTCCTGTCCACAGAAATCCTCACAGCCGTGTTGTAAATCTCAGAGGCGTGCAGGGAGTCGGATTAATGATAGTAGCAATCACAATGAGGAGCCTCCTCGCAGTGGGTGACAGGGAACAATACACAGCACCCTGTACGCCCAACATATTGTTGACCACAAATAAAGTCTTCTTATTTACTTTGGTTGCAGAAGAGTATAAATAAATAAAAACGCAGACACACAAGGCAGAGTGTTTCTCTATTGTGTGCAGTGTATGTGTTAGAAGTAGATCCATAAACAAACGTGAAACTGATTTCACCATCATTCTGCTCCTTTAACTTTGTGTGAACACAAGTCACAGTCACACAATATCTAATGTTCTCTTCAACGTTATTGTTGACTGTGCATTTAAGAGAAACACAGCCTCTAGCTGAAGGGACTTCAGTTTGAATGACCTTCTATATTCATTTAAATTGTATTGATTCATCGACCCTCACTGTCCAGTGCAACCCCTGCTGAGACAGCGCTGGCTGAGTTAGGCTACCCCCATCCCGTCACCCCCGCCGCACAAACGGTGGATCCCTCATTGCCTGAAGGCTGATAGATAAATTGCCTGGAAGCCTTTGGCTTTTAACCATGAAAAAAAACGTATTCGTGTCCCTTTCTCTTTGATTCGACAAGCCATGTGGCCGGTTAGGAAACTTTCAGCACCACCGAGACGGGGACAGCTCCGGCAGAGCCGCAAGTGCTTCCTGTCAGTCAGCATGTCAACAGGCTGCTCTGACAGGTAACAGACACACCTGTCGAATCACAACACAAAACAACCGTGGTTGCGGAAGTACATACTATAAGATGTACTCAATCATATATCTATATATCTATAGCTATATATAAAAATGCGTTTCTAGTATGTCTCGTCTTGTGCAGACGTAAAGTCTGTCTACTCCGGATTTGCGTAAAGGCACCGTGCTGTACGCATAGCCTGATGCGAGCTGGCGTGTCTAAGCAGTGTCTATAGTCAGAACAACTGCAGCCCAGCGTGTATGAATCGGACAGATAACACTGCACAGCTGCAGAAGGAGCAACGCGCACCTTTCTTTCACCAAACTGCTGCGCATGTCGCAGCACTTGCAGCATTCTTTACAGACACAAGTGGAATCCAACTTACCCTCTCCAAAACGATGCGAAGGCTGCTACACGTGTGTGTCCCTTAAAAGCAGATGCGATCCATAACGGCGAGTCCGTGAAACTTTTATTCTCTGCGCACGTTGCAGAGAACGAAAACCGTGGAAATGTGCAGCCTACAACTATAGTGATCGAGCGACTTTGACTGGGCGCTTGTTATCCTTTTCACTAGAAACAAAACACTGGAAACTCGAACCAAAGCAGCGTCCTTTGCTAAAGCTTATCCTTCAGGGTGAAAAAAAAGAATATCCTGAGCCGTTATGTATGGAGCAGTTAGTGCAGCGGTGGAGAGCCAGCGCATACAAATCTGTCCATGCTTCTCCTGCAGGGAGCAGCCGCGTCAGCCTCCCTGGGTCCTAAAGCTGCGCTAAACTAATGACACCGGTATCCCGCACTGTGCCTGCCAGACCTCTTACAATGGCTTTACAAACGACAATGTGTCCCAATCACTGTAACGGAAATGTAATGACTTTAACTTTGCTTTATTTTGTTTAACTAAAGTGTTGTTTTCTCACAGAGTGTTGGCTCACGTGCTTTTCTACAGGGTCTAATCAAAAGTACGGGTGTTGGTGCTTTGCCCGCATCTTTTGCAATGAATGTATTTGGAGCTATCATGGATTCCTTTGAATAAACACGCGGTTCACCAACCTTCTTAAGAACAAATGTGTGGGCACTCAGCTGCAGCGTCACCCTGATGCTTTGTCACACTCTGAGATCACGCAGTATCGGATCAACTGATGAATTAGTCGCTTGGAAGTGGAACCTTGCTCGTCTTTCCTGGCAGATGAGTGCAATCACCTCTCTTTTTACATAGTATTAGAAGTTGGTAACGTCGGCTGGTCGCAGGTTATTTGCGCAACTTGACAATTCGCACAACTTTCCCTCTAATTGCTGTCTCCGCATACATTTTAAGCGGCTGTGAATGACGCATGGCAAAATTTGCTCACGAATTGTATTCTCAATTCTTTAAGTCTGGAAGTATAGTGTTTGACTTAGTGTTTTGATCATTTCGAAAATGCACCCACTTTGGAAGTACAATTTAGACAACACATTAATGCTCTTGAAATAGTGTATTTTTATCCCATGCTATCAAAGGGAAATCTCGCAAAAATAGTCTATTTGCCTTCTAAATTGAATTTATATATTGATGCATTTATGTATTCCATCTCCCTCTTGAATCAGTCCATCAATTCATGCATTATGCTTCCCATTTCCCTTTTCTCCATATTTGGCTATTCAATGCCAAGCCACTTTGTACTCAGTATATTTTTTCTTCTTCTTCACAATCTGTATTTCTTTGAGGGTAAATACGGATGTAACCTCTCCCTTTCAATCATTGCTGAGCTGTCTTTTTCAAATGGATTGAGCAGACATTCAGGTGCTCCCCTTCTCTGCCTGCATCTTAACCGGCCTGTCAGGTGTGGCCAGAGAGGGAGAGAGGTCATGTCCAGAGGGAATGGGATGCGCAAATCGGTCCTAATGCATCCCCACAAACTCATAATCCCACACATGGACCTTTAGTGAGCCCTATCGTGTCCACATTGCAGTGTATGTTAGGGAGGAGTGCCAACTGGGTTGGTGTCTTGCGTCTAAATTAATTTAAATACATAGAAGAAATAAGAAGTGCTGTCTGTTCAGTTGTTTAATAACAATTATGCTTCATTATATTTCAGGGTAATTAGTTTCAAGGTCCTTGGATGGAGGTTAACATGACAAATGGCTGTCAATATTGAATTGGACAACTGCAAACTGCTGAAGTAAAGTAGATTGTTGCACCATCTCACCAATAAGCAAATACACAAACAAATACAAATAAAAAACAGATGTTCATTTACTTTTACATTACTTTTTTCATTACGTTGTGCCTAATGCAACCCAATATGCTATCCACCTTCAAAAATCTCCAAAAAACAAGGCGGTCCGTAAATCTGAGATAAATTATTGCAAATGCTAGATAGATTCTGTATTATATTTGTATTCTTTTTTGAGTGTTTACAAAATATGGATCAAAAGAAATGATAATTCAGTTGAACATATGTAGCAAATTGGTTACATGTGGGCAAAATAATTAAATTGAAAATTGTATATGCACTATTTAAAGGTAAAGAAGCTTAACATTGAATGAAAAACATTGATGTGACTTGGCCAACTAATTGAGAAACAATGGTGACGAACAACAAAATGCATTTAGCCATCTCTGGACTTAAAGCTGCAGTCGTTGATATCGTTGGCCACTTGGGGGTGGCTGAACAAACTGAAAATAAACTGTACTCAACATTATCACCTTTAGTCGTTATAGATCTAAAGTAATATTTTGGTGTCGTGATTTTGTCCCCCTGATGGATGTAAGTCCAATATCTAATATATTAGCTGCTAAATGCTCCACACTCCACACTAGTGACTCATTTTGTTTGCCGTTTCGGGGTTGGTCAGGTACCATACAGTACCTTCATCGGAGCCCCTCCATTAAACAACTGCCTGCTGCATTTGGAAATGTGGTTGATGAGCGCTGCAGGCTGGAAGACAAAAACAATGAACTAAAAGATGCTAAAATGCTGCTGAGCACTGAGGGCAACTGCATAGTAGGGTGATAATTCACTGTGGGTTTGGTGTTTATATAAATATTGATTAGTGCAGCTTTACATTAAGATATTTCAGTAATAGTGTGTGGGAGAACAAATGTTTTATGAAACAATATCCACATTATAGGTTAGAATCACATATCTTTACATTATCATCACTACCATTGTTGTTGTACAGCACTTTGAGCAACATGAAATGTGCTATATAAATAAAGATTATTCTTATTATTGTTGTTGAAATCCATGCCGCGCCATGCTTTAGTCTGTGACTTGCCATTGTTCATTTAGGTCCTGCAATATGTCAGAATGTGATCTTGAGAGCAGCTAAAGATCAAATCCATTTACATTCACTTTGTGTGCCTGGATGGAAAGGAAAACTGAGGAGTCAGCAGCTGAAACCACGATTGATATGCAGGATAAACGCCTACATCTGCAACTTGTTAATCATATAAAACCAAAAAAGCAATGACACGCAATGAGGTCAAGCATCAATCTTAAATAAGAGAATGCTCCATAATCTTTTATTCTTTTATCATTCAAGCACACAGGTGCTGCTGCAGAGGAGAGCCATGTACAATTCAGGTATTTACCATGTATAAATATTAACAGATGGCAGATTAAATATATTACGGTGTTCATAATACCTGTTCATGAGACTGAGAAAATTTGCCGTGCTTGATGTGATTAACTCATGCAAACCACTGTCACTCACATTGCGTTGAGCTGCTGGAGGGGCAGCTGGTATGGGAGAGTGGGAGATTAAACTTTCCACTGATTCTAACAAGACTTTTAGTAGAGATCTGATCATGGCGCCTTTTCTCTTATGTTTTTGAAGATGATGCACCATGGACCATGACTCCCATCAGCATACTAAGGTCTACATTTCACAGGTGCTTGCTGAAATGAATAATTTGATGGTGTTCAACTACCTTGCAGCAATACTCATGATGCAATGTGTGTGTGTGTGTGTGTGTGTGTGTGTGTGTGTGTGTGTGTGTGTGTGTGTGTGTGTGTGTGTGTTGAACAGATGGAGAAGAAACAGAAGCAGTTACAGATGGGCATCGGTTGACTTGAACATTAACTTGTAGACAGACCGACACAGGTCAGCTTTCCAGGAGGACTGCCACATGTTCAGCTTTAAGCAGCCAGGAATAGCATGCTCCTATTCCAATGCATACCTCAATCCACACACACACACAACACACACACACACACACACACACACACACACACACACACACTGAACAATGAGAGCATTGCAAAGGTTTACCTCATCATTATACTATGCAAGTCTGAAAAACAGCTTTTATAAAATTCAGTGATTAATCGCACAAGGCAGGTCAGTCAGACAAAGTCCATTTCACCCACAAGTTGCACATACAGTTGGAATAGTTGAGATACCTGCTGGGTAAAGGGCGGTGAGAGGGAAGAGTCAGACAAGGCAGACTTTGGAAAAATGGACTCTAAATACATGAAATGTATCCACACTGAGGAGAAAGTAGGCACAGCTGGTGCAGTCAGTTGAAAAGTACCAATTAGATTGAGTTGGACTCACTTCTGTTCACAGCCTCAGCTCACAACAGGGGGTGGTCTCTCGCCTTGTTAGAACACGTCTACGGTGTGATGTTTCGGACAAATTTGGCATCAAAGTTGCTTCTAGTTGTGGCAAGGAAAACTCTGTTGTATGTGCACATCAGCAGGGATGTGTTTGTTCTTGCAAACATGCAATTCCACATTACAGAATGTAGAATCATCTACATTGCTGTCTACTGATTGCATAATTTATGAAAAAATATTGTTGGGAAAGCAGGAATCAAAGATATACTTTATACATTCACTTCATTATGAAGAGCTGTCGGTTTCAAAGAGTGTTGTGGACAGTTCAGTGTTAACAATGAGTGTCAAACACAAATCTAACACCCATAAAATCTAATAAAAAATGTGCATACTTAAAACTAGTTTAGCCCCAGTTGAGCCCCAGCCAACTTTGGCTTTTTTCTCAAAAATTTGAATTGGTTTTGCATACCCATACTAAATACAGAATATTTTCTCAACAACCAGGGCTTTTTGAATAATTTCAAATGGAATAATATACAGAAAACACTTGTGAGAATAGTTAATAGATAAGCATTGTATGTGGTATTGGTTTATTGGTTGATGATAGAACACAGAAAACAAAAAAACCTTACGAAAAAAAAAACTTCCAGGATGTATTTCCTCTTTTTAATTATGCACATCATCGCTTTTTCCACTATAAAATAGCATTATGTGTTAACAGTATCTCTGCAATATTTGACTTTGATTAAGTGAAGTTAAATATTTTTAGTAATTACTTTAGTGCACTTTTCGTGAACCATAGGTTTAGGTCCACTGAAAGCAAACATGCCCCAACTTTCTTCCTGGACCTTGGACACAGGTCCATCTGGTACAGAGGTAGTGGCTCTGCTCAAGCAGATGCACCAATATATACCAAGCAAGTATCATTTCATCCATAAGTAAGTCATATTTGGCTGGAAAAAAATGCAATGTGGTTGATGTCTTGCTGAGGCTTTGTCTCACAAGGGATGTGGTGGTATTGGTGGATTCCGTAGGTCGTAAGCTTTCCAGAAAGGTGCGCCAATCATGTGTGGCATAAAGCTAGAGATATTGCAAGAAAAGTATGTGTTATGGTGCTCCTAGTGAGAGCTACTGAGTTTACGTTGGAGGGTCAAGACAAATAAATAACTCCGTATGGATTATCAAATATCAAATGAATGACACTGTATGTATTACACAGATGTTTCAATTAGAATTATAAAATGTATTAAGTGATTGTGGAAGGAATCCTGAAAACATCATGACCCCACAAAACAGTTACACAGCCTGTCCTTTCAAGTCCTTTGAGTCATATTTATGGTTTATGTTAATATGTATGGTTAATTTGTGTTATAAACATATAACATTGATTTATATGCTCTTGTAAAGCTAGACTCTGCAGTTTTTCTTGCTATGTCATATCAATGGCTTTGGTATCGATTCATGGGAGTAGAAGGACTTTGAGAGTGAGGAAGCGCTTCTGATGAAGATTTATGCCTCCATTTTTGGGGCGCTGGGGTTCATATGGTCAATGGTCTGCTTTTAAATGGTGCATCTGTACTTTACTAAACCATGTGCTTTACATTTGGCAATATTCATCCAATCACACACACACATTAATACACCAATGGCCTGCCAATTAGGAGCAACTTGGGGTTCAAAGTCTTGCTCAAGGATACTCTGGTATTGAACGGCCAGCCTTGTGATTAATAATGGGAATATAATTAAAATGAAGAAAGTCTGTTTAAAACATGTATGTAAATTAATTTCCATGTCACAGTAACCAGTAACCATTTATGGATGTTTTGGGGATTTATTGTGTGCTTTCATGTACTATAAAATACATTTAGTTAATGTTCCTCTGCTAAGCACAGTCTGCTCATTAGCAAGATGATGCAAGACTACAGACCTTCCAGTAGAATAATCACACCATATGCAGGAGAAATAACAATACATTTAAACATTGTGTTTAAATGCAATGCAATACTTGTATTAAAAATGAAATATATTGTACATGTAGAGATAAATGTCTGATTTTGGTTTGTTCGGGTGGGCCACTGACAATTGCCGTTGTTTGAAGAGTTTAAAGTAAGACCAGGTTGAATGGACACAGATGTATTTAATGTATTTAAAGTTGATTGCAGTTGAATACGTTGAATAAGTTGAATACCACTGGACGGATCAACATGCTCATTTTTGTAGCATCCATTTTAAAACTAGATAAACTCAAAACTGAGTCCACATTTCATGGTATTTCACTCATAATGCTCATAATGTCTTGCTGGAGTAATGCTGATACGTTTTTCGACCAAATACATGTAAATATTGGGTCACTTGCTAATGTATTCTACCTACTGACTTATAGCACAAAGTTCTGGAAAGTCAACTAGTTTAGGTTGCATTTGCGAACTTCGACAATCTTGATTTGATGATGGTATTGTCCTTTGATGACCTATTGCACTCCGCTGCATTTCTTTACTGCGTCCACACATTTATTTACGTCATCATTGTTAAAAAAAATGTCGCTGCATCCCTGAGCTGTAGAAGGGACACAGGACAGATAAAAAGGCGAGCGCTCTGAATGCCTGCTGGCTTGCTGCTCAACGGGATAAAGACATGAAACACAGAACGTGTCAGAGGTTTTCATCTACCATCCCCTCTTTTTCAAGCAGTGTAGTTGTGCAATGAATTCTGTCCTGGGGTGGTCTCCTCTCCGATCTGACTGGGGTGTATCGAGAAGAGAAAGTCTTGCGCTCTCGTTGCGGCTCACATGTGTTTCTGTCACAATGATAGGCCTCGGAGATGACTTCAGACTCCCTCGCTTTTTGCTACAGTCCTAATTGCCTGGCCCACTTATTCCTACAAGGCTGTCATCTCACCTCATCTTGCGTAGCATAACAAAAAACCTGTTTTCCCTCAACCTCCCGTCTCCAAATAAAATATCCTTCCTCCTATCCCAGTGCCATGTTAACAAAAGAACAGAGGTAGTTGTCACAAATTGATCATAGAGTTGACAGCATTGTGTTTATGTGTTTTCCACTTCCTCCTGCCTGTGTAATTCTGAAGTCTTAGTGGAAGCTGCCTTCTCTGTTGTGCAATTATTTTGGGCTTTAACAAAATATGTACTGCAGGCCACAGTTAACAGACATCCCACAGTGTAAATTAAAACAATAATAATAAAAAAAACACTTTTAGCACACATCTCACAAACAGGATAAGCAGGAGATTATCTCTTTCATATCATACGTACATTTGAAATTATGTAATAAATATGCTCCATAGAATCTTGGTTCAGGGATGTTTGATGAACGGTTAATCAAGCAGACTAAGAGACTATAGCCATGCAAGCAGCTCTACCAGGCTCCACTTAGACACAACAAAATAATGGAAATGCTAATATGCTATAAGTTTTGCAGGTAAAATATTTACCATGTTCTAAATCCTAATTTATAATGTTGTCATAACATGAACACAAAGTACAGCTGAGGCTGATAAGAATGCCATTCATATTGCAGGTATTTAGTCATTAACCAAAGTATTGGTGGAATTCAAAATGTGATAAGTGAAGAGTTCAGGGATCACACATGTTATTACTATTCATCCCGAGATAGGACAATAATGTCTGTACCACATTTCATGACAATCAATCCAATAAACATTTCACCCCACAATCAGTAATGTGAACCGTGATTGCATTGTTTTGTATCCAAAGAATTTAGTGAAGCACCTCTACCGTGCATTCAGTAAAGTAGACAAGGCACGGTCTTTAAATAAATCGGTTTAAAAAATAATATAATATACCTTGGACGCTATAGTAAAATAATATTTGCATATAAGAGACTGCTTCTTTCAAAAATGTTAAGACAGACATCTTTTGATTGTTCTCCACACATCTTTCTCCTGGCAGACAGTATGTCACGGCAAACAGAGGTGTAGCAAACAATATTAATATTTGTTGCATTCCACTTGGCTGTGCCAGTGCTAGGACCCCAGTATTGTGCATGCTGCTCACTGGCATGACTTAATGGGCCACCAAAATGGAAGTGAGCCATCATTAATATTACACCTGACAAGTCAAAATGTCTTCTGCGGTCTATTATCATCAGTATGTTCTAAGTCTCGCAGTGCAGCGGTCTCCACAGCATTAGATGCAATGGTAGAGGGAACTGTACTCATTTTCTATTGTGATAAATTATCCTTTAAAGTTTGGATTGTTTTTTATTATGGTTTCCACAGTGCACAAAATCCATAGGCATTTGGGTAGTTTATAGGCGTGCATCAAAGTTTTACCATCCACTCGGGATGGCCACAGCTGCACAGAGGGATATCCTACCGATGGCCTTCTCCACAGCAAATAGCTCTGTGTATTGAAAGTTAATTCTGTGGTGGAATTAAATTATAAACCATGTCCAAACAAATTAACGTCAAGCCGCAAGCAGGTGCGTTTTTTAGTTTTTTTTTTAAAGGTTGAGGGCATTAGTAATCTAACGCATGAACCCTCTCTCCTCTTAGCAATGGGCCCCAGCTTCCAAGTAATACACCCACTACACCGCCGCCCATCCCCCCGCCCCTTCTTCCAAATCCCATTTCAGAAAACCGTCGGTGTGCAGGCACACAGGGGAGAGAGCTACTACTCTGCTGAGGGATCTATTAATGTGCCATCTGAATGTGGATCTATGGAGGGCAGGTTTCATCCATGTTCCTTAAAGTCAAAGCAGGAAATATTATTGAATATCTCACTGGAGGATTTACCTGTTAAAACATTCATTCTCACTTTCAATTACAATTTGGTTTCTCATCACAGAGAGAAGAGCATTACCGTGTGAGATATTGCCTTGGGATATAGAGATAAATTGAGCCTGATATCCAGTTTGATGTTGCTTAGCAAATAATCCTGATACGAGCAGAAAATGGTCAGTGTGCTTTTTCCCATCTTACAGTATTGAGCTTCATGTGATGAATGTAGATTGAAAGCAGGGCTTTACTCCATAGTTCAGTGGGATACCACTAGTCCCTGTGACGGCTCCTCTGGGAGAGCATGCTCCCCAGAGGGCAACTATTGATCTAGCAGGTTGAAATATGGGGGAATAAGTGTTTAACTGATGGAACAAGATTTTTAAGTCACTTGAATGCCATGTTTTGATCACACACACACACACACACACACACACACACACTGAAGAGTTTACAGGCTGTTCATTTTGCACAATTGCACATGCTCTGCTCAGTTTGGCTGCTGGCTGCTCCCTTATTATATTGGTTATGTCCCCAATATTTTGACAAAAGTTGACAAATAACCCATATAACCACCACTCTGATGTTCTGTTTGGAAGCCCTGCCTCCACTTTCCTTGACAGCTCAAAAACATAGCTGATGAAACAATGTTATGAGAATAGCATGTGCAGTTAAAATGGGGCCTAAACAATCAATATTCACTCATCCATAGCCCATATAGCATATGTAGCATAGACAAATACCAACAATCAAGCGTAAAGTATTACAATTACACAGAAAAAAAGGATTTTCTACCAAACGTGGTGTGTGTTGTCAAATCGAAGACCCAATCAGATCTCTGATCTGACGACAGCCAGGTGTTTCCCATCATGCCCTGGGTCAATAAGTTGGTGAAGAGCAACTGCAGCCGCCTCAATCTCGAGAAGTTATCGTTGAGACCGTGTGCTTGACATACGACATCAGAGCAAATCGGGATCAAGTCGGACACAAATCTAACCGGCATGCATTGTGCGGCGATCGCCGGTGATCGATTCTGCGCAGGACTGGCTCATCTTGAATGAGCCTAGTGTGTGTTTATGCATTGATACAGGCGCCATTTTGTTCTACATTGTGATCCACGGTGTTATCACTGTGATTGGTGAGGTACTCCCCCTGGAGCAAATCACTTAAGTGAAATCATAAGCCTGTTGTGAAAATGAAAACATACGGATATATCTTAAAAACAATTGTCTGGAGTTTTGCAGTTCATCATTTATTACTTCTGGTTTACAAATTCCTTCTTTATTCAAATTAAATTGCACATGTTTTGGCTCCATTGGTCGTTTTAAATAAGCATATTTTAGTTGAGTTTATGTCTTTTCACTCACAGTATTGCAAACTTATGCTTGGTTCTCTTTTTGTTTACAAACTTGAATTAATTTTCATTTTATAGATATGAATAGGTCAGTAAAGTTATATTTGTTATTTTGAAAATGCAAGTGTGATAATTACAGTAATGGTTGTATAATAACCTGAAGTTCCAATCTCAAATAATTAACACTCCTTCATTATTAATCTAAGAAAGCAAGCCATGTGTATTTATAAATTACCTCATGTATGTGCTTCACAGTAAACCATCTGTGTGAGGATCAAGCTAACTTTCAATAAATCCTCCCTTTCTCAAGTTTGGGCCGAAGGACTTGCTATCAACAGTTCCAAATAAAAATGAAGCCAGCTTCAAAGAACAAAGAAATCCAGTCAAAATTGCCAACAGCATAATCTGAATGACTTAGTTATCCATGTATGAAGAACGAGGTCCAGGTGTGGAGAGCCACATGAATGTTTAAAGACGCTCTTGTTAAAACGGTACTTGGGATGCAGAAGTTCAATGAAATAGGTCAACATGGAAACATGATATTTCAATAAAGCCTAATGGAGGCTCCATATCTGCTCTTCGACAGTTTAAATATCAGCCAGACGAATTAGTCTGTTTTGTAAAACCTTTCATACAAAATGTATCAGCAGGGAATAAGCATGCGAAGATGAGATGAAATGTAACATCTCACTCGTTATACTAAATATGATTTATTTGCCATTTCTCACCGCTCAGCCGCTCTTCCTCAAACAAAAGCGGCATGTTTGCTCTGCCTCATTGTGATCTTCCATGTAAATAAGGTTGTCAGCTAAGCTCGAGCATTCTCACAGCTATATCAATGTGTTCATTTAGGATTATATGTGGCCCAGAACGCACACAAGAACCCTGCGTGGACTTTGAACTTCGGACAGATGCATTCAGTTACAGGTGAGAGACAGAGGCCGGAAGTGCAGCAGAGACATAATAAACATAAACCCTGTGCCCTCCTCCTGGATGACTGGGATGCCAGCAGAGATAATGTACAGTCGAAGGAGGTTAGCAGTAATCATGGCAGACACTGAGGGGAGGAGAAGATTGAACCAGTCAAGGATTGAACAGGTGGTTATCTGTGGCAGAATCACATGTGAAAGGAGCTTTTGCCCTTTGATAGAGAGAAGATGAAGGGTGAGGATAAGAAATGGTTATTGATCGACTGTCGCTTTATCTGCCTCAACCCTGATGACCAGACAAAGCAATTTAATTTGGTCCAAAGAGGTGCAAAGGTGCTGATGGGTTTTTAGAGTACTTTATTCACATTTGTACAGTTTACATCAACTACATTTTGTTATTTTTCACCAGTGGCAGTCCACCTCATGCCTGTTCTTGATTTAGCAAAACATTATAAATAAGAAAAGGTGTACACATATGTATTAGCTAAAGAGTCGGATATGTCCTATTGGAGTTGGTAGAAATCAGACCAGGTGTAAACAAATGGACTATTACATTACGCTGACACTTTTATCCAAAGCGACTTACATGATATACAGTAGACTGTAGACACAGCAACGGTGAGCAATTAGGGTTAAGTGTCTTGCTCAAGGACACAACGACACGGACTGGCTGAGCCGGGGTTTGAGCCACCGATCTTCTGATTGAAAGTCAGACCTGCTAACCACTGAGCCAGAGTCACCCCATTGGACTTAAATTAACCAGGTGTCAATGTTAAAGTCAATATTAAAGTAGAAAAGGCAATGTAAGCAATAATTTGCCTATTTATACACCCAACAGATAAGGACCAACATTGGCATTCACTTCGAGTCATGTCCCTGCCAACCTCATGAATATGTTGGTCTCCACTGTCATGAGTTACTCTAGCATCTGACTCTTGATGCTAAATGCTCCATAACATTCACTAAATAGTCACTAACTGTGTCAGTCTGCTATTTGGTGCTGAGCAGGTAGTGTGCAGTGGCTTTTAGGAGCGTTTCCTCTAAAAGCTGCCTGCTGCGACCAGAAATTGCACAACGAGAGCGGTGAGAGTGAAACAAAAACTGTGAAGTTGTGGGAGATAAAACCACAACAAAAAGCTGAAAGACACTGAAACCTTAGATAGGACCCCTTTCATATACATAAGAAGTGATACAGTATGATCCATTGTTACTATAGAAATATAAATTGTATATGTTATATATATGATACAATTTTATTTTTATTGCAGCACCATGAACATCGTGTGAAATCCAGTGCACTAAAACATGTTTTCTGTTTCAGGAATTTACTTATGTTTAGCTTCAAAGATCAGATCTGAATAAAAAACATAGATACTGCTTGGCTGCACTCAGCTATATAATTTATTAAGTGTGATTGCTTGAACAAAATGCAGGGCGCAGACTGCATTTGCATCCTCTGACACATTACCATTCAATAAACAGAAAGCATTGGTATCAAGGGAGATGTGTTGTTTTATAATGAGGAGCCACACTGCTGTTCTCAAACGCCCCATAGCTCACAAAACGCACAAATCCAGATATATACAATCAAGCAGAATACACCAACACGCACACACAAACCATAAAGTCAACGAGTGTGCTCCAATAAAAAGACTTCTCTCTACAAGGAAAGATCATTTTGGGAACACTGATGGAATATGGTAAGCCCATGTGGCTCGAGGTGGCTATCAATTAAAATGATGTATGGCCCCAATGTTTTCTAATTGGGACATGGCGATGTATTTAATAACACACATTAGAGCCCTAATTAGAAGTAAATTGGGCTGCATCCTATTGTCTACTAATCAACATAGTGGATTGGGTGGATAAATAACCCCAGTCCGAGGGTCTCTGTGTTTTCAATCGCTTACATTTCAAGAGACATCTATTAGTTTTCTCTGCCTCCCTTTGTGCAGTGTATGTTTCCACAGTTCTTTGTTAAGCTCTGGGTGGATTTAGAAAAAAAGAAAAAGAAGTGCTCCTGATTACGATCATCCTTTTCCTGAAAATCTACTCCCCTTGTGTAACTATGTGATTGCCAACTGTGACTTTATCTCAGGGCGAGAAACTAAGAAGTCAAATCAATCACATCATTAGTCGCAATACAGCACTAAAACCTTTTCACTTGACAGGAGGTGCTTTCCATCACAGATAATTGGAATATATATAAAAAGGATGTAAAGTAGAAAGCACCACATAACCTTTCCAGTGAATTATTATTACATGTGCTATTTGAACACAGGCTGTAAAGTAGAATTAATGTGGAACCGGACATCATATTTCTTACATATTGGAATAGGCTGAACATCTCTGTGTTGAATTGGTCTTCACTAATGCCCATGAAGGTAAAGTAAATATACTACAGGTTTAAATATCCGTATCACAGGTTGTTTGTGCCGTTACAGTACGACTGTTTCTCTGGGAGGTCAGCGTACTGTAAATAGTAGTCATACATCCATGCTGACTCCAGAGTAAAACCCCTCTGAGCGTGTTTTATGGATTGGAGAAACGTTTGACAAGCTCTCTGCAATCGGATGTGTCAGGATAAAGGATTATGTGTTTTATGGGTCCTGGTCCGAGCAACAGATCTGCTCCTATAAACATGCACTACAATTTAGCCCAAGGTGTGCACTGGAAAGGTTATCCAATCACCCCTTTGAAAGTGCCTCTCAAAATGAGTAAATACCTCGGCCGATGCAGTCATACTGTAGCAGAGCAAAGCACAGAGCGTTCTTCTCTCGGCTGCTTAAAAACTTTTGCGCTAGAAGAATCCTGATTGTTCTTTATGCGTCTGTCTTCTCAGACTTTTCTGTTCTTTTTCTCACTTATTCACAAATGGCAGTAAACACACCTGCGTATTGATCGCATTCTCACTTGTACTGTACTGGTTATCTATATGGTAATGCAGGGCTGCATGTCTCATTTTATTATTTCATCTTTCTCTGTCTCCTCATTACAACAGAAGAGAGCTGTGAACACCTCCTGTGTAACTAGATAAGGCTATTTGAATGGATAACACATTCTCCTCTACATACAAAGGGTTATCTTTAAAAGAGAAAGCCCACTTGCTCCAACAAAGCCATTCATCATTGTAGACCTGTTTCTCTTTGTCTTGGGTGGATAATTAACATAACTTTGCCAACAAATCGCTTATTTAGAGACAGAAAGATGGATAGATGGATATTATCTGCCGGACAAGTTAAAATGTCAGAGACGGTAGCGTTGGCGGATACGTTTAGAGAGCCTCTTAAACGTAGAAGCACATAACAGGGTCCTTTTGGATTTTGGCACAATCTTCAATCCTATTCATGCTGGAGTCCAGAGTGAGTGTGTTGCCATGTTAATGTGCCGAAATATTACAGTGGAGTATTGGATGCTTTATCGCATCTCTGATCACAGTACAGCTTCTCCCTTCTTTTTTTTGTTGGAATGAAGGGTCTGACGGGAGCTATAAGCCTCAACATGAACAGATTTGTGGACTTGAAAGTAAAAAAGTAAAAAAGTTTCTACTTTGCTTCTTCACGGATAATATGCTGTGGTCAGTTAGAGTTATTGGATTCCACCGTGGAATAAAATGTCCATGGAAACTTCAACAACTCCTGCAGCATAATCCCAGTCTTCACTGAGCATTATGTCCATTACTGCTCAGTATGTTCCAAACTGTCTTATCTTTGAAAATTGCCTTGGCTAAGTACGCTGCTTCTGTCTCACTTATCTCACATGACCGAGTCTAAATCCAAAACAGCAAATTATGATGTTTATATATAGTACTTCTTAGTTGCAACAGCTAATACATTTTGAGAAAAAAATAATGCAGTAAAATGTATCTAAAACATGATTAATACCTGGAAATTGTCAAAATGTCTGAAATAAACTCACTAACATTGAATTTGTTAAGTTTTGCAAACAGTATCTGTTCCTACAGTACAGTACCCGCTAAAGCATTATTAACACTATGGGTATGTTTATTCAAAGCAAGTATGAAGTTGTTTCTTCACAACTAAGCACAACCACAATCTCAAGGATTTGTTGTAATACATCTAACCATAAACAAGATTCAGGATGCAAACCGAGCTGTTGTACGCCGATCACCATCCAACCTGTACGCCTGTACGCCTGTACAGGAAAATAGCTCTTCCTTGATCAGAAAAACACGCTGCCAATGAACATGATCTCGCCGTCTCACCTAATTTACGCGTCAGCCCGTCAAACCCCCAACTTGTTCATTAGTCTGAAATCCCACTGCATGTTATTGATTGTCATCTGGATATGTCACTGTCATATGCCATGTAAACTGTCTATTGTACTGTTGTGTACAGTGGACAGTAAGTACAACTTGTGTACTATGTTTTAATATTTCTAATGTATGCCATTATTGTACCACTGTAGAGCACTTTGGGCAACTTCTGTTGTTTGTTTATGTGTGCTCCATAAAGACAAAGTACAAACCTTTCACATCCATATTTCAAGCTCAAAAGAGCAAACTTTAGTTGGTGCATCACTCTAATTAGTATTGTTGCAATTTCTATAGTGCTGTATTAAAAATGGCAGCAGGGGACAGTATTGTAAGTCTGTTCAAAGATGCAGGAAAAATAATTGCAGTGAATAAATCCCAGTCCCTCTGCAATTTTCTATCCACCCTGAGATTCGCTCGTGGTCAAATGAACGTATTGCACAGGCAGGTGTAATTACTGAGTTGTGACACAATCAGGCTCTCCGTGTTTCAGGCCTTGGGCTGGCAGCGGTAAATATAGCTAATTGCATCCTCTGCTCCACAGCCTCTTTATCTAAACTCAGCAAGACACAGACCTGCCCACCCAGCACTTCATTACTGTGAACCAACCTAATAGGGAACTGATGTTTTTCACCATCCACACAAATTGCTTTATAACAGTCAGCAGCATGTTACAAAACAGACAAAGGAAGAGTTAGGAAGTGTTTTCTCACCTGTCATCTTAAAGTCTGGTTAGGCGATTACAAAGCCTTGGTTCAGGTCCTGGCTACTGCTGCCATTGCTTCTGATAGAGGAGAGTCACTATTGGCACAACTACAAGAGGATACCAGTAAAGAGAACGCGAACAGTACAGGTAAATAGGTCATAAATAAAAGCACTTGAACAAACAACTGACACTGCTGTGTTTATGGTGAGGACTGTTTCCGCAAAGATAATTATGTACTTTTAAAATGTTCACTTAAAACACAAATAACAAAATTGTATACTCAGCCACGAATGCAGTAGTTGGTTTGGATTAAAAGCCCGTTTTGCTTTTCTAATATAAATGACTGGATATAAATCAAGGACTTTGAGCTGAATTCAAAATCAAACATCTAGTTTTGTTCTTTGATTTCAGAACCAGTAAAGTTAAGTAAACACTGCAGTTTATTCCTTGAAGATGAATGAATGCTGGTGGTGATACTGTTCACCCTACTGCACACTGTCTCAATGTGAAGATACTGGCGTTCCTTTGAATTCAGTCCAAAACACCCCACTAACATTACTAACTACTAACTAATACATTCCTTTGTGTTTTGGCTGTCAACACTGAACTCAAGAAACAAGATGAAACACTCCTGAGTGGATTAGAGGAAATTAATGTCAGGGACATTTGTTTTATATCAGCTCTTTTATAGCTAGCACCAAGGTCCATAGTAGAGTGAGAAGGAAATTCAACATAGTTCAACTTCTTCATTCTGGATCGCAATATACTGAATGAAAGGAGGATCATAGGGATGACACCAAATTCATTCCACATAATTCCTCTGTCATATCTGTGATAGAGCACATCTCATTTACAGTAGCTGATATAATTAATTCTGCCTTAATTCAAGCCCGGCCACTGCTTATTTCACACACTTGACTTTTTCACCTGACCCTGAACATACACAGTCTGGCATTTAATGAAATGGCCAACCAGTACATATGCATTTGTAATGTATAGTCAAATTAATCATACAACTCACATACTTTATTCTCTATTACTCATGTTGGGCAATAAACCATTAATCACATTATCACAACAATCTAATTACATGTGACAGAGGCGAGCGAAGTGTAAAGTCAGCAGCTCAGAGGTGTTTGTTTAAAGGTCGGGTGTAAACCCACCGCCTCCAGGGAGTAAATGCAACTAAACAGCACCTTTCACACACTAAATGTGCAGCATAGCACGCTCCGTCTGGCCACTCAAACATGCTCTCATGTCATGTTAGCGTCAGCATGTTTGACAGGTCAGGTTGTACAGACTGAGGGGCTCATTGATCGCACTGCAGACATCTACGCGCTGAGAAGTCCACTGACGTGATGGCTGAGAAGGCATTAGAGAGGTAAACAGGTCCGCCGCACAAACAGCGCTTACTGAGCAAATGGAAGAAGTAGAGCAATAATGAATGGGCGCATTTGTAGTCATTGTGTGAAACATCCTCATTCCTCACAGCCAGTGTCATGCTCATTCACATTCCAGCCACACACAAACACACATATGCCTTTGTCTCATACACTGCTGTATCCCTGCTTTTCTCTTTCCCATTTTCCCCCTCAGCCCTGCCTGATTCCCACTGGAAGCTGGAGGTCATTGGTGTTAGGAGGGAGAGAGACGAGATTCTGGTTCTAGCCTCTGAGAATCTCACATCGCCTCGGACTCTATAGCCTTCACATTATAATTCAGCCAACGCAATTGCTGCCTGTATTGTGTTCAGTGACTTTTGTAAAAGTGTATATGGTGGTCAAGAGAGCTAAATTATGTACTTGAGAACCCACACTTTTAGGAAAACAGCTATGCAAAGTAAGATGTCCCCATTCGCATGCATTTTGTCCATTGTATTAATGACAGAGAATCAAATCTGTAAACCCAACATTAAGAATCTCAGTTCTTATTAAAATGCTGTCATCTATGTTAATTTCATGCTATTGGTGAAACCAAAAGTCTCCTTCTCATACTTGGGGATCTACATCATTTTATGCTGTGCAGTTGCAACCAAGGAGCACAATGAGTTGGCTTTCCGCTCAGCTGAACACAGATCGTCTTCCTCTGCTATTTACTACGTTTTCACTGTGCATTTCCCCTCTCTCTCTCCCTCTCTCTCCCTCTCCCTCTCCCTCTCTCTCTCTCTTTCTCTCTCTCTCTCTCCCTCTCCCTCTCCCTCTCCCTCTCTCTCTCTCTCTCTCTCCCTCTCTCTCTCTCTCTCTCTCCTGACATGTCGCAGTGGTCCCTGCCTCATCTTCATTTGGATCTCCCTGTTTGGAAATAAATCACATTCATGGAACACCTGAGCTGGCGATGGGAGCCGGGTGGGATCAGGGTCCCAGATGGACCAATTCAAATAGCATTCATTTTTGTGTACTGGGGGAACACACACACACACACACACACACACACACACAACCACACACAATACAAAGGTTATGGTCAATCAAACCCCATGTCCTCATGGGTCACACATACAAACTATAAGCTCCTGCACACACATACACATCCTCTGTCTCACTGTTTCTTTGTTTTGCTTCTCTCTCACACACACACACACACACACACACATACACACTTTCTCTCTGTCATTCATTAACTGACAGCTCGAGACTCTCCCAGGTGGAATTATTGGGAGGTAGAGGATTTGCATTTGTATTTTTCCAATATCTCCTCTGGACAGAGGATCATGGGCTTATGCGGGAGAGAAAAAAGCCGGCACAACAGCAGCAGACTGACATTATGTTACAGACATTCATCTCCTCTCCTCTTGCTCTTTTTCTAATTTGAGACAGGGCTCCTGGAGCTGTTGTCACCGACTGTGGGGAAGGGCGTTGTTGAGGGGAGGTTTGCTTGCATACTGGGAGGAAAAACATGCAGTTAAATCTCGTGGTCACACACATGTGAATAGAGCCGTCCCTTATAGAGCTCAGCAGAGACAAAAGGCTGCTGCTGGCAGTGTGTTACTGACTACAACGACCAAAATCTTGCAGAGCCTGGGATTTCTGGTTTAAGAATAAGATACTTAAACAAGCATTAACCACTATCTGCTAAGTCATGGTCTGGAGAGCAAGTGCTCCGCGAGCATAGCCAAACTTAAAAGATAAATGCTACATATAAAACCAAACTTTATTTTCCTCTTTTGCCAAGTTTCGGCAATGTTTTCCCCCTCAGTAAAACCCCTCGTATATATATTGATCAGAGCGAAACAACATTCTTGCCTTCAGCAGGTTATATATTAGTTATATAACCTCCCGTCTTTTGATGGTTGTCCATTTCTGTAACACCGGGTCTATCCTTCTTGATAAAGTGTATGACTAGAACTAAGGCAGAAGCACACAATCAATTAAATTCACTTGACAAAGCAATATCAGGCTGACCTTACACATGACCTTGTGAAGGACACAAGGTTAATCTCACCACAGGGCCAGCTGTATGACGTACAAGGCTATGGGTAAGGTTTGGTTAGGTTAGGGACAAAAATAACTTGTTTACGGTCAGGGTAATAACTGCTTGGTCACTGTCGATAGGAAACAGGAAACAGACAGCTGTGTCCAAAACAGTCCAATATTCACAGAATAGTCACTTTCATATGAACATTTACTTAACAAATTAAAATGGCATGATTTCCATGATGTATAATATCATACTGTTTATCAAATAGATATACTAGCTAAGATGAGATGCAGACCAGCCCTGACAAAAATACAGCCAGATGCACAATAATAATCAGAGGTCAGTCTTGTAACTCTAAGACTAACAATCTGCTTTCTGCAACAGCGAAGAGCTATGCAAGCTGCAGCCTTTGTAAATGGAAGGATGTAAGAATATGCCAATCATTGAGGCTCTAAGTTAGTCAAGGTATTATTTGAAAACACACACATGCATCATTTATCTCAACACCTGCAAGGCTCTACACAATAAAAACACACTTTGCAGAGCCTGGCAGTTTAATTTGCATTCACTGTGGGCGCATACCAAAAATAAATAATCAAGGTTACAGAAACAGTATCTCGCTTTTACAGTCCAGCTATGTAAAATAACTCATACTGCACCTCGCTATTGCTTGGCCTTTCCCAACCACAAAGCAATCATCACAGCAAATAGTCTAGCTTGTTGAAATTAAAATCTAGATAATTATGTGTCATGTTGAGAGGGAAGTGACAGAAGGAATTTGCATGTTTGGCAGTCAGACGATCCTCATTTAGTGCAGTAGTGGACAGCCATAGTGCACACACCTTTTGACAGGAGAAATCATGTGGGTTTTGAGTGTAAGGCAACATATCTATTCATAGTGCAGAAAGGAATAAGAAGAAAAAGAAAAAGGGATAGAAGAAGCTGAAGTACAAGAAAATGTTTGGCTATTATGCTGGAGGCATGAGATAAGGTAAACTTATTCATAGTTTGATTTTCTTTTGTACAGAACAGAGCAGATACAAATAGCCTGAGGTCAGAAACGAACAAAGGGTAGCCAGGAGATAAATACTGTGTTATTTCAGTTGAGGGATCTATTCTTGATTTTACATTGAGCTCTACTGGACTGATCTGTTCTGTCTGGCACAGTTAGAGCTGCTCAAGCCCGACTGTAGGTGCCAGAGCTCAGTAACCACTGTCCCTAATGCTGATGTAACTCCAATAAGTGACGGTTGTCAGCGTATAGTAAGATGGTTTATTATTCCAATTAGACATATAAGGGTTTCAGTGAGGAGTATGGATTAGTTGGTCCCCAGCGGGAAACATTCACTGTTCCAGTCTGACTCCAGATTAATTGTAGCTCTGTCCCAAAGCACTGTTTTGTCATCCAATGACCAATCAGAATCTCTGCTTTGATGTTGGAAGAAAATGATGGAAGAGCTAAAGCTGTGTAAATACAACCAAAGTTTGAAGGATAGGATAGTATATAGGTCTCATTATTATTTTCGAACCGTTTTTCCAATTTTATGTGCACATCATTCATGTATGCATCATAAACCGGGTTTCAATTCAATATACAGAACAAACAATAAAAAGCAAACGAAGACACACATTAATGTGTGCGTCTACCTTTTATTGTTATGCTAATATTAGGAGTTGGTTTACTGAGATAAACAGCTCAAAAGATGATCATGTATTAATTTATCGCTCCACACGTATCTGATGTTTTTGTCTGCAGCTATAGTCTTTTCAATGGAAGCTTCAGTGACTGTTTAGATCACACTCTTCACATCATGTAGCTTTCAATGGTACAATCACTTTCACACTTAAGCCACCGAGTGAAAAACTTTCTCGCGAAAGATTTTTACATTTTCAGAATGCAAAATGTGCACAAAAATGGTGGATTAAAACAGAATCACGGTAGCAATGTTTCTAAACAAATTAGCACATTTCCATCATCATCTTGGTGTAAGATGAGATGTGAAACTAGACATTTGTTGTTCTTCTTGACCTTGAAGTTACATTAGTTATTTAATTCACTTTTCTTAACATAATGAGAAAAGGAAAGTGAGTGGGCCCTGCTTCTCATGTATCCACATATAATGTATTTCCCCTCAGATACCATAACAACCATCCTGAATGTGTGAAACCAATATGCATACCCAAAAATAGTATCACACTATCAACGTCGACGTATCAAAGATGTTGAGAGATATTTGATTCTGTCTTTATCACCCAGCTCTGCTCCCTGAAATGAATGATTCAAACCTGCCCTTCCATACAACATGAATGCTGCTACATTCAGTCCGACTCATTAAATAGATGCGGTTTCATCATTCATGTAGTGCACACATTCTCAGGTTAGAAACATGAGAATAGCTATTGCATCATTTGATGCAACAGACCTGACTTCTCTTAAAAAAGTCAGAGCTGATGGAAAGCTCTTATTTGCAGTCCAAAGTGTCCTTTGTTATGGTTCAGGAAAGATCAGTGGGGATATTTATTATTGGTAGGAAATGACAGCTATCTCCAAGTCACACAGTTTCCAAACATCCACCTCCAGCTGGTTTGATACCATCGCAACATGTTAATCTTGTTGTTGTTGTTACTTAAAATAAAAGCTAATAGATATATGGTTATTATCAGTTCCCAGTGAATGAACAAACTGGAAAACGCAATGCAATAGAGCTATGTTATTCGTCACCACTTGTTGCTGGTGTTTGCGATCGGGGGGGTGGGGGGAGTCAGGTGGTCAGCCAGTTGGACTCAGGCTGGGCATATATGTTATGTGGCCAGGGACAACTAATGATGATAGCCATTACCAAGGACGACACAGCATCTGTTAGGCCGCACAGCTTTGATGACATGGTGTATTTTAGTAATCAGTCTGCCCATGCACGTAGAATAACAATACGCTGCCAAGTGTATACTTAGATCTAACTAAATGAAGCAGTATGGAGCCAAATCATGGTGAATAGTTGTGTTCATTTGAAAAAAAGATTTGAACCTGTAAATTAAGTATTCAATGTATTCAAAATATGAATAAGTGTATGACAAGTTTTTGGGGGTCAGATATAATTTTGATTCAGTTCTTTTTTTTTTTTTTTTTATAAAATATATTTTTTCAGTTTTGTGAAATCTGACACATTGATTTCCACATTGCTTTGTGCTCACATCAATGAGATGGTGACCTGCACTAACAAAGCATACAGTAACTGAACCAAGAACAAATGTCAGTACCTCCATATAAAAGGGATAATAGTTATAATGATAAAAGAAAATTCTAATTTGGGAGATTCCTTGAAGCGTGAACTCTGGGAGATGAATTCCCGGAGACAGACAAAACAATTCCACCTGAATCCTTAACTGTCCTTTTGCAAACCTATTTTTAGGTGTACTTTGTATGAATAAGTTAAAAGTTGCACTGAGTTGTAAAAAAATTAAATAAAAAAGGAGGGAAAAAGGGGGGTACGTCCATCGACACCACATTACCAGCACAAAGAAGCCGACAGGGGAGAGGCTATTGATTGTGTCACCTTTCCACAGGCTTGAGGCTGTGAGGGCTCTTTGTGGGTCCGGCTCTCAGTGGAGGACTCTGGCACTTGTACATGAAAAGACTCAGTGTATAAAGCAGCTGTGGCTGAAGGCGAAAGCTGCACGGTGCTACAAACTGCTCTTTTATGTCCCGCTGTCTCTCTCTCTCTGCATGTCTTACTCCCTCTCTCTCACTCCTGCCTCTTTTTTGCTCACTCCCGTTTCCTTTACTTGCTCTCTCAGCCTCCGAAGGTTTTTATTGAGTCAGTCCAACAATATCTTGTAACCTTTTCTAATTCTTTAATTTGGCAATTCTTCTGAGAAATGCTGTCTCCACTCACGCACTTGTTGTGTAACGGAACAGATACCTGTGTGTTATTGGCAATAATACAGAAGGTTGCGCTCTCTATTTTCTTCTGCGAAATTGTTCAGACATGAATGTGGTGTTTGGCACTGGTTTCTGTAGCAACAACAGTGTGGTGTTACTGGCCAGATGGCTTCAATGGAGCTGTTTTACTGTGAACAGCGGCGCTTAAGTGGTGCACTCTCACTTTAATTTGCTTTTGGATTGGACCTGTATTGTAAAAGGAATTCCTTTTGTGTACTTCCCTGTTATGCGGTTGCCAGAGAGGCTAATTAACACACAAAAAATATTTTACAGCAGCTGGGCAGGTGCTTTTAATAGAAAAATGAGATGAAGCCTGTGAGGCCGTGCTTATCCCGCTGAGGCTGGAGTCACCTGTGTTAAAGGCCAGCAATAAGTCTGCAATTACTGTGTAACCTCAGCTAATGGTTCTGAAGAGTCCACTTAAATTCTGTTTACACTTACACACACTCAGTCAGGTATTGTTATGTGTGGGTTAAGTTCAGTTTTGATAGAGACAAATCAAAATACCAAAACCACTTATCACACACTGCAAAGGGTACACAAAAGGGTTTACAACTGGTATTTTGATTTAAATTGGTGAAATTACAATACATTTGGGAAAAGTAGTAGTAGTAGTAGTAGTAGTAGTAGGAGTAGAAGTAGTAGTAGTAGTAGTAGTGGTAGTAGAAGTGTGGAATAACATTATTCAAATTGTAAAGGCTATCTGGACTTCATACATTTAAACTAAAATAAGCAAAAACATTGCTGGACACAGTTTAATTTGTCTTTATTTCTCATGCTGATTACCAATTAACACTTGTATATGCATTACATGAATATGAAGTATTGATACAGACAGCGTTGCTCTTTACTGAATGTTATTGGCCGTTTCAAAATGCAGTACAATTGTCCAAGGGCAGTTTCAACCACGGGTTCTTTGTGTAGTTTTTCCTTAAATATAATATTTGTACAGCATTTACCTCTTTCTTGAACCTCAGCTAACTATGTCTCTAAATAAACAATGTATCACTAGAGGAGTCTTACTCCTACTCTGCTATTAAAGATTGTATTTATCACAGCAATGGACAGCTCATTAATTTCTCCAGAAATACCATCTGGGGACAACAGCATACTGCAGTGCTACTTGAACAAGGCCAACACACCATAAAATTCCTAATCAAACCAGTGTACACACACCCACAGCATAACCCCATTCACCAAACGCGTGAACTCACAAAGCCACTTTCAGTCACAGAGGAAAAGGTCAAGCTGATTGAAAGGGAAACGACCTGGCTCAATGGTACGTGGCTGCAGTAACGAGCGCGTGCGGCTGCCTTCTGAGCGTGCTGAATTGCATTAGCCACCTTGTCAGGTTGGAGACACAGTCAGTCAACCCACTGACCTGTTGTGTGAGATGTAATTATCTGCTGTAGTTTGTTTAAGTTTAATTGATGCTTATTTCCTGAGGAAGGGTTGAAATCTGTATTGATTGTCAACTTAAGCAGGCCAGGTCTATCACCTGGCGCTCTTCCTCTTCCCTGAGGAATCAATACAAATTTCCCCCAACAACCTCTTTCACCCATCTTCACCATCCTAAGAACTGAAGGTCCCATGCTTATCTACTCTCTAATTCACAATGCCTTCATAGCATACTGCGTGCCACAAAGCTCTGCTTTGGCCCCTTAACTCCCTGCCCATGGAATCTACTTACAGCTTCACTCACTAATCTGGAGTTAATTCACTTTTGATGAAGGTGATTGATAACGTCCCATGGAAAAGTCACCTATGTTGCCTGTCACCAGTCTGGCTTCACATTGAATAGAGTGGTTGAACTTGACTTATTTAAGGCTATTCCAGAGAACAGTGGATCTAGGGGAAATGGCAACTGTAAACACAATATAGTTATTTATGCATTTTTTTAATTTATTTGTTAAAAGCAAAGTTTGACAATTTGGGAAATACATTTATTCACTCTCTTGCTGGTAGGTGGATGAGAAGATTGATACCACTCATCTGGCTGTCCCGAGCAGTTTACTAGCTTAGTTATAGCTTAGCATAATGAATGGTACCAGCAAGCCTGCCTGGTTGCAACTGTAACAAAATCCACCGACCAGCACATCTAAAGCTCACTAAGAAAGGCATTGTATAACCTTGTCAAGTGTAAAATCACAATTCACCATGTTACAGGGCGTTAGCCAACGACCGAATTGCCCCTCCTTCCAGTCTTAAGCTAAGTTAAATACGGTTGTATAGCTTCCTATTTACTACACAGACATAACAGTGGTATTAATTGTCTACCAAGTGGCAAGAAAGCAAATAAATATTAAACTTTTCCTCAATAGCACATGAGAAATAGTGTTCTTTTTACAGCCCTTGTTGAATTCAGCCAACCCAACACACCAGCTTCAGCTAAGCAGCTCTTGCTATCAGTGACTTATAGTGACAGAGATACAGGGGAACACACTGAACAATGATATAGGCCGTGTCCTTTCATAGAGCTGACAATAATCAAAGATGGAGTCTGTGGCTGATGAACACCTCCTCCCCTTGAGAGTAATAATGTGCACTGAGCCAGAAATGTCAGGAAAAAAGCTGTAGGGGTGGAGGGTTGAGCATCCCTGCATGTCTCCACAATAGAGTCCCGTGGACTGGCTCCAGGGCACAGACAGCACATTATGAAGTGAGGATAGCTGGCCTCTTCATTGCTCCACTATGTGAAAGACCATTTCAAATTACCCAAATTTGGAAAGAAAATGGCATTTGTATTGGCCAAACCACTGATGAATAATTGTACACTGATACAACTCAAAGCATCTCAGTCCCCATGTTTCTGCATCCAAATAGACCACACTGTCAATAGTATTTTCTCCTGGAAAAAAAAAATAAAATTAGCAGGACGGCATTAATTAGTAGTGCCTTCAAAAATAGTTTCCTGATATCACACAACTATATATTATTGCTGTTGGTTTAGGTTCAAATAACTACTTGATCAATGTAAGGCAGACTGATGTTGTGTTTTAAAGAAACAAGCATTGATTGTTGGAAGAATACAGGAAGCGAACTCTAAGTCCAACACTTTGTCGACCGTTCCTCCAATCTCCCGCTGCAGACTTTTGCTACATCACCTGACTTTCTCCTTTGCTGCCAACCGTCAATAGATATAATTACAACCGCTGCCAGATTACGTTGTCACTTGAACATAAATGCATGTCATATCTTTCCAATTGCCAAAAAGAGTGAGTTTTTCTTATCTACGTTCGTAATGTTATAAGCACCAGAAACGAAATATTAGATACCTCTACTGGGGTGAAGGCATGCATCTCAGAAATGGGTAACTTAAAACATTCTGCACTGATAGATACCACTGTATAGAGGGAAGTGAGAGAATCTGTTTTTTGTTTTTCTTTAACTGTGGGCTCTTGATAAACTGGATTGTTTGCCTTTAAGTTAAATAGTATGTTTTTTTATGTCTTGAACATTACCTAAACTCTGTCAATCAACAGAAAACTTAAAAACTGTAATGTAGAGGAGCTTTACTCAACAACAGAGTAAGTTTTCTATCTTAAGGCTAAATAACTAATAGTGAATATACTCATGATTTCATCTTTTCTTTATGAAATTGTGCAGATTCATGTGTGTTTTACAGTCTGACAATAAACCACACAGCTGTAGTAGAATGTCATGCACAGACAACCAACATACTCTTCACTCAAGATCAGCGCCGACATGAAAACAGAAAAAAAGACAAAGATAGAAAGATAATGGGCAAAAGGCAAAGCGTCACACTTCAGATTTAATGGACTCTAATGACTCCATTTAGACACTTCATTTTACCTCGTTGAATGAATAAAACACAAACTATTTTGGAAAAAAAGCTTTGATAAACGGAGACAGGCGCAATTATACCCAATAATAGAGCATAACTTCATGATACTTCCAAGGGGGAAATTACGTGAAAGCAGATGCTGTTGAGGCTAATATCTTTGTACTGATGTCACTGAAATGTCACTTAATCTCTGCACACAATATCGAGTGTCGGAGTCAGTATTGGTCTCTTTCTAATGTGGCAGGGGAAGAAAAGGAAAGAAAGGAAGAGAACAAAGACAGGAGTCGGGTTTTGCCTGGAGAAGAGTCATACATCTGTGAGATAACAGTGATGTCAAAGTATTTCTGAAGTCTCAAATTACCGTCATGTAGGTTTGTAGAGAATGAATGAGTTAAGAAGCATGCACACAAAGAAACCCTCTTTGCTGAGGAGCCTTACATGCCTTTCTATTCATTCACCTGAAATGAATATGCCTCGTTTCTCTTTCTTCTTCTGCTCAAGAGTGTTGGACTGATCTTTTTGTAATAAATGCATTGTCTGTGTTTATTCATCCACAACATGTTTTGTTTTTAATCAGCAGACATACCTAACAGTCTTTCCTTCTGTTAACACCAATGTTGCAGATCCATTATCAGCAGATACGTTGTTATCTCAAGAAAAATGCTAAAAAAAACATTTGACATCAGACATATTTTTAATATTGAGATTAACTCAATGATCACAGTGATTAGAAATCTGAAAAAGCAAAAAGAACCCAAAAAATGATACCAATGTTTGGAAAATCATAAGGTCACCAATCAAACACATTGGTTGTTTAGACGTTTTTTTTATACTACTGTTGTTTTTTTTACCCAAACTAAAATATAGTATGTTAGAAAACTATTGTAATCCACACTCACTCTTTTATAACAAACAGAACATTTGTGATTGTTTAAGTTCTAGTTATAACATAAGCTTGTTGTGTCTAACACTGGGTTGCAAACACATTACCTCTGGCTTGATTGGTAAACCAATGGTTCTCTACCCATGGGTACAGGCTACTACTTTATTGACTTTCAGTATGTAGGCAGGAGGAGATGAAAACCATTGATAATATCAAATTATCAATGGTTATCAGTGCAAGGCTGTGACTATTTCCTGAAAGCAGTATTTATCAGTGCAGAGCCAGTATGTATCAACAAAATATGTTTTTTTTTGCCAACACAGTATCACAGGACTGTGAGCGATGCTGATTACGACTGGAGAGATGTTCTGCTGGGTTATCAAGCTGTAGATGGGAATTTTAAAGTAAAGTCAATCTGAAAAAGAACCACAAGTTTACTAACGTCTATACACAATTCATTCTGTAAAGGGTGGCTGGGACCTGCGGGTGGTTGAATGATTGAGGAGCTCCCTGCTTTTCAGGCTCTTTTCGTCAGTAATGAGCCGGGGGACTCATTGAGCTGGCAGCCCACTCAGGGTGTGCTGGTGGGCAGGCACCCTTTGATGGCTGCTGATGAGTGAGGAGCATCCCGAGCCACCGGGGTGAGAGTTGGCAGGATGCAGGGTCTGTCCAGATGGGGTCTCATCTGGCCCTTGTCTCTCCCCGCCCCCTCCACAGACCAGCTCCCATCACACAATGGGACAGACCAGCAACAGACTCTCCATCTCAAATAACACCCAAATTAAGATGAGAGGTGTCTGACATCAAAAGTATTTCTGATTGGCAGGCATCTCAGAGAGACATCCATCACTGACATTTAGAGTTTGTCTGATGGCCAGAGATGGAAAGGTTAGATTTTAGATGTTTGACGCTGAACTGCATGGCAGGGGTGCAGCAGACATGGGAGGGTTAGCAGAATATAAATTGGTGAATACCATAGACAAATAAAATGAGCAAATTCTTAAAGAGCCATAAACAAGTGTATATATAGCTTATACAGGAGGAAAGTGAGATGCTAACCAATCCATTCCTTTCTACCCTGTGGACATGTGGAGCTTAAATGTTGGACAAAGTAGATGGAATTTCACAACTATAGCCAGCAGCAAGTCGTTTTCACTTATCTTCCTGAAAAATAATGCATTATAGAAAGAAAAAAACTCATTTGAAAATCCCTCCTCAGACTCCTATTTTGTACATGATAACATCACCAAACAATGGATGCTGTTAACTGTTAATCAAATTGAGTTTTCTTCACTCACAATGAAGGGAAAACATGCTCTTCTCATGAACACTATACTTTCAGAATACACTATCAGACATAAAGCAATTATTTATATGGAAATGCTTTGACCAGTCACAGTAAATTAAATCACATTTCACAATTGCCTGATTTACCTCGCATCATTTGCAGTTATATACATATAGATGAATCCTGGCTTCAACAAAAGCCAGTACTCACATTGTGAATCTATATTTTGTAATTAGTAGCTGAGACTTAGATCCTGGCCCCAATCAAAATGTGCTTTCAGCAACAATGCATCACACATCGCTTAGAGATTAGGTACATTTCAGGATGCAATATGCAATAATTAAAAAAAGTATATTGTTTTATGACAACCAGCATTGTCTCCCAAGTGACTAAAGAAGAAGTGAGAAAGAAAAGGATGTTTTCAATGAAAGGACACCACACACCAAACTGCCATGACATGTTCCATCCATGTCCTTCCCACCTTCTGTGTTTACAAAGCAGCCCTGCTCCTGTCCACAAGGAACTGCTAGCAGCAATGATTTCAGATGCACAGTCGATCACTCCACCATTCCTCTTTTGAAAGCCCAAACTAATTCCCTTTCCCTGTGCACACCGAGCTAAGCAGGGCTCCCAATGGACCAGCTCCGTGCAGAACGGGGGTTACAGTTGAGCTGACGGTCTGAGCATGGGACTCAATCGATGCACCTCTGTGGCAAATCAATTAGGGGAAATGCATTCGACTTTGCATTGGACTAATTTTCCAACCAGTTAATAACTCATAAACTCTCAGCAAAACCAAATCCCTTAAAATATGATGTGCCGCCATGGTAAAAGTACAAAAAAGTGAACGTGCCACTTTTGGATGACAGAAGCTCATATTATTCACACAAGTAATGACACGTCCACAGTGTTGCAGAACTGAGCTCACACAATTAACCTGCTGCCAGAGAATGAAAGTAATCAACCCCAGCAAATCAAAATGTATAATTAAAATGAAATCCCCAGGGCTCTCTACAACTCTAAATGGATTATTTCAAATCACCTATCATAAAACTGTGGTATCTGTATTGCATTTCTTGCTAAAACTTCTTAGATAGACAGGAGCCTGAGTACATGGATATTAGACTCTGGAGGGGAACTGGAAGTTAGAATATTTAGCACAGAATAATATTAAAAAGAAGTTGTCACTTAGTAGCTGAGAAAAACTGCAGAAAAATCGAAAGTGTCCTGTATCTCATCGGGTTTTATCTGGATATAAGACTTGAAACGACAAGTGCAAATGATCATATTGTAATCTTTTAATGCATCGTCCTTGTCATGTATCATTGTTATTGTTTATCTCTTTGTAGTCATTTTAATTTTGTAATCATTTTGAGTCTCTTTGTGATCATTTTGCTCTCTTTATTTGACTGTCCAACAAGAAATGGTCACTTCAAACAGAGGCTCTGGCACATGGCGCCCCATGGCCCAGCCCCCGTTCAGTAATCCATCCGTGTATATACGGCATGGTAATTAAAATACAACAGATACACATTCGGCAGAAAGATCGGAGCATTGCTCATTTTGCTCAGGAGATTACCAAAGGGAGGCGTTGGAAGGTATTATGAAGAGTGATGAGCAGGAGTAGGAGGATCACTAAGATGTAAACTGCTTCATCTTGTGCCTCAATGAGCAGTGAAGACATGGGGGCCAAACAGGTGGTAGGACTCTCCATCAGACTTCACAGACACTTGACACTTAAGACTACTCTTGCCACTTTTACACAACACTTACACTCATGCACATTCCATGCACTTTATCTTATTTTTGGTATTTTGATATTTTGATATGCTACTGTTTCAATGTAAATATTCATTCATCCATTCATCCTCATTTATTGCACTGCGTTAACTGTTAAATGTGTATTGTTAAATGTTAAATGTATGCACCTTCCCGCCAGGACAAATTCCTTGTATGTGTAAGCATACATGGCAATAAATGGTTCTGATTCTGATTCTGATTCAGAGCATCTTGACTCAAGGCACTCAATTCAAACTGTGTTGGCAAGAGTGTACCCGCTGATGAGTTCCACGTGTTCTGTCCCTATTGGACATGATATCTCGGATTAATATGATTGATATCGCTCAAATTAATTATGTATTACTTTGGACAGCAGATGTGTGCTTTAAGGTTAGGGTCCAAACAATTACAGAATATCCCAGTTAAGGTGCTTTGTTTAATCAACTCTTGGACACATTGGGATTCTCCAGAGAATGATTCAGCATCAATGCACAAAATTCTAATTTTAAAATGCTTTATGATGACAATTGATGATTAGCATAGTGTGTGTGTTAAGGCAGATGGTTTGTTTCACAAGATCTGAGGAGCCATTATTGGAAACTGTTTGGAAAAGGGCAGGCTTTTTCAAAAAGATACTTTGCAGGTGATTGGATAAACCATTCTTCAATCCAAACAGCAAAAACTAATTTTAAAAAGAAATGCAGATAAATAAATATTCTCCAGTTATGATATAACGGATACTACAGCAGCATATCACTAAACAACAGTCGCATATCTGGATAGATGTGCAGACGACCACTTTTGACGCTAACAATCATGGTCTAAGAGTCAAAGCATGAGGAAATCCTGGACTTTGGTTTGGTATGACTTGCTGTACAAGGTGCTGGCCTGTTGTCAGAGCCCATTGGAGATAGCATGAACACACAATTTATGTTAAGGTGTGTTTTATGTGAGTTAACCAAATATGTTTATTCTTTTGTCTTTGCTCCTCTCACTAAGCTGAAGTATGCAGGACTCAGTTGGACCAATTTGACTCTACATATGCACCAATCAGGGTTAAGAGACATTTCAATCAAAATCGGACAGCTTGATTGCGTGTTTATGTAGCCAGTACGTTACGCCATCCATGGATCCATTCCAGGGACACTCAGATGAACAGACTGACAAGAAAAAGATTATACGATCAGAATAAATTCCCTGAAATCACAAAGACCATCTACACACCGGGCTTTAAAGACATGAAGTGAGAACACAGGAACTGTGGTTTATCAAGATGAACTAATTTGTTTATGTACTCTCACAGTCTCGGTGCAGTGTTACATGAGAGACTTGTATCCTGATGTCTTCTTCTTGAGTCCCATACAATAATCTCCTGTCCTCTTTAATAACAAACCCGTCAGGTACAGCACCATTTCTCATGCCACTCATTATTCCTACATAAATCCAATAGCATTTCGAAGTGCCAGCAGTAATTGCCAAGACAGCTCTTTAAATTAGATGAATAAATATAGCTACTGAGTCGACCTGTGAAAGTCTAAAGTCTGACGCTGTGTGGAACTAACCAGTGGCAACACTTCTTTTTTTTCTTTTTTTTACTGAGAACTGAGTCATACTTACAATTCAACATCCTCAAGCAAATTGGAATGACAGAAAGAATAGGGTATCTATGTATGAACACGCCTCTCACACCACAGGGAAGTGATTCTGCGTTAAATTGCTAGTTATGATAGAAAATAATGCAGCGACCTCAGGACACATCACTGTGGACAGATGGGCTCTTCTTCCCCAAAGCCTACAAGCCAATGAGTGCCAAGCAAAGAAGTGAGACGTTGTGCACCGTTTGTCTTCAATGTGTTGCGAAATTGAAAGTGCACATTTTGTCGTGAGGGGAGAAAGACATGTGTACAGATAAACAGTCAGGCATGGGTGCCTAAATTTGTCTCCTCCTGGCTCTCTAGTATGGATTAAAAGTGAGGATGTTATCTCCCTGATGTCTAGACAGGTGGCGAGCAAAGCCTCGAGTCACACAGCCAGCCAGCTCTCAGCCCCCCCGCCTGCTTTCTGTACTTCTGTGGCCGGAGGCAGACTGGAGGACAATGGGCACTTAAGAGCCTGACAGTAACCTGAAGCTCCATGTGAAGACAGCAATGAAGGTAAACACACATACACAAGTGAACAACAACCTCAAGGTCAGTGGCCTTATCTCTCTGAGAGAAGTGCTGTCCACCTGAGTCTGGCTGTGGCATTGTTTGTCAAGCATTTTCCTGCTGCTCATGTATTATACTGATCTGTTCGTTTATGTTTCATCAACCCCCCTGTGGGAGCTACTGAGAAAAGTGCTGCTGTTTCACTTAGATTCAAAGCTGAGACATGGTGAGGTATGGCCATACGCAGGGTTTTAGAATTGTTGAGGTCCAAAACATGTTGATGAATGTTGACAATGTTTAATTAACGGGTTAAAGGGAAAGCAAATCCACACTACTGTTCTCTCTCGCCCTCTGTATTCCCTGCCCTTTCTGATAAACGCCTTCTATGTTCTCTTGTAATGTCATAGCTAGAATTGAATCAAGTGCATGAGGTTTTTTGTTTGTGTTGAAAAGCACAGAGACATAATGATAATCATATTCTGGCTACAGTGGAAAGTACCAGCTCTTCCTCTCTTATGTCCATCTCCATCATTATCTTGATTTATTTTTCTTTCAGTCTCCTCATTGTGACCCGTATCTCTTCCCGTCCCAAAACAGAGCTTTGATTTAAATTTTTTTGCTACTTTTGTCTGTCTCATTAAAGAAAGTAAACACATGGAGACTATAAAAGGTGAAAAATGAAAATAACGTGCCTGCATCAATGGCTACATGAGCGTTCAGATGATGTCTGTCTGAGGATGAAAGGTTTTGAATTACAACTAGTCCACTTGTAAAATCTAGTTATCTGAATCAAGCTTCTCATGGATTCAGCTTCCTGTCTGCTTTCCTCAAGTTGTTGACATAATCAAACAAACCCTGTGTTGCGTGAACATGTGTAGTAAAGACTATCCACTTCACCCTGTCACCACCCACAGAAACACCCACACAAGCAATGACAACGAACAGATGACCAGTCGGTAATCTTGGCTAGTGAAGATATATTTAGTTAGAAAACACCGCAGTCCTGACCTCGGTGACCTCAGATGCAGTGAGGCAGATAAATCCCTGTGATTGCAGTTGTCTGAACAGATTCCCGTAAAAAAGTGATTGAAATAGTTTTAGCTCTTTTAGTACAAACATTTTTATCACCTTTTTCTGGTTCAAAATGGGCTTTAAACTGCAATAATGAAGGTCCTTTGGGACATTTGGAGTTTGAACCTGCAATGTATGTAATGTATGCTGATGACCATACAGCCAGTGTAAAGCGAGGTGTGTTGGGGGTGGGTTGCTCTCTCGATGAAGCATTTTCATGGCACAACTAACATGAAAGTGCTTGCTGCTGGGCTGGCAGTGCAGATGACCCTTTCACACATGCAGCCAATGTCTGAAAAGTTCAGGAACATTACCTGAATGGGATCATATACTGCCAGTTTCCCACCTCAAGACTTATTACTAGGACAATTGTGTGTTGGGAGTAACATTGCAGGGACAAGAGCGTAAACAAGTTAAGTTTGTCTGACAAAAGGCGCTTTTGCGTCTCCAAGAACTTAAATGCAGTGCATGTGAGAAAAGTGAAAATCACCATCGGTGCGTGAAAGGTTATCCCAGATATTGACTTGAAACTATCTGCAAAAGAGGCTTTAGTGTTGATCATTAGGGGTGGAAAAGAAAGGGTAGGAGAAGAAAGGAATTCACTAAATGCTGTAAAATTGATTGAGCATGCTGCTGTGCTGTGATATATCTGCAAAGTTTTACTGAGTTATATAGATTGTCATAAAGGTAACAACATAGCTTTGTTGTAATTCATATTTTATCAAGTTTTGAGCAAGAGCTAAAAAGGACAATGGCACCTCATTCAAGAAAGATAAAGGACTATATATAGTACATCAGCATTTGCTATTATAATCTTAACTATTAATCTTAAAGTTAAACAAAAATTAATTCGATAGCATACAAAAGACTTTAGCTCCCGTGAAAATCTACCCATGAGGCAGCATGAAGCACTTGCTTCATTGAGACTTTGGTTTCTCACGGATCGATTTCATCCGTCACTCAGCGCTTTAACCTGGAGGTGGTGAAATCTCAGCTGAGCCATCATCTGCCGCTCGCTCACCCTCAGGGGAAAGCTGAGAGGAAGCATAACAATGCAACGTTGAGAAGGAACAAAAATGACTGCCTGAGCGATGATGCGTCTTGACGGACTGGGTTTCCCGGGCGCCCCATGACGCGATGCTAAGGCTTACTCCACCCTCCGTCGTTCCTATTGATGTTGTGAATGGGTTGCACACTTTTGAAAATGTGAAAACATATTTTGATCATTTTGATTAAAAAAAAACATTTCTCAGAAGGCTGAGCCTGTGTGAGGTAGAATGTAGGTTGGTTCTATAAGCACACCAAGGGGACACGTTCGGATTGGTCGGATAAGCTTTTCAGTGAGCGTACCCTTGTTAATGATTAAAGAGTATTTCCCATATAGTCCTGCAGGGGGATCAGCCTGTGCTTATAGAACTAGGGCTACAATAAAGTAACCTTTGCTTTTGGCACTTTTGTGTTGGTTTAATTTGTTTAGCACCAGAGGTTGTCGTTTGGTCCTGTTATTCTTTATAGACAGACAACAACTGCTTACCCCTCATCATGTTGTGAATGTTTCCTGCATCGATTGTTCCATGTTTACACTATTGAAGAGGTGAACTGAACAAACTGCACACAATTACTGAGCAAGTATATTTTATAATAACTTCAATTGTTACTATTGTAAATGAGGTTTTCTTAGTTCTTGAACAAACAATGGAAGTTACAGTTTCACTCTATTTTCCCTTTAGCAGACCACTCTTTAAATATTAAAAGGACATACTATTTGGCTGAAAAAAATTAAATCACAATGACTCTGTTCTAAATGTAAGTGTGTTCATCAACCGACTGGCTCCTACTGCAAAAATAACCTGCTGGATCTTATTCCACCAGCCTCTTTAAACTGGACACAAAGTTAAATTAAATAGAGAGAAACCCGCAAGCAGCTTCAGGCAAACAGCTGGAGTTTGGCTGCTACATTCACACATGACACATTTTGCTCTCTTCTGTGCATCCACCTGTAGGCTCTGCTCCCCATGTGGGAGAGTGTATTACTGTCACAGCCTGGATGCCAAATTTAAACTCTGTGCATGCTCTGTCACTTAATATTACATATTTTCTGCATGAATTAGAAAAGAGGCACCATCACATTCATATTTAACAGCTCTTAGTTTAATTGTCTTTGGTTAGTGTTATAACAGGTTTAGTAAAATCTGTGTCTTTGTACCTGAATGGCATACTTTACATACACGTCCTGTGTGAAAAGAATGTGAGAAGCAAACCAAGGAGATCAGACATTTGTAGTTGCTGCACCATTACTGTAACCTGCAGGGTGACTTTGTAATAACACCACTCTTCAGCAGAGGATCAGTGAAGATCAAAGGGAAATCTTTTAGAATGGGAGTCTAAAAGTCCCTGTTTACGATCAGATTTATCTTTACGTATATTTGCACAGAGAGTGACTTCATTCTCTTCTCAGGACGGCATTACTCCCCTACGTCTTTACAAATAGTGGTTTTCTGCGATATTACTGCTCTGAATTTCAAATTTAGCACTCAAAATGTAATTTTAATCATATCAACCAACTTATTCCTTTTTATGATATTAAGTATTTCCTTCCGGAGCATACTATCTATCATAGAAATAGAAATGGGGAAATATAAGATCAGGCACAAATACATGTGACCTCGTAATACATGATCTGTATGATGAATGAAGTGGCGTCAGGTACCAGAGACGATCATGATCGTGTGTTGACTTGAAAAGGAGGATAATCATTCTGACGGCTAAGCATTAGACATCCAATTGAAATTAAGTGCTTGAATATCATAGTTAAATCACACACATTGTTATCCAGGAGCATGCTGATCTGATAGACTCATCAGTGTAAGATGATGGGGCCCCCAGAGGATGTTATCTGCAAACTGCACTTTAAGATAGAATAAAGAGACAGATGTAGGCTAACACCACAGACAGTCCCATTTCTCAAGCTAGAAATGCATAATTCTGTCTCTGTCCTTGAAGTTTATATTCTGCCTCAGCACAGAGACAAACTGCAGAGCAGCAGTGGTTTGAAAACGAACAAATTGATAAAAGTGTAAATAAATCATAACCTCTGTTTTGTGCATATTGTATTAAATAAGACATCAGTCGAGACAGAATGTAGCTCAAGTCTCAGCTATTGAAAGTCATCTACCAAAACATATGCAGTCCTACTTTTCCACATAAAAGGAGCAGACAAAACCTCAAAAGACTGCAGAGCTGAAGCGGGCCTATAGAAAACCTAAGAAAGCTGAGCAACAGACGTTTTCCTCCCGGAACAGACACCGCTGTTTCGTCTTCAAAATGGCATCTCAACTTTGTACCAATAGACTCAGACGTTACAGCATTATTAATAACATTACTGTGTGTGACATGACACAGCTCAGAATCAGTTACTCCCTCTGCGTTGCATTTATTTAAATTCCTATAAAACCATGAAGGCATATTATTTACATATTATATGTTACAATATTCAATGTCAGGGGTGGCATGAACAGAACAAAACCATCAGTGCCACCGATCATATTATCAAGGGTATTTTTGAAGCCTCACCATTTACAGTAAGCTCTTCACAATCATAACAATGAGCCAAAAAGCAGAGCAAGTAAAACTGAAACACTGAGACCACAAACTGAAACATCCTTTATACAGTTGAAACGCACAAGAAAGCACCTACGAACATGGAAGAAAACAGGAAAATACCTTCAAGTGATTTAAAAGCATTTACACCTGTTGTGGGGACAGTATCTTGGAAAGAAAGGTAGCAAAATGGAATAATATTTCTCTCTGAAATAGTGAAAAACAAATGAGTCAACTTCATGTTTGCACCTTAAAAATCAAATATTCTAAAATGAGTTAACCCAGAAGGTAAATCTTGGAACAGGTGAAAGAGAAAGTAAAGGTGTTTCTGATGAGTTTAATTTTGTTTCTGTTGAGCCTAAATTAAGCGGAGAAGCAGATAACCTTTCCACCTCTAACTCTGTGAATTAACAGGTTTTTTTTACCAAAAAAAGTTGGTAATTGTTAGAAGAGTGGAAAGACCAAGACCAAGATTGTTTTATTTAGTTTCTGTTGAGTTTTAATGAAGTCTGTTTTGTTGATCAATGAGATAAGATTAGACTGTTGTTTGACTGGAGTAGTGGCTTTGAGGAGAGAATATTAATTTAATATGTTGTCCGTTAATAACTTGTTTCCTTCACTTTGTCTGGGGAATGATTGCTGATTGTAACCTATCCCTGAAAGACAAAACTAAATGTTAGTGTTTTTTTGTTTTTTTCTCTGAGAATGGTTCTTAACAGTCGTCAGCATAGCTGTGATAAAGTAGCTTTACTGTAAAGTATGAACGGTAGAGCAATTTAAAATAAAGATAAATTACTATGTAGTATCAAATGTACGATAATTGTACGATTATTATTACTCTATTAAAGTTACTTTCGTAATTTAATATAGTGAAAATGGATCAGATTAATTCTGAATGACAATTTGCAACTCATGCCACAAGGAGCTTCAATAGAACAAGACCCATAAACTAAAATATGTCATTATAATGGAGGGCTTCATGAGCTAATTGTTATCCGGTTACTGATGTGACTGTAAGCTATGGGGGAGTGGTAATGAATGGATGTTTCTCTTTACAGGTTTAATTTAGCCCCCCTCAAACTAGAAGGGTCATTAAGTCTGAGATCAGGGCAGCGGTCATTAAAGTCATGGGAGCCATTAAAGTGCAGAGAGAACCTTTATCAGAATCTCCTCCTTCTGCTGCGTGCTCAATGCACCATGAAGGGAAAACACTGCTCATGTGAGCAGCAAGGGCGGCACCATGCATCCTTGCCTTCCATGGACCTTTTGCGGCAACTTCCCCAATTAACTTTAATGGCCAATAATATCACTTTATGCTTTTCACTCTATTCACTCTCAATTCAAACTCCTCCATGAATCCATACTACCCTCCTCCCTGCCCTCGGCCTACCGTCCCATTCCGCCTCCATTCTCCTCCTCTGTTTTCACCTCTCCAGACACACAGTGTCAATGGTTTAAACGGATCGCTCATGCAGCCAGTTAACCTTCTCATCCCATAAAAAGTATAATTGGTTTACTATAGAAAGAAGCCTTTTCCATGCTAGGGATAATCCCTCAGCTTGATTAATGCTTCTCTAATCAATTGGTGTCTGAGAGACCCGCCTCTTCAGTCACATCCTGTAAAGGGGAACAGCTGGCCTCTAAAGGTCATTGAGGGGGGGGGCACTTGGGGTCAGAGGGGCTCATGGATCAAGCAAGGGGTGTCAAACCCCTTTCAACAAGATTCCTGGGTTATTTTTTAAAGAGTCATCAAAAGAGTGTGTAAAATAATCACAGGGTTTATGTTGCATGTGTGTGTGTGTGTGTCTGGTGGTGCATGCGTATGTTTCCCCAGCTTGTATGACTCAAAACGGTTCAGTGAAAAGCATCCTTTATGCCAAAGGATTAAGATTACAAGGAAAGATGCAGGGACTTAACAGAATGGCTTTGAATTAGAAATTAGTTCATGAAGGGTAAAGGTTAAGTTTAGATGGAACGATAACGGGGAAGGTTAAGGTCGCAGGGATCAAGGATTGTAATAGGATCTTCTCCAAAGTATATTGTGTGTATGTTTACCATGCAGACACTGCCGTGTTTTAAGCTGCATGAATCTACTCAATCTATGCATGCTGCTGCTGCTTCTAAAAAAAAAAAAAAGAGATGGAGGAAAATACTTAATTTGGATGAAATTGCTCCAAGACGTCTTGTGCATTGACATCACGCAGAATGAGAATAGATCCCCGGGTGTATTGCTCTTGTAATTTTCTCTTCAAACAGGATGGGCTATCATCCTCGCAGCCAGCCCTGCTGAGGGGTTTGTGCTCCATTCAGAACAGATTTGAATAAGACTTGGAAATTGACACAGAGCCTGCTGCGATGTATGAATATCAATGTCACCTTCTGACAGAGTGGAATGACAAACTGGGAAATATCAATTCATTATGAGTTTTGGATTGGGACAAACTATTTCACTTTGAACATACCTGATGTGTTGTTTCCCTTATAAGCATGACTAGTCTGCATATTCTCTGTGGAACCGTCATCGTGACAATGAACTTGTCTTTACTAAACACTGCAATCAATAGACAATGTTCCCACTGACAGACACTTAAAGATGACCACGCTGAACAAGATGTCACCCCTGAGGACTTTGAATAGTAAATAATGAATCGCTACATCAGTACGATGTTTGTTGTATACATTAGCATTCAAAGTGGACATCTAAATAACTTTGAATCCATAAGTGTCACACTGAGAAGATGTGTGCGTTTGTCTGTGCCATGATCCTTGTGACTTAAAAGAGACCAACAATCTGACCTCACTTACTGTATGTGAGCTGAGATAGACTTGTGGGTAAACCTCAAAATGAAAGGTGCATTAATCTCTGAGATACGTTGATGCTAATAACAGTAGACTCTCGATGCGGCGGAGGCAGTGATGAATTATGTCACCAATCACCTGCTAAAGATGGTTTGCAGCTATCAGTTTGCCACCTCTCACTTATTCTCTGCCTCTCCTCCTTTTCCAGCCTTTCAACTTTCCACGGGGTGTCACAGCTGATCGGCTGGTGAATTAGTTAAACTTGTAAACAACAGCAGCCATCTGTCTCCATCAACTTTAATAACAGCTCAATGCTTATTCCCTTATTTATAAGAATCCGTAGTGCGGGCAGCAGGCGCTCTGTGTTGGCATAGGGGGAATCACAGCACGGCCCGTGTTAGTATGCACATACATGCCTCTCCTGCACACAGACTCACTGCGACAACACTGCAGTGAGAGATGGGGGAGATGGTGGAAAGAGTGGGGGATGGATTAAGGGTGGGGGTAAGGGGAATAGGAAGGGAGATCTGTTTCTGAATGCTCTCAGCATCTCCTTGAGGTCAGCTGCTTGGACTCCTTCATACAGGGAGATGCGGAGAGGCATAAGTAGACACACAGGAGATCTTTAATTAGAGCACAGCAAGGTGTGCAGAATAAAAATTTCACCCGGACACTAGAAAATTGATTTTCTAGTTTTCTAGTTGATTTGTATTGGATCTGCAGTGAACTAGTAAGCGAGCCCCACATTGTGTTGTTTTATTATTAATACTCTTGAGCCAATGGGCTGTAGAATATGCATCGGGTGACCTGCCCTTCCCTCTTCTTATGCTAATCTTCATTGACATTTCCTGCACACAGTGCACCAGAAAACCACTGAACATTAGCAACAATGAAATCCCTCAAACGGCACAATAATCCACCCTGCGACATTACCATACTGGAATTACAGCCGTCTGTATGCCGCAACGTTGACCCAACGTCTCTGAAAAGATTTTGTTGTCATCTTAAAGGTTTTGACCGTCAGGTATTCTTTGTATGTGAAAGACTACAGCATTCATCTTCTGCCCATCTATCATTTCTGTCTACTTCTCTCCAGCCCTCCATTCATCTATCCGTCCATTCATCTCTCCATCCATCAGTCCATATCGCCTTTGTTCCATATGTGGGTCCATCTGTCATGGCCTCTGTGATGCCTGCGCTTTCATATATAGACATCTCAATCCAAACGTCCACCTTTTTTCAAATTGCTTGAAATACACAATTTCGGTGCAGATGCTTTGTTAAAAAAAAAAGACAGGGTACAGAAAAGCTTTTGACTGATCTTTTCTTGGAAGACCATAATTCTGTCCATTAGTACAACACAAACGTTGCGAAAAGCTTGCAATTTATGTAATTCCTTTTATTATATTTGCAGTATACTTTGGCACAGTGAGTCCCTGTCATGAGTGAGGACTGAGGATTCAGAACCACGTAATGTCCTTCAGATTGTGTCTGGTATTATTTCACCTCCATCACCGGGAGTCCTCGCATCTTCTGTGCGGAAAAAGAGAAGCAGGATCATGCTGGAGAGGTGAGGAACGGTGATTTTCTGGTTCACAGAGCCCACTCCCATCCCTGCAGCCTCTGCTTCTTTCTCCCACCACGTTGCAGAAAACTCGCACATGCAGCCTTCTTTCTTGAGTTTTAACTTTTAACAGGCTTGATGTGCTCTTCCTATGAGGTTTAAACACATTAAGAGTGAATTTAAATGAAGGTGCTAAGGCAACACAACGTGTTTAGCCTCCACAATGTCACAGTTTGTCTGCGCCAAGTAATACAGTTGCCATAGCCACTGTGTCTTTCTTGATCTTATTTGTAAAAACTATTATTTTGTGATCACAACAAGGGATCAATGAGTAGATGGAGATGGAATAACAACCACGCTAATTGGATTTCCAGGCTCCAATACAAGCCAATTAACCTTACACTGAGGCAATTAACAGTAAATGGAGTGGTTCAATATCACAAAATCGAGGCTCCAAGAAGTTATTTGCAGAATAGTTTATCTCTATTGAGCCGCATGGTGCCAGTCTTATAGCAGGCAATCCCCCCAGCCTCCGCTGTCGCCACCTCTGCTAACCGCTAAATGTGACCCCGTGCCACGTCATCTTTTAATGATGATTCATGCCAGGCTCACTGCCCCTGCAGTTGGATACCCCTCACCTCTCTGCATGTTAATGAGCACTTTTCTTTCGACTGGGTGCTGTCGGTTCATCCAGGACAAAAAGTGGTGCAAGGGTTTATGTATGGCTCGCTAGAGACCCTTCGCAGACCTCTCTGTGATAAACACATGATTGGGGAGACAAATGATATTACGGCCAATCATCTCCCGCCCACTGTGGTCATTAAAACACCACGCAGCAACAATAGATCAGTACTAATTGGATGCAGAATATGACCATGACAACACATTACTCCCATCAATCACAGAGTCTGTCTTTGAGGAGAACTTGAGTTGACCTAATGATTTACATCCCCGTTGTTGCTATATTATTATGTTTTTCTTTAGAGTGCAGCTATAAAGATTAGACGGTCAATGGTAAAGATTGCGTCTGTTGTTCTGAGAGAAGATCTGCTGTTGCGTTAGCTCTGGATTAGCTCCACGGTGTGGCAGGCTATCATACCGTTTTCTAATGCACATCTGGAAGACAGCTGTGTTGAACGAAAATATATTTTACAATTTCTCCTGGTTTGACATTTTTTTATATTTTTGCTTCTCTGATTATTTTTATTTTGATAGCTTCTTATTTATAATAAAATATTGAATTGATATTTCATGAAACAATCGTATTGCCGATCTTTTTTGAAGGGGAGGGGAGGAATGTAGCTATTCCTTTAATACATGTATTATGTTATTTTCTTCCAGGTTATGAAGATACAGTTTAAGAATTAGATCTGAACTGCTCTTGTCCAGAAGTAAATCAATTAAATTGCCAATCTAATTTGTTTTGTATTATTTATTTTTCTTTTACTTCTTTTCTCTGGTTTTCAACAATGTTTTGAGAAATTATGATAATAGTTATTGCCTTAGGTATATCTGAGATTTTGATTGGTTGTTACAGCCTGTGGCTTTAGTAAAGAAATGTGTTGTTTCCCCATTGTGAATTGGATGCATGCGAAGGTCCATAAACAGATTTATTTGAAATCCTTAAAAATATAAAAAATATATACACAGTTGGGTTTTTCCAAAAGGATCTGAGTGTGCAGATGCCTTCGGCCAATCCATCTGTATTCTCTTTTCGCAATGTGCTGCCTCTCATTAATAACATATAATTTAGCACAACACCTCTGTTTATCAACATGGGACGTACTCCTTCTGGACCAATAAGAGACATGCAGTCTGCTTCCTCTGCAACACACTTTTCTTTTCTTTTTTTTACCACCAATAAGCTACTTTCTTGGAAAATCAATATAAGCATGCTTGTCACAGATCAAGCCAACACAAGATAAGAATTGAAATATATATTCCATTAACACTGTATGATAATTATTTTTCCATGTTTACTTTAAAACATGATTACCTTATTATAGATTAATTTGGATCTAATATTTATATTATCCTTGGATCCTTTTGTATAAGCTGCTAATCCTTTCACCTTGTAATCAGATATTACACTTCTTCCAACACTCCCACAAGGAAGGTGTTGCAGAAGACGATGAACATCACAACAAATATTGCATCAAAAGGGAAATCACACTTTCAGACATTCTGGGTAACGATGAGAGGCTAGACTTACTTTCCAGGATATAATCAATAAATGTGGCGAGCAGTCTCTACCGCCCCAAATGACCTTCTGACCCGATGGCGTCGTCCTCATACCTGCCTCCATCCCCAACGTCCTTCACAGACACATCATCAGGTCACGCACACACCAATCACCTGTCAAATGAATTGACCAGTGCAGGGAGTATGGGAATTCAATGGCAACACATTGTGATGATGCTTCCAGACTTCTGTCAAAAACCTGACAATGAAGGTTGAGTCAAGGACGCGATGGCCACACTGGTTCAGGGGTCACACAAGAAGTCAGAGATCCAAGAAAGAAGGATTACAATATGTAAGTGTGTGAGGAAGAAACTAATTGCCATTAGGTTATTGACAGGCCAGACAAAGGTTTTAATTTGTTGGTGATGTTGGTGATGAAAGATGGTCAAGTCTATTGCTGAATGAAAAGTAAAGACAGCTTCAAACCATCAAGCAGAGGGGGAGGAAATCCCCCAGTGATTATGAACTAACAGCAGTAACATGTATCACCTTTTCCAGCAAATATATGATTTCAGATAAGAATATTTTAGACATCACTTTCCTTGTTTTGCAATAGTCAGTGTCATGCCTTGGGCGATGACTTATCATTAAAAACATATTAAATCAATACTAAATGTGATGTGAGTGTGTTATGGAACAATGATGCTCAAGCATGTAAAAGAGTCACAGACTTATTGATTTGTTAGCATACCAGCTTAAGGCCTGCCTTACTTATATTGATCAATCACGTAAATGTATATATATATATATATATATATATTCTATCTTCACACCATATATTTAAACTTCTTTTTTGTATCAAGACTTTTCCAAGGTTTTCCAATTTAAGAGAGGGGGAAAGCAGGAGGAAGGATGCTGCGCTTTGGAGGTTAAATTATTAAAATGTGTCGATATGCAACTGGTATTTTTGTCATATTTTTGTTTTACAATTATGTGGTAACTATGTTTTCTTTAAGGGATCACAATATCCCAGAGCCCATAGAAATGTGCACAAGTTACTTGTTTTATGTGAACAAATCTTGGAACCCATTCTTATTTAGACAATTTGGCCTCTGGGGGCATTGGCCGACATGTCAGGGGTTCCGAGCAGCCAGATATCAGGATAACGAACGTGCAAGACTTCCTTTTCTGTGCCTTGCTCATTGTTGATAGTCGGATTAGCAACTTGAAATGCAAGAATGAAGACGTCCTTGGCTAATCTCTCTCAACAGATATATGCATATGAATGCAGATGAATGACAAATAAAAAACCCAATAAAAAGCTAAATCATCATCAGACGATAGCCCATGGCGTGTTTGACCTCTTTTACTCTCCACACACAAAACACTGTTTAGCCGCGTGAAAAAACAGACTACAAATGGAAACAAATGCTTGTCCTGTTACCGACAGATTCTGCATTCGTATGCAGATCTCTGTTTATGGAGATTAGATAAACAGTCCAAAACCCAAAGATATTTAATCTACAAGTATATAACAAATACTAATTTTCACATTTGGGAAGCTGGAACCAGTGAGAGCTTGGGCTTTTCGGTTTGACAAGACTTAAATGAATTATCCAAGTAGTTAAATTTGACGATCGACAAATCCTTAAATTAACTAATCGTTCCAGCATGATATCTTTGAAACAAATTCACTATAAATCTTTTTTTTTTTTTTAAGTTGATTGTCCTTGAATGTGTTTTCTTGCAAAAAAAAGGAACTCTGTTTTAGAAAAGAAAGTGCCCCAGGAGGACACGTCCAGATTGAAAAGTCAGAGTGTGGAACGGTTCAGAGTGCAAACAGAACGACAGATAGGTACAGGGTGAAATTAGATTGGAAGCGTCAATTCATTTGTATGATAGAACGCTCTCCTGGATTGTCAGGATGTCACCTGTTAGATGACCCCCATGAAAAGGATCGACTGGGCTGGTTCTCTTTTCTATTAACGACTGGGTCATGTGCCATTGCGTTACCAGTATAATGTACCTGCTTTTACACTTTTTAGCTCTCTCAGGCAGGTTGTTTTGTGAATAGAAAGGCCTCACGTGCTCATGAAACATTCATGTTGTTTATAAGCCTGGCATTCAGAAGTGCTGATCTGTGTTCATTGACAGCTGCCAAACACATTAGTCACTATGCCAAGTCACAATCAGGCCAAGAGTCATACTGTACAGTGAACTGTGTATTTAGTTAAAAGACCATGTTGATATTCTTGTTTTACAAAACAACTAACCATGATAAATAATAATAATATAATATGATTCTTGTTGACCATTTTCCAGCATTTTCTTTTACCTTTCGGGCAAAAAATAGTTTACTTTTTCTTTTATTATATCATAGAGACCAGTGATACAGTACCAAACATGTTGTTGCCGTGTTACATTTTTGTTTTGAGCAAATACAATTGCAAGCAGTGATGTTTTCTTTACATTACACACATTTAAAGGTAATTTATTGAAAGTAGGTGAACAATTTTGCATCAGGTGCTGGTTTGTTGCACAAGATAACAATTTAAGAAGACTAGTTTTTAAAAGTATAATATAAAATGGCTTGGACTAAAACACTATGTGAGTTCTTAATAGTAGTGTTCTTCTCCTGCACTGAACTTAATATTCCAATACTAGACACAGAGTCAGTTTATTTTATCATTTGGATTAATGATATTCAAAGAGTTGGCAAATATGCTGATGCAGCAAAAAGGCTTCGTCAGAGCATGAAACAGTTGTTACAGTTGGCTTAAATTATTTCTACCAAATGTTATATTTGCATAATCAACTTAAAAAGGGGGTATGTTTGTGAGAAGTTTACAGATCAGATGATTACAGTTGCTGACTCGAGGCGCTGTCCACTGTACTGTATCATCTTTGAGAAGGAGGAGGAGGAAGGTTAAACCTAAAAGTGAGTTTCTGAAATCCATAAATCCCAGCAGTAACTGTTGAGTCACTGTTGACAACTTTATCAAATCCCTGATGATTGATTACAGCCATTTGCACTATGGACCAGTAAAATCTCACTTCATGCACCTTTAAGGTACACTGCCGTAAAAGCACCTCAGGGCGATGTTAAATCTGTTATGTGTGTGATTGGGGCACATCCAGCTTCTGCTGTTTCCCTTCGCTTCTCTCGGTCTCACCTTCTGCAGCAGTGACTGTGATGACCGTTGTTGAAGGGCACATTCGATAAGTTTATAAGAAAGTATCATCAATTGGCAGTCAGCTCCAACATCTGACAACTCAGGTGAGAACTCCCTTTAAAATAATAGTTTGTCCTTCAAAAAATAACGCCAAAGGCAGAGATATATTTCATTCTATTCCAGAGGCAAAAACTGCACCCTTCATAAAACAGCACTTTCTTCTGTGTCCCTCTTTGAAACATCTATTTTTCTTTTGGGTCTAATGGGTCTAGTTGGAACTCCTAATTGGCAGTCATTCTACCCGCTGTCCTTTGAGCTGCAGGTGCTGTAGGGGGGATTTGAAGCAGTCTAACCAGCTTTGAAGTCGTCAAAAGTGAATTCTCTCTCCACTGCTGTGGCAGCAGAAACAGCAGTGACCAGATGGGATCATAATTGTACGAGAGAGGTATAAATGGAGCCAGTGTCATAAGTCTACAGCACTGTGTTGCTCGTCCACGGGACGGGCTTCTCGTTATTACGGCGGCTAAAATGGAGCCAATACATCCACAAAGACCTACCAAGTTCACTCCGCCGCTATTCCATATGGACCTTCATTCCTTTGCTGTGTCAGAGCACCTGATGTTCAGAGAGAGGAGGCCTTTCATGTCTTCCCTTCCCATTTCCTTTAAACAAACTCAAACTGTTAATTGCTTCTTTTTGAAGCTCCTCTGGACCACATTCACATATTCCAACAGTACATTTCTCTTAACCTTCGAGATTCTCTCTGCACAAATCTCCAAAATGATGTGATAATTTAATGTGTAAAGGTGAGATCAGGGCATAAATGAGCATTTTTGGCTTTTATGTAAAATGTGTTGAATCATCAAGGATTATAAAATTAGTTTATTGGATTTTCTCTTTACATTTCTGTTACGTCCCAAAAGTGTCCAGGGGAGGGGGACGCAAACAATGTAAAATAACCCGGGAGATCTGGACGAACGGCAAAATAAGGGTATTTAATGATGGACAACTCTCAACTGAAAACAATCTCCAAAAGGAAGACGATTATGGCTCCTTTGCACCTGGCTCCATTCCGGTCTCCCACTCCTCACGGCTGCACCCAACCCGTCTCTGGTCACTCTGGCTTCCACTGAAGCCCCTCCTCACTCTGGCTTGGCACAGCCCTTTAACCCCATACTGATGAGCTGATTAGCTGCAGCTGCAGGAGTGACATCACCAACACACCTGGCGAGAATCACACACACACACACAACACAGCAAAAACAAGGCACGTAACAATTTCACAAACAGTCTACATAGATTCAAACACATCGGTGCTGCCCTCTGTAAAATGTGTTTTTTTCTACTTTCTATACCATTTTTGTCTCTTAAGTGGTCCAATAGGAATCTTTTTCATACTGTATACCATTAAAAATAATTCATCGGAATATATAAAAACATGCAGACAGCATTCAATGAAAAGGCACACTGTCTGGTATCCGCGACACACATTTCCAGTACTCGAGAGCAAAAATATGCTCAGAATTACTGTCATCACCAAGGGTCAATGTGCAAACAAAGCATAGATCCAGCTGAAACTGTTCTGTTTAATGCTCTCAACAGAAACTCTCACATTTCTCCGCACTCTGCAAGATGAATCCATTGACCCTCTCTCTGTGGCTCCTGCAGGAGTAGGTCTTAGAGTCTGAGAAACAAAAGCCGAGGCATACATGGCGGTTCAGCAGATAGGATTAGGCTGTAAGTCTTCAAAGAAGTCCCTCTTCGCCCAAAGCTGCTCACTTCAGTAATGTCAATGCTGTTGATTTTTTCCTATATTTGCCTCTTTCTTTCTCTCTCTATCACCTGCCAGTCAGTGTGGAGGGCAAAAAAATAATTTGAAGACAACACTTGAGTGAAAACACATTGACAAGGGCATGTTTACCGATGGGGTGTTTAATGCCGGCCCTGAGAGTGGGCCACGCTTTAATGCAGCATCTTCGCCCGAGGCCAGGCCAGGGGACCCTCATCCTGACAGTGTGCCCCTCCTCTTTGCCTGCAAAATATATTTCTTCTCCATTTCATTTCATTTGGATGTTAATGCTGGAAATCTACCTCTCTCTCCCTTCACCCTCTCACGCACACATACGGTAACATAATCGGGACCTTTTTTTTTTATTTGGAATGCCCTGCTGTCGTTATGAAGTGTTAAAAGAGCTGTTGCCATTCAATTGGTCAAATGTACAAATTAAATGTATTTATTTATTATAAGGTTTTTAAGAGAAGTTATACATGTATCATTATACTGGTGTCTGTCTAAAGAGCAGAAAGATCAATACAAGTGTAATAGATCGCTATGTGGGAACAGATTTGTTTTTGCATGTGTTCGGAAATGAATCAAGTTACAGTAAGTGACTCACTCTCAGTGCAGTCTGGCAGTTTCCAGTTAGTCCAAAGAGCTGTCAAGCATGGAGAATTGAATGCAATGCAGCTGACAAGTAATTAATATCAATTACTGGAGGAAAGTCTGTGAATGTGACTTCACCAGACGATTGTAGTTTCCACATCCATACGTTGGAGAACCACACAGCCTTGATCAAAAAAAAAGAATAAAAAAAAAAAAAAAAAGAAATATATATAATCGAGTCCAATGCACTGTATTTCACACTCCACTAAAAAGCGGGATTTAACAGTCTCGAAGCCAGCACAAAAAGCCATCACACGGTTGCCACTGCTATTGCTCTCCTCATAATTGCACAGGCAGACTTTTCTCTCTCACAGTGAATGGCGAGAGTGACTGGCTTTGTGCACACCGTCTGATAATGGCAACAAAGGGAGGGAAGCAGCCGAGTGAACAAAGCATTATGTAATCAATACCGCTGGTCAGACGGAACAGAGAGAGGTGTTGATCTGTTGACTGAAGTACTGTTTACAAAGATTTTCTTTTCTCACGCTGCAGATGTCAAAGGAAAAACCAGGCCAAGAGGCAAATTAGTGTCACTTCCGTATTACCAAGAAGTGAGAGGTATATTCCAAAGAAAACCAAGAGCTGATTGTACAGACCTTTTGAAGGTGCAGGGGCAACGATCCATGCCAGGGCAGAGCAAGGTCAAGACCAAGCTTGCTTATCACTGTAAATTAAAACTGTCGTCTTGAACAATGGGCGGATGATTTCAATTAAATTGTGTGGTGCATGTAGGCAAGATCCCAGGAGTGACTGAAGCACAACCTTTCACATTATGTGACTGTAGTGTGACTAAAACCTCTGATGTTCCTCCAGGTCGAGCTGAGCCATGAGATACAGTTTTAATCATGTAGTGTTTAATCAAATTGTATCACTGCTGCTTTAAAATGATGGTATTGCAAATCGACATTACAAATATCTTAAATAGTTTGTATTATTCCTCAATATCTGTTAAAAGGCAGTTGTCCATTTCACATCAGGGGTGGATATCGGTTATTGTGTTTATGTCCTTGGCATTACTGGAACAATAACAAATTTGTGATGAATGATATTCTATTTTAACTGGTATGAAATCTCAATGTAATACTGATGATTATACGCAAACTAGAACATCAGCGAGAATAGACATTAGCTAAATGGATTTTAAAACAAGTGTTGCATTATTACATTGGAATCGTATATTTTGTGTTTCCATTATAACTACAGTTAAATAATGAGCTTAAAGTTCAACGGCTTCGATCTAAAATCTGATTGGTTTATTCTTGAACATACCGTCAAAGAGCTCCTCAGTAATTCAGTAACAGTCTTAATACTTTGTTGACATTACATTATTCATTTATGTGATTAATACTGATATTTTGTGTCACCCTTGCTATGAGGGATAAATCTATATTGACATACAGGGATTCAGAAAATGTGTCAACATAATTTATTTTTTTATGCCGGAAGTTATAATGTGGTTCGCAAACATTTGGAGAAGGAAGTCAAAATTGGATTGCTGAATTTAAAATGTTGTCATGTGGGCACATATTTGGGGGATAAAATTAATATTTGATGAACAACTTCAATGGAACAATATTAGCTTTGGACTGTAATAGTTTATTACTTGGAGTTAGGATGTGTTAAATTAAAGATGTGTTTTGTGTGATTTCCATGAAATACATCATACAGACATCCTTATTTTCTTAACTGAGGATTTGTACCTTTAACTTTTGATTGACTTAATTAATGAACATTTTTGAGACAAACAATGTGTGTGAAATTGTTACTGGTGGTACCTACGAGTTGAGATCTGACGGTTTGATCTGACCGGTTGACCTTTGTTCAAAAAGTGGCAGCTGTCACTCTGTCCAACCATCAGTAACAACTTGACCTTCACAAGATGTCTGTTGTTTAACCACCAGCTATCAGCTGCAGAGGGCTTTTATTCTGAAGCGGTCTTCTATTTTCCTTTTTTATTAACAATAAATTAAAAACATGAATGCATCCAAAGGAATTCTGCTGTGGCATTTCCAATTCCTCAGAGTTTAAACTACTGTAAAGGTGATTGGTTTGTTTTCACCATTAGGTCCACTGTGTTTGGAGACGCCAATGCATTGTCAGCTGGCCTAATTAAAGCGATTTCACGGTTGCCACACATTGAGGGATTTTAATCTGAAATGCTCCACTGTGCTTATGCAAACACTCAAAATCAAAACCATATCCCTTAAAATTAGCTGCGTTTGGTTTTCACCCCCAAGTTTGAAAGCCTTGCCTTAGGTAAACTGATGTGCCACCCTCTAGTGGAGCTGAACGCTAGCATTTATTCTTCATAATCACATTTAGTTAAAACCTAATTGGCAGAGGCAAGAAGGGAGAAATTGAGGGACAACACAAGCTACAACAAATATAATTAGATCAATGCAGGCAAAATTAGTTTGGGCTTTCAGAAACACAATTAAATAGGATGGACAGGGTGAAGAAAAAGCATTACAAAAAGTTAGATAAACAACTGTGTTCCACCTTTATATTTTATAGAATAATATGCTACATGCCAAAAAAAGGAGCCTCTCCCATGAAGTATTGCACTTCGGGCTCCTTCCCTCCCATTAGAGTGTAGCACATCAGTTAACCTGCATACATATTCATATCCCATCATGAAGCAGATCCATGACTGGGTGCAGCTCTGCACTCTGTGCAGCACAAAAAACAGAGTTCCTCCATGAGAGAGACAGAGAGGTCTCACACCCTGCAGCTACCACCCGAACTCAATAGAAAGAGGACTCATTTTAAGATATCCCTGCCTTCTGATGGGTGTCACCTTTGTCTCTCTGTGACACCGCCAAGGCCCTTTTTAATGAAAGCAGACAACTTGTTCTGCTCAGCAAGCCCTTTGATATTGTCCACGAGAGTATAATACAATAGCTTGATGTTAATTGTTGCTAATAAATCCACCTTTATCCCCCCCTTCCTCCTCAGTCTGCCGTCCAAGCCTGATCTGTGCCTGGAACACCTTGGATCGCTGCCAGGGAGCAAGAGACGCAGCGGTGTAATGAAAAAGCACAGTAGCAGACACACACACACACACACACACACTCATGTTAATTATTTGTTTATTAAATATGCATCCAGCTCCCGGGGCAATAACAGATAATTTCCACAAAACTTCTGCAGTAGTTATATTCCGCACTGGTTGGATGTCCACATTTGTTACAGACTCTTGGTGGAAGTTGGTGTCTTTTCTTGTTTTGTGGGCCAGCCTAATCCCAATTATGACTGTCCACACATCGCACTGGAGACAAGACACACGCCCTCTCTCCCTGTCTGTCTGCTCCACAAATAGCTCTGTTTTGTATTGCCCAAGTCTTTAATCACCCACTAGAGCTCAGATCAAGGGTTTTACAAGGATGATTATGAAAGTTGGTGAGCATAAGTACTCCTAAGATGACAAGAGATAAAGTCCCTGATCCTCTACTGTAGCGCAACAAGGCTATTAAATGTGTTTCTAATATCTGTTGGTGTCTGCAAATGATCAACAAATATGAATAAGTGAATGAGTGAAAGTGTGTTGCAGTCCATAAATATTGTTGTCCTTCAGCGTTTGGCGCTGGAGTCAAATGAAGAGAGTGCACAATCACTGATTGGACAGTTTGCTACCATTTAAGGAGCTTACAAGATTCAGATGGACATCTGTTTAAAGCCTGAGATCTGTATCATGTGCTGACATTAAAAGCTATACTTGATACGTAGATAATGAATAATGAGCTTACTTATTATCAGGGCCTTACATCCTAAGGAACTTTCCAATAAAACCCTCTAAACAACGTTCTGCATGGTTTTAAGTTTAACTGTTAACGCTTTTCCATTAGCAAAAATGTTCAAAGCCAAACACTTATGTCGCTTTCTGAAACAGGCAAAGTCTTCCTCCGTCTTCTGAAGCGATTGGTAGATGCGCCCAGTTGTGAAAATGGACAAGGTTTCAGATTCTTCTCGTGCCCAAATATTTACTTGTATCTAGCACACACTTGTTCCAGATCTTTGTTACTTGTTTGCAAACACTTCCTGAGCGCTTCCTGCAACAGCTTCACAGTTAAACATCTTAAAGCCGGAGATCAAAATCAAATGTGACCAAATTGCTGTCAGGAGCCAAACAAATAGAAGTAATGATGCATTGAGGGGGCCTTGGTAAACAGTGAAGCTGCTGCAGGAAATTACATGCATTTCTTCACACTTAAGTGCTCCACTTCAAGCGTGACAAGAGTTGATTTAATAGTAGACAGCGTAACAAGTGCTTTTAATTAAGGCCCAATGTTCACCTGGACATATTGTGCTGTAGAGCCTCAATCCCTTAAGGTTTTGTGTGCATAAGCTACCAAATTAAAAGTAAAAATCTAAATCTGTCTTTTAATATTCCTCCCAAAAAAATCTCACAGTAACTCATGGAAGCTACAAAACACAGCTTTTCATCCTGACTCCAAGAACAGTTTGTGCTATACAGGTATGAACATCTCAGCGGATGATGACACGTTGCACAAATCAGTTTATTTCAGATAGAGACCTTGAGTTCACAGCAGACCATGATGTCACCCTCAGAGGTTGAGCCTTTCAAATGTCAATACTGGGTGTGAATTCAGTCTCTTGATTCACAGGTCACATAATAATACACTGCAACACAGTACATGTTTGAGATACAACCAGTATAGACTCCACCAGAAAACTTTGTATGAGAATCCCTCAATTGTATTCACCCACACAGTCCACCACCTTCAAATGGACACCCTGTGGGGTTTGTATTTTCTACTGTCAGATGCTGCCTACGGTTACTGTTTGCCCTGCGTCTTAGATGATCGTACACCACAGACCTTCATGCAGTTCTTTGTCACAGTGTGATCGAAGAAAAATATTTGAGATCTCTCACACATTCGTCTTTCAGCTTGTGTTTTTCTTCTTTCTTTTATTTTTGCTGTCCATCCCTCTCCAATAACTCCCTATTTTTTGTGAAGCTCAAACAACCTGAGACTGAGTGCCTGGAGCACTAACTCTTCTGGAGTCAGGCCAGCATAAGGGTGAGAGACAGAGAGAAAGGGAGGAGGAGACAGGGAGGCAAAGAGATGAAGACAGAGAGAGATTGTTTATGGTTTATTCCCCTGTAGATGAGTAATTGGGACTGAACCAACATGTTTAGTCATTGCCCACCCTAGCTTTGCAGTGCCTCCTAGTGTAGACAAAAAGACTGCTAAACAGAAAGACAGACAAAGACGATAGTTTAAGATTTTTGAATTTGGGTGGAACTTAACATAAAACCTGCAATAATTTTGATGAATTAAATTATTTGGTGTATATGGACAACCCACACAATTTGTCTGCTTTTCATGGTGTGTTTTCCTTACTTTCAATTAAGGGACATCTTAAAGTTACTGCATACAACAGTAGTTCAGACACTATTTGACCATCATGCACAAGCCCAGCCAAACTGTTTTCCGATGGCTGTCGCCATCTTGGTTTTGACTCTCGCCAAAGGAGTCGCCCCCTGATGGACATTGGGAAGAATGCAAGTGTACGGCTTCACTTCTCAAACCAGGAAGTTGACGCCTGAATAGTGGCCGAACTCACTAATGCTGTTGTGGCTGAATGGAAGCAAATTCCTGCAGCTCGGTTCCAACATCTTGTGGAAAGTTTTCACACAGGAGAGGAGGATTTTACAACAACATATCATGGTTTTTAAATTACATATGAGTGTAGGACTAATTGTTGGGTAATGATTCCATACGTGTTTGGGGTTTCCCTTTACTTTGGGCAATATAATGTTGCTAAATAATGACATGATAAACAACATGCATTTCCTTATGTACAGAGGTGCATGTAGGTTTGGGGTATTCTTAGATGCACCACTTTTACAAAGTATTGGCCCATTTCTAAATCAATTCCCTCTAATTGTTGTTGCTTGACTTAATGGCGCATACCCAATTTCAGTAATTTGTCTTTGGTTAATTACAGTTATTTTAACTTAATAAAATTATGTATAATTTGCTTTAAACTTACCTTTAATTTGGCTCATTTGAAATGCCATGATGTTTTATGTGTAAACTGCAACAATATCTAACAACGGGGGAAACTCATTTATTCAGTTTCTGAATTAGACCTAGACCTGAGTGTGGGAAGGCAACATCTCTCTCTGGTACAGGATGAGCTGTTGCTTAAGGCAAACAGAATATCAGGTTGTCTGAGCTCAAGAAAAACAGGGATGGTATTAAAAAGGTGTAAGAACAAAGATAGAGGAATGTTTGTGAGACGCCCAAATATTTTTCTCACTCATGCTGCGACAACAAGCTGCATGAGGGTCAGCGGTGTGACAACTTCTAAAGCAGAGGGCAAACAGAAACTCAGGGCAACCTTGGATAGTGTCTGGTAGAAGAAAAACAAAACCACAGGGTTTCTGTTTGAAGTTTGAAGGAAAGGTGGGATAACATTCGGCAGAAAAATATAATAGAATTGATTTATTTTTTGGAGAGAGTTTTGCTCAAACGTGGGCAGACGAAAATAAAAAATACTCTGCCGTGAATATTCTGCTACAAAACTGTTACTATATAGTTTATGTCCGGAAGATGTCCATTCCACACAACATGGCTGGTTTATACCTTTATTCAAGGTCTGAATGCTCAGAAATATAACCTCACACCACATAATATTTGTGTTTTGTGAGACGTACTCACCTGTTCAAACTGGCATACTCTTTGTAACTGTAACTGGATCCTGTGCACTTCACCTGTTTTTATGTTGATGTTTTATGTTGATGTTCTGTTTTAATGTTGTTTCTATCTTTCATGCTTTTATCTTTTATCCTGTATTTTTATTGTAAGGTGACCTTGGGTGACTTGAAAGGCGCCTCCAAATAAAATGTATTATTATTATTATTATTATTAAAGTCAACAGTTTGAAAATATATATTGACATGCAAATTAATTCCACAAAAAAAGGCCTTTATGCCAGGTCCAAACGGAGAAGATGTGAGTATATTAACAGTTAGCAGGATTTTAAACGTGAAGAGCAGTATTACATAGGCTATGAACATTTTGTTGTTTTATGTCCTGGTTCATTGGTCTCCCTAAAGTCTGGGCAAATGACCTAACTTTTGTCTTTAATAAAAATGTTAAAAGAAAGTGTTAGGATCCTGGTCTGCTCCTTGTGTGTGCTTCCCTGTTTGTTACCCTTCTGCCTATTTTGTTTGTGGTCCATGTGCTGATGTTTTGTTTTGTACCAGCCTACAGCTTTCACCTCCATTTGCCACCCACTAACACGCCTTCCTCGTTTGGCCCATCTGAGGCTGGTTCCAGCAATCACCCCCAGCTGTCTTAAGCTCCACGGCTTCCCTGTCCGGTGTCAGTTTGTTCCGGTTCCATGCAAGTTGTAACACTGCATTGTTTTGAAGAAGAGCTCGGTTGAGTTGCCCTCCCGACTCCGGAAAGGAAGTCAAGAGACTTTGTTTTTTTCTATCGGACGATTCAGGTTGTAGTTCTGTTTGTTTGCTTACAGTTTCTTTCCTGCATGATCCAAGTAATAAAGTTCTTGGTGACTTGAAATCGCTGTGTGAACTGTGCATTTGGGTCCTATATGCCACACCCACCTTAACAGAAAGTCTGTATTAAAAACTAGGTATGTGGAGAAAGACCTGGGTATTTACAAGGTGCTTAAGCTCTAATGCACAAGACACACTTGAATTGCAATCTTGACCAATTCCAGGAAGCAAAAGTTGGGGTATCTGTCTGATTCAATGTGTTAACTTTGTATCTACTTAGTCTCTCAACTTTGTAAAAGTGCAATACTAAATTACTGGAGAAGTCTACCTCTAGTACAGACACCAATTGTCACTGCAATTGTGTAATTTGTCAACAAACAAAAAAATTTGAAAAAAATGAGAAGTTAGATGATACTATAGCCATATATAATGTGTTTAGAGGACATTTATTGAATACAGTTGCACTCAAAATGATTCAACCCCTATTACAAATTATGGTTATTAGCATTTACAAACCTTCAGCTGTTTTCAATTAACAATTCAAACAAGGACAATGTAAATAGCTCAACACAACTCATGTTACATGTGGTTTCTCCAAATTCAACACAAAATGCAAACCTTTGAAAATTCTGCAGTCTCATAATGATTCAACCGCCATTAATAGAATCCCTCATAAGAGCACCCATTTGCAAAGCAGGTGTTTCAAGCACATCTGATGCAATTAATCAAGGGCCACATTAATTGAATTAGGCTTGTGCTTGAGATGGAAAACATCAAATACCGGGATTGGCAGGAAAACTTGATTGCATCTTAGAAACGTGGGAAAGTCAAAAGAATTGTCAAAGTTAAGTGAAGAGATAATTGCCTTGCACAAACAAAAGGATACAGAAGATTACAAAGGCACTGAATGTTCCTCGAGATACCGTTGGAAGTTCAAAGTGACAGTGAGGAGGCAAGTGGCAATAAACCCTTGTGTGACTGCAAAGGACCCACAGCAAGACTGAGGTTTCAGTTTCCACTGTAAGTAGCATACTAAACACTGAAGGTCTCCAATACACAAACTCCAAGACGTACCCCTATACTGACGCACAAGTAAAGTTGGCTCCAATTGGCTTGAAGCCATATTAATAAGCCACAGACGTTTTGGAGCGATGAAACAAAACTAACTTTTCGGTTCAATGGATCAGCAGTCTGTCTATAGGAGGAGATGGATTCAATCAAGTATCAGAAAATCCTGGCAGAAAACTTCATGCCGTCTATGAGGAAGCTGAAGCGTGGGCACCAGTGTAACTTCCAACAAGACAATGATCCCGAGCATACCTCAAAGTCCACTAAGGCTTGGTTTCAGAAAGAGTCCTGGATGATTCTAGAGTGGCGTCAGTCACCTGACTTGAACCCCATAGTAAATCTCTGGTGAGATTTAAAGAAGGCGGTTGCAGCCCACAAATCCAAGAATATCAGAGAGGTGGACGCCATTGCCCATAAAGAATGGTTAATGGTTATGATTCCTCAGGAACGCTGCCAGAACCTGGTGTCTGACTATATGCATAATTTTTGCATCAGGTCAAAACAGCAAAAGGGTGCTCTATAAGTACTAAAGATGCTTGTCATGAAGGGGTTGAATACTGTTGAGACTGCAGTTATCATTAATAGGTGCATTTTGTGTTGAATTTGTAGAAATCTCTTTTTAAGTTGTTTGAGTTGTTTATTGAAAACAGCTGTAAGTGTCTATATTTTGCAAATAAACCTACATTGCAATGGGGGTTGAATAATGGTCAGTGCAACTGTATGATGCTTTCTCTACTGTAAAAAGGTAAGATAACGTGTAAGGCTTTTAAATTAAAAACAAGATTAGAGCTGGACTGTTACATGGCACATCTGCCACTTTATATAGTGATATGTATGTCAGACTTTAAGTGATTCCAACTAAATATGATCAATGATGAGACTTTGTCAAAGGAAGGTTGAGTTTGTGGTATAACAAGGTTAAACAACCAATACATTTCAATCTTCTTCCAAATTTAGACACTATTGGGACGGAGCTGGCAGTCAGCCTTGAGACCCTGCAGTAGAACTTTCAACCTGGGAATGTGGTTCAGCGCACATTTCTCCGGTTGACCTCATGAAGAAGTTAAGCTTTACAGATGCAGAAAGTCTGATACTGAACATCCCTGACGTTTTGTTTGGATTCAGGATGAAACTATAGCACTAAACTTGCTATTTATTATAATTCAGATTCTGTTCTTTTGACAAATAAATCTTATTTTTTGCTTTGTGTTTTAAGATTATAGCAACGAACAACATCACACATATCTTTGTTTTTAAAAATTTGCATACATGTAGTATACTTTTCGTTCAGAGCTTTGATTTATGTGACCATCTGAACATTATTGGAAATCAATTTCTACGAGGGAGGGAAAAGAAACAACGTATCCTCCTTGAAATTAGCAATGAATTATTTTAATTAAGGTGGAGCAATTATTCCCATTTATTTGATTGGCAGCTTCTCATTAAACAGCACTTAGGACAAACCATTTCATCTGCACTAGAAAGATCTTTCCTTCTTTCTTTCTGCACGCAGCAGCTTTTTCATTCCCGTAAGTGATCACAGAATGCAGTCATTCACTGAGACGAGGCAGAGCCACTCTCGGACAAACTACACCACAACCTCTTACCTCTGCGTGTAATTATGCCTCTGGACATGCAACACATTCACTTAGCTAAATTAAAGAAGGGCAGAGACAAATTGTGCCATTGTACTCCTATTGTCTTGTCAGCTGGAAGTTGAAAATTATACATTTTCTTGTACACAATACTCTAAATTATGTTCAAGGGTAAAGTGTCTGTTTTCCTTTGGGTCTGCTGTTGCATGTTTCCAGACTCTTGACGTCAGCTAATCCCCTTCTCTGTTCAAGACACTGTTAACACAAGAATGAACCAAGAGGCATTTCTGTCTCTTCCAAAAGCTGGATTACAGTAACAAGAAGATTACCCTTCCAACAACTCCGACAAGCGCGAGAATAAAGCTATCACAATGCCTCTCAATGTGTGGTGATTAATAGTATTCTCTCCTCGTCTGGTATTAATACAGTCTTGTGGTTTACATGCCCAAATAACAAAGAATCCCTGTAGTGCAAATTAAGGTTAACACTCAGAATACAGTTTTGTTTTGTTTCACGGAAACCTCTGGACAATTATTTGTTTTCCATCTAATTTCACTATCTGCTTGGAATGAGGATTGGGTATTAAACAAACACAGACCTTTTACGTAACACAACTGTTGTGTGTTTCTTCAGCGTGGTGCTATTAATGATGTGATAGAGGACTGGGCACACAGAGGTAGCTTGTCTGTCTGATAAACCCCAGGCTGAAGCCCTCTAAGGTGGTGAGAGTGATCGGCTGCTGCTTTCTTCCTCCAGCCACTCATAAATCAAATAATTACACTGCAGTTCTTGAGGGAAGAGAAAAGTTTTCCCATTAACCGGCACTCATTAACCCACTTCCAAAATGTGCATTTGACGAACTTCAGGGTGCTGCGCGGTTATTTCCTTCTTGCAGGGCCTTTTAAAATGGCCTATACGCATTAACATGCATAACACAATATTCTGTTAACTCTGAGCAGTAAGAGATCATTTTGTTATAAATATTTTATGATGTACATCAATTAACCTTGAACTGTCTGCGAGCGGCAGACAAACGGTCCCTGGTGGATGTGTCAGAGGAAGCTCTGTCAAGTCCAGCAAACACTGTGTTGCTGTGATTGACAGCATTTTAAGAGCTGCTTTTGAAGGATGGATCCCACTCTTCCTCTGCAGACAAGCCAAATGTTGCTCATTTTATAGATGTCTGCGGTCTGTAATCCAGTCTGTAGAGGATTTTACCGAAGCATTAAAGTGATTGGGAGTCAGGGTGAAGGATCTGTCATATCATAATGATGATTGGTGCTCAGTGGCAGTGTTAGTTTGCCATCTATGTTTTGCCTTTGTGCATGTGATGCGTCCTCAAGTGAAAGCACTTCTGCATGTTGAAATAACCCTGATATTAAAATGAGATCTATAAAATCCTGAGGCCAAAAGAGTTGAGGCACTTAATCTTTCATCCTCATTTGAAAGACATTCCTAAGGAAAGCCAGAGGGTACGAAGCGCATGAAGTGGTCGCGTGTCGTCTAACTCCTCAATTTCAAAGATGAATATCACGCTGGGACAAAGCCCCCGTCTCTGCCCTGCCATCACAGGACTGTCACAGATGACAGAAGGAATACTTTGGTCCTGTGCGACATGACACAAGGACAGGACAGGTGGGTGTCTCTGATCACATCACACTGCTGATTACTGAGGAAGGCAGAGGGATGAGAGCAAAGCCAAGGGGCCTATTGATCACACAGATGCATTATGGGATGGTAAGAGCAAGCAGGGGCAGTAAAGTGCCTTAACCTGCAGTTACGTACAGGCAGCGCAGCCTCATTCCTCACAAAAGCTGCTCCTCTAACTATATGTATTACCTAAAATATGAAAGCCAAAATGTTGTCACTTTTAGTACGTATTACTTTTTGGAATCTGATCTAGTTTTAGTCAAAGTTTCTTTAGAAACATATTTTAGTCATTTGAATATTGCTCGTTGCAGCAAAAATACATTTTCTAGTTCAATCGAGAGATACCAGTTAGATAAAGAAAGTAATTGAAGGCCGACTGCCCTGAGAAGCAACAAGATAAATCCCCCCGTGGAGTCCAGACCTGGTGGTGGTGATGATGATGATGATGGCTGATGAGGCTGATAGAATGATGAGTTGATGGAGGGGAGCGTAACAGCAAAATGAATGAACTGAAGGTAGAGACAATCCTATTAAAAGAGACGGCAGCAAGATAATAGGCTAACGATATAATTGTTTCATTGTGCTTATTTGATAGAGGAGACCAGCTGATCTACCAGCTGGTGTCGTGATTGACAGCCCGAAACAATGACAGCAAGTAAATAATGAGTGAGCATGCGTGAGAAGTGATTGGCAGATGTATGAGAAATAAATTAGGGGCTTGCAAGAGTATGTTAGTTTTCCAACTGAACTTACGCTAGAGCTTTGTTCGTGTCAGTGAATTTGTAGTCTCATTTTCATGGCACATCTTTTGTTCTCTGAGAACTGTGAAGCTACAACTCTTGCTATCTGAAATATGCTACTCCTTGGTAACTTATTTCCCTAACTGTTGCTATTTTAACCGTTTCTCACTTGGCCTTATGGACCCCATTTGTATTCTCCACTGTGGAGCAGCCTGATCATTGAAAAGCCGGATCCACTCACTTGTTCAGATAAAATATAATTAAATGCCTGACTTTAGTTTGAGACAAGCAGTGAAAACATTAGACAACATTAAAGCAATAATATTCCTCAAGCAAATGGAATATTTTGAAGTTTGACAGCCCACATTAATCCTGCTCTCATTCCTATAGCCTGAACACAAAAATAGCGTTAAGTGGAAGTATAAGGTTAAAGGAATACATTTTGGAAAGTACACATATTTGCATTTTACCTGAAAGAGAGATGAGAAGATTAATAGCACTTTTTCACATCTACATGGTGAATATGAACCGGCAGCAGGTTACCTTAGAGCAGCACAAAGAAACAGCTGGAGCAGCTTTCTCTCAATGAAAATGCAGCTGCTTCATCTGAAAGTGAGTGGGTTGAGTTGAACATGTAAAAATAATATAAATATTTTGTGATTTATAAAGCGGGAACCAAAGAAAAAAAAAACACCAAACAGCTGGTTTATTATGATTACAAAACTTTGTTCGCTGCAGTTTCACCGAGCCAACGAAGGTCCGGACAGAAGAACGCCGTATTCTTGGCAAGAAGAAATGAACAGAAGAGAGACTACGGGAAGTGATATTTCTTAAATCCTTGAACCCTTTCCAATAACACTGAATTCATGTGACCTTTTCTGGGAATAGTTTGCCGGACGTAGACTAAGCACAAAATCACAAAAAAGGCCATGCTGACAGACAGACTGGACAAATCCAAATGAGTGCCAAATTTTATAGTGCCTTATGGAGTGTGAAAGGTTAACAGGGGATGGAGCGAGTTGAAATACATTCAGTGTTTCACTCGTATAGCACTTTTATTTCTGCATTTCACAGTCTCAAACATTAACGCTAACTTACCATATACGTCTGCAGATCTATTTTGATTATTAAAGACTTATTATATGTTTTCCTCAGATTACTTAATGATTGATTAAATTAATATCATGATATTTCACAAGCAGCAGTATCACGTCCCACTAAACCCTGTGCCTCTCATCTCCACCTGCCTCCTCCAATGGGAAGTGGCCGTGGTCCTACATCCTGTTTTCCTCGTGGTGAAATCAGGGAGCCGGTCCAGATGGTGGCTCCATTAGTCAAAGCAGTAGAGCCACCCTGGCAAAGTAAATTCCCATGTCACGTGCCCAATAATGGATATGGATGATTTGCAAGCTCTCTCTCACTCATTGGCTCTCATAGAACCAGGAATACTCCTCTAATTGTCAGTGAAAGATGGAAACTGGCTGCAGCTCAGTTTTTGAGTATTTCCCTGAGCTCCAAACTAACCTCCTCAGCCCCTGGAAATCGGGGTTAATACCATTGTGCTGATCTAGACAGCTTACAGTGCCACAATCTATTCCTGTAATAGCACGATTGACAAGTAGTTTATTTCCAAGACTACAAACCTCAGCTGTATGCCAGTGTTAAGCTGGAATCTTCCATTTATCAGAAAAATATTGATCTTAAATGATCCATTTATTTAATGCCAAAATAATTCACAAAAAAACTAAATGTGAGTAAAGGTAAAGTGAAATGGGTCATATCAGTTAAGCTAAACTTTGAGCATTTACTGTAAAATTTGGATTGCAAGGCAAACGTTTATAAGCCGCTAAATCTACTACATAATAGAACTGCAGCTAGCGCTTGCGCTCGCGATTTCCCTCGGCGTCAGACCTGTTTTCCATCGCGCCTCCACGGGTGAGCGTGGTGACATCGTCGGTGGGTGCCGGTAGAGAGCAAGCGAGAGGGGTGAGAGGTGCCCGCTGGGCGGGGAGGACAGCATGGAGTTTGGCTGATGCTGCTGAGAGGACCCTGTTTTACAGTGAGATCACTCATGAAGGGGATTTGGGAATATTTCACCTGAATGTTCTATCGTATGTCTCTGCAACTGCTGCTAAATTAAGAATTGGAAAAATCCACAGGTCAAAGTTGAGGAAAAATGTAACAGCTTATAATTCAAACTTTACGGTATATTGTTTAACTGGAACTGAGCGACTTATGCAGTATGTGTATAATCTATTTTTACGTTCCCGTCATGAGGCTGCTTGCACAGGCGTTATAATCAACTTCATAAAGAGGCACACTGGGCACACTGTATTTAATTTCATTCAGTTGATTTTGTATATCTCAAAATTACAAATTTCAAATTTACCTCAAAGGGCTTTACAATCTGTACACATACAACATCCTTTATCCCGGCTCAGGAAAAACTACCCCCAAAAAACTATTAACGGGGAGAAAAAGAAGGAAGAAACCCTCGGAAGAGGAGGATCCCTCTCCCTGGATGGACAGAGTGCAATAAATGTTATTTGTACAGAGTGAACAACATAACAGAGTTACAACACATTCAATGCATATTACATAAATTATTAATATAATGAGAGTAGTAGGCATGATGAAAAAGTTACCAAAAATAATAGCAACAGTGGATATAGTAAAATAACAATGCTAATACATTTGAGATGAGTGTTTAATGGCTGGCTAACCTTCCCTCTATTCACAGATTTGTGTGTAAACCAGGGTTTTTCCTGGTATTCGGGTTTCTTTCCACAAAATCCCTTTAGGCTAATTGGAAACTCTAAATTATCAATCAGAATCATGAAAGGGTTCTCACCTGGTGCTCAAGTCAAAAATTAAATACAAAAATTAAACAGCAAATAAATGTTCTATGTTTCTGCGACTCTGGTTCAATATATTTCAATTGGACATTGATTTGATTGATTTGGCCAAAGAACTGGAAGCCCTGCAGGACTGGAGAGTCAGATCCTCAGCCCTTGTCTTCCTTGGACATCTGTTGAGTCAGGTAAACGTATCGACAAGCACCCATTGTCAATATGTTGTGTATCGCTCTATTCATCTTCCCTCCTTCTATCCGCCTCCCCCTCTATGTCCCCTTCAGGCAACACAGTGGCTCGGTGGTTTGCACTGCAGCCTCACGTATATGGAGCCAAATCCAGGGCAATAGTTTGGGTCTTGAAAGTTTTGGGCTTGAAATTCAACAATGTATTCAAAATTAGTATATCAAAAGTTTTTGTGTGTTCAGTGTTGGAATTTTTGGAATTTCACGGTTTGTCCATAACAAACATGTTTGAGCATAAGGTGGCTCATAAGTCTACCTGGTACCAGAACACCTTAGGCCGGAGATCAATGATCGACTTCGTAATCGTATCATCTGATCTGCGGCCGTATGTTTTGGACACTCGGGTGAAGAGAGGAGCAGAGCTGTCAACTGATCACCACCTGGTGGTGAGTTGGATCAGATGGCGGGGGAGTCGGCCAGAGAGACCTGGCAAGCCCAAACGTGTAGTGAGGGTGAACTGGGAACGTCTGGCGGAGGATCCTGTCCGGGAGGTCTTCAACTCCCACCTCCGGAAGGACTTCTCACACATACCGAGGGAGGTTGGGGACATGGAATCCGAGTGGATCATGTTCAAAGCCTCTATTGTGGACGCGGCCGCTAGGAGCTGTGGTCAGAAGGTCATCGGTGCCTGTCGTGGCGGCAACCCGAGAACCCGGTGGTGGACACCAGGGGTGAGGGAAGCTGAAGAAGGAGGCCTTTCGGGCTTGGTTGACCCAGAGGTCTCCTAAAGCAGCTGACAGGTACAGGCAGGCCAGAAGGGCTGCAGCTGCAGTGGTCACGGATGCTCCAACTCGGGAATGGGAGGAGTTCGGGGAGGCCATGGAGAAGGACTTTCGGTTGGCCTCAAGGAGGTTCTAGCAAACCATCCGACGACTCAGGAAGGGAAAGCAGGGCCTTCCCCAGGCTGTTATCAGCGGGGGAGGGGGGCTGCTGACCCAGACGGGGGGTATTGTCGGGCGGTGGAAAAAGCACTTTGAGGAACTCCTAAACCCGGTCAACATGTCCCCTGAACAGGGGGCAGCGCCTGAAGACTTGGGGGCCTGAAGACACCCATATCCCTGGCAGAGGCCACTAAGGTAGTCAAAAAGCTCCTTGGTGGCAAGGTGCCGCTGGTGGATGAAATCCGCCCTGAGATGCTGAAGGCGCTGGACTTTGTTGGGCTGTCTTGGCTGACACGCCTCTTCAATGTTGCATGGGGGTCGGGCACAGTGCCCATGGACTGGCAGACCGGGGTGGTGGTTCCCATCTTCAAGAAGGGGGACCGGAGAGTGTGCTCGAACTATCGGGGTATCACACTACTCAGCCTCCCGGGAAAAGCTTATGCCAGGGTGCTGGAAGGGAGGCTCCGACCGTTTCTCGAACCTCGGATTCAAGAAGAACAGTGCGAGTTTCGTCCTGGTCGTGGAACAGTGGACCAGCTCTTTACCCTTGCAAGGCTACTGGAGGGGTCCTGGGAGTTTTCCCATCCAGTCTACATGTGCTTTGTAGACTTGGAGAAGGCTTTCGACCGGGTCCCTCTGGGCTTTTTGTGGGGGGTGCTGCGGGAGTATGGTGTGCCGGACCTGTTGCAATGGGCTATCCTGTCTCTGTACGCCTGCAGTAGGAGCTGTGTTCGTATTCTCGGTAGTAAGTCAGACACGTTCCCGGTGGGTCTATGGTCACGAACTTTGGGACGTGACTGAAAGAACGAGGTCTCGGATACAAGCGGCCGAAATGAGTTTCCTCCGTAGAGTGGCCGGGCTCAGCCTTAGAGATAGGGTGAGGAGCTCGGACATCAGGAAGGAGCTTGGAGTTGAGCCGCTACTCCTTCGTGTCGAAAGGAGTCAGCTGAGGTGGTTCGGGCATCTAATTAGGATGCCTCCAGGACGCCTCCCTTCAGAGGTTTTCCAGGCACGTCCAACTGGTAGGAGGCCCCGGGAAAGACCCAGGACACGCTGGAGGGATTATATCTCCCAGCTGTCCTGGGAACACCTCGGGATTCCCCAGAATGAGCTGGTAGATGTTGCGGGTGAGAGAGAAGCCTGGGTGAGCCTGCTGGACCTGCTGCCTCCGCGACCCAGATGAAAATGGATGGATGGATGCTGGAATTTTTTTTATAAAAGTTTGGAATATTATTTTCACATTGAAGTCTTTTCTTTTACTTTCCAAAGTTTTTTTCACTTTCAGATTGTATTTTTTCACACAGAGTTTTAGACTTGATCTAGCATGGGGGTGCGTTATCAGAAAACACCAAACTGGGAAGAGCTGTGAAATGTAAAACTCTCCAAATGATCTGTATTCATAATATTCATTTATAATTATCTTCAGTTGCAAATAATATAGCTCAATTGCTATTGCCATGACCTCTAACCAGCTATATTTGTCAGCCATAGCAAAAATGAAGTCCTTAGTGTATATGTTTGTTGAATATTGAGGTTGTATTCACTAAGTTTATAAGTCACACAACCAGATACCAATACCAGAGAAATTGTTGCCCATAGCAAATACCATAGATTTTCCAACAACGCAGAGCGCCGGTGACCAATAACATAACATAAATATATACTATATATATATATATATATATACTTTATATTCATGCAGCCTGGAGATTGCTCATCAGACTCAACCTCACGCAATTATGCAGGCAAGTTCAACACATTTTAAATTTAAATCAATGCTCGAGACGTCTGCCAAATATGTTGATGAAATACTTAGCAAAGATATTTCTGCTTACAGAAATGCTTGCCAGCTTTAACCCACCTCTTTTATCAAACATGCACTGCATATATACTCTGGTGTTAACCTTGAATCAGGTCTGTTCCTGCTTCTGTGTTTGCCTTATTCTCCATTTACAATTATTGCATGAATATGATTGAATTGGGTCTGTTGATTAGTTTGTTTAAATGTCAAGTTTTTTATTTATTTTTATTTTTACTCTTTGATACATTCTTTGCATAATCTTGCAATTTAAAATAATAATTGACAGCTTCTAAAATGTGTTAAGGGATAAATCACATCCAGCACCCAAACTATAAGCACTGGCGCCCCACAGGGATGTGTGCTCTCCCCACTGCTTTAGTTACATATACTTGGCAGGACTTCTCTCTGCAGACGTTTTCAATCTTTGGTCAAATGCTTGATTTATGAAGCATGACAATATGCTGTTTATTTAAGCTAAATGAACTGCATTACCATTTACGTTATTATCATTTAACAGCTAAAAATCCTGCGACCTTGCATATGTCTGATGTATTGAGGACAAGGGGCTATTAATCCCAACAGCACCTGTCGAGCTCTGGTGGAAAAAACTAAATATTTATTCTTATGGCAGTGATTACTCTACATGAATCCCCACTTTACTTTGAAAGTAATTTTATTTAGTTTTACCAGCTTTTATTATTATATAGATTAATGAAAACATTGAGATCCATTGCTGACATTGACATTCATTTTTAGAAGCTGTTAGACAAAACAAAAAGCCCGATGAGGCATTTGATTGGGACTGCATTTGCATTTTAGCTGAGAAAACCTAACAAAATATTGGACTCTATAAGAAAAATGGTTAATCTCCTTTAATGATGCTTAATTGTATGTTAAAATATAATTTAAAAAAAACTTTATTATGTTTGTTTTTAACAAAATGTAGCAAAACAGTGAACCACTCATAGAAAAGAACCTTTAAGTCAGACTAAAAAGTGTCTTGTTGAAAATATATCCAGCATAAAAATGACATTTTCTATAAAGTTGATCAATTACGTAAAAGTAAAGAAAGAAAAGGTCAGACTTCAGACTATATTATTATGTTTGAATAAAAACAATGAGTAAAACCAGACTTATTATTCCTACTCTTAGCTGACAGTTGGGTCATCGTTAAACTCTTCACATTTGGTCAGTCTGATAAAATGCCAACAAATGCCAAATACATACTTGGTGATGTTATGAAATGTAACAAAGTACCTGTACCTTTAAGTGTTAAACCTCCAGCACCAGTAGCGTGTGTGTGTGTGTGTGTGTGTGTGTGTGTGTGTGTGTGTGTGTGTGTGTGTGTGTGTGCGTGTGTGCGTGTGTGAGTGTGTGTTTTGTGAAAGGAGCGGTCTGATTTGCCCTTTTCAGGGATGTGACTAGCAATCCCTCTGCATGACCCCAGCTCAGAAAGATCCCTGGACTGGGATTTGTTCCCTTGGATACCTGAGCACACATTAGATCCACTTCCTGCTGTGTATTCAGTATATTCATTGTTATGCACCATGTAGGGAAAGATCTGTGTTGACTCTGCAGGTAGAAGCCATTATTCCGGCTGCTGTATAATCATCCATTATTCTGTTTATCTACGCATCATTATGCTGCTTCAAATGAGACAATCTCTATAATTCTTAACCCATCTGCATCCCTCTGTAGCTGTGATCAAAGTGGTCACGGTGGCAAGGCCTCGTGATGCTAGGGTCAGGATGAACTCCGACTTCATCTGAATCCAGCTCCTCATCTCTGGTACCTCTCAATGACTCCATCAAAGGCCTGACAGAATCGAGACAGGGTCCTCTCCATCACCCTCTGCTGTGTTGAAATGAGCTCCCGGGTCTGCTTGTTCAAGGCGAAGGGGCTTCATGGGCAGTGATGGTACACAACAGCCAGCCTGTCCCCAGAAACAAATGGCTCGCAACACACCTCATTTTCTTGTCTTTTTTTGTATTATTGAGATTTCTTACTCATAAGACAACCATCAATCATTGTCAGCATTGCATACATTTTATTTAAGACTGTCAGCTTCACAGTCCAAACTAGTTGGCAGTCCAGTGATAGGATTCCAAAAATGTTAATGATTTCTGGAGAACCTGTGGAGATTTCTGTCCCTCCCAGAAAAATAACTATAACCACAATATTTTCTGTTTAAAAAATGTATAGTTGCTATAATCTATATATTTACAATGGATCAAGGCGTTCACATTATGTGTGAATGGAGTTCCTCAGATAGCAATTTTGATTCACATTCACCACGCCTTTTTAAGATGCAGCTGTTTTCAATTAGTTAAAAACAGGCTATAAAATAGCAAACAGCAGATGTAAAATTAGGGATTAGTGGAATTTTTAGCAGCTTAAGATACCGTATTGCCCTCGCTGGTGGAGACCAAACAAGAGGTAAAATGAGAGTGAATATTGGATTTACATTCCGGTGAAAACAAACACAACTTCCAACGAATGATAATATTGCTCTGTAGCATCGAACACATTTCATACAAAAGATCTGAAATATCGCAATGGCACTGGGTTCACACTGGATGTGGAAGGGCCGCAAAGTGTCTGGCTGTCCGAGGCAGAAGCACATTTCTTTGCACCAGTCAATAAGTAATTCTGCTCTCCCACTGTTTTCTATACAGCTAACCCCTGTCTACTCTGTCTGTGCTCATTGCTTTGTTTTGAAACCACTGACAAATGTGTGGCATAAGTACGTAATTCTAAAACCTATTTCTAATATAGGATGGATGGATTTTGAAATGTGATCATGTGGGAGGGAAATGAAACTCTGGGAGAGCAGGGAGAGAAGGGAGGAAAGTTACAAGTGTGGAATGCATATTGTATCATTTATCAGAATGAGATAATTTATATTGTATAAAAATATATACACACATCAGATCAGAAGACTGACAGGTCTTTTTTGTTGACATTTTAAGGACTTTTGCACTTCTGGTAAATTCACAGAATGTACTGTCCAATTAGATTATATTTAAAAAATCAGGTTACTAACCTGGAATCTTGTGTAAAATATTGATGCTTCCAAAATATTAGCTTAAATAGCTTCACTCTCTGTCAATGCACTGATGGGAGCTCTCAAACATCTATACTCTAACTCAGTAAAGATTTTTCCTGAAGCACTTACATTATTCTGTTGTATTGTGTGCATGGTTGAGCAACCAACTGGGAAATAAATCAGCTCCTGCTGTTGTCCAGAGAATAGATTATCCAGATGTTGTCTGAGAGATGAAACCCTCTCTCACTTCAACAGGATTAGCCACTCTAGCTCGATACTGCAGCGATGCACAGAGACTCATACTGATAGTGCACTTAGCCGCTCATTGTCTTGTTCATTTTTGTTGGGGAAAATACAAAATCCACTAATGTTTATTTACCCAATTACAAAAGCCACAACTCCAGGCAGGCACACTTAAACTGAAAAGTGTGACGTTAATTGCTGTTTAAATGGGCTCTTTTGCCTGCTAAATTGTTGAACTGCTTATATTCTCTTTAATAAGATTGGTAGTTTGGAAAAGGAGAAATGATTCCACGGTAAGATGCTGCTGAGATAGAAAAGGGCACAATTAGTTTCCCGATCAATTTGCTAGGAAGAGGAGGGGGGAATCGATACCCTGATTATGCACAAGGACGTCACCGCTTACATAGAGATCAAAGCATCAATGATCCAAGCTGAAGCGATCTATGATCCATTTATTCATGATCCATAAGTCATGTGTATAGGAGAGCACGGTGAAACACGCCAACGCGTATTCAAAGTGATGAATTGCAACATGATATGTAAACGAAGACAAGTTATCTTTACCCCAGAGCCTATGAAATCATGCAGGCTTTTATTATCTCATTTGTAATCAATAATTTGGAACTCCTCTGTGGAGGCACTTAGAAGTGTCCTTTGGGATATTTCCGGGTTTGAAAAGCAAACAGGGGAAAGAGGGAGGGGTTAGGCCTTACATGAATGGGAGGATCAAAAGGCAATTGGTTATAATGATGAGTTTTGAATTGTGACAATTCCAAGTTCACTCCCAGTTTCTGTACCAGTCAGAGGGGATTATGGCTGCGTGTGAAAGGTACACAACACTAACACTTACACTTGCTGTTGCAGAAAACAAGCAAACACAACAGATATTTAAATATTCATGAGTTTCGAGAAACCCCATCCTTTTCTTTTCTGCTTTGAGGTCAAAGGATTAAGATGGAGCCTTAAGATGTTGCTCATATCTCTGGACGGTTGCTTTAGCCTTTGTAACTCATGTGAATTGCATTCAAAATGATAAGAAAGGGAGCACAATAAAACTATGAAAACACAATCAGCCTTTTTTTACACGCCACATACCACAGTGAAAACCATTTACTGCCTCCTGAATGGAGTATCTGAAATCAAGTAAGTCCTCTTGGTGTAAATTGTGGAGTGAGCTTGAATGGCCCACGTTGTTTTGTCCCCCGTACAGAGAATGGGAAGCAGCAGACACATAAGTAAGTGAGATGAAAGAGCGGCGCACCTGGCAGGTCCACGCTCTAACATCTTTGATCCACTGAGGCGAACATCAAAGACTCTGTTGGGGGCTTTGTGTGGACGGCGGCCCGCAAAGCACTCTGCACCATAAGCACCAATCCTGCAGCTCAACAAGAGCGGAGGCTTAAGATGGTTTTTCAGCAGCTAAAATTACAACAATTGTGCAGTCTCTCTAAAGCGAAGTAATTCAGACGTGATCAATCCAGTGATAATAGGAGTGACGCTTCAGTGCAATTACTGTCAGAGGAAGTGCTTGTGGGAACATAAAATATATATCAAGTGAGTGCGATGTGTTTACAGTTTGCTGGAGACCTACAAACTAAAAATGGACACATAGATAAATATTACTGGGTGCTGTCAAACACCTGATCATCCTTCACATTTTCAGACAGCTTTATGTCTAGCTCACTGGTACGCAACCTTTTTGGTTAGCATTACCTTGTGTTACAGATTGCAAATGTCTCTGAGTTAATGAATGGGCATTTAGATTAATTTGTAGTTGTATACAGTTGTATACTTGGATACTTTATTTTGAGTCTTCAATAAAATGCTCTAATATTTTTCAATTAAACAATTGTGTATTTCCTATTAATCATGAACATAACCTTTTATCACAAAAATCACAAGGTAAACGTTACAAAATACTCCAACAATAATGTGCACTTGCACACATTATGTTGTCTTTTTTGTCTGAAAAGCCTGCATTGTTTTACCCCCCTTTCACATCCTACCTACTTTCATTGCCCATGCCCGGCCCAGAGCCATTTTTACCTTTAATTTTGAGCTCAACCGCACACCTAAACTTTAGTGACGGCATCTTGCATGGTTGTGACGTCTACATAAACAGTAAAACCCTAGTTGCTGATACAAAAGGTGTTCCCAGGACCACATTCTGCCATGATGACACATACACACACACACACAGACCAAGGCTCCAGACAAACTATTCCTCCAGCCATATATATATTGTGTGTGTGTGTGTGTGTGTGTGTGTGTGTGTGTGTGTGTGTGTGTTTTCAACAAGTTTTATTGACCATTAATTAGATGAACAAGTTTTTTCCCCAGTAATTGCATCTACAGAGGGAGCCTTCTAGTAACTTCATCTCCAAAACTTCCCTTGAAAAAGATAAATAAGATGACACTAATTACAAAGAAACCCAGAGCAAACAGCAGTTGGTTAGAAAGAAGGTAGAAACTGCATAGGAGAGTAGAAAGATGTTGAGTGTGACAGTAAACACAGTTAAAACATCTTTGAAAGCTTCTGCTGTGCAGAAAAGTAGAAATTACAGTTCATCTAACAACTTGTAAGTTATAAATGTACCTGGAGCAGAAGGAGCCTTTTATTGTGTAGTGAGCAGCTGTCCATATGAGCCAGACAGATGTGGTTGATCAAAAGAAATATAAACCATAATGTTCAAAAGATAATGAAATAATTAGATCATACACCGAGTAGATTGGCAAGATGTTTTACAAGAGATGTAAGAAGTCCTGCAGATTTCTACAACAACGATAATGACTCACAGAAAGATAATTAAATTGCATTATTAAGTTCTCAATTTGTAATTGTTGGAAGCATCTCCAGTGAAAGACCATATATCCAAAAATAACGTTTGCATTATTTCTTGAGAATACAGTTTGTTTTCATACAAAAATTATAATAATATGTGTGTCTCAGCAGCCATTACATGTGATTAGCATGATCACTGAGCCGATATCAAAGGTGTGGTTTCTATCTGAAATGTATATGCCATTCTATTCAATCTATTTGGCTGGTTCTGTTCAATTTGTTTGTAATTTTGCATTTCTTTCCCACCAGTGTGATTTAATTAGCTGTGGGAGAAAAGGAAGCTGGTTCACTCGCTGGTGAGTGGCTGGTGTACTGGCAGTGTTGGGGGAGTAGTTTTCACGAGATGTAATTAAACTAGTAAATTTGCATTCCATTTTACAGTCCTCTTGTGGCGGTTCAACTAAATTCACATTTAAATTGTGTTAATATTTTGCAATCTTTGCTGGCTCTGGATGCATTGATAACCACTACCACATACAGTGTCTGCCAATACAATTGTTTTTGCTATCTTATAGAGCATACAGGGTAAACTAATGCTTGAGCGACTCTGTGTATTGGGTGATGGATGCTGATGAAGACAGGGAGACCCCCCAATCAAGGATGTTTTAGATGATGGGGATGAGTAGAATCAATTCTGTGTTATTTGCGATAAACACATAATGTATAACCTGGTCTGTCAAAACGCTGCAAAAAGGTCACCAGACTAATCTTGTGATGAAAGATAGAAGATGATTTGAAACCATCTTTTTGAAAAGTCTGAGTAAAAGAAAAGTTTGAAGACAGGTCTGTTGTTATTCAAATGTAATATATCTATGTTTGTGAAAAGGGTTTGAACTACAGTTTTGTGAGTATGCTGTAAAAACAATAGTGCAACAGACTCAAAAACCTATTACAGGAAATTGTAGGGGTAATATCAAGAGGGAAAAGCAGATTTCATATGGAATACAATCTCTGGCAAAGGATATTAGAAATTGCCATTTTTGCAGCCATTGCCAGTAACCCTGTCCATAGGTGGGTAACAACATTGTTAATATTATAAATCTGTGTGTTGCTACTTATCGATAACTACATGTAACGATGTGAGAGTATTGTCACTTGATTATACAGAAATAGCATATACTCTTTCACATAATATTATCAAAGTTTGAACAGAAAACAGCTGGTATCATGTTCTGAGGTAAAACAGAATAGACAACACTTGTACTTGCTGTGCATGTAGGTGGGTGGTGATGTGAATAAAGTGTAGTCCATGATCCCTATGAATTCCCATCCATACAAATAATTTAAATAAATATATCCAGTATATATATATATATACATAGGGTATGCTGTACATGAGAAGCGAACCCACCTAGTGGAAGAACGAGAGGAGTCGCTGATGAGCCGCTCATTGGGCTGCACAGTACAAAGGACAACTGTCTCCAGTAGAATTAGATGAATCAATCAATTACAACATTCATGATTGATCCCGAAACAAATGCAGTATAGATTATGCCGGCGTTCAATAGCTATACCATAATATTCATGTTACACTGAGCATATTCAGGAACTAATTAAATCTCAAAGGAGAGGATCGATGTTTGAAGTAGCGTGAGAGAACTATTGATCGTACCACCAGCATCTCTTCTACAAGTGATTCAAACTGCATGTTATGACAAGTGTTTGTTTTGATAAATTTGTTTCATCATCTCCAGAAAATAATATAGCAGATAGAGACCACAGCAGCAGGAATAAAAAGGTAAAACAAATAATTATAATATACATGTGTCTGTATTTCTGGTGCCAATGTGTCGACATGTTTGTGTGCCATCAGGTTATTCTCATATCGGTGTTTTTACAGCCTACATGTACAAGCTGTGAAAACAAAATTTGCCCTTGGGGGAAAATATATATATTTTTATATCTATTGCATCCTTACAATGACTTGTCATAACTTGCATTAACTGTGATTGCATTTGACTGTGTTTTGGCATTGGACAGGTATTGAGTAAAGCGCCGAGGCTTTTCAAAAGCCTTCACAGCTCTTACAAAAAGAGGCTGGCTGTCAGATGAGAGTTCACTTGGTGAATCAATACCAAGGACAGCAGGATAAATGCTAATGTCTGGATGCAAGAACGTTTCCTTCCTGAAATACAGTCGTTGTGAGGCTGCTTTCTGGTTCCACTTCCTCTTATCATGATAAAATGTTCAGATTACCCACTCAAGAGTGCAGTTACTGCACTTGCACTGGATTGGTTTTCAGCTAATTTTGTAGTTACTTCATATTTAAAAGTAAAACATACACTCAATGATCAAATATAAGTCATTTTTAGTTTGATCCCATTTTAGAGAGGCTATTCTTTAACTTAAAAGCTATTTTGATGGCTATTATGTTATAATGTTGTTGTTGTGTAATAGTATTATGTCCAACTCATCTATACAATTGAGAATGGAGTAAATAACACCTGTTAGTATAAAAACATAAAAGAATTTAACAGCACCACAAACTTCAACCTCCAAAATGGCCATTAAGTTGAATCACCACTCCCCTAAAACATTAAATTAATTGCAGGATTGTATTCGACTGATTAGGTTGGCTTAGCTGCACCTACGAAACTGGCAATTGAGTATAGTCCAGGAAAAACAGTCAGATTCAGGCCAAAACTCAATTTTGACCACATAGGTAAAGGGTTTTATCCTCGCAGGCCAGAACAAGTACTAAAAAGCATCAAGTTTCATCTCCCACAATGGGAAAAGGTTAAAATCCATTTATAGCTGAAATATTGCTCATGTCATTTAAAGCTGCGCTTCCCCTCCATTCTTCGCGCCGCTGCTGACCTTTTTTCTACTGTCCACGTCTCAGCGCAGGTGCAGAGTATTTTGGCCACACTCCATCTCTTCCCAAATGAGGCCAACCGAGGAAGTGAATCAATGTGTTTTTCCCCTAGTCATAGGAAACAGCTGTCGTGCTGTCGGCCGGTACAGAGCTGGGCTGACTTAATGCCAGAGCCGGCGAGGAGAGTCAGCGGGGAGGAGAGGGCCCCCCCCCCCCCCCCCCTTCATCCGCTTGTACTAAACCCATCACCTGAGTGAATTCCACTTGCCATGCCTCCCAGCTACACTCAAAGCACAGGGATGTAAACAAAGAACCAGCTATGCTCCAGCTGGGTACCTTCCCGGCACTGTCGCAATATTTCACCATATCAGTCCTAATTAACAGTACCACTTTGATATGCACTTGGATGATTTTAACTTTCTTTCGTGCAAATGTTGAAGGTTGCAGCTGCAGGTGAATTATCCGATATAATGAAATGGTTTCGGGTCCATCTGTTCATATAAATGCAGACGGGAGACGGGGATGATAATGAAGTAATATCATGGAGAGAATGAAATGCTTCAAAATAAAAATAGAGAAGTTGAGTGGGGAGGTTCTCGTGCAAACCTTTAGCATGTTTCATAAGCAGGACCTGACCTTATCTTCCACAGATACCGGCAGCATGCATAATAGGAATGGGCCCTTTGTGCCAAATGCTGCAGGGCAGAGCCAGTACTGCTCTCCTGGAGCAGACCAACCCTTTTTTTCACTTTCAAGCCACAGCTGTACAAACAAATATACAGACAGTCGGGGATGCTGAAAAGCACACATGGAAGGACGCTGCCCTCCCTTGTGTTCAACACCTCCTTCATGTTGCTCTTTGCCATTTTACCCCCACAAGAGGCATTTCTATGAGTCGGGAGGTGATGTCTGAGATTGTATCCAGGCTCACATCCTGTAAGAGACAAAATAATGCTTTTTATTTTACCAAGGAGTAATAAAGAATAACAGTGAAATCTCTCTGTCAATCATGGATATGTATGCATGTCTCTAAACCTACTTTAATTGCTTTAATTAAAGAAAGGCTGTGTGTGTGTGTGTGTGTGTGTGTGTGTGTGTGTGTGTGTGTGTGTGTGTGTGTGTGTGTGTGTGTGTGTGTGTGTGTGTGTGTGTGTGTGTGTGTGTGTGTGTGTGTGTACATGGGCCTGCATGTACAGTAAGTGTGTGTGCAGAATACATGACGAGCATCTGTGCAAAGCTCGGAGACGAGCGGAAGCTACCTGCTCCATATTCATGTGTTTCCCCATATGTGACCCTCCACTGTAAATAAAGCATATTAAATATGGATATTCGGCGGCAGCCTAATGAACACGTGCACATATTACTCACAGTGTAATGAATCGATAGAACTTCTCCTTTCATCAAATATTTATTGAAGTACTATTCCTAAGCCCTTCAAACTCAAACGACTGTTCTGTGTGGGGTTCAACAGCAGACCTGAACACAGCAGCGCATTACAATATCACAAAATAAATCCTTGACTTAATGAAATGTATTGAGTCCATCGATCATCCCAGGGCCAGGTGGATCAAATCACTATATACTTAGAGGGAGCACTGCTTCCTTTAACAGTTAGATTGTGCAATATCAGTGAAATATACATTATAGCTATCTGCTGTAAAATCCTGTTTCCCTTCTTACGGATACAATATTTGAGTCCCATCATCCCCAAATCATCTTTTACAATGAACGATCGTTCAATGTCATTAATCTTTAAAGGAGCCACCTTATGACTATTGTGTACTGGGGTCTGGGACGCAGCGGAGTGTGACAGTGTGGTATAGCACATCAGTGGTTAAACAGAAAAGCCTGCTGTCCCCTTGAGACCCTTCGTCTATTTTTCTGGAGCTGAAGCAAACTAGCTGACATGTTCCGATAGCTGCCTGGAAACCTCTGGAAAAAAATGACGGACCCCAGCTGTTTCTGACTCCACACACCCTCCATCACCACCACCCATCTGCTGCCTGGGACAGACCCTGCATTTCAAAGCCCTCCACCTTGTTTTCAATCCGCCCCCGCAAAGGCCAGCAAACAGCTTCTCGTTAACGGATATCACAAAAGCCTGAGACATACAATGAGAAGTGAAACTCAGCTGTCTGTGACTGCCTACCCGCATCTACCTTGGTGAACTTGATGTGGCTTTCATTAAGTCGTTAAACCATTTTGCATGTAAGCAAACTGTGGTTGTACCCCCTTGCCCTGTCTCAGCTTGAGGACAAATAGCTATTGGGCTCCCTCTATTGGCCTTCATGCATCTATCTGCATTCTGTCCAGCCGCAGGTTCAAAGGGTAAAAGACCGAATCTTTAGATAAGTGACTGAATTTTTAGATAAGTCCCAGACTTTCTATGAAGCAATATTGATAACTCATGAACTATCTCCCAAAGGTCTCCCTTGTAGGAGCCACAGTATCTGATTTGCATGTTAACAACAAAGAGAGTGTTTTTAATATGTGAGTTCATGCCAGAAGATTGGGGATGACATTGACAATTATTTCAGTAATTCTATTAATTGATATATTGCTATGAAATGTCAGCTAATACAAAAAACATAGCCGAAAGCGATTTCTTCAAATGTCTTGTATTGTCCGAACAGCAGTCTATATTCATGGTTCAATCATATGAGAAAGACAGAAGCAGCAAATCTTCATGCTTGAGGAGGTGGAACCAGAAAATGCATTGCTTCAGAGATGTTATTATCCTCCCGTCAGTGGATTATAAAATCAAGCCAATAAGCTGTCACATTATAGGCCTTATATGTAAATGTCTTTTTTCCTAGTGAAATAATGAAAATGTAAAGACATGAAGGGTGCAACCCCTTTAATCTTATAAACTATTGTTTGTTTGACACAAGCTGGACGTTGTGCTGACCAGGTCCACATACGCTCAGCTGATTAGCATCGTCGTACCACCTGGACTGATCGCTGCGTCCCGTTTTAATTAGATAACACTATCCACAACAATTTCCTAAGTAATTATTGTTGCCAAGGAGCCAACTTCTGAAACATATTCTCCCCGTGATGAATTATTCCTAGACTAAAGCAGCAAAGCCACAATCATCCATCAACATCCGGGGTAAATACATAAACAAAATGATTAACATAAGTCAGCCTTAAATCTTACACTTAGTCATTTGGTGTGCAGGCTGTTACACAGGGTGGGTATTATTCTCGATCCAAAGTGGTTGTTGGGAAACTAATATGCATTTACCTCTGGCTCGAGGAACTCGATTCATTTTCTGTTAAAGTACATGACTGGTAGATAAGTGGCAGTATTGAATAAGGCTTTTACTGGATGTCACTTATGAAGTCTGTCAGAACTTGTTGCAGAAAGTTTACTTCTTTTAGGTCTACCTTTCTAAGTAGGAAAGTGAAGCCAGGGTTGAACGGATAATAACACAGCATGAAGTTAGCTTGTGCTGCATGTCCATCTCAGCGATGCCCCGTGGGAGACACCTGATTATTTTCGTCAATTTTAGAGCTGTCTCTGGCCACAGCCACATCGCTCCAAACTGCAAACACACTTTATAAAGCAACACTACTCAAGTGTGGTTAACACAGTCTCCAGCTGTCACTCCAAACAACATGATTATTTGCACTCCCTGAAGACCCAAAAACTAAATTAAAGTGACTTCTATTAGACCTTGACACACAATCTATAGTCCAGATTATGAGTAGATTGGATGTCAGCCTGATTATTTTGACTTTTATGACCACTTTGAAAATTGGCTGATCTAAAAACATTGTTTATTCCGTTCTCTCAAGCGTGTGAGACACCTGGAGGAACAAACAGATCCTGCGTGAGTATATTCAGGGCGGTCATGTTCATGTCGGGCCAGGAGATTAAACAACACTTGTGATGGAGTCTCTTATCCCAAACAAAGTGGTGTGGTGCTCTGTCAACAGCATGTTGGCTATGGAGGAGCCACTGACATTTCACATGGGACATATGTTAACCTCCAATATCCCTCCTCTGAAATATGTATGATATATGTATGTGGGGGAACCAGAGGGAAAGGAAGCAGGCAGACCTGTTTGGGGACTTCATAAATAATTGGACTTGGAAAGGTTACATTTAGCATCAGCTGGATAGAGAAAGACAAGATAAATTTGGCACTGAAATTGGCAGCGGCACATTTGTAACCACAACCATGAAGACACAACCACATCTATACTGATGCATGTTTATGCTCCCACACACAGTTTCACATGTGGTTTAAGATTTCTGAGTATGCCAAATGCAGCTTTGACGTGTTAAATGCAAAATGTTCAAAGATTTTTCAACATTTTATTTCTTAGTCAATAAAGCAAGTGCATTTTATTCAAATTGTACGCTGATGAAATACATACTAAAATACATATATAAAATGCTAAAATAATCTTTCAAAAAACTCACCTGGTACAAATACAGACGTGCCTGAACTTTACTTTTATGTTTCTGAGATATAATAGCTCTGAGTTAATTATTTCACTACATTCTGAGCACTGGGAATTCACATGGGAACCTTTTGCTCAACTAGGCTCATTTATAAGCAGCTCAAACCTGGATAATTTATCTGTTAAAATTATTCAATGGTGCATGCCTCATTAATATTACAAAAGATGACTGCCTTTACTTTATTTTCAGGGTAGATGCACACTTAACACAGAGATACCATTTGTTTTTTTAAAAGCTTTCTTTTATCCTGCTCTGTGCTGCCAACATTTGTTTACTTGTTTATGGGTCACATTATCAATGAAGCTGATCCAAGAAGTTGGCAAAATTATCTCTGGACACTCAAAAATGATAGGAATAAATGTAGAGCGGCCCTTTATTTTATATAATCATAACATGACTACATAAAATAAGAATAATTCAGTGATGCCAGAGGGACAGGCAACCATCTCCAACACTTTTCTATGTTTGACCTTTCCTGCCAGGAAAAGGAAGGTTCTTTAAAAGCAATGGAAAGGCGAGAGTTGATGGAGCGATGTCTTTAATGAGGTATGCTGGGGCTGTTGTCTCTCCATTTAATTAGACAATTATGCAGCCTCCCTCGGAAGAGGGAGCCTCCGGGGTCACAGGGGAGGGGGCGTGCGATGCCACAATGCCACCGTGTCACATACAGACGTAAGGAGGGTAAATCACAGGTGAGTCCCTCTGGGGCGAGCACAGACCCGGCTCTCCATTTGGGAGCCATTATAGGCTCATCCTATTTAAAATTCAGTTCAACCGTCTTTGTCCATCTTCATTCTGTTTTTGATTAGGCTGGTAATTACCATTCCACAAAGACACCGGCGGACACCAACACCGACATTGCTGCAGTCCGATGGTGCCGAGCGGCCTTTGCTCAACATTTTAACTGCTCGGCAAACACTGACAACAAGAGACGTGCACCTCAAAGAAACCAGGATGACTGTGGAGCCCTCTGCCAAGTAAACAAAGACTTGCAGGATATGTAAAGTCGCAGTGAGATTTCATTCCACCAGTGTCTCATTTTGCACCAGAGAATTGTAATTACAGATTCACTGCCATCTGGTATCCATGCTTGTCTCTGCCCATTCGTCACCGGTGCCAAAGCAGGCTCCAGTCTCTTCCATGGTGAATTGCTTTAACCGCATGTCTGCTTTCCCAGTGGATGTGTCACTACACTACACGCTCAGACGGGCAAAACCCAAAGCACTGCACAGTGGGTTTAAGATATAAGTGAGGTGAAGGTTGAAGTAGCACAGATCCACCACTAAAGAAGGTCAATAACTCATATAGATGAATGGCTGGAAATTTCAGCAAATGATGAGACAAAATGCATTTTGGTGATGTATGGTACGCTTCTCCAAGCAGTATTATTTGTACATATGTCAGCACAAATAAATGTCCACCATTTCCTTTGTTTTGTCTTTTTTTCCCCTCTAGAGATAAGTAGAGATCAAGGAGTTAACTTACTTATTACTGTGATGTACGTAAAGGAATAGTTTAACATTTTATAAAATATGTATTATGAAGAAAAAAAATCAATACCTCTCCTATTTGTCAGTCAATAGTTAGCGTGCTTAGCATAAAGACTAGAAACTAGAAAACAGATATCCTGGCTCTGTCCAAAGATTAAAAATACACCTGCAGGCACCTCTCAAGCTCACTAATTAACAGCAACACTGTCTTTGTGCGAAGCTGTAGCCTTATTAGGCAAATATGAGTGTGGTATGGATCTTCTAATCTAACAATCGCAAAAACTTATCTCCAAGAATGTAAATCTGTTCCTTTAACAGTGCATGACTTCCCGTTGTAAGAGCAACAGACACAAAGTGCAAATCTGCTGCATCTTATTCCTACTGTATGTGCATGGACTCACAGCTGCAGCTTCCCAATCCAACATAAATCATAATCAGCCTCCAATCTTTCCGTGCGCATATTCATATGCAATTCAGAAAATGAGGGACATTTCCCAAGGAAGTAATCGCCCAGCAGAGAGCCTGACTACATCATTTCTCACTGCTAGCAGGGTAGAGAATTAAAAAAAAAAAAACATTTTCCCACACAATATCCCAGCATGAAAAACATTCATTCTGTGATGACTAGAAGCAGCTCCATAAGACAATGAATCCATCATTACTGCTGGTTTAACCCCAGTGCAGGCCCCAGACGGATGATTGTACAATCCCAGCATGGCCTATCCATAAGTGAGCAGCTACAGGCTGCGTGGATCTGCTCTCTTGTATTAAAACATACTGCAGGGAATTTGCTCCAAGTGTCAGAGCTTGGACCAGCTGCCACAAAAGACACACATTTAAAGAGGCACAGTGTGGTGGTGGTGGTGGTATCACTTATGGTGGCACTACCCGGGTAAAGATACACCAGCGCATTTACTCAGCAGCTGCTTTCAGTGATCAATTTCCTTTAATAATCAAGGTGGGGACTTTATTAAATAGTTGCAGATGTGAAAGTAGAGGGATTACGTAACATGCTATGAGGTGGTGTTTCATTTTTATGATGGATCTCTGCAATCGCTTCTTTTGAAGGTGTTTGGAGAGGACATCGAGTGGGTGTGTGAGAGGCATTGCAAGCATGCAGCTGTTGTTCAGGGGGAGTTTGAGAGCATAAACACACTCCATTTGAAGACCTTAACAAAGAAGATACAATTGAAGCAGAAATGTAACAATACGGCCTCATTAAGAGTCCAGAGATGAACCATTTGTAATATAATAGTCTGTTCCATTTTTCAAGTGCTCATTAATGTTGTCCACGCAATAATGCTTCACATTAGGTCTGCTTTGAAGCCACCCACTGAGCACACGGGCAGATACTAGCTAACTGTAATATATGGTGGCTGGTGAGGGTCAACAGGAGTTCATCACTATATTAATACAATAGCTGTTAGGTTGGAGCTCAGCCATAATAATCCTGAGTAGTGTTGTGTTGAAAAGCTGCTGATGTGTTTCAGATGGCGGTAGAAAACAACAGAGCCTAATTTCATGTTTCCTGGGTTTTTTAGATATGTTGTCATGTTTACAAATACCAGTGCTGAATGAAAACAAATTTCACATTTTCTTTATTGCAAATAACACAGGGAACTGACGCAAACCCCCCAGGTTACAGACTGAGACGAAAGGAAAAGCTGCGAGGGTTGTAGACAGGTAAAAAGCCCCGTCCTCCCTCCCCTTCTAACGAGAGAGAAAAGAACCCACTTCAATCAACTACAAGCCACTCTTCCATCACATCCAGCTCTGGGATAGTGGTGACAATCTGTCTCAAAAGGTTGAGAGCCCAACTGTAAATGGAAAAAAATATGTTTTATTATACTGTATGTTCCCTGATAAAAATATTTTATTGTAAGTTGTCTTTTTTCATTATATGCTTCAAGCATTTTATTTTAAGTCTATTAATATTGGGTGTAAAATGAGGATTCTCTAGATACAGGTCAAATAAAATAGTCAGATTTATAGCTGTACAATTAAACAGAAATGTATTTTATATTAATGCACAATTCAACTTGATATATATGGTATGAAATCTGGCACTTGGACTAGAATTGAAATGGAGTGGGTGGCCGCCCATGTAAAGCTTTACCTGCCAAAGGCTCTGCGGGGGATTATAAACGTTAAGTTTGTGGATGAGCCATGAGCTTTTGCTAAATTTCACACATTAGTGAGGGATAAGGTGTAATATATGCACCCACTGAATAAACACAGTTCAATAGCTCAAAGTCTCTTTTTCGCAGGTTTGTAGAAGTCAATCCATCAGTCCAGTTGGAGTCATCTGTGTTTTTAATGCAGTCCATCAGTCTCCTCAGAGAAAGTGTTGTTATTCCACGTATATGGATTCAAAGATGTCCACAGCTATTGTGGTGGATATATTTTGTGTAAAGTTTTAGGGTTTGCAGAATCATTCTGATCATTTATGTAAGCTACACACACACACATATACCTGCAGGATAAAACAGAAGAATGTGCTGTGCTTAAATGTATCACAAACACCCAACAGTATACTTACCCACTGGATTGGAATAATAGTTATTCATTCTTTAAATTAATTAAAATGTTTAGCGTTGGATTTTTGTTCTATATGAAATACTGCAATGAAATCAATTAAAGCATGCAGACAATGATAAAAGCACACATCTGTTTATCTCTCAGAGGTGCTTTGCAATAATTCAATAGGTGTTCTGTCCGATCCTCTTTGAGAAAAACATCACGTGCCAATGAGTGCACCCATACGCAGGACAAAGGGGCCTGCGAGTCCTCGTCCAGACTCGATGGATTTGTGTTGACTCTCTGCTCACAGACTCCGCATGGCCTCGCGATTCCTGCTGCACACTGCGTTCCCACTGAAGGCCGTGCTGTCTCAGCTTTCTGTCCCACAATCTGCAAATGCTGCCCTCGCCCTCTCGACCTCCCAGAGCTCAACCTGTCAACCCGCCCGCCCCCAGACCCCTGCTGCAGAGCAGCGGGGAGGGGGTGGAGGTGGATCTAAAAAAAAATGAAAAAGGAAAGAAAGATTAAGAAAAAGATGAGGGCAGCAGGAATGGGCTGTGGAGCAAAAGACAGAAAACAATTTAAAGTGGTAAGAATGGAAAAAGCCAAAGCACTCGAGATTGAAAGGCCTCTTCCTCTAATTTGCACCGTATTCATCACCGCAGAGGGCAGACACTCTCATATCGCTTTCCATTCGCTTCCTCACCCTTGGCTGCAGGTCAAAGGAAAAGGCAATTTCCCCTCAGCCCATGTACAAGCTGCTCCATTCCTCATGGATAAACTGTACTTTTGAAAAGCATAGAAGTGAGAGCATTCATCACCAAGCCAGGTCTCCCCCCTCCTCCTCCTCCTCCTCTGCAGGAGAAGCTGGAAGACACAAACACAACTGATTAATAACGTTCTCCTTGTGCAGTTAAAGAGCGCTTGGCAGGGCCACTGTCAGTCAGGAGGGGCAGTGTTGGGCGTACTGCCTACCTAATTCGCTTACTGAGCACTGGGCAGCGTGCCCACTTACTGAAGACGCAGAGCCGACACACTCCGGCTGTCAGACTTTCATCCTGGAGATCCACCATGCTGGGCCTGCCAATGAAGACACCAGGAGTCTGTTACGCTCCCACACATCTTCAGCTGGGAAAAGAGAAGAAATTAAGGCAAATGAAAGTCAACAGAATCACGTGAACTAAAAGTAGGCTTGAAACAGATGTCAGTGAGAATATCCTTGTGTTTGTGAAGGCAAACGGGGATACAGTGTGCGCTGTGACGCTTTATTTAGCTATTAGTGTAAAGAAAAGCAAACCCGGGTACGACCGGGTTCCTCTCTCCTTTCTCATCAGATTTCCATCTCCCGCTCGCACACTGAATTCCTCTTTAAAACATCACTTCCACTTCAGAGGGATGGAGAGAAGAGAGAGAGCTGGAAGTAGATGGATGATGATTATTCAGTCACACTCTCTCTTCTCTTCCTCCTCTCTCCATTGATCCCGTCCCATCAGAGAGGCTATAAATATTAATAAGAGGGCTTTGTTTTAGCAACCTGTGTGAAGATCAGAGCGCAGAACAATAGAAGTATCTGGACATGTTTTCTTTTTTTTTTGCAGGCAGACTGGCAGGCAACCTGCAGAGTGTCCTTGGGGGTGGGGAGCCTGGGGGGAGCGCAGCCCTCAGCCCAGCGCCTCAGGCTCTGTGCGTTCAAGTCAAGGGCAGCTCAAGGGGAACTGCTAATGTGGGAGACCTGAGTCTGGTTCAAAATTAGCCTTTCACAGGCGGACTCGTGCTGCATGAAATCTAAACAAACGTTCTTTTGTTTAATATTTTTGTCAGATTTTTAGGTATTTTCACACAATTGCAAAAGCATTTTTATATTAGGCAAATCAAACATAAATTTAAATATTTTTCTCGTTCCCTCTCAGAATATACATGTTCATTCTTTTGTAAAAGCCCAGTTACCCATAATGAAAACATTTTCTCACTTATTGGTAAAAAAATATCAATCCATGGAGGTAGTTTCAATTTTAAAAGAATACTTTACATTTTGGGAAATACACTTTTGGGGGGGAGGAGTTAAAAAAGACACTAATGTCTGTATAGTATAAGGCAAACAGCAGCAAATCAAACACAAAGGGTATTTTCTGAAAACCTGAAGCTATTCCTTTAAGGTTGTTTCAGTTTAATGGCTGCTCACATAATGTGGATATCTTACTGTGCGCGTGCTTCATTCAATCATTAATGCATTGATATTTACATTTTGCGACCATATCACGATCATTATCTTGTGGTTTCTTTTTATTATATTATATCATTATATTAATATATTATTTTTAAATTGCCTGCTTTCTGAAGAAAATAACTTAGTTATTCAAATTATTTGCTTTTGAGTTTTCTAATTTGTAAAATGTATTTAATGCTTATTTCTGTCTCAATGAAGTTCAGAAACTGTGTAAACACCAGGGACCTCATTGTAAATGAGACCAGTGAAGCGTCATTCTATTCCTGACATATCTCAGAACCTCAGCAAATAAAACCCAAACCAGCTTCATGCTTAGATACCACTGGGGGTAAGTGAGAGAATTTTTTTTTATTTGGTTTTGTTTGAACTGACCCTCATTTAATAAAAAGTAATATAGAGATGAAACATGTCAAACTGAGTATATTCGACACTCCCTCCCTTCCAGTGGCAGTTAATGTTTTAGAATAATATGTGTTTATGTTTTATGTGACCTCCATTTTCTCATCTTGACCTGACTGGTTATGTGAGCGCGTGGGGTCACTTTGCCCCTCCACTTGGTTAAACGTTTTGATGTTGTACTCAACATCATTGTGTTCACAAACCAGAGTCCTCCCTCTGATGGTGGGGACAGTGATGGAGGGCCGGGCCTGCTGTACGGTTGCAAAAATAAAACCAAGACAATGGTTTGACCCAGAACAAAGAGAGCGAGCTGATGTCTGGTGGCAGAATGGATCCCTCTGGTTTAATGGGAGTTTATGATTTACTGCAGATGTTGGCCAACTCCTTTTCAATCTAGAAACAATATGTGTGACATGGGGCCCATTTTTAGAAGGGAACAAATCGATGATAAAGAATGGTTTGGATTTTATGAGTAGTTGGGCTGGATTGGCTGTGGGGGGTTTGACTGATGCAAGCCATTCAAGCTGCTCCACTGAGCACAGGGGGCTGTCTGTGTGAAGTGTGGATGCAAAATGAAGCTGAGGCTGCCGGGTTAGACGGAGCCAGTTTGGGCCTCTCATGCATTACCATTACATTGAAGTCACAAAGCTAAGCATTGGGACAAAGAAGGGCACTTCTATTTGGAACTTTATTTATTGTGAGCGCTTAAGGGCTCCTTTTTTTTATTCTCGAGAAAAACATCAAAACATTTTTTTAAAAGACAGAGCTAAGCAAACAATTTTCTAAGCAATAAATACTAGACATTTGCCTTTGAGAAGGTATATCCAAGGACTCTGGACAAAAAAAAAAAACATTCTGCCTGTTGCACAATAAAAACCCTTATACATTTTTAATGATAACATTAAACATCAGTGTATACAAACATAGCTTAGGATAAATGTTTTTTAAATGTTGGTTCACGCTGTAGAAATTAGACAAGAAGATGTATATTTACCTCCACCATCCTTGTTTGTATTAGAAAAAAAGGTTAGATCAGAGGTTAAAGATGTCCAAACAAGTGTTTGAGGATTCTGATGTTGGGTGAATGCAGAGTTCCCAGTCACACTTATTGTGTAGTTTAGATGCAGATTGCATTCAATTAAATGTTGCATCACCACCCTCTATTGTTCATCTATTTTCTTTGACTATTAAAAAGTTTGAAGGGAAAATGGAGGGTTAGATTTGTGTTTTGGTAAACCTCTTGCTAATGAGCAATCAAAAGGGGAAGTGTTGACTTCAAGTTCCAAGTTGAAAAACGTGAAGCAACAAAAGAGTCATGGGGTGTATTTGATGAATTCTACCTCTTATAGTCAAAGAAACTTAGTTTTTCAATATCAGCATGACTTGTATGGTGAAAGATGATTTATTCACGTTGTTGAAAAGAAAGGCACAGCCTTGATTGTATACCCAGAGTAAAAAAAAAACAAAGGTGTGTATGACAATAGCAGTGGGTGGAAATAATCAGGGCTCATTAAAGTCCACATGTTATGAGAGAAAAGGAAACTGAAGCCTTAAATCAAAAGCTGAAATTAGAAACAGTGGGATGTTGACTGTGAACCTGTCCAATGAGAAGTGTTGTGATGTGAATCCTGCAGGGGCAACACAAATTAAATAAAAATGCATCTATAAAAATGTTACTTTTTAGGAGCTAAAACAGAGGAGGAGGGAGAGAAGGAGTGCAGCTCTTATTCAAAAGGCAAATAATTACCAGAGAGTAGACGTAAAAGTAAGAAATCAGAAGCACCATGTTGTCCTCCATTGTTCAGACTGTCGGGTCACGGTAGGAGCCACAGCCAACAGGAGACTGAAAATGAAGCAACATACACACACACACACACACACACACACACACACACACACACACACACTTGACCAGTTTGACAAGGAGTGGGTTTGTCCCTGTGCTCCCTCTTATAGCCCTATTGAGAGAACCAGCAAGGTGTGTGCATGCATTTCATTTGTTGCGAGCCACTTGAGAGTTCCCACTCTGACCTGTAAAGGTTCCTCTGCAGCCCAGCCAGTGGTGCGCCGGTGTCGCCTGTCTGCGACAGTGGCAAGCCAAGCGTCGCCCATGTCACGCTCCGATAGCTCAATTTAAATGGAAATTGGATGAACTGCTTGGAAGTGATCCAGCCATCCAGAACAATTAACCCATATTACTGGCAGGCCTTGACGGAGTAAATTGACTTTGAATGAGAACGGGGAGGAAAGCCTGTGGTATTTAATACAACTGAAAACAAAATAGCCTCAAGATCAGAAAAGAGCTTGTTTGCTGCTTTTAGTAAAAGAGATTTAATGTCAAACATGGCCTCTAAATTATTTTGTATATACATTCAATAGGATGCAATTGAAATACATTGTTGAAATAAAAGTACTTCACCATATTGTCACAAATCTCAAGAAGCAGTTAAGGACCCAAACGTAGAAAAAGAGTTGAGATGGTAGCCGATAGAGAACAGAGGCAGACACTGACAAATGGAAACACACAGACCAAATACATAAGAGGCTAATCAACTAAGGTTGAAACACAGGTGAGGAAGAAAACGGGTGTAAAAAAGACAAAGACAGGAAGTAAAACCAAACACAGGACAAGAGAAGCAGGAATCTTCAAAATGAAACAGGAAACAAACTAAACAAAACCAAAGATCGGGGATGCAGGCGAAAAGTCAGCAAATGTACAGTTCACTCGTGCTAAATCAATAAAACTGTTCAATATACATATTTCCTTTTTGCAATATTGTCAATTTTGGTTATATTTAGCTTTTTAACAGTTTATTAATTTATCATAGGCTTACCTTGTTTTTGTTTTTTTATTAGTTATTGACAATGAGAATGACAGTTTGTTATATTTACTTTTCACTTTATTTCATATTCTAGTTTTTTGTAACTTATTTGTTACATGTTCGAAGTAAATAAATATATCTAGATAAGCATATTGTTTGTTTTAATGGACGGATGGATGGTGAGTCACGTTAAATGTTGCTTGCGCAAAGGATTGTGGGGCGGCATTATCTTTTTTCCTTGGGTAAAGGAAGGTCCAGTGTTTCCTCTGCTAAAGGAGCTAAGCAAGGAAGCATTGAAGCACTTTTTTTTAAGTTCAGGGTCATTTCACTCCTTATGTGAATCCTCCTCAGCTAAAAGGACTTTTCTTCCGAAACCCATTACACAAATAGGATTAATAGGAATGATAATGTTTATTTTTGATCCACCATTTGATTGGAGCAATAATAAAACTCTAAAACTAATAAAACTTGAGTACTGATGAAATGGTTTCTATAACTGCTATGCTGAATAAATAGGAGCCTATCATTCTTATACTGTAAACAGAAGTCACAAATACGGCACTCTTGAAAAACAAAAAATTACAACTGGTATTAAACGCAAGCAGTGCATAAAAGGTAAAGCTATAGAGTTAGTATATCCAGTGTATTTTTATTGTCAATAACTCATGTTAAAATGCCAAAAAAATCGTTTTTTAAGAACTTTTCATCTTCTCCACTCCTAAACGTTTGAAAAACATGTCACGAATATATACTTTCAAGTAATTTCCTAAAATAGCTGACCACTAGTTTTTAGCAAATGTGATACAATCAATATCATATATCAAACAGGAGTAAACAGAGCATACAGGAGACTATGTTCAGCTGCAGAAGAAAACACATTTGGTGGTCTAGGAAATTGACCGTTCGCCAAGCTGTGTCTCCCGCTGCTACTCCATCAAGCTGTCAGGGCGACGTTATCATGGAGCCCACACGATCACTAACTGCACTCACTGAATAAATATTATCTCATTTTGGGAAAAATAAAAAGGGACTTCAGAGAGAAGCAGACAGTAAGGTCTAAACAATGTGTTTAACCCTCCTATTACCTTTGGGGTCAATTTGACCCCATTCAATGTTTAACGTCTCTAAATAAATTATTGACATAATTTTTTTTGCTTCATATTTCATGACTTTTCCTAATTTATTGGGGACAACTGGGTAAACATAAAATTAACAAGAAGATATGTTTTCAATTTCCTGTACACAACTTGTACGCATCGGTGTTCTTCAGGGGTCAATTTGACCCCAAGCTGTTTTTCACTGTAAAACATATAAGAAATATCAACATGTTACACACATTGGTTCTGGTTGTTTTGGATGATATTGAGGTCACTATAACAAACAATTGTATAATCTTCAGAAAGTTTTAGGGCCCTAACCTTACATAAACCTTACATGAATTGTGTTTGTTTTTTCTGGGGTCAAATTGACCCCCGAACATAATCCATGTTACTATTCTTGATAACAGAATTTTTTTTTCATTCCAAATAATATAGATATAAAAAATATGTACTTAGACATAATATAAAGCCATTAAAACACCAAAAATATATCTCTTTCCAATTTTAGGTCAATCAGTGAGATTTTAATGGTGATCTGCATATTTTGCCATAGTCGCGAATATTCTGGATGTATCAGGGGAGGGGGGGGGTGTTTTTTTATTTATTTAAAGGGCTATTTAGGTAGTCAACAAACAAACATAAAGTACCTGACACTCAAACTTGGGAAACAATATTAACTCTAATAATTTTCTGAAGGTTTAAGTTGCTGGGGTCAAATTGACCCCAAGAGTGAAAGATGTTAGTAAATTTGAAGGTAATAGGAGGGTTAAGCATGTATCCAGGATGTCAAACTGATTCAGCAAGAAAACAGGTTAAAAAGATAAAGATAGAAGCTGAAGGATCAGTGTCAACGTTAACCACCACATCGCCTGACAATCGGGAAAGAAGCCAAGGAGGTTTAGGAACAACACTGTTTGTGGAAAGCGGAGTGGGTCTTTATTCACTGTGACAATCATTAAAAAACAAAAGCTTCGTTTACATTCACTGTACCTTCAGTAAATAGCATAGCATAGAAGGCCTAATGCTAGTTAATCATGTGCTAAAGTAACGTTTCAGCAACTTATTTCTTTTTCCAACCTAACAAGTATATCATCACACATCGTTTAACCATGACTAGTAGGATAGTTGTACAGAGTACAGAGGGTACATAGTTGGACAGAGCAGGCCGATGCTAGGCTATGATTGTTCAGTAGTTATTGGGCATAATGGCTTTAAATTAGAGCATCCATTGCCTTAATGGTGAGATGTTTTACAAATGACAGAAGTGGAACATGGCATGATCTCCATATTAAAGGGCCAGCTCATTCAAATTATAATAATACAAAAAATGTCCTTCCCCTCCATTTTATTGGGGTGGCAGCAGATATAGCGATATCTCACAACCTGGCCAGATAAAAGCATAACAATCAGTAAGATGAGTTATCAATGTAGAAAAGAAAAGATGCTATTTGTAGTTTGGGCCCATTAGCTCGGCTATGAATAGTGTTGGGGGACGTACATTGTTTAGGATACGATTGAATTGAATTCAAATAAAAAAAATGTAATTTAGATTGTATTGATCTGGTTTACATCACTATCTGTCTCCTCTTGGAAATAACTCAATCTGGCCCAGCATGACCTTTTTCCTTTTAAAATTTGTGAAATGTGGTCAGATTACTTCCAGATTTCATAGAATTTGATTTAAAGTCAGGACCATTTGCCATCTCACTTTGAAGAATGGAAAGCACTACAACAAAGACAAAACATTTTGGTTAATGTTACAGTGCGTGTTTTTGCCAAATTACCAGACACTTTGTCTTTGACTAATCAAAGTCACACAAATACTACAATTATACTAATTGAAGCCCTGAGACGAAACAGGCACGACAAACTGAAGACTTGTCCATGCTGATAACCACTGATAAACATTTTAACACAAAGCACATCACTATAATAGTCTAAGAAATAAATACTCAGGGTTTGAGAGTTCCCATGTCCCCCTGCAGTGTTGACAAGAGCGAGCTGGAGGAAAGGCAAAGGGAGGACAGAAGAATGACACGAGCAGCTGAAATCACAGCACTCTGTATGCAGGGGACTCAAGCGTGTTGGACTTTTGAGTCAGCCAGGTAATGGGTGAAATTGTGTCTGCCGCACAGCTTATAAATCGCATTGCTGGCAGTATTTATCTATGTCACAGACAATACTGCTGGGAGATGGTAACGGTGAAATGAGAATCAACAGCCTGATTCTCCTCCCCTCAGCTCCCGTCAGGTCATTCCGCCGCACAAACCCTCCTCTCGAAGGCAACATGTGAGTGGAAACTGATGAATATAAAGCAAGTTGAGAGCTGCTCACTGCCCTTTGCATTTCGCCAGTATTCCTGAGGTCATTTTAATGTATTTTGTCCACACCTAAAGGCAACTCAACTAAGATGCCTCTCGCGAGATTCCTTGCAAAATGTGAATGTATTGCACGGCGAAGAATTTATTCCTCTTTTCAAGCACTTCCTGTCCCGCCCTACCGCATTAAACGCTATCAACTCTAATCCTGCATTGCATTTCCACACGAAGTTCTACTCAAAGTGCATTTTTCATCTCTCAATTCAGCGGACGGGAGCTATTTCTAGTCTACCATCCTACACAATTGCCCTTTGTCTGTAACAATCACACCTTTTTACCACATCTCCGAAGGATAGAATAGAGGAGGCAGACGTGGGCATGTGGAAAAGGGTGGATGGAAAAAGAGGACTGGAACACAGGGAGGTAACAATAGCTCGCAATTTCAGGCTTCATTGTAATTCCGCTCTCATCTCGGTCCCAAGTGACAAGCGGCAAGCCGCCCTGGATTCTAATCATTCCTGTTGTCAGATTGGTACCCCAAGTGAGATTGAGTTGATTGCTTGAACAAATTTGCAAAGTAACGATGCAATTTGCTGCAGTATGCCTTGGGAGGGTTTGGGCCGTCAGATTGGAGGGGTCTGTGGAGACCATGCTGGGAAGTTGTTGTCTCGGAGACTTCTCTGCAAGTAAATTCTTCTCACTCTTAATCTTTACACCTGTCAGACAAACTGTTTTGTATCTGCGTCGGCTCGGTTTGACTGCAGCAACACAGCACCGAAAGTTATTTTTGAAACTTTTTTTTGCCTGATTAAAACGAGTTAGATGAGAAGATGTATACCACTCTCATATCTTGGCTCAAACTGTCAAAATACACCAAGCACCTGTTCACTAGTTACCAAGTTTGTTTTTGGTTTACTCTAATTTCTTGGCACGGTGCAGAGAAATCAAAAGTTTAGTTTTTTGCATGGATTAAAGATCATTCAATGTGTTTATTAATGAGCTTCATAGGTGCTGGGTGGTGGGTTGTGTTCCCTTCAGCCAGAGCCAGGCTCCATGTTTCCCTGGTCTTTCTGCTGAGCTACTCTAACTGGCTGCGGGCTGTAGCTTCATGCTCATCGTACAAACAACACTGATATCAATCCTCTCATCTAACCCTCAACGAGGAAGCAAATTTCCCAAGATGTTGAATTACTTGTTTTTAAGCACAAAAGATTAATATGGAATGGTTTATGATTTGAAAGGAGGAAACGTTCCCTCTCTTGTGTCTTAAACAACCTCTGCAACACAGTGTTTTATATTTATGTGTAATGAGACATGTCATTTTCAACTACCTCCAATCACGGAGCATTACAGCCTGACAAACACCAATCATCACAGAGAATGAAAACATGTACTGGCTGTCTGTCATCTCAAGTTTAATGATTCCACTGACATGGTATTGCACCAAACATAAAGACCATTCATTTCAGAGCGGCAGTTGCTGTTTTTCATAGCAATTACTCTATTATTGAATTTGACAACCTTTAATAGAATTGACTGTTTGGCGGAGGGAGAGAGGGGGGCAAGGTGCCCCAGAGAAGTAGATTAGTCTTGGAAACAAAGGGACTCGTCAGGGAGACTTATTGATATCCATTCATGCATTTCTTGAAAACAGGTCTATGAGAAACTCCAAAGACATTTGTTCGGAGGTAACTGGTGGGAAGATCAAGTGAATATTTGTCAAACACATTGTTCCCCATATTCTCTCTCACGAATAAACCTAATAAAACTGCAGAAAGAATGCTTGCAGCCAAAGTCAGCGTGTGTTGAGCGTTAAGCGTGTTGTTGGTGTTGCTCCAGAGTTGAAAGAGCCTCACACGTTAATCAAGCACCCTAACATCCTCCTCCTTTTCTTTGCCGTTTTCTTCATTTCCTAATAGGATTTCATATTCATGTTTTGTGGTCTATACACTTTTTGTTCCAGTTTTGATAGATTGTCTTTTCTCGCTCCTATTTTTCTTTTTGTCCTTCCGTGCAGCGCTTTGTAACTCTTGTTTTCATGGACGGCCGAATGGTGCGTCTCTTTTAATGTTGCTGCCCCAAGGAATTGTGGGGCGGCATTATCTTCTTTCCTTTGGTGAAGGAAGGTTCAGTGTTTCCTATGATAAAGGAGCAAGGAGAGGAAGCATCAACAACTCAGTTAACAACTACTTGAATATTTAAATTATGTTGTACAATTTATATGTAAATATTGTCTCTTTCACAACACGTTAAACATTACATTACATATTAATCAGTCTCAACAATGTGTTAACAATTCATAATTTAAGTACATGTTGCTCATTAAAGTGCTGTACCTTTCAAGAACTGTTTTATCATTTCTTACCAATGAGTATGCCTTTTTTCATCATGTATTCATGAACCTAAATAATTCATATAAAAAAACATTGCCAACAACACTGTTAATACAATGAACAATGTCCCTAATGTAACTGAATAATAGCAGAGCCAACGCACCCCTAATAGGTTGTATCTTGTAACGTACACCATTACATTTACATTGAAGCATAACTCAATTCTAAATCACGATCACCATGCCTTTTATGGTGTATGAATGATTTCTGCAACACTTTCCTTTAACTGTCATATTTTAACTCAGGCATCAATACAATATTTAGCTAGTCACATTTTTCCAGTTCAGAGCAGTTAGTAATATAGACACATCTATAAATGTACAGTATACTCTTATGCTTGCATAATCCAGTGGGAGAAAAGGTGAAACAAATAAGATTGTTGAGATCATATTAATAACCTCCTTCCAAAACTATTGTAAGCAAACCCCAGTTCTGTTCTGTTACGTATGTTTTTTAATCCAGGACTTTTAACCTGCTATTGAGTATTTTTATACTCTCACTCAAGCAAAGGGACGTAAGCAATATGTTTCAGTGTATAACATTGATCCTTAATTCTTAAAATGCAGGATTATGATGTGTTTGGGGGCGTGTGTGTGGTTTAGGTGAACATTGCCAAGCATCACCACACGCTGCATGCCACAGGACAGCAGAGTCAGTAAAGACAGTGCTTCCTCTCATTTCGCTGTGTGCACTGAGCTGCTACTTAACTGTCCCTGAGCTGCAGGAATCGCTGGAGGACCACTGGAGAAATGATTATCCAGACACCAGTGGGCTGCTGTCTGCTCCCACTGGCAAAGCAATCACCGTGTTATTTGGGAGAGAATGAATTGCTGAACATTTTAAGATTAGTCCACTTAATCCCCAAATGAATGGCTCAGGGCGCTGATAGAGATTGTACCAATCTCTACCGGTTGTCTTGTCGTATATCCTCTCACACCTCAGGTCACTCCATGTTGTTTCATGCATCTCGTATTATTCTGGCTTTTTATAGGACTGGGGAAGCAGTAATTGTGTTTTATGAAACTCCCTGTAGTGATAGCACAAAAAGTGTTATCCTCTCCTTTGGTTTTTCTGTGTTTCTGCTCCAGCGCCGTGCCTTCACACATGTCCTGGGGCTGTGTTTGATTTGCTGTGGTCCTGACCACAGCTCAGCACTCTGTGGCGTCGTTTCCGATTACCAAGAAGCACAGATCTCTCCAGAAGTGGGCAAAACAAAACAAAAAAAAAAGCAGCAAAAGGTGTCACGTGTAAGCAGTGTTGAAATAGAGGCTGCAGAGGATATGAGATTCTTGTTCAAAGAGGTGTATTCTTGCAATCTGAATCAGTGAGAAAAGGCTGTGCCCTACAGGGATTCCCATCATCTCTCTCAGACCTTGATACCAGGTTGAAGACGGAGCTTTTATCTAGCCTGAGATTGGTGATTTGATTGAAGAGCCCAGAAGAGGAGGCGCAACTCCTCTCCTCCTCACCGAGAGGAAAAGCAATGTTCCACAAGACTACACATTCATTACTCAAAATAAATCTCCATTAAACAAATGCCATAAGCATAATTAGGCTATAGGAATAATTATAATTGTGATTAGTTTCTCCATGGGCCGACCTATGTAAATCGTGATTGACACCCGGCAAAAACGGAGTGCATAAATCAGGCTTCAGAGATAGACTGCAGCACAATAACAAGCATCCAGATACAGAGCAGACAAAGGGATTTAGGGCATGGGTGGCTGTAAACATGCCGCCACTGCACATTCGTCATCAATGCATACAAGACTATACACAACTACTGTATGTTTTTTTGTATAAGGAATAAAATAAAAAGTTAAATAACGCATTACATTGCACAGAATAAAAAGTACACTCTACACCTACACATTCAAATGTAACGGTGTGCAATAAATTCTATTTTCTATCAAGGTTGGGATCTTCAGTTTTTGCTGCAGCTGTTTGTCTCATCCTTTTGATATAATTGTGGTGGACAAATATATAGAAAGCTTGCTGAAACGGTGTAACAAAGCACAACAGCAAGACGCATAAATTGGATAATTGAATTCAAACAAGAGTCAACCTGTGTCCCAATTCCATAATACATAAACAGCACATACTTCATATCATAGTAGAATCAATTGCAGTTCGTATATGAGAAATAAACAGACTGAGATGTGTCTGTTTTCTCCGAGGTGTATTTTCTTTCAGCACCTTGAACAATTAGTTTGAGTGTTTTACACCTGTGATTAGCTCCTCCTCTTCCTTTGTGCATTGCATTGTGGGATGATAATGTCTGTCAACAACATGAAGGTTTGTTTGTGTCAATACTGACTGTTTTGAGTGTACTTTTTAAGGCGGTTTCCAGTGTGTACACACTACATACTCAAAACTTCCTTAGTATAATATATATTTATATTACAAGTCTATAGCCATGCTAGTTATCTGAGGCTGTACTGAACTAAGTGCACTCAATGACTATGTTGTTTAGCAGGTAGAATGTCTCCCATGTTCATCATCTTGGTTTAGGATGTTGGCATACGGTTTACTGCCACAGGATAATTCAGGGAATCATCAGGGTCTGTGGGGTTCATCATCTGGAGACCATGGATGTCTGCAAATAGTCTGGGACCAATACATTCAGTAAATGTTAAGATATTTTACTCTGGAGTGTTGGACCAACATTATCATCCTATACCAAAAAGGCTTGCGAGTGCATCTTACTAACGTGGAAAAGAAAAATACGACGAATAAATTGGATTGGAGAGATTTAGATTATGTTGGTATTGATTCCGCAGTCGAGAGAACTGACAGAGTTGTACATTATTTTTCACATTTAGTAGTTGTCCATTGAAAATTGATTAAAATGTTACAAGAAAGCAATCAGTTTCAACAAGACCAAAACACAATAACGTTCCTAAAGGTTATTGCTGGACTTCATTGATTGGAGTGATATGTACCTAATAAACCGGCCACCGGGTGTAAATTTGAGCTATACTCCGTCAAGAGATGTAAAACATGCACACGCAGACTCTTGTGCTGTAAACCTGAGCTATTTTTGCAGGGAAGCTTTATAAAGAAGCAGTCACTTTTGTTTTAAAATCCACCACTGCTATGTTTAACACACATGATGCAACAGGACAGACTATGGCAGTGGACTTCGATACATTTCATCTCAGTCAATAAGTAAAATAGCACAGAGGTCCTAGTCTCGCTCTTCAAAAGGAAGCGATTATAGCCCAAGCCTTGATCTGCCCAGGATCCTGCTGGCAGGGCAGTCCTGATATTTGTGCGGAGATGGTGAAGCAAATTATAACCAGTCTGCCGTCGCTGCGGATTCCACTTGATGTGCACCTTTCATCTCCAAAAGCCATCTCTTAGGGAAACAATAACCAGCCCCACCCATCCTTTTGAACTCACCAGGTGGGGGCAGCAGTGCCGATATGAAGTGAACATTGCTTTTTTTTCCTTTTTGTTATTCTCTGGCTGGTCTGTCAATACTCATGTAAAACCAGTGTCGGCAGGTTTAATGCATATGCAAAAGAGCCAGACAGGTTGTGTGTGGCTTCTTTTACATTTTAATGGAAAAGCTGGGAATGACAGATAAAGCCATTAATACAAAATGGAAAAAGAAAAAAAGATTGTATGCTCCCACAACCAGAAACCAAAGGAGACATCTTCAGGCTATAGGATCCATCCCTGGCCTCTATGGAAACCCATCTCTTCAGACCCACTTGGCTTCACACAACATGATATTAAAAGACCACAAGCAGGTATGATATGTTCACATTTATTGTGCAGTGACTTTTATATACATACAATTTATACACCTAATTTACAGAACAGAAATAAATTAATCTGCTAATGTTCTTGAACTCATCTGGCTTTACTGGTGCCACGAAAAAGCAAATATAATTCCAAGTGACACATGACATGGCAGTAATATGAGTCAATGTAGACTAAATTTCATTAGTGTTATATATTACACATAAAGAAGCAGTTGGTAAGAGTTTTAGTGTTAGTGATAACTTCTAAAATGTTAAAAACGTCTATAGGAATCTATGAGAGGAAGTTATTTTTTAAGAACGGCCTGTCATCACAAAGCATTATATTGCTTTCAAAATTGGTTGACAAGGTCCAACAGTACGGTCAACATTGCTCTATAGCCGGGAATCTGTCTCAAAGAACAGTGTCACACTTCTCTATAAAGGATTCATTTCTAATCCATGTTTTAAATATGGAATATATTTTTCCTGGTGATTTCATTTTTTCTATAATCAAACATCTCATTTAAACTTCTTTTAAATATAAAAATAATATCAAATACCGGTGTTTGTTGAACAGTTCAATGCTAGTAGCAGGTAAATGAGACTTAATCAAAATGATCTAAAAGGGCTTTAATTTAGACGATAGATGTTTCATTATCTCATCCCGCTCCAGTTAGACTGAAAGAAAGTCTGACTTTGCCTGATATAGTGGACACACATTAGGAAACCACTGTTTCATAGATTCATTTGTTGTCGTTTAAATACAAAGTTGTATTTGTTATGCATGTCTATACATTCATTTTTACAATATTTGTTGTAATTTAATTGATTGATTTGGGTTTCTCTTACTTTGTATCTTATGTAGTGGAATCAGTTACCCTGGGGATATCTAGTAGGTAGCTACCAATGTCTCAACATGGCCAAACAAATGCCCTGCAGAGGTCAACATTACCAAAAGATCTTACAAACTGCATCTTTAACCTTAGAGATGACTATTACTATTGCGCTACATACAGTATTTATCACTGACAGACACACAAAGATAAAATACAACTTGGCTAATTAGTGTTTTCATTATAAAAAGTAAATCTAGCGAACTAACGTGAATATCATCTTAATTGTGTACATTGTAATGTGTGGAAACAATAAAAAATACATTAACTGGAGTGGCCAGGGCCCACACACACAAAAATATAAACCACTGGAGAAATCATCTCTAGGTGTCCCATATACACAAACTGTAAATACAAACATTAACCTGCTCTCATCTTTTCAGTCTGAAGGAACCCACAGGAAGTCTAACGTTCTACTGCTAGCTTATGATAAACACTGACACCAACTAGAGTGACATGCCTATGAAACACGAAACAACACATCAACTCCAGCCTCCTCTTACCATACGGAAACACAGAGAAAGAATTTACAGGATACATTGATGGGTCTTAAGCACTACGCTGCTGCGGGCAGCAAGAACTCTAAGCTATCAAAACATGCAGCTTGTGGTGAGTTTCTACAGTACTATTCAGTAGTTGTTGGTGAGAAATGGCTGTGTGAAAACCCCAGAGTTTGTATTTCTTATTACAATTATTTCTATCACAAGATAATGATCTTCAACATGGCTCTGTTGTTCCATTAGCCTCGCATCCAATCCAGCCAGACTCTCTCACTAAAGTGAACAAATAAGTCAAAACAAGGCAGCCATCGCATCACCACAACATACAGGAACATCTGATTATTGCACACTAGCACTGAACTTGCAAATGTTCATGCAGAATGTATGAGAAACACACAACACTCAAATCAGTGGTTGCTCACTACGTGACAGATGACCATACAGCTCTTTGGAAGACTAAAATACATTGTCGGGGAGGGTTTCTGGGACATAGAACTACGTGGCACACCACTGAGACGGCGCTTGTGTTACAACTTAAGGTGGTGAAGGGAGAGATGATCAATATTAGGATTCTTGACACCAACTGACAACGACTGTGTTGCAGTACCTTGTTTACAAGTAGAAAAGGAGGAGCGTTGGCGATGATAATTGCACAGAGGAAAAGTGAACGGGACCATTTTTGAGAGAGAATCTAGCAAGCTCTTTTTCAAGCAAATTCTAGCGTCTGCATGTAAATATATTTTACATCCATATCCAACATTCATAGCATTGTTTCTGTTAAAACACAAAAATAGTTAAGACTCACAGAAAGAATCCCAGCAAAGAAAAAAAAAGAAACATTGGAGGCCAGGGTTTCATCTGTTTGGAGATGGGAGTTTAAAATTGGTGTGTAAAGTAAAAGTCAAAAAAGGAAATAAATGCAATCTTTCCACACATGTACTTTCCTCATAAACTATTCCACACACCAGACTAGTGACTAGACAAGTGAAACGGTGGTAAGGCGAAACCGTGGCAGAAAGATGAGGGGGAGTGACATTGAGACAGGGCTGTGGTGATGGACCTTGTGTGTAATGGACTGTGGACCATCTTCAATCCAACTCAAGGGGATTGAGGGCCTGACCTGTAGCTCTTAAAGCTGCCCAGCAGACTCTGCACCCCCTTCTTGACCCGCCGAGCCACAGAGTCAGCAGGAGGAGTGGGCAGGCAGTACGCCAGGCTGGGCGGACGTGCATCCAAACATTTCTGGTAACGAAGCTATGAAAAGAAAACACAAACAGAATAAAATGGTGTATTACAGACACTAGACTGAACTCAAAGACGGTGATTCCCATTACTGCTAAATTAGCTTTCCACTTTGGGACACAATGAAGTGAAATCTTTGCTTGTTTACTTTGAAGTCATTTACGTCTCCACCTGTACAGTTTGCATCTCATTTGTTTATGACTCACCATGCAGGCAGCCTGCACGGCCTCGCTCAGACTCGCTGCGTTGGGTTCACACCAAAACATGTGACAGGTGTAATCTTGGGGCCCCTCTGCCATGATGAAAGCGAAAGTGTGGACGTTCTTTCCCACACCCATGAAAGACAGGAAACGCACCCTGCACTCTGACAGCACCTCCTCACTCTGCGGTTAGAAATGGACATGACAGAAAGATAATTAACAACGTTTACTTTTAATACTTAAGGTGGGATGTGTTTAGCATTTTCACAGTTTGCAATGTTCCATGTCATCCCGAGACCTTAAAGAATTATAACAGAATAAATGAATGTTGTAAAACAATTACATTTTAAAAGGTTTACTTATGAGACGTTTATACTGGTGGAGTAAAAAAATGCTAACATTCTAACACACAAGTGGTAAAACATTAAAGACAAAAAAAGAAAAACAGCAGGTAATGTCCACAGTAGTACATCAATATTATACACTGAAGCATATTGCTTGCATCCCTATAGAAGCCCATCCATCCTCCCTGGGTTCATATCCTTCATGTTCAGTTAGTAGTCGGTTACCTGTTTTGAAAGTATTGTGAGGGTGGCTGGTGCGATATTCACTGAGACCGGAGTCCAGTCACTTTTATCTTTTCCCTTTATTGCTGCCTCGAGCGTGTCGTTGATTATATCCATACCTGAGAAATACATAAAGCACACCGTCACAAACATAGTGAACAGGACACAAAAAGTAAACATATATATCGTATGAGTTCAAGGCACAGCCAGCGTAAATAGTTACATAAGCCACTATATATTTAAAGGTGTTTTCTTACCAACTGGCTTAGCCACAGCCTCACAACCAAGGTAATACACGTAGAACTGGTGGAAGAGTTCATTTTTCGGAGCAGGAAACTCTGTTAAAAAAGGAGGATGAATTAAGTGATCTGTATCTACACTTTGCATTATAAGGGCATTCAATAGGCCCTAAAGGTACTTTTGCTTTACCTTCAATAGGGATGACCACAGGGTTACCCGGGTCAGAGCTGAGCCTGCTCACCCCTGGCTTGGTCGCCTTTCTCTCCATCATTATCTTGAGACAAATTAGGGGGAAGAAAATTGTAAATTTGTGAACGTCAGGAACGTTCATTATGAAGCAAGATACTGCATTGAATTCATAATGAAACAAAATGTATTCCAATTGTGGCCAACCTTTGAGCACATCTCATGCAGGCTGGTGGCTATGTTCTTGGCAGGCGAATCACAGCGGAAAACATGACACTTCAGAACTTGAGTCAGGTTGTCTCGAGCCACATAAGCAAAATCCCTGCAGATGTAAGCAAATTGAAAAGGTCACATTTACATATTGAATCGTTATTACATCATGTGTGAGCCAGTTTGAACATATACACACACATACATATACACACACACACTTGTACAGCTTTTAAAAAGATAGTAATCATTAATGTGTACCTTTCCCTGTTCATGGTGGAAAATGCAGCATGAAAGAGAAACACCATTGTTAGAGTGCAGTGAGACAAGAAGCAGGCAGAAACAGTCTGGGTTGTCTTTGCTTGCAATGTTCTTAACAATCCAGCAGAGGGCAGCAGTGTGCAATATTACATACAATAGTACAATGTAATTGTCATTACAGATTGGAATGCCAAGCCTCTGAGCCACGATAAGTACATTATCTTAAAAATTAAACGAAACGGGAAACTGATAGGACACTCAAAAGATGTGCTAGATGTGCTATTTTTTCCTAATTTAAGTGAGCACACTGAACATATTTTCAGTGAGCACAAATTGAAAATGTAAAGAGAATATGAATAAAAAAACTTTTTTTTCTCATCCATGTCAAATTAAAAAAATATTATAAAATAAAATTAAAAAAAAAGTATAATCAAATATGAAATAGAACTGGCCTTTGATCAAAAGAAGCCTTTTTGAAGCATGGGTTATTCATTTTGATCCTGTTCGGTGGCTACTGACCTGCCGTTGTCTCTGCCAACACCCCAAACACGGATGCTGCCGATGGGCTGAGCATGCAGCAGAGTTTGACCCAGCGGGTCAATCAAGTTCATGGTGTCGTTCTCCAGGACCATCAGCATATCCTTGCCCTGTCATGACACACATACACACAGCGTACAAATATTAAAATCTGTGTGTGAACTTGTATCTTTTTAAATGCATCTACAAAAGATAGTGGACAATACAGGAGTTGTCGTTGTCTGTTAAACTCAGTTAAATCCCCTCACCTCTCCCCAGATACCGGCAGTGTCATGAAGGTTGTGTTTGTGATAAGAAAGCTGCCTGATGCAGTTGTTGACAGCGACACTGCTCTTGCCGGGCACCATGTCCTCCTCAGACATCTCTACCCAGCCGAGGGAACGCACTGCAAAACACTGACAACACAAATATGCAGCACATTAGTGCAAAACAAGACAGCACAGAGAAGGAGAGGAACAATTAAAGTAGGACAGGGTGGAAATTGGTGGTGTGCGGGATCCTCTATGAGTTGATGCTGCTTATTACCACTCTTTCAACACTGAATTACCTTAGTTTCTAAATCTGTGCAGAGTGGAGCGAGCTTCTCCTCTTCCTCAGACTGTGCACAATTGTAACTACAATGAGAGAGAAAGACAAGGATAAGTAACAGAAAGGTGATAATAGGTGAACAGGTGATAATATACTAACTATTAAAAAGCTTTCACAGCACATACTTCAGGTTTATGGATGCATAGCGTAGAGTTGCCCCTTCAAACTCCTTCAGGCTTTGATCAGATGCAACCTCAGCCTCCTCCTGAAGATACGGACGAGAAGAAAAAAAAGTCAACAATGGAATTGTTCCTGCGAACCCATCTTTTATGTATTTTTAGGACACTAAATGACATTCTTGCCACAACTTACATTCCACAGTTCCCCTTCACCGACTCCTTCATCTGTGCTGGAAAGATGAGCCCATGATTCCTGGCAAATTTAACAGAAAAATATTAGTGTCCACAGACGCACGTGGTATTTTCCTCTATCCAAGCGAATGTGCGTTAGACCTCACCTCAGTATCCTCACAGGGCGTAGTCTCCAGGGACATAGTCGAGGACATCATGGAGTCGCCAACTTTACCCAGGGGGGACGGAGGCTCCCACTGGGTGGTGCCTGTGGGGATGTGCCAGTAGTATGTGCCTGATGTATCTCGAACCCTCATCCATCCTGAAGGCAGGTCTGTGTCGGTCTCAAAGGCACTGGAATCCCAAAAGGACTCTGAAGGGCAGGGCGCAGAGGAGAAACACAGGAAACGGACATTGTTTAATGTCTGGTTGAAAAAATGTCAAGAAACACAAGGACAGGTTCTGTTGAATTTAAAATGTTTGAAGTAGTAATGTATGGGGTCTGACGATAGGGATTGTAATGGTCTCTACAAACTTAACCAATAACCACAGCAATATTGTGTTGCTGAATACTAAAATATAATTTGATTAGATATACATTGCTTTATTCAACTATTATAATAGTAATTAATACTTATTTGGACTAGTGATGCCAGTGCAGTCTCATTGTATCAGTATTTTGGACCTGACTCACCAAAACCACATTACACCAAAAAAAGAGCATAAAAATTGTCTCCAATGCATAGACATGTTTTTTTTTTCACACACTACCACACAGGTTACTATAATAATTAGTGGCAAGAAATTCCAGATGTATCTGTAATTTGTTTGAATATTGTTGAGACAGGGAGTCCAAAACAAAATGGAAAAGTACTGAATTCGAAAGAAAAAAAGTGCACTTCAATCACACAAGTGCCTGCTTTTATCAGCAACACTTCACTTTTAGTCTCCCTTTTCAGCATTTATAAACAATATAAAAATATTTAATAACTGGTTTCTTGCACACTTTAATGTAGTTGTAAGCAATTTGACAGGAATTAAAACTCCTTGTCATTCACTGTTTGTTTAAACACAAGCCTCCACTTATGGGTGCATCACACACAAAAAGTTAGAGTTGTTGTTAAGCACATTAATAATAAACACCAGTTACAACTACAATATAGTATTTTATAAACCACTTAAATACATACAAGCATGCTGCTTGTAAATGCTAAAAGGGGTAATCAAAAACCAATTGTTGCACTTGTATCCAATCTGCAAAAGTGTATAATTATGTTTTAATTATATCATCTACTAAAGATTTCGCCATGTCTCCTCAATCTGTAATGGTAAGTCGTTTTCGTGCATCTGGTCGTCGCAGGCTGTGACACCCAACTACTCTTTCCAGCATGTCAACTGTGGTATTATGGCATACATGTGTGACCTAAACATCCTCTCCATGTACTTCTATATACCTCTGTTGCCATTTGGAGAGCTGTCAGCTGGGTTGTCCTGAGACAGTGCAGGCCAGCTGGATTCCTCCTCATTTGGTGTCCCGTTCATGTTGGAGAATAGGAGGCAGGCATTTCTCCCAGCGACACCGCCCTCTCTCTGAGATTCCACATCAAGTGGTTCTTCTGTCGCCATCTCTCCTCCGATATCACCTGATGTCTCTTCATCTTCCTCTGATGACTTGTCCTTCTCTTTAGCAGCATCTTCTCTCTCTTTATCTTTCTCTTCTGTAGACTCCAGGGTATCGATGAGCAATGGCTGGTTCAGGATGTTCTTGGACTCCTCCTGACTGAGGCCAGGGGTCATTGCTATCTTGGGAGACTTGGTCTGCTCCTCGTTCCCCTGTTGTTCTTCCTGAGTGGTGTTCTGGTGAGGGAAGTCATCCTTGTTCCCATTCTGACTGATGTTGCAGTTGTGGTCCTGGTCCTGGTGGTTCTCAGCTACTTTCCGCAGCTGGTTCTGGCCTTCTTTGACCCACTTGGCATTATTGCCAGTGGACTCCTGGTCGCACCAGAGGCTGCTGTCATTCAGCTTGTTCTTCAGCTCTTCGTCTTGTTTTTGTTTGTTCACAACATATGGCATATCTTCATCATCATGGCCACCCATGTTAACTTCCCATGTAACAGCGCTGATGGAGCAAGAGGGTGAGATGTGTTAGCAATAGCGTCAGCAGGCCAGCGGTAAAAATGGTGAGGTTAAGACAGATATTCTCCTCAAATTGCAGACACGTGTACAGCGGCTGCTGGCAGCAGATACATTCCGTAGTTTAAAACATGTCTAGCTATCAATCGACAACATATCGTAGTTACGTTGTCTGTAAGCTAAAGCAACTAGCTTGTCACATTACAATCTGGAGACAGAAGTATGTTTCGTGTTCGTCTCTTCCGGGTTGGCCTTCAACGCATTTACTTTCACTGGTGGATTGGTCAGACGAATATGAAGCGTACTTCATCAGATTCGCCTTCCATTTGCCAACACGACCTTTTTCTATTTCGTGTTGAGCTCAATATTCAGACAGTCCAGAGCCCAGTTTAACCTTTTTAGACTAAGTCTGCTGCATGTGAACTAAAATCCGGTTCCACAAGCAGCCTGCGTACCGAAACACACCAATATTAATAGGAAGCCATGGCCGCAGCTGGATATAACGGGATCCACCCGCCACCATCACCGTAGTCATCTTGGCTAGGCTACCGTTAGCTCCTCGGTTAGCTAACGTTCACAAACAGCAACATCCTAGCGAAGCGCTTTATCGAGCTTATATTAACAATGTCCACTTACCAGCTCCACGAAAGCTCCTGTTGTCGTAATGTGCTGGAGTGTGCGAGCTAACTACATATTTCCATAAATCGTGAGGACTGACTTCGTTTGTAGATGATGTTTTCTGGCGATGGAGGGCGAACCTGCGTCACCGGTCGACGTCACGGCCAGAGCTTGCTGCTGCCACTCGGGCACCGAGCAGGAGGATAACCTGGTGAATTAAAGTGGACTATTCCCAACCATATTTGGGCATATTGATCCGGTGCTGCATATATCATCATCTGTAAAGCATAATTAATATATCTGGTGCCAGCAGCAATATCTGACATACACAATACTGTTGACAAACGAATTTGCGAATTGTGTTTTTACATTCAAGCTCATTGACTACAGGGTTAATTTTCATCCCCTTTTTAAAAATGCATTTGGATTAGGTATATGTATTTTGATATTTACTTCTTAACAACATAATACAAGTTATTTCATATTTCACTTAACATTAAACTTGAATGTGTAATATGAACTACGCTGCTGGAAAATATTCAATATAGTTTCATTAAATTACTGACATACTTTACAATCTTTGTCCCCTTTAGGATTTTGTATTCCTATTGTTGTTAGTTATTGAAAGACCACCAATTCCAGCGATCTTTTGTTTTTCCTAAAACACGCTTTTTTTTGTTCCTAATTTAACAATTATAGTAACAAACTTATTATGGTACAAAACCACTATTGAATTAACTGTGAGCAGTTAAATAACATTGACCTGATATTGATGTTGCTTTTAAAGGCTCATGTTTCAATCCTCAAATAATTATTTATTTGAAAAGTTGTTGTATTTCTCCCAAATAACCCAAAGGAATCCACTTCCCACAGTAAATTCACACATTCAAGTTGCCCATATGATTCATTTTTAATATACTTATATATAAATACATACATTTGTATAAGTCATTCTTGATTTTGGCTTCAACCTGTGATTCAGCACAAACAAGCAAGCTGGTGGAGGCACAGAGACGATGCAGGTAGAAGAAACAACTCATGAGATTGATACAAAGTCTGAAGTAATCTAGAGGACCAAAACAATCGAAAACAAGGAAGAAAACAATATGACAGTTTGCAGGACGTTAACGCCACCCCTTAACGTCCCAGTCACCTTCTGTTCGCAGCTGCTTCTGATGTAGCCATAAAAGTGGGAGGAAAGGCAGCCCTCATGCTCGACAACAAAACAAATTAGAACTGTACCTATGAGATGCATGAATAAATTACAGTCTGGATTGCAGTGTTACAAGGAAACAAAGTATTGTTTGGTAATGTTGAATTACATAAATTGTTTGAAGGGTAAATAATGAAAATAAACTAGATTACAGTAATGCATTGAAGTAATCTAGTTATAAACCAAAGAAAAATGTGCAATCTTGCAATGCATTTAGAAAAATAATCCCAACATTGCAATGATCAACAGCGACATTCTTTGCTGCACCGGAAATACAGTTTCTATGGCCAGTTTTACATCATTCAGGTCAAGCTCAAGCTGGAAGGTACAACACTGCTAAGTACTCTCACAGGCATCACTCAGATCATTTTCTTAATCTTAAATGTTGTTTAAATGCTTGGTTTCAGACATTTGTCATGCTAGCCCAGTTACACAGTTTCTTTCCCCACAAGGCAAGCTTTGAGTTAATATGTTATTTGTTTTATAAAGAGCCAACATTATAGAGGAGCAGTTTTCTTGCATGGTGACTTTTTAAGAGCCAGCCAACTCCAGTTAAGAAATGTAAGTCCTTAAATCCACTGTCATGCTGACCTCCACAGGTTATTCAGTCTAGCAGATTGAAGATGATTGTACTCAGTCCACATGATTACAGATTACAAGATGAGCAGCATCAGCGGATCAGTGACAAAGATGGAGACACTAATAAAACTTGAAACACTTTGCAAAAATAAAAAACAAAAAAGTAAAAGACGACTGCTGAATTCATCTCAGAAGCTACAGTGGCATTGAATGCAGCGGTAGAGTAAGAGTTTTAAGGCAATACTGGTAAGCACCACACCACCATATCAAAGGGATTTTTGGGGTTAGAGTTCCCCGAAGTCAGCGGTTCAGAACAGGAGGGCAGAGGTCTTTCACTTGTCCTGCATTTTTTCCAGAATTGGCACAATCATGTCAAATTTGGGCCTCTTTGCTGGGTCCTCGTTCATGCATATCTTCATGAGCTTGCAAATGTGGGGCGAAATTCCGGGGGGGATGGTGGGCCTTAAACCCTCCAAGGCAACCTGCGGGTCCAAAACAGATAGAGATTTGGTACTGTACATAAAATATCCTTGAACGCAATAAAGCCACGAGTTGTGGTTTATTTTGCCTACAAGCATTTGTAACTCTGCTGGTAAAACGAAAGATAACTCTGCTGACCTTCATGCCAATTTCCATGTTTGAGAGGTCAGCGTACGGCACTTCTCTGGTCACCAACTCCCACAGCAGGATAGCGAAGCTCCACATGTCTGCTGACCGGCGGTTGATCTCTTCTGGCTTCTTCTGCAGGGCTGGAAATCACAAAGAGCAACGAGTGAAGGTTATGCAGAGCAAACACAGGAACTGGCTCCACAAAAAAAAACATTGACTATAAAAGATAAATATCATTATATTGCCCCGGCAGTATTGGTGACTCGTAGACCTGTGTTTCTGAATCCAAATTAAATCTTAAGCTCCTTTTCCTGAAGCATTTTTTTATCCATCTGTTCCAGTCAGTGATACAATAAAAAAACGTATTTTTTCTGCATAAATCATGATGGATCAGAATCAGAACCATTTATTGCCATGTATGTTTCCACATACAAGGAATTTGTCCTGGCAGTAGGTGCGTAGCATTTAACATTTAACAATAAACATTTAACAATAGACAGAGTGCAATAAACAGAGTACAATAAATGGGAGCATGAATAGGGTCCACAGTAGAATATAAAATTAAGGTTAAAATAAAGTGCACGGAATGTAAGTGTTATGTGAAAGTGATACTACTTATGTTAGAATATATAATATATTCAGGATTAACGTTGAGTACATGTATTACTTAGACGTTTATCCGTGTTTACTTACTTATTAAATGCTCACTGCTCCATCCATATGTTCGGTTACAGGGTTTAAATTCTACAAAAGGACATCCTGGCTGAAGATAAGTCCTATGGAAATTCTTCACCTTAGCCAAATGTGTACATTTATGCCTTATCAATAGCAACATACTCTGTGCTCTCAATTTCATGGCTCACTACCCACTATATGTAGACTCTGTGGAGGTTGTTTCTATGGTAACAAGTCTCCTGTATCACATGCAGTCACTGCCATCATGCACTGCTCTGTAAAATTAAAACCTTTTTCTGTGCATTGCTGTTACCGTTTTTATCACTGCTGCAGATGCTCCCTGGTTATTTTGTTAATCAGTTTATGTTTCCAACTTGCTTGGATTTCACTGTATCTCCAGGGGAAATCAGCTGAAGATTACATTTAGTTCTGAGACCGTAGCGTTTCCATCATTCACGCTCAAGCTTGTGTGGCTTCAGCTGTCACTTTAAGTCTGTTCTGTATGAGTGATGCTTACCCTCAGGGGCTACCCATGCAGGCGAGTACATCCTGCCAGGACACTGGAAGGAGAACTTGACATCTGCCATGCTGATCCTGGCTGTCATGTCTTCATCTATCTGTGGAAATAAGCAACACTGACTGAGACTTTACAGTGCAACAGAAAACACTTTGTTCTTTTTTTAGGCAATTTTCTTTGATAGGTCGGTTAATAGATTTAGGATCCTGAAAGCTATACTTGAAACTACAACTTCATCTTACCATAACACTCTTGCTATTGAGATAGTGGCGAGGGATCATGGGTTCAAGTGTGTGCAAGAAGGCCATTCCACAAGCAATGTCTAGTGCAAACTTCACCGCCTGTGTCTGGTCCACCACAAAGTCTAAACCGCAGGATGAGAGACAAATCATAAACAGGTTTCAGCCACCCTTACTTTCACCACATAATAAGGTGGACAGTGAAATTGCTACTGTACAAAGAACATATGGCAACATAATGACAAATGTGAAAGTGCAATAAATCACAAATCCCTGCCAAACACTAAAAACGGTACAGACTTTGTGACATGAGTAGTCGTACTCACTGGTGCCTTCATGCAGCACATTGTAGAGGGAGCCATAAGGCATCCAGTGTGTGATGATGATGGGGTGAGGGGCGGGAGGAGACTGACATGCTCCCAACATGGGTAGGACATTCGGGTGGGAGAATATCCTGGGATAGAGCCCAAGAGGGAGGCACAGGGGGAGGCACAGAAGGACAGACAGACAGACAAAAGAGGCAAACCCACAGAGGATTTGACATAAACAGACGGCTTGTGTGAGATGTAATACCCCAAAAAATAAATAAATCAAGTTTGGTTCAGCAAAACAAACAGACAAATGAGTGAGCACAGAACATAAAGCATGTAGAAAGGTCTAGCTTAAATAATAACCTGAGTTTGGGATATTCCTCATTGAAGTCTCTGCTTTTCCTTGTGGTCCAGTCACGAACCTTTAGCACCTTAACAACAACCTCATTTCCTTGCCAGCGCCCTTGCCACAGCTACAGACAAGAATCACATATAGAAAAAGGTGAAATGAATAACATGTAACTCTGATGACTATTTAGCAATAAAAGGAAAGGATAAAAGATTAAGAGCAGAAGTACCTCTCCAGACTGGTTCTCATTTATTTTAGCCAAGAGAGAGAGCTGTTTGTAGTCAATGCCTGCATGTTTGTTCAAAGTGCCATTGCCTAGAAACACAAGATGGAGTCAGACAAAAGGCCTGTTACTCATGTGAAACTTCAAACTAAAATGGGTTTCCCGGGCAGCAAGGAACATTGTCCCTTTTCTTGCAGCACCATGACCAAACAAACTAATGGAAACTGGTCGGCTCACAAACCAGATTACATGTGTGTGGGACTCACGGGGTCGAGTTCTCGTGGTGCCTTTCCAGAATGTGTCCTTGAAGGGAATTTTAGCCAAGTTCTGTCCCATTTTCTCAGCTTTTTCTGTGTGGTGGAAGGGTAGATTGTAATAAGAAAATTGAAAACAAAGACATCCATAAATGCATTTGAGCCTGTTGGAATGATGCAAGCGATAACGGGGAGTCAGGATACCTCTAAGGAGTTCACGCAGGTGAGGTTTGGCTTTGTCCATGGGAGTTTCTCCATATTTGTTACAGATGCTCACCTGAGCCCCATTAGCCACAAGTTCCTGAGTAAAAGGCCATATTGATGATGTGATAAAATGTATGCATACAAACAGATACGTCTCAGCTTTAGCACCACCAGGGGGAGCACTAACCTCAGCCACAAGGTCTTGGCCCCAGAAGCAGGCATAATGGAGTGGTGTGTTCCCATGTTCATTGGCTGCATTAGTGTCTGCTTTGCACTGGATCAGCTGAAAGAGAAGTAGAAACAAAGGATTATACAAAAAAGAAAAACAGGCTGGTAATATCTTGTTTGGGCTGTACACAGGGATGAGTCTTAAGGGTGCCAACATTGCCTGTGGACACATACCAGCGGTATTGAGACATGCCTACCATTAAACTCAAAAGCAGCCTGGCAGCAACTCTAAATCAGACACCCCGGGGCAGAGGTCTTACATTAAGGCATGTGATACACTTACAAGACCTCTTCATATCTCTGAAATGAATGTCTTTAAACAAATACAATATTTAGGCAGTTCACTTGTGTTTTATTTTACCAACCAGATCTGCTGCATTACAAGCCCTACTATGAAAATGTCGCAGCCACATGGAGCTCCAAATACCGTACTGCATGATGCATCTCAAATAGCAAACTAGTGGATAACAAAAGCCTTCAGACAGGACATACAGTGTACCCATGCATCTGGAAAGGAATCTGCACAGGAGCTTTTGCAGAGACAGAATGGTCTGTGAATAGATTCCTGCATTGCCAGCTGAATTGCAGATGCAAATATTGTGCTTTTAAAATGGTACATTATTTTAAAACTTATTTTGGGGGGGAAAAAATAAACCACAAAATGTTAAAAAACCATAGATTCAACCTACAGCTAATTTATGTAAGATATATTTGAATAATGAACAAGTGGGAAAACTGGCCCTGAATGAATAAAAAGGATTAATAAACACATTTCATCATCATAAAGGTTTTAAAAATCATACTTGCAGCTATTAAAACTTTCCCTCAACACTGACAAATTGCCCCTTTAGTTTAAAATTGCTTCTGATGGAACTGCATGAACAGACAAGACCTTTGTATCTATAATTGCTATACAGATGAGCATTTTAGGTTTCATAATAGCCTGTGTTTAGGAAGCAAAATTGAAGATATACTGTATCTCATAATTTTCCACAGTGGAGATGACCAGGAAGTGACCAGCGTCACAGTGTTTATGTCCCGGCGTTTACACAAACCCTACCTTTCCCACGATGTCGCAATGTCCATGGCTGGAGGCCAGGTGCAGAGGCGTGTCGTCCCCCCGATTCATAACGTTAATGCGAGCCCCTCTCATGATGAGCATGTCCACCACGTTGGAGCGGCCCTCCCTGCACGCCCAGTGGAGAGGGCTGAAGCCGTGGTCATCTCTACGGTGAGAGAAGAGAATTCATATTCAGCACAGGTTTTGCCAAAACCTTCAGCAAAGCAACGATGTAGCAACTTTTCCTGCCTGTCTTGCAGTTATTCTTTGTGTCACTTGAGGGAGAAAAAAAAAAGTACACCAGCAACTTCAGCCCTCGGCTACCCACATTACGTTTTTCCCTGCAAACAAGTGTGTAGTATAACTGGCACATGGCCAAATGTAACAAGCCAGAACTGTATTTTGGAGCCTGTGTTTTGCTTTGACAATGAAAATATCACTTTTCAAAAAGGACAAGTGTGCATTCCAGAGACAAAACTGGGTGGTCAATGTGAAGAAAAATCCATTTAACAAGCTGTTTTGCATTGCATACAGACTGAGTGCCTGGAAGAATGCCTCAGTCCAAAAGAGAAAACAGAAACATTTAAATTGCATTATGTGCTTTTAATAAACCGGCACTAACCGTCCTGCAATAAATCCTCCCTTCTTTAGGTTCTCTACCCAATGTATACTTATATGGGTACTGGGTAGGCTAAATAATATAAAGTTGTTTTAGGCTATTTAGTGGTACGCCACTCAGCTTTGAGAGCACATAATGAGGAATTCAACGACTTTTGCCATCTTCCTCAGAAGAAGGAAGTTGATGCAACTCAGACAACAGCTAATAGACCTCATGTGCATTCCTCATTCCTCTTTGTGTCACTCACACTGGCAGCGACACATGTTAGGACAGTGGCCTTCATTACATGACAGAGTGACTGATGCCTTACCTCCTTGGAGAAAAGGAGATAAAGACTGAGAGATTAAAACACAGTAAGAGCCGAGTGACAGAGAGTCAATCAGGAAAAGGCTGGTAAAAAAACTGTAGGCCAAGCATTTTCTGCAGTCCTTATAAGGCCCAGTGAGACTTCCTTCAGCTGTCATTCTTCATTTCTCCCCCCTCTCCGCCTGGCTGTGGTCACCTCCCCCTCTTCATCTCATACTAAATGTCCTCCCTCATCTGAGTCTCACAACTCCCTCGTCCTTCCATACAGATCCATATTCTCCCTCTCTGTTACAGTAACACAGCTGGACAGCACAGATGACATATTCCACTTTACATACACTCTCCTTTTCCATCAGGGTTGTATTGTTTGTACCAAGACACAGCACAGTCCCCCAGATAATAAAGTTATGCACTTGTTCAGAAATTAGGAGTAGGCAGACGGCATAATAATGTGATCCGAGAACTGAGGGAGTATTATGAATCTGAACCCTCTGCCCCCCCCCCCCGCCATCAAGTCACTGGCTTGTATTCACACATCCTGCAGAGCTCTGTTCAAAACAGCATCGAGAGCCCCACAGAGCCCCTCAGTCCCAAAACACACATCTATCTGTGCATCTGGGTGACCTGCTGCAGTCACACCAGATCTGCTCTGCGTGCAATTTCCTCTCAGACTAAAAGGACAAATCCTAAAAACTAATTAGACTAAGTTCATGAGAGAAAATCTCCCAACAGACCTACTTCACTGGTTTTCTGTGTGACGCTCGAGTCTGTTTCGGCAAGGAGGCCAGGTTGTGAAGTTAGTGACTATTCTTTACCCTCTCAAAATCTAACTAGATTCACAATTTGCAAATAACTAGCCAAAACGATTAGTCGATGCATTGATTTGTCAATCTGCATGAAAGCAATCTGCTACTATTTTGATGGTTGATAAATAGTTTAAATCTTTTATCAAACAAAAACTAATTATCTGCTTTTCCGCTCTTGCAATGTGACGATTTGATGTCTTTCTATGTTCTTCATTTTTAACTGACTGTCTTATATACTTGTAACTAGTTTTGGTCTGTTGGTTGGACAAAAAAAACAAAAATAAAAACGTTTGAAGATATCATCTTGGAATTTGGGGAATTCATTCATTCACAATCTGACATTTGGATGTATGGTTGAAGATAAAATCAAAAGCAGAGGCAGCAATAGACATCCATTGTGCATTAGTAAGGAAAATATGGACCAAAAAACCATCACTCTTCTCTCAGTTTATTTTTTGTATTCTTATTTTGAGAAATGATGTGACCTTTATAATTTGTATCGCAAATGTCAAAATTAGTGCTTTTGTTTTTCAAATATCAATACTAATTGTTAATAGACTAATGGTCATTTATTATGAACAAAAGGGCATCAATCCACATGCAACTGCAAAACATGTACTTTCACATTGAGCTAGGCTCATGCCTCTACTTTTTGTGTGGGGGCCCTTTTTATAGGATAGATTTTTCCTTTAAGCTAGCTTCATCCCCTTAACCCAAAGGGTTTTCTTCTCCTGCCCGGCCCCTCCACCCTGGCTGCGGTAATTTATTTCAGGCACTTCCACCTGCCAACAGAACTCAGATTGGCAGACGGAAAATCCAGAGGAAGAGCCCTGTCTGCGCCCTGCATGTGTCTTCCCCGAGTCCCCGACATCCCACCAGTTTGTATAAAATGCCTCTGGACCAAATTCACGGAAACATCCAACAAATGAATGAAGAACAACAAGGTCTAAAGAGAGAATCACTTCTGTAGGATTCATATTTTTATTCTGTCATCTCATGAACAGTCAAAGGAATAGTTTATGCTGTTGAACATACAGTGCACGACAAAAGCCGAATATATGGCACTGAGGGCTATCTCTACAACAATATCTAACGACTGTAGCCCTAAGGAATGCACAGTGTCAGAGACGTCCTCAGTTGATGTCTGAATCCTCTCTTTATCGTTCTTGACTGTGTTCTGACCACCTCAGCCTGCTGGTGTTGCATCTCTGCTCTCCTTTACCTTAGATGAAGGGAAAACCCTCCACTCACCTGACTGTTTTCCAACAACTACAACAGAGTGATAGGTCTCCTCTCTAGCAGATCACATCAAGTCAGTTTCAGGAGTCCATATGGGTAAATACACAATATGAAAAGGCAGATTGAGACTTGATCAGGAAGTCCCTACACAATGCCGTTGGGGACAATACTTCAATCTCAGATTGCGAAAACAATTGTTAATGTTCTGATAATTTCAGTTGATAATTAGGCTGATAATGTAAAGCCTTTCTGCAATAGCTGCCGTTATGAATAGGCACTGATCCTTAATTATTAAATGAGTATATAAATTCAATTAAGAAGGCCGACCTGATAATTTGTGCCGCCTCATTCACATAAACTGCTCACACTAATTCCTCTGAGACCACTTTTACCTGCTGCTGCAACAAGCCTCTAGACTGCAGTCTGCTTGCAACAGTAACCAATGCCAGTAGCAGGATCACACTCCTGCTCCCACCAAAGAGGTTATATATAAAATCAGTATTCACACTGTAAATCTAGCTCGCTCCCAAACACGGAGCCTCAATCTTAACATGGTAAACAACTCCAGTAAAATATGTGCGGTCCTACTGTTCATAACAATCATGAGGGAGCTCAAGATGTTATTCACCCATGTACAAACCTTCTTTTGGATGTACTAAATACAGATAACCATCAAAACTTTGATTACACACTTTTACATTACACAGGCCAAAGAAATCACAAGAGCTTTGATCTCAGTCGTCTGAGGCCAAACACAACACAAATGGGGAATGGAGGTTGAGCACAGGGCCGCATCACCATGAGACAGAGACACTGTTTTCATACAACTATGGGCTGCAGCAAGCTATTGTTTTGGACATTGATTAACATGCCAACTATTTTCTCAATTGGTTTGACAAAGCGTTGAGAATAGCATCATGAGTTCCTCGAGCCCAAGATAATTTATTTTGCAGAATTTGCACTATTGTCACACTAACAGTGTAAAACCCAAAGACACTTTATTCAGTTTATTATAAAGTAAGACTTAAGGCACATTTAAGATGCTGGAACACACACCTTAAACTATTAATCAATTGTTGAAATAGTTGCAGATTCATTTTTTGGCCAATTTACTAATTTAGAGGGGGAAACAATCAATTGATTGGTCGATCGTCAGAAAATTCCCCAGTAGCTATTTTGTTAATCTTTAGCTGAAGCATTTTAGTCTTTTTCTTTTATAATTAAAAAAGCCAAACACTTTATATATGTAAACTTTAAAATATGAGCATTTGCTGTATTTCTTTGTGATATTAAACATAATATGTTGGGGTTTTGGCTTACTGTTCAAACAAAACAAGGAATCTGAAGATATCACATCAGTTACAGCCTACTGGTTTTAGCTCTACATATAACTTGAATTAAAAAGCCCTACACGTTCATTTTCAACACAGAACTAAAACCTGTTCCAACATTATGCACCAACTAGCAAAGAAGCAATGTAAAACATATTCAGAGTGGACCAGAGATAATAACTGGGGGCGAACTGGCTTTAAACTTTGTAATTAACTCCTGTAAACTTTGAGGAAATGTTGAAAGGGAAATTATTGGAGCCATTTAATACCACTGGGAGACAAATACAGGAAACATAAGAGGAGGAGGAGATAGTGATGTGCTCTGCTATGGCTTACTGTGCATTCCCCCCCCCCCCCCCCCCCCCCATACAAGCACACAAAAAGATCCTCTGTCTCGTCATACATAACTCTTCCAGTCCTGCCCCACTACAATAATCTCCTCCCCCTCTCTCTCAGTTTTGGTAGGTGGTAGACGGTTCCCTCGAGGCCTGGGTGTTATTCCTTGTAAGGAGATTCAGCATTCCACTACGACTCTCTGGGAGTTACATCCGTGTAAACACACGAAACATGCCGAATATTACAGTGTGAGGATATGTAGGCTGAGATTTAGTGAGATAACTGAAATCTAGGAGGGGGAAGCACTACAAGTTCTGTAGGGAAATGAAAAGGGAGGAATAACTGCGTTTCCCCCACTGGGAGAGGTATATCAACTGGAAAAGGGAACTTGACATGCAATCAGCTAATGGACGAGTCACATGGTGGGAATGCATCATGTATCCACACTGGCTCGATGCAATCATACTGCCTTATATCAATGGGGAAACTTAAATAAAGTAAAAATATACATACATTCAGCGCAGAATAAATCTGCAGTTAAATAGAAAAGCTTAAAAAGACGAAAAAACGCCACACCGCTGCAACATAAAAAGACTATTTGGCATCTTACGTGTGCTGACTTACTTGTTTTCTTAATTGATTTATTGCATATTATTATACTTTTAAAACTATTCTTGATTAAAATATTGTAATAAAGGTATGAAGCAATTCAAATTTCCCCACTGCAGGAATAATAAAAGGATTATATTATCTTATTCCCGCTTTTATCTGAACAGCAAAAATGCCTCAAACAAGAAAACACTGACCAAAAACTATTTACTATTTCTAGCCTAAATTAAAATGTACATAAAAGGTATCCATGTGCCTCAGAAGGCAACCCAACAATCCCTTTCACATACTGTCTTATTATTAATTACATTATTACTATGTTAGACAACAAACTTCCCGTTTGGTCATTGTCAGTCACTTCTCTATAACAAAAATGGAACTTTTTTTTTAACTTTGCATCAGTAATTGAAGAAAATTAAACTGATTTCTTTGAAGACTGATACTTGACTATGTCCTTCGCAAAGTAATCTGTTGGAAATTCAGTATAAAGAACTCAACTAGTTGTTAATGTGCTTAACCTTCATACCATTAAACAGTAAAAAGGAACAAAAGAAAGAAGCGCCAAGATAAACAGTAATAATAATTAAATGGATTGACTCAGTCTCTCTTTGTTTGCTCAGAAAACAAATACCAGTAGTCTTCAACAGAGGAGTTAAAAATGGAAGCTTCCCGGGTGGGAAACACTACTTGACTGGCAAGCTCCGCCAGTTCTTCTTTACAGAGTCAGCTGAGGATACAGAAGCCGCTCATGACGGACCGATCTGTGACTATCAAACTGATATTTTGTATAATAAACATGTCCAATCCTAAAGAAGCCTGCAGTATTATTTGCAGTTATTTCCAGTGCATTATTTATCTTAATTTCCAAAAGGCCTAAATGCAATTGCAGCAACTGAAAGTGTGACTAACTCTACAATCACAGCAGGTTTCCTGTCCAACATTACTCTTTTGAATTACTCTGCTGGCATTCTGGACATAAACATGTGCTCACAAGGAAATGGGTTCAATCACAGGCCACAATCTCTGTAAAGACTGGAGAGGCGGGCTCTCAGCCGGCACAGGGTTAGGGTTTGAGAATGACAGATTTGAAGTAAGCGATGGAACTACAGTGTATCTTTGAATTAATTGAGATGCTGATTTACATTATTTAGTATCACAAATTAATTTTGTGGCAAGTCTCATGCAGATTAAGCAAGTAATCATCGGTTGAAAAATGAAGATAAATAATCTCAAATTTTATGCTAGTGTCTGTTAGGGCTACTTTATGTAGATAAGTTGTTTAAAAGAAAATACATTTGGCCATGGTTAATGTGACATCATTGTTGAGTAATCGCATCACAAAGTGAAATTGTTTTCACCTTTACTCAGGTAAGTAAACTTGAAAAGAAAACTTTAGCTCACCCTTGATTGAGGTCGTTCTCCGTGTTGTCCAACCATAAGCGAACTGCCACTGCATTGCCTTCCCGGCACTGCGTGAAGATATCATCCATTTTGGCTTGTGAATTTTCCTTCTCTTAAGGTACACTCGTCAGAGTAAATGCAGAACTGAACTGGGACAGATGAGAGAGGTGACCCGAGGGGTTCAGCAGGGTCCTGGCCAGCATCAGTCCGTCATCTGGAATAATGAGCTACAGAGAAGCTGAGCAGTACTCCAGCAACCCTAAAAAAGGGGACACAAAAAGTGAGGTTGCTCCGTTAACACATTGTTCAATCCGTTTGATTTCTATCCCAGACGATAAACCCTCTCTGTTATGACCCTGTAGTGCAACCCTAAAGATAAGTAAGCCAAGCAACCAAGAAACCCAGTGTTGAGTAATCATGTCCGCCCATAATACTTGGTGACTCACAATACTTGGTTGTGACTAGTTGTGACTGTACACCAGCATAGACAGTTATCGTATTTAAACGTACGTGAATATTTGATTAATCAGTTAACTTACCCAAGTTGATACATTAACATAAAGTGTATCTTCAACTATTTTGATAACAGATCTACATGATCACAATCGCTATAATTGATCCAAGCACTCACACGTAGATGACAACACGATGTACGTTACACTGCAAAGTAACTTAACCTGCCTTTAATCCACTGAAGACGGCTGAGATCTAGTGGGATTCCTTCGTGTTGTTAACATAAACACAAACACAACCTGGTGTCACAGTGATGAGTTCCCCGTTAACGACCCACTACCTTCACAGCAGCGCGACTAGCTGAACTACTACCTGGTTAACATGGACGAAGAGCTCGTTTACGCTACTTTAGCCTGTGATTCCTCCGGCTCCTGTCAGTCCCACCGTGCCATTACACTGGATCCAACTAAAGGGGACTAAATTAGCTCCACGCAATAGCTAGCATCCTGTGTTTGACGCAACGAGACATGGCTAACAAGCTAACCAACTGTCCTGAAGCAGAGTCCCTTTCTCTCCACTGAGATGCACAGCATACGTTGGTGCCTTCAAACAGTCCATGACAATATTAAATGTGCCTCCAAGGCGATAAACTTACCGAGTATGGACGCCTGTTGCTGTGTAATTCGGTTAGAAGTTATTAGCGACGTTATGTTGTCTCCAGGAGATTGAACGCTGTGGGACGTCCACACCCTCACCGCCGCCGTACGTACGTGCTAACGCTCAGTTGAGGAAGACGGCGTTCCGCCCCCTACAGGCGGCAGAGGGCACTGCATGACGTCTAAATATTCATAGCCTCGGGTCATAGTTATTTTAACATAAGAGTCTGCGGAGTAACTAACGGTGTCGAATAATGTCAGGAAGTAAAAGGCACAATAGTGCCCTCTGAGTGGTAGCGGAGTAGATGTAAAGATAGCATGAGGTGGAAATATTTAAGGAAAAGTCCAGGAAAGTAAATCAATATGTGTGTGGATACTCATTTGCTTTGCACCAGTGGTTATGTGCATGTTCAAAGAGAAAATCCTCCCCAAAACAAATATATGTTTAATTATGTCCAATGGTGCGATATGATGCTTATCATTTTGAATTCAATTCAATTTAGTGTATTTTGTATAGCCTAAAATCACAAATTACACATTTGCTTTGGAGGGCTTTACAGTCTGTACGACAGGGTATGTCGTATGTAAAGTATTGTAAAGTGAATATGTACAAACACAAAATGTGTCTCGCTGCAGTTTCACTTCTAGGTTTTATTTTTCATTCAAACTATGATAAAACAAACACAGTTGAAATAAAATATGATTTGTTCAATACTAAGGTCTTAAAAACTGGCCAATTGTACAAAGAAACACAAAAACAGTGTACATGGTATTTATACTGTGAATTATTGCACATTGGCTGTTGCTCTTTAGTCAATATTTTTGCACAGTCCACACTGTACAGCTCCTTTACTTTGGTAAAAATACAGTACTTGTTTCTTTCTTTTATCATATTTATTATGACTGTTATGCAAAATATGTATTAGTCCGTCAGTGGGAAATTTGCAATATTTAAACTTACTTGTCAACAAAGAGTTAGTAAAATATCTCAGTATGTTTCAGTAAAATAATATTGTATAGTAAAGGATACAAATATCAAACAATACTTCATAAACATATGTATTAATTTATTAAAGTTCAGAGTACGTATGATAATGATGATAATAATTATTAGTGTTATAAATAGCATTGCATTTTGAACTCTGCAAATCCTGAATATGAGCAGAAAATGCAGGGTCATCTATGATCTGTGGTTTCTAAGAACTTCACGTCCCACAAAGCTGTGGTGCGTCTACGTCATCCACATGCGCCTGTAGTTCTGTTTCGCTTCCTTCACGCACATGAGACAAACCAACGTGGCTTTTGCTTTTGACACGATTTCTTTCCACAGCTATTGAACATATTAACGTGTTTATAGAAAAAAAAACCTTTCATACAAACAGTACCATCAACAAAACGTTTGACGAGTAAAAGAGCGTCTGCCTCGAGACAAAGTGGTGAGTTATTGAATTAGCCGAGTTAGCGCGTTGATAGAGAAGAAGAGACGTTAGCAGAGTTGTTGTCTCGTCTTTAGCGGTGATTTACGTTCCTAGGTGTGTTTCTTCTAGTTCTCTGGGAAACATGTTTAATGAGGATGAAGACTGGAGTGACGGAGAGGACGCTCAGGTGCTGAGCAAGACTGTGCTCAAGAGCACCCAGAAGGCGACCAGCAGCACGAATGGCAAGGTAAATGTGCGAGTAGTGTTAAGTTAGGAGGTAACCTGTATCTCCATACGATCTATAATTATGAATGGCTTAATTCAGTGTCCTGGGTTGTCCTGTGTCCAACATACACATGATAGTCAGGAAATGTAACAGCTGATTTTATGTAGATTTGTTTTTAATTATTTCTGTTCTTGGAAACAGTCAAGCAGGAAAACATGTATAACAAGTTATATTGGACACGAAGAAATGGATTTACAGATAATTGAATAAAAGACTAACAAAGACAAGGACACACACATACACAATAACAACTTTAAATGTCTGTTCCTAACCAAGTGAGGCTTTATAAAAGGTTTATATTACTTCTTCACTCTTCCTTTAAAAAAAGACACAATTAAAAACACCAAAAAAATCCCAAATGTAATTTGTAGCACAAGAAGCCATTCAAAATGTGGGTTTCCACATCTACAAAGAAAATGTGACACTTTATATATTGGACAGTCTTCAACATGTGGTTGCACATTTCAGTTGAAGGACTTATTGTATTATCTGAATGTATCCCCGGATCAGGTCCAGGTGATTGGAAAGAAGAGCCTGATGCGGACCCTGCAGACACTCGGCTCCGTACCAGAGTGGAAGAACGACGACCATCAGCAGGACAGCGACAGTGAGGCAGAAGTGGTCCCATCACACAGCAAGAAAAAGAAGAAAAAGAGGAAGAAGCGAAAGAGAGCGGCAACAACAGGAGAGGAGCAAGACAATGAAGACTTGGATCAGACTGTTAATGGGGAGACACTTGCAACAACAAAGAGGAAGAAAGACAACATATTTGGTGAGTAATTAAGTAGTTAAAGGCTTGCTTTTCATCAATTTATTAACATTTCAGAATTTTGAGAAGTATTAATTGCTAAACGACATTGTTGATATTCACAGTACTTAACTATGAGATAAGAACCAAATGTTTTTTATTCTCCCTTAAGCGCCTCTGAAGTTAAAAACCACATCTCTGAGCAAACCCACAGATAACCGAATTATAAAATCCAAACCAGAGAACATGGAGGGACTGAGCAGAAAACAGTGGAAAAGCAAAATGAAGAACAAGAGGAAATGTAAAAATAAATTCAGTCCGAAAGAGCCAGAGACGAAAATAAAAAAAGAGTCTGCAGAGCAGCACGAGCCAAAGAAAGAAGTCAAAACAGATTCACATAGCAAAAACAACAACAGTCAGAAACCAGGCAAGAAAAAGGAAACGCAAAGTAAACCACAGAAAAGGAAAAGGGCAGACGAGGAGAAGGACATATCCGGTACAACAGACACACAGATGCTCAGAGAGGAAAAGCAGCGAATTGGTGAGAAAGCTGGAAAAGACGCAACTGAATCTTCTACATATGGAACAAAAACAAAAGCAGATGTGCCTAAAGTGGAGAACGCAGGTGAGCAGCACCAGTCACCCATGAAAAGACCGAAACCCGAGCTGAGCAGAGAACAGATTTTGAAAAGAGAGAAGCTACGGAAATTGCTCCTCAGACAGGAACCAGTCCAACAGGAGAGTCCCGCGGAGACGAAAGACGAGCCTGCGGCCCCGGAGGAAGAGGTGAAACCGGACCGCTCCGCCTCCCTGAGGTCCCGCATGGAGCAGCGGCTGGAGTCGGCCCGTTTCCGGTACATTAATGAACTTCTGTACAGCACGTCCAGCGGCGAGGCGAAGCGTATGTTCAAGCAGGACCCGCAGGCCTTCGAGATCTACCACAGAGGATACACGGCGCAGGTTCAGAGATGGCCCGCCAACCCAGTGGATGCCATCATCTCTTACATCCGACAAAAGTGAGATATTCTAATTAATGTACTAATTTCCCTGTAGTTCAACATTTGGGATTTCAAATCACAAATGTTTTGAAATTTGGACATGGAATTTCATTCTTGGCTTTTGAGAACAGTGTGAATAGTAAAATAACCTCAGATCCAAAGTACTTTTATTAGCTTTTGAGCTTTGTTGCTTTCAATTGCATCTCGAGGTCTTCTCAGCAGCTGGAGGCTCAGATGTCCTCACACAACCTAAAAGGTAGGATTTGGGTCACGGGATAACACGTGTGAGTGATCTCCGACACAACAAATTGAAATTGAATACCCACACTGGGAGTGCTAGAGACCATCGGATGCAATTTGAAGCTACAAAGAGCTAAAAGTGGGCCAATGAGCTGGGTTTATTTTGTTGCACACTTTGCAGAGAGTCAACACATATTTCTGATTATGATTTTACATCATAGTTTAGCCCTTTTTTGAAAAAAATCACATCCTCCATGGAAGTTTGTTGGACAACCAAACACAACGAATTGAAAGGGTTTATAAATATGTAATATCTGAATGGTTTACAAAGACATGAGATTCTGTATCTATTCGGCTCAACATCTGCACCATTTAACACATGTTGAATCGTGAGTGTGGTGTTTCATTTGATGCACCACGTGCTCTAAATTCAGATCCTTTCATGGATCAATAACGCATCATAGACGCACCTCTTTAGTTCAGCTTTTTCTAAAAACATTAACAGGGTCTCTACACTGCCACAATAGAAAACAAATAGTTAATGTCCTTCCCATGCCTTGTTGGGAAACTCCCATTCTCTACATCAGAAATCTGCTGTACACAGTAAATACCTTCCATCATGCTGCTGAAGACTCAGCGAAGAGTAATGCAGGAGATGACACTGCACTGTGGGTGTATAAGTGACGCTTCAGTTGGCTGCAGTGAGCAGACGGCTCTGTTAATGTCAGCAGTTTGGGAGAGGATCAACAGTTTTGACTGGTATAACATATATACTAATATGCAGCAATTGTAACACATCAACTGTGCCCTTTTTTTCAGACCTTCCTCTCTGGTGGTTGCAGACTTTGGGTGTGGTGACTGTAAAATAGCGTGCAGCGTGAAGAACAAAGTGCACAGCTTCGACTTGGCATCTACCTGCAAACTTGTCACAGTGTGTGACATGGCCGACGTGAGTGTGTCGGGGTTTTCTGCATTTCAATTCACTGACAGTCCGTGAGATTGTTAGTAAACACAACACACTCTCTGTGCAGGTGCCGCTTCAGGACGGCTCTGTGGACATCGCCGTGTTCTGCCTTTCTCTCATGGGAACCAACCTGGGCGATTTTCTAGCAGAGGCCAACCGTGTTTTAAAGAAGGGGTAAAACATGTCGCACTGATTTTAGCACAGGCACGCCGGTTTTTGTGTGTGTGTGTGTGTGTGTCTATCGTACATGTCTGGATAACTGATTTGCACAATTATTGTAGGGGTGTTCTGAAGATAGCGGAGGTGGCGAGCAGGTTTGAGAACGTGCGGAACTTTGTCTCCGCACTGGCAGGTCTGGGATTCAAGATGGTGACCAAGGTGAGACAAGAAACCATCGGGACAGGGAAACACTTCCTTATTTGTCTACTTTCTCATATTTTTAATATGAACCAATTTAATGCATGTATATACAATTTAATGGTTAGCTTATACACTTTTGTTCCAGCTGTAAAATCTTAAACATAGAAAAATAGTATCAGGATTACTTTTTAAAAATCTTTTTAAAGGGCAGTTTTCTCAAAGAGGAAGTAAGCAGCTGGCAGCTGCATGTTTCATCATTTTTAATTTGAGCTTATGGTGCTGTGAACAGGAAACCTCAGGTCGAAAATGTTTTCAGTAAATTGGTTTATTGTTGGCGAAAAACAGAGTTGGCTGTACATCATTTAAACAGCTCAGTCTGAAGATGTTTATCACACAATGGCCGTTATATAATGTATCTAGTGACTGACTGCATGTAAAGAGTGATTTGTGTTTTGATTTATTTTTTCCTACAGGACACAGAGAGCACTCATTTCTACTCCTTTGAATTACTGAAGACGGGAGAGGCTCCAGAAAATATCAAGAAATTTGGACTGCAGTTGAGGCCTTGTGTCTACAAGAAAAGATGAATGTTATGCGAAAGGACTTTATGCATATATACAGTGATACTTTCATGTTTTAAGCAGTATGTTTGTGAATGTGAAGCTTGGATCTGTGTCCAAAGCAGAAGTTGTACATTTGTATTTAAATGTATCGTTTTAGATTGCTACATTTTGAAGCGGCATTCAATGTACATGGTCTTTCATGTAAATACATCAATATAGATGCTGATCAGTAAAATAACAGTCTTCTTTTGTTGGAAAGAAAACCTACACCACATCATATACAGACCACCATTTTAATATTTTTTTACAAGAAAACATGTTAAAGTGAAGCTTGTCTTGTTGAAAAATCCTGACAATTCTGGAAGAAGTTAAAAATAAAACCTGATCCACTCAGTTGTGTGTGTGTGTGTTTGTGTTTGTGATCATTTGCCACAAGAGGGTGTAACAGCACTGCATCCCAATGAGATGGGGATGAGTGTGTCTGCATCTGGTACATGAACTATGAGAATTTATTTATAGAGTTAACTCCAGTTGTCACAGCAGATGGTCCTCACTGATTTAGTCGACCAAAGATACCACAAGGGCAGATGGTGGGAAGCTAGTCACAGTAATCTCTGTATCTGGAGATGTGTTTGTTTTAGTTCATGCGGTGACAACTTGACAGCAAATTATAAAAAAAAAGATTGGATGATTTTATTTACAACAGCAATGTACATAAAAAAATAAACAAAAGTCAATGAAGAAGGTAATGCTTTAAAATCAGTAATGCCTATCAGTCAAAGGATCCTTGATAATAACTCACATTGCAGTACATAAACATTATTATTTCACTTCTAATGCTGAACTCATGAAAATACACAAATTATAAATCCTGCAGTTCCGGTAAGCCTTCATATCTAGTTTGTGCACAATGCAAAGCAGAATATGTACATCCGAAGTATGTTTTATCTTCACACTGTACTCTTGACGTCAAGGACGATGGAGTAGCTGACCGTCCGAGCGTATTCCTTACTGTGATTCTCTGTCACTGCTGGCTTCTTCACCTGAGGAGAGCCGGGATCTTGCATCAAAGACGTCAAGGCAGCGAGAGAGTCCTTTTTCTGAATTATATAGTTAGAAGTAAACAGGTTGAGAGACTGTTGTGTATAATAACTGAGCAAAACCAGAAAAAGAATATTAATATACAATTAAAAACTGGATTTATGAACCTTTTCACCGACTTGCATATTGCATGCATTTAATCTTACCTTATATTGTGACCGGCTTTGTCTTTTGCTGTAAAATAAAACAAAAAAATATTGTGTGACTCGTGTAAATGATCCAGTTTTGAATGATGTATTTCTTTCAAGGAGCGTGTAGGGCTGAACATCACCACTAGATGGCACTGTGACTTAATCTGACACAGTTGTGTTCAAATGGGAAGTTGCAGGTGGGAATGCATTATGCTCCAGGAATATCAATGGACACGTCGGGTGCTGATCCGAGTCCTCGTCATTGATCTCTCATGTCAGAAGCAGCATCTCGCTTTGTACATTATGACCCCAGCTACATCGGCGCAATGAAGACCTGCTGCCATCAAAAAGTGTCCCCAGTTCTGGAGGGGTGGAGGGTGGAGTGCGAGGAGGGTTGGCGTTGGTTCCAAAATAGCTTTTCTCCTGGGGAGTCATGTTTTTTTGTACACACTTGTTGTATGCTGTGTGACTGACCTTCCCAAATTAGCCTGACAGGACCATCCCACTGGAGCCAGGGATAAGGGGACCGAGGCTCTGTCAACCAATGGCACCTTGACCAAATGTTCTGACCAGAGAGCCGGGGCCATTCAAACAGCGTCTGAACCGTTGTTGTGCTGTACAGTGCAGCTTTAGTCACAGCGGGGCCTGATCTGATCCAGACCAACATTCTTGAGAGAAGTTCGATTTGGCAGTGAATGTGAAAAATGTGGAAAGTTCTGCAGGCAAAAGCCATTCAATTCTATTGTGACAGATATCCCACATCCGTCGTAAAAGACCAGTGGCTCGCTGATTTTTTCCAACTGCAGTAAGATTAAGAGATGGATATGTGGATTATTTCTCACGGTGAATGGCAGCTCGGGTTTCATTATACTAATAACTTCCGAAGTCGTGGACTTTGAACCTTTTAACTCCACTTTTGCAATGTGGCATTGATGATAATGGGCCAACAAACAGCAGCCTACTGCAGAAAGGTGCCAGAAGTAACACACTAAAAGCCAGAGCAGGAAACTGGAAGACCAACCTGTTTATCTTCAGCGTTCTACCTGTCTACACGCAGGGCTGCGGTGGCAGAGGCACATGTCTGCTTCTGCCACACTGCTTCCTGTTTGTGAATAACAGCCCGATACTGGGGTTTTTGGTTAGTTGGGTTAACGATCAGCGCATCCTGTTTGTCTCGTATTTTATGCCACCGGCAGCGTTGCTCTCACTTGTCAACACATCTCCTGCCGAGCTGCAAACACGGTTACCCGTGCAGGCACTTAACTTACCAGCACACCCAGACGGTGACGACGAGGACCAGGACGATGGCCAAGGCCAAAGAGATGCAGATCATGGCAGCAAGTGCTGAAACATACATGGACACAGCTTTCTAAGCCACAAATACTAAACAAAAGTCCCAGCAAACTTCATTCTGAAAACATACCTCAGCATGTTGATATGATCAGAAATTCTTGAGTAAACAAGTCACTCTGATATCAAATGGAAAATACAACCGGGTCCACACTCACCGAGCTGCTTGTCCTCGCTCCTGACCTCCACTTGAATGTTGACCGTGGCTGTGTGGTGATAGAAGGACGCCCGGCAGCTGTACAGGCCTTCATCCTGCTTTGTGAGCTCTGACTGGAAGACCATTGCCACCCCGTCCATTTGGACGAATGAGCTGTCACTCCTGAAACGAGAGATACTTTTAACTGAATTTGTCTTTGAAGGAGTGTTTAATAGTTTTCATATTGTGAACAAATCACTCGAAAAGACAGAAACCAACATTATGTTAGTCCATCCCATCAAATGTTTCTGACTTTATACCTGTTCAAGATTACACCAAAATATGAAGTCTAGTTAGTTTGTTAAAAGGCTCAGTAATTTCCTCTCTCAACTGCGTACTGTCGTTTTTCAAATACAGTTGGGGGCTATTTTTAGCTGCAGATTTATCCACATTTGGTCTTCTAGTGAGTATTTACAGCAGGGTGTGTGTGTGTGTGTGTAGAGTTGATCAAAAATAAACTACAGTACCCACAGTGAGTTCATGGGATTATTGAATCTCTCCAAACTCATACTTGTATGTCATGCAGGGTGATATCCATGTCGTGGAAACATTCCAGTTTACATTTCCAGGCTGATAATTGTTAACTTGGGTTTAATCGCTCCTTTAAATTGTGTGAGTACACCGTGCGTACAGCTGCATCCTGGTGAGATATCAGAGGATTCATCACCTTTTACAGATGAGGTTGTATTCTGGCACGTTGCCTTCGACTCGGAGCAGCACTCTCTGGTTGTGATGATTTTCCTGGAGAGCCAGTCTGTGTATGATGAATTCACCACCGTAGCGGCTTTGCAGGGGAGTTGTGTGGTTTAGGACTCTCACAGAGGAGATATCTGCAGAAAAGTCATTTTAACCATTAAATCTTTGGATCGCTGAATGCATTTGTGTGAATTACTACATTTGGAGCAATTGAAGTGTTTGTTTCTAAACTCACGGTATCTGGGGACGTGAATGGTCTTTTTCTCTGTAGCTCCATGTTCAAAACGATACACACAGGTCAGGTCCTGCCCCTCGTGAAGGGCCAGAGGAAACTGATAACTCAGTCTGGCTTTAATGACGAAGCCCTCATACTCTGAGTGCAGGGATGTTTGGCCTTTGGCATTTTCGGGAAGGACCCAGGCGAGGTCAGCCCCGACACCCTCCCCTTTGCTGTCACACACTGCCAGCCAGAGAGGAGAGTCCTGCCGTCTCACCAGAGACACACTCAGCAGAGGGGCTTCTGAAAAAGAAAACAAGGGGTGACAGGAAGGGGATGTGCGACTGCGTGAGTTTGTGTGAGTCACACAGAGAAATACGGCAAAGAAAGAAACAACGTACTGTGCACAAGAATGTGTGTTGTTCTTTTTTCTGGTGCCTCCAGGCTTGGATGCTCCACTGTGCAGGTCAAATTCTGACCAGAATACAAAGATGACAAGACATGCGCAGAGCTCCTGGCCGATACCGAACCATCAGCCTGGACTTCAGTCTCAGACACATAACTGATGTTGTTGTCAACGTTTCCAACGTGCCAGCTTATGATTGCTGCAGGGGCAGCGCTGTGCACAGAGCAGTCCACCTTTGTGAACTCGTCACCGTCTTTCCACTCAGTGCTGGAGTTGATGGTGATTTCAGGGCGAGCTGCGTGGGAAAGAGGAGTTGCAAAAAAGATAAAAATATATGGCGCTTGCACGGCCATAAACGTCTGCTGCTCAGACAAAATTATCCACCGCTTGATTTGTCGAACATACCACAAAGGGGGAGGGTAATGCTTCTGTTCTCTGGCTCCTCAAACGCAGGGTGATGTATCACACACTCCGCAGTGAGCTCCCAAGGCGAGCAGGCAGGGAGGAGTAAAACTCCCCTGACAGAGTGGCTTCCATTATGAGAAGTGGAATTGAACCAAGAGACTCCAGACACACCCTCTGGTAGAAGCCAGGACATGTTGGCTGCAGGAACAGCATCAGCTGCTGAGCACTCAATCACCCCGTGTCCATCTTCAGTCTGCAAATGGACTCGAATTGTTGGAGGAACTGAGAGGAGAGAACGTTCCATGACAATATTTCATAGTCACACACTGCAGAAAACTCTAAATGTAGCCGTGAAAGTCTTTTAAGAAGTATAATGCAAATAGTTTCACCTACCAGGCTGTACAACTCGAGGTTTAACCGTGACATTAAACTTCAGCGTTGTTTTAAGATGGTGATAGGAGAAGAAGCATTCATACAGGCCGGCGTGCTGATGCTCCACAGGACCCTGAACCGCAAGGCTGCTGCCAACCAGCTCCACACCGTCAGGCAAGGGCCCGTCATCCCTAGACGGAAACACAAGTGAGAATACAGAGAAGAATCCATGTTTCAGACTGTTATTTCAATCAGGAAATGTGTCTACATCTGACTCCTGCCGTCTATCACTTGTGGTTTGGTGTTATCCAACGTGTCACCACATCCTCCACAGCGTACGTATCATTTCAGTCAGTAGCATTGATGTTAACTGTTTCTGTCAATGTGTTTCCACACATTATGCATTATGCTCGTAACAAAAGCAAAATAAAGAAAGCAAAAAGCAATTACAGGCCATAAACTACCCTATTCTTTTACATTACCAGATCTCTTACTTTATGCAGGTAACGTTGTAACGTGGCACATTCCCAGTGACCTGCAGGCTGATGACGGTGTCTCTCCGTCCTTCCTGCACCTCTAAAGGTGACGTGACATGAAGGTCCTTGCTGTTGCTTCCCAGCTCTGAGTACAACAACTGAACTCCAGACAAATCTGCAGAATAATAAAGCATGTCTCCGTTTTTCTGTAACGTCTACCTCATGGGCATCAGCCGAGTTATTTTTAAGGTGAAACATTACACTCACAAAAAGACGGCAGTGTTATGACTCGTGCCACTTGGTGTGTGAATTTGGGGTGGTCAAACACACAAGTGACATTACGGCCCTCATACACTGGTGCTGGGAGGACGACTGAGCTTGTCTGCACGCCCGAGTCTGTGTTGTCCTCTGTTTGCAGCTCTTCGTCACTGTTCAAAGCCAAGCCGATATCAGCGTCAGGGCTCCCTCCAGATGAAATGCACGAGACCACCCAGAACTCACTTCCTCCTTGTTGTACCAAGTCTGCTTTAATGCTCACATTTGGCCTCGCTAAAAGAGCAGGAAGAAAGGCGAGACGAGTTATTCTTTCTCAAGGTCTGATGTTTTTTCCAGCAAATCTAAAAGTCAGATATCAAGTTGAGGCTCAGGGTGTTTTTGTTGAATAGGAAGCCGGGGCCGGATGAGCTAAACACAAGCCGTAAGGGGCTTCTGCTTGAGTTTTGGAGAGTGCTGACTTAGGCTTATCACCTGTCCCATCTGTTGGCCGGGCTGCAGCTGAGAGCAGATGTCTGGCCCAGCTGCTGTCCAACCGAAGCTGAGAGAACCACAGGCTTTAATGCAGGGAATCAGCAGAGATCAGAGTATATTATCAAATACATAAAAGTTGTGGTGTCATACAATATCCAGCCATCCCTAACGAGGAAGAGAAGTGAGCTTGGGTGCTGGGGGAACGGTATGTGTGATTAAAGTGATTAAAGCACTTTGGCTTTGTACATTTAATCTGTTGACACCTATAGTTCAGAGTGAATTTAACCACTGCAGCTGGAAAATTACCTAAGCTGCAGTGCTAGAGGGGTATGAATGTATCACGGACAAATGAGCTGGTTGGCCTGGCTTGTGCTAGTGGGATCTTTACATCGCGCAGGCTGCCATAGATGCTCTGCACTGCCCATGGTTCCCTTGAAAAATGAGAGTATTTAAATGTTGATGGCTAAATTGCAATGGTCCTAGCAAGCTGCACGAGGCTGCACCACATAGGAGCATTTACTTGGTTTGTTGAGCGATCTATTTGGTCTGTTCTGTGCAAGAGGCAGTGCAAGTAACAAGGGAACCACAACCTACATGTGGTGTGTGACATGTGGGTCAGTTAGGGGGAAACCAAACTACATTTCTGAGGGTTTTCTTGGGTAGCAAATTCTTTTTGCACAACTCGTGTTTGACTTTTAGATTCTAAGTTCCATTCGGCGATCAATTATGTTACATAAAAAATACAAAAATAAAGTAAATTTATGTAAATATGATCAAATCTTTCTGGCCTTTTGGGGGCAGCAGAAACTTATTGTCAATGCAATACTGATGTATCATTTAAGCATTCAGCATATATGGAGCAACATTAGCATTCAGTTGTGTTCCTGGTCCAGTATTTACTCTCTTTCAGCTGTTTTTGGTACCTACAAACTCGATAGGGTCGCTAACTGTATCTTTGAATATGAGTTGTAGCAACTTTTTACTTCATAAAAGTCAAAACGTTGGACAAAACGTTTACTAAATACAGTGAGTATTCTGGATTTCTAGAATCTTGAGTGGCAAACTCGAGATTCTTTACATACCTCGTTATCACTTTATGGTGTTTAAGAACTTTGTTGAATTTGAAAAATTGAAAAATTGGTTTTACCACTCTAAAGAAAAATTGTTTACTCACATGTAATCAGTTTGAACAGGAGAAATGTAGTCACCAAATTGCACGCTGCTGTTATTAATTATTTACTGGCTTATTGCTGCATTGTGGTGTTCCATATGCTCAACGTCAGTGAAAAAAGTGCATTCCCACATGAATGCATTGCATTGTACAAAGTGATTTATGGTCTGTCACTGTGTATGTGGAGCAGAGTGGGAAGGAACGGCCAGCGTGAAAAATCAGCAGGAGAATGTGATTGTGTTGTGAGATGCTGAGTCATGAAGCACGATTACAGAACTCAGACTGGTGAATGCAGCACACTATGTCCCCTACCGGCAACGCAAATGGAGAAACACAACTACACCGACACGCTCAGTTGTAAGTGTTGGCTTACTGTAAGTTTCCACCCTGACAGTGGTGACTTTGGGGCTTGGGAGGGTCGGGTGTTGAACCACACAAGTCACGCTGTCCTCGTCCTGCAGGTGGGTGGGGAAGCGGAGGATGCTGCTCAGGGTGGAGGTGCCGTTTGAGTGAATGGTTTCACTCACGGCCACAGCAAAAGTGTCATCTGAAGGAGGTTGGCCTGCGACCAACCAGCTGATCTGAGGCATAGGCCGGCCACCGACCGCAGAGCATGACACCGATTGGTAGTGAGAGCCGTTTATGGTCTCTGCATTCACCAGCATCTGTATATCAGGCCGAGCTGTGAAGGAATGTAGTAAACATGTCAATCTTCTGAGACAAGACTGTGGGCGGGGGCGTGGCTAGCGCGCCTGCGGCACAGAGAGAGGGAGAGAGGGAGAGGGGGACGATCATGGGGATCAGCTGTGTCTCGTAAGGAGGCACAGCTGATCCACATGATCGTGGGATTGCGTGGGCGGGAGGGGAGCTATAAGAGCTCCCAGAGCCACGCAGACGGGAGAGCTAGGCAGGGCATGTGTAGGGAACGCATGTGTGTGTGGAAAAATGCCTAATAAAAACCGTAAGAGAGCAGAACTGGTGTCGTCGTTGTGTGCTGATCTCCGGGAGACCCACGGCATGAAGGAACGTGTTCACAAAGACATCAGCATGTCTCGGGTCAAAGATGCGTTACCTCCAAGTTAAATTCAAATCAGATTTGTGGTGCAGCAGTTATGACCTTTTAGATTTATTTTAAATCATGGCAACCCCATGAGGCTAATTTCTTCTCATGATGGTGAATGAAACAAAATAATTCATTGGCTTACCTACTACTGTGAGATATACGCGGTCAGAATACTGGTCTTCCTCTGATTCAAACTCACAGATGTATTCTCCCTCCGCTTCCACACTGGAAACCTTCATCTTAACTGTGAGGTTGGTGAGAGAGTCCGGCTTTGAGATGTTATCGCGGCTAAATGGTTTGCCATTAAAGAATCCGGCCAGCCGCTTGGATGTCATTTTGGAGTAAATCCGGCGTTTCCACTCGGCGCTCTGGATCTCACTCTCGCCCCGATACCTACAGCTCAGGTAGACGTCCTCTCCCAGGACTGCTGTGATGTTGTGAGTGATCTCAATGATACTCTCGGCGCCCAGACCTGTGACACCAAACAGCACGATGTTCAGGAACAATGAAATGTCATAAACTCACCTGAACAGCCCTCACACTGAAAACACCAGCAAAGCAGAAATGTTCCTGACCGACAGCAGGTTGATAGATGTCCATTGTTGTGCCTGTGAAAGCTCTTTCCGCACATCCTAGCGCTTTAGTTGAGTGAAACTGTGATGGATGAGAATGACTAACCGGCTGAGTGGTGATGTGGTTCTGTGATTTTATCATTATTAGAATGTGTCAATGACTAATCAATAAAAACCAGAGTAAGAGTCTCCAGCCATGCTAACACGCTCACACTGACAATACTAACATGCTGATGTTTAGCAGGTGATGTTAACCACGGGCACTGCCTCAGTTTGGCTTGTTTACTGATAAGCACTGATTGGCATGTCGTCACATATTTAGACTTGAAGTCAGTAGAATACGTCCTCTGGGGACCATGACTGTCTGTGTGAAATGTCACTGTGTCTGACGGCAGACCAACCAGCTTGGCTTACAAACATGGAGCTTCAACCCCAAAACTGATATGAAAGTATAGGTTAAATATAAAGAAGCTCTCTAATGATCAAAGGGCTGAAGACAGGAGTTGTACTTTGTGCACACCGTGACACTTGAGAAATGCAACCTTGTCCCCACAGTGTATATTTAGCAGAGGATCCATTATGTTAATGAAATGAAAACAGTCCAAAAGTTACGCCCTGAACCATCCACAACACCGACTCTGCTCAGAAAGCCACCGTGACCGGAGGTTTCAGAGGAAAGGACATTTATTAGAGGATGACAGCTTTTAACACTTGCAGAAAGGACAGCGTGCAGACTCCAATGCATATAAAGCTCCAATAATTCTGCTTCCTCTGATGACTTTATCAAAGTGCACTTAAGGACAGAGTTTGCTCCATCAGCCAGCTGAAGCCAAGAGACTGTACTCAGCTTTAGATGCATGATGAGTAAATGCTGCTGCTCTGCTTCATGGAAAACTACAGAACGTACAGCCAGTTGCTGCAGTCTAACCTAAACTGTTTGCATCAAACACTGTGAAAGCCGAAACGCTGTTGGTCGTGCTATACATCACAGCAAATGGAAACAATGTGGAGAGCCTCCAAAACCTTTTAAGAGGAAAGGACACAGAGAGAGAAATAAATATGCTGCATCAGTTCAATTATGCCTTGTGGGTTTATAATTAATTTGCCCTTGCAGGTTATTGCCAAAATAAATGTCAGCCAAGCATGGAAAAGGCACACCTTAAGGATACAAACTAAGTAATAAGTGAGAGGGTGAAAAAAATAAATCAGTTATTCATGCACTGCACCATATTTCCTGAGCCCCAGAGGCTTCTTTTTCTCACCAACCAGCAACCATTCAGCTGCACAGCAACTCTTCCTTCACATACTGGGGATGTGGTAAACAAATAAGACTTTCAACTTTGAGAAACAGAGCTTTTTCACATGTTCAAACTTTCATCTTCAGCTGGAAGTCCCAATGACAACAGAAACAAAGACTTCACGCAGAACCTTAAAAACATAGAGTAGACAATCTAAAGTGTAAGCTGCCGAGGGTTTCCCCTGACACACAGAAAAACCTTAACAGCCCATGTATATTACGTTTTAAAGGCTGTAAAGGAAACTAATGTGGTTTTAGGTGACACCACTGGTCAATAATAATGAACTGACTCCTGGAGTGACAATACCAACATGCCATCAGCAATATACTGCAGAAATAGTTACTATTTAGTGCATTCAAGATACATCCAGTGTGTGGCTTTAATGCCTGTGTGCATTTCTAATTGGACTAATCACTTAGGAAAACCATAGCAGCACTGTTTAGTGTAAATGCCACAGGTTAAACAAGACCTTAAGGGCCAGTAAAATAAACCCATAAACAGCTGACAGTCACAGGCGGATTGTAACCCGGCAGACTTACCCAGGATTTCCAAGCCGTGAGCAACATTTAGGACAAAACACAAAATAAACAGCCCTGAGCATCCCATCATGGTGTCATTGGGTGAAACTGAGTTGGATCAATTGACAGTATGTAAGGCATAAGGGTATTTAAAGTGTGTGTGTGAGTGTGTGAGTGTGAGTGTGTTCTGTGGTTCATGGTTAGTTGTACACACCCTCTACAGCTGATGTTTGTTCCTTCTTGGGTGCATGTTTGCTGCCACTCATACACCCATATGTGTACATGCTCTCTCGCTCTCTCTCACTCACACACACACACACACACACACACACACACACACACACACACACACACACGGTTTGTAAAACCGCTTCTCCCTTTTTGCTTTCTGAAACTCTAAATGGGGTTCTGTGTATTTGCATGTCTCTCACAGTGTTTCTCTTCACAGTGTTTTCTCCAAGTCGCCATGCACTATGTCTGTTCAGCTACTCAGCCACCTCATATAGCAGAGCGCCTTGGGAAGTGGTAAAGCCATACATCATTCATACCGTCCCGTCCCTGCTGTACTCTGAGCCGTCTATCAGACAGCTCGCTACAGCTGCTCATGCCCTGCAGTTCGGGTAATCACTCACTTCTGGGTATTGTTTTATGGCATAATTCTCCTTTAATTCACTTTGGGGTGATGCCTTTTTTTTTTACTTCCTCAGTCAATACTTATTTGCTGAGTTCAATTTGTCACCCTGCGAGGAAAACTGCAACAGAAACCAGTGTGGGTGAGAAAGATGTTTGCACAGGGCTCAGCATTGCACAGCATTTCAAGTCGGTCTATGAAGGGGGGGGGGCAATTTTAGTGTTTAGTCATCAAGACCACAGGAGTATGACCTGACAAAAACACATGTGGTTTGTAACGGCTTTCTTAATCATCTGGTTGGGATCCTGACACTCATAGTGACATTTTTCAGTGTGGGAAAGTGTGTTTTACAACAAAGAAAATAGTTGTTGCTTCCTCTTATTCTCCCTCTTCTTCACACACACACACACACACACACACACACTACAGCAGAGTGAATATTCAGTAAGGCCGACACTACACAACACAAACATCCATTAAAAAGCCATGTCATGCTCCCCTAAAATGCTGCATGGTTGTATCTTTCCTTGCATGATAAAAGGTCAAGGACCTTACATACACCCTCAATTCAGGAGTGAGACACCTGAATCATTTATGTAAGATCCAAAGAAGGAGCATAAGCAAAGTTCAGGGCTTAGTCACTTATTTTAGCACATTGAACTGTAACCTCAATATGAAAGTCCTTCAAATGGTTTTAAGAAGTGTTAATCATATCCTGCTTCCTTGTTAAGCTTTTCTTGAGTTATTTTGTATTATAAAACTGATTGAAAAGAAGATGAGGAACATCTTTTTTTAATCTATATTTCCAAAACAGAAATCAGCTTCTGAACCGCACAAATAGATATGTTCAGCCTGATAAACAAGATTAAAGCTCTTATTATTTCCAGTCTTGCTCCCTGACTTAATTCTGACTGTGGATAATCGTATCTCCGGAAGGTAAAACACAGTTCAGTCTATTACCGAAGTTACATGCAACATCTGACTCGGGGGCAAACACTTGACACAGAGTCGAATTTGTCTCTAAAAACCCTGTGTATCACATGAACATGGAGTTGGTGGTCATTTTTCCAGCTAATCAAATCACTTGAAGTGGTTATTCCCTTAAGGTGGAGCGGAGTTTGGAGAAGGAGTCAGGGAACCTTCAGTCTTTTCCGGGTGAGCCCTGTTGTCTGCGAGCTAATGCGTTTTACTGACAATGACTTGTTAACATTTCATAGGCAAGGTACTTATAGATTTCACAGATGTACAACTGGCCTCCTTTTCACCTTGCTGGCTTTCACTTTGGACACACATGTGGAAATTCTGCTGGAAAAAGGTAGTCGTGATCAGCCAGTAATAGTGTGTGTGCAGTAAAGCACCGTCGAGCCGGCCTGTGAAGGGCTGCGTGGTAACCTACTTAACTCTGTGAAACCTTATCACCACTTTCTTCAGAGGAGGAAACTCACTGATCATCTACACCATCTCTTCCTTCTGTTATTCATTTAAAGCTGAGTTATCGCCCCCCAAACACACACACACGCACACACACCACACACAAAGGCGCTTGAATAGATCCCACACTGACCCACTATTAATGTGAATCACATCACAGTTTTGGCGTGTTGTGACACAGCTGGCATCCGTGTACAAAGGGAAATGGATAAATAGAAAAGTAAATATATATCACTACCATCAGCATGCACCCCTCTCTGGGCTTAATCTTAGAGCACATTACATTACATTACATTACATTTCATTTAGCTGACGCTTTTATCCAAAGCGACTTACATGCTATACAGTAGACCGTAGACACAGCAACGGTGAGCAATTAGGGTTAAGTGTCTTGCTCAAGGACACAACGACACAGACTGCCGGAGCCGGGGATCGAACCACCGACCTTCTGATTGAAAGACCGACTTGCTAACCACTGAGCACAATTTAATACCACTCACGTTTGAAAGAGGTTGTGTGTGGTCTGCAGCACAGAGAGAGGACTGACTCACTGGAGAGGTCTTTTATTTCAGAGCACATGTGAAGTAAAACAGGGGATTTAAGGTGTTGGAACAGCCTCCCCAAGGAGACAACTTAAAATGTAGACCTAAAGACCGAACTTTTTAGACTGGTGGCCTACTTTACGGAAATAGCTTGACATTTTGGTTTGATAGTTTTTGTTGAGAGTTGGATGTGAAGATCGATACCACTCTTATTTCTGGTCAGTAAATGTGAAGCTAGCTTAGCTTAGTTTGAACCAGCACTGATAATTACATTATATCTTGTTTAATTTATTGTGGACAAAAAACTAATTTTAAAAACAACAAGTTGCAGTTCAACAGGGAGATGTTTTTCACTATTAGGCAGAGCCAGGCTAGCCGTGTCCCGCTGCTTCCGCTCTTTATGCTAAGCTAAGCTTACGTCTGCTGGCAGTACCTTCATATAAACATAATGGTGGTATCGATCTTCTCATCAAATTCCTCAGCCAAAAGAGAAATACATGCTTTTACATTCCCTCAATATGAAACTATTCCTCATGTACCTTGTTGTTGCTTAGAAAGGGGTATGCAGTAGCAGAGAAGGTATTCTACGTAAAGGTTCATCAATGCAAGAAATACTCCGGTACAGAAGCATTATTAGCTAAACGTAACCCTGAGTCAAAAAATGTACTGTAATAAAAAGTAAAAAAGTATATTTAGTACAGTAGTAGAGAAAAAGTTACTTTCCACCACTGGTTTGGTTGTCAATATCTATTGTCTTTTATTAACTCTCTTTTACGGATGAGTGTATGGGTGAATGTTTCCATCTCTTATCTGCCATAGTTGTAAATAGTTTGACAGTAACCTATCATAAAGGGGGTTTATATAAGTTTGATCGATTGATAATGCATGTAAGGACACTCACGATCTAAATCCATTCGCAAAACATCCTGACCTTGTTCTGAAGCGCACATAATGGTCACTGATGTGTTTTAACAGTGCCTATAAAACATTGAACATTCATAATGAATCATAATCATCTCATTAATGTTTATGTCTTGTTGTCTGACAACCTCCTAAAAGTTACACTACTTTTCAAATGCATCACTTAACAGAGTACGGAAAGAGGACACTTTGAAATGGCACATGGTGAGAACATTGTGATTCTTGATGAATCACAACTCACTGTGAGCCCTCTGTTGTGCTTTTCTAGTGCAAGGTGACTCATACTGAAATACGGATTCTCGTTTCTCATTCTCGGATTCTTACAACTGTCTGGAAATTTCCTGACAGGTCATTAAACACATTCACGCTTGCGATGCAATCAGAAACAAAACGTTTTATGCAGCCGAAGCATATTTGAGTGAGTAAAAATCGGCTCCTCTTCAGTGTAGAAAGCCTTCACATTGTACTATTGTCTCTGAGACATAACTTCTCTGATCAATCTCTTCTTCTTCTTTGATGCTCCAGTGTGCGTTAATGGTCGAGGAGGCTGGGACACTGAGTGCTTAATGGTTATTTAGTTCATGGAAATCACTCAAACAGTGATGTGCAGTCTCGATGATGATGCATCTGATGTTCAGGTCATGAGCCATTTATGTACTTTAACTGTTGAGGTCGGACTGCTGAGTGCTTAACGGTTATTTAGTTGATGCAAATGATTCAAAGACACTCATGAAGAGTGGAGAGGCAAACCTGGTCATTACAGTAAGTAGAGCTTGAAAGAGGGTTTGTGATAAATGATACTGCTTTTGAAATATGTTTCAGGGAAGTGGAGCTCTTTGTTTTCTCAGGCAAAAATCCGAAGTGTGTCCTGCCAGCTAAACCCGACGCTTTGGTGGCTCATGTGAGGACGGGTGCATTAGTCTCGTTCCAGGGGTGAAAAACCGTGCCGCTGGCAGAGCATCAAGTGAGAGTGTGAGTGAAATGGACAGCAGATGGCTCTGGTTCATGCACCGGTTGTTTGGGACGTGCCGAGCATGGCTGGGCCTGTGCACCCCTCCAGACCTGGCACCCGTCCTGGCATCCCCCGCAACAGGACTCTTCAACCAGCAGGCTGTGAGTCTGAGCTAATGCAACCTGTACAGCTCCCATCAGGGGAGGAGGTGAGTTACTGAAGCCCATCCAAGAAAATTAAGCCATTTATACTGAAAGAAAGTCTTCAGTAGTACATTTTCTGCCACCATTCACAACAAATTCAGAGATTACAAATTTAATCTTGTGTATTGCTTATCTTGTTTTAATGCACAAACCACAAAGCTGTTTTGTTGTTGTTGCCGAACCAAAAGGCCACACCTAGGTAACCACTTCCAGTAGTGGCCGCGTAAAAAGGGTCGATCAGCAGTCGCTTTGCAGGGCTTTGACAACGACGACTTTGAATTTCAAAGGTTTGTTTGGTGAAATTCAAATCTAAATTAAAGTTTTTAGTTAAAATACTATATTGGTCTGCAAGGTTATTCACCCATAGAGGCCTCTTTGTTCTACACAGACAGCAAGTCAATAAATGATGATGCAACACCGCTGCCAGATCAGCACAACTTTCAGTGACAGCTTCCTCAGGTCATGAAGTGTTGGGGGGATGCACATTCTGAGAGGTGAATTGTTTGTCAGCCTGCTGACTGTAGAGAGATGACAGGAAATGAGGGGAGAGAGTGGGGGAGAGAGACAACAAGCAACAAAAGGTCCCCAGCCAAACTCAAACTGGGATTGTTGTGTTCAAGGTCAGCAACTTAACTCCAAGGCTATGAGGGCCCCCAGTAGGCACTGTAGTTTGATTCAAAATGAGGTACTAAGATGAATGATTAGCAGCTTTTGATGCAGGAAGCTTGAGTTAAACGTGAGGAGCGGACCAACCAGGTGTTTACAGGCGGCTCTGTATAGCCTGCACCTCTACCACACTAAAGGGAAGTGTGATCCTATCACTTCACATCAAAAACTACACAGTACACACACATCTACAATTATACTTTAAAATGGCACCTACCTGCACTATCTTGAATTATTTTACTCATAATATTTAATTCACAGGGTGACCTATCTGCTTTTTCGAATGAGTAAATCCAGGCCCATTAGCTGCTATTGAGAATATGAGTGTTACACTACTTCAATACCAGAAGAAGAATGGTGATAAGTAGATGATTATGCAAAAGCATGGTTAAGTTTTGGAAAATATTGTGACGACAAAAAAACTAATGGTTATTAAGATGTGCTACGTTTTTGGCCACAAAAACACTTGTTTTGGTTTAATAAAAGGTTTTTAATTGCAGGTCTGCGGTGGGACACAATCTCTCACCTTCCTGCATGAAGTCACTTGTGCCACACGCCCATGCACATCCTTAATTTCTGCCCGGCTAAATAAAGGACACACTACTTCCTGTGCTGACTGAGCTTTGGCACAGGACTTTAATCACATGCATCTGACAGTCTCACGCTAAATAAAACCTTCACTCGCTATTCTGACAAAGTCACACACACTCTGCTGTGGAAGATGACAAATGTTTGAGATGCCTTCTGCAGAAGGTACTAAATGAGTTAAAGATGTTGCTTTTGTTGATAGCAAGCTCTTAATTAAAGCAGTGTGCGATAATGAGAGTTCACCTCCTCTCAAGCATGCATTGCATTAAACTCAGCTGACACAACAGAAAATTCACATGCAACCTTAAACCTAGGGGGGGGACAAATCACCCTGGCACCGGCCAGGCAGGGACTGTGCAGGAAGGCAAGCATCAAATCAATACAGTTTTATAGACCTGCATCATGCCTAAACGTTCCTTCTTAGCTCTGCTACTTTCATCTCTCGGTCTTATGGCGGTTCAGTGGAGGGGGGAGGCGACACTCACACACATCCTGACTGCTGTGATGGAGATGATTAAGCTTCCATTAGTTGATGTGAAGTCTCTGTTCTGACCGTTGGATCTGGTTTTACAGTCCGTTCCAGTGCATTGCACATCACTCTGTGCTGGTTCAGGTTACAAATGTGAATAGTAAAAAGTGCTTGATGTGATGTTTGTGCCATAAGACTGTGTTTTGGGTTCCAGATAAACAAAACTCGTGGCTGCCATCTATGGGCACAACTGATACAGTTTTGAGGCCAAAAAAACTCAGGTGAGCTTTAAATAGAATACAAATACCGTATGAATAGAAATTAATTTTAATAAAAGTAATAGATGCAAAACATGAATGAAGAAGTTGTGTTTTTTTTTTCCTGGACATTGGGAGCAATTTGGGGTTCAGCATCTTGCTCAACATCAATTTAAATTGTGTGCTACTATACTTTTCCTCCACTACATTTATTTGACAGCTTTATTGATCCAAAATGTAATCAACAAATAAATCATAATGTATTATGATAGATCAAGCTACCCAGCAGTCTATCGAGTGGTCAAAATTAACCCCATCTTTAACAGCTGAAAGTGATGCCCACACTGTATACTGTGAATACATACAGTGATATACATTATTCTGAAATGGATCATTTTGCATAATGAGTACTTTAACTTGAAGTACTTTAGGTACATTTTGCTTACGTTTGTACTTTTGTTTGATGAAGTATAATTATATCTGCAGAACCTTTACTTGTAACAGATCACACCTAAATCAACCAAGCATGCAGTATATCCATTTAAAATACTTGTTTATGATGATAAAATCTGATTCTGAGATGAGTTGCAGCCCATTAACCAGCGTGAGCAGTCATGCACCACACACACACACACACACACACACACACACACACACACTGAGGACGGGGCCCTCAGAAATCCCTGTGGCGCCTCTTATGTACGCAATGCCCGCTCAACCAGTGCATTCCTGCAGCACATTACTGTAGGTCTGCTCATGTGAACACAAGTATAACACAATGACAACAGAGTCTAAAGGGGCACTCCCACACTTTCATCCTGGAAACTGGATAATTCGACCAGGTGTTTTCTACAGACACTATTTCAAATGAGACTTTTCAGCCGGGAGGTGTCTTCGGTGTCCCTGAGTGACCGCTCTCTCTGCCTCTGCCAGTAACACACAGCCCGACCTTCCTTTTCCCTACACTGACTCAGCATTTGCTGCTTAATGTTAAGTGATTACAGTATGCTGCTGGTGACGCCCGCTGGGTGTGAGAGGTCTTCGTCAAGAATCCGTCCAACATCCTCTTAACCACATTTTAAAAGCAGAAAACCATGAATCCCAAATATATGGAATTGCTGTTTAGAGGCAATAATGTATGTATTTAATGGGAAAGAAGTTAATAATGAGCAATACGTTTTGCACTACATCTTTATTTTTGGATTATTCATTTTTTATTATTGTACCTTTTAATAGTGTATCCTTACATCAATACACTTTTATTTTTGTGGGTGTTTTGCTTTCAAAACTCAGATGTAGAATATTTATTATTATTAATTAATTATGATTTTGCTCTTTAAACTCAGTTTCGTGGAACAAGAGGCGAATTGACAATCAAATAGACTGAAAAGATGTCCAGAAACATTAAATGGACTCACCTGAATTCTGTCTTTAATTGAAGAGTTGAATAACTGATGAAAATATTTCCAAAACCAAGTTTTTGAATCCCATCAGAAGTAAGTATCAGTATGATTACAGCCACTAAAACTTTGCATGGAGTATTTATCATACTCTGATACATTACACCTGCAGTTTACCTTACAAGACACACTGTTCTTGCTTATAATTAGATTTGGTTTAATGACTGGATGAGAAGGTTATTTTGAGCTCAAAAACTTGCATGAATATGTGATACAGGAGGTAAGGTTAATATGAGGGTCAGGTTTCAGGGATTCAGGCCGCAATGTATGAAATGGATCAGTATTATTGAAATTGAAGTCATTCATAGGTTGCACATTTTCTGTTCTAAGTGGCATCATTGAGACAGTCTGTCACTCATGCACACATTCAAATTTTAATGCAAGATTTATTTGTATTTTTAAGGCTGAATAGTCATTTTTCAAATGCAGCCTCTCTAAAAATGAGGATAACACAGATTCTTTAGCCACACTAGTGGGAAGGCTTTATTTGATGGTGGTCAGTCTGGTCCAGACTAACACTTATTGGATGGATTAACATTTTGTACAGACATTCATGGACCCCAGATGAATGCAGTTAAATATATAACGCCTATGTTTTCCTCAGCAGTAGATGGAGACCAAAAGCAGATTTGAAAAGAGAGTGAATAACAGACTTATATTCACCAGGTGGCCAGAAACCCGCTCTGACACCGACGCACGTTTAGCATGTGAATGCAACGCACCCATCCGAGGCATTACGGACAGAACAACTCACGTGGTATTAAGTGGGAGATACTACATGCAGGGTGGGTGGGTTTAGGTGGAAGGGTCAAACAAACGTTATGTTAATGTGACATCAGAAAATAAACGTAAACATTGTCGGTACAACACAATGTCGGTATTGTCTCATCTGTCACTCAGTAGTCACATGAGTCTCTTTGTTAATAGCGTCATCTGCAGTAACCTAAATTTGACGCATTTATGTAAGCATATGTTGGCAGAAATACAACTATATAAATACATTGTAATGTTTCTCTGTAACTGCTGGCTGTGTAAATAAGCAACTCTTTGACAACTTTAAAGCCACATCACCTTATATTGTGATGATATGTCAATGTTGTATTCACTACTTGTTTTTGCTGCCCCCATGTTGCAAAAAGTAATCTGTTTTTGCAGGTTGAATTCATGTACACAATGGCTTCTCCAAAATGAAGAAAACAAGATATTTCTACCCCTCAAATTCATTCCCCTTGAACTTTACATAACTGAGTGCAAGACCGGAAAGGAAAGTGCAGAGGACACTTATTTGTTTTGAAAAGTTGACCAAAACCAACTGTGCGATAATGTCTAAAACCGGAGACACACTCTCTCGCCAAGGAAAACACATCCTGACCAGACGCCGTGACCTCTGTCCTCACTGGTGTCTTGGTTTGGTTGAGATGCACTCTTCCATTATAACACACATGCACTCTTCCATTATAACACACACTCTTTCCCCCTATATCATTACTGACCCTCTCCTGGCCAATAGCTGCTTGATGACGTCTCAAATCTTGAAAGAAAAGAGCTCTAAACTTCTATTTTGAGATTTACATTCCACCTAATAATATTGAGGGGGGTTAGACATTTGTGTGAGTAAAGTTGGTCTGACTGGAGCCAGACGCCGGGCCCAGACAGTTTTATTGCATTGTGGGCTTACTAGCTGGCTGAAATGAAAGTGAATTGTCACGGCTAGCAGACCCCTGATCCTCGCGGCTGCTGAAGGCCCAACGCATGACCTCCAAAGGTAACACGGCCCGGGGTGATTTTCAAACAAGAACAAACACGCACCTCAGCCAAAGTAAGAAATGCGCTTTGACATTTGCGCTGATATCACCACGGGAGACACCCAGACATTCAGCTAATTAGGAGGAAAAACATGACTGTGCAGAACGATGTGAAGTTCAAATCAGGTGAGATTTTGTTCATTTGCAAGAAAGAATTTTCCAATAAAACAATTCTTATAATAAATAATAGTAACAAATACACAAATTGCCACAATAACTAATAACACTTGAGTTTTTAGGTGTAATTTATTAGAACATCTCTTAATACATGTTTTTTTTTACATTTGCTTATAAAAATAGAAATCAGAGCATGTGCTATAACAGAATCTTGTGCTACACCTTTTGTCAACACAATTTGGCGTATTTACTATAATTCAATGTGATTTTCCCATATTTTCCACTAAACTGTGAAACGCTGAAGCCGCAAAGACTCTCAGGAAGGCGTAAAGGTCAAAGGTCAAAATGCATATCCCTATTATCATTCACACCATCACACTATCTAACTAATGGGATCCGAGTGTCTCTCCTTGGTCCTTTTCCAAGTAACCAACCCCTCCCTCCTTCATCTGAACAGCATTAACATGTGATTGGTCAGCGGGGAGTAACCATGGGATCGTTACTGCCAATTAACCTGAGTGTTCATGAAGCTGACAGGAAGGATAAAAGGTGAAAAAAAAAGTGTAATATGTTGGAAATTCATCTCATCTCGACACCATGTGGACAACAGCATGAGGCCTGAGCTGCTTTTATCTAACAATTTAGAAATGAAATAAAATTCAATCAACATTTATTTCCCCTCAGTGGAAATGTCCTGTTTTGTCTTCAGTTTTCGGTCTTCTCCCCTTCCTCTGAAGCCGAGGGGGCGGCGGCCTCCAACTCCTGACCATCGCTGCGTGGCCAGTGTTAAGTCTCAGTAATTAAGACTTCACGCTGTTCGACTTTAGAAGCTCCTAAATGGGCCTCCCGCCGCCGGCCGCCTCTCTCGTTGAAAGTAATTTATTCGATTTGACATGAGTTGGGCTTCACCTTATCCTCGCCTCTCCTTCAACACACGCCTGCGTTGTGGTGGAACAATGGAGTTCCTCTTCCTTTTGTCTGTCTTTGCTTTTGTCGTCCCTGCTTCTGTATATGATCGTCGCTGTGTTTAACGAAGCCAAAAGGGCCTCTGCTTTAGATGAGGGCGTAGACAATTAGGAAGTCAAGTGGGCCATCAGGAAACTATTGTGAGGGGAACAGATACATTCTGTACTTTGTTTCCTTCTTCACTGACCTTTGAGAATGTTTTTCAGTCTGTTATAAATGTAATGATCTAATTAGCTTCTTTGTTTTGTTCTGTTGTTTTGGTTATGTGACTGCTTAATTACAATGACCCCAATGACAAACTTATTGTCATGTTTAAAGATGCCCATAAGCTTATACTGTATCAATAGGCTTTGGGCTGGATTAAGCCTCTGTGGGGCCCCAAGTGGAAACATAAGCTCTGGGTCCATATAAACTCATCGTTTCTCCCACTCTCTGTGCCTGAATTAGTCAGTGCTTAGTTTGAGGTAACTTTATGAAGAACAGAGTTAGTTAGGAACATGCCCGACAGAGATCACTTACACAGTCCTTCTTTATTTTGAGACTAATGCATTCCAGCTTGTGGGTTTCATACGGGTCCTTTTATTTGTCCAGTTTATTTCTCATGGAAAGTGCATGTTAATAAACTACTGACATCATGCACATTATAAATAACATAAGATGAGTATGGGACAAAGAAAGAGAGAGAGAGGGGGGGGAGAGAGAGAGAGAGTAATACTTCAAATACATAAATTATATGAAAGATATTTCAATAAATTAAATAATAACAAATACAACCGTAAGCGCCATGAAAGGAAACAATTGTGGCACATGGAAAAAATATAATTTTAAAACTCTCCAAAGGGAGACGTTTAACCAGATTAGAAAATGCATATTTAGATTAATTTATGTTGCCTTCTTGTTTATTTTTTATTATGCAATGTTACTTAAGGAATGTGAGTTTGGATATGTTCAGATTATAAATGCACTCTTAGTAGTTCTTGTCATGTAAAATATATATTTTTCATATGTCACAGTAAATGAGAGAGCAAGTTATTTAAAAAATGTAGGGGGAATATGACCACAACACGACATGACAACCACAACAACAAAATGATAGCATGCTTCAGAAAAAAAACAACGTGCACAGAATATGCAAGTCTATATATATGAATATGAGTCTGTGTTCCTGAAGAAAAACAAGCAGCAGTCACAGACATTATTAAAACATCTCACATAAAACAGGCTAAGATGACAGCATGAGTCCCATAATGATGTCGGCCTCTATCTGCTTTAGATATGTGAATGCTCTGCCTGCCCCTGCAGTAAATCAGAGCCATAAATCAGATATGTTAAGGCTGCACTGATGTTGTTGTAACAAAAAAGCACATGTCCTGACTGTAAGCCCGAGCCCTGGTGATACATCATCCAGCCCAACAGCTGAGTGCGACAGGCTCATCTGTCCCAGTCAGGAGAGGTCTCCTTGTTAGATTAAAAAAACTGACTACAAAACAAAGGCAGCACACACAAATCAGAGCTAAACAGCTCTATAAAACATTATCAAATCCAAGCTGACTTGATTGATAATAAGCTGAGTTTGCGGAGGCCTAACGTGAAGTGAGGCTTTATGCCCACTCATATGCTCCAAGGACTTGGAACTAACAACAACAGCCTCCGGTGGTGGTCGGCTGGCTGCTGAGCTCTGACACAGAGGCCGGCAGCAGTCACATGACGAGCGCCGTCACGTGCACAAACACACACAGTTGGTGGTAGCCGAGTGGACGGCGGGGCCGGCTGTCAGACAGCATCTACACGACCTACTGTCCAACTGTTCGCAGGAAGCATGCAGAGGGGAGTGGTGGGTGTCTGGCCAGCCGGATTACATGCCGCTTCTTGGGCCGTGCAGTAGTCGCAGACTGACAGACTCGAGCAGGTGAAGGAAACAGAGCGTTAACCCTAAAAATAACACGAAACAACAGCAGACATGCAGACAGACAGACAGACAGACAGACAGACAGACAGACAGAAGTCCCTGAAAGTGATAGATGGTGCAATTCTCATGTCAATATGAAGTCTTCTTTTGCAGCGGGGCTCCAGGGATGGCAATGCTGGCCGCCAGTCAGTCGGTTGGTCCACAACTTTAGCTCAGACTGAAATATCTAAAACTAACGACTTTGGTGACCACCCTCTCTTCCTCTAGCGCCACCATGAGGTTGACACCTGGTTCAGAGAAAAACATCTTGACAACAATTAAATGAATTGCAAGAAAATATCCAAGATCCTCACCAACAATGTTGGTAATTCCCTGACTTCCTCGATCCTTTAGCGCCACCAGCAGGTCAAACACAACGAAACGTCTCAATATTTACTGAACGGATGGTCAAAAGATCTTGCACAGAAAATGCCAGGCGGTGGATTCGGTTGACCTTTTCTCCAGCGCCACCAGCAGGTTGACGCGTTTGGTTCAGAGTGAAATGTCTGGGCAACTATTGGATGGATTGTCATTGAATACTATACGGGCGTTCATGGTTCCCAGAGGATGCATCGTAATCATTTTCATCCACTCACTTCTTCTCTAGCGCCATCAGGTCAAATTTTACATTTGTCCAATTAGAACTAAATATCTGCAAAACTAATGGCATTCCCATCAGCCTCAGCTGTTCAGTGCTAATTAGCATACGTTAGCATGCGTACTTGCTAAAATAAGATTGTGAACACGGTAGACATTATACCAGCTTAGCACCAGCATGTTCACATTCTCAATGAGCTCACATTCAAATCAAATGAAACCACGGCTGTGCCTAAGCACATCCTCTCAGAGCCGCTGGCATGACTGTAGACTTGTAGTCTTGTTAATTGCAAAATGCAAACTTCCTTCAGTCCTCGCACATATTTTTCCAGCATATAGTTACAGGTCCAGTCCAGCTGCCTGCTCCATTCAATTGTGTGTTGTTGTTTCCTTTTATATACCCTACAGACATTTCCCAGGGAACATTGCATTGTTTTGCAGGGATTAAAATTCACTGAAGATTATATCTGCTCCAGCACTGCTGAACAATGCTGCAGGGTGTGGGGGGCTCCCTGTCACGGCCCAGTAAGATTGCTGCCCACCCATTCTGATCAGAGGCTGTGGCATGCCATGAGCCCAATTAGCTGATCCATAAGAAAAACTCAGACCCTTGTATGTTAAACCATATAACTGTCAGCCCCTTGCACTCCAACATGTGCATGGTTTTGTCTTTAAAGGTGCCTGTTACAGTAGTGGGCGGCAGAGAGGTCCGGTCTGCCAAAAGGAGGAATGATCCTATGGATATTTTCTTACCGTCCTCAATACCCTATCTGTATGTTTATACCTTATTTATTAGGCCCAAGAGAAAACCACTCTATCATCCCAGTTTAATTTCATATTGTGCAATAATGCTGCTCTCAGTGCTTTTCTATAAACTGTCTCTGGAAAACTTCCTGAGTCAGCAGAGGGAAAGGCAGCCTTGCAGCGCTTCAGAGCAGCGAGCTTTTCCACGGCGGCTGAGTGAGCTGGGAACACAGACTGTGATCTGTGAATGGCCTCAGTGCAAGCTAGAGTAACAATGTGGCTCATCCATGAAAACCTTCATTGTCTTTGTTCTTGGTCTCAGAGTAGTCGCCGCACAAAGAGTGTTTGTCACGGCGCCCAACCTCTCGTTGTTCATTCTGCAAACAAGTCAATTTTACTCCTTAAAAGTGATGGCTGTGGGAGGATTTGGGAACATGCCATGATTCAGGTTTCTCTTTTGCTGTTGTGAGTTTTTTTGGATTAGAAACATTTTATGATTAGTTCTGCCTGCGATATAAAGTAATTGTTTTCAATAAAGCAGCTTAAAGCAGATAATCAAGACTGCTTGCGTATGCATATCGTTCAAATGCTCCCAGTGAATCTCACAATAAATAACCTGACACTTGTAGCTTGTACGTCATAAAGACAGCATGAAGCAGTATCTGTCAGCAGAGCAGAGGCCACAGGTTACTTAGCAGAAAGAGTTTGGGCAGTTGTCATTAAATTGTTAAACAACGTGTTTCTCAGTACTTAAACCGGCAATAACAGATTGGCCACATGGGGGCAGCAAAAACAAGATGTAAACACAACATTGACATATTATCACCTATTAAATATCACCAAAACTTCCAGACAATTTGGGGCTAAATTAACTTTCACTCTGAAGTGTTTCTGTTTCCTGTTGAATGTGTGTCCAATACCACTCTACTTTTAGATCTCTTTTTGGTCACCACCAACTCCAGAGGGAAATACCCGGCTCTTTGGCCGCTAAATGCTCCACTACGTTCACCAGCTGATCCCTAACTTTGTCTGCTAGTTGGTGCTGTTCAGGGTTTTTCACTGTAAGACATTGCTAATGATGAGTTAAGAAGGTCACACAGGATGTAAAACCAAGACAATGAGCTAAAAGACACTATAAAGGAGACGTAAAGCTGAGGGGGATTACCAACCCTAGCTGTGACGATACATATCTTAAGGGTACATGAGAAGTCCTTAAGATGCTCAGAATCTTTTTTAAGTGAGAAGAAACCACCTGATCAAAAACAGCTACTAGACGGACCTTGCAGTGATATATTATATTATATTATTCAACTGACAAAACAATACACATCAATTCTTTAAAAATTCCTCCATAAAAGAGACAACACCAAATGCTTCAGACTTATTTTTTTTTCTTGGTGTTCGTCGCCACTGTCTCAGCCACAGGTGGCTGCTGCCCTGGAGCCTCACACACTTCACACCGAGCAGACCGCGGGCCATGTGACAACATTTTTGTTATAACTGCTCCGCACTCTCCCACCCTGTGCAGCATTTCATTATTTCCAAACCCATGAGCTCAAACAATTTGTCTGTTCAGCTCAGTCAGCTGTGGCCTTTGAAGTGAGCTCCCCGGTGCTGCGTTCGTGTTCATTAGCTAACAATCAGTGTTTTTGGAGAGGAGGAGGAGGAAGGTAGCACAAACTAGAAGTGGCCACCTCTCCTTCCTTCTGTGTGAATTAATAAATCATGAGAGGCAACAAAAGAAAACAACAGTGCCGGTAAGAAAAAAAAGGGGCATTTTTTACAAGAATAGTTTCTAAAGGTTAAAGATTGATGCAGAAACCCGTCTTGACTTTAACATCTTTGGGTGGGGTCCGAAAGAATGTTGAAAGGACCCGCTGCTGTTTTACAAGGTAACAAAACTAAACACATTTGCTGACGGATTCATTAAGTGTGAAAAAATGCCCCTCGCAGCTATCTGCCAAACACCGAAGAAAGGAAAAAGGAGAGGTAACCCAAGCCCACCAACACAGCGTTATTTACCCACATTGCCTGCACAAACATGCAGATGTTAGCAGTGATGGATTAGGCCGGAGTTATCCCAGTCAGGCAACACCATGATAATAGAGTGAGTGCTTTTGGGCCTGGGCGACGTGGACGCTGAAGTGATGAAAGTGAAGTCCAAGAAAGGAGATTTCTGTCCAACATGCCACAGAGGATTAAGTATCTGGTTTCTCCTCCTGCTCTTAATCTGGACCAGAGGGGGCGACTGTCACTCTGCTAAACAACATATTGATAGTGTTGGTGTCACCTCCGAAGCCAGGTTAACACTGGGGATTAAACACAGGCACTTAGAGTGGGTGGACTTGGATTAGGGATGCCATTGTGAATTCCTTTGTAAATGTTTGGAGGGCATAATTTCAGTGTGATAAGTTCACAATATTCAAGGAGACGGATCATACTCTTTGAGGACTGATGGTTGACAGGAGGGAGTTGTGGGTGGTCAGCCGCCGCCGCCTGGTCGATGCAGGTGTGATGAGAAAAAAGAAGAAAAGAAACCCGGCAGCTTCACTTGCTTCACTCTGTGAACCGGTGATGAAGAGGGTGCTGAGTTAGACAGGATGGAGAGCCGCGTTAAATGGGTCAGTTAGTTACTATCACAGGTGTGGACAGTGGAAGAGGCACAAGGTGACAGAGACTGATGGGCACCTTTACTTTGTATGGGGGAGAAAACGCAATCCATCTATTCATCCATAGATGAAATTCACTATTACTTTCATCATCAATCTGTCAGTTGTTTCCTGGTTAACCGATTCAACATTTAGTCTATAAATGTCAAAAACAGGCCCATGATAACTGAGACGTATTTAGGTTGATTATTTAACTAAATAGTTGTTGGATATGAGCTTGAAGGTTTCTTTGGAGATTGGTATTTTGTAAAAAACTTGTAATTCAAGGGCAGTGTGTTTAATAAAGAACTAAAGAAAAACCTGGGAAAGCCTGCATCAAAAACTAAAATGAATTTATTTCAACCAACGGATTTCAATGTTTCTGCAAACTGCTTTCTTCAGGAGACAACACAGCAGTCACTGGGGTCTATACAATCTAGAAAAGGTGATAGAAATCAGGGAAATCAATTTAGGCCAATCTAAGGGAGGCCACGCGTTTAAGAAATCAACCAGCACAAACCGGGACAATTGAAGAATCCACAATACAAATGTAACGAAGAAGAAACATTAATAAATATAATTTGACCTTTTCTACATATCAAATCCCTCTCGCTCCTTGTTTCTTGTCTGTATTTCAACGAGAGACACTCTGATACTGAGACTAATATTTACTATACCTAGAACTGGTCTGATACTAGTGTTTATTCAATAAGCTTTATTGATTAAACACTAGCATCAGACCAGTTCTAGGCCCAGGTATCAATATTGTTATCGAGACTGAGACAGTCGGATCGGTGCATTCATAGTTTCAACTGTTGCTATTGTTGCAATGTCAAAATGCAATACATGAGCTTCTGCTGAAAGCTCTGGAAGAAATCCAGCAATGGAACATGAGATAAGATGTTTTTGTCAAACAATTTAATTATTATTATACAAATGGTTAATCCCTTGTAGCTAACATTGTTATCCTGACTTTAGAATATTTTTTTTGACTCGACAAACTCACCAAAAGGTCCTTTTGGAGCTTTTAAAATTGTATCCCACGAGCTCCTCAGTACGCTCATATTTCAGTGTTGATATTCTTTTTTATTTAGCACTTAATTTTTAAGAACTTCTCTTTCTTGTTGTTGCTTAAAAGGGGTGACTAATAGTTCCCTTTTTTATCTAAATTTTACAGTATTTTGCAATTATTGCTAAAGTATGTAATGCAGTAATGTGAAAACCCACAAAAGAGGAACATGGCAGGAAGATATTTTATCACCACAAACTACCTAACAAAGAAACTGACAGGAGAAAACATGCCATTCTTAAAGGTTTCTCCTGCAGAGGGTCTGTACTATTTTGTATATTACTTTTGAAATTTAGAGGCCGTCCTGTGTATCCATCTGTAAAACTCCCAATAGATATATGACAATATTCATAAAAAAAGAAAAGGAAGAAACAACAAGCCTGAAAGCAGAATCCCAGGACACATTTGAGTGCAATAATAATGTTTTTTTTTTTATTGCAAACAAAAAAAACAAAATACAATCTACCGCACTTTCATCTCTGATTCCTGTGAGACATCAATCATTCAAACATACAAAATAATTGGTCAGAAACTCTCGAGAACAAATATAAAATGCAGTGAAAACAGGCTCACCCATACGGTTTCATGAGATAGACGTTCCTCCAACGCACATAAACTAATGCTCTGTGAAAATAACCGACCTCTTACAAAAAATATGATTTTTTTCAATAACAATAATTAAAAAAAAGAAAAATAGCCAGCATATTTACAGGATAACAATATTTTCTTTGAATCTGGCTTGTCTAAATTCCCAGTGAAACCTTACTTATTACTCAGTAACTAACGTGTTACATGTGTCCTTTTAAAGCATATAAGGCATGACAATCAACCTTTTGTCCATTCTGATAACAGCAAATCTTAAATATCCAGATGGAAGACATCGTAACAGACCAGTCGGTCCTCCTCTTTGACGATATTCATATCCTTTATATTAATGCTTGTTGTTTTTCAAAGCTTCTGTGCATTGCTCAGCCCGTCTAAGGCACCGACTATTCAGCAGGGGAGTCCAGAACAAATGTACATGAGCATATAAATCAAACTGCTAATCCTACGCTAACCTATTAGCATTATGTACATGTTTAAATCGTTAGTGATGAGAAATAATGAACGCAGTAGGTAGCGAATAACTTAATTTACATGCAACCAGTTGATGAGTGATCCAACAGAATAAAAAAATAAAAATAAAACATTCGTGACTTCAGCTCACTTTGCTTTTGTCAAACCGTCTTTCGAGATGAACGGATACTGGAAGAAAAATATCCTTTTTTAGAGCAGAGACAGCAGTTTGCATGGAGCGCCTTTACCAAAATAAGAAACAGGTTGACAGCCATGAATCTGCCTTACATATGAAAAACAAAATGTGTGCATGCAGACACGGATATGCTATGTATCACAGAGTTTGAGCACTTTAGTTGCCAATTACAATGAGAGAGAGAGAGAGAGAGAGGGGAAAAAAATAAAAGTTAATTAAAAAGCTGAAGGTCTGAGGCACAGACTGCTTTTCGAATGTGGGCTGCTGAGGCAGATGTGTGGTGGATGTGTGCGACGATGAGAGTGAGAGCGAGATTAAAGTAGTTTATTCTCAGACATCTAAATCTTTCGACCAAAGCCCTGGCATGAAAACACGAGGGCGGAGAAGGGTTTATAAAAAAAAAAAAAAAAAAAGCACCCACAATCTATAAAACCCCAATAAGAAAGGAGACCTCACCCCCTGGTCCTGATTGTAATAAAAGTACATGGTTCTCTCATCTCGCAACAAACTTGACCAAACGGGGTTCTTTCCAAAAACGGTTACGTTTTCCCTTTCATGTGAAGCCACTTTGACCAACTCCTGGGGAAACAACAAAAAAAGAAGTAAAAAGAAGTGGAAAAGAGGAAGGTCAAATGAAGCCGTGAGAGATGACATCACTCATGAGGTCAACTCTTTTGTTTCAAATGAACGTCACCGGGTTTCTTGTTTGTACGGGAAACAAAATCAAAGAAAGAAAGAAAGAACCGTGCCTCTGGGAGGCCTTACATAGCTTTTTCACTCGTGGATTCAATTTCTAGTTTCCATGATCGCTGTATACCCTCAGAGGGGCTGCAGAGGAGCCAAACCCCAACATTATAGCCCGTTCTGTGATCAGTAGTGATGTCAGCCGCACACAACGTTTCCAACCGTGCTGTGAGGTATTTGCGCAATAATACTTCAATCATGTACTTAATAAAAGCTGAAGGATCAGTTTATTAGTGCTCTCTTTTCTACACGCTCAGACTTTCTTCACCCCCTCGACAAGTATTCTGCTTATTTACGGTCATGAATCACGGCCCTGGGGTGTCGAGCGGGAGCAGTGAAACCGTTGGTGGTTTATGGAGCCACATAACGTCAGATGATGACAGCTGTGATGGTCACATCTGGTATTTATAACTCGCTGCTTTGATCTCACGTTTAAAATAAAAACTGTAATGACCAATTGGTGTTTGTGTGCAGACAGAAATCAGACGATACGAAGGAGGGCAAAAGGGAAAGACAGCGAGGCAGCCTGTTATCATGGCTAAGTGGAGAGGGCTAAAGCCTGGTAGGCTTCCTTTGATGTTCACCGACGACTGGAACAATGGAGTTGTGCTTTTTCACTGCAAGAAAGTGACATTTCAAGGGGCTAATGACATTATTATACTTGGTTAAAGTTGTAATCCTTAAGACTTTCATGACATCCAACCCCATTTTTAAGAGCATTTATGATCAGCCTTTTTAATTATCTCGCCAGTTTGTATCCCACACTAAACAAGAAGGATTCAGAGGAAACAGCTCATGCATGTAATCCAGCTCGGGGAAGCTCTTATTGTGAAGCACCCGCAGGAAACAGAAAGCATTTTTCACAATTGGCGCTGACCGTGATTGTTCATCAAAACAAGACAGTCATTTTCTGTTGTTTTTCTTTTTTTCCATCAGAGGACGATATTTATTTTTTACAAGATTCACTCGTTGCTCCTCTTGTTAGGTAGCTGCTCAACGAGTGTTCGCTGCCGTATTCAACCAGCACAGAAGTTTTAAGGATTGCAACCTGAAGAACAGAAAGATATCTGTGGGTACTTCCACCGGGAGCGGCCTCTCCCTCAGCTAACAGGCGGATCATTGCATGAAACATTTACAGAAGATACTGTGAGATCGCAAAAAACGCAGCCGCCAAACTTAACCAAAGGTTTACAGCGATTTGTCTTTGTAATGTACGAGCGCCAGTCACTTGGCTTTTCCCTCAGAATTCTCCCTTTTAAATCATGTGAATAACAAACCTTCCCTTTAAACTAGATGATACAGTTTGCTTTTAGAAAACTCATGCAATATAATTTGCTTTAAATACTGGTGGCAGCCATGATAAACATTTCATCAGTATGAAAACGCTGGAAGTAATCAAAAGACCGTTAGGAAAATGCCACAGAAGTTGTGAGGTTTGATGGGAGTAGAGCTCAGGGATATAAATACTTCACTAACAAGAAGCGGAACACCTGACCTTTGACCTGTGTTAAAGACAGGTGCAAACACAAACAAGCAGAGTACAAAACCTCATTCACATCAGTTTGAAGCTTCACTGTATGCCAAAGCCTCTTAAGCCTACACAGATAACATCATCGAGGCGTTGCAGATCATTTGTAGCTCCTTGAAATGCTACAAAAGTGTAATACGATCCACAAACATGTCCTTAAGGTTAAGTGGTTACAATCAAGGCAGAGCAGTATTGTTCAAAGAGCTCGTTGTGAAACTGAGCTGAGAAATTGAATTCATCCTTTATGTGAAATGACGCCTTTAATGATATTTATATCTGTCAGTTGTTAAATCATTCTCAGTCAGTCGGTTCATTTGTCTTTTCCCCTCGGCTCCTCAAACATACCACTCCCTGCGTGAGATCACAGATCCGTCCATGTGGGACACGTAGTCGCTGTCTGTGCCATTGTCAAAGCAGTCCTCCGGGAGGTAGGGGGAGCCGTTGTTCACCGTGGGGCTGTGTACAGGAGGCCCGCAAGGGTGCATGTTTTGGGTGTTGTAGTGATCTGGGTAGAAGTTTCCCTCCTTGAGGCCCCTGTGGGCATCCCCCTTGTCGGCCCAGTCATCCCTATCCTTGTGGTCAGGGGTGTAGTCAGGGTAAATGATGTCTCCGCCCAGTTTGGGTTTCAGCTCCTGGCTGCCTTTGCTCGTCTTGTCCCCGTAGACCTCCTGCAGCTCATGCGGCTGCAGCACGTCCAGCTGAGACTCCTTCTGCATATCGCAGGGTCCCAGGTACTGTTTGGTGTAGTAGTCCCCTCTGAAGGTCCTGCGCTGTCGCATGAAGCAGGCGCCACCGAGGATCAGCAAGAGAATCAGGAATAAAACTCCGCCCACAGCCCCGCCGACTATGGTACCCAGGCTGCTGTCGTGTAAGGAGGCCAGGGTCGGGGAGGTGAACAGGGCTCTCTGCTGGTCCACAGCGGTGCCCGTTCCAGAAGTGTCGTGGAGGAGGGATGCAGTGGTGCTGGGGGCGGCCGAGGTGGGAGGAGGATCTGCACAGTGAACATGTGATGAAAAGATTTAAACAGGGAGGAAGGACAGCAGATGGAGTGAGGAGTCATGAAAATAAAGAGGGAAAATACCTCACTTTACATCCTGTAAAGCACACTTGAATGGTTTTTAGATTCATTCATATCAACACGGCGCAGTGTTGGAACACAGACATAACTCCTCCGAGACTAAAGGATTTGTTGAAAGCTGTGCCGTGGAGCAAAGAGGAGGAAATGAGAGGGGCAGAAAGAGGTTAAGTGCTAAATGTCATTGTGTGTGTGCATGAGAGAAAGACAGAGAGGGATTGGAAGACATGCACTCATGAGCATCTGAGTGAGCGTGATTGGCTCCACCCCCCTTCTTTCTTTCTAAACCCCGCTGTGGGGAAGTCATGTGAGAAGATGAAACGCCGTGTGATCGATGTGAGGTTCCTGCATCTGATTTGTCCTCCGCTGGCCTGGCGTTTGTGATAGCAGCCAGAGTCAGAGAGGAGAGGGCTGTGAGGAGCTCAAGGTCAGGATAATGGTCTCCATTTTGACCTCCAGCCTCTGGGACTAAGAGCAGCCTGATACCACTCGTCGATCTCCACACAGGCACATCAAAGGCCGGACTACAAAGCAATATGACTCAAACTAATAGAGGTCTGCATCTCCGGGAGCTTTTTGGGTAGAAGTTATCAAAACCGGATTCCTTGTAATGATTTCCACAATTTGTGTAACTGAGAGTCTAATTACCGCCAATTAAACACTGCGAGCCTGAAGGATCACGGCTAAAGTAAAAGCATGAGAGAGGACAACGGAGACGGATCAAGGTCAGTGAACTGATACACTGGCAATTGTCTCCTTCGTCAGTCGCCATCAATCCCGCCCTGCAGCGTGGCATTTTAAACTCACGCAGAGTTATGAGCATCTGTAACCATGTAGCTGAACATCTGAGAGACAAGCAGCCAAAAACCACAAGGCTGCGCAGACAACTGGAAATGTGAAACAGCCACACGAGGGGGAGGGAGTACAGCCGAGCTCAACCTGGCTACCTCCACAGGGGATGAAGTGAGAGGCCGCATGCCTGAGTCTTAATATTTGACAAGAGGAGCAAGATAATTGCTCAGTGCACGTCCGTCCTGGACGGGATGTCAGCTGTGCTTTCGTTTGGAGCAAGACTCCAAACCCGGCCTGTACACAGATGGAGCCTGACAGCCTTTTTTGGGACTTCTCCAGCTCTTTCTTTTTGACAGTGAGAAACGAAATGGATTGTGTGTGTTAGCGGAGTATGTGTCCAAAAGCAGCAGTTGCTGTGTTTGGAAAAGGATTAAAAGGAACAGAGGAGAAATGAAAACATAAAGAGATGCAGAGTTCTCAGGATTCACGCCCTGACTTTACAATCATGAACTTGAGTGGAAAAGCATGGATAGACAGGGGAAGCAGACGGGACTTTATTATCCTGGGAGTTTTCTGCCAAGGATTTATGTCAGTGAATCGACAGAATTGAACTGATCCAAATGCAGGGAAACCCCTTTTGATGATCGAGGGAAGTTCCCTCCGCTGTAGTCTTAATCTATGAATGAATAATGAATTCATAGAGAACAGCTAAAAGATTACAAAATACGGTTAAAAAACTAATACTTTTGTGTACTGCAAATCTGTGAACACAATTCATTATGGCCCGCTGTGAAACCTGACCTTAAACAAAGCAAAGACAAAGGCTACATGGGTGCATAGTTTGCTGAACCAGCAGGGGTAAACACCCTCTCTCTTATCTGAGAAATCTAATGTTGCAAAAGCCACTACACTGGAAATGTTTGGGACCGATACTCTTTATCTGCACTCCGTGCTCCCATGTTGCCAGGAATGTGTGAAAGTGGATCTGGGCAGGGACATTTATATGGAGGCTTAGCTCTGCTAGGAGTGTTGAACTGAAGACTGCTCGTACTGAGAGGGTAATCTTACATCAGAGAGGCACGCTGAATGTCAAAAGGCACAGATTGCTATTTTAACCTCGAGTGTTAAAAGGTGATTTATTTAAGTAAGCAGATGTTAAAAATAAGACATCCAAGAGCACCTGGGGGAAAAGGGAACTAGTCAAAACGTACCTTGTACCCAGAGGTTTACATCTTGAGTGCGGAGACCAATGTCGTTCATCACTTCACAGCGGTACACTCCAGAGTCGTTGCGCTCCAACGGGCGAGTGAAAGCAAAGCTATTGTTTGACGTGTCAACACCTTCGGGCATCAATCCATCCAACCTGTGCAGAAATGAAACATTAAATGACTCTCAGAGTGTGCTGTACATCATACACAGAGACTCAGAGTAGAATTGAAAAACATATCCATGACTTGCAGTGATGCCACTGTTCTGCTGGTTGTGTTGACTCTATTATTCATAGGCCTGTTGCAACTATCATATGATCTCGACTGTGATAATTTGAGCTGACTGCACGTCCATCAGTCGAGGGGGAAAATCTTTATACATGAAAACAAAGTTTCAACGTCAGGGCAGAAAAAGACAGGAAGAAAAAGAAAATAAAGAGTTTGGCTGTCTAGACTTTATTGGTATTGTCAGCTCAAATGAGGTCATGTTTCTTGATTTTAAAGCAAGATGATGACAAAGAGCTGCCAATGGGAAAGTGTTGCTCTGATGCATGAACCATTTGGGATCTTTTATTCATAGCAGGGAGTCTTCCCGATCGGTGCAGCAGCGCATTTGACAGTCACAGTGCCCGGGCTCCAAAAGTCATGCTGGAGGTAATTTACAGACAGAATCTTCTTTGCGTCGCTGCCTAATTTAAGTTTCTTTAAACCAAGGTTAGTTTGATCCAACTGGGCCGATCAGCAGCTGATCATTCATGTAGTATTTGCTATTAGTTACTCAAGAAACATGTTCATTTTGCCCGTTTGTCACACCACAGTTAACTGTGTGAGATTATATTTGAACCATCAACTTGTCCAGGCTAAAAACGACAAAATGTACTTTTTCCAAGGGTCCAGATCATGTCATGTAATTCAACATTAGCTGCTGAATATAAAAAGGTTTTCCAAAGTTTATGAGTGAACAAGGACCGCCTGACCGCACATTTTAACAACTGACCGCTCTCAAATATTACCGAGGGCTGCAAAAGATATAGTTGTGTGAACAGCTGTGTCCCCTGAATTTGGGACAGAGACGGCTGCCACATTTTCAAGAAACTTTGACAGAATGTGTGTCAGCTTGTTTTTACTTATTCTGTCTTGACTTTCAGGGTTTGTACCATCTACCATGTATTTCTGATGAGAAGTTAAAATCAGGGTTTTTGCATGGGAAGCCAATTATTGGGGATACTGACCTGGTCCATGTGAAGTGATGAGCAGGCGGGTTGGCTTTGGCTCCACAGTTGAACTTTACATTCTCTTGACCCACATACCAATTTTTGTCAATTCCTATTATCGATACCACTGGTGCAACTGGAAAAACAAAATAAAACAACGTTACGATGTTAAGCATTTGTATAATTTACTAAAACATGAAATCCTTTTGTTATTCTCATAGCTCGTACAACAGACAGTAAGTTTGTTCGTGCAGAAGAAAAATTTATTAATTTAGGCTTTTTTATTATTTCACAGGATATAAGACTAGGACTCAATAATCAGTCATTGTGATCCCAGCAGCCTGGTGACAAATGAGCTTTTCCAGAAGGAACAAAGTGTGCGTTATAAGCAGTCGAGAGCGATGACAAAAACAAAGGCTGTGCAGGACTGTAGCAGGGTACAGGATCTGCTGGTGAACAAGAGCCAAGAGAACAAACAAATGACCCCGGGTTGGTGGAAAGTTAGAAAATGACAGACTCCCTCAGACAGTAGCTGTACTGCAGCTAATAATAAACTCCACTGCCTCACCATGACAAAGAAAAAAACAAAAGGAAAGCAGGAGCATGCCTAAATGAAGGCCGCCACATGCCACTGTAATAAAACATGACAAACACTGACTTAGGCATCCAATATTTCGTTTTGATTTCTCTGGAGGACGAATGAGGAACTCATTACAACGCAGGAAGATGCCTGGGCTCATCATGTCCACTGACCTTTTTTTTTTGTTTTAAACGCAGCTCAACGTAGAAATTGTGCTTCTTTTGCACTTAAAATCCCCTGCCTCTGCATTTGACATGATTTATTGAGCTGGAAAGCTTCTTTCTCCCAGTATTAACCTTTGTTTTTCTGCGTCTCCATCCGCTGCCCCCAGCAGCCCCCTGCTACTTGTGTTGCCGCTGAGGCCTGATCAATATTTCATAAAATACCTTCATTAGCCTGCACTCACAAAGTCCAAGCTCAGATAAACCCTTAGTACTGCTCGCCAAGGAAGTATGCATCAATGATTATAACATTAAAATGACTTTTAAATGGCCCTTTATAGTAAAAGAGGGAAAGGTAGTGATCAGGCTATTCATAAATCAAGCTCTCAGCACGGGTTAATATCAATAAGATGTGCTGTGCCTGTGAGGGCTGCACAATTGGAACTATAATAATCATTACTTTGCTGGCTATATTGATTAGGATTTTTCATCTTGGTGATTTCAGGTACAATGTATATTATTTATGATAATAGCAAAATAAACTGCATAATCTTCCCCAATTATGGAGCAACCATAGTATTTAACCGAATGCAAGGTGTCAAGCGATGATGATCACAGGCAATGTGGTGCAGTTGGTGAAAGCTGGCGACCGAATGAAGCCACAAAACCATTCAGACTGACATTTTGATTAATTTGTGTTTTGAAACATTTTGAGGTGGAACTTGAGGCCGCCGATATGATATATTTTTGTTATTGCATCTTTTGTAGCAAACATTACTGGAACAGGGAGACATCGTGCTTTTGTTTGGCACCATGGATTTAGTGTGCGAGTGAGTGTATGTGGGAACAGAAATGGGGCTCACTGTTTTTTGGACAATCACAAAACATATGCACATATGTCCTGTCCAAATTCTGAGACAAAAGAAAAAAGTAACTGTAACCGAAGAAGCATTGTTGAACCCTCCTTTTATTGTTCCCATTTTATACCACTGGGAAAAGCAACACTTTCCTCTGTACCTGATGAACAACTCATTTGGGAATGTTGCACTTTACTTAACGTATTACAGTAGAAACCTTAAGGGAGGAATAATTTCCTTTAAATAATAAAGTGTTTCGAGTCCATCGTTTTTGAACAATTGAGGTCCGTGGCACAGAGACTAAGAAGTTGATCAATTCATTTGTTGACAACAACAAAGAAATAATGCAATTCACCAGACTTATCCTGTTGGAAGTGAGAAAAGACAACACAGGAATTAAGGAGGTATAATATATTATAGCACTTACACTGAATATTTAGTATGTATGGTATCCGGAACTCAGTTTGCAGGGCCGGGTGGCGCACCACACAGGTGAGCACCTTCCCCTGGGCGTAGCTCTGCGGTTGCCACATGTAGTGCACATGCACCGTGGTGGTACCGTTGGGCTCGTCCTGACTCTGCCTCTCACTTCGTCCATACAGCTCCGTCTCCCAGAACACCTCGGCAGCGGGACGGCCCCGCTCTGCTATGCAGGTCGCCACCAGTGACTCATTCCCACCATCCAGCAGAGCCGCGGGGCCGGCGGACACATAGACCTTTGGCTCCACTGTGTTGGAGAGAGCGAGGAGGAGGAGGACGAAGGGGGAGGAGAGGAAATGACAGAATGGAGAAAAGATTACATAATGACTATTGATCTTCTTCAGTATGTATATGAATAAATAATGTCCATCACGTAGAATATGGACAGAGGGAAGTGGCCTTAGTATACTTAACTGCCAGAGAGAGCAGATTGACTTCTTCCATTTCACATATATGCATTAAAAATGTATGAACCATGCTACTCAATCTTATGAAGGCATTTCTGTGGAGACTGAGCCATCTTTATTGTCCTGTTCCAAACATAGTGTCTCACAGGAAGTCATTTATTGGCCTTTCTGTAAGGTTCTAGTCGAGCTTAATATTCCAAAATCAGAGGCTACTGACAGCCAACATTGTGATGTGTTTGTTTTTGACAATGTTCTACAGGAAGATGAGGAGCTCAGTTACTGTACACTTCTCAGCGCTTTGTAGCTGGGGTAACGTTATACCGGCTTCCTGAGAATAACTGCAGGTTTAGAGCCAAAACAGATCTATACAAGAGGGACGTGACCAGAATAACGCAACCCTCATTACCTCTTACCTGTTGCGTAGTTTGCATTTCTTATGCTGCACTGGCCTAAAGAGCACGTGGAACACTGTTTAAAGCTGGGTCAAGCGGTCCGTATATGGCTTCATTTAGCAAAATTCAATTTAGCAATTCAATTCAAGTGGTTCTCTTGAAAACAAAACAAAAACACCAGAATCTTGACAATACCGCCCTTGTCAAAAGCTCTCTCCACTCTCCCCTAAGCCCCTCCCACCAGACGAGCACAGGCATATGCACGCCGGCGCTTCATACAGTAACCTGTACGTCATCCCGATTATGATTGTGAGCCTGATGTCGTTATTTAGCGCCATTTCTATGAGAAGGACGTCTTACTTTCTTTGCCAACGTGTGGGCCTGTAAAGCCGTCCGAGATAACATACTGTGATGTGAGGCTCTGGTGAGCTACATCCTCAACCAAGCGCTTCAGAGATGGAAAGAGAATGTTGTTAATAGATTAGCCGTCTCAGAGCGACAGTTAGCAGAAGGCTTAAGTATTAACAAAATGTTCTCTCTGAAACACTGAAACACTGCAGTGCAGGCAGATGTTACCAATGCTGGACTGTTAACTTTTGCTACAGGATACTCCGCCATTTAATAAGGCTTTTGCCATCTGCGTGCACATCTTAATTTGTAGAACAGCCAATAGCAATGCACGCTCTCTGAAATTAACTGTGATTGGCCAACATCTCTTGTCCCAGACAAAATGTTCTAAAGCCTGAAAACAGAGCCAAGAGGAGGTGCAGAAGTCTGGTTCTCTCAGGCCACTTGGATCTGAATATGCTGAAAGGTTACTATGGAATATTTGACCAATAAAGCCAAAAATATGCTGCCTACCCCCGCTTTAACAATCGCAAACTGACGGACACTTTGGAAAGTTCAGCAACACAAAAGAGGAAAAAGGACAAAAGACGGTCTGCTGAGAGGGGAGGGGGCACAATGGAGGGTAGTGAAGTAAACTGGCTACACAGGTTACACAAGGTTACACTTCCATGTCCCACTTATGTTAATTATTTATTCTTTGTCTTCCAGTGCACAGCCTCCTCCATCTCTGTCCCTCTTAAAAGAACAGCTGTTCCACTTACTGCAATGGTGACAGTTTTAAAAGACACGTGGGGGCACACGCCAGCCTAATCCACAAGACAAGGCCATCACCTTAGACCCAAGACATCTGTCGCCCCACTTCTTTCCAGTCGAGGCAGCAGGTCCAACAACAATTTCAAATAACTCCCGGCTCCCCTTTTTGCCAAAAATAACCTGGCATCTCCCGTACCCACTGCAGGGGCGGGGACGCCCCCCTCAGTCATCCACCTCACATTCTTCCCCCTCTTCTCCGTGCCTCTCCTTACAGGCCTCCGTCTATAAACAGTAGCTTCTCTATGTTAAGAGGCGAGCTGGCCCAAGCTTTAGAATAACTAAATCAGAGAGACGTGTTAATTTGGAGTTGCTGTCAGGAAGGGAGGGGAAGGCTTGGGGTGAGGGGAAATGCTTTAGGGGATAGGGTAATGATTTCCCTTCAGCAAACTGGCTGCATTGGCCCTTTACCGCCTACGCACAGATCCACATATGCATACCAACACTGATGTCAGAGTGGGAACCCCCTTGGAAGAAGGGTTTCGACTAGATGCTCAACGGGCATGCATCAAGTCCGGACATTTTTACAGGATTTAACATCCAAAATCGATACATTGGAATTTTTTTTTATTTAAAGTGCTCCCTTTGGTGTAAAGATCTATGGCATTTCTGAAATAAACAGGCATAATTTATTTTTGTTTGACATGTAGATGCTTAAAGAAAGAAAAGCCAGTGAACTAAAGCAGGTAAGATCAATCTAGCTAATAGAAACAGAACAAGTAAATATAAGAAATAGGACATATAGTAACAAGCAAGCAAAAGACTGCTTTATGACGCATATGTCAAAGAAACTGGGGGGAGGGGGGGCATTATTTGAATAGAGAAATAAAACAACCACACCACACAAATATAACCCTCATTAGATTTTGACTTTGGTGAGTAAGTAACTGAACATCTCTCGGTGGGGTTGATGTTAAGCAAAAAATGACTCCATTGTGTGTCGAATAAATATTTTGATGTTAAAAAAAGTGAATTGCTGTTCATTAGATTTCCGATACACCCGTCAGCTCTTTGAAACAAAGGGTCCTTCTAATTCATTCACTTCCTGTTTTATATTTTCCTCCTCGGCTTCTTTCCTATTGCTTACTGATGGGGACTTTGGCTCACGTTCTGTAGCACACTTCCTCCTGAGCTGTTCCTTAAAAGCCGTTTCTATGAGGTGCTGTAAACACAAGGATGAAAAGGAAAGCGAGTGAGCTTTGGGCCAAAACAAATAGTGTGTTGAGTGCCTCGTGACTGAGTAAAAGGTTTGCATCGAGAGTGTAACTTTTAAACATAAGTCAATGTCAACTGCACATGTTAATTATCATGATGCGTGTCGTGACTTATTATTCATGGTTTGGTTCATTTTAAATGAATAGGTTAAATCAAGTGTGTTCTATGAAACCTCAAAGTATGAAAATAAATTAAAGTTTTGAGTAGTTTAAACTGAAGAAAATACAATACTAGAACTATATTAGAACAATATGTTAATAAACTCTGGTTCAACAGTATTATTGTCCACAGGTTGACGTGCTATCCAGAATTAGTTTCTAGGGATGCAGCAACCTTTTTGCTTTTTTCAAAACACAAAGATGTAGGTTTGTGATGTGTGCACTCTTTAAGAAAAATAAATCTATGCCCACATGACATGCATCTAATTGCCAAGAACATACGACACCACAATAACACCCTAATTACATATGAATTGTAAAGTAGGCCTCAGCATTTAGTTATCTTGTATGTATATGTATGCGTTTGTGTGATCCAAAAATATACAACATGCCCGAGAAGCAAGAAAGAAGAGCGAGGTGAAGTTGAACTCTGTGAGGTCCCAGACGCCGTGGCTGTCACAGCAGCACTTAATGTACCATTCATTAGTCATCAGAGTCTCCTCCAGTGTCTGGAGGGAGACCAGAAACTACTGCCTACAGTGCAATCTACTTCTCTCAGCGCTGCCTGAGTGCAATCCAACCACCAATTTAGGGCTTGAAACATACGCTGACCGCAGAGAAAGTTCAACGTTCATGCTCCTCAGAGAGGAGCTCTTAACCCTTGTGCCGAGACACAGTACTTTAAGCAAAAAGAAAACGGTAATGGGAATTCCCATTTAAAATGTATTGGATTGATGCAGTGTTTCTGGTATTTATTAGATACAGTGAGGGGGATTGAGCTTAATGAAAGGCAAATATCCTCAACATCCAGATGTCATATCGGCAACTACAGATTAAATCAGTAAAAAAGAAGAAGAAAAATCCTAGGGATGCAAAATTTGCAGATACCCAAAAGTATAATATTCTCACTGCCTCGAGGGAAATAGCGGCACATTGTAGAGTTAAGAGCATTGCTACACATTCAACTTTTTCATGCAACTTGGTTAAATGAGTGAATGTCACGAGAGTCGCTCTGCATCACACCCTGCAATTAACTTCTTGTTGCATGCAACTAGTTGCAGCAAGCTGAGACTGTCCAAATCCTCTGCACGTTGTTTACATGCTGGCCACGTGAGGAGAGAGTCTTTATGTTCCATTCAAGTAAAAATATGTGCACTTTTTTGATTTGTATGCATGTGGGCTCGTGGAGGACCTTATGAAGAAATTAATTTAAACCTGAATTGGCAGTTTTTCAAAGTGAGTGAGTGAAATGAGAGGGACCACACCACAGCAGCTTCTATACAGGGCCGATTCCTACAGGGATTTAGATTTGCATGGCCTGTGTCCAGGTAGTAAATTACAATGCTAGATAGCTTCAGGGAGTAGTTTGTTCCTTCGGGGCAAACACTTAGTAGTCACCTAAGCTTTGCTTAATCACAACCAACAGTGTCCTGCTTTGAAAAGTGAGATTAAAGAGCAGCATTAAGAAGCACTCAGTACAACGGAAAAGAAAATGAAGTGACAGAGCTATACTTTACCTAAAACATTAACATAGGTTGATGCTTGTGTATTGCCCAGAGGAAATGTTACCACTTTGCAGGTGTAGGACCCGACATCTGCAAAGCCAGCCCCTTCAATGGTAATGGTAGCGTCTCGTACAGAGGGGGAAACAAACGAGATGCGCTTGACGTAGTCCGAAGAGAAGGAGGTCCCGAACTCGGGGTTGAACACGGCCAAGGTGATGGTGCCGGAAGGAAGACGCCGTTCCCAGGAGCTCTGTGTGAGGTTGGAGCCCACCTCTATTCTGCAGCCCAGTGTGATGTTCTTCCCCAGCACGGCATTCACTTTCTCAGGAACAATCACCTGGTTACTGCCCACGCCTGCTGAGAGAACAGGATAGAGATGAGATTCCAATAAGCATCAGCCACACGTCATTGTCGCAGCTTTAATTAAATTGTAAAAATGATTTTCTCATGACACTTCTTTGGATTTGGAGATTACAGTTTTTTTTGTTCTCTGGAGAGTAGCAGTGGAAGAAAATTGTCTGTGAATCCAAATCTATTTGTCAAACAGTATGTTTCTCCCCGTCCATTAACAGCCATTATCTTTTTCAGACATGTTTTTCATGAAAAAATGAAAAAGAAAGAAGCAGAATTCATCTGGGTTACTCCGAGTGCTCTGCTTTCCATCTTAATAAACAACACACTTTCACAGCGGGACACTCAGACTGTCCCTCTTGCTAATCACCAGAGCACCTTTTAAGCAGGATAGAAAAAAACATTACTGGAAGGAGATGAAACAAAACAAGCAATTTTATGGTCGTATGCCCTCTTTTTTATAATGCCCTTAATTTGATCTGAAGTAAAGTAATGCAACATGTAAACTTGGTCTTGAATATTAGGGTTTTGAATATTGATGGATATTTGAATGCTATAATTACTAAAAGCAAGTCAAGACTAGATGACCATGTAACAACAAAGCCCGAGTTGTGATCACGACCAAAAAAATACAAAATGAAAATTGTAACACGCACAAAACATAAATCAACTCTGAACAGAGTGTGTTTCTGTGTTCAAGACGCACAAGATGTATGGACAATAATCTGCATGTCACAGCTGATAGACGGGTTGCAGCAAAAAACAACTCAATGGGAATGAATGCAGTATCTTGCAAACCTAAGCTGAAATAAATCCTAAATTACAGGTTATGTCTAGCTCTGAATGGGAATAAATCCACCCAGGGCTTAGTTTACACAAACGATTCATTGATAGAATTATGTGCGCTTTAAAATTTTTAAGAGGCTATCAATTAAAAAGTGAATTGTAGTGTAAATCTACAATAGACCTTGGAAAAACATTTGTTTTATAGATAAAATGTAAAAAGTTGATTTCATTCAAAATATTCAAACAGTACGCCTCAGTAGTATTGACACAGTTGTGTGGAGTAAGCTATATTTGGGACCCATAAATTTCCACTTTGTACGTAGTCTCGGATGTGTATGGAGTAAAGCTCATAAAAGAGACCCACTGGCTGGTATTTTGAGACTTTGGCATGAATTTGAGTGGTAAGCCACAGCAATGCTATCTTGGTTTGTGAGGAATATAGCCAAAGGAGGCTGAGGCTCCCCGTGCTCCATTACGTCCCCTGTAATTTCAGAACATGCATGCACGCACGCACGCACACACACACACACGCACACGCACACGCACACGCGCACGCGCACGCGCACGCACGCACGCATTGTGAAGGCTCATGCTGTGCTATAATACTTGGACTTTCCGGTTTGTTTGTTTTCCTCTGCTGACCCACATTTTCAAAATACGTTGCTTGGATTTCTTGCCTTTCTATGTAAACTAATCTTATCTAGCAAAGTTCTGCACTGTATTTAGGCTCTTAACCTATTCAACTAAAGTATTTCACAATTATTCTTTTTTTTGTCATCCAATTCATCAATCCAATATCTGAACCGCTTATCCTGTTTAGGGTCACGGGGTGCTGGAGCCGATCCCAGCTGTCATTGGGCAAAGCCAGGGTACCTGGACAAGTCACCAGTCAATCACAGGGCTCACATATAGGCAGACAACCATTCACGCTCACATTCACACCTATGGGCAATTTAGAGTCCAATTAACCTAACATGTCAAGTCTTTGGACTGTGGGAAGAAGCCGGAGAGAACCCACGCTGACACGGGGAGAACATGCAAACTCCACACAGAAGGCCCGCCCAGACCCCAGAATTAATCCCCATTTGGGATTAATTCACCAAGATAAATTAGGGATACATTTACCTTGTTTTCCCACCTATGATTCATGACTGGTTTAAAAAAAAAAAAAAAAAAAGGAGGAGTATCCCACCCAGCTTTAATAAGCAGTGCATGTGTTGTTTGTTTGCATTGCGTCTGCCGGAGTTCTCTGGGTGCGCTGGTGTGGGGGAGAATCAGGGTCAGAGCCATGTGGGCTTTGCATTCTGCACTCCACAGTCATCCGAGCTGACACAACAGCTGCTTGTTGTCACCTCACTGGTGAAACTCTTCGTCTTAAACAACTTATACCATTAAAAAAAAGCCCGTCAGTGAGATCAATATGTGTAAATTCATGTGAACTGGTTCAAGACTATAAATGCCCAAAAAATCCTAAAAATCCTCCTGCCGCGCTGGTTGTCTGCGAGGTAAACTAACATGCTTGGCATGCATGACAATGTGTTGATGCACGCAGACACATGTCTCGGACCAGGCTTCTGCCTGACATGCTCTGCATGTTGCAGCTACCTGACACTACACTCCAACTGCTACCGTACATAGTTTGTCAATCTCCGTGTGTCACCTTTCAGGGCTCTCAAAGCATACAACGAAACAAGACTCCATCTATGCTATGTTCTGTTTGTTTTACTGTAAGCATTTGGGAGTGTGTAGGAAAGGAGGGAGAGAAAGGGGGGAAGTGTTTTAAGAGGACTCCACCCTTACCATTATGGGAGGAGAGACAGATGGCCTCTGCATGGGATACCTACAGCCAGGAGGAGAGTGGGGAAACTTGGCACTGCTAGTCCGAGGCAGTGAAGAACACAGCCAGAGCTCGCAAACTAGAGCTCCTTGAAATATTATCTAAAATACTGCATGCATATGTAATGTAAGCAGTGCCTTAAACAGAGCCGTCATAGGGTTTCTTCAAGGAAATAGAAGTACTGCTGCAGAGGCACAGCTCAGGACTGTTACTGGTTTCATTACCATCCTATCCAGTAAACAAATAAGGTTCCACATTTTAATGGGATGAACATGGAAAACTTGATTTTGGTAGCTCTCTTTGTTGCTGTTTCGATTATTTACAACCCAACTACTCTACTCGCAGTGCGACACCCTGCACCAGAGAACAGGAAAACCCGGGCCTGCAAAGCGCAATTTGTCCGAAGAGAAATAGGCTGCACTTTTGCCCTCTTTTTCCTTGAGAAATCTGAGGAAAGAATGAACTCATGGGAAGGATATGCCTCCCCCTTTGAAGAAATGCTTCATATTTGTTTCTTTCCCTCCTGACATCCCTAATTGCGACAAGCTGCTCGAAAGACGCAATGGTAAATCAAAACCTTCCTCTTTGCCTGGCAACCGGCTCAAACATTCCACGTCGGCCACTTGATGAGCCAAGATCTCCACCTACCCAGACCTGACCTAGCTTCGGCCCGACTTCCCCAAAGGAGGAGGCCGTCTCCTGGCTTGAGCTCCTCGCAATGAAGCCTGCACTGCATGTCAGAACCGTGTGGGACCGGAGGGCCAGAAACAAGGCCAGAAACCTTCACATGCAGCAACAAAATAGGCAATGTGTCATGTTGATGTAGACAAACTCTGTGCATAGATTATCATGTCGAACAGCACTCATGAGGGACTGATCTGAAGACCTCACATGAGAAGAATGCAGACATGAAATCTGTGCAGTAGGGAGTGTGGTTTAGGACTAAAGCAAGAGGAAACTCTGAGTGCTCAGCCTTCAGAAATGAATACAGTGAGGCAAGGAGGAATAAAGACACAAAGCAAGAAATAAGGCAGTTATTGGGAGGAAGTTCAGGAGTGAGATGGACAGCAGTAAAGAACTGAACAGCGTGAACTATGTTCGAACATAAAAACGCTGCCAGGCTCGGTCAATCACTTCTACTAGCTGATATTAGCCCATGACAGTTTGACAGAGTGGTTTAGACCACCAAGTCAAAGCTACTGATAAAACACATGTATAGTACGCACTACAAAGCCAGAAAGGTTGATCTGTGCCGACATTATAACGTCTGCATTTACAATCATGAGATCCCTGACGCCAGCAGTGGTTGCCTATTTGGAACACATGGTTTCATTTAAAAAGGATAATTCCTTTTTTGTATATATTTTTTAAATATTTTGTCACCATATGTGTCGTCTATGATAAACATTGTTTAGTTCTCACTCAAGTCTTAGTGATTCTGTTGTACAGTTTGCTGTGCTGATACATCCCAATTTCATGAAATGAAGTAGCAATTACAAGACAGTGCAGTCCACTCCACTGAATTTAAATCAACGATCGACAGCTCGCTCTCAACTTTGAGGATGACTTGCGAAGTCATCACTGAATAAACAGTGTGCATTTCCTCCTCAGCCTGAGTGACAAACAGGGAAGAGGACCAGAAGATAACAAGAAAGAAAAGGCAGATTTAACAAGCTAACGCTAAGCTACATACATTTTACAGTTTGAATAAACATTTGCAATGTATTCTCTTTTGATGTTCATGACCAACTGATTGTTATTAATAATATATCTTGAAATAATGTTCCAGCTAATATTAGCTAGTTAACGTTAATGTTGTTAGTTAAATATAATAATGTAAAATGTTTCTGTGCCCTGCATTAAAGCGTAACTTCACCCCCAGGTCTGCGGCTAAAACCATCAACTGCATAATTTAAAAAAATGCAAAAATAAAGTGGGCCGGGGCGTAAAACGATAGACACTGTGGGGAGAGGCGAGCAGGGGGGCCTGATTAAACAGCGGAACATTACTTTATTTCATGAAGTAGATTAGTCCCAGATGGTCGACTCCATCTAAGAATTGGCTTTGCAAGATAAGGGCTGATTTAAACCAGTAGATGGTGTTTGGGGGCATTTTCAACCAAGAAATGCAGATGTGTATAGGCCTGCAAAGAAATGTCAATATTAACCCCAACATTGATGTCTTTCATCATAGTGCAGTTATATCATTTAGTTTATAGCTTTAAAAAACGTGTTTGTGTGCAGCTGCTCTTTAAAAAATAATCATTAAATGAACCTGGTGACGGTGGGTTTGGCTGCACCTGTCATTCCTCCAAGAGGTTAGCAAGCAACCTGCGATGCACCAGACCTAGACTAGTCCTCACTCTCTTCCGTGCTTGGATAATTTGTGAGTAGGAGGTGAACACAGGCTGAAGGGCGGTGTTTCATTACTGTTTAATGAGTGCAGTAATTCATGCTCATTGCAAGCACTCAAACCCCTTAGTCTAGTAGAGGCCAATGGCAACACTAGCAACATTAGCTGAGTATTAAACGTCTACCGGAATCTCAAGGCCACATTGGAAATGTTTACTGACATGCATTTGAAAACTGCATTGGCTAACTCTGGCAAACTCGCACATAATCTATGACGATGGATTGCCATAAAACTATTAAATATAGATACAATGAAAAATACACATGGGGAAATTATTCAAGTGTGTCTCAGTGGGCTAATGTCCTCAACAGCAACCTTTCCCAACCCAATCCAAGTGGAAAAGGAGAAAAAGAAAAACAATTGAACCATTCCTTGTGTTCAGCCAGAGCTCGGACATTTGTGGAAAATGAACAAAAGAATTCACCAGTTGGGACTTTGCTTTAGCACTTGAGAATTTAATCAATAAATCTTCTACTAGGGGCTGCATTTTCTGAGAGTCGTCTCTGCCTTCAAACACTGAAACTCAAAGAAGTCAATAGGCAGTGTGGAGCCATTTGTTTGCTATTGTTACTCTCTAAAGAGGCGACCAGGGAAAAGCAGACAATGCCTATATGCCTAACGCAGCCCGCTAGACCAATGCTTTACTTCCGTGGGGCCTATAACTCTGTCTCAATCAGTTAGAGACGGGATAGGCCAAGTGGTGTATGGCTTGTTTTATGGCTCGTCTTTATCGTAAGAAATATTTGTGCAGTGTGAAGAAACCATTAGTCCTTACACCAGCTCTAATCTACCCCCTTCCTTCCTAGCATTGTATCCTGTGAGGGTGTGAGGCTTTTTCAGCGGGCTAATTCATGGTGGAGACAAACACAGGCTGACAGGCCTTTAAAAAGGGGCGTACAGGCCTCTTTCACATGTCACTGTCTCCTTCACAACCCTTTTCTCATTACTCCCCCATAGCAAAGTAGACTTCTGTACCCTCCTCATCCAGGTCACATTTGATTAAAGATCCATGCTTAAAAGAAAAAGATCGATGCTGTTGACATACAGAGTGTCGGGATAGGTTACGACCTCTCATCAGAGTTAACTACGGCTATGCTGTAGAACTTGTGAAGGACAATGTCTGCCACTGTGTACCAAGGCAACACAAACACTCCTACACTACAGCGTCCTGCCTTATTGTGTGGGATTTGTTATTGTGTGTTGTGGGGGTTTGAGGGAGGCTATTTCAGAATGTGAACACAGTACAATGGACCCAGAGATGGGCAGCAATGTTATTTTTTTTCCATGCAAGCTGAAAATGTTTGACAAAATGTACAATTGTATAACAGAAAATAAAGAAATGTTTGCAAAATATACAATTTGTACAATTTTGTAAGACAATTGAAAAGAAAGAAATGAAGGGCATTTTTCAAGCTGCTGTGTGAATAAGCAACTTACATGTGTGTGTTTTCTTTTTAAGGGGAGAAGCTACAATGAGTATTTCTTAAATAGAGCTTAAGTGTAGGACATCTCTGACACGTTAATGCTAATAGAGACTGCACTGCACTCACCATTGCACCACAGTGGTGTTGAAAATTGCATTGGGGTAGAAATGTTTGTGTCAGGGTCTGCTTGCTCATCAAGTACATCCTTACTGCTCCTGTCCTCTTAGATAGCAAAGTGTTCTAAAGAAATGTTTTATCTAATCTCAGAAACTGACAGCCATGAATGAATGTTTAAGATATTTACTATATAAAACAATTAGCCAGACATCACGCATTGACAACTGAAGCCTTTATACATTCAGAACAAGTGCTGTTTTACGGTTGGTCTGGTATCTGTTTAATTGATTTTAGTAAATTATTCACAGCATCTGCTAAAATCTACCATCAAGCCACACAAAAGACAGCATAGACAGGCTACCAATGATACGTCAAGGCCAACTCTCCACATTAACCTGTGTGATAATAAAAGATAAACTGTATGTTGGCATCAAATATTCAAAACTGGCATTTGCTCAACGTTGGTCTCACTGCAGTTACATCCGTGAGTGTCCCAACTGTGCTCCCAAACAAAAAGGAAATGTATTTTTGCCTCATAGAAGTCTTCTTGACAATGTTCAAGTGTAAAACCAGCAATAAACCCTTCATACATATATATGGGCAGTTTAAAAATGATCATTTAAGAATCATGCATTGTTTTTAGACACATGTTGTTCCCGCCAAATGTACAAGTCACTGTCCTTTGAAAAAAAAAAAACAAAGAGGAATAAATCCAAGCTCAATTTCCATTCATTAAGACAGAAATAGATCATGCCCTTATTGGGTGGAGCTTTGCTGAGAATAGAGAAAGGGTTCTGTACTAATCACAGACCCCACTGCCCTTCACTGGTTCTAAATGGGCTACTGTACTTTTATTAGGCTGACCTAACATAATGGAAACATAGTTTCCCATATGCCACAGAGAGCCCAGAGGGAATTAGACTGTTTTTCTTTAAAATGATTCCCATCATTGTCCAATTTTAGATTTCTTGTGTGACGCCCATTTCTGTCAACAACCTTTTTGTTGAGGGATCTACATGATGTCAGTGAATGTCACATGTAGGCTGCAAACACAGGGCTAGTATTATCGTGGACTGTTAATAGATTTGTATTTATTGGTGTTACAGAGATAGAGCTAAGAGGAATACTGGTAGGCGGTGAACAATACACTGATATCCAGAAAGATGCATGACAGACTAAAAGCAAACCACTTTGGTCACTTTGAGTGCGAAATCTGCCCATCTGTTGGTGCCAATGCAGCTCCTGCCATCTACATAGTTTCTAGAAATGGATTGAAAGAGGAAAGTGTTTTGAACTTTCCTGCAAAATCAACATCACTGCATGTCAGCAAACCCCGCTCCACAACAAGGGAGGAAGTAAAGCAGTCCAACACAAATCTGCCTCTGTACTCTGTGTACCCGATGTTCAATAAAAACAGTAAGTAGTTTGGTCAGTGTGGCATTTCAGCAGCATTATCCTGGTCAGACGCACTACAGTTTCCCGGCACACCCACTTTTACCGGCAACTCTCACCCTGTTTCTGCAACAGATTAAAATGTTACTCTTGAGTTGTACTCACCACCCACTAGGAACGGTGAGATGTAGGTGCTTGGATCACTTGGGATAAAACAAATCCCGGCCGAGTATGGCGAATTTATAGTGACCTCACAGAGGAACTGAAATTCATGTATTTGACAACATGCCAATGCAAATCATTTAGCCAACTGCTCCGTCTGTGATGATGTTATTCCCCTACATCCTGTACAACTTCATCTAGACTTCAATCAAAGGGGAATATTGTCAACACCCCTCTTTGCAATTTACTACACACCCCCCTCCCACACTGTTAAGTCCACAGCGAATCAAGAAAGGTCAGTAAGACAACATCCAAGTGTATTTCTTCTGGCACTCAGGTTACATGTCTGGTCTGACATAGTGTTACCATAATATAAAGCTCACTTGGATGTAAAAGACAAACATTTAGAGTACATAAAGGCTGTAGTATTCCCATTTAACTTGGTCTAACAGTGAGTGAATACACCTTTAAACTGTGATGCTGTTTGTATTTATACTGCAAAATGATATTCTAACATTGTTTTTAAACCCTAAATAGACTTTGCCACTCGTTTTCTTCATTGATCCTTTTCGCAAATCAAGTAGAAGCCAACAATACCAACCACATGGAACTATCACGTTTGACGGCAGTGAGCGGCTTTACTGTCTATTTGAAAATGATGAGGGCATCAGCAACTAAAGCAGAAGAATGTAAAATACAGGGTGGGTGAAAGAGGAATACAGAATCATTTAGCTAAATACCAGTAGAGACAAAATCCTGTTTAAGCCATTACTGCAATACATCTGCATCAAGGACCAGGGCAGATCAGCAAGCCAAAACAGGGAGCTCTGGAACAGGGGACATGTCTTTCTTTCCCTTGGTTTCGGTGTCTGATGTTATCTCACACACACACTGAGAGCAGAGGGTGGGTGCTGAAACCTAGAAACCTTGGACTCAAGTTCTGACAATTAGTAAAAACTATGTCAAATCCAACTGTCAAATTCAACAAATTGTGTCTGCTTCCAATTATGCGAGTGTCCCCATCTGAAAGACAGGATAATTAAAACTGAACCCTAAAGTACTACAAGAAACAGTTTGGGACCGTCACTCATCAGCAACTACATTTATAGTCAATGCATGCAGTGAACGTTTCCTGCTCACGAGTGGTTTTGGGCCTGTGATTCTGGGATATAAAGTACAATACTTTCTGTGTGTCCACTGCTAAATTAAGTTGTATGTTATATATTATAAATGTTGTATGTGTAAAATAATAACTACTATTATAGATTAAATAATACTAATAAATAACTAGATTAACTTTACCAGAATTGTCCAGATATTGAGCTTTTTTTTTAAATCTCTAACTCAAAACAGTGGATTGTACACTGAATACAGACTGTGCTAGAGACCCAATAACCAGGATGTAGGTGAGTGTACTGAGGGATTCAAGCTGCAGCAGTGGTGAAAACAGAACCGGTATACCGGGATATTTAGAAATACCAAAGGTGTGATTTTCAATGCCCTTAAAAATACAGACACTCCTATTTCTGCATTCTCCAAATAAATAGGGGGCAGTGTTTCACTTCTACTACTCGTTCCATTAAAACCACATTTTTCATCAGTTAACAAAAAAAGAAGCTAACACTGAGTCATGAACATGTGACAATTTGCCAAACTGCTGAAACAAAAATAACACAGCCATCTTACAATCCTCTCGTGAGGCGTCAGCCTATATTTTACTGCACCACTAACCGGAGGCTATAAGGTCCACGTAAAAGTGGCAGAAACGAGAATACAACGATTTTCTGATGTGTCTGTATAAACCACGGCAACAAGTTTCATGTGGTTCAACAAGAACTAGTGGAAGAGGGGAGCTTATTTCCTATGTATTCATTACTCCATGGGCCATAAGGATTTAAAACTAGCTAGACTTGTCATATACCATATAGCCCGGTGAAATGTCAGGATAAAAAGGCACAAAAACCAATACAGTACTATACTTTACAGCCTAAACCTCCAAGAGATTCTTTCCAGTCGCTACAGTATAAAATACATCACCAATCATTGTGTACAAGCAAATAAGACAGCACTACTGAAAGCGTACTTGCTACAGTCAGCACACCCCACTATTTGACTGGTGGGTGTTAATAATCTCCCACTTGGGTGGTAGGGGGCGTGGCAGTGTATACAACAGACTGTGTGCGCATCCCAAACATCATAACCACCCAACAGCTGAATGAGTGAAACAAATAGGAGTGAGTGGTGAAAAGCAGCCACACCTGTTTCCCATAACCCCGGTGCTCCCCTCCTGGAGGATCCAACTGCTGACTGTGCACACCCTGCATGTATACCTCTTTAATATGGACTGTGAAGCCACAGTGTGTCAGAGTGACCCCAACTTCAGGGGAAAATACTGACTCTTGAAAAACAGCAGACAAAAAAACGGCTTGAAAAGGTTTCCCTGTGTTCATTCACAGTAGGTAATTAACCATGGAAATATCTGGAAGCTATTTCACTGTGTAGTTTCCTATGACTCAGTGATTGAAACAATTCAATTCCTGTCTATCCCAGATGTATGCAGTAGACAACACAGTAAAAAAAAATATCATCCACAAAGCAAGCATTTTCTATGTATTTTTTTGCATGTTCCCCCTTTTTCTCCCAATTTGTAATGGCTAATTACCCATGCACTGTGGTCCTAATGACTGGTAACACCAAATGTTGGCCTTGGAAGGAAGTAGACAAAAAATAATGAAAGTTATTAGTCGCTAAACCAGACGGTTGAGTTAAAAGTTGAGACTGACGTGTTTCTATATTCCCATAGAAATACCATATTCAAAGAAGCATTAGTCAGCCTCTCAATGCATTGCAACTTCTATACCTGAAGCTGGGTCAAACTAATATAAAGTTAAATTGAAAAAAAGAAGAATTTTCCTGAAAACAGTTGTGCAATGTAGTTTTTAGCTAACTCAAACAGGGCTAAATGTGCAGTGCAATTGTTTGTGACTATAACCTCCTATTTGGTGAGCTAGCTAGTATTTATGCAGCATTGTGCATGTGAAATTGACTCAAAATAATCTTGAGGCTGTGACGATCATGGTGCTGTAGGTTCATGTCACCATGTGCAGTGGTGTGGCTCAATTATGTGTTTCTAGTTTTTGGACAACAATGGAAGAATACACACAATCATGACTTGGCCTTCAATTCATTGTAGCCATTCTCTTTTCATGTTCAATGAATAATATTGCCAGTCTTATCCCGTTAGGCAAAAGATTAAAACTGCCTGGGTAAAGTAAAATCCTTAACCCGGGGTGCCTGTAAAACTGTTGACACCTCAAACTGCAAAGATATAAATATACATGTAAAACTATTTGTATTGAGATGTTTTGTTAATTTCTTCAAAACCTTCACTTCACCAATGCACATGTGTAAACAAGGAAAACGGAAGAGTTTTTTTGTAATTTGTTGAGTGAGTAACTTTCATTGGCCATCTTCAGACTATAATAAACAGTATTTTTGGTTCTGTTAATTCAGGTTAAACAGGTTGGTGCAGACAGTCCTAAATGGACTTGTGAAAACAGTGTGCTGAAAGTAATCAACAATTGACGACACACAGTGATGTCTCTTTGTTCATCCTGGCTACAGACAAGTCCGGGGATAAGCTAAAACTGGGGGTTACAGCTCTAAATTTACTGATAGACCACCAGGGAGCAGCTTGCCACACAAAGCCTCTGACAGTCAGTCACATCTGTCGGGGGAAGAGGAAGCAAAGGGTGGAGTCAACATAAGCTGGTGACCACAGCCTGCTCCCTGAACCCCACACACACACTGCCTCCATGCCCCACAATAAAGCAGCACACTCATCTGCTGATGGCCTTCCTTCAAAAAGAAAACACTGCATGCATTTAAATGTGATTAGGACTTCTCAGTCTGCTGCTTCACAGCTGAGATTGAAGATGAAATGGAAAAGGATCAGATGAATGCCCCAGCTGCGAGCCACAGATGTGATTCCAAAGAATTCAACTTACTTGAACGCCCTTTCTTGTATATAATTTCAATAGAAAATAACTAGTATGGATAATTAACACCAGACATTAGTCAAATGTTGGCGTCTAAAGGCATTATTAGTCAGTGGACCACAAGTTGCTCTACTTCGCTAAGTCTGCTTAATCTTAACCAATCCATGTCGGAAGAAGACTGACTGTAAAAATTGTAAAATGATCAATAAAATCAAGTACAATTTATTATAACAATTTGTGAGTGTGATAAAACATTGTAATTTCCCAGATAAGCCAGTGTAATTGACAGCTAACTAGATACATGTATAACTAAAATGTAATGTTCAGACTGAAAACATTAAGTTATACAACCACCTGTACCAGACAAAAACATGTCTTGACCTTATCAATGCAATTACAAAACTATTTTCTTGGCTACATTCTACAATTTACTGCCAATTAATAACCACTGAAGCACATTAACTTTAATGGAGGAACAAATCTGGTCAGTCAGTGCACTGTTTTTTCAAATCTATTTCTGTTTTGAGTCTGTAATTTAGGTGGCTCCATTACAAGATTATTTATTTAGATTATGAATCATGCGGCCCAAAGAGAAGAAACCACAAAACTATGGTCTTCAATTACAGACTTCACTGCCTGTAGCCACGCCTTGAATGAATCCCCTCCTCACAGCCCCGTCTACGCTTCAGGGAATCTGAACATGAACATTTTGACACATGTCCCTCTGCACACTTGTGCTCTAGTAAACCCAAAACAGTAGGCCTGGGCCACATGGGCTCCACCATATGTTCCAAACACGACACCAAAACTAACCGTAGTTGGCTAGTTTGTCCTCTGTGTTAATAGTCTGCTTTTTTGGCAGTCAAGGTGACTAGTTGAACTGCACACACATGAAACCAGCACATTTGAGGAATCAATTTAGATTGTGTTGTAGTTATGTGTTGTTTATCAGTTCCCTGTGTTCATTTATAAACCAGTGTTTTGTGGGTACAGACAGAAAAAGTATGGTATGGAGAGGTCTCTGTAAAAGTATGTGTTGCAAGTGTGAGTGTGCACATGGCAGATATGACACTGGTGGCAGCTGCAGAGAAACACATATGGGAGCTTGACCAATGAATCTACCAGGCCAATAACATAATATGTTCTCATGTTTTAGCCTCCAAGAGATTATCTATTAATTGAGAGAAAATAATCTACAAAATAGCTGCAGCTCCATCCTTAGCAGATACCAATTGGCTGGTCACTCAATACAGCGTTAGCAATGCAGAAATGCTTTTATATCATTTTAAGAAACTGCCATGATGTGACTGCCTTTGTATTCAGAAGGGGAAACAGTGGTGCATTCCTGAGCAGTATTTACTTCGGTATCTATCAATATTTGTCTCTTCTTTTGTTTAAGCAGGCCTGCCATCTCTTGTAATCCCAGCCCGGGAGTGGGACACAGCAGAGCTCTCCAGCTGCACCGCTCGGGACGGTATGGAGGCTTGAAGGTGCTGCCTGTCTGGCAGGCGGCCCAGCTGCAGGTCAATACTTCCAGAGACTCTGCGACTGCAGTGCCTCCCTTAAAAATATGTCTTCATTTCCCCTGCCACCCCTCACGCCTAAAGCGGAGGGGTCTACGCCGCCTCCCCTGCATCACACAACGTGCACCACCTCCCCCCTCCTCCTCCTCCCCCACCTGGATCCAACAACCACCTGGCAAACTTTTCACAAAGGAGCTCATCTCCGCTCCCCGTGGGTGACAGCAGCAATACTCAATGCCGTTTCTATTTTAGTACAACACGAATCAATGCTGCTCCTCAATGAGTTTCTTTCTGAGTGGCAGGGAAACCAACCGGCATCCCCCCACACACACACACTCCCTGAGTAATATAAACCATGAAATGATGGGACACACACTAACGTTGGCTAGAACATGTGCCTATAATGACCACAAAATCAGCGCTGCGCTTAAAGTTATCTCCTGTCCAGAGTGGAGAGGGTTTGGATGAAAATATAACTTTAATTGAGTTCGCTTGCGTGTAATTAGCTAGCTGTTGCTCCGTGGGTGTGAGTTAGCGTGGGCATTGTTAGTAACGTTGACCAAGTTGTACGTGAAAGACAAGCGCGGTTCAGCTACCGTTGTGCGCCGACGCCTGCAGATAACTAGTTAGCTAACCTAACTTACTTTCCAACCGACGTGATATAAACTGTTCACACTAGAGCCGCTAGCTTCAACAAAGCTAGCGGCTCTGAACGGAACACAGCCCAGTTCGACACGACGCTAGCCCGGCTCGACTAACGGGAGCAGCTCCGGTGCAACTTCCTTCACTGGCCTCAGAAGTCGCGAGGGCTGAATGTCAGAGGAACCGTTAACTTACAGGCAAGTCCGTAAAAGGTGAGGAGTGACGTGATAAGTCGCAGTCCGTTAGATGGCGAAGTCCTCCTGAACGGCGCTCCTTTCTCCATGATTCCTGTGTCTGTGCGCTTTGGCACGCTCTGGTCCGTCCTCCTCCTCGCTCGTGCTCTCTCTGGCTACTGGCTCGCGCTCTTGGGGAGCTGCTCTCCATAGTGGCCGATCAGCGTGGGTTGTACCACTTCTGCTGGACAACAAACAACACACACACACACACACACACACACACACAAGAACACACGCACAGTCTACGTGCGCGCACACAGACACGCAAAGATAGAAGTTGTTATGTTAACTTAGGTTTTAGTATCTATTTATCTATATATCCATATATTGCTCCATATATATATATATATATATTGATCTATCTATCTATCTATCTATCTACCCATCTAGCTCGTTTATGTTGTTTATCTACAAGGCAAATATAGTTAATTTTACTTGAATAATTTACCCAACTGTATAAAGTAATGCATCTAAAATTATAATACATTATATAATACATGAGATTCTGAAATAAGCTATTCTGCATAGTGAGTATTTTTACTTATAGTACTTTAGGAAGGCCTGTATATTGATGCTAACACTTTTCTACTACTATTTTATTTCTACACTGTGTAATTTTTAAAGATCTTAGTAGGCTACTTCATCCACCACTGTGTATAAGCAACGTAAAAGTCTGGCTTTGAAATATCACTTAATTAAATATTGTAATATGAGTAAAATATACTTTATAAGACATTAAAATACCCAATGCTAAAAAAGCTCTACTATTTAATTTCATAGTATTCAAATATAATTGTGGATGCATTCATGTGTAGTATTTTACTATGTAGCTTGTCCAGGTGAGGATGATCTTAACCTTTTAACACAGTTGAGAATCTTTAAAAATGATAGTGGAATACAAGTAGAAAGTTGCATAACATTAATATATTCAATTAAAGTACACATACATGTACTTAGCTACAGTAGGGCAGAAGTAGCAGGTCGAGTCACTCATATTCTCATACCAAAGACTGATTAACATTGGCAAGTAGACATCACTCAAAAGCGTCTTAAAAACATTAAAGAGGACTTAAATTGTCAAAGAGGACCCAGGCTGGATTACCAGCTGGGCGACGAGCAGCTGCCCTGATCCCCTAAAACCTCAGGGGGCCTGAGAGCTCCAGGTTCTCCACATGGTATTTAGTTTTAGGTCATTTGATTAATTCAACAAATTATTTTGTAATACGGTTTGCAACACGAAAGCACAACATAAACTGCCATGATAAGGGCCCTAAATTGACAACAGCTTTGTAAAATAGTGTTGGGGCCCTTAGTTTTACATACTTTTTAATGTCAGTTTATATTGCATTTACATTATGCATATTTCTTAAAATAAATATGCCTAATCATGTAACCAAACAATTTATACTAATTTCTAAATAATGCTTACACAGTTTATACTAAGTGGGAGAAACAGGGTTAGTGGAGGCAGGAGAGGCACCCTAGAGGGTGTATATGACCCCGAATAGAACATAAGTGGAGAACTGCTTAATATATTTACATGGGCGTTATAAAATAGTGATCTTATTGCGTATTCTCTCTTAAAAATAATTAAACAAGTATCGTTTAGTTTTGATCAGTGGGGAATCCCCTTGGACATATTTGTGAAAACATGCATTGTGAACAGGTAAAGGTTTAAATTGTCGTTATCAAGGAGACACTGAACCTTTCTTTATCTGTTTGGCACACCCCACACATCACGTTTTCACAATGCGGGTTTCGACTTAAAGCCGATATGAACGCTGATTTCCCTTTACATATTTCATTTTAAAGTACAGATAACACGTGTTCATTCTGTAGAAACATATGGAGCTTTTCACCTTCACCACAGTGCATTGGCACATTTGTTTTTTGAAGAAATTGAGGGTCAAAGAAAATAAGGAGCCACAAATGAGAAATACTAAAATCCATGTTGCACTAACCAGCCCTAGTTCAGTATGTTAAAGTGAATAAACAACATGATAATCATTGATTGTTGAAGCACGCATTTTGTAGATAATGTGTGACCAATGTTAGAAAAATATTCTAGCAATGCAGGAAAAACCAGGAAGTGAATGTGAAAGTTAATATAAACCCAGGAGATCAGCTACTGAAGGACAAATCAGTCACATGCAACAAGAGTGCTTCACTGCTTCCTGTTTCAGAGAACGTTGCAACTACTCAGTCCTGAACCCAGGTGGTAATGAAGCACTCTCTCACATTGTTCTTTTCTTTGAGATAATTACAGCTTTTACACATTCAGGAATCTGGCGCTGTGTGCAGCACTGTTATTATCATGCACTGCAGCTTGAACTGATAAATATGCTTCCTCAGCAGTTTGAGACGAACATCATATTTATTCTCTGAAGATAAGCAAAAATGCTCGTCTCAATGTGATTCCCTCATGTTGAGCTCCCCATCTCTGCAGTGACGTCTTCATTACCTGTATTACCTAATCAGGGGACATGAACTCTCCAGGGAGCCTCCAATCTCCTGCAAAATTTAACCCGCTGCCGCTCCCTGCGCTACAACTCAGCATCACTGTAATTAAAGCATGACCCATGATATGTCTCCACACCATACCCCCTGCCTTTATACCCCGCAGCGGTTTATTTATACCCTCAAAGAGCTATAAATCCCCAGGTGAAAGTGCTGCCCTTTTCACCAATCAATCTCCCCTCCTGGGCCACTTTGCATTGGAAAAAGTAAAGTCAGTGCAGTGTGGAGGCTTGTGTATCCATGAGATGATAAATCACATCTTATTTTCTTCCACAAAATATTGAATGTGTTAACGATATCACCAATTTCAGTGCAATAGCTTCAGTGAGGGTTATTTCACACCACATGCAGAAATGCTCAATACCCCCTTCAGTAAAACTAAATAGTTTATGAGCATTTATGGCCCATGACCTTAGTAATTGTGGTTACCTCATTGAGGTTTCATGCTGCAAAAATACTTCTCTGTAAGCTCCATTACTTTTTCTTCCAAGCAGGCCGGGCTGCACTGGCACCACCTCCCCTGTGACCAGTGGGTGCACATCCACACAGACCGTCTAGGACATTTGGTTTTACAGTCTGTGAAAACAGCCTTTGTCAAACACAACATTCCTCACTAGTCACATTGGTGAGCCAGTCCTTACACACCTCAAAACCTCCCGATCCCACCCCCCCTTTTCTGTAGCCACTCTCATGGTCCCATCCCCTGCCAAGGCTTGACCATCTAGAGCGGGGAGAGGTCACGCTTGTGTTTGCAGCTCCACATAGGTCTCCCCCATAATGAGCTCCATCCGAATTGACCCTCAGCAGTAGACACTGTCCTTTGGAGGGCATACATAACGACAGCGTACCTGTTACAGAGCATATTATTACTGAAGGATGCAGCTTACTAATGAGTAGATTTTTTAATAAACTTGCAGGTTAGGCTTATATATTCTTAAAGAGCAGTTTAACTCTTCCACTATTTCATATATTGTTAAGGCGTGCACATTAAGTGGGAACACGAGAAGATAGAAATTAGTGTTTCTGGTTCAAACTGGTTAAACGTCATGCAAAACCATTCTGTACCGTATGTGCACATGCTGGGTCAGAGAGTAAATGCAATGTGCAATGGTAGGTACATGCACCAGGATCCACAGTATATTGAAGAAAGAAAAAAAAGTGTTGCAATAGATTTAGATCGCCATCTGCTGGAATTAAAAGGATGGTTTCATTATATTTCAAGACCAACTTGTTTTAGTGTACATACAGGCACCTGATCTGAAGACTGTGAAGTCCTATATACTGTATGTGCAAATAAGCTCAGTCTGCATTCTTCTCCTTCACGAGATTTACTACCTGCATACAAATCTGTATGAAACAAAACTCCTGTTCTGAAATGATTCTCCGGTTTTCCATAAAAAAAAAGCTTTTAGTTGTGGTACCGTTTACCCTCAACTATTTTTTGACCAGAGTGGTTTGTTTTCAACTCTGAAACAGTGTGGAAAGAGGTGACGCTGGAGATGAAGTGATGACAGGGGAGGTAGTTGAGAAACAATCCTAAAAGCTATGCAGCGATGTCAGGACATGGGTAATTTGCAGAGACAGAAGAGTTGTTGATTGAAAGAGAGTGATACAAATTACAAGTAAAGCAACACTACACCTTAAAGATGTTCTCAGAAGTACGTGGGTGGGAATCAGTGGGACATTTACAAATTCAAATCTGTGTGAATGGAATGTTTATACGTTACTTCAGAGTAACAAAAAAGGAAAAAGAAAGGTGGAACCACCAGCTGGTAGAATTTCACAAAGGCTTGATGTTTACAAAGCCTTTTTGTAAACATCTTAGTCACTCGAGCACACTAAATATTTCCCAAGATGACCACAGACCACAGAATCTGTTCACATCAGCACAGACAACTCTCATCTAACATTTATTACACCAATCGTTGTTAGAACAAGTCTGGCAAATGATGGTTTCAAACAACTCGTTTCAACAGCCATATGAAGTGACACATTGCTTCCCCAACTATTTACAGTGCTGGTTAATTGTTTTTAATTTGGATCAACGCAATGATGTTATAAAAAATATCTTAGACACAAGTCACTTCATTAAATTATATATATTTCAAGTAAACATGAATTTAAAGGTTTCATTTTCTGATGTTGCAGCAAGTAAACACAAAAAGATAATCGTTTTTATACAGTGTTTTGTCTTTATTACAATGACTTGTTATACAACATAAAAATCAGCTTGTCGAGTCCCAGTACAATGGGTCAAACATAATCCTCTATGCCTCAGAAGCAGTTGATAATCATTGTTCTTATAGTTTTAAATGACTGAACACTTACAAGGGTGTGCTGAATCGTGGAGACGTTCTCATTTTGTATGATTCACTTCTTCAGCATGACAGCTTATGTGCAGATGTCAGCAAATTGATTTGAGCACAATCTACATGACTACGCACAGCCAGACACGTTGAATACATAAAATGAGACTCAGGATTAAGTTATTATTTGCCTTGAAAGCAATTAAACCTTTTTTTAATGCTTTTACTTATTACTTATTTTTCTGATCACTGTGCATTTGTTTCAGTCTTCTCTTAGATACGCCTCAGGCACTTCTTCCTCATCATCATTACTATTTGAGGAAGAAACATATTGCGTCACCCTTTCAACCTCCATTACTTTAGTCTCCGCCAACTTCTTATCTGTTTCCACTGACAGTTTCCGTGCTTCCTCCACCTGCGACTGGGCCACCTGCATGTTTGTGCTCATTGTGATGGATGCATGTTCAGCTCCTGGAACACAAAGATGCAGACACACACACACACACACACACTCTGTGAAAGTGTTGAAAAAAAGGTTCCAAAAGGTTGACATAACACCAGCTTAAGTTCAGACATTATGTGTAGTCATCAACAAGGCACTCCTGTCCATCATCTCCATTTTGTTACCCACAAAGCCCTACTGAGTGACAGCAAATGATCCATACATTGTCCAGAGTGCAACGCTGACAGCAGCTGAATGGGAAGGGGCACAGACAGCAACGTGCAAAGCTTTGGAAAGATGATTCACAGCCGTACACTTGTATTCATCATTACACGAACCCTGAGAAAACCTGCCTGAACACTTCAAACATGAGATCACAACCGTTCGCTCACACGGCCACAAATCCACACTCAGACGTTGTCTTTTACACACCTGAGGTGTATGCTACCTCAGCTGCCGCTTCACACAGCCTGATGGCGCTGACCCAGTTTAACTCAAAACGCCTGCATTCATCTCGTCGGTCACTAACCTGTCAGGATGAGAAGAATTATTAAGTCAGACTCAAACAGATCCACAACCATTTGTTCAGCAGGGTTTGCAAGTCTGCTGTCATATTCATGCCACGGCGATCAATAAATAAATAAAGGTGACGCTATGCTGAGGTTTATTTTTGAAGTACTTTTCACCGAAGGAAAAGGAGGACAACACAAACTACTAACCTCTGAACGCTGGCCAATGATCACCTGCCAGATTGTATCCTCCTCTGCAGGAGACAGATTTCCCAGTGATTGCAAATATCTTTTTTGGAGGGCAACGAGTGTGTGCACAGCCTGTTAGGAAAAGGGCAAAGATATACACAGTTTACAATAAAACTACGAAGGCAGAGTAGCACAGAGGATGATTTGTATGGCGTATGGACACTATTACAAATTATTATAGTTGATAACTTCAAACAAAAATAGGCCTGTAGATTATTTCCACCACTAGGCAGGACAGTGTTTCTGCACAAAATATATTTTGATGCTTTGACTGACAGCAAATTAATGCCTTTCACCTCTGGTTTATTGTGGCAGCAGAAGTCAAAGAGATCTCTTTCACTCAGGTAAGTGGTAAAAATGGTATTTTCTTTGTAAACAGATCTGAACACATTGCCATTGGCTTGTCTCTACACACTAAAACATCATACTGAATCTGAACGTGGACAACTTTACATGTTTTAAGCTCCACTTTTATCCCTGGTCTATTTAACGTTAGACTAAGGCATAAACACCTTCATTCAACTCCTATTTGATACATACTATTTACAAATACAACAAAACCTCTTTTTTCTTAACATCCTCTAATAATTCTGGGGGATAGATCTAAGGACAGAGTGTTTAGTATGCTGCACAGATTGTAAAGCAAAGGTAAATTGTGATATTGGGCTACATAAATAAAATTGTCATGACTTGTATGCCCACTATACTTTATACAATACCTTCTGCAATTTTGGATATAGGCTAGGATATTGGAAAAACGTTTAACACCTGATCAAAACTTACTTTTGAGTACTCTGTAATGGCATCTATTAGAGCCAAAGTGGTCTGAGAAAGAAAAGTGCTTGAACTGTCTGTAACCAGAGAGGCTGCTCGTCTGATCAGAGAGTCATGAGAGAGGCTTTCAACCTGCAATAGAGACAGAGAGAGAAGAACAACACCAGACACCGTTATACTTTCAGTTATATGCTGTGTTTTTGTAATGGTCGCTTTACTCTCTCGTATGGGTCTATCTCTAGTAAAGTGACACACTCACCTGTTTAAAAGGTATAGCACACAGCCCCCCGCCCACAGCTACAGACGCTATGCCTGTGTACAGGATATTTGTCCATTTTACGACTTTAAGGACTGCAGGTTTTCTGCTGCTGATCAGCCTAGGAGCTGAACTCCTAAAGAGAATAAACTGTTTAAGTAACGTCACAGTAATACACGGATTAACATCAAAGTTGTGAGTCAAGTATTTATTGGTCCGTCTAAAAGCTCGTGACCAAAACTGAGGGATCAACTGAAGCTACTCCAACATGTATCTTTTTATATTGATTCACAAATATAGGAGAAGACACACGAATGCAATGAAAAACAGGTTTCACGTGTTTGTCGCAACTTCCGGTTATTGTTGTTGTTGTTGGTGCTCGGACCGTTTTGAAGCTTTCCACACTTTAGATTCGGAAACATCATTCCATCTTGAGTTATGGTTAATTTAGTTTACTGTTTATATATTACAAACTTTGCTGTAAAACGTTATCTAACCACAGCCTACCTGAGGAGACGGAAGCAGGTTGTTACCTTCCTCAGCGCGGCCATGTTGGTCCGCCGCAATAAACCGTTCGTCGTCAATGAGCCAAGGTTCAAAGGTTCCCCCCACCACGAAGCTGTCACAGACTGAACACAGTGGCCCTCTCGTGGTGAATTAAGCAATATCATCTTATTACCTCTTTTGACTGCTCAACAACCTGGCACGAGGGCTTTGATAAGTCTTGGTAATCATTACAGAGTGCTGTGTGTGCTGTGAACCGTCCTGCTAATATTTAGTCATTTAATTCTTACCATCCTCTCCTTTAGGAAGTTAAAGATTTTTAAATGTGTAAAGTCTCACCTGGACCAGCTACAGAGTAAAATGTTACTTACCTACACATGAATGCATCATTATTAATATTATTCTACACCTACAATATGAAACCCCATTGCATTTTGGGTAACTTTATTTTGTATACTTAATTTAGTGTATTTTAGTGTAATTTAGTGTATTTTGCTAATTACATATTATTAAGTAATATTTTCAATGCAAGAGTTAAACGGTACACAGTGGGGAAATAATCAATACCAGAAATGCACAAGTTAACATCATGCATTCAAAATTATTTGCATAAAAACAATTCAATTACCAAAGCTAAAAGTAAATTGTTATACTTGATGCATGCATTCTATATTATCTTAATCAATAATAATATATCATAAGGTGGTATTCTATATATTATTCAGAACCTGTGAAGTAACTAAACTTATAATAACTTAAAATATAAAAAATAAATGTAGTAGAGTCCCACAATATTTGCATCTGAATTGCAATGGAATAGAAGAATAGAGTAAAATAAAATGGAAATATTCAAGTAAAGTACAAGTACCTAAAAGTAGTTATTGAGGGTAGTAATTGAGTAGTAATTGAGTAGTTATTATTACTTAGTTACTTTCCACCACTAGTTGTGTTTTCCAAGCGTATCTAAGACAAATGAAACCAAATTAAATGAAACCAAACCAAAAAGAAATTAGGGTATATTTTGAGAATAATATGAGGGGAAAGCTTGACTTGCAGGTGCTTCGTGTATGTAGTCAGCTACAATCCCTCACAAGCATTTTACATTCAAGGCTTGTTATGATGAACAGCATTCTGCAAGTATACCGGCCCTTACGTGGCCTTTACAGTCTCCCTGTGACCACAGAGTGGAGAGCCAGGAATATGTGTGAAAAATGAACAAAATAAAAAACGCTGATTGAAAGAAGACACAAATATAGAGATAGAGGATTTAAAGTGACTGCTGATGTGATGGATTAAAGAAGGGATGTTATGTTCTGTCTTGGTTAACCTGAAATGTTTTCACATGTGGAATTCTAGTTTCAAGTGGCAACTAAATCATGAGTCACGGTCAAATAAAGATATGAGTGATGTATTAAAGATTATAAAAAATGGGGTTATACTTGCTCACTGTACAGTTGATAATGTATCTGTAAACTGACTTTACACCACTATATGTTTTACAATACCTGTGGTTAACGTATTAATAGAAAATTAGGATAAAAGCAACATATTTTATTGTTCAGACAACATTGAATTCAAACATTTATTTTAAAGTTGTGTTAACAAACTGTTAACAAACAAGCAATTACTCATTAGCCCAGCCAAAATAAACAGAGCAGTCTTTGAATAATTAATGATTCCATTAGTCATCACTTTTAATATGCTTCACGGGAGTTACACTAGAGTGTATTGTTACACATGGGAATACAGATAGCTGGCTAATTATCATCATCATTATGTTTTTTTTCCCGGACGATGAAAACAAGCAAAGATTATAAGTGTATTCCCTCGGTACATCTCAAAGTTAACTATTAGAAGTTGTTGAACAGGCCACACAGTGGCAGTACTGTTGTTCAGCAAAGTCAAAGTAATAAAAACAACTTAATTTACATTACAATTATATATATGTATTTTTCCTTCCTAATGTGTGTGACTGATTCAACTAGTTTAGCCCCAGTTAAGCCCCAGCCATTTTTCTCAAATATTCTGAATGGTTTTGAATACCCATACTAAATACAGAATATCTCCTCAACCACAAGGGCTATTTTAGTAATATAATATACAGAAAACACGTGTGAAACTAGTTAAGAGGTTAATATAGAAGTATATGTGTTACTGGTTTATTGGTTGATGATAGAACACAGGAAAGAAAAAAAAAACTTCAGCAAAGAAACAACCTCCAGGATGTATTTCTTCTTTTTAATTATGCAAATAATTTTTTTTAACTATAAAACAGCACTATGTGTTAACAGTATCTCTGCAGAGTTTGACTTTGATTAAGTGAAGTTAAATACTTTTAGTAATTATTTTAGTGCACATTCCGTGAACCGGTTTAGGTCCGCTGAAAGCAAAAATGCCCTGACTTTCTTCCTGGACCTTGGACGCCTCTGGTTCCACAACAGAGGGCCTCTGCTCAAGCAGATACACAAATTCATACCAAGCAAGGTTGTCAGGAATATTGTTTCATCCATAAGTCATATTTCAGTTTTTTGGCTGGAAAAAATGCAATGTGGTTGATATCTTGCTGAGGCTTTTTCCAATTGCAATTGGCGGATTCTGTAGGTCATAAACTTTCCATAAAGGTGTGTCAATCATGTGTGGCATCAAGCTAGGGATATAAACATTTATATTTTCATGAATTGGGGAGCTCTCTCAAGTCACATTCAAGTCCTTTGAGTCATATTTATGGTTCATGTTAATATTTATGGTTGAATTGTGTTTTAAACATGTTGTTATGGCCTGCCTATCGTGCCTAAGGGTGCACAGGAGTAACACACAAATGTAGAAAAAAAAGGTAGCCTTGGCAAAGGTGGAACAAAGGAGATAAACAATAAATATAATTTATTGTCAACGACTTATTTAACACAAAAGTAGACAACTAAAACGAAAGCAAAAGGTATCAGGGTCTCAAAGGCCAAAACAATAAACAAAAGTCCCACACTAGCTAGAAAACAAAGTCTTTCTGGCCTACCGTATGAAAAGGAAAAACAGTATCACTGTGCAGCTTTTGATGGGATTAAGGGTATTAGTCTACTAAGTACTTAATACTTAGAATACAGTACTTTTAGGTATATAAATAACTCTCCATGTATTGACAAGTGCATCATAGTGTGCACCAAAGTATTTTTTTATTATTGTTAGTACAATAGGGCTTACAAAAAGACATTTGTGTGTTAATCAAATGTTGTGAATTTGTCTTTAACATACACAGATTTCTTAATGGCCTTGGGGTCTGAAAAGTTTTTCCAGCTCTCAGTGTATCTAAGGGCAAACCGAATGAGGAGGATCAGAGGTGTGTCGGGATGACGACACTGTGCTGCAAAGCTACATTTGTTGTTGTCCTTCTTTGCGCTCTGCTCTCTATAACATTTGACTAGAGACAGCATTGGAAAATGAAGGGTCTTTTTTTTACCTGTTATGTGTGTAAGATGTTAGATCTGTGTTTGTTCTGGTCAAAGCAAAACCCACCAGCTACAACTGTTAAAGGTTTGTGAATGTTAATATCAAAGATAAGGGCAGCATCCTGCTGTAACAGACATAGTTTAGATAACGACGCATGATAACTTTATTTTGGTCTGTTTTTTAACCTCTCTGTATTTAGTTGCAACGTTGAAGTATATGGCAGCTAACAGCTCAGTGATTGGTGGTGAATTCTTAAGGCGAACTATCAATGACTGGATGATTGTAATTCAGGTTTTGATAGCAGTTTTCCTTTGCATCAACTTATTGTTGATCAGAACCTTTTTTATGAAGGATTTCTTCTACACAAGCATGCGCTACATCTTTTTTGCTAACACATTAGTGTCTGATTGTCTGATCTTGATTCTTTCAAATATGTTGTATGTCCTTAATTATTTTCAATTTAGCATGCAAATGTGGTTGTGTGTTATTATATATATTGTTGTGTCTGTGTGCACTTCTGTCACACCACTTACTTTGACAGCGATGACCCTGGAGCGCTACGTGGCAATTTGCATGCCCCTGAGGCACGCAGACCTGTGCTCCACACGCAGCTCTGTGAACTGCATCCTCATCATTTACGGCCTCAGCTCTGTAACTTCCATTGTTCTTCTCTCCATCTTCTTTTCATCAGCCATTTCTAAAGTTTACACACAATATAGAGTGTGCTCTCAGGAGATATTCATTTTGTACAGAGGGCAGGGTGCTCTTTACTCAGCCGTAGGTCAGGTTTACTTCTTGATCATGGCCATTACTATTATATTCTGCTATGTCAAAATAATGAAAGTGGCCAAAGCTGCATCAGGAGAGAATAAAAAGTCATAATGGAAAGGGCTCAAAACGTTAATTCTTCACACTTTTCAGCTGCTGCTCTGTCTCATCCAGCTGTGGTGTCCATTCGTAGAGGCTTCTGTACTGAAAATTGATTTAATGTTGTACCTTAAGGTCAGGTACTTTAATTACATTACTTTTTATATTGCTTCAAGATGTCTGAGTCCACTCATTTATGGTCTCAGGGATGAAAGGTTTTTCCATGCACTGAAGTACTGTCTGCGATTAAATCTTAAAACCACGATTCTGCCACTGAAATGAATGTACCTTATTTATTGAAAAATTAATGACTGTATCATAATGAGACCATATCTGACGAACAAGCTGGTTAACACATCATGCAGTTTGTGCCCCAAGTATTCCTAAACACCATAAGTTGTCAAGGTGTGGTGGTCAGGACCCAAAAGCAAACGCGGGCGAACGGAAGTTGGTGGGAAACAGGTTTATTTGATCTCGCAAGCCAAATAACGGAACAAAACTCAAATAGTCCTCAAAACTCAAACGGTACTCAGCCGTGCTTCCTGGCGGCGCTCGTTGCAGGCTCGTGACTCGTGGCGTGACTCGTGGCGTGACCCGTGGCTCGTGACGTAGCGTAGAACAGAGAACCCTCTCGACAGGGGTACTTCCCATAATAACCCGACAACGGGAGTCCGGGAGGAAGCTGGCTTTAACCTGCCGCTGATCGGGGAATCCATTGCAGCTGCGTTGCCTGATGCAGCATAGGCTGCAGCTGCGGAAATGCTCCTCTCGGCTGCCCCTTGCCTGCCTGCACAAAAATCAGGTTTAATTTGTAATCAGGTTTAATTTGGCACCCCCTGGCGGCGGTGCCTACCGGATCCTCACAGTACCCCCCCCTCAATGGACGCCTCCTGGCGTCCACGAAACTGCCCGATAAGGGTGGGTGGAGGGGGGAACGGACGGAGGGCCCAGGCCCCTGGCGGACACTGGCTCGAGGAGAGGAACCTGGAACACAGGGGAAAGACACTGAACCGGCACACTCAGGGGGACGGGGCTCGGGACGGGACCTGACTGGACTGGGCTCGGGACGGGACTTAACGGGACATGTGTCGGCGGTCCGGCCGACGGGACTCGAAGGAACAGGGGCCGGGGCTAACCGCGGCACGGGTGAGGAGGCTCGGACCGGGGCCGACAGCGGCGCAGTCGGGGGACTCGGGACAGGGGCCGACAGCGGCGCAGTCGGGGGACTCGGGACAGGGGCCGACAGCGGCGCAGTCGGGGGACTCGGGACAGGGGCCGACAGCGGCGCAGTCGGGGGACTCGGGACAGGGGCCGACAGCGGCGCAGTTGCCGAAACTGGGACCGGGACCGAAGGCGGCCCAGTGGCAGAGACTCTGGGAACTGGAGTCGGCCGGGGCGCCGACAGGACACGGGGAGCGAGAGTCGGCCGGGGCGCCGACAGGACACGGGGAGCGAGAGTCGGCCGGGGCGCCGACAGGACACGGGGAGCGAGAGTCGGCCGGGGCGCCGACAGGACACGGGGAGCGAGAGTCGGCCGGGGCGCCGACAGGACACGGGGAGCGAGAGTCGGCCGGGGCGCCGACAGGACACGGGGAGCGAGAGTCGGCCGGGGCGCCGACAGGACACGGGGAGCGAGAGTCGGCCGGGGCGCCGACAGGACACGGGGAGCGAGAGTCGGCCGGGGCGCCGACAGGACACGGGGAGCGAGAGTCGGCCGGGGCGCCGACAGGACACGGGGAGCGAGAGTCGGCCGGGGCGCCGACAGGACACGGGGAGCGAGTGATGGTGTGATCCCTTATAGGGATGCTGAGAAAGTGATAACTCTAAGTGATAACTCTACTTTAATCTCTCATTGTTGTCAACTCCTGATTTATGGCTGTCCAGTCTATTGGGAATTCTATGGCTTTTTTCTATCTCTGTTTTACTAACACAAGTTGTACTAATACACCCCCACCTTCCCTGTTATATTTGCAATATTTATAATTTGCTATGTCATATGTGATATATGGGTGAACAAAAAAGTATATTTCAAACACCGTCTAATAACGTAATCAATGTAGGCCACAATTTAAGTTGAACATTTTCTCTTAACTGGATATTTGCATAGCCTTTGCTGTGCATACTGTCGGGTATCTTATACACAATAAAACAAAATTACAGTATTTTTGCTTGTTGAATTATTTCTCAGTTAATGAATATCTTGGAGTGCTGTGACACACTGTGGCCACGCTCATCATGTGAAGGAAATTGCTTTCAGTATAAAATATTGGGGTAAAATAGACATTGAGGTTAATATAAATTAATTAGGCCTAAAAGTGTTGTTGTGGGAACTCATTAAAATCAGGCACGACCGTTTGACCCGATTATTATGTAAAAGAAACTCACACACTTTCTTTGGGGTTTTTCTTTTGAGTAGATAGCTTTCACAGAGATACAGGCAGGAAACAGGGGGGCCATCAGGATACCCTGGGATTAGGTGCTACGTCCTACCCTGCAGTTGTGTGTTGCTTCTTACACATGTAGTGAATGCCAGCATCTAACTTTTAAGATGAATATTTTAAATGTTGCTTATCCATGCTGGTGGCATGGATCTAGGAATGGCAATGTTGGTTTGTCATGTGTCTGTCAGTCAGTCGGTCCACCACTTTGGTCCAGACTTACCTAAAAGACTATCAGATGGATTGTCATTACATTTGTAATAGTTTTTTATTAAAATATATATTTTATAAATATATAACTACTGGCTGGATTGCCTTGGCAATTAGTACAGTCACTCATGGTCCCCATGAATTGTAAATAGTTGTATCCTTGACCTTTGATGTAGCAGTAGCACTAGTATCATCAGGTCAACTGATTGTCCAATGATTTGTCTTTCCAAACTAAATACCTGCAAAACTAGTGACAATCCTATCAGCTTCAGCTGTAGTTTATGTTTAGGCAAGGCAAGTTTAGGTTATAAGCAAAGTTTACTATTGGCTGTATGTAACAGAAATGTGTCATTAAAAGGTGCGGGCCAGCTCACTCGGTCAACTGTATCAATCCGCGCCTACAGACACACGCACACACACACACACACACACACACACACACACACACACACACACACATGCACACACACACACACACACGCACGCACGCACGCACGCACACACACACACACACACACACACACACACACACACACACACACACACACAGACACACAGGAAAAGACAGAAGACCTCGACACACAACAAAGACTATCCAATGTATAGGTTAGGCCTGCTCTTGAAGGTCATGGAGGTCAAGTGTTTGTCAGGTTTTCTGTGAATGCATGTGGGTTGCATACACTTGTTTAGCATGACCCTGTTTTGGCTAAAATTGCGACTGTGTTGCATCCGGCACTAAATAGTGATTATCTCCACAAGTACAAGATTTATTTGAGAAATTTCAACAGCTATAATATACAGAAAACCCCTGTGAACATAGATACTATGTTTATATTGTGATAGTGGTATGTTAGTTTATGAAAATACACTGAAAAGAAAAAGAAATTCAACGTTAATATTTAGAGTTAAATGTTCTGTTTGTATAACATAGCTATATATTTAAAGAGTATCTGTGCGAAGTTTGGCTTTGATTGAGTGAAGTTAAGTATTTTTAATAATTATTTTTAGTTCAGACATTTCGAGAAATTGCAGCAAGACTTATAGTAATGAAAGCACCACAGCATTACAGAGTGTCTTTGAACGCATCTTGAAACACCACAGCTGGTTTCTGGTGACACAGACCTACAGATAGCATACAGCACTTCAAGGATATTCATACTTCAGCCATAAATAAGTACATTTTCATTTTTTTGCCGGACAAAAAAGGACATGCTTGGGCTTATCTTTGCGAGGCTTTGTCTGAGAGAGGAAGGACTCTGTAGGCTCTAAGGATTCCAAAACTGTTGAGCTTTAGCTTCTAGCTTGTAGTATGCAGCATTTTTTTTCAAAACTCTGGGTGCATTTTGAGTCACTTTGTGGGTCACTTTGAGTCATATTTATGGTTTATGTTAATGTTTATGGTTGAATTGTGTGTCTATTCACATATTATATGCTTTTGACTATAAAGTTCAGACTGAATCTTTTGTATATTGACATCAAATGGGGCTGGTATTGATTATGGGTTCATATAATCAACTGAACACATGACTAAAGCTCGGTTTTAGGGGTTCTGCCCCCCATATAGGGTAATTTGGTGTGTATAGATGCCTTTTCTTTTTCAAACAAGGCAATTCAAAGTGCTTCCCAAAAGCTTTTTGCTGATCTGATTGCAACTGGATAGTTTGAGACCACAGGATGGATGGTGATCCGCTCAGCCAAACTGCCTACAGAAGAGGTCAGGGACATATTGTACAAGTGACTTTTCAATTCACATAAAGCAACAACATGGGTGATCGTGATGGGTGGATAGACCCACAACATTCGGGTAAGGTTACTTATAAATATCACAGATTATGGCAGGCTGTTAAAAATGTGACAAAACAATGTTCTGAGTAAGTTATTAATAGCTTACAGAAACATTGTGTGCAATTGTCTACTTTCCCCCTGACCTGCGAGTCACTTGTTGGCGGAAATAAGTCTCACTGTGCACACCGGAGACTAACAGGTGTAAATGTAACCAGGGCAAATAATATCTAGATAAATTCTAGATATGAGAATAATTTAGTGCGTGGTGTAAATTGGGTATTAGCCTTGTTAATTTATAACTTATTTACAAATCAACAGTTCTCCAACTATTTCAAAACTTTTTTTTACCTGTTGTTTCATCCATCTTCACTGAGAGCCAACAGAGGATTGATTGAATAATTGATGACCCAATTAACCATCACCTTCAATGAGTTTCTTTATTTGCCATACGATAATAGTAATGCTGGGCTCATTGGCTGCTCTGTTTGGAGTCAAAATCCCCACGGAGAAAAACAAACCACGTCTGCTGGGATAACTGTGTTAGCTGCTGCTTTCACACAATCCCAAAAAAGTATCGCAAAACAAACTAATTTGTTTCATCAAGTTTCATCAAACCAGCACTTCAGATGCACTGACCTTTACTTCTGTGTCTAGATGGATGTTTTAGATAATATAGCCAAAGTGGGAGGTTTGTACAACTGCTTGTGTTTATTGTCCTGTTTGAACTCATATGTCTCCTTGACTCAATGAGTTGTGAGCACACATTTAGGAACATCCATTACATTATATGTCAAAGATAATATATTGAGTTTAACAGCAAAAGCCCAAAGAATACGTCTCTCCTAATTAATCCCAAGTGGCTCATTTACATTGTGCACCTTTTATTCGCATACTGAAAGCATCCAATGCATAATCCAAACTACATGTATGTACAGCACATACAAAAATATAATGTATCAGTGTGGTTCTATTCATCACACAGGTAAAAATCTTAAATCTGGAACTGTTATGGCTGTGTCTGCTTATCTGTGTACGTGTCTGTGTGTCACTATATGTTCTTTTGTGTGTGTTGGTGGGTGGCTCTCTATGTGCATGCTGTGTAAGCCCTGTTACATCCTGTTCCTCTCCGCATCACACTGGCTCCATCATCTCCAACTGCTTGCTTCAACTCCTCTTCTCCTCGATCTGACTCCATTTCTCCTTCATTTTCCAGCAGACTCCATTCTCCAGTTATCTCGAAAAAAGATCAGAAAACAGGTCTAATCACTGCATCCTATCATTTAATTTGACAACTGAGTATTGTTATTTTATTAAAATTGTATGATACTCCTTCATACTACCTGTCACAATGGGTTGCAGCTCTCTTCTCCCCTTCAGCGCTCCGATGTGACACTTGGAGTCTCTGGTCTGATGGTGCGGTCTTCTTTTCAACAGAAGCATGGTAGAGGTTGGTGATGGGGTGGTGAATATAGCTGTGAAGGAAAGTTAGAACATACAGAGAGGCCTCTGGACTGGCTCTCATTTTACTTCCTCCATGTCATAATACTCCGGCGGTGAGGCTGAATAGAGCAAATCTCCATCCATATTTTCCTCATCCACTTTTCCCTCTGGAACCATCAACGGCATCATCAACTTCTGGTCCTCTCTGGTCAGGGTGATTCTGCATCTCTCTGAGTCTTCCATTTCTACTCAGAATCTCCTTCCGGCTCAGTCACACCTTCAGCTGTTGGTTCTGCTGCTTTGGCAGGTGGATCTGCAGGCAAACAATGGGTTAAATGATGCCACTTGGTCTTATTGTGTCCTCTTACCTGGAGAGCGTATGAAGTCTTTGCAACGACTTCAAATGGCCCAATCCACCTAGGTTCAGTCCACTTCCGCTTGTGCACCTTCAGTCTAACCCAATCACCTGGCCCTACTGATGGCACGTTCCCATCAGCTGGCACTTTCTGAGCTCTGGCAACCTGTCGAGAGAGAACTTTGATCTGGTCAGACAATTTCCCAAAATATTCTGTTTCTTCTACCTGGAATATGTCTAACACAGGACTCTCTCCCAACTCTCTTCCTGGGCTGGGCATCGGTCTTCCTGTCAATAGCTCATGGGGAGAAAGAAAAGTTTTCCCTGCTTTTGAGGATCTCATTGACATTAATGCCAAAGGAAGTGCGTCTAGCCAGGTCAACTTGGTACCATGGCATATTTTAGCTATCTTAGATTTAATCGTTCGATTAGCTCTCTCGACTATCCCCTGTGACTGTGGGTGATAGACTGCTCCGTGTGCGTGTGTGATACCTAAGTATCTCTCTACTTCTTGTAAGTGTTTGTTTGCAAAATGTGTGCCATTGTCAGACCTTATCCTTCTCGGGACACCATATCTTGGAATCAGCTCATTCTTCAGCCATTTCACAACTGTCTTTGCGTCTTCCTTTCTGCAGGGAATCGCTTCAATCCATCGGGTATATCTGTCGATCATCACGAGTAGATATCTGTACCCTCTCTTTCTGTTTTCTGCACCCATGTCTGTGTAGTCTATGCATATTTCCTTGAAGGGGGCATCTGGCACTGGGAACTCTCCTTGGGGACTTTTATACGGTCTCTTCATGCCAAAATTATTGCAGGTAGGACATTCGTGGTGGTAGAGTCCTACCATCTCCTTCATATATCGATGCCACCATAGGATGGAGACTTCTTCTTCTGTCCTTTTGGGGTTCACGTGAGATGGGCCATGTGCCTGCTTGATGAGTCCTTGACATAATGCTGCAGGTGCCACTAAGCGTCCATCATGTGACCTCCAGAGCCCTTCCTTCTTTGTGGCTCCTCTGTGTATCCACTGATTCTTTTCATATGCTCCTGCTGCTTCTTGCATGAGTTTAATGTCTTCCATCCCAAGTTTAGGGAGTTCTGGGGTGGCTATGGCTATCATTTGCTTCACATAGCCTGCTACCTTCTTTGCCGCAAGGTCGGCTGCTTCATTCCCTTTTGCCACTAACGACTGATCGTTCTGATGTCCTCTGCACTTCATCACTGCTACTTTGTGTGGTAGCAAGATGGCTCTCAGTAGTCGTTCCAATTGATCTTTGTGTTTTACAGGTGAATTTGCTGTAGTCAGGAATCCTCTTCTCAACCACTGGGGCCCATCGACATGCACAGCTCCATGTGCATAAGCTGAGTCTGTGTAAATGTTCACAGACTTTCCTTGGGCATATTCCAGTGCGATTGTGAGTGCCACTACCTCTGCGAGTTGCGCTGATGCTGGCTGTTGAATGATTTCAGCTGCAATGGTTGTGTGCTTCTTTCCTTCTTGTTGTACCACTGAATAGGCAGCAACGTTTCCTTCTTCACCTCTGTGACAGCTTCCATCTGTGAACAGCGTTAGTTCAGGATTGTCCAGAGGTTCTGTCTCCAGATCAGTCCTGACTTTGAGATCTGTTCTTGCAATCTCTTCACAGTTATGGGGCTCTTGAAGATTCACATGTAATCCATCAGCCATGTTGATGGGCTCATATGAAAACCTGATGTGTGGCTGTTGCAAAACTCTTGAAATCTTATCCTGTCTTGCAGCAGTCATGGTGAATGCACTTGAGGTTAAGTAGGCGAGAACACCATGTTCTGTGTTGACCTTGAGCTCATGACACATTACCACATGAGCGGTCTTTTCAATTGCTCTCTTCAGGGCCGCCAAGTGTCTTGTACAACCTGTTTGGCCCTTCTCAATGTGGTCCAGTTTTGAGCTGTAGTACATCAGTGGTCTCCTTCCTCCCTCCTTTTTCTGAAACAAAACTGCGGATATCATCCCATTTGATTCAGAAACATCCAGGTGGAAGGGTTTGCAATAATCAGGCGCAGAGAGCTTGGATGCTTGACCAAGTTCTTGTTTTGTTCTTATGAAGGCTTCGTCCGCATCAGGGGTCCACGTGAGCATGGCTCTCATGTTTCTGTTCCCTGCTTCAGTCAACATGTCTCTGAGTGGTTGTGTGAGAGTCGTGTAGTCAGGAACATAATGTCGGCTGTAGCCAGTCAGGCCAAGGAATGACAACAAGTCTTGTACTGATTTTGGTTTTGCAGCACTCAGGATAGCAGATCTCTGTCCTGCAGACAGAGAGCAGGAATCTCCTGAAATTAGCCTTCCCAGGAAAGACACTGTTCTTCTTGCAATTTGTGTCTTGGATCGTGTCACTTTGTAGCCTGCTTTTGCCAGCAGGGTCAACAATTCTTTGGTCACTTTGAGGCAGGTTTCAGCAGTTGGTGCAGCCAGCAGTAGATCATGGACATACAGGATTGTGTCTTTAGGCATGATGAGGTCTTTAAGGTCTTGCTTCAGTGCTGCGTTGAACAGTCCTGGACTGTCCCTGTAGCCTTGAGGCAGTCTGGAGTAGGTATATTGTTTGCCTTCAAATGTAAAAGCGAACACATCTCTACTCTCCTCATCAAGGGGCAGGCAAAAGAAAGCATTTGCCAAGTCAATGACAGTGAAGTACTGTTGTTTTGGTGACAATCCTGCCACTGCTGTATACGGATTTGGTACTTGTATGTTCTGGGGAACTGTTGCTTGATTTATGACCCTGAGGTCATGTACCATCCTCCAGCCTCTGTCGCCGGATTTGGGAACTGGGAGTATGGGTGTGTTCCAGGCTGACTCTGCGTCAATCAGTACTCCTGCTGCATACAAGCCATGAATTGTTTCTCGAATGCCATCTTTTTGGTTTTGTTTTAAGGGAAATTGATGGCGCCACACTGAATCTTGATTTGGCTTCAGGGTAATCACCACATTGTGTTGAGTGGTGTGCCCTACATCATATCCTCCTGTCGACCAGATCTGGGGCGGCACTTCCTCTAACACTTTCTCTGTAGAGGGATGGTTTGAGTGCTCCCTTCCATGATGTCTGTCCAGTTCAAGTTGTTGGAGCTGTCCCTTGGAATTTGAGCAGTGGTGAATTTTCCAATAGTCGCCATCAGAGGTGTGGAACAGGTATGGATTCTTGGTAGGAATCCACCTTTCTCTTGATATTTTCTTCATCATGGGGCCGAGATTTCTTGCTTCATGTCCTGCTCCTATCATCAGCGTAATATGAGGGGCAGAATCTGGCTGCAGCGCGTACCAGTTTTGTTGTTCAGGAGACAACACAACTTCAGCTGCAACCCCTTCCTTGGCCACTATTATGGCTCCAACTCTGATGATTTCAGTTTCTTCACTCTCCTCTTCTTCCTGCGCTCTTGCAGGCATTTGGGCATGATTGGGGATATCCTGTCTTGTTCCTCCTTCTTTATTTGAGCCTCTTTTATCTTTTTTAACGGGCTTGAAGCAATCTCTAGCCCGATGTCCAATTTTTCCACAATTATAACTGTCACGGTACGGGTTGGATGGACCCAAGTGCAGACACGGAGAGGCAAGGTTGGGGAAAAGTAAAACAGTTTATTAAATGGAAGCGGAGGGTGTAGGCGGAGCGGTGAGGTGGCGTGGACGGTGGCGGAGAGGCTGGTTACGGTCACAGGAATCCTGGGCACAAGGAACAGAGATTAGTAATTTCACAAGAACACAAGCGGAGTAGATCTTGTAGACAGAGTCTCTAGGGAGGCCGAGAGTCGCTATACCACATGACATGGAGCAATAATCTGGCAACTGGAGAGGTGGAAGCCAGGGTGTTTTAACAGAGAGGAGATGATGAGATGATTGACGTCAGGTGCCGGAGATGGGTTGCAGGTGTGGAGATGGTTGCCAGTTGCCGGAAGCCACGCCCACGAAACACACACACACACACACACACACACACACAGGGAAGACGACCCGGGGACACCAGGGACAAACAGAAAACAGCCCAAAAGGAACATAAGTCACGGCCGAGCCGTGACAGTACCCCCCCCTCAATGGGCGCCTCCAGGCGCCCACGGAACCGTCAGGCAAGGGTGGGTGGAGGGGGGAACGGCCGGAGGGCCGAAGCCCCTGGCGGGAACGGGCGTGAGGGAAGGAACCTGGAAACCCTGGAAACTTAACTGGGCAGAGGGGAACAGGCCGGGGAACAGCCACCAGGCGGGGGACTCGGGGGGACGGGCCGGAGGACGGCCACCAGGCGGGGACTCAGGGGGACGGGCCGGAGGACGGCCACCAGGCGGGGACTCAGGGGGACGGGCCGGAGGACGGCCACCAGGCGGGGACTCAGGGGGACGGGCCGGAGGACGGCCACCAGGCGGACAGGCGCGCTCGGGGGGGCGGGCCGGAGGACGGCCACCAGGCGGAGACTCAGGGGGACGGGCCGGAGGACGGCCACCAGGTGGACAGGCGCGCTCAGGGGGGCGGGCCGGAGGACGGCCACCAGACGGGGGCTCCGGAAAGTCAGGCAGAGGCTCCAGAGAGCGGGGCAGAGGCTCCGGGTGTTGTTCCGGAGACTTCTGTGGCTCCGGGGGTTGTTCCGGAGACTTCGGTGGCTCCGTAGAGCGGGGCTCCGGAGACGAGGACTCCGTAGAGCGGGGCCCGGCAGGACTGGGCCCGGGACGGGGCCCGGCAGGACTGGGCTCGGGACGGGGCCCGGCAGGACTGGGCTCGGGACTGGGCTCGGGACGGGGCCCGGCAGGACTGGGCTCGGGACGGGACCCGGCAGGACTGGGCTCGGGACGGGACCCGGCAGGACTGGGCTCGGGACGGGGCCCGGCAGGACTGGGCTCGGGACGGGGCCCGGCAGGACTGGGCTCGGGACGGGGCCCGGCAGGACTGGGCTCGGGACGGGGCCCGGCAGGACTGGGCTCGGGACGGGGCCCGGCAGGACTGGGCTCCCCTGGGACGCCGACATGACCCGGGGAGGTGGAGTCGGCCAGAACGCCGACAGGACACTGGGAACAGGTGTCGGCCGGACCGCCGACGGGAATCACCGGAGACGAGCTGGGCCGAACTGTCGGCAGGGCTTGGGGGACAGGTGGCGGCCGGACCACCGACGAGACATGTGTCGGCCGGACCGCCGATGGGGTTCGAGGGACAGTTGTCGGCCGGACCACCAACGAGACAGGTGTCGGCTGGACCGCCGATGAGACTCTTGGGACTAGGATCGGCCGGGCCACCGACGAGACAGGTGTCGGCCGGACCGCCGATGAGACTCTTGGGGCTAGGATCGGCCGGGCCGCCGACGAGACAGGTGTCGGCCGGACCGCCGATGAGACTCGGGGAACAAGGGTCGGCCGGACCACCGACGAGGCAGGTGTCGGACGGACCGCCGATGGGACTCTTGGGACTAGGATCGGCCGGGCCGCCGACGAGACAGGTGTCGGCCGGACCGCCGATGAGACACGGGGAACAAGGGTCGGCCGGACCACCGACGAGACAGGTGTCGGACGGACCGCCGATGGGACTCGGGGAACCAGGGTCGGCCGGACCACCGACGAGGCAGGTGTCGGACGGACCGCCGATGGGACTCTTGGGACTAGGATCGGCCGGGCCGCCGACGAGGCAGGTGTCGGCCGGACCGCCGATGAGACACGGGGAACAAGGGTCGGCCGGACCACCGACGAGACAGGTGTCGGACGGACCGCCGATGGGACTCGGGGAACCCGGGTCGGCCGGACCACCGACAAGACAGGTGTCGGCCGGACCGCCGATGGGGCAGGTGGGGAAGCTGGGACCGGGACTAGCACCGTGGCGGGACACGGGACCGGGGCTGACAGCGGCACAGTCGGGGAACTCGGGACCGGGGCTGACAGTGGCACAGTCGGGGAGCTCGGGACAGGGGCTGACAGCGGCACAGTCGGGGAACTCGGGACAGGGGCTGACAGCGGCACAGTCGGGGAACTCGGGACAGGGGCTGACAGCGGCACAGTCGGGGAACTCGGGACAGGGGCTGACAGCGGCACAGTCGGGGAACTCGGGACAGGGGCTGACAGCGGCACAGTCGGGGAACTCGGGACAGGGGCTGACAGCGGCACAGTCGCAAAAACTGGGACCGGGGCTGGCAGCGGCACGGAGGCAGAAACTCTGGGAGCTGGAGTCGGCCGAGGCGCCGCCAGTACACGGGGAGCGGGAGTCGGCCGGGACGCCGACAGGACACGGGGAGCGGGAGTCGGCCGGGACGCCGACAGGACACGGGGAGCGGGAGTCGGCCGTGGCGCCGACAGGACACGGGGAGCGGGAGTCGGCCGGGGCGCCGACAGGACACGGGGAGCGGGAGTCGGCCGGGGCGCCGACAGGACACGGGGAGCGGGAGTCGGCCGGGGCGCCGACAGGACACGGGGAGCAGGGGTCGGCGACGGCGCCGACACCGGGACCAGAACTGGCGGCTCGGACGAGGGTGTCCCGGCCGTCGGCGGGTCCCGGGTAGTTGGTCTGGAGCCCTTCCTCCTTCGCCGGCGTCGAGGGCCCGGGGTCCTGGCCTCCGGGGCCGGGGGTAGCAGATCGTAAAAGGGCGTCCAGGCTGGCCCCGAGTCCCAGGGTACGGGCTTGGTCTGCTCCCCCCGACGTCGAGAGCTAGCCATTCTGGAACCCTGGCGGGAACTCTGAGCCCGTTGGAAGCTCCGGGGCCCAAACGCGAGCCGGGTACCGGCCCAGCGGTCCAGCTCGAGGTCCTCTTCCTCTTCCTCACTCTCACTGGGGTACTTGTACCGGGGATCCACCACGTGGTCAATGTACCCCAGGCCATCCCGAAAATACAGCCGGAGTGGCTGTGGACTATCCATCACAAAAAGAAAAAATAAGTTGCCGGCCGGTTCCAGGCGCGGGTCGGTGACGGTTAACAAGCGCCCGTGCTTGCTGGGTCCGAGTTGGCCAGATTATTCTGTCACGGTACGGGTTGGATGGACCCAAGTGCAGACACGGAGAGGCAAGGTTGGGGAAAAGTAAAACAGTTTATTAAATGGAAGCGGAGGGTGTAGGCGGAGCGGTGAGGTGGCGTGGACGGTGGCGGAGAGGCTGGTTACGGTCACAGGAATCCTGGGCACAAGGAACAGAGATTAGTAATTTCACAAGAACACAAGCGGAGTAGATCTTGTAGACAGAGTCTCTAGGGAGGCCGAGAGTCGCTATACCACATGACATGGAGCAATAATCTGGCAACTGGAGAGGTGGAAGCCAGGGTGTTTTAACAGAGAGGAGATGATGAGATGATTGACGTCAGGTGCCGGAGATGGGTTGCAGGTGTGGAGATGGTTGCCAGTTGCCGGAAGCCACGCCCACGAAACACACACACACACACACACACACACACACAGGGAAGACGACCCGGGGACACCAGGGACAAACAGAAAACAGCCCAAAAGGAACATAAGTCACGGCCGAGCCGTGACAATAACAGCTTTGCCATGCTCTGTTCACTTGTCTCTCTCTCTGCCAACGAGGGCGATCTTCTTCTTGTTCTCTCTCTTTATCCTCCTTGTCTTTTAGAGCTCTGGCCACTGCTTCTTCTATCTGGATGGCTAGGTCACTCATAGCAGCCATCTGTTTTTGCACTTTGGGCCCATTTTTCGCAGCTTCAGTGTCTTTTTCTGCTAATTTTAACTTCAGCAGTCTCATTGACATCTTTTCCTTGCCATCTCTATCTTCCTTTTCATCCTCGTGGTACTGATTTATGTGATGGGTGATATGTTCTTCCCACACCTCAATTGTGGCATTCTTAATGCCCACTGTTCTTCTCATCTTCTCTTTGATTGGAGGTGGGAGACCCAACACCACAGCATTCATCCACAGAGACAGGGAAGTCTTGTCCTTGTCATGTCTTGTGCCTGTGGATAATTCCCAAGAGTCAGCAGCTCTTCTCAAATATTCCATTGCTTCTTCGTTGGGCTTGAGCTTGATGCTGTCCAAATTGGCCAGGTTGGGGGTATAGGGCCACTGTAGTCTGATTTGTTCGAACAGAGTGGTACCGATTGTGTCCAATTCCTGGCTATCCGCGAAGGATCGGCAGCCAGCCTTCCTCTCCAGCTCCTGCAGTTCACTCAGGCTGAAGCATTGTACCAGGATAGCTCTCAGATCTCCCACTGCTAAGGGGGTTCCAATGGTAGCAGTGTTCAATGCCTTTATCCATGGAGATCCTCCTCTTGTCAGGGAGGCAGCTTGTCAACAATGTACTGCACATCTCTGGGATTATAGGGTTTATATTGTTTTGTTCCATCACTCAGGGTCAGGATTGGTGCCATCATTTTATGATGTCGATATTCCTCCCTCTCTTCGACCCATTCTTGGTCACTGTCTATTGGTGACTGTAGGTCATGGTACACCTTTCTTATCTGTGGTCTCAGGAACCTGGCTTTGGATGTTGGTTCTAGGACATCGGCGTCCTTTTGTCTGCACCAACCTAGTTCTGCTGGCACAGATAGTCTGCCAGTGAAATCAAGGTTTATGGGCTGTGGAGGTGAAGTGAAGTTCTCAGGTGGAGACTGAGGCGAGGAACCACCACATCTTTCATCCTGCCTTCCCTCTCTGGATGGTGTTGGTAAGTGGGGACGAGACGCTTGGGGGTTTTGTTGCTGTTGGACTTGCTGTATTGGTGACAATTCTTCCCAATCTTGTCTGTGTGGTCGATCTGGGCCGTGGAGCCCAAGATTTGATGAATCCACCTGTCTCTGTGATTTGTGCCCACAATCTTGAGCTTGATCTCGGGGGCTCGTCGGGTGGGGGCTGTCTACACACAGTCTCTCTATCTCTGCCTGAACTAATTCATATCTTTCTTTTTCAATTTTTCTCAAAATGTCTTCTTCCTCCAATCTGGACTGTTCTCTGGACTGCTCTCCAATTCCATAAAGGGCCCTCTCAAGGCGTGCCACCTTGTTAAGCAGGACTGGAACTGCACGGCTTTCCAGGGAGCTGAAATCACTTTCTACTTCCGCAGTGCCTCCCTTTATTTCCACTATTGGCGCCATGGTATGTTGGGCGCCTCCTGAATTATACGGTGGAGGGTAACTTGTTAAGGTGGGGTAGATGAGCTTGGTGGGAACTGGGAACGTCATCAGGGATGCATTGGCTGCTTCTGCTGTCGGCTGCTTCTGTTCCTCCTTATTCGGGGATACTTCCACCAGCAGGGACTTCACTGGACTTTTCCTGGCGTCGCTTGCTTCCACTTGCGCCAGACCATGGAGCAGTAGTCTTGCCTCCACTATGGCAATACTGGTTTTATTTACAGCCTTTGAGGGGAGCTTGAACCATCCCACCTTGTTCTGCACTTTCTTTGCAGCGCTGCTTCTCAGCTTGAGCACTTTCATCAGTGCTATCCTTTGTTCCTTGGTGGGCCCCTCCTGGGTTGTTACATCTAGTAAATCCTCAGCATACCACTCCTGGATGTGCTTCCTCAGCTTCCTGTCGGCTCTTCGTTGTTCTCCTGGGATTGTCATGTTTAGGGCAGCATCACAGGCTGCATCAACCCATGACAGTGGGGTCTTCGTTTGATTTGGCTCTGACATCCTGAGAGAATCAGGTACTGACTCTGGCTTATATAAGGAAATGTGAATGTAGAAAGTAAAATAATAAACAATATGTGTCTAACGTGCAAATGTGGTGCAAATGGGAAAAATACAGTTGGTTAGGTTTTGGGGGAAAAAAGTTTCACTGTTATTGAGCTGGTCAAGAAAAACCCACACTGCAATTAAAGAAACAATTTAAAACTCAAACACTGCAATTAAAGACACAATCCGAAATCAACCACACTGCAATTGAATACACAATCCGAAATCAACCACACTGCAATTGAATACACAATCCGAAATCAACCACACTGCAATTGCATTCAAACACACAGCAATATTCACACTGCAATTGAACAACACCCACACAGCAATTGGATCATAATCCAAAAACAATCTCACACTGAATCGAATAGTTATTGGATAGGTACGATGTATTTATAAAACTACAATTCTGTTAAAATTAAAATTATTAATTGCCAAAATTTTATTAATATAACTATCATTAATGTGTAAAATGTTTTATCTATCTCCTCTATCTCTGCTATGTCAATGATGTCATGTGAGACAAAGTGTGTGTCAACTGTGTGAAACTAATTAACTGTCAGTTCTATTATTGTAGTACCCTATCTAACCTCAGTGGATCTAACCGCTGTAGTACCCTAGCTTTACCGATGGTGCTAAATTATTATACCATGTAGTACTCTACCTGCCCGCTGGGGTATTAGTCCTCCAGCCACCAGAGGCGCTATATCCTATCTTTGGATATATCCTGTCTGCCTCACGTGCCTGATCTTATCTATCTTTTATGACCCTTTGTTTAAACTTTCCCTTGAGGCCTACGTCCTTACTTTACAATTTAAACTATAAAATGGCAGTTTTCAATATCTTTTACACTCAAAACATACAACAGGCAATCACCCTGTACAACAGATACAACGCTTTCTTCTTCCTTTTCTTATTTTTTACAACAAATACACTTTCAACTGATATGTTTTTATAGATTTGTTTTTTCCAATTCGTTATTTTTGTGATAGCATTTCGTCTTGGCCAGAGCTCATGCTATTCAGCCCTGTTCAGATTAAATTTCGTTATCTTTACTGTGAATCTCTTCGAAGGCATACATTGCCCTCTGATGCAAACACTCTACCTCAAACTCTGTCAGCACCAGATTATTTAGAAACACACTTCGTCCTTTCCAGATCAATATTTGATATGCAGTTTAACAGTAACCTAAGAATTGGTTCTCGGAGCTCAGAGACAATGAAGGGTCCGTCGACTTACTTTACGTAACTCCTTGCGCATGCCGTATCCCCAACCTTACTGAAGATATATGGCGATATCTCAGGCCACAGCAGGACTATAGTTCTGTTAGAAACCCGTGCAAAACTGGTTAAAATACAGCTATTTTATTTTAAATCTGTCGCGTATATAACGATTGCGACCACACCAAAACCCTGTCAGTTTATGTATTTATCATAAAGAAACTAAGTAGTTACTCGACGCTGCGAACACATTCCCACCTCTTCAGGTGGAAGAAACCTCTGTGAGTTTCACAAACACATACAATCTCTCACTCAACATAAAGCTTCCACTCATGCACGTGCAACAGCATCCATACAACGTATATGCACACTGATTATCACCTCTTCTATCTTAATGAATATATTTACTTTATTTAACAGTTATTACGGTAACAATTACTACTGCGTCAGACCAGCCTTCCCTGCTCACAACGTAAATGTCCTAGTTCTGTGGTGGTACAGGGCACCACCACCAGGGGGTGCCATGTGAATCCTGGTTGCAACCTAAACATGTTCTCTCTCTCTCCCCGTACAATCAGGCGGATGCTGGGCAGCCGGGAGGGGGACGCCAGCCGCTCGCAGCTGCAGCGCATTACATCGTCACGGCACAGCTAAAGGCGCTCTCCTCCCGGAAGGCCGGCGTCGGGTGATTGCCACGCTAAGCTTACGCCACGCCACGCAAACCCATCGATCACGAGCCACATACCTATGCCGACACGAGACAATCACGAGAGGCCGCCGAACGCCACGGCGGCTCCTGTGTCACGAGCCAAGCACCCGGAACTACCGAGGCAGCGAACCACCTGAGGATTATTTGAGATCTCCTGTGCTGTGCATATAATTGATAATAAAGTCACGGTTACTGCACCAACTACCCTGCCTGACTTGCGGTTTGCTTTTGGGTCCCGTCACGAGTCCTGACAGAATCACCCGACCAAGAAGCATGGACCCAGCGAACCCGGCCTCCGTCCAGGAGGCCCTCAGCGCGCAAGAGGCCCGCGTCGGGAGGCATGAGCAGATGTTGGAGCGGATCATGGAGGCGGTGGAGGGACTGAACCGGCGGATGGACCAGCAGGCCGCAGCAACACCAGCGCCGCCCAGCGCCCCGACTTTTCCGGTTGACGCAGCGCCGCCGGCTCCGCCTGTCGCCATCGCCGTCCGAGAACCACGGGTCCCGCTTCCAGAACCGTACGCCGGGGAACCCGGGGGGTGCGGCCGTTTCCTGGTGAACTGTGCGCTGGTGTTTGATCTACAGCCAGGTAGCTATGCGTCGGACCGGGCCCGCATCGCGTTTTGTATTAATTTGCTCCGCGGGAGGGCGGCCCAGTGGGCCACCGCTTTGTGGGACGGCCAGTCACCCGTGTTAGGTTCATTCACGGGGTTCTCCGAGGAGCTTCGGAGGGTCTTCGATCACCCCGTGCGCGGCCAAGACGCCCTGAATCGGCTGCTCTCTCTGCGGCAGGGATCCGGGTCGGTGGCAGATTTTGCTATCGAATTTCGGATCCTTGCCGCGGAGAGCGGAGCAAACGAGCGTACACTTATGACCGTTTTTCGCGCGTAACCTGTCCGATGCACTCAAGGACGTGCTAGTGTCCCATGGCACCGCCACAACACTAGAGCAGCTAATTTCCTTAGCCATCCAAATTGACAACCGCCTCCGGGAACGCCGGCGCGAGCGGGTTGGACGGGGCTTTTGCCCGACCCCCTATGGGGGTCCGGGCCCCGCCGAACCCGCTGTAGAACCGACAGGGGAACGGCCAGGGGCGGACGAGCCCATGCAGTTGGGGCGGGCTCGCCTGACCCCGGCAGAACGTCAGCGGCGACTTAGCCATCGGTTGTGTTTGTACTGCGGTCGCTCGGGTCACTACGCCGCAGCATGCTCAGAGGCCCCAAACGGGGGGGCTCGCCAGGGAGCGAGGGCCCCCTGGTGAGCAATGCCGCGTCCTCACGTTCTCTCCCCCGTGTCTCCTGTGGTCTTAGGTCTTCCGTGGTTGCAACTCCATAACCCCCAGTTGGATTGGTCGACGCTGTCGGTCGCGGGCTGGAGTGTGGCCTGTCACGCTCGCTGCCTTCGGGCAGCAAACCCCGTGCCCTCGGGTCCCGCACCGCCACCGTCCCCCCCTGATCTGTCCGCCGTGCCGCCCGAGTACCATGACCTTGCTCAGGTTTTCAGTAAGGATCAGGCGCGCACGTTGCCACCGCATCGTCCGTATGACTGCGCGATCGACCTGCTTCCGGGTGCCCCACTCCCTACCAGCCGCCTGTATAACATCTCCCGTCCCGAGCGGCTGGCAATGGAGGGGTACATTCAGGAGTGCCTGGGGGCCGGCCTGCTCCGCCCGTCGTCCGCGCCGTTGGGCGCCGTTTTTTTTTTGTAGAAAAGAAGGACAAGTCGCTTCGTCCGTGTATTGACTACCGCGGGTTGAATCAGATCACTGCCAAGAATAAGACTCCGTTGCCCCTGATCGACCCGTCGTTTGAACCCCTGTGTCGGGCTCGGGTTTTTTCCAAGCTTGACCTCCGGAACGCCTACTATCTGGTCCGGATTCGCGAGGGGGACGAATGGAAGACGGTGTTTAATACTCCGCTGGGGCAGTTCGAGTACCGGGTGATGCCGTTTGGCTTGACGAACGCTCCTGCCGTTTTCCAGTCGCTGATGAATGCGTTATTTCGGGACATGACGAGCAGCTTTGTGTTTATTTATCTTGACGACATTTGGATTTTTTCCCGGCCCCTCGCCGAGCACCGTCAGCACGTGCGGTTGGTTCTCCAGCGGCTGTTGGAGAACAAGCTGTACGTGAAACCTGAAAAATGCGACTTTCACGTCCCCTCCATCAGCTTTCTCGGGTTCATAATCGCGCAGGGCCGGTTGGAGCCCGATCCCGACAAGATTAGAGCGGTGGTAGACTGGCCGACTCCCGGCACGCGGAAAGAACTGCAGCGGTTCCTCGGGTTCGCGAACTTCTATCGTCGGTTTGTCAGGGACTACAGCAAGGTGGCCGCACCCCTCACGCAGCTGACTTCCACTAAGGCACCCTTCGGCTGGCCGCCCGAGGCTGAGGGTGCGTTCCGCCAGTTGAAGACTCTGTTCACCAGTGCCCCCGTCCTCCGGCACCCGGATCCGGCCCGTCAGTTCGTCGTGGAAGTGGACGCTTCGGAGGCCGGGGCAGGGGCCGTCCTGTCTCAGCGGGACCCGGCCACCCAAAAACTTCACCCCTGCGCCTTCCTCTCCAAGCGGCTGAGCGCGGCAGAGAGGAATTATGATGTGGGGAACCGAGAACTGTTGGCGGTCGTCCTCGCCCTGCAGGAATGGCGGCACTGGCTAGAGGGCAGCCAGCAGCCGTTCCTAATCTGGACTGACCATAAGAACTTGGCCTACCTTCGGGCGGCGCGGCGGCTGAACTCCCGGCAGGCTCGGTGGGCATTGTTCCTCAGCCGGTTCAATTATGTGTTGTCCTACCGCCCTGGGAGCCGGAACGGGAAGCCAGACGCTCTTTCACGGGTTTTTTCTCCCCAGGATCCCCCGGACGCGGCCCCCATCATCCCGCCCGTCTGCGTAGTGGGGGCGGCGACGTGGGAGATCGAGACGGTAGTCCAGGAAGCTCAGCATGATGACCCGATACCGGAGGGGGGGCCCGCGGACCGACTGTTCGTCCCTGCGGCGGCCCGATCTCAGGTCCTCCAGTGGGGGCACTCGTCCACCCTGACGTGCCACCCGGGATCTCGACGGACCGCCTCCTTCATCCGCCAGCGGTTCTGGTGGCCAGGACTAGACAGGGACACACGGGAGTTTGTGGCGGCCTGTTCGATCTGCGCCCGGGGAAAGGCGTCCCACCAGCCCCCGGCGGGCCTGCTGCAGCCCCTGCCGATCCCTGGTAGGCCCTGGTCCCACATTGCAGTGGACTTCGTCACCGGGCTGCCTCCATCCGACGGGAACACCACCGTCCTAACCGTCGTGGATCGCTTCTCCAAGGCCGTCCACTACGTTCCTCTCCCTAAGCTGCCTTCCGCCTTGGAAACGGCGGACCTCCTGGTCCTGCACGTGTTTCGGCTGCACGGGATCCCGGTGGACGTTGTCTCGGACCGGGGGCCGCAGTTTGCATCGCGGGTCTGGAGCGCGTTCTGCAAAGCCGTGGGGGCGACCGCCAGTCTGTCCTCCGGCTACCATCCACAGTCCAACGGTCAGACCGAGCGGGCCAACCAGGACCTGGGAACGGCGCTCCGGTGCGTCGCCGCTCAACACCCGGTGACCTGGAGCACCTTCCTGCCCTGGGTCGAGTACGCCCACAACTCCCTGTCTGCCTCTGCAACTGGTATGTCCCCGTTCATGGTTTGCTCTGGGTTTCAGCCACCACTGTTTCCAGCCCAGGAGGGGGAGGTTGCGGTCCAGTCCGTGGAGGAACATCTCCGGCGGATTCGGGCAGTCTGGGACACGGCACGAGCAGCTCTCACCCGCTCCGCTGCCGCCAACAAGCGGCTGGCCGACCGACATCGCACCCCCGCTCCGGAATACAAGGTGGGACAGCGGGTTTGGTTGTCGTCACGGGACCTCCCCCTTCCAACGGAGTCCCGCAAGCTGACCCCCAGGTACGTCGGTCCCTTCCCCATCGCCAAGCTTATTAACCCCTCCGCCGTCCGCCTGACCCTCCCAGCAGCGATAAAGGTCCACCCGACGTTCCACGTCTCCCTCCTGAAGCCAGTCGCGGAGAGCGAGCTCTGTCCTCCGGCTACTCCTCCCCCGGCCCCCTGGTCATCGTCGGGCTGCCAGCTCACTCCGTCTCAAAGATCCTGGACGTCCGACGCCGGGGACGGGGGTTGGGAGGGGTATGGCCCTGAGGAACGGACCTGACTTCCCCGTCGGCAGATCCTGGGGCCCACTCTGTTCCAGGATTTCTACCGGGACCACCCGGGCAAGCCCGGTAAACCGCCAAGAGGCGGTCATTGAGGGGGGGTACTGTGGTGGTACAGGGCACCACCACCAGGGGGTGCCATGTGAATCCTGGTCGCAACCTAAACATGTTCTCTCTCTCTCCCCGTACAATCAGGCGGATGCTGGGCAGCCGGGAGGGGGACGCCAGCCGCTCGCAGCTGCAGCGCATTACATCGTCACGGCACAGCTAAAGGCGCTCACTTAAACAATCCTTTATTACACATGTACAGGCAATATCAAGCTCACTAATCTATTAGAACTTAACAGACTACGGGATACTCGTGGATATCCCCATGCACACACCTTATCCGCACCCGTGCTGCCTCCACCAATGCACCGGGCCGAACCAGGCTCTGGTGGATCATGGTCTGCGTGCAGCCCGAATCCACCATCGCCTGGTGTGTACCCCCCTGGAGTCTTACCGGAACGCTGTATGTCGCTCCCGGGCCTGGGGAGGGTGCTGGAGGGCCGGCAACCCGGATCACCTGTCCCACCTCCATCGATGGGCAGTCCCTCCGGACGTGACCGGGCTGCCCACACCTCCAACACACCTGCCCTGACGTCTGAGGGTCCCCCTGTGGGTCAGGAAGGGTGCGGGCTCGGGTCCGGTGCGTCGGCGGTCGGCGGGCCTGGCGATGGCTGCCGCGGTACCGGCGTCGGCAGCCTCCTCCTCGGCGCAGGTGTCGGCTGGGCCGGTGCCACCGGTTGCCCTCCGCCCCCTCTGTCAGCCGGGTACACCGCCAGGTGGTCCTCGGCCACGGTGACCGCGCTCGCCAGGGTCGGTGGTCGGTGGCAGCGGACCCAGGCTGCGGTTCGTAAAACCGCGGTTCCTCAAGTAAAAAGAAAATTGGATGATGATGAATCAGGAATATTTCAAAATATTGTATGAACCCATGCACGTTTAAAGTAGCCCCAGACAAAAACAAGTTATCATCAATAGAGACTGTATCATTAAACATTCGATTCAATCAACTGTATTACGAAGTTCTAATTTTATGACTTCGCAATCTGTTGTTAATTAATTGAATTTAGAATTTGGAATATCAACTTCTTACCCGGTTGGAAGAAAATTGCTTCTTTATTAGGATCGTTGTGAAGTCAATCAGGCTCTTTGGGCGCCGGTCCTCTCTCTCTTGTCTAAGGAGGTATGAGGCAGAATCTTTTTTTTATTCTGAAGAGGCCTCTTCCCGGACGACCTCGGAGTCCCGACGGAGCTCCAAACGATCCCACTTCTGACACCAAGTTGTGATGGAAGATTTTCTTCGTGATTCGGGAAAGGAGAAATAAAGTCTCAAAATCAAAGTTGTCTTTGTCCGTTTAATTCTTGCAAGAAGGAAGAAACACGCAACAGCTATACAAAGTAGTATGCAGCAGGATTTCTTCGAAGAGATATCAAAATCACAAGCATATTTATATACACCAAAAGTAACACCCCTTTTCAGAGGAACACTACTAAAGAACAAGAGTCATTGGGTTCGACTAGACTAGTTTAAACCAGATCCTGATTCTATACAGTAGGCATTCTTCTCAAACTATAAAACAGGGGTGCCCACACTTTTTTGGCTTGCGAGCTACTTTTAAAATGACCTAGTCAAAAAGATATACCTACATTAATAATGCTAAATATCTATCTATATAGATATATATCTATATAAATCTATATAGATATATATTAATAAATAGCATTATTAATGTATTAATATACAGAGTATACTTTATATTTACAATATTGGCGTACCTTGCATAACTTATGACACAATATAATTCTGTACATTTTTGGTCATTACATTTTACTCTGACTTGCACTGAATAGAAACAGCCAGGGTTATGCTGCGTTCACACTGAATGCGGCACGTATTATTCGCGAGTAGATTACATGCAAAGTCAATGCACAGACGCGAATGACGCAAATTTCCGCCGGGCAGCGCAAATGACGCGAATAACTTGGGCGAAAGATTTGCGTAGTGAAAGCCAATCAGCATTGAGAAGCGCCGCATCATCACTGCTGTCCTGCCGGTGCTGAATCAAACTGCTGCTGGTCCGCCTGAAGCAGCGCTGGAAGCAGCGCTGGAAGCAGCCGTCATTCAGACGCTGTTGTGCGGCTACAGATGATATTATGAACCCGGACACGGGGGCGTCTGATGGTCCGACATTAGAGGGACTTCCACAATAACTATAAAGCAGAACTAGTGGTTAGTTCAATGGTGGATGGCGGAAATGGTACCGCTTTTACGGAGATAAGCCACGGAGATATCCCTGCCCCTTTTCAGCCGCGAGTAAAGCAAATGGCGCAAATTAACCACATAAAGTTGAGTAAACTCACGGGAGTAGAGAAGCGCAAATAATGCATTCAAGCGTCCGACCATGCGGGCGCACCGTCCGTGGTGATGGACATTGATTTACACACTGGCTGGTCTGTATATCAATCAAGTGGCAAATGCCGTAGGGAGGATACTTTTTTTTTTTTCTTTTTTAATGGCATGCGATCTACCCGCGCTACCCTGGCGATCGACTGGTCGATCGCGATCGACGTATTGGGCACCCCTGCTATAAAACTATCAAATCTTATCAATGTTAGGGAGGAAGAAGATTCATAATAACTCCCTCACACACCTGGCAAACTGTTCTTATCTAGCTAGCTTCGCAGGCTGTACAGAGGCACTTTGTCCACTGTGACCTTCTACATTATTTAATGCTATATTTTACCATTACATAACATATCCAGGTTTAACGAGAAAACGGAAGTGTTTTTCCGTTTTCCCGTTTTTGGTTTGAAACAGAAAACGAAGAAACGATGGTATTTCCGTATTTTCGTTTTTTCGAATGAACCAAAAAACAGACGAATAAAACGTACACGGACCGTCACGCATGCACAAAGCTGCCGCTGATCCCGTCCTGGTTTATAAAGCGAATATCATCGTCTCACATTACATTTTATTTAGCTGACGCTTTTATCCAAAGCGACTTACATGCGATACAGTAAACCATAGACACAGCAACAGTGAGCAATGAGGGTTAAGTGTCTTGCTCAAGGACACAACGACATGGACTACCTGAGCCGGGGTTTGAACCACCGATCCTCTGATTGAAAGTCAGACTTGCTAACCACTGAGCCACAGTCGCCCTGTTATTCTTTAAAGTCACCAATATGTCATACAATTACATTAATACTCTAAATATTTAATCAGAGAGGCGGAAACATAGAATTTTGATTTGATTTTTTTTTTTATTAAATTAATTTGGGGTAAACCTGATTAGGGCACCCAACATGAATAGGCCTAATTGAATCATAAAAGTATCTAATTATTGATTGTGTGGGAGGAAACCTGAGTACCAGGAGGAAACCCACGCAGACACAGGGAGAACATTCAATCTCCACACAGAGAGGAGGGTGTAGGTGTCTCTGTGAGGCTGCAGTGTTAAGTCACTTAACACTGCAGCCACTGTGTCGCCCTCGGTCTTAGGGGAAAGGGGAAACTAAAACTTCAAACTTCACACACAGAGACGGTGTCTCTGTGAGGCTGCAGTGTTAAGTCACTTAACACTGCAGCCACTGTGTCGCCCTCGGTCTTAGGGGAAAGGGGAAACTAAAACTTCAAACTTCACACACAGAGACGGTGTCTCTGTGAGGCTGCTGTGTTAAGTCACTTAACACTGCAGCCACTGTGTCGCCCTCGGTCTTAGGGGAAAGGGGATACTAAAACTTCAAACTTCACACACAGAGACGGTGTCTCTGTGAGGCTGCTGTGTTAAGTCACTTAACACTGCAGCCACTGTGTCGCCCTCGGTCTTAGGGGAAAGGGGATACTAAAACTTCAAACTTCACACACAGAGACGGTGTCTCTGTGAGGCTGCTGTGTTAAGTCACTTAACACTGCAGCCACTGTGTCGCCCTCGGTCTTAGGGGAAAGGGGATACTAAAACTTCAAACTTCACACACAGAGACGGTGTCTCTGTGAGGCTGCTGTGTTAAGTCACTTAACACTGCAGCCACTGTGTCGCCCTCGGTCTTAGGGGAAAGGGGAAACTAAAACTTCAAACTTCGCACACAGAGACGGTGTCTCTGTGAGGCTGCTGTGTTAAGTCACTTAACACTGCAGCCACTGTTTCACCCTCGGTCTTAGGGGAAACTAAAACGTCCAACTTCACACACAGAGACGGGTGGAGGTGTCTCTGTGAGGCTGCTGTGTTAAATCACTTAACACTGCAGCCACTGTCGCCCTCGGTCTTTGGTTAAAGGTTGACTGGACGATGATAGGGAGGGAGATGGAGGGAGGGAGATGGTGGGAGAGAAATGGTGGGAGTGAGGGATGTGGGGATGAACGGAAGAGGTCGCTGCTGATTACAAACATCATCTGCAGCCTCCTCCTGCAGTCCCTTGCCGTCACGGGTTGACCTTCTGCCAATTGTTCCGAAACAACCCGTTTTCACCTTTTTCTTCTCCTCTTTTGCCTTCATTTTTGTCACCATCTTCTCCACCTCTGTCTTTTTATCACCCATCTTTTTCCCAAATATGCCTCTCCTCTTTTTTTCTATCGCAAGGCATACGTCTTCAAGGACCTTGTTTTCCTCGGTCAGGTTTCCGACCTTGGAGGACAGCAGCTCAACTTGAGTCTTCTGTCTTTCCTGCATTTCTGCCAGGCTCTGGACATTGACATTTGCAGCAGCCAGAGCTACTTCGCAAATTGTCAAAGTTTCAGCCAGAGTTTCATTTTTTGATCGTACATACTCCAACTTTGCGACCATCTCGCTGTATTTCATTGTGCTGCAATGCTCCGCTTCCTCCATTTTCATCTCCTGAAGATGGAGTTTTTCCTTAAGCTGGGCAATTTCCAGATATTTCTCCTCCTGAAGATGGAGTTTTACCTTGAGCTGGGCAATTTCCCGATCTTTCTCCTCCTGATGATGGAGTTTTTGCTTGAGCTGGGCAATTTCCAGATCTTTCTCCTCCTGAAGATGGAGTTTTGCCTTGAGCTGGGCAATTTCCAGATCTTTCTCCTCCTGATGATGAAGTTTTGCCTTGAGCTGGGCAATTTCCAGATCTTTCTCCTCCTGATGACGGAGTTTTACCTCGAGCTGGGCAATTTCCAGATCTTTCTCCTCCTGAAGATGGAGTTTTACCTTGAGCTGGGCAATTTCCAGATCTTTCTCCTCCTGATGACGGAGTTTTACCTCGAGCTGGGCAATTTCCAGATCTTTCTCCTCCTGATGACGGAGTTTTTTCTCGAGCTGGGCAATTTCCAGATCTTTCTCCTCCTGATGATGGAGTTTTTCATCGAGCTGGGCAATTTCCAGATCTTTCTCCTCCTGATGATGGAGGTTTTCCTTAGGCTGGGCAATTTCCAGATCTTTCTCCTCCTGATGATGGAGTCTTGCCTTGAGCTCGGCAATTTCCAGATCTTTCTCCTCTTGATAATACAGCGCATCGTATAAGAAATCCTGAGTGAGTTCTAGACTCCTCTTCAGGCGCTGGTATTTAATTTCCCCTTGATGAACCCTCTGGCAGAAGTTCCACTTTTCAACTTCGGATTTTACCCTACTCTTCTCCATTTGGCCTTGTTTTTGACTTAACCAGGAAATCTTATAATTGGCGTAACCCAGCGGAGATTGTGAAAAATCCTCTTGGACATTGGGAACAGCAGTCTGGAAGCCCTCCGTCTTCCTGATGTCCACAGCCCCAAAGGTGGGCTGTGGCTTTTTGGCTTGCTGTCCTGGTCCTGCTTGGTCCTTGGGAACAGCAGTCTGGAAGCCCTCCGTCTTCCTGATGTCCACAGCCCCAAAGATGGGCTGTGGCTGTTTGGCTTGCTGTCCTGGTCCTGCTTGGTCTTTGGGAACAGCAGTCTGGAAGCCCTCCGTCTTCCTGATGTCCACAGCCCCAAAGGTGGGCTGTGGCTGTTTGGCTTGCTGTCCTGGTCCTGCTTGGTCCTTGGGAACAGCAGTCTGGAAGCCCTCCGTCTTCCTGATGTCCACAGCCCCAAAGGTGGGCTGTGGCTGTTTGGCTTGCTGTCCTGGTCCTGCTTGGTCTTTGGGAACAGCAGTCTGGAAGCCCTCCGTCTTCCTGATGTCCACAGCCCCAAAGGTGGACTGTGGATGTTTGGCTTGCTGGTTCTGTTTAGGCCATGCTTGGTATTTGGGAACAGCAGCCTTGAAGCCCTGCTTCTTCCCAAAGGTGGACTGTGGATGTTTGGCTTGCTGGTTCTGTTTAGGCCATGCTTGGTATTTGGGAACAGCAGCCTTGAAGCCCTGCTTCTTCCCAAAGGTGGACTGTGGATGTTTGGCTTGCTGGTTCTGTCTAGGCCATGCTTGGTATTTGGGAACAGCAGTCTGGAAGCCCTCCGTCTTCCTGATGTCCACAGCCCCAAAGATGGGCTGTGGCTGTTTGGCTTGCTGTCCTGGTCCTGCTTGGTCTTTGGGAACAGCAGTCTGGAAGCCCTCCTTCTTCCTGATGTCCACAGCCCCAAAGGTGGGCTGTGGCTGTTTGGCTTGCTGTCCTGGTCCTGCTTGGTCTTTGGGAACAGCAGTCTGGAAGCCCTCCGTCTTCCTGATGTCCACAGCCCCAAAGGTGGGCTGTGGCTGTTTGGCTTGCTGTCCTGGTCCTGCTTGGTCTTTGGGAACAGCAGTCTGGAAGCCCTCCGTCTTCCTGATGTCCACAGCCCCAAAGGTGGGCTGTGGCTGTTTGGCTTGCTGTCCTGGTCCTGCTTGGTCTTTGGGAACAGCAGTCTGGAAGCCCTCCGTCTTCCTGATGTCTACAGCTCCAAAGGTGGACTGTAGCTTGCCATTGACCTTCTGGTTTGTTGGTGCAGGTCCTTTACGGCTGTTAAACTGAGCCCTTCTGGCTATCATCTTAGCTACAGCTCCAGGCATGGTTTGTAGAACAATTTGATAATGCAAAAAGTCTTATAAACACTGTTTCTCTGATAAACACAGGTTGCTCGATAAACGCTGGTTCTCTGATAAACACAGGTTCTCTGATAAACACAGGTTGCTTGATAAACACTGGTTCTCTGATAAACACTGGTTCTCTGATAAACACAGGTTCTCTGATAAAATCTGGATCTCTGATAAAATCTGGATCTCTGACAAACACTGATTCTCTAAAAAACACAGGTTGCTTGATAAACGCTGATTCTCTGATAAACACTGGTTGTCTTTTCCTTGCAGACTGTATGACGATTTCAATACTTGGTAAAGAATCTCTTCCAAGCAGTTTCTTTATATGTACTAACGAATCAAAGCAACATTGAGCGATGACATCATCAAGTTCTCAGGAGGGAGTTTCCCTTAAATGTTCCTTAGTGATGCATTCCATCTCCATGGTTACGATAGGGACTACAAACCAGCATGGCGACCAGTAAAAGACTACAAAACCCAACAGTGAGGCCCCACAAAGCCAGACAAGGTAAAATTAGAGTTAAACCCAAATTAAACATATCAATAGATCCGACAATAAAACCAATCGTCTCTACGGCGACTCCACAGTCCAATAATGGTCACTTTCGTTCACTGGTTGCAATTTTTTTTCTATTACATCTGGGTTTGTGGAATCACAAGTGTTTGAGACTGAATGGATGTTATTATAAAAAGGTGCATATAGTGTACGATTGCAAGGAAGTTTTACTTTCATCATAGATTTTTCTGTTCGAAATTCAAATTTCAAAAACTAAATTAAAACTAAACATTTCATATTTTTTAAATAATTTCGGCTCCAATTCTGTGCAATTGTCCAACTAGTCCACATTCAAGAGAAATACAGCATATTTTCATATGCTATATTGTTACTGCTGCTCCATTAAAAATGGGGGCTTTAATTCCTGCACTATTAAAAAACGCAGGTAATTTTATCCCCTGAAAATGTAAGCAATAATTCTTAACGGCAACCTATAATGTGCATGTTTTCCTGCCAACAAGCGTCGTAAAACTGTATTTATACATTCGTCTGTTGCTGTAACTGTCAGAGAGACATGTGTAGTGTAGATTATGTAAAGTGGTAAAGTAACAGTGGGTGTGGGCATATGACAGTAGCATTGTGGGTTGTTTAGCTGGCGCAGAGGGAGAAAGGAGTGAACGACCCCATGTTAAAAGGATTCTGCACGTGGTCCAAGTGGTGCACACGGTAAAGTGTTTATTTATATATAATTTTGTGTCTATTGTTGTTGACCTGCCTTTATGTTTACATGTGTTGCATTTTTGTGTACTTTGTAGTTTATGTCATTAATGTGCTAATATGTGCTAGCATGTCTAGCAACAGACATTTGCTTGAGAGACTCCAAGAAGAGCTTGCAATTTATGCACCAATGTTTATGTTTGTTATAGTTTTCACGTTGTCTGAGGTGACTGAGGAGCGGAGAGAGAGAGAGAGGGAGAGAAAGCAAGACGAATTAAATAAATACATATTCTAAATATTGAACACAATAAATGACCGTTATGAAGTTATATATCTAGGGGGCGACTCTGGCTCAGTTGTTAGCAAGTCTGACTTTCAATCAAATGATTGGTGGTTCGATCCATATCTCCGCTAGTCCATGCCGATGTGTCCTTGAGCAAGACACTTAACCCTAATTGCTCACCGTTGCTGTGTCTACTGTATAGCATGTAAGTCGCTTTGGATAAAAGCATCAGCTAAATGTTATAAAGCCATTATGAAATCCTTCACCAACATTTATCCACTCACACCCCACTTACCAATTTGCAAAACTTGCAGAAAATGCACACGTGGACCACAGTGAATGACACTTGCTGTCCCATTTTAAATGACATGCAACAAATGAAGTGTTTGTTCAAACTTGACATTCTGAAAAAGTAATAGCACATTCATAATCAACTAAATCAAATCAGGTTTATTGTCACACATGGAATTATACACAGTACAACGTACAGGGAACGAATCAAATAGTTGAATAGAAATAAAATAAATATTAAATATTTTAAAACATTTGCATGTTACAGTCTATATTTTGTACACATCTTTACATTAACAGCACAACTTAAAATGTTGCCTTGACCCTAGAACACTAACGTTAGTCACACTAACACTAACGTCGGGTGATTTTTACCCGATATAAAGTAACTAATAAAAAATACTTCTCATCAGAATATGTTAAAATACAACTATACAAGGCAAATTGAAGTCCTCTTCATAAAATGAAAAACAGGTATCATGGGGGGACCCTGAATAAGGCTCAAAATCGGGTGAAAAATTAGGATATCGTCAACAATACACGATTAAAAACATAAATAATGGTGCTATGAACGTGTTCTTCGGTCAACATGTTCCTGGGACATGTGAACCTTGTTCTGTGAAGTAAAAGTCATATGTCAATGTAAAAAGCCATCCAAAATTGTTTTACCCTCTAACACTAACGTCGGGTGAAAATCACCCGAACACCTGCCCGTTGAAAAAAACAGTCCTAACAATGAGCTAGCCAATGAGGGGAACAAGCAGTGAGTGACGATGATGACATCGTGATAACAAAGTTTAATTTGGTGTTCTTGAATGTTTTAGTCTTTAAAGCCATCGTGCTCAGCCCTCATAAGACTGTGAGCTCAGCACAAGACGTTTGTCTTTCAAACAGTGTTGGGTTTGATAATCTGCTGTATTTAAACCTGGATCTTCGCACTTCAGAGAAGCTTGACATTGAGCTTTGACTTTTGACAGATGCATTGCAAATTTACACTTGATTTGAATTTTGGCTGTACCTCAAAGACGTATATATATGGCAGATAACAGCTCGCTGGTTGGTGTTGAGTCTTTAAGGCTGAAGATCAATGACCAGGTCATTATTGTGCAGATCCTGGTGATCCTTTTTCTTTGCATCAACTTTTTTCTCATTGTGACCTTTTTCAAAAAGGAATGCTTCTACACAACTACACGCTACATCTTATTTGCTGTTACACTATTATCTGATAGCTTCTTATTGTTCATGACTAATATAATGCTCATCTTGAGCTATTTTAAGATTACTATGCCAGTTTGGTCATGCATCATTATCTCTGTTGTAGTAATTCTGTATTTTATAGTCACACCAGTTACTTTGACAGCGATGACCCTGGAGCGCTATGTGGCCATTTGCATGCCCCTGCGCCACGGAGAGCTGTGCTCCACACGCAGGGCTCTGCACTGCATCCTCATCATTCACGGTATCAGCTCTGTACCTTTTATTGTTGTTTATTCCATCTTCTTTGCATCAGCCTCACATAGCTTTTACACACACAACAGAGTGTGCACTGCGGAGATATTCATTTTGTACAGATGGCATGGTGATATTAAGGCAGGTGTTAATCAGTTTTACTTCTTGATCATGGTCATTACTATTGTATTTTGCTACATTCAAATAATGAAAGTGGCCAAAGCTGCATCAGGAGAGAATAAAAAGTCATCAGGTAAAGGCCTCAAAACGGTAATTCTTCATGCTTTCCAGCTGCTGCTCTCTCTCATCCAGCTGTGGTGTCCATTCATAGAAAGTGCCGTCTTTCAGATTAGTATAAAATTATATATTAATGTCAGGTACATTAACTACTTAACTTTTAGTCTCGCTCCAAGATGCTTGAGTCCTCTCATTTATGGCCTCAGGGATGAAGCATTTGTTCAAGCATTGAAAAGTTATGCTTTCTTTGGCTTGTGGAAAAGAAATATAGAACAAATCTAGATTCAGAAGAAATGCACAATGCATCAATTAATAGAAAATAAATTATACTGAACACAGTTGAAATTCCCTTTACATGTGTTATTTTTAGTGTAACTGTGATTGCTCCACACCTTTTTTTCTTGCATCATTTGAGCGGACTACATTTTTCTCTTTTTTCCCTGCCCTTCATTTTCAGTTACATGCAATATTGATATTGAGTCTGTTTATGATGTATAACATATTTACCATTATTAATGTTGTATCATCAACAATGTCAGTTTAGGGGTTTTGCCTTATCTTATTGGCCTACTTGTGCTCATGCAAATGTATGCTGATGGTTGTGAGTTTGTTCTTTGATAGCTGATGCTGCCTAAACGTGGTTAATGCTCTGCTTTATATTGTTTGATTGAATGAACACGTGCAATGCAATTCTGTGCACCTAAACGTCAGCGTGTTCTATCATCCAACTTAAAAAATTTAAATAAAGTCAAGGAACAGAGAAAATGAAAGTATATACAGTATAAAGCAAAATATCTGCTACTTCCCCACAACTGAATGTGAATACATTGTCAATTGGCACAACCACAGAATTATCGGTATGGAAAAATCATTATATTATAAATGTATTTATTTAATTTAGGCTTCTTAAGCTATTTGACTGAATGTTACAGGTTACAGGCTATGGTATTAAGACGTGTGATGAGTCTAACTGTAAAAGAACTGGTTCACTGAGTGCCCAAATTTAGAATAAATCTAAATGTACTAACCTTAAATACAACAGTTTGCAACAGGGTGCACATGTTTCTGCTTACAACACGGGATTGCATTACTGTGCTTGTTCAAAGTAGTTATGACATTTTTACTTTTAAAAATGCTTTTAAGAAATTACGAATGTTTTCTCGCCCGGCCTGCTGCCTGTTGGCATCATGGTAACATGGATTTCTGAGCTGCCAGTCAACTCCTTCCCATCTTGTAACTTTATTTCATAGTCTTTTGTCATCTATTGTTAGTACTAATTATTATTAATGCTGTATCCTTGTTAAATTACATTTAATTGACGAATGTAGGCTACACAGAGACACTGCACACATGAAAAGCAAAATTAAGTTGTTCAATAACGTTTTAAGTCTAACCACTTTGCAAAACATAATGTCAATTTGCATTTCTTTATTATTTCTTTATTATTTTTTTGTAGTTGTAACTTTTTCATCATGCCCACTATTCTCATTATATGAGTCATTTCTGGCATATGCATTGAATGTGTTGTAACTCTGTTATGTTGTTCATTCTGTACACATGACATATATTGTACGTCTGTCCATTCTGATAGAGAAATCCTCCTCTGTTGCTCTCCTGAAGGTTTCTTTCTTCTTTTTTTTCCTGTGAAAGGCCTTTTTGTTGGAGTTTTTCCTGATCCGAAGTGAGGTCCCAGAGAATATTGTATGTACAGATTGTAAAGCCCTCTGTGGCTAATTTGTAATTTGAATTGAATTGAATTTACTCAAGTACTGTACTACGTAACACATTGCTCCAGATTAAACCCAACACTACTTCAAATTAACACAAATGCAACATACATATTAATGCACCAGTAAAATTCATTACAAATATACTGACTCCATCAATGTTTACCTGCAATTACAAAATAACTATTTTTCAAACTGATGGACTAGGTAATTATTCACCATAATACTTGGCAGAAAAGGTATATGAGCTCCAACAATATATCATATTGCATATTCTTCCTTTATGCCAAAATGCTTAATAGCACAACACTCAAATAAATACAGATGTATATAAGGATATTTTGTGTCTTTTGGTCAAAGGAGCATATATAGTGGACATGGAATCCATTTTTACTGACAGCGCCTCCGGTTCACATAGTTTCTCCACAAACAAGCAACACATTACAGTAAAGGTCCAAATCCATGTGCACTATCTTTATAAGATATGCTATTAAACAAAGCAACAGGAAACTTAAAAGGTCAAATATGCCACAAAAATAAGGGGTCTTAAACAGAAAATGTTTTCTGACATGTCTGTCTGCAATAACTGGAGCAGGAGGTGGAGCAAGATACAGTTGGGTTAATTTCTATGCATAACACCTGCTCTGGACCAAACTCCTGGATATTGGTTGGTCTTCCTTCTTTTCTGGAGCTGCCTGGGATGATGACTCAGTCTCAGATTCAGAAACATGGTGAAACAGAAATAACTTGAATGCAACTCCAGTTTCATGAGTTACTACCCCATCATCACTCCATATTACAAAATAAACACTGTTACTGCAGGTGTACATAATAGAAGCATAATACGGCCTTGTACACACATCCATCTAGTGTTGTGGTGTTGCAACAAGTGCAATAAGACACTGAACCATACATCAAAACCTACACTGTATCTAGTTTACAGCAGGATTTCTGTTGACCCTTTGTGTTTACAACGTAACCAGTGTTGCAGAGGGCTCTTACTACATATATAACATATATATAAGTTGTGCATTATTTTTTTATAACAGCACAGCTTGTTGTAGATCATGCTTTATATACAATATTAATTAGCTGCCGATAATGCTGCCATCACACACGTTATTCGTCTTTAGGAAACCTTTCAAAGGCAAAGAAGATATTGCTTGAAACCTTTCTCATTGTGACGTGACAGTGGTCTGTAACCACACGCCACAACATATTCATTTAGGATCACGGGATATGGCAAAAAACAAGGACACATCACCAGATGTTGAATCAAATCAAAAATAATTTTATTGTTTGCTATTATGTGATCAGTGAAAAAAACAATGATGCAAACAATAGCATTATAAAAATATGTCTTTGTTACAACAAAACAAACAATAAACAACGTTGTGATCTGATGGTGGGAAATCCTCACCGTCATACAATAAATACTGAAGATTCGATGATCATTACTCCATCATTGCTTGAAAAGCAGCTCTCATTCACAAATCAAATAAATAATCTTAAATAACGATTAATGCAACATTCAATAATGTAATTAATACAAAAAGAAGAGAGCTATAATTGGGAAAACAAACATGTGCTTAATATCTTTGCTAATTTAATTTTTTTTTCTTTTTGTCTCTTGGTCTATTTGTCTTAGTCCTCTCGAAGATACGCCTCATGCACCTCATGCTCCTCGCCATCCTCTAGAAAGGCGGTATATTCTGCCATCCTTTGGATCTCTTCCACTTTCGTCTCGGCCAACTTTTTATTTGCATCCGCTGACATTTGTCGAGCTTCCTCCACCTGCGACTGGGCCACCTGAATGTTTGTCCTCACTGTGATGGACGCCTGCTCGGCTCCTGGAAACACACAAAGATGCAAACACGCATTTTGTTACATTTCTGAGAAAGTTTGAGGGTTGAGTTAACACCAGCTTAAGTTCAAAAATGACATGTGAAGCTTAAAATAAACTCTGGGGAGCTTAATACATTTTAGTCTTAACTCAAGGTCTGCTGCTTGACAGCATCGGATTATGGGATTTTAATCCATTAATTATTCCATCATTATAAAAACTTTGCATTAAGACTCAGGAGATACTGCTGTGCACGTTTCACTCACCTGAGGTTTGTGCTGCCTCGGCTGCCATTTTACACAAGTTGAGAGCATTGATCCAGATTGACTCAATATGTTTGCATTCATGTAGTCTGTCACTAGCCTGTCAGGACAGAGAGATGAGACAAATGCAATATGATAAATGTGTCTTTTTTTTATTGTTTATGCCAAGAGTAAAAGCTGATTTAAAATGTTCCGATTTTAACTGAAATAAATTAATAAAAAGATGGGGTACATTTAGATGTGTTTCCATACAAACTAACCTCTGCACGCTGGCCATTAATCACATCCAGGAAGGTATCCTTCTCTGCGGGGGTCAGTTTTCCCAGTGAGACTAAATACCGTCTCTGGACAGCAATGCGTGTGTGCACAGCCTGTTGGCAAACAGAGGAAGACAGGCAGTCAGGGACAGCACAGGGACATTTTTAAATGAAAATCTGGATTTGTAAATTTTTACATTTGAACATTTGTATTTTTTCACCATTCCTCATGATTGCGTCTGTTTAATGTAGTGTGATTATTTATCTTGAGTTGTGCATAAAAGGTTTCACATGAGATGAAAATCTACCTTTGAGTAGTCTGCCAGGGCATTTACCAGAGCCAAGGAGGTCTGGGAGAGGAAGGTACTTGAACTGTCTGTCACCACTGAGGCAGCTCTTTTGATCAGGGAGTCGTGAGAGAGGTTTCCCATTTTCTGTAAATGTGGGAAAATTCAGTCCATTAACTCTTGCATTCAATGTCGCCAAATACATAATAACAAACTTTGTCTGAAGGAACACAGTATGTGTGCAGCTCCAGTACATTGGTCTCTCCCACCTGTGTAAAAGGGACAGCGTAAAGCCCACGGCCAACACTTAACGGCGCTATGTTGATGTGCTCAACATCTGTTCGTTCCCCCAACTTCTGAACTCCAGGATTCCTGCTGTTGAAACATGGGACAGAAAGTTATGAGTCTTGATCGTTGATATTTCAGCTCACAGTTTGTCAGTCTTGTGAGGCAACGTCTGAGTCAAGGCAATGGCATTGCTTATGATTCATAACCTACCTTATGAATCGGATACAGGCTGCTCCTCTCCTGAGCCCATTCTTGTTGGCCCGCAGCAGGGATAGATCTGTCTGATTTCGCAATAGTCCTCCGGCAGCACGGCTGGCACACACTGAACACTGACCAACAGCTTGCATTTTGCAGATCAACTAGGTCTACTGCACTGGAAGAATGTATATTATATTATCTATGTAAATTAGTTGCTGACTGTAGATTTACTGTTTTCCGCAATGCCAACTAATCTTGTACACTCGCTTGCTTTGGTCAAATCAGAGAAATACTCTTGTTTGATGCTTGCAGTCTTGCAGTCTTCTCGATGATGACCAACTGTCCTGTCCTGCGGGTATTTGTAAGGTCCCAGCAGCGTTGCATTGCGTAAGAGGCATTGATCTGTTGACTCTGCCTGCGAATGTGCGTATTTGGCTTTATCTGAAAAAACAAAACAGGGATATTACGTGCAGGTCTCTCTCTCTCTCTCTCTCTCTCTCTCTCTCTCTCTCTCTCACACACACACACACACACACACACACACACACACACACACACACACACACACACACACTTTGAAATTTAGGACAGAATAAACCTTTTAGAGAAATTTAAACAACTTTTCATCTGAATTTTTTTTAAGGTTTGGGCTAGAACTGGCTAATTTTTGAGGGGTGTTAAAGTTTGGATCATTCATTAAATTAAAAGTGGCTCGATTATAGTGTACCAACCACATATAATAAATGCAAGGTGTTAAAAATACAAAATCATAGGAATCCTTCCGGCTATTTTCATGTTGTACGTTCAAGTGAAGTACAAATATTAGTCTTGCTCCCAAAACGTCTACATGACTGGATTTAACAGGTATTATGCCTTAAATGCCATTGATTATGAACTGTGTAGCAAATATCCCAGTTACTAAAGTGTGCCATGCACACATTAAAAGGAGAGCTGTTCTACCAATATTACGTATGGTTCATATTCGTCATCTTGACACTTTACTGTTTCTCAGTCGCACCCTCTTACTATGGTCAGGATTATCAAAACACACTGTAATAAAAATACTTTTTTTTGTTCCTTAATCATGTTACCATCATATTCTTCATTGTCACATTAATACAACTGACCAAAGTTGCATCAGAAGAGAATAATAATCTCCCTTTGATAAAGATCCTTCATTAACTGTAGTGCTCATTTACACACCTGCCCTTCAGGTGGGTTTCATAAGAATGCATAAATATCAGGTACTTAAACTACAGAACTTGTATTGCTGCTCCAAGATGTCCTCGTAGTCCTCTAATTCTTATTCTCAGTCTTTGAACAATGGGAAGTCAGTTGAAACTCATAGCCTATTAAAAGCACAAGAGCACACAACACTTATATTGCAGCCTTGCGTCTCTTCATTATTCTTTATTTGTCACTTTCTCCATGTCATTTAATATTGTACTAAAACGCTTGCTGCCAAATGTTTGGCAATAATCAGACAGAATGTCTGATAGACTGCAAATATGTTATCTGCTGGGGTGGAGTCCACTGGGGTTCAGAGGAACAAAGTTGTTTTTGGCCACAGATATTGGGCCAATCACCTGCAGCCCTGATTAGTGATGCAGAATGTGCGTAAAGAGCTGACGAGCCAGTGAGCTGCTCTCAACAGAGTTTGCCAAACAAATGAAAGCGTCTGTTTGCACAATTCGACGCAGGAGCTTTACGTTAATAATCAACCACTCTGTTGACAGCTAAGCAGCAGATACACGACATGCACTCTGGAGCTGTCACACAGTCCTGTGCTATACTAGCTCGTACTGCTATAAGACTTTATAATAAATCACTTCTGGCCAGATCCTCCTTCAATTGAATCAACATCAATAACCTTAGCACCGCTTTTGTACCGTCACTGTATATACTTTATATACACTTCATATACACTGTATATACTTTATATACACTTCATATACTTTATATACACTTCATATACACTGTATATACTTTATATACACTTCATATACACTGTATATACTTTATATACACTTCATATACACTGTATATACTTTGCATGTTTGCATTTGCTTTATTATTGCATTTTCTTAAATTGAATATGCTCTGCTATTGTATTGTATTGTATATATTGAGTATGTTTCATACTTAATATTTTTTAATATGTTTACTCTGTAACTTACTTGCTGGTGCTACAAACAAATTTCCACCTGGGGATGAATAAAGTATCTATCTATCTATCTATCTATCTATCTATCTATCTATACATCCATATATATATATATATATCCATCTGTAGTATCTCAGATATGGTGCTGCTCATTGTAAGTAATTTACACTAAAAACATCTCTTTAGGGTTTTATTCTTTTCTTCCAAACAACACTGATGTTGTGCCTGCAGGTTAGGCTGCCTCTCTTCAGTGATTACTAACGTCAGTACCGTGCATGTGTGTGACACTGGAACACTGACAAAAAAGATAATGCAGTGCATCCCATGGTTCATGACATGTCCGCATGTTGGAACTTAGATTGTGAGATCTAAAATTATGTGGGATTGGATTCAGGTTTGATCTGGTAAAGTTTTGAAATACAAAGCCACCTCACAAACGTGTACTCATCAGTGTACTTATCAGGACTGATCTTTGTATCAACTGTCAACAATAGTATACCCCCCGCCCTCTCTCTCTGTTAACATATGCTCAGCCAAAGGAAATTTAACAGCCAAGTGCAACGTCCATTACCCTAACTTAAACCATGAACCTGTCATACGCCTGATAACAACATATGTTGATTATTATGTTGAAAATATTAACAGTCTATTGATAGTAATTGGAGCAGTCTACCGATATTGCTGACAGCTGAGTCGTTGTTGTCTCCCAAGACCAGTTTCACAAAGTAACCTTTTACTGGGGGTCAGACCTTTTATGTTTAAAATAAGTCTGGCTTTATTTTATTTCTGGCTGTCTGAAGAAATTATTTTACTCAATTAAAAGTAGCGATACCACAGTGTAATAGTAAAATACTCTGTTTCAAGTGCAAGTCCTGCATTAAAAAAAACTGGACTCGTACAAAAGTATCACAATATCCTTAAAGTACAAAAGTAAAAGTAGTAATTATGCCAATTGTATTATAATAATGTATGCATTAATCTGCACTTCAATGCTGCAGGTCGTAAAGATGGGGCTAATTTGAATTTTACAGTACAGGGGTAATTTAAAATCTTTTTTTTAAATAATATTTTGTTGTTTTGTTGAAGTAACTTGATAAGTTGATAGGCTTGAAATACAGAGGTGTATAAAGTACAGTATTTGCAACTCAAAAGTAGTGGAGTTAAAGTATAAAGTATCATAAAATGGGAATACTCAAGTACAGTATACAAGTACCTCAGAATTGTACTTAAGTAGATGTCCTTAGTTACTTTCTACCACTGGAAATGTTTACGGCATTCGTAAAAGGACAGGCCTACCGCGACAAACCAGTCTCACATATTTTTGGTGCTTTCTCAAGAGGCAACAGTGCACCTTAAGTACAGCACCCATTACCAACGCAAACTGGGCATCTCCACACCACTCACAGCTCTTGACTCAGCCTAAGGACTGTCTTTTGGTTGTCCTCCAGTGATTTACTTCGCTTTACTGACTCAAAGTCACACAGTCCACCGTCCCACTAAAAGTGAGGTACGCTGCCAAAACACACTGCTCAATAGTTCACGAACTGCACTGGACAGGACACAGCTGGAACAACTGACCCAGCTCACTTGAAAGTGCCCGTTCAGCAGAATCACCACAGTGCCAACGATCAATACGAGAGCTCCCTCCGCCAGCTGGAAAAGGCTCGATTAGGTGAAACTGCTCTGTATCAGCAAAAAATATACATTTTGCAGCTACCAGTGTGGATTTTTAGTCTGGAGGAGTTTTATGTAATAATAAAAAAATAAAAAAGGTTTCATGAGTTTACCAGCTCAGAGTCTTCTGCACAGTGTCCACATATTTAAGCGTGATAGGTCGTGAGTTTTTGCATGACAAAAGTGACATCCCATAATCCTTCTCGAAAGTAAAGTAAAAGCGCAGCTGTGTGATTCAATAAATGATGGCCAAATTCCATTTTGCTGCTTTGATTTCAGGATCCATGTATCGTGTGTGCTGATTTAGAGTCACTCTCACTGGGACACTTGAACACAACAGAGCCATCGTGGATGTACATTTGGAATAAATGGAGAAAGATCCCTGCTGCCAGCATCGTCAATGAGTCCCCTTGAAGTCGTTGTTCCATGTACAAACTGTGTGATTTAAAAAGAGGACGCATGATTATTAGATGTCAGTTGAAAAATTATAATTAAAAAGGGCTTTGCTTTGCAGTGGCCACATACTGTGAACTTGCCTGATGAACTCTTTCCATAGAGCAACATGATCCCATCTCCCCACTGAAATATGAATTAATGAGAAATGTCATGCTGTATGACGATAGAATGTAAATAATGTGTCTCTGGAGGAACTGCGCAGGACTCAAACCGATCTGAAGTGGTTCCAACACTTGGGATAAGGGGCAGAACATCCCAAAGATGGTACATTGAAGCTGTGTGATAAGAAGAACAGCTATCTACAGCTTCTCTTAATGAAGACATTCAAGAGTGAGTGTAAGGCTCCTTTATTCTGAAGGTTGAATATACTAAGTTAAAGTGCAATAGAAATGTCTCTCAATTTGTCTCTCAATTAGCAAGCATTTATGTTATGCCGTTCTTTTATTTTGTCAGCTCAATGATATTCTTGCAGAATAGAATTGTATTTATTAGGATGTATTTCAGTGGGTGTCTTGACGTTAAACTTATTTCTCTTCAACAGGTTTGCTCTAGCCCAGTTACAAAATGCATAATCTGACTGAATTTCCAGGGAATGCCACTACCAACAAAAGCCTGTCTGTGATCATCAAGGTGTGTGTGGTTATCCCCTTCTTCTGCATCTTCCTCTATTGCATTGCTGTCATGCTGCACATCTTTGCATCTAACAGACAGTACCTGGACTCCACACGCTACATCCTGTTTGCCTACATGCTGATCAATGACACTCTCCAGCTCTTGTCCTCTGTGCTGCTCTTCCTCTTCGTCATGGGCAAGGTGAAATTGTCTATTGTCTACTGTGCTCCTCTGCTATTCCTTTCCATTGTCACTTTCCAGAGCACACCTTTAATCCTGGCCGCCATGTCTCTGGAGCGCTATGTTGCCATATGCTATCCGCTGCAGCGCCCAGCCGCCTGGCGCTCAAACCGTATTTGGGTAATTATTCTGTCCATGTGGCTCACCAGCTGTATCTCTCCTATTGTAAACTACAGCATCGGTTTGAGTAATCCTGCTGCAGTGGGTATCCACTCTCCCCCTGTGCTTTGCAAAAATAACGCTATCAACACATCTCAAATCCAGCTTTTGTTCCAAGTTGCTATATATATTCTCCTTTTTGCAGTCGTAGCTGTTGTCATCCTCTTTACATACTTGAGAATCCTGCTGGAAACAAGGAAAATGAGACAAAACAAAGTGTCTGTGAGAAAAGCCATGCACACCGTGCTGCTACACGGCTTTCAGCTGCTGCTGTGTATTTTGGCCTTCATTAACCCCATCACTGAAACTCTTATAGTGCTGCATGCCAACTGGCTTCCTGAAGACGTTGCCTTTTTTAATTATTTCTGTTTCATCCTTACTCCACGCTTTCTCAGCCCGCTCATCTACGGCTTTAGAGATCATAATCTCAAGGGCAGCATCCGGAAGACGATTCTCTGCTGCTCAGACAGTCAAACCCGGCGAGAGAGGCCAGCCTGATTCGTGAACTGGCTGAAGTAGTTTTGACAGAGTTTTCAAACTTGATGCACAAATGTCAAAAGATTTGTGATGTTTAAAAAATGTTTCTGCATGTCTTGTAAAGAGTACAATTTCCTCAAAAAAGGCCTCAGAAGGTATTGAAAAGTTTTGAATTAATCAACAAAAGTAGCAATTCAAAATATGTTGTATTGGCTGCTGCAGTCAGCAATATTAGTTATGTATTGTTGAACAAAGTGGGAAAAGTGGAATTTATTTGACATTGAATTTAGCATGTAGGTAGCCTTTCAATCATTTTAAGTGGAGGTTCTGTCAGCACCTGTATCAAATGCTGTCAAACATGCTGTTAAACATAAACCAGGCAGTGATGGTATTTCTGTGCCAGCAGCGTTGATAAAGATTACTCAATTCATTGAGTGAATTTAAGTACCTTACATAATGTCAAAAAACTGATGCTGTGATTCAACCTCTCATTCTCTCAGTAAGCATGCTCATGCAAGACTGTGTGACTGAGTTGCAGGCAAGCTTATGCTTGCGGCTTTCTGTAATCCGTTGTGATTAGACTGTATTACACATTTTCATGAACCTAAAAATACCAAAAGGCTTGCAGATTATTGCAGGTCAGTACACTGATATTTTTATGAACAAATCAATGTGTTTTTCCCTGGTACCAAACTGTTGTTTATATGTATAAACACCATTTTTGATCCTGCAAATTTGTGTTACAGGTCTTATGTTTTCTCTAAGTACACGTATGATGATGATGATATATATATATATATATATATATATATATATATATATATATTGTACAGGCCTCTCCCCAAGTCAATTATAAAATGATATGAGAAAACTATGGGTTTGTGTGGTTATTTTCATTTTGATTATTTCTTTAATTCCCCTCAACAATGGAGTCACTCTGTGGAGCTCTAACATATCAGTGTTAGAGCTGTTGTACAAAACATTCACCTGCAGATGTCGCACTGACTCCAAACTCAATACCTAATGCATATAACTTTTTTCTTGCACATTTATCACCCTAATTACTCACTTTTAACAAATACAAATAAATACATTGAATGAGATTAGTGCATAAGCATATCCCTGGTTTAATCCATTTTAATTTTGATTATTCGCATGGAACAAAGCGCAAAGTGAATGTGCAGCGAGATTAATCAGAAACAGCCTCCACAAACTTGGACCCCAACTCCAGGAGGTTTGAAGTATTTCTGTTATCAATAGTGCAAAATAAACCTGTCGGGGGCTTGCTGTAAGGAGAAACTAATCGTCCTGACTGAGTTCAGCCCGCAGGCCGGTCCCATAAACAGAAGGAGAACGCTGATCTCAGAGCAGAAGGGGGAGATCCCCGCGTGGACCTTTTTTACGTTTGTAAAATCCTGAAGATCCTCAGAGAGAGGAGCTCGCCCACTGCAGCTGCTGCAGGAGAGAGGGAAGGACGCGTGTGTTATCTGCGCTGGAGAAGATGGATCCCACATGCGTGTACCTCAGCTGGAGTCTCCTGGCTGTAGCGGTGATCCCCGTGTCCTTAGGGGAAATGTACACGTCGCTGCTGAACGTGAAGCAGGCGATCAGTGTTGAACGGAAGCTGATCGATCATTTGAGAATTTACATTGACCACGAGCTCGAGCGACTGGAGGACATCAAGCGGTGAGTAGCATGCACGAGGACACATGTTAAAGTATTCATGGAGCTCCCCGGAGCTTTGTGGGGGCAAAGTCCTGAGAAACAGCACAGCACATCTGAACTGTCTGTGGCGAGTTAAATGACTAATTCACAGCATTTTTTTTTTCAGTTCAAGAGAAGTCTCCTTACTTCAAAGATACACTATGACAAACCCTGTGACCCATACATAGACAGTGAGCTATCTTGGAAATGACGATGAGAGCACACGTGGAGCTCCATGGTCACATTTTTAGACCCACAGCTTGGAATCCTGTATTTTCATTTGTATGAAATTATCCCAAAATTAAACCAAGCCAAAGAAAAACCAGTCACCAGTCAAACTGTCTTAATTTTTAAGGTTTTATCAGCTGCAGTTTCTTCCAGTAAGAAACCTTCATTATTATCATGCATGAGCTTTATTGGTCTGTTTTAACAATATGTATTGATGATGATGATCGTGGGAAACATTTGAAGATCTTTCCATCCGGAAAGTATAAGAATCTAAGTTATCTGATGATACAACATTTTATAAACACTTTATAAACTGTCTCAATTGTGCCCAATGATATTTCCTCACTGATTTATAAAAACATTTTATGGTGATGTCAACATTTTGATATCCTAGCTGTTATTTTAATTCATGTTTATTTCCAGTGTGTTGTCTATGTAAAGTACCACTTTGAGTCAATCTGTTGTTACTATTTCTGCACTGTAAGGTGGCCAGTTTTTTTTTTCAACCATTATACCCGTTTAAATAAAGCCTTGCTCTGCCAAAGAGAACATTCACTTTTCTATGACCATTTTCCCAGGGCTCGTTTGATGCATGTGAAACAGTCTGAGCTTGATCTCCTATTTCTTGTTGTAACTGCAGTCTACAATCTTCCCCACAGCTTTTATGCCAAAGTGTCACACCTGCACACTGAAGATTACAAAGGTCTGGCAACCGCGATGGCAAACCCGCTGGTGGCATTCACCCTGATCAAGAGGCTGCATTCAGAGTGGCTGAATGTAGTCAACAGCAACGAAGCCCTGGAGAACTCACAAGGTTGGCTCACTGCCTTCTTTACAGACACATCTGGTGGTGATAACCGACCTCTTCTCTGCTGTCACCACCCCAGCCCCCCAGTTCACCTTTTGACACTCTGCTGTCCAGCCCTCAGGTCGAGTTACAAGGCGGAAGAGGGCGATCTGCCCAAACTGGAAGACCTCCAGGGAGCCGCCAAGGGGCTGATGAGGCTGCAGGATGTGTATCATCTTCAGGTTGCGAGCCTCGTAAGGGGTCGTTTCCAGAGAGTCACTAATGGAAAGCCTACTGATGTCTACCTGCCCGCAGTGTTTGTCCCGCTGTCTGGTGATGACTGCTTTCTGGTTGGAAAGGTACACAATATTTTTTTTTCCTTTATTTTTTTCATCCTAATGTTTTTTTCTTTGAAGAAGTACTCATTATTCAAGAAAAAGTACCAGCACCACTATCTAGAAAAATATTCCATCACAATTAAAATGTTTGTCTTCAAAAGCCTAAGAAATGCTAAATTCCCTTTAAGTATCAAAAGTAAAAGCACCCATTCTGACATATCATGATGCATCAATGTGTAAGCAGCATTTTACTGTTGTCATTGTTTGAGGTGGAGCTGGTTTTAAATATTTGATATACAGTTAGGTAGTTTAGTCCAGAGGCTCTTAGAGTTTGCCCCCCTTCAAAGAGTCACTTGATGAATCTGAGGGGTCAATCTCAGCTGTCATAAGGAAAGAGAGAAGTGGACAAATCTGAGTTATGTTCTTTATTTCAAACTCCTATTGTTGCAGAGTTTATCTCTTTGTGCAGAAGGTTAGAAGTTTAAAGGGGAAATCACTTGTTTGGGAAACTAACCAGTCTTTTCAGGGTTCAACATGGCCAAACATGTTGGGAACCATGTTGTTCTTCAGCAATATATTGGATTATTAAAAAAAATCTCAATCAGCAAAATAACTACAGCTTTCAAATGAATATAGTGGAGTAAAAGTAAATTTCCTCTGAAATATAATGAAGGAAATGTATAAAGTAATTAAATGTACATATAATACACAATACCTCAAATTGTACATGAGTGCATTTCTGGAGTATATGTACTGTGTTACTTTCCACCAGCTGTTTGTTCTTCTCAACTGTATTTCAGAGTAAAACAAGATGAGTGCATGAGTTAATTAATGAAAGGGAGAGATATTTGAAAGATTAATATCCCTTTCCAAAGGTCTGCAAAATACTTTTATTCCAAACCAGTCAGTCACTGTGTGGTGGGAATCCAGTCAGCCTGGAAAAAGTGGACTTCTTCCCATTGCGTGCCTGGGAATCCATTTCCTGTGAAGATGAATATAATATTATATAAGTAAGAAAGGAAAAAGAAGGTTTCCCTGCTATGAATTACACTGTTTATGTACAGTGGTGATGTGTAAGGGCAGGGCACTGTGTGGGAGAGAACTCCTGTTGTCTGGAAAAGACATTATCTCACGCAGCAAGTGTGTGGAGCGCATGAGCCTGCCTTCACTTGTACTGAGGCTGAGATTATCTGACCATCTGTATCCAGAGATGCTTAGTTGCAGGGTGTTGTCAGTAAAATAACTGCCTGCACATGCTTGTATATGGCTGTTAAACTGTTCCTCAAAGCCGGCAGGGTTTGTCAACAGACGTTTGTAGCCTGCCAGTTTCATATGGAGGCATTTTAAAGCTGCTTCCCTGAGGCGGTGCTGAGATCTACAGAATAAAATAATTAATTGGTTCTTGACACTGTTGAAACTGTTCCCAAATTATTGGGTCCATGTTATGAACTGAGTAATTAGTTGATTGTGTTTTTGGGGGTTAAATTGAACACTGTAATTTGTGTGTGTGTGCTATACATGTGTTGTGGATACAATCTGTGATGTGGGGAGCCTCGTGTCACTCAGTTTCTATTTGGGTGTTGTCCGGCCGGTGGTGAGCACCTACTTAATCAAGTTAAGTCTGCTACAAAAGCGACCTGAGTCCAGGTAAAGAGATATACTGCGGCCAGTGTGCATGACTTTCTCCCTTTAAAAATAATCCTCAAGGTGTTGTTTGATCAACAGACATGTAGCTCTATCCACTATGCACTTGGTTGAGAGGTCAGACACGTGTAATCTCTTAGATTGACATGCTGTCAATGGACCAGGTTGAGAAAATAGACTATATTTTTATAATGTCCACAGACTAAACAGCAACAATTAGTTGGCTAATCGACTAGTCGATCAAAAGAAAATGAATAGCTAAATATTTCGATCATTAATTAATAACTATTTGGTTCAACCTTTTTTTTGTCTTACATGATAGCAATAAAAATATCTTTGGCTTTGGACCGTTGACCAGAATTTATTTTTTAATATGAGGATAATATAATTGGCATGTTTTAAATGTTTAAATGTTGTCACATTAATCAATAATGACAATAATCTGAAGTTGCAGTCCAAAATGAGACCAAAAAGTAAAAAAATACCCAACAATTGCAATGGTTGTTACACCACATCCTGTATTCAAGAAGTCAAGTAATGGTGCTCTCATTATAACCTTAATTTAAGTGTAGTACACGGAAGAAATAATACAAAACAACACAACATAGTCAAACTATACTCAAGCAAAATCTCTAAAAAAGGTCTGAAATAAAAAGGTTGATTTCATCCAATAGGATAGTTTCAAGTTGTATAGTCTCATAAAGTCTGTGGTGATTATCTCCTGTTTCATGACACATGTCTGCATTCCTCAAACCTACCATCAGTGGAAAATGCCTTTTTTCTTAGAAAGCAGCCAAATGAGTAGCCAAATGCCTGAACACAGCCAACATGCTGACACTTTGTCACCTTTGGAAATACCAAGGCGTAGTGATTCAAAGTAACCCAGTTGGGATTTCACGCAGGTGGCCTACGAGCAGGAAGACTACTACCACTCAGTGCAGTGGTTGGAGGAGTCGGTGCGTCTCTTCAGGGGAACAGGCGGCGAGTGGAGCCCTGAGAATGAAGGGACTTTAGAGGACGCTCTGGATCACCTGGCTTTCTCTCATTTTAAAGTAGGTGAAAGGACACTTGGCAAATGCACATTTGTCAGATGATTGATGGGTAGCACTGCCCTAAATTCCTGTCATTGTTTCAGACAGGAAATGTCTCTTACGCTCTCAGTTTATCTCAGGAGTTACTGCATCATGGTAATTATTATTATTTGACTTGTCCCTTTCCTTGAATCATGTCTGTACTGCATAAATCTCCTCTTTATATCTGTGAAATTGCCAGAACAGACTGACTGAAGCCTGCACTGGAAGCCACATGCTCGATAATGTACTGCATTTACAAATGTCTTCTCAGATCCGTTGAATGGAAGGGTTTTGCAGAATGTTGAGAAATATGAGAAGCTGCTGGTTTCAAGTCCGCCAATATCAATCATTGTGGATGGGCTGAGGAGACCCACCTCCAATCATTTAAGTACCAGGGACACTTACGAAAGGCTCTGTCAAACGCAAGGCTCTAAGGTAATCCTCACTATTAATCATTACATTTGAGTCTATGTTTTAGAAAATGTTCGATATAGCCAGCTCTGAGTTATGTGCTGCTGGATGTGTAATGATAAAGGGTGCAACTTATAATGGCAATAACCATTATTAAGAAACAAAAGACCAGTGCATTATTTTTGGATGAAAACTATAGCCATGCTGGTGGCTCTTAGGCACAGCTAATATTTGCTTACTATCACCAAAGTACAGCTGAGGCTGATTGGAACATAGTCATTCCAAGTATGCATTCTTAAAAGTATTATACATTTCAAAACTCTCACTTGATGATGGCAATTTGTCCAAGTTTCACTAAAAAACAAAAAATGTCGACTTCATGGTGGCGTTAAAGGAAGTTAAGGGATCATCAATGTCAGTAGGCTTCATCTTCTGGGGACCATGAACGTCTGTAAGAAATCCATCCAATAGTTTTTGAGCTGTTTCAATCCGACCCAACGTTTGGAAACGACCGACACTAGAGCCAAACCGCTAGCATGGCTAAAGGAAACTGACGATATGTCTCTTTTTTATTGTCATTTAATAACAGGTCCAAGTAGTTTGTCACAGATTTGACAACATTTTGTCAAACTATTCAGGAGTTTATTAAGATGCAAGTTTGTAATAGGGGTGTCCGTAGCCACAGAAAGACTATTCCTGTTTTTAATTAATTTTGTGTGTGGAAAGAGAACAATGTTAAGAGTAATTGTTTGCAAATTATTTCTCTTTAGCAGCCAATGCAGTTTGAAAACCCCAAACTTTTCTGTGATTACTTCACCAACGGGAATCCTCAACTGTTACTTCTGCCGATAAAACGTGAAGTGCTGAGCCTGCATCCGTATGTGGTCCTGTACCACAACTTCATCACTGACAAGGAGGCTGAGGACATCAAGAGGACCTCCCAACCAGGAGTGAGTGCATTTTCCTCATCATTTGCGGGTAAAAAAAACAAACAAAAAAACATATGTCTTAAATATGTCCGCTAACTAAGCCATGCTGTTGTTCCCAACACTGCATTTTTTGGGGGGTCAATTCAATTGGGTTTGTCATCTGGTTTTCTCTCATGGGACTCACAAAAAGTGAAGCTACAAAGTGATTTGAATTGACATTTGAATTGTCTGTTGCAGATTGTTGAAGTAAACAAACAGATAAATAGATTCCACATTTTGTTTTTGCAATTTGAACGGCGTGTAGCTTCATCTCACATTGAAGAATCTTTTTTCACACAATTACCAACAACAACTTACGATCTTGTTTATTTATTTTTCCTTGTTCATATGTTTGTTTAAGATATATTTTGCCCTTGTGGCTTCCGCTCTGTTGATGGAGTATCACTGTTATTTCATGATGTTTCCCAACACATGGACATCTGCACAGATGTACACTTTCCATTACTCTGAAATTGAAAGTGTAACGAAATTGGCAACCTTTGAGCAGGACTATAAATGTGTCAATTCACCTGAAGAGCAATGCAACATGGGAGATATTTACTACGCCATCGTTCCTAAAGTGGACATATTGTTTTCATAGGCTGCCTTTAAAATGGTGCACAGTACACTATATACTGTTTAAGTTCAACCACTGGTATCCCATGGCATGATACTGGTCATCCACCACATCTTCATCACTGTCATTATTGAATGTCGTTTCTCCTTTAAGCATCCGATAACATAGCTGCGTATTCACCTGTGTTGGTACTTTGTCAGTGGTGGACAGTTACTAAGTACATTTACTCAAGTTCTGTAATGAAGTACCCGTTAAGGTATTTTTACATTACATCACATTACATTACATTTTTACTACATGGATATGTATGTATGGACTAACAGTAAAATGCTGCTTACAAATCAATGCATCACAAATCATAATCCTATGATATAATATATAAATATATAGTTTCTAATTGTATTATTAGTAAGGCACAAATATGTTTTGTAAAAATGCATGTATTACTTACTAACCAGCTCTGATGTGGGTCTCGTTAGTTGCTGGGGTCCAGGCCAACCTTTTCCTGATGGAAAGACCCTATGGAGGAAGAGTTGGCCTGCTTCCAAACATTTTAGCAAGGCCGAACGGAATGAGGGATACATTACTGTAAAAACTTGGCTGAGCACCTCAAACTGTCCAAACAACCCTGCTGGGCTCTGCTGGTAAATACGCAGTCCACTAACATGAAGCCTCAGTATCTATATGAGAGCAACTATCACTTTTCCGCTCCTATAGGAAAGCTTTTGTGAATGATCCTCAGCGCTGACTCAGATGGGAATATTTGGTGGGCTAACTCAAATGGTGCCCTATAATTTCTTTGAGGTTTTGGCATTGTTCAAGGAGTTTTCCAGCCTTTGCTCAGATGAAAACGCCTGTACTTATTTCATCATTTTGTCAGCCTGTGGGTTTATTGAAAACAGGCCCAGTATTAGTGTGGAGCAGTGAGCAGCCTTTCTAAACCATGAGCATGGTTGACACTTTGTTCATAGTGGATCCTGGAGCCCCTACCACACGTCATCAGGAATTTGATCTGCAACGTTAATTAAGAATGTTCAGTTACCAGTTTCCTGCATTGCACCAGCTTATGTACCCCATTACAAATTGGAAAAGCAGTATGAAACGAGCAGAATGCAGTGGGACGATTCTGCAGTCCAAATAAAGCACTGAGGCTCTATTTTAAGAAGGGCAGACTTCCCAGACAGAGACTGTGTGGTGCACTTGGACAAGGTGAGATGAAATGTAAAACTGATACCTGCAGGGGAAGAAGAAGGTCATCAGAACACAATAACCTCACCCACATGCACGATTAGAAGAATAATGGAAGTCTATCATCGCAGCTTTTTGAATCCACACCCTTGACGTTCTCGTATCTTGTTGGTATTTTAGACACGTCATTGGAACACGTTTTCATGATCTTCCTCACATTTTGTCACAGTCTTCAGCTGGAAAACAAAATATGGACGCTGTAACAATCACACACTCATAAAATGTTTTTTTTCTGTCTTCGATGACAAGTTGAAACGATCTGTGGTGGCAGCAGGAGAGAAACAAGCAACAGCAGAGTATCGCATCAGCAAGAGGTACAAAAGAAGTCGTTACTTGGTAGATATATGAGTTCATGCTTCAAGTTGTTATTTATAAATATATTTTTTCTAGTGCATGGCTGAAGGGCTCTGCACACTCCACTGTTGGGAAGCTGGACCACAAGATCTCCATGCTCACAGGTTTGAATGTGAAGCATCCATATGGCGAGTACCTCCAAGTAGTTAATTATGGGATTGGTGGCCATTATGAACCTCACTTTGACCATGCTACGGTAAGTTGATTGATAGACTTGTTTAACACGTTCAGACACTTGATTATATTGCTATAGCTTTTGCAGGTTGTCTGTGCTTGCATTAATCATGAAATATCAATTGATTACATTGTTTTCCAGTCGCCTTCGAGTCCTGTGTTCAAGCTGAAAACTGGGAATCGAGTGGCAACCTTTATGATATATGTGAGTCAAGTCTTACTCAAACTATCTCGTGACCCTGTATGACCCAGAGAGCAGCCAGAGGTTCTTGGGCAGATTCCTGTTCCTACTGCTCCAAACTATAAATTAAAAACACAGGCGTTTGCCATGAATGCTGCAAGACTTTGGAGCAACCCGCCTCAGCCTAGATGTGACCTCAGTGCTTAAATCACTTTTATAGATGTTCTATCGTGAAAAAAACAAACTCAACTTTTTGTCTCTGACCTACTTGTATTTTTTCTTTCATTCATTTAAACACTATTTATTTTGTAACTAATCTGTATTCAAATGTTATTAGTATTGTTTTTACCATGCGAACATTTGAGTAAATTGGATAGTGATACAAAATAAAGAATGGCTTTTTGCAAGGCTTTAAAAACAGAGCAGCAGACAGAGTGGCTTTTCATAAATGGAGCACATAAACACAAGACACAACTCTGAAGGAATGTCCTTTTCCACAGCTCAGCTCTGTCGAGGCAGGTGGGTCCACCGCCTTCATCTACGCCAACTTCAGCGTTCCTGTCATGGAGGTAAACACTCTGCGAATGGCTCCATGAGCTAAAAGCAGCCTCTCTTGTCTTCGTGTCATTTTTTTTTTCTTTTTGCCTTGAGCTAGATTATTTTCACCTCACACCGCGCCTCACTCACATTCTCTGGTGCAGCTGTCAAAAAGCCAAAAGGTCAGATCGTGGCAGCAGCAGCCATGAGATTCTCCTCACCGCAATACTGCTATTGAATAGTTGAGCCTCAGTGGAGGTTGAAGCTGGTATTCGGTTGATAAATGAGCTGGAGTGGAAGGTTTACCAGACCTCTCCTGGGGTTTAACCTCTCGGCTTCCATTTTATTGAAATCTCACTTCCTAGCTGTTTATACAGAAAGTAACTGATCCTAATAAACAGATGCAATTACCAATAAAATTGTGTAAGAACCCATGCTCTACCTGATATTTAGATTAAAGCTGAATGAGTCAATCAACAGAAAAATGATATATTATGACAATCGATAAGTCGTTTCGCTGAATTTTCAAGCAAAGATGCAAACATTCCCTACTTTCAGCCTCTCAATGCTGAAAATGTTTTCTATGTCATTCATATAGCAATTTGAATGTTTTGGTCAATCAAATAAATTGTGAACTTGTGATATGCCTTTTCCACTACTCTCTTACATTTTATCGACCAAAAGATGAATCAATTGACAAAGTAATTAATTGCCAGATAAATTGATAATGAACATAATTGGGAGTTGCAACTTTTATTAAATGTGATTTGTGTTGTTTTTTTATTTCACAGAAAGCTGCCATTTTCTGGTGGAATCTCCATAGAAACGGTCAAGGAGACGCAGACACGCTGCATGCTGGCTGCCCCGTGCTCATTGGGGACAAATGGGGTAAGAGTAGACCCAAAAGCTATGGCATACATTTAGAGATGTTACAAAGTGCAGTTCAGTCACTGAGCTGAACATCTGCTGTCGGTTGGCCCAGATCATGAACTCCTGATGTGTTTTAGGCACCCAGTTAAACTGACATAAGGATATTAATCAGCACAAAGCAGCAGAAGAAGAATTAGCTGGTTCTGTTGTTAGCAACCATATAAATTATCAGAAATGATATGCTTAGGTTTAAACTAAAAAAAGATGCAAAAGCAAGAAAACGTTCATTCATTGCATTTGTTTTCTTGTCTTTCACAAATTAAAACCTATTTCACATCTTTCCGTATGTTCTAGTGGCAAACAAATGGATCCATGAACATGGCCAAGAGTTCCAACATCGCTGCAGCCTGAATCCTGAAGAGTGAGGGGTGTAGAGCGATAGCTGGGCCCCTTGGAGTACAAGAGCCAGCCTCCACAATTGAGAGGCACACTTGCAGGCGGAGGGGAGGAGGTAGCCGGAAAGCAAGCACACAGGCAAGGGAGGTGAAAGCCGTCATGGGACAGACAGCCTGCATCTGTTATTGGAGCCCCAGGCCCCAGGGATCCTGGAGCTCACAGTGCTGCAGTGGACATGGATAGCACAAGACTGAGAGGCCGGGTAGAAGAGGGCCAGGGCTGTTAGCAATCAGCCCCCAGAGGCCAAACGCTCTCTTGCTCTTACTGGCCAGTTCCTGCAGATGGAGGGAGGCTTTTGCACACTGTGCTGGTTTCAGTTAGCTGTGTTTGTGAGGCTGTTTGCCGCTCCTGCTTGCCTGAAAACTGACATCTGCAGCCCTTTTCCTGTTGGGCCCACTCCAGGGCCTGTCATTACAAATCAACACAGCTGTACTTTGTGTAGACGGTCAGAACTTTATTTAGAATGTGTAGATGCAGTTTGCATCTACACATTCTACACATTGCATAGATAGCAAACATGTCTGAGTCACAGTGAAATGTGTATATAATGATGCAGAAGGCATCTATAATTTTCTATTTGATGTAATGGGATTCTGCCAAAAATAAACTAAAGTTTGTGGATGTTAATATTCAAGATCATTTAAATGTGATAATTCTTCCATGAAGTGCCGGAACAGGCAGATACACAGCATTGGGCGTTGTTGTACAGAGTGGCAAAACATGTTATGACTTTGACGTCATTTCTGTGTTCAATACTGCAGATTAGCAGCAGAGATGCTGCTTGAAGTTCTTCCGTAATGGGTCATGTTAGACCTCAGGACTGCAGCCCAGACTGGTGCTATGAGTCAAAGGAACCAGTCATTGTGAGTCTGCCAGTTCATTTCCAGCTGATTTAATGATGTGGTCATTTCTGCCTGTGGGAGACTCTTTCACTAACTGTCTGTCTAATGGAACAGACGAACCAGATCCGCCAGCTTCTTATTGAGCTTCAGAGGCTGGCCGTCATTAATCACGCTCTGCATGTCAAATGATTGGGAACACGTCTGCTCCAGACTTCTTGTCTGAACTCACATAACCAAAGTGTGTGCATGCCATTCAGATATCTCAGATATCTGTGTCTAAGTAGGTCATAACCCATCTTAAACAGAGTGAAGTGGAACATACACTACTTTTCACTGTATGAGCTTTGACACTAAGAGGCCTTTATATGTGACATCTAACAATTATAGGAAGGGATCTGTGAGAGTGACAGGGTGTGACAGAGGAATACTACCTCTGCCTGCTCACAGTGACATACCTTTTCCTTCCAGTTCCCCATAGACACACTTTCCAAGTACACACTGACACACAGGAAATATAGGAACACTGGATGCATATTGCTCATTCCTGTGTGCACACAAACAGCAGGACTGGATTATTTGCCGTTTGCAAGTATTCATGCCATTAAAACACAGTCATAGCTACATTTAGCCTCAAAACACTAAGTATATAAGACCACAAGTGTATTTCATTTAAATAAATTGTCACATTATTGTTGTTACAAGTGGTTAACAACTACTTCAGCTAGATTTATACAAACATATTGTGAATTTAAAGAAGGATTAAATTAGTGTCCTATGCAAAGGATAGATAGCAGCAAAGGTTTATGTATTGTTCATCAATTTAAGATGCTTTATTTCTTCATACAGTCAAATCTGAAACATAATAAACCAGTAAATATATAAGCAGAAATGTTTAAAGTAATGTTTCACAGATCCAACTTATAACCTCAAACCTGACTTTTCCCAGAATTCAAAAGGTTTTATTTGGCACTCATCCTTCAAACCTTCAGCGGCTCTCACTGTTACCATGCTCACCACAACAAACATGGCTGCAGAGGGACTTGTTGCTATGCATGAGCATAGTCCAAACTACCTAAAGCATACACGACGAGACCATATGCTGCCACGTTGACAAGTAATTCTGCAAATTAAAAAGTAGAAACACCCAGAGAACCATCCTAACATGAAACAATTAATAAGTAGTTGATAACATGTTACAGAGTTAGGTATTCTTCACAACTGATTGAAACTATAGACTTGAATACAATGCTGACTGACAGAGAAGCTGACCAGTAACAGCTTAATAAAGTGAAACAGAAATACAACAGGACTCTTTTAATCTCAGGTTTGATAAAGGCAGAGCATCACTACTGCTGTTAGTGAGCAACCTGGTAGTGATGGAAAGAGCAGTGCTGACTCCCCTCTGCTGGTGATGTAAAAGAAGTCTGCATGGTGTTAATGAAAACGTTAAATATGTTTTCACTTTATTCAAATGTGTGTGCTGCTTTTATTGTAAAGTTACCCAATAATTTATTATGAATGTCTTTGGTCCTACTGTCTAAAAAAAAGGTTAATTGGCAAATCTTTCCATACATTTTGGATACATTCATGCATGGCATCAAGGGCGTAGGATTGGTCTCAACATTGGTACTGAAACTGATTTAAACATAATAACAGTAATAAAGCAAAACCTTAACCTTTTTAACGCACTGAAACTCAGCTCAGCTTCAGCTGAGGAAACAGGCACAACCATCAATATTCTGATCAGCTTCTCCACTTCGTCAAAGAGGCCCCTTACCTCTCTTGGCATTGCCCTAAGAACATTGATCGGAACATTGGGAGCTGAGTTTTCAGAATCTCCCTGTCAATTTCAAGGTATGGTTGAATGGCATCATCCAAAATGCCCGATTGAAGAATATTCTCAATTTTTCTGAGTTTCTCCAAATCCGGTTGGTTAAACCTTTCCCTAAACTGCAAATCCAAGCAGTCTAACGACTTGAAAAATTCGACCCTGTAATATTCTTCAGGTGTTTTTGCCTGGTGGTGACTAGCCTTACCCGTGAATCGCTTGGGGGGAGCTCTCTGGTGGGGAATTTGAACTGGCTCTAATCCAAGTTTTTCTACCATCACCTCTGACTTCTCAAACAACTCTTGGAACTTTTCAGCACTTTTTTTTCCTGTAGAATTGAGGTGACATATGCAACAGCAGCCTGCAAACCTCCAACCGTTTCTGACTGCAAATGATCTCAATTAGTGATGAAGGCCAGGAGATGTAGTCAAAAGCTTCAGAAACAGCTAATTATTTGGACTTTGGAATTGTTTTGTCAAACTGTATGAACTGTACATTTACTTTAAGTAGGATTCGGACAGTGCATATATTAATTAATTAAATAACTATAACTACTCATGAAATGGAGATCAGGACTAGTGTACTATTGAAAGTTATTTCAAGAAAGGAGCAGACAAGGATGATAACTTCAGTAGTTTATAATTAACTCACCAGTTGGAACCACCGTAAGCATATTTCCACACGATCTGGTTTTGGAAATTATTATTTTATGAATAAGTGCAATACATTTTATAAATTGGATCTGAGTTAAACATGCCTAAATGCAAGACTATTATCGCCACGAGAATCTGTAGAAACTAGTCGAATTTCTGCAAAAACCTTACTTTTTGGCCACAGCAACATAATAAACTACATATCCCAGAATGCAACGGGGAAATGAAGCGGCAGTGGAGGCGGCACGTTCAGACTTCGTTGAACTGTTTTGCGCGCTGCCGATACTGCGCGTGTTGTTGTGTGTGAGCGCGTGATTTGTGCAGTTCAAACGAGCAGCTCTGCTAAACGGATTATTAGTAACCGTGAGGGCGATAACACATAAACCATGGCTGCTAACGGTTCACCAACTGCTTTGTCCAGACTGTCATTCTCCATCTTTATTTACTGAGCTGCGGGATGAAGAGCAGAAAACAGAGGTCCGTCAAAGCTGGATGCAGCAGAAAGAAAGGTAAACTGTAGTTAGCTCAACTAACGCTACCTGCTAGTTTAACTAGCTTAACTAGCTGCTATAGCTCAACTACCTGCTAGTTTAACTAGTTAGCTCAACTACCTGCTAGTTAGCTACGTTAGTAGCTAGATTAGCTGTCTCACGTCATTAGACTCGGATAGTAGCATACCAGCTAATGTTATGGTGAGTTAACGCGCTCACTTTCTCTTGGTTTGTGTTGTCAATGTTGTTAACGTGCCGTAGTGACGTCAGGCATTTGTTTATTAACTTGTTACGCTGTTTGTAGGTTTTATTCTACGAGAATAATTATTGACGTTAATGTGAACTGTTTAATGTCTGTTTTAATCCAATATTGCTGTTTCCTGCTGTGTAGTTTAAACCTTCCCAGCATTTGTTATTGATAAGGACTGCTGCACTATGACGACGGTATTATGCTTTGCTGGTTAATTAAAGATTGAATTGTAATTGTGAAATACTTTTATCAAAGTATTCAATACTTGGTGTGTTAAGACCTTGCCTATGAGCTTTAGGTGCTTTAGTGTTTCTGATGCATTTCCAGCACTGAGGTACAATTATGTGGAAAAGTGTCTTTCTTGTAAGCAGTGTCTGCACGTTTGCAAAATCACATGTAAAAATTCCTCAAAACAAAAAAGCCAACATCGACTTAAGATCTGCAGCATATGCCACTCTTACTTTTCCTATTTCATGGTTCTCTCTGATGTTAGTATTTACGGTGTTTACATTGTTTATATCTTGATTTTGCTGTTGTACAAAACAACTTTTTGCAGTACCCAGCGATGTGTCCCCCACCACCAGCCTCCCTCCTCTTGTTGAGGGCCAGCTAAGATGCTTCCTGCGAGTAACAATAAGCCGAGTATTATGGACAGTTCACAAGCCTCCACCTGCCACATTCATCAGGCTGCGCTGGTGGGGAGAGTCTTCCAACGGGACACACTTCTTTCCGAGAGATGGATCCCATACGTCTCAGAAGACCATTAAGACCACATCCCGCTTCCCCATACGCTGTGGGCCAAAGCAGTTCACCTCATATCTGACAGGTAACGAAGAAGGCTATGATATGTTTACAATTCAAATGTTGTTTTAAATCAGCCATTAACCTGTCTTTGATGAACAGATATGAGCTCGCTGGTGCTGGAAGTTTTGACAAAACCTGATCATTTGCCGATCGCACGGGCTGAGGTTGCGGGCATCTCTCGTCTCTCTCTGTCACACCCCATCAGTGGATTTTACACCCTTGTATCTCCGACATCTGAGAAGCTTGGAGAGTTACAGGTGAGTGGAAACCTGAATTCACATTGAGCTGCCAACCGCATTTGTCCATGTTTGATATACTGAAGTGTCGTGGTGCAACGGATCATCAAAAATCACGGTTTGAATCTTAATCCGATCGTAAACACGGAACGAATCAGCAAAATTAACTTATGCCGATCATTGATGATCCATATTGGTGTTTGATTAAAGCAGCTGATATCCAATACAGAGACACATTTATTACTAATACAAATTTTCACTGAACAGTCTGAACCCGTCATAATGTAACCTTTGTTCTCCTCTTGTCAATTTAAACACGTTTTGTTTTATTGTGTTTATTATGTAAAATTATCAGAGATCGGCAACTAAAAGAGCATACATGTCAATGGCCTGATCACACATTTGACTGTCTATTGGCGGATAACGAATGTCTGTAAAACTTTATTTCACACTGCAGTGGTTAATGTTAACTGTGTAATTAATCCATAGTTAAAGTGCCGAACCATGAGGGATCATCCTTACCGATTACGGATCAACCGTAGTCCCTTACACCGCTACTGAAGTGTAGTGAATTATTTTGTACCCGCAGTAGTAAACCGCATCTTAAGTTTTTCTTTTCTTTTTCTTAGGTATCCCTTAATGTGGAGCCTCTAACAGAAGCCTATGACAGCAGCAGCTCAGGTCCCATCACAGATATCAGCATTGAAAGGCTGCATATCCCCATACAGACGGTGCCCTCACAGCCCAAATCGCTCTCAGTTGGCAGTAGGAAAGAATCGGCAGAAAGCAGCAGTGGAAACACTCCAAGGTGCAAAGTTGTTGCTGTTGCCATCCATAATCAAATGCCGGTGTGTTGTAATAAGAGCCTACTGGTACTGAGTTCAAATCTGGGCATAATAATGTAATGCTATAATATTTTCAGAGGGAAAGACCACTTATATTTCCAAAATGCCCAGAAAGACAAAGAAGAGTCACTGGAGAATCAGATGCCGACAACAAACAGATCTCAGAACAGTCAAACTGCTGTGAATCCTTCAAGTCAAGACCCTTGTGGCCAAATAACCACTGATATCCTGTCAGGTTGGTTGCAGCCTGACTAAACATCAAGTGTACATACACAACAATAAACACAAAATGGATATCTCTTTACAAATACCCTATGCTTTCTCTCATCTCAGTTATTCTAGAGCGTGGGAACAAGCTCAGAAATGCTATGGTGGTATCAGCTTTAAAATGTGACATGGATTCTGCCCCGGCTCTGAAAGACACCCCACTACCTCTCCCAAAGGAGAACATCCCGCCACCTTCCAAGTTTGTGTTTCAAAAGTTTGTAAAAGAAACAACAACACAGTTTTCTATCATTTATATTGCACATTCTATAATACTTAATTTCTTTGTCTGCAGGCCCTTCCCTTTTCCCTCTGGGGGGTTTCTTCAAAATATTCTTCATGCTGACTCAACTCTCAAGCACTCTGATGATGTTGCTGTAATCTCAGACCACAGTTTAGACTGTCCTGTTGACATGGACAACAGAGCTGTGGAGCTGCTCCTCGGCAGGTACTTAAGTGCACATCTACCGGTACTTCCAGAGATGACAGAAAATCATCTGTACTTTTTCTTTCTTTTTTGCTTAGCTTAAACACTTCTCCTCTGCATCTCTGGGATGGAGATGGCTCCTTCCCTGAATCTCTGTCTGGCCATAGCAGTGTGTGTGGGGACAGTGAGCTCAATGATCCACAATATGATCAGAGTTTACTGGAAAATCTGTTCTACAAAACTCCTGTAAGTAGACTATTTTCTGAGGATTGTCGGGGGGGAAAGCATGTTTTATGTGTAATATCACGTCAGAATTCTTGATTTTTTTGTTGTCTTTTAGATGTCAGATATCAGACCAAACGACATTGAGACGGAGGGTCAAGGAACAGTGTCCTCAAGTAAAAAACAGCTGGCACAGTCTGCACCCAGGGCTCCTGGAGGGTAAGGGCCTTTACATTCTCTTTGAAGGACAGCTTTAGTATTTTCAACCTTGACTCTATTTTGCTTTGTTTGTTTTCGTCTAAGTGACAAATGGGGCCAACATGTTTTGGAATTAGTCCAGTATTGAGGGAGATAAACTGGTTACAATGTAATCATGTCCTCACCATCAATTTACGTCCACTAAAGTGGACAGGCTCGGATTGTTGTGATAAGTGCACAGACTATACAGAGATCGAGTGGGAGGAGGGTTTTTCATCCCTCCACCTTCAAAAGTAGCCACTCTAAAAGGGTACATCTTCTCCCTGAGGTAGTAATTGATTGACATATATAAATAAGCCAGAAAAGAATTTCCTTCTGCAAAGAATGTTGAAGGAAATTGACCAGTTTAATAAACCATTTACATGGAATGTATGGGATACACACAAGGTACCAGGACATCAAGTACAAACAAAAAATACAGTAAGAGAATAAACTAGATGTAAACATACCACCATTTGTACATTTAAGACCCTTAATCATCTTATTTTGGCTATGTCCAGTTCAAACTCAGAGCCTCAGCGGTCTGCAGATGCGGGTGGTTTTCCTCCTGGCGTTAGTGCAGAGCAGTTGACTTTGCTGAGTTTGATCAGACTGGCGCGAGTGACCATCGACTCCCTGACCGTACCTACAACCACCACACCTAGAAAGACCTCAAGCAAAGGGAAACCTCCTCGACCGTTACCCAGCAAGAAGTGGTGGGTGAAACGTTTAACATTAATTTTGATCAAATTTGAACATACCATTGCAGTTGTTAGTAAGAACAACCTGTAATATTTCCTCTCTTTTCCATTAGCACATATTTTATTGAGTACATGTTCCCAGTGGCCTCCACTTCCAGTCGACATGATCGTAGTAAGAGTGGAGTTGGAGAGGTGACCAGAGCTGTTGCCAGTAAAGTCACCGGAGGAAGTATGACTTGTTACAATCTGCCTTATTGAAACCTACCTGAGTGAAAAACACTGGTACGGGTTTGTGAGTGTGACCTGACGCACTCTTCTGTGTGTTATAGGGGTGAAGTTCCATCAGCACTCTGTGTTTCCTGTCCACTTCAGTACAGCAACGGTGAAAAAATGGTTGGGAACTGATCTGATTTTCAAGGTTTACTCACGAAAGAGCGACCAAAAGAAAGTAAGTACCTACTTACCTTTTGTTGTTATTATGTGAGTTGTTCTTGGAATAATAAATTATAATGTTCAATCGTCCACACAACTTCTAAGTCTGACGCTCTTATGAATTAGAGCTTCTGTGTAAAACAAATGAAACGCACTTCCTGTTTCTAATAAATGTCAACAAACACAGGTAGACATTGACTGAAGAAAACAGCTTGAAGAATGAAGTGCTGGTGATGACCTTGGCTTCTCTTGTTTTCAGCCAGTTCCCATCGGCAAGGCAGTTCACCCGCTGAGCTTTCTACTGCAGAGCAAGCAGCTGAGTCAGTCTGTCGTCTTACCCGTGCAGAGTGTGGAAGGAAACGGGAAAACACAGGAGATTGGACCTCTCAAGGTAATACTTTTTTTTGTATCCATGATTTTACAAGGTTTACAAGCCGGATATTTGTTATCCAAATGTGATACAAGTAATACTATTATTTTTGTTCTCAGGTTTCACTAGAACTTATTAGAGACAACAAAGATTTCCCTTCTGAAAAAAGTAGAAGCAAGGTGGCTCAGAGAGACACATCGCCTTCACAAACTGCACCCAGTCCACAGAGAGAGACCATCTCCAGGTCTCAACACATTGACATTGACAGGGAGGAGTTACCAGATCACTCCTTTGAAGATCCCAGGCTGAATGTTTGGACTCTTCAGAAACCCTTGAACGAACGCTCTCCCCATCCCGGCCTCCACACATCTCCTGGTATAGCACGGCAGCAGGTGGAGGAGGACTCTGAGGTCCTGCTCCATACGTTACTCATGGTGCCAGATGGAAAGAACTTTAACTGTGGTCCCATGCAGGCTCCAAACGTGTACTTGAATTGTAAACTCTGGTGTGATGAGACGGCGAGATCTGTCATCAGCTGGAGTCAAAGAAATCCCTGTTTTAACTTTGTTCAGGTTAGCCCAGGAGAGCAAATCTTCTAACCGCCTTTATATTTTTTATCAGGCTAGAAAAGAAGCAACATTCTCCTAGTTTGTAAATGCAGAATCCAAGTGACCCATTTGATTTTTTTCTCCATCCCTTGTTTCAGGTGACGCCCGTGGCCTTAACAATTAAGTTGCTGGAGCGGATGAAGAATAATGTGATGGTAATCGAGGTGTGGCAGAAGACGGGAAGTTCAGGGCAGGATCGACTCCTCGGCATAGTTAAACTCCCTCTCCACCAGTTCTACATGTCATTTAGGCAAGTCGTAGAGAGACAACACATTTTCTTAAGATCTTTAAAATGTGTGATTAAGTATGAATTGACACAAAAAGGTCACTTGATATTTCCAGTGTTTCTGGCATTTTTTATAGGGAAATTAGAGTAAACAACTAGTAATCAGTCATTTGTTCAACAGAAAATGTATTTACAACTTTTTGATATTTCGGGATCTTTCACACCCTCTTTTATGCAACCTGCCCTCCGGGAGCCGCTATTGTACTTCTCCTTCAAATAACATATATTGTCTTTCATCCTCCATGCATTAAATGTATTGAATTCTCAGAATGAAACTCCAGGAATGTTTCCACCACAAAATTCCACTACACACACATTTTACATGTGAACTCAAACGGATGTATGTGAGACTAGTTACATTACATTTCATTTCTAGTAACTAGTAACGCTCCTCTCTGTTTTTCTTCCCTCCAGGGATCCAAAGATCACCCACCTGCTTCTCCAGGCACAGTACCCTGTTCTAGGGGTGGACTGCTACATGCCAGTCATTGATGTGTTCTCAGGTAGTTGTAAAGGACACCTCCGGGTTGTGTTGGCTATGGGCCGATCAGAGCAAATAGTTGCCCTCCAGCGCACAAGGGATGAAGATTACGACTGCTTGTCTCCTCACACGAGACCAGTTCATCTGCTTGATCACCAGCCTCATTCAGAAACAAAGGTCTGTGTTAATGTCTGTGACATAATGCTCAAATTATTTTATGCGTGTGTTTTTTTTTTAATGCAAACTACAGGAAGTAAAGTAAGGAGGAAAATACAGTGCAAAGCACTTTTAATCACTGAAAAGTCCTAGAAAATGATTTCTAGAAAACAGTGGAAACCCTGAAGTTCTTTGGGAATTTATTTGCTGATGCACAATAAATACTCAATCTATAAATAAAAAACATACACTAGTATACATATTACTTGAGTATGTGTGAAGCGTGTTAGCCTCTTTTTGTATGATTCATGGGGATTATTTGAGATCATACTGAAGTCATGAAAATGTTAACCACTAAAGTCTCATACTAACATAATCTGAAAAGGCTCAGACTCATTGAATCCGTACATTACTGTTCTGTATATGTGTGTGTTTAGGTTTGTCAGCTAAGAAATGTCACATATGTCAACTAAGTGCATGTTGTCTTTGTTTCTATTGTGTTTCCCCCTCAGGTGACAGCAGTAAAAGAGGAAACTATGAGAGAGCATCTGTTTGTGATGAGAGTGGAGAAAATCAATGGGCTGACACCGCTGCAGTCCACAGTTTGGGGTGAGACTGACTGCTACGTCCAGTACAGTTTCCCCTGTCAGGAGGGGGACCCTGCTGCAAAATTGGACCAAAGCCTCATAGAGAGTAGTAAGGCCATTTCATTGTAAAGAACCTTCACCATAAAGAATTTCCCTCCATCCCCTCTGCGTCAGTCTGACCTGTATCTCATGTATCTAGGCGTGAATCTGAAGCCGTTTCGTACCACCACCACTCTCTGTGTCCCTGACCCGATGTTTGGACACACTGAGACTCATGTGCTTGTGGCTCCTGAAGGAGTTCCAGTTCAGAGGCTGCTGCTCAGCTCTCTTTCTAGTCGAGGCCTAAGCAGTGGAGGGGGTGTCCAGTTTGATGTCTGGTGCAGGTTTGTGGTTGTTATTGAAATTGCATATCTTAATATGTCTTGATATTTACTGGTTTCATGTAAAACATTGTGTGTCTGTAGATATTATTATCCAAACGTTCGAGACCAGCTTGTGGCCAAAGGGATGCTTCCATTGTCCAAGCTGTGTGCTATGGTCACCATGCAGAGACAGCATCCTAAAGGGGCTCAGATGTTCTCCCTGCCCCTGATTCCCAGGACAGACAGTCCCACAAGAAATCAGCCTCAGCCCTCAGGTACACAGACACTTGTAATAACAAGCATATAATGCATGAACACGTTTAGTATCTTATCAGTTGTGGCTGATCTGTTGTGTTTCTCAGGCTTACTAGATGTGAGCATTCGGTACAAGCACCGACCAGTGAGACCTGAAGGTCAGACTGGTAAAGGAGCTGCCTCTCGTGTTGTGACACTCGTGGTTCAGGTGCACAGAGCATCAGGTCTGCAGGCCGCCGCGAGGTACATCTCTACTGCTGTCTACATCTCTGAGCTTCATTTGATTTTATGAAATGGAAATTTGCCTTTGCAATGCTATCTAACATAAAACTTTGTCTTTGTCTGGAGAGCTGTGTTTGCTTGAGTAAATGTGTGAAACTGTTTCTTATTGTGTGATGACAAGTGAGCAGTTTCTGTGTTTGAATGCATTTTTTTAAATTTGTATAGGGACGTTATTAAGAGTTAATAACTAATTATAGTGGCTCAGTGGTTAGCAAGTCGGTCTTTCAATCAGAAGGTCGGTGGTTCGATCCCCGGCTCCGGCAGTCCATGTCGTTGTGTCCTTGAGCAAGACACTTAACCCTCATTGCTCACCGTTGCTGTGTCTACTGTATATCATGTAAGTCGCTTTGGATAAAAGCGTCAGCTAAATGAAATATAATAATAATAATAATAATAATTGAATTACTCTCTAAGATCAGTTAATGTAGTTTATATTTTATTTACCAAGATAGTGTTCTAACTGCTGACAATTACATTGGAAGATAAATTACTGTTGACTTCTTCAACTGCAAGTTTTGAAATCAACAAATGAAGTGACATTCAGCTCCAGTTATTGGTCTGAGTGTTTCAGCAGCATCACACAGAAAGTATTTGCATATGTCTTATGCAAATTCGCATATGCTGCCTCAATGCCTTCAGTCTGCTATTGTGCTTCTGCCTTTCTGTTGAAGGGTTTTATCAGACCAAGATGAAAGATTCAGCTACTTTGCCGGTGTGGGCGTGAACTCCTACATCACAGTCGAGCTGCCCTTCTTGCCTGCGAGTGACAGGAGGTGCAGCCGCATAGCCGCCAGGACCTTCTGCCCGGAGTTCGACCACCACATGGAGCTGTCCTGTGATCTGCTGTTTCTGAGGAGCAGTGGGGAAACCTGCAGCTTGGCTGAGCAGCTGGAGGAAGCCTCTGCTGTCTTCACTGTCTGGAACAGAGACAGTCGCAAAGGTTTATAAAGCTTATTTTGTTTTATTTATCACAATTACCTACTGATGTAAAGGTTACACATGTATACATTATAATGTTGATGTTTTTTTGCAGTATAATTTACATGCAAGTGGTATTTTTTGGCACTGTCCCCATTTTTACATCTAGTTGTTCCAGAATTATTGTTTTCATTTGTTAAAACAATCATTTTGTAAAAACAGTCATTTTTTTAAATGTTAGTCAATAATATCTTAATAATATCTAATTTGTGTTGTGATATTTGTTTCAGCAGTGCACACTTCTAAACCTAAAGATGTGGTGTTGGGCACAGTGAAAATACCTCTTGCTGATCTCCTCCATAAAAGAACAGGTACGCGGCACTCTCTGTGAATGCTGGGTCCAATAGTTTTTCTGACAAATACATTCATTTTTGTTTCTTTTTCCAAATATAAAGGTATTTCTGGCTGGTTTGGAGTATATTTACCTCAGGAAACAAGTTCTTCTCAGCACCAGCTCATCTTGGTCGGGGGCCTCGAGATCTCCATGAACTTCGCCCACCACTCAGACAGGGAAAGAGTCATTAAAGCTGCTCAGGGTTTAAGCTGGGAAATGACCCAGAATGAAATGGAAGTTGATGAAGAAGCTTGGGGAGGCGGCATGAAAAAAATTTCTTTAACTTTCTCGATGCCTAGAGCATGGATACCTGTCCACTGCTTGCTTCTGCCGGGCCTCAGTGAGGTGGAGCGCTCCACCTACTGCTACTTCAGGTACAAGTTCTACGACCAGGATGCCTTCTGCTCCCAGATGAAACACCCCTCTGTTGAGGAGGGAGGCCAGGCCACGGTGGCTTTCCAGGAAAGTAGAACTGTGGAGCTGAACAGCACTCAGCCCTTGTTGTGGTATCTTCGAGAGGAAAAGCTGGAGGTTCAGGTGTGGGTTGCCTTCACAAAAGACAAAACCCAAAGGCCCCGAGACACAGACCGACTGGTGGGTTCAGTGTTTGTCGACCTGTCCTCTCTTGCAAAGACACCCACGCAGAAGCTTACTCTCAGTGGTAAGAGATTACTACTTGTGTTATAATTTAGCTTTTTATAATTGCTGTAGTAACATTATGGCTGTATTTCTTTACAGGAGTGTTTCCACTGTTCAGGCGCTCAGCAGCAGATCTACAAGGCGCTGCTCTCAGGGTGCACATCACTCTGACAGCAAATTCTGTCCCCGTGGAAGTGGGGACAGTCGCTGCTGGAGTTGACCCCCAAGTGGACTCAGACAGCCAGGGGGAGCTCTTATCAGAAAAGATGGAAGCAGCAAATCGGGCCCCCTCGCCCGCTACACCCAAAACATCACAAAGCATACACAAGAACACATCCTCCAGAACAACTCCAGACATCACGTCAGGGCAGCACACGGGAATGAGCTCGGATGAATCTTTCCCTGTGACTGTTGCAGTGGACCGGGCCATGCACCTGAATCTGAAGGGTGAGCTTGTGACCTGAAGTTTTTTTTAAATATATATATATATATATATATACGCTATCATTGATAATAATGATGTGTGTTATGTTTCTCTGACAGGCTGCCCCTTAGCAGAGCGCAGTGAAGGGTCACCATGCTGCTGTGTTTCGTACGTCACCGCAGACTCTGCTGAACCGATGTCCACAGCTGTCATAGCCAACTCTGACTGCCCTGTGTGGGACCATCAACACGAGTGCAGGTCGAGTTATAGAACAGACATTACCTAAATGAAGTCTTTGAGGAGATCTATGAACAATCACATATCAGGCTGATTATTTCTATCAAATTTACAGGCTTTCAAAGCAGCTACTTGTCGATCCACAACAGTCTCTCGTGTTCAAAGTCTGGCATAAAGGAGGTACAGGATGCAGTTTCACTTTATGATGTATATTACATTGATCTGCTTGATATATCAATTCACTCTTGTTGTTTTTCTTCCACAGAAACAGATAGGGTTGTTGGATTTGCCTCTGTCGACCTGTCCCCCTTAGTCTGTGGGTTTCTGTCAGTGTGTGGTTGGTACAACATCACAGACTTCAGTGGCCAGTGTCACGGCCAGATTAAAGTGTCCATCACTCCACAGAAGGGGGTCCAAGATCTCAGGGAACAGAGAAAAACTGTGAATGAAGACGCTTCCAAAAATTCACCGGTGAGAAAAAGTATTCACACATACAGTAAAAAAAAAGAAAAAACGTATTTATATCTAATTGTAATCATGATGGATGTCTTTTTTTAGCAGACGTTATTCCAGGCACTCCCTCTCAGCTACCATACCACAGCCACATACAGCAGCTTCCCCTCTCACATCAGCCGATATCCTGAGCAGAAGATCTCGTCACCTGACCACACGGAGAGGCTGTTCTCTGAAAGGTTTGTAGAACACTTACCATACACTGTATCAAATATGGGCGTTTTTGTACCATGCTGTAAAGCAGTTTATTTCTGCTGTGAAGTTGTTTTAACATGGAGGTCTATGGGGTCTATATCAACTCACTGCAGTTGTACTGCACTTTAGCGCTGGCTTCATTTCTCAGGACCAGAATTTACAGCTTGACAATTACATTTTCATTCAGTCAAAGCATTCCAATATGTGGAAAAAAAGCCTCCACATTGTATTTATTCATCGTCTGTACTTCTGTTCAGGTCAAGTGAGAGTGACCGCCACTTTGAGCACATGGACAACGTGCGTCATTACCATCAGAGTCTGCAGGAGCAAACAGCAGCTCATTCTGTCTGTAGCAGCAGTGCTGCTGACATCAATCCCTCCAGCTCATTTCTGTTTTCAACACTCAGGTATCATTCCTCAGATATAGAGGCCATTACAAGTCAAGTGATTGTTTGCTTCTTCTTCTTTTTTTTTTTTTACATTAGCTTTGACTATACACCTCATTGTTTTTACAGGAAAAAACTAAGCGAGCTGGACAACATGCAGAGATACTTCAGCCGTAAGATTTCAACACCCACATTCCCGTCCATGAGTGAGCAAGACTGTCACGCCAAGCATGAGGACCAGAGGGACACGGAGACGGACACAGGCCAGCTTCTTCTCAAGTCCAACCACTTAGTTGGTCAAGTCAACAATATCATTAGTGGTGAGCTCTTTTACATTCTTAAGGGGGTCCACTTAATGGTTCTTAAATTACCAGCATTGTTTTCTGTCAGTAGAAGTCAGTAGATCTCAAGTGAGATCATTTTAGCATTAAAAACTGGTATAAATGATGGTATATTTTTTTCTTAAAAGTCTAATATACTGTCATTTAACCATTTAAAGATAATTCTTGGCAGGTTAACTTTATTCTAGTTTACCCAACCTTGGTAGTTGACCAGAGTTCATTGTGGACACAGTCTACTGTTTAGCTTACACATATTTTTAACCATAAATGGAGGCATCACTGTAACGTCTGACTTCTTCAGTCTGAATAAGAACCAGTGCTGCTGAAATTTTAACTAGTGGAATACAGTCAACACTGCATTTCCCATGACATAAGAGTTATTTAATATGCTGAGCCACAAACACATATCAGTGGTGACTTTTAAGGATTACTGAAAATGAACAGGAAAAAGTATTTCCTTCAAAGTGACCTCGAAGGCACGTATTAACTGTCCTCTTCATACAGGTCTACGAGGAAACCCCCTAGAAACGATTCCCTCGGATCCCCAGAGCAGCTCAACAACGTCCCCTATTGGAGACGACAACCCACAGACTCTCCCTGAGAGTATCTCCAGTCCACGCAGAGCTTCAGATTCTTTCCAAGAAGATGTGTCTCCTCTGCACTCGCCAAAGATGTCTGAAGAGCAAACAGACTCTGAGCCCGAGGAAGAAAAGGACAGTCGAAACTATAGGGTCACTGTGTCGGAGAATGAAAACACAGAAGGATCAGACAAAGATGAAGACGGGACAGGTAGCACACAGGATGAGGAAGCGGATGATGATGATGAAGAGGAAGATGAAGATTACGAGGAGGTGGTGGTGAAGCCGAGGCCTCTCAATGAGGTGACCTCTCTAACGGACAAAACCAGTCCTTGGACCAGCATCCTGTCAGACCCCGACCTGATTTCTCTGAAGAGCATGGAGGAGCCAGAGGAGCCATTTCTAAGCGACGACGATGATGAGGAGAAAAGGCATATGGTAACTCATGACTGTGGTGGACGAGCAGAACGTGAACAAAGTGACAGTTTTGATGAATCAGCAGCAGACGTTTCAGACACAGAGAGAGATGGTGAAAGGACACTACAAGCTTTAGAGGAAAAACGAGCAAAAGAACCCAACGAGGACTCAAGTGACGGAGCTTCATCACCCACCATGCTAAACGTCACAGATACCCATGATGCTTCATGCTCCGCGGACATCCCACACCAACCGTATCCTTGATCTATATTTGTTGTTGTCTGCCTGGCTATCAGAGTAGTTGTTGCTGTTATCATTTGTGTTAGAGGATCATTTTAGATCACAGATTCATAGCAAAACGAGTTCAGGGAGCGAATTGTAACACTCATAGTCCGTCTTTGACGAGCCGCTATGATGTCATGAACAGATGCAGGCAGCCACCCTCTGTCAGTCTTTGTGTGATTTATTTGGGAACTGTTTGGTGGAACTGTTTGTTCAGACTTTGTATGTGAAGTCAATGGGAAGATGTCGATTGAGACTCGACGCTTGCCCACAAGACACGTTTCAACAATTTGTGTCCTTTTTGGCATTAACCAGCATCATCTCCTGAATCTTTGATTTGAACTGGGATGTCATCATACTATATTTAATTATTTTATTAACTTTCAAAATCCAGCTTGGTCGCTATGGAGGTCCCTAATTTCTTCCTCCCCTCTCACCAACTAGAGGCATCTATGAGAGTCATACGTTTAGCTCCTTCTTTCTCCCAGACGGCCAGTGACCCGGTGAGTATTTGTTACTGACTCATCTCCTGGCATTCACACTCTTACTTTTCACTCCCCTCTCACTGAGTACCTGAGTATTCCCGTTCCTAAATACTACTTCTTAGTATTTAGGAATGTTCATACATTTCGTACAGTCCTATAGGGAATATATATTGTTTTATTTTAGGACAAATAAGGCATAACACATAGTCCGTTGACATCAGGGCCAAAGTGCCATGCAAAACCCATTAGTTATGACTAAATCATGACGCATACTGAGACCTGTCTAGAATAATGACACTGAGCAAAGTACGGAGGTTGGGGCCCACCCACTATCTGACTTGTACAAATATTTAAACAAGATGCTGTACATACTGTTGTAAGATATTGAGTACATCTGGTTTTCATTGTTCCGTCCATTGTTTACACTGCAAAGGAAAATGTGTCATCTATCTGCCCTCATTCCGTCTCTATTGAAGTCTTAATGTTTCCCACATTTTCTTTTGACACTTCGTGTCCATAGCCCTTAACGTTGGGAAAGAAGTTGACAAAGTAATTAAATGATCTTAAGATCAACAGAATAACGTGTTTGTGTAACGTCTGTAACGCTCTAATTTAACCAGAGGTATTTATTGCAATGAAACACTCCCTTCTGCCATGAGTCATAATCCATCCCTGACAGTTTGGGATTAGGCATCTGCGCTGAACAAAAATTGTAACACAACAAAAACAGCCGGTTTGGTTTCTTAAATGTCACATGATGAGTTAAAGGACTCAATACAGAATTCAGAGCGTACCTCAACACGACTCCCAGCATGGAGACAGCCATGGCGGCTAAAAGCAGTGTCAATTGACTCTATATTCAATAATTAAAAAGAGCCATATAGTATATTTCTAAAGAAAGGTATTCATTGTTGATATTCTGTACAACTGAGGAGGCGAGCTAATATGCACACATTTCCCAGAGTACTTCCCAGTGTCAAATAGATCTGCTGGCTTACTCCCACTCAGCTGTAGAGATGGAAATATACTTGTATGTTCATGGATCCAGCTTCAAGGAGGGTGTGGAGATGGAGTCTTTGCAGGAAGGACCTTTCAAAGAGCCGGTTCAAACTAGTCACTAGCTAATCTCCTGATTGTACTCTATGTACTACAGAGAGAAGCTTGACAAGTCTGTTAAGCTAAAGAAGGGCTTGTTCTGTTTGAGCAATTACTTGTATGTTACCACACACCTCAAACACGCAATACATTATCCTTTGACTAACTGGGATGCTTGTTTGTTTTTTAATACACTAGAAAATCATATTCCTCGACTCATACTGCAGGTATGTGTCTGTTTTTCTTTCCAGGGGCCGAGCTCTCAACTGCACAGCATTTCAAATCCCAGAGGTCCTCGACAGCGTCCCGACATGTCGCCGTCATCCATGAAGAAGGAGACGGAAAGAATAGCAAAAATATTTGCAGCTCACTTTGATGACAATCACTAGTACGTGGTGTTTTTTAAGTGTTGTACAGCTCAGTGGTTTTAGATAATGTAAATTAAATGTAATGATTTGTATTTTTATAAATAAATATAACTGTTTACAAAATGTTTTTGTATTTTTTACATTGTATTTATTTTCACCTGCTTCTTGGAACAGGTCTGCGGTGACTTTAAGATTCATGTCCTGACTGTTTGAACCTGTGCTTCATTTCTGTTGAGTTAAAGGTGAAATAGCTCAAAAATGAAACATTCACCCGAAGACTTATGTACAGTACATGTGGAAACGTGTCAAGCATTTCTATGTGCACCAGTTTGGTAGTGTAACTGTATATATACATATAGTTTAAATGCTGCCTTCAGAAAAATAAGTACATGGTTTTGCAGGTGCATTGTGTAATAATACAACAAAATGTTAATTCCATGTATATGAGTTCAGCATACGAGTGTCTCTCTGAAGTAACTGGATGTAAAAGAGGAGCAAAACAATGTCTAGTATGTGAGATGGCGTTGAATAGGTTTTAAAAGCGGCGGGACAAATCTTACCAAAAGCTGCGGGGCAACTTATTGTTGTCGTGCAGGGCGGTGCAGGAAGGGGCTGGACGTGTGCCACTCATAGTGCATAGAAGCTGCGGTCCTTGTGTGTACAGGTTGCATGAGAGTTTGGAGCTTTTTTCATGACTGATTGCACAACACGACACAAGGACTTGGCTTTTCAAGACCTGAAGCTGTTCGTCAGCTGCTTGTAACATCAGCAACACACCCACCTGGATCTGACATGGAGGGACAGATGATTCACGTTCCAGTATTTCAACTGTAGGACTCATTCATTTGATGCGGACACGGGACAGACGCTGATCGTCTGCGCTTTATTTTGTTCAGAAGACTGTTGGTTCTCTGAGCTCATTAATCATGGTTTTTGCTGGAGGAGCTGCGGATCTGTCGCCATCAGTCGCTGTCAAGATCGTTTCAGCCGGAGCTGCTGGCTGTGTGGCCGAACTGGTCACTTACCCCCTGGACACAGCCAAAGTCAGACTGCAGGTGAGGACTCACCTGTAGCCGGCATGACGTCAGTGCTGACGATTCACTGTTTGAAATACGGAGGTCATTCAACGCCCAACCAATCCCCTCGGATATTTGTAGCCTCCTTTAAATATCTGTATATTTTTTCTGCACTTTCTACAGATGCATCTAACTGTTATGGTTCTATTTTACAGTTTATACCTATAAGAAAGATTTTGAATACTTCCCCTTCTCGGGTCCTCACATCACCCAAATTCCTAAGAAGGCATGCACAACCTTGTTTGTTGTATTACTTTTCAGCAGGTTGAACAGGAGTAACACGAGGAGTAACACAAGTGCATGTTGCAACATGTCAACCCATTGAAGAACAGATCAATTTGGAAACTAATAATAGGCATATAAATATGGCATTCCCCTAGCTACATTCTCCACATACTAACAGTGACCTGTGAGGGGATATTTTGAACATTTTGTTGTGCATTTATTTGTGTGACTTCAGATTCAAGGTGAATCCAAGCCCTCACTGGAAGGACAAGGGATAAAATACAGAGGTGTGTTCGGCACCATCTTCACCATGGTGAAGACCGAGGGTCCCCGATGTCTTTACAATGGACTGGTGGCCGGGCTGCATCGACAGGTGTGCTTCGCCTCGGTCCGCATCGGCCTGTATGACACCATGAAGCAATTCTACACCAACGGGTCAGAGAGTAGGTGTCCAGTGGAGCAAAGATCGAACTTTCTGATTCTTAGAGACTTAAATCGCAATTTGTCAATTTCCAGTAATGCACAAGCGTAAACATAAGATATTGTGCAGTGATCTGGTTCACTCGGATCATAAATAGGGATGAAACAATCATTTTCACTTAATCTTTTAAATCTGACCTTTATGTTCTTGATAATTGTTTGGTCTATACAGGATTTTTATCAATGGTATATCCCAAATATATTTACTTTACTCAAATTTCAGTCAATGTTCTCAAGTTGAAACCATGAAATATTTGACATTTATCCTTGAAAAAAATAAATGATCCAAGCTTCGGATTAATTTTCAGTTGATTGACTAATCAATTAAACCATTAATAGCTGAAGCTCTAATCATGACTTTTTCTGACCTCCAAAAAAGAACACTATGACATGGGATTTCAGGATTTCTACTGTCAGTCAATTATACTGAGTGAACTGAAGGAGGCTATGCTACTGTTATAGCTCTCCTACACTGCCCCCAAATGTCAGGAAATATGACTTACAGGATGTGGAAAAGAAATCCTGATAATATAACTTAAAAACAGACTATTGCAATGAATAGAAAACCAGACAGTTGTGCTCAATATACTGGTTTTATAGAAAAGCAGCTACATGATGTAGTGGAAAGGGCAAATTCAGGGAACAGATTAGTGCCGTAGGGCTTATCTGTTCTTATCAACATGCAACATCCTTGAATGTTGTTGACTGGATAGACGTCTGCAGATCAGGTGCCGTCTTCATCTCAGTGCATGCTGCACAGAACCAGCTCAACCAGTTTGAAAGTACAGTGTTGCTGTAATGTGCTCCTCTCCTGCAGCAGCCTTACACCACTCTATGAGTTTCATAATGCAAACGCTTATAATGGAGCTTCATAGTTGAGGGAACTCTACAGTGGAGTATGAAGTACCCAAAAGCTATACTTGAGTAAAAGTAAAGATACCTTACTGGAAAATTATTCCAGTAAAAGTATAAGTCACCTATTAGAATGCTACTTGAGTAAAAGTCTTAAAGTATCTGATACTGTACTTAAATATTGAAAGTAAAAGTACAAGTAAATGCTGTTAATAAAAAAGCAGAGGTTCAGAATTTTGAGAATTATGAAGTTCATTATTTATTCTAAGTACTGTAGCCACCATGACCAAAGACAAGAAGTTGTGTTGAAAATAATTGGCTGTGGTTGGCTGTGATCCATCCAGGAGCAACAATGTTCAATATAATATATTGTACATAAGTATACTATTGCATCTACTATAAACTATTATTATTATAACTACTATAAAGCAATATGATACTATGAAGGAATTGTAACTACATTTATAAGTATGCTCAACAATACAGAAGGCTGCAGCCCTTGGACCACATACTACATGACAGCGTTGTCAATGGACCTCTGAGACAGTCAAGGTGTTCACTAACGTGGTCTGATGCTGCTGGAGGGAGTCTCAGGAGCCCTGGCTACATTAGAAGATCAGACACCTGTCAACCCCCCTCTCCTGCCAAAGATATACTCCAATCCTGTGGGAAACACTGCTACATATCTCAACAGGTTTATTCTAATTATGATAACTAAACATGCGGCTCATGGGATTCATCTTAATTTACCTTCATGTGTTTCCTGAGGTTGGCTGGGAAGTTTTTGAATGCCAATATTTCAGTAGCTTTGGGTACTCATAAGAGGCACTTCATCCGGTACGAAGAATCTTTCAAGAAAACATAAGAAAGCATTCCTCGCAAATCTGGCCACAAATCTGACACAGGTGTCAGAAGGTGTTTACCCTTTCTACAAGTCAATGGCAGTATATGTGTATTTAAACCATACATTTAGTGATATTATAATAATATCACTAAATGTTTTGCAAGGGGTTGTAAATGTGGCCCATTTGATATAAGCTCAGTTTCCTTAGCCAATGCTGATGATACGGTTGTAATTTAGTGACATTAATTTATTGAGCACACCTTAGATAATTCAGTATAGCACACAAACAAAAGTATGTATAAATAAAAAATATAAATAAAAAAATATATATCAACTGAGCATATCCGATATCAGAAAGAAAGACCAACCACCCAACCCGCTAAGTGTGCAATTGCCACAATCCCACTCCTGTAAGAGCCTTCATTGCGCATGCTCAGGTGTGTATACAGTATACAACTTTCATTCACTCATTCATACATTGAACTGGGTTTCGAACCCGGGTCTTTTGTGTGACATGCGGCTAGTGCAACCACTAGCCCACTGTGTTGGCCAGAAGTATAGATGTAGATGTTTATATTGAAATGTATCCGAGTAAAAGTGTCAGTTTTCTTTGCAAAATGTTGTGAAGTAAAAGTCAACAGAAATATAAATAGTAAAGTAGCGTACAGATATCCAAAAAACGACTTAAAACCACTGGAAATCTATGTCGCATGTTGTCATTTCTTGTTGACAGGTAAAATGTTTTTTTTAAAGCCATATCCAAAATTAGGCCAAGTCCAAAGCCAAATTTCTACTTTTGTGTCCTAACTTCAATCGCTGTCGTTATCAAAACGTCACCATGTTCAGTGTGTAAACTTGCTTGTGGCATCAGAGGAACCCAAGCATCTCTGCTTGTATGCATCACAGATGCAGGGATCGGGGCTCGGCTGCTGGCAGGCTGCTCCACGGGGGCGATGGCGGTGACCTTCGCGCAGCCCACTGATGTGGTGAAAATCCGGTTCCAAGCTCAGGTCCGCTTGCCTGCGAGCGGCTCTGTGAAGAGATACAACAGCGCGTTTGATGCCTACAAGACCATCGCCAGGGATGAGGGCATCAGAGGGCTCTGGAAAGGTAAACTGGCTTTCTCTGCCAATCCAGCAGGCGCTTTACAGGAATGTATGGCTTCACCTGAACACGTTCACCATCAACACTCAGTGGACATCCACTTAAAAGGTGGCACGTTTCAATTGTACCACTCTCCAGGTGGAACTTTTCATATACAATTGTTGAACTGTCTTTCCAGGTTGTCTGACAAATATAACTCGCAATGCCATCGTAAACTGCTCTGAGCTGGTGACGTACGACATAATTAAGGAGCTCATCCTGAAGTATAACGTGATGAGAGGTAAGAGCAAACTCGTCAAATCAAGGCAAGGGAAATTTATTTGTAAAGCACATTTCAACAAGGCGATTCAAAGTGCTTCACAAAACCATTAAAAGCATCAAAACATAATGCAGAAGAAAACAAGATTTAAAAACAATTAAGAATGTCTATTAAAACATTAAAAACAGTCAAGAAGCAAAAAATAGAATAAAGGTTTCAGTGCAGTTTAAGAAAATGTAGGAGTGAGATGCAGAAATTGATTAATATCCTTGAATCTGGTTCAATTAAAGGCAACAGCAAACAGAAAAGTCTTCAATCCGGATTTAAATGAGCTGAGGGTCTCTGCAGACCTGCAGCTTTCAGGGACCTTGTTCCAGATATGTGGAGCAGAAAAGCTGAACGCTGCTTCTCCGTGTTTAGTTCTGACTCTTGGAACAGAAAGTAGACCCGTCCCAGACGACCTGAGGGGTCGGGATGGTTCATAAGGCAGCAGCAGATCACTAATGTATTTAGGCCCTAAACCATGCAGTGCTTCATAAACCAGCAGCAGGATTTTAAAGTCAATACTTTGTTGGACAGGAAGCCAGTGCAAAGACCTCAGAACTGGAGTGATGTGATCCACTTTCCTGGTCTTAGTGAGTACTCGAGCTGCATCGTTCTGATTGACTTTGTAGCATGCTTAAGCACAACGTTGCCGTGTTGTCCACGCTGTTCATTAACTCAGTTTTCCTTCACCTTCCCACTCTCGCTCTTCTCTCTCCTCTCCTCCATGCAGGTTGTGTTAACTAATTGTTTTCCCCCAGCTCACAGGTGTGCTCAATTTATCACCTCCTTGGCTCCGCCTTCTTTGGCTGGCAGGAGGGAAAGGGCTATTCCGTGCTTTTGCCTTTCCTTTTCCGCTACAACTTTTTACAGAGGCCTGTGAACACACCATTACAGTAGTAAAGTTTACTAAAGATCAATGCAAATCAAGTCCTCAGCATTTCAGGCTCTCCTTTATAATTAAAGCAAACATGTTGTTTCCAACAGACAACATGCCGTGCCACTTCACAGCTGGCTTAGCAGCGGGTTTCTGCACCACCATTGTGGTGTCGCCGGTGGATGTGGTGAAAACACGCATCATGAATTCAACGCCTGGGAAGTACAGCGGCGCTATTAACTGTGCAGTAATCATGCTGATGAAAGAGGGACCCACCGCGTTCTATAAGGGGTATGTTTACTTTTTTGTTTACTTGTGTCAGTTATATGACTTTTGTATTTGCTCATAAAGCTTATTGAGACGGAATTCCTTCTATCTCACCTGCACAACTCGATTAGTTTCTTTTGTTGTTGTGATTCTGCTGTTATATCAAATAGAACAATATCAAATTAGTGTTGTTATCAAAAGTAAGCATGCCAGAATCACTAATACAAAAGAGTTTGACAAAGCAAAAAGTAAATGCAATTTCTTTCCTAATTTCATCTCATTGTTTTTATAGATTTATGCCCTCGTTTCTCCGTTTGGGTTCCTGGAACATTGTGATGTTTATGAGCTTCGAGCAGATTAAGAGAGCTTTCATGAGATTTCAATAGTCCCGGGATTCTGCATTCTGACAGCTGGTTTGGCCCTGGTTTGTTGTTGTGCCATAACCACAACTGTCTATATCAAGCAGCACGTGCTTACCCCTAGAACACTAACATTAGAAGTAGTCACACTATCACTAACGTCGGGTATATTTCACCCGATATAAAGTACCTGATGAAATATACTTCTCATCAAAAAATATTAAAATACAACAATACAAGGCAAATTTAAGTACTCTTCTTTTATTTTACCCTATAACTTCTCATAAAACTAAAAACAGGTATCATGGGGGGGACCCTAAAAAAATACTCAAAATCAGGTGAAAAATTAGGGCATTGTCAATAAAACATGATTAGAATTATTAATAATGGAGCTATGAACTTGTTCTTTGGCCCACATGTTCCTGGGACACGTGAGCCTTGTCCTGTGAAGGAAAAGTCACATGTCCCATCTGGATTTTTTTCACCCTCTAACACTAACGTCGGGTGAAAATCACCCGAACACGTGCCTGTTGAAAAAACAGGGATTGGAGCTGAGAGACACGCCCACCTTCAATAACGTCAGTGAGAAGCAGGAAGCTACACAAGGACCCACGCAACTTAGTCAAAATCAACACAATGGAAATAACGTAAACACAATCGAAATTATTAAAATACATCAACATTTGGGGACATTTTGGCATGTCACAGTAAGAAAAGCACAGGTGTAAATTATGAAATGAGTGATGGCTGAATTCCATTTAGCTGCTTCAGTTCCATGGTCTTGTTATATATTTCATATCTAATGTCATGTGAAACGTTTTTATGCAGTCTTTTGGATAAATGTTTATCAATAACTGTTATATTACATTATGGATTAATATGCCAATTCTTTATGTTTTATTACAATGAATCAGTTAATTTGTTGGTCTTTAAAATGGAAAAATGTTATCTTGTTTTGTCTGACTAACACTCCAAACCCCAAAGTTATTCAGATCCGCTGTCACATAAGAGCAACATATTGATTGACAGTTGAGAAGTTGGAACCGGGGACTTTCTGGGAATATTTTCTATCAATCGACTAGTTGATTCAATCAATTTAGGAATGAGTCACAGTTCTGCAGTCTTTACTGTCAAAGTAAACTTTAAGTTGGGGGTGGCATTTACCTCTCATAAAAAAAAAATACCTCAAATGAATGTATACTCTACATATTATATATGCGTTGGAAAGTTTATATAATATGTAACAATGTGCACAAAATGAGTGGAATAAATAAAAATATCTGATTAAAGGGCATTTTCAAACTGTCAACCGACATTGACCAATATTTCATACACGACAAACCCACCAAGTGTCACTCCATTCCTGCACTATCTACAGGCTGCTGTCAGAGATATTCTACTGTATAATCCCCTTTAAATGCGACCATTCAATGTGAACGCTTTTCAGACATGACTCAAGCTTTTTATGGCAGCTGTGTCTCCATTATGAATATGCTTTAATGTGTGGCCCAATGTTGCTTGTTGTGTCCAGAAATGTTATGGAATATCAGATACTGTATACTTTTCAGCGAGTGTGTCTTAATAATTGTCGTCACTTGCTTCGAGCTTCACACATTTCTGTGCAGAAATAACTGGCTATTCCATCAAACAATGCAGAGACACGAAGGTGAAAGAGGCGAGAAGCACAAAACAGTCAGCTGACAGACATGAAAATTGACCAATTTGAGTCTTGTGGGACAAAAGAGGCTGCTGACAAAGGTGTAACTGAAGTCTGTGGCGCAACAAAAGCCTCTGAACATGCTCCACCTTGCTAATCAGCTCCTGTAGTGGCAGTGAGGCTTCTCCATGGTTGAATTGGTATGGCAAGCTGGCTAACCCTGAGTGTTTAAGGCAGTTGATTGGGTTGGGACACCAACCCAATCAACTACCGTTATACAAGTGATGCGTTTTACAAGATTACCTCTGGGCTTTTATGAAAAGACCTTTTAGTAATTTGTTAGGATGACGATTGGAACTGTGCGTAAATACAAGTGTTGTTCATGCTCCTTTGCTGACCTTGGCAGGAGTCTCTGCACACAGACGATCAGAGATATCGAGTGTCGGCGAGCAGTTCAAGTTCACTGAGCCAACTCCAGGAAACGCTCATTTGTTCATACCAGATATGATGCTGCACATTTTTTTGTGTGCAATGCACTGTTTAAGGTAGGAGTTGTTGTCATCTGGCAGAACCAGTTTTCTCACTTCCACGATGACTATGATGCACTTTGCTTTGCTGACTCCATTTCCTTCCCTCCAACCCATCGTCTGTCTATCAATCATCTACCTCCGACAGATACATGACTAAATGTTCATTGATTCGTTGAGTGCCACAGTGTTACAGTAAATTACAGACATGTTTTTAGATATGCTTGTATTTCCTTCATATACAAACTAATTCCTAACCTTTGGGGTGAAGACCTTGGCAAGTCGACAAAGCAATATGTTACGGTATTTCATCATGGAATTAGTCCTGAAATGATTTGAGCTTCATATTATTAATAATATGCAGTCACATGGTGAACTTGGACTTGACCCTCAGGATTTCTATTGTAGTGGACCATTTTAAAGGGAAACTTCTGAAGGATTAATAATCTAACCTTTAGTATTATGTTAATATATATATTTATAAAGTATCTGAAAGTGGACAATTTGACAATTGGATAAAATATTCCACAGACTATATTGCAGACTTGCCAAATGATTCGAAAAAGGCTGACCTGTTTATTTAAATCTTATAGAAATACTCACGTAAACATCTAAAGCTCTGTGTACTTTCTCATAACTTACTCCAAGAATAGGAGTTGATGTTTGACCTGCAACTACTAAACATGTTGTCTCAACTCTTTGTAATGACAAATAAAACATTGACGGTATTACTTCCTCTTTGTGTATTAAATCCATCCATTGTCTGTACCCAGCGCTTTTTAGATACTATTGCCATCACATCATCACCTGAGTTTGAGAGTTTGATATCAAAATGATTTCCTATATGCCGAACTTCTCATCCATCAGCGTTTACCACTGTTTGTCTTACCACAAACAACCGATCAAGAACTTAAATACAATATTTGTAAAGTTACAACTTATGACATAAGAAGTTTCAAAAAGTGAATTAGAATAAAGTCAAAATCTGTTTCTTTTATTCTACAGAACCTCGTCCCTGTAACTGTCTTCACTTTGTTAACCTAATGAAATGCAAAACAGGATTTTGAGACTGTATTAGACTTTATTGTGGTGCTTGGTGATGCCTTCTCTGCTTCTCCTTCAGAGGCTGAAGATGGGCCGGTTTCACTGGCCATTTGGGGCCCTGTGTGTGCGCTCCTGGACAAAATGGTAAATGCTGTAGACGGTGAACCGTGTTTGCATGGGTGCCACACTGCAGCAGGAATGGAGGATGGCAGCAGGCGTGTAAGACCACAGCGGTGGTCAGACCGCAGACCGGGAGGCAGGCGGAGAAAGGCTGAGGGTCAGGCTCACCCAGCCCTCGTGTGGATCTAAGTTCAATAACTTCGTGGAGTTTCTTCACCAGGGCCATCCTGACGTGTTGGAGTTTCCGCGAGCTGAGAAAAGAATCCAGGAACTCTGCCACTGGCGTCTTCCCCTCTGCAAACCTCTGAAACAGCATCTGTTGGGAGAAGCATCTCATTATTAACACACACACACACACACACACACACAGATATTATGTTGTACAAGATTACACCTCTCCTTAAATACACACAGATATTATGTTGTACAAGATTACACCTCTCCTTAAACCAGCCTAAAATATTGTCTTTCTAACTGGCATGTGTTATTTGTCTGCTTATGTTTCAACCAGCTGTTTCTCCCACAGGTCTGACATTTCTGTTGTCTTCAATGCTGCCTTGTTCTCCTTTTCAATAAGAGGGGTGGTGCTGTGTTACAGTCTTACCAGTGGGTGTAAGACTATAGGCCTATATGTACAGTATATATCATATATCACCCAAAAGTGGCCAGATTACTTGCAATGTATATATTATAATTTGTGACCTCTTATGTCATTGTACAGAGAATGAGTTGAGCACTGTGGTCTTGTGTATCAGACACAGTTTATGTCATTATGTCAAGTTTATTAGAAGAGAGTAAGCCTTGCTCATGACTGAACAGGGCTACTTGTAATTTGCTGCAGAACTTGTTTTACAATAAAAAAGTATTTTGAATAATATGTTAAGCACACCTCATTATCTACTGTGTATTGAAAAAAACTATTAACATGCTTATTGAAAATGAACTGTACTACACTCGTATGAAAGCAGATGGATGTACCTGTGCAAATCAAACTGAACACTTACCTCACACTCCTGCTCTGCATGATTTATCTTCTGCAGGAGACTCCACTGAGCATCATGAACACTATATCTTTCTGCTGCAAAACACAATAAGCAAACAGCATTTGACATCAAGGCAGCCAGATTAAATATGAGAAGCACAAACTCACCAATTTGTTCTTCTTTGGCCTGGATGATGCTTCTAAGGTTTTCCAGCTGCTTGTACTTCATTGCGAGTAATAATTTAGCGTCTCTAAATTTAGGTTTTTGAGAGAGACCAAGTTTGGCAATTTCTTTATTAGAAACTCGCATCTCCTGTGCAGCCCTCTGCAGCTCCTGAAACTGAGTGATAACGAGTAGTTCAAGAAATATTGAGGGAGATTTGTATTTCCTAGTGAAGTAATGTACTCTCCATAATACATAAAGAAGACATCTGCAATCCAAATGATTTGTGCCGGCGTAAGACACGACTTGTTGTGTTAACAGTTCCTCACCTTCTCACTGCATCTGATGGTGTGATTTATCTTCTCTTCATCTTCCAGCATCTCTCTCAGCTCTCCGGTCCTCAGAGTGCCGAACTGCGCCGACAGAGACATGCTGGCCCCTCCACGCTGGATGCTCTTCTCTTCCCCGATAGTTTGGTACCTGTGTGTTCCCGATGCCTCCTGCTGGGGCGCCATGTGTGCTGGTAATGCTGCATTCAAGGGCGCCGGACTGTCGGAAAGCCACACTCCGAGTACCGCACTGTCGGACACGGATGGCTCTAAAAGTGACTTTATGAGAAAATGACGACAAAAATAGTCTGCAGTCGTGTTGATATTCCAATTCACTTTACAATTTGATGTTTATTTTGCTAAATTAATAATATATATTCATATATTGAATCAATCAAAGACATTGCCGCAGTGCCATTGCACTCATAAGCTGTAACTAATCATTTAAAATAATTTCTCCCGACACAGTTTTGTCAGTTTTTGTCACATGCATTGTCTGTTGGGATACTAGGACTTGCTTTTGCATGTTGACCTGTCGCTACCACTGTGGGGTTACGCACACGTGCACGCCTCGGAATCACGTTGCCTCAGCTATATGTAGCCTCAGTTAATCCTCCTAAAGAAGCGTTGCTGCTTGTCAGTGAAAGTCCTGCGCTGAGACAAAGAGGAGTGTCCCCTCCTGAGAGCAACATGCAGATTAACCTCAACAGCAATCGACTCAGGACACCTCCACTGTGTGAGTAAATCAAATAAATCACCTCATATTTCATTTTGCACAATATTTAAGTGTGTATAGTTTTAGAGGGGATTCAGATGAGTTTCAGGCTTTAGTTGCCTGCTAGTAGCTCTTGTTCATCATTTCTATTTAAAGCTTTTATAGCTTTACATGTTGCAACGGCATATTTTCTTTAATAACATGTTTTTACATACTATAACAGTCTTGTATATGGGTTGTGTAAGTGACATGCATTTTCTTGCCTGTTAAAGCTTTCTACCTTGTTACATAAGAAGCTTTTCACTTCTCCGTACTTAAATTCAGTCAACAAGGAGTCACCCTCATAATAAGTTGCCTCTTAGGCTGTTGTCAGAAGGTGCAATTTCTATTTCTAGTCTTACCTTTATTTCTTATCTGAGGCTTGTGTCATCTGTTAAACAAATATGAGGACAAGAGAACAGACAGTTCTCAAGCTTCAAGCTGCAGGCTGGGAGACAAAAGACTCGAAAGGAATATAAAATAGTATGATGATGAATATTAATGATGGTAATACGAGTGGCTTTCAAGAATCAAGTCAATGGCATTTATATAGCTTAAAGTCAGAGATTTTACAGCAGATAGTTTTTCTTGGTTTAGTAGGAAAGACACAAGAGTTGCAGAAGTGTCGACAGTTCTCCATGTAGGTAAAGTAGTTCCAGTGTCTTGGTTTTGTTCATACTGGCTGAAACAGCCATCATTAATGTTATTAGTTACCTGTATGCTGTGAAAAAGGTCCACTGAGACTCTGAGACACAAGTCAATTACTCATTCAATACAATGTTGTTTAGAAAAGGCGTTATATATGAGTCTTCTGTATTAGATCTAAGTAAGACAAGGTTATTATATCCATTTAAGGTGCTAAAACAATGTATAGACTGTATTTCTGAGGTTAGTTTGACATTTCTTACTTATGGGTGAAAGGTCAAAGACCATGTGTGTGTGTGTGTGTGTGTGTGTGTTAGCAGTTAGAGGTCTTCTAAGCTCACTTCTCTCTGACCTCACAGCCTCAGATCTATTTCATTTCTAAATATGTAGTCTTCTGCCCAAACGATGCTGACTGAAGTGACATCACTTGAGTACCATATGGTATTCAGCTATCCAGAGTTTAAACTTTTTTGAGAGAGATAGATATACGAGTCAGCTGCTGAGCATCACTGCATCTGCAAGCTGTGATGTCAGAAAATCCATCCCAGACTACACATAAGGACCAAATTGGAATTTGGTTTCTTGAATCAAAAAGTTTGCTGTTCGCTGACTCTCGGGCTAGAGATTTTGCACTTCAGTGCAACAACACAGAGAGTTCCCACATAACAAATGTAACGAAAGGAAAGTCAGCTCAGTCAACCAAGTTTAAAACCTCTGCAAACGCACCTGTATGATGCCGCAGTGTTTTGCTGCCCCCACGCCTCACAGTGCAGCGATGCATCCTCTGATGATTTCACCACGCCAGCCCTGGCACTTTCAGCTGTGAGTGAAGAGCACTAACCACCATGAGCGCCGACACAGGCTGCAAGGCAGAGCAGGACTCGGAGAACCCCGGCGAGCTGGCTGACATGGTGGCAGCCATGAACGTAGCCGGCAACCGCACCACCCCACCTAATGGGACCCACAGGTCCAGTGGTCCGAGGGCCAGGAAGATGTCCCTGCAGGAGAGAGGGAGCCGCATGCCCCGGCAGCCCACCATCGAGACCAAACGCGTGTCCATCACAGATGCTGATGTGAGGACACTTGAACTACAGAAATACACGTTTTTCACGTCATTTAACATTTTATTCAAAATATATTTTACTGTTTGAATTCTATTTTTTTTATTTCTGCAGGATTGTGTCCAGCTCAACCAGTATAAGTTGAAGAAAGAGATTGGAAAGGTGATCAAAAAGTGTTGCACTATGAGCAAAGTGATTTATAAAGCTGTTTACCTTTCTTATTCTTACACCCTAGGGTTCATATGGAGTGGTACAATTAGCTTATAATGAAGATTCTGAGCAGTACTACGTGAGTTGACGTTTATGAAGTATGCATTTGTGATGTTCTAAGTGTTCACTTGCCAGTTGTTCATTACCATAATTATCTTTCACTCATTTCTTTAAGGCGATGAAAGTGGTTTCAAAGAAGAGGCTGATGAAGCAGTGTGGATTTTTGCGTGAGTGAAAACATCCATCTCTAACGACAGTCCCATGAGTTTCCATCATTCCTTCATGTTGCTGGTGATATTTTTTGGCATGTCATTTCAGGCCGCCTGCCTCCTCAAGGATCAAGCGCTGCGTTTCCTCTGGAGAAAGTGTACAAAGAGATCGCCATCCTGAAGAAACTGGACCATCATAATGTTGTTAAACTGGTGGAGGTCAGTCAGAAGACTCAGCCCTCAGCTGACACACGTATCCTGCATTCTTACAGCATGTTTAAGATGCTACCTGGAAGAAAACCTAAAGCTGTGTGTGTGTGTGTGTGTGTGTGTGTGTGTGTGTGTGTGTGTGTGTGTGTGTGTGTGTGTGTGTGTGTGCGTGCGTGCGTGCGTGCGTGCGTGCGTGCGTGCGTGCGTCTGTGTGTGCGTGCGTGCGTGCGTGCGTGTGTGTGTGTGTGTGTGTGTGTGCGTGTGTGTGTGTGTGTGTCTTGCAGGTGCTTGATGACCCTGATGAAGATGGACTTCATATGGGTAGGGACTTATTGATCTGTTCTACAGTTATTTAATTGAACTACTTATATGTTTATATAAAATGGGGTAGTCTTTCAATTCTGATTATTTGTCCTCAAGCCTTCGATTTGATGCCAAAAGGGTATGTTTTGATGCATTTATGTTTGGGCTTTTAAATTGTCCCATAAGATATAATATACGTATTTACTTTGTCTGTCTTTCTCCACCTCTTGTGTTGGTCAGCCCGGTGATGGAGGTGCCGACAGACGAGCCTTTCACAGAAGAGCAGGCTCGCTTTTACTTCAGAGACGTCGTCCTGGGAATAGAATACTGTATGTTCACACATTGAATAATTACACTCAAAACATCTTGCAAACTAATTTTACACATTCAGCAGTTGCATACTGTTAGCCTACAGTTCAAGAACAATTCTTATGATTTTAATATATATCACTGGTATTTTGTAATTTCTTTAAAAAAAAAGTACATTGTAATGATATACGGAGACAATTACACACACGATGCACCACAGTTTCTAAAAGGACCATAGCTGAGCTGTTTATCTGACATCTACATGTTCTCTTCTTCATTGTCCAGTGCACTACCACAAGATCATCCACAGGGACATCAAACCCTCCAACCTGCTGCTGGGGGACGATGGTCACGTCAAGATAGCAGACTTTGGTGTGAGCAACGAGTTTGAGGGGACGGACGCCCTCCTGTCGAACACGGAGGGGACGCCGGCCTTCATGGCCCCCGAGATGATGACCGAATACGAGCAGAGATTCAGCGGGAAGGTGAGAAATAAACTTCTCCTGTCGGCCTCCAGGAAGACAGACAATGGAAGCCACTGCATCACATTTGTTTTAGATGTGTCTCATCCTGTCACAGTGTTTAATGTTGTCCACCGGCCTACTGAGGGTGTTTCAGTCATGACACAGCCTTGATCATTACTGTTTGTTGACCAGGCATTAGACATTTGGGCGATGGGAGTCACACTCTACTGTTTCGTCTTTGGGAAGGTAAGAAAGCTCACAGCCTATCGAACAAAAAGCCAGCTCAACATTTGGTTTGAACATCTGAATCACTTCACTTTCGCCTGTTCCAGTGCCCTTTTTATGACGAATACATCGTCTCTCTGCACACCAAGATCAAGAGCGAACCTGTGGAGTTTCCAGAGACGTAAGCAAACACTCAAAGCATTTCAATAGCAGATTGGCTACCTGGCTTGTTATGTAATAGCATAGTCTACATGTAGCTACAACATGATATCAGTATGGGTTCAAGACCGCTGTAGTATTTCCTCAGAGGGATGAAAGGGACTTTGCTTTTAATAAACAAACAACAACTGCAATCACACTCTGTAAAGGTGTGACAGATGGGCATGTTAAACTTAATGTGAAACTTTTTTTTCTCAATTGGAGAGAAAAGGTGAATTAAATAAGCAAATCATTTGTTATAGGAAGAGAGAGATATTGGTAATTGTAATGAAAGCAACAAACAGACCGGAGTTTTTATCCTCTAATCACTGATTTTTCTGTTCTTTGTCCTATGATGATAAAGACACTGTAGCATATACTTATTATCCAAAACAAGTGGTCCCCACAAAGAATCATCACGCCTGTTGATTATATCCGACACACAGATGGTCTTCACTGCTCTCATTTTGACTTGTCAAAGCACAGGTGGAATTAAAAGCTGTCTCCATCCCTGACATGATTGCTATGCAAAGCTGCAAATAATATCAATAGTTACAACTGTGTTTGACAAGAAGAAAGGTTGTCTGTTAAGAAGGTCCATTCAACTCTTCATTGCACTGTGTTCCTCTTAGTCATGTGTCAGGAGGAAAAGGGGATGTTATGACATGTGTAGTGTCCGTGTAGCTGGCTCCTCTTCAGGAAGCGCACAATCAGCTAACTCTTCCTATCCAATCAGTGGCATCCGATCCTTCCTCCGCCTGTCTCACCCAGCAGGCTCTGTGCACTGCTTTGTTTACACTTTGCTTTTGTAAGGACACGTCGACATGGCAGAGTTGGGGATCGAACCACCGATCCTCTGAAAGTCAGACCTGCTAACCACTGATCCACAGTCGCCCAACTGTATCAGCATCCACTGTCAAAAACATATTTATCTGTAAAATAATGTTTTTCCCACAGACCAATAATAAGTAACGGATTGAAGGAGCTCATTGAGAGGATGCTGGATAAAAAATCCGACACAAGAATCACCATTCCTGAGATTAAGGTGACCGTAAAATAAAAATGACCACATCTGACTAATATTACATAAGAGTCCCTTATGTTTCCGATCAGTTTGTGTTGTTCTTTCATAATGATGCTGTTGTGTTGTTATAGCTCCATGAGTGGGTGACAGAGAACGGCTCCAACCCTCTTCCTCTGGAGGAAGAGCACTGCACAGCGGTGGAGGTCACTGAGGAGGAGGTGCAGAACAGCGTCAAACTCATCCCCAGTCTTTCCACTGTGGTGAGTCGCTCGTTGGTCCCTCTCTGGACACCATCAACACTTTATTGACCAACACTGGCTGCTGGTTTGAATATGTCAGTTGAAATGTATATATATATATATGTTTGTGTGTGTGTGTGTTGTTTCCTCTTTAGTCAAGGACTTCTATACATGCCTAAAAGGTGGTCTTTACTTATATGAAATCCATTTACATCTACAAAACGCTTCATATCTCAAGATGTTAACATAACAGACATGGGAGGACACAAAAGCCTTTTAGTTGCCTTTTTAACGGTGCAAAATTGCAATATGGCAGTATAGGTGCAGGGGAGATGATAAGTCGGTAAGTAAGGGTATTATAGTAATCTTGTAACAAAATAGAAATCTATGTTTCAACCCTACTGGTGATATGAATTCGTGTTTGTGCGGCTACTCTCTCCGATGTCCACTGCAGATTCTAGTGAAGACCATGCTGAGGAAGCGGTCTTTCAGTAATCCCTTTGAGTGTCTGGGCAGACGGCCGGAGAGGTCCATGTCTGCCCCTGGAGGTCTACTTACGTAAGTGGCCTACTCTGCAAATCCTGCCTGCTCCGCTCTGCCAAACCGCCAGCTCTGCTGTAGCTGGGATTAGGCTTCTAACAAAACAAAGCAGCGAGCAGATGCTCGGATAAAAATAGATCAGTCAGTTACACCCTTTATATGTGAAGCGTGTCGCTAACATGTAGAAATAAATACATTCGACCAACTGTGATATCTAGGATGTTATTCTGTGAATGCTGACTAGCTTTTACACTGTATTTGTTTTGCTTTGCTCCTGAAATTAGCAGCACACTGAGGCAGATAAAAGCATTAGTACTCTCCTGATGAGCTAAATGGAAGCCCTGCGGCAGCAGTAATGGCTGTGCTGCTTGTTTTCCATTAACAAGCCAGTCCCGTCTGTTGGGGGGCGCTCGCACAACTAATTACACCTCCATGCGAAGAGATGTGGAGCTGCAACTGCATCCTCCTCCACAGTTACTCAGGCAACACCCCCACCAGGGCTCCAGCATGGCAGTGTCCCACACATGTGAAATCTGTGGAGATCATGTGAGATGTAACAATAGCCCGTGTGATGGACACAACTTGAAACTGGTATTTGAGTACCTGAATACTAAAAGGGATGCAATGATCAATGTTTGAGTCTGGCGCTACAGTTGGCTTAATGAAGAAGTGTTTTAATTTGATCTTCTTGGAGGAATGATGTATTGTAATGTGATCTCATACAGAAACAGTGTAAGCACCACACAATGTTGTTTCTACACTTGTTTTGTACGGATTAAACAAACAATAAAGTGTTTATCAGTGGCCTTTTAGAGGGGCACTTGGAGTGAAGCCGCTATTTCCCCCAGTTTCAGGTATTTATGCTAAGATAGCTCTAGCTTCACGTGGGCTGTTCAAACACGAGTGGAATCAATCTTCTCATCTGACTGATCTCATCTGCCAAAAATAGAATATGTTTATTTTCCCAAATATCTGACTATGCCTTTTTAAACTGCCACAATCCTTCTACAATGCAATCTGTTTTCATCATTAACTGTGTTGCAAACTAACAGTGCACATTCTGGCCTCTTACGTTACATCTCCTTCTTGCAGTGGCTCTTGGGACTTATTGGGGCATTCGCCTCAGCTTCATCCTTCCTTGAGGTAAATTTTATTAAAGGTTGAGCTTGTACGTCAGTTGTTTGTTCAACTTTGTTCAGGATTTGAGGGAGACAAGCTCACCCCCCCCCCCTTTCCTCCCCCCACACTCTTACTCCTCCTCCTCCTCCTCCTCCTCCTCATTATCATCATCAACAACTGCAATCTCACCTTCAACAACATGATTGAGCATTTGTCGCCCCACAGGAAAATCAGCAAAGAGGGCAGCAGAGAGGAGTTGGAGGACTTGTATGAAGATGAAGCATTGACAGAGTTACCAGATTAAAAAGACAAGAGTTCAGAAAATTACTTTTTTGCATTTATTTGTCCTGGTCACACCTCATTTTTTTGCTTTTGCTGTTGCTTCCTGCTTGTTGTGCTTAAATTAGTCTCTTACTTTATGCATAACCCTTATAATTGTGGGATGTATTCAATATTATAAATATGTATATATCGATACATTAAATCTAGGGAGGCTGTCAGTGTTGCCGACTTTCTCATTAGATTTTGTTATTTTGGAGCTAGTGCTCTCGCTACTTTGATTGGTAAAGCGTTGGCAACACAGGGTTGGGAAATTAAAAAATCTAGCATTGTCTTACCTGCTACATAACCCTTATAGGTGTTGAATAGGAGATGTCTTTTGCCTCCCTACGGCCCTCAACACGGCGAAGGCTGAGCTGGCGGCTCACAGCTAAAAGCACTAACAATGTAAACTACAGTGTTGACAGAGCTGACCGTGTTTAGCTGGACCTGAGGGTGGGCACTACGCCATCAGCTATAACCGCTGTAAGAGCTAGTCGGGCACACTTACGTGCACTAACATGCACTTAAAGCGTGCAAGGCCGACCCGGCTATATCAACAAAGCAAGAATAAGGCTCACTCACCGAGGCAGAGGTTTTTATTCTCGCATCAATAATTTGATTTTATTCTGCTTGTTTACTGATGACATGGTTGATGTTGTCCATTAATGTGATGTGATGCATTTGCTTTGGACTGTTGTTAGAAATGTAAATATGCTCCACAAAGAATATCTTTTTACATTTTCCTACAGTTTAAGAAAATAATTGTATTGTTGAGAATACATTTTAACAATGACTTTGACTACATAGAGTAAAAGCTTTTTGTGCGTGTGTCTACAAGTGTCTTTCTGCATTTTATATCTGAGGCCTTTTTAAAATGTCCGCCATAATAGCATTTCGAAAATTCTAATTCATGCATAAATAAGTCATACTTTTAAAGATACAAATCTCTAAAACACTTTCTAATGCCAGCAAACTGGATTATTTTTTAAATCCTGCTTCAGTATCAAATGCATGTAATTCTTATGACCAGTAGGGAGCAGCATTGTGTAACAAGTAAAGAGACCTACACCAAACCAGGATGCGGAGTTTGAGAGAGACACTGGGCCACATGCAGCTCCAAGAACACTGCTCTGACAAACCTCTTCTTTCCAACAAATTCAAAATGTTCAAAAATAGCATCCAAAAATAACACACCCTTTATAACCATTGGAATATTTGTAACAATTCAAAACAGACACAAAGTCAAAAAGCTAAACAAATATAATATAAAATGGCAATACAATCTAAAAATCCTAAAAATATATATGCCATTGCCAATTAGATCCTACGAAATGTAACAGCACTGCTCTCTTCTCTCCTTTGATTGTGCTCAAAAATAGATGTTTTCTTCTGAGAATGCCTTAGAGGGATGATGCTGCAAAATGTAAAATCCCTGAGTGCCACTGACAGTCCTTATCACACTATTACTGTCCATGCCGAACCCTGATCAGCACAAATATCAGTTTTATCACATTGAGTTTTTGGAGAGGCAGGTTTTAATGAGGATGACTAGAGGGGGTGTGAGAAGTAGGAGGAACATTATCTGTGATGGTCTGAGACAGAACATTATGGAAAGAAATACAATGGCAACAAGCACTGAGCAGAGATGATAAGCACTGGATTTGTTAAAAAAAACAGCAGAATGGTACTGCTTGACTGCAGGTGAAGAGAAAAACAATTCTAGAAATGTAAAGGACATTTTGATGGACACAATAGAGGATAAACTATAAAGGTCAAAGATTTCAACAGATGACAGAATGCCAAAAGAAAATCAAACAATCTACTTCAGAATCAGAACCATGTATTTTCCAGGTATGTTACACATAAAAGGAATTTGTCTCGGTGGGTGGTGCATACATGAGACAAACAACAACAATCAACACAATATAAACATATTACATTTACAATAGAATATCAAATATCAAATAAAGTGTACAAACAACCAGATAACAGATAATATGGAATACTTAATTACAATATAGTACAGCAGACCAGATTACATTATAGGGGACATAATATACTCATTTACCGGTCTATACTTGTATTTTGGACATATTTAAATGCTTTAATGTGAAAAAAACACATTCATTTTGTTTTGTTTGCCTGAATATATGTTTTCAGGAATAACGTCAGAGCATTATAGAGAGGGAAGCTTGGTATTTGCTAGTCCAACAATAAATGATCACTCTGCTGTTATCTGATCAGTTGAAGACATGTCGTATAGCCGAGCACATGCGCATCCCTCGTGACCTGCAGTTTGTAATACAGTTTAGAGAATCAAAATAAACTCTTGTGTACAATGTTCGGTGTCGGCTGCTCTGGATACACATTAAAAAAATGAAAACCCTTTCGCCTCTGCAATCTGAAATGGTTCATGAGACCATTCGTATTCCCGCATTCGGCTCATCTCTTCTGCTGCTGCAGGTACGTGAAGACCAACGAGGAGCGTTTCAGAGCAGAGATTTCTGTGGAAACTGTTGCCATGCAACAGCACAATACTGCACTCCTGCGGAGTAGTAACCTCACTACTACTACTCACGTTATAATCTATTCCACTGGATTTTAAAACACATTACAATCTGTACATTGTGGGGAACAGTCAGGGGAAACCTCTCTTCAGTGTCTGGCTCCCTTCAGTTTCCACATCCAGAGCCAGATGCAGTTCAGCCTCAGATATTTAGCTAAACACTTCCCCTTGGCTCTCGCTGTTAACTCTGCATTGCTGTCGCCTCACCACATTCCTCCCCTACAGACAAAGCATGACCGTCTATAGGCCGTGTTATGGTAAAAGAATACACAGAGAGGTAAGAAATTGAAAACATGATTGATGATGAAATGCAAAAAAACAAACATCCAGCTTGTTTTTACCAAACCCAGCATCATCATATGAATCCACAAAAGTCTTGATATTATATTTGAGTTATTAACAGTTAATTATAACATTGTGAGCCTATTTTTGGCCTCTGAAGTTAATACTTCCAAAATAGACGTCACGTTACATATGATGCTCAGACTTGCAGCAGACTTGCAGACAAGTGAAGACATTTCATTCTCACCTTCATGACTATGAGAAGAAAACCTGAGAAAAAGTGGAAAATGCAGCTAAATTTAGCACAGCGTGAGGCGTAGCTGTTTCACTGTGTGTGACCGCCCTCCTCCCTGAAGATGCCTCCCCTGGTCAGCGATCTGTCTCAGGAGGTCACACAGATAGGTCACCTCTGATGGTGAGCTGACTCCAGAGGATACTTCTACATGTCACAGTATCCTGGTTTCCATCAGAGTACTCCAGGGGCCACAACCAGGTCTCTGACAACGGGACAAGGACTTATACAGCATAAGCTGTTTACATGCGCAAAACATAAAAACACAAACAATATGACGGACGCTTTAATATACGATATACATGTTATCTTTCACAGTGAACATTGGGTGCTTGCTTTTGAAGTATTGTGGGAGAAAAAGAATCCTCTGAAACTGTATTTTAGAGAAGATCAGTTCAATGTTTTAAGCTTGAGGTTAATATTTGAAAATAGACTATTTTCTACAATAAAAGACATCAACTTTATGAATTATATGATACGTGCATCAAATAAGATTTAAAATAATGAATTGTGAGCCTGCGTTATTTTGTCTCAGGGAAGGTGGTGTGACTGTGATCATTTGCAAAGTGAGGCCTTGAAAGAACATGCAGGATGACATAACTGTCGGGTTGGGGGGGAACTTAATTTTAGACTCACCTTTTTCAAACTTCTGTTCATCACACAAGCCTCTGTAGTTATGAATAATCACCACCAGTATTATTAGCTGATTTGATCATCTAAAATGACAGCAGTGTTGTATGTTGCAGCCAGATGGAGATTTTTCTTTAAGTGCTCCCAAAAATCCTGTGATGACACTTTTCCTCCCCCTATTGTATCCTGCAATCTTTTGGGACGAGTGATCCCTTAAAATAGTCTCTTAAAACCTTCAGCTGAACATTGTGGCACTTTTTGATAAATAATACAAAGTCGAAATGTTAGCTTGAATAATTCATGTTGCAGCACTCGTGCATAGCAGCTGTCTTTGTGCCTGCAGAGTCAGCGGCAGCAGCGCTCTTTGTCCCGTCATTACTTACAACTTAAATAATACTAATCACAGGACGCTCAAGAAAACAGAAGCTGATTATTTCTGTGATCTGTGTGATTTCAGGTCATGTCGTGTGTTTCCTCAGCTGGAAGTAAATCTGATGAATCAGACTCTCTTAACCGGAGATATGAACTCTCACCAACCATGCAGAGGTAGATAGTCTCTATAGTGAGTGGCTGTCACATTGATGTCTCTGGTCTACTCACTGTCTACTCACAGGCTGCAGGGAGGCCTATTTATAGATCTGTCTCTGTTCTCGGCTTCTACCTCGTTCCCCTCTTTCTCCACCATCTCCCCCCCTCCTCTAATGGGTGGATATTTCTGGAGCTGCACACAGCTATTATCTTCTTTGCATCTTGGAGGTACAGATCACATTTAGTCAAATAACGTGCCAGTATCTGGTGTTCAGAAATATAATCTTGTGTTTGTTATCAGCACTGAGGAATAGTGGCTGAAATATTGGTCAATCTAAGGCATTATTAATCACTTTGTGATTGTTCACGAGCTGCAATGTTTCACCTCTGGGGTTCAGAATCAGAATCAGAATTATGTATCGTATGTTTTCATGTTCAAGGACTTTATCTTGGCAGGTGTTGCATAACATTAAACAATAAACAATAAACACAGTGAAAAGAGTAATAGGAGCATGCAATTTACAATTTGAATTACTGAGTGAAACAGCCTGTTGTGTGTCCGGTCCACAGAGCCACAAAACTAGTCATGACAGCCATGTGGTTTGCTTGATGTAGCTCAACAACGGCTGTGAGAAGCCCGAACCATAGGAGGTTCAGCGCAGGGATTTGTCGACAGCAGGAAATGCTGCATTCAGTGTGGATTTAACAAAGGAAATCAACAGACTGCAACAATAAAGATCAGACCTTGTGATGACCTTTTTGTAAAAAGCACTGACCTCATGTCCCCTGAATAAACAACAGCAAACAAGGATTGGGAAAACAGGTAATCTGATGTTAAAAAGGGTGGGGTGGGGGGGGGTGGGGGGGGGGGGGTGTAAAGGCCATTAGTTGACTGAAACCAATAATAGGACTAAGAGTCTACATCCACACTAACAGCTCTGTGAGGCTGTGGTTTGCACAGCGGTGCTTTGAGCTAAATGCTGACTCCATGCTCACTGTGACCCAAGCAACTCCTCATCAGGTAAAATCATTGCCATTTTTTCAGTCTAATAACGCTTTAAGAGGAATAGTTTGACATTTTGGGAAAGAGTTAAAGAGGGTTGTTGATCCTGCCTGTATATGAAGCTATAGCCAGCGGGCATTTAGCTTAGCTTATATTAAAGATTTGAAAAGGGAAATCAGCGCTCTGCAAAGGTAACAACATATGTCTTTGTGTACCTTTAACATGCTATATCTTCATTTTTTCATAGTACAAAAAAATGAGGTTTCAACATTACTTAGATATTGGTTAGGGGCTTTCCTCCACTTGCCCGAAAAAGGGGGATGTGTCGGCCTATTACAGAACTATCTCTCTTCGAACTTGAAAGAGCCAATGAAATTCAGGGAGGACAAAAATAACCTACCTGTTTCATCTTCAAATGCACCTGGCTTCCTCAGTTCATTTTTAGGCATACATATTTTTAGATACAGATTCTTTTACATCATCTGGACCTTTTTCAATATGACGTTGCGGAAAGTGGCATCATCGTCCAGTGATGCTAACAAGAAATTTGATTATGTGATTTAGAAGGCGATTGCCTTTCTCGGACATAACCAAGACTCAATGCTCTCTTGTGGGTTGTTGTTTCGGCCTCCCTTCCGGGGAATCATTTTCTGTTTGATGAAAGTGATCAGACAAAGCGATTATTATGGAAAAGGAAGTGAAGTATGCCTGAATACTTTTTTATTTTGTATCTTGTAAAGCTGTCACCTGTAAAGCAAGATCTTGGCTGTAACCCCATTAATTAAATAAACTGCTTCATGTTTGTTTAATTTAAACAGCATTCATTTCACAATATTTTATAAGGGTGTGTTTATGTTTACTTGAATTGGTCAATATTTGTTTTTAATCATCCTAAATTGAATCTGTAGCTGCTGGAGATTTAATCACACGTCCATCGGTAGGCCCGAGTGTGTTTTGGGATGTTTAACGTGACCAACATTACCAATAAGGAGGACACCAATGTCCCTGAAAGTGTTGCAGTGCATTAAAACAAACTGGTTGCAGCTGAATCCTAATGCCTCCTGTGTGCTTTGAGCTTTCATTTTTTTTACAGGATGCAAGGTGTCTGTGCAGTGCAGCAAGGAGCCGGGCTAATAGTGGGATACTTATTATAGCCCTAGCAACAGGAACCGGATTGGTGGCTGCAGGGAGTGAGCCTGTCAGCGATTGGCTGGCGAGGAAGACCTTTCAAAGCTGAGAATTTCATCTCATGAAAGGTTCAGTGCAGCAAGCTGCAGCAAGGGGCTGCAGTCTGAAGGTGGGCGATCCAGCAGCTTGCCACTTCAGCTCATCAATCAGTGTGACTTTCCAGCTTCCTGCGATACGACGACAATACAACTTGCGTGTAAACCTAAAAGCATAGAGAAGCAGATCCTCCTGCATTGTTCGTCATGAGATGCAGGATTTTATTTTATTGCAGCGCTCCTCTGTTGTGATCATTAAACCTGCTGTCTTTTTCGTTGTTTAATCTATTCCCTAATTAAGTTAATGATTAGCAAGGTGGTCTTAAAAGAACCTCAATTAAGACATACTGTCGTTGTTAAGAGAGCTGCAGTGTCTCTGCACTGCAGCTAATACGGACTCCATCTCATACACATACACTCAACACATGGAACGGTGCAGGCGTATACACACACACACACACACACACACACACACACACACACACACACACACACGCATACACACACACACCTGTTGTGTGTGGCACAAGGGGTTAGATGAGGTCCTATTGACTTACTGTATTATTGTTTAGGCTGTAAAACGCAACAGAAATGTAGGCAATCTGTGAAATAAAGAATGAAAAGAAATGAGCTGTGGTGTTTGTGGTCTGATTGTTAAGGCGACGTTACAGAGAGAATTGAAAACATAGAATCGATAAACAAATAAATTTAATGGGCAACAAATGGCAACCAGAAATTCTTCAGAGCATACAGTTCATTCCTATTGCCCCCCCCCCCCCCCCCTTCTCCCCCTAATATCCAGCATGTCTGCTCTTCATAAATCTAATTCATGATCTTCTGCTTTTCATCTCACTTCTTGTATTTTAATGTTTTCATGTCACGGCAGAAACAAGGAACAGCCAACATAATGAAAAATGTAAAATAAAAACACAAATTACAGGGAAAAACGACAACTAATTGTTTAAAAAGCAATACAATGGTTGTATTTTTGGCAATGAGTGAAATTCCATTTTCCAAAATATTAAAAGAAAGATAACGAGAGAAAAATTCATTTTCCACTTTTTTTTAAAACTCACAAAACATAAAACTTTAAATAACGGATTCGACTCCATCTGGATTTCATGCTATTTGTCTGGCGAGCCGTCAAGAGCAGCAGCTATGTTAAAAATAAAGCAAAGCAGCTGTGACATACAGTGTGAGCTCATGGAGGCTGACTCATGAGGGTGACATAATTGGCATACGTGAACGAGGTTGTGTGACTGACCTTAAGGCTTTTGGTTTCTCTCTTAAGCCATCACATCTGTGATAAGTCCCAAAAAACTGCCATCTATTAGGAAAAATAAAGACCGGAAAACTGCAATCTGTATGAATATATTAATGTAATAATCTATAGTAGTAGCAGCGTTATGAAGATAAATCCTTCCAGCAGCTTTCTGTGCCCTTAAGCAGCTCCCAGTATCTAAAGTTTGTTCTGAAGACGTTAATTATCACGTTTGTTAATCTATGAAACCTATTCTACTGAATTTCTTTCCCAGTGACTCTATTTGTGCATTGGTGTTGAATATTCATATCTATGTGCTGTACAAAGAGCAGTACCATCCAACACATGTCAAAGTGAGAAAAATATTACATCTTGCACACATGCATGCAGGAACTTAAAATACTGGCGGATAAATAATCTTTTGTAAAGGTTAACTTGCAAATGAAGCATATTAAATAATGATACAGGCACAAAAAGAAAGCACATACAGTACTTAGTGCAAAAAACATGTTTTTTTGCCATAAAAACGTCATTTTCTTACGGGTGACGACACAACAATACACTAGACCACCACGGAAATGGTGCATGTATAATTTAGTCATATTCTTTTTTATTATCATAGCTATTATTTCGATTCTTGTGCAACTGCTACATAATGACTCACATTCAAGATATTTTGTCACTCAGGAACAGCTAAAAGGTATAAAAACAAACCAGAACATGTTTACTGTCAGAAATAAAATATGGTCCATGTTTGTGAATTCATAACAGAAACATTGAGCATGGAAACTTCACCATTAAAACTGGGTAGCATACTGTTCAATGAACTAAATATATCATACTCATACATCAACGTGACAAACACCAGCTGGTAATATTAAGTGATCACTGGTGAGTTGTTATCTTCCTTTTTTTCTCTTTCAGTAACAAATTGAATACACATATTTACGATCACCATTTTGGTATAGCAAATCAAAAAAACATAACAAAACAAAATAAATAAGAGATTAGACTACGCATGTTTTTCTCAATCATATGAATACTTAACACCCACAGTATAAGTTAATAAAGTCAAGCTACTGTATATAAATACATCACCAGCATGCACAATATTGAATAATCGATATTATTGTTGTCATCATCGTACACTGAAGAAACAGTATAGTAGGCAAGTGCATTTAATAAAACAAACACAGAAGTAAACCACGAACTCTGAAGCTGCTTTTATTTGTTTTTTTGTAATTTTTTTTTAAATATTGTTAAGTCTCTGCCTTTCGTAATCTTCACCTCCAAAATAATCAATGCTTCAAGTGACATAACAGACCAATCTGAACTTTAAGGAGGGAAATCAATTTTTATCAATTTTCAATCAAATCCTCAATTTCACTTGTGTCTAATTTATCCTTCCAAATGCTGGGACGATTAATCCAATTAAAACTTCTCTTTTCTTGTTGTTTGTGTGAGTTTAACGTCAGGCAAAGAGCTTTCAAGGCCCTTTCTCATATACAGACTTACTACTGTAACCAATGCAAACTAGTTTTGTGAGGCGTTCCCATTCAAGGATTTTCTCTCTCAAGTGACTCAAATGCATCTCTATCACGCAAAAACCTAACTAAGCAGCTTATCTTGACAGAACAAGATCAGTTCCTATGCCAGTGTGAGGCCGCCATTTCAATCCAACAACAACCACTTCAGGCCGATTGACTGACATATCAGTGGTTTTGGCAAATGTCAAAGAGAAAATCAAGAAGACGGAGGCCCCTTTCAACTGTATATATATTTCTATATATATTTAAACTAAGATTGAACCTCCCCTCTCACCTCTCTTTTGATTCTTTTCTTTTAACACATGGAAAAATAAAGAACTGCTGCTGCGATAGTATCGTCGGCAAAAGTGGCTGCCAAAGTCCACCCGCCCTTCATATATATTTTTTTCAAAGTGTGATTTCTCTTTAATTGTTGCCCTCCCCTGCCTCGTCATCCTGCTGGTCACTTGTCCACAGTGTCAAGTTGTCTCGGAGCAGCTGCATGATGAGAGTGGAGTCTTTGTATGAGTCCTCGTTGAGGGTGTCGAGCTCGGCGATGGCGTCGTCGAAGGCGGTCTTGGCCAGATGACAGGCCTGCTCCGGGGCATTCTGGATCTCGTAGTAAAACACAGAGTAGTTGAGAGCTAAGCCCAGGCGGATGGGGTGGGTGGGCTGCATGTGCTCCTTGCTGATCTCATGGGCCTCGTTGTAGGCCTTCTCCGAGGACTCCACCACAGTGGCCTTCTTCTCGCCCGTGGCCACCTCGGCCAGGTACCGGTAGTAGTCGCCCTTCATCTTCAGGTAGAACACCTTGCTCTCGTGCTGCGTCTCGCTGCAGTTCTTGACCAGGAAGTTGTCCAGAAGGTTGAGCACATCCTGGCACACGGCCTCCAGCTCCTTCTCAATCTTCTCCCTGTAGGCCCTCACCATCTCAATCTTCTTCTCATTGCCATCGGCCGAGGTCTTCTGCTCAATGCTGGAGATCACCCTCCAGGAGGAGCGACGGGCCCCGACCACGTTCTTGTAGGCCACAGACAAGAGGTTCCTCTCCTCGTTGGACAGGGCCTCGTTCAGCTCTGTTACCTGGTAGAGGGAGACAGCGGAGCATTTAATCACCCGAGCAGAAGTCTTGATTAACAGCACCAGATTGCACATACAAAGAAAGAGAATCAAGCGTTATCACTAGAGCCGGCAATCACTTTATGGTTCAAACTTCTCAAAAGTGAGGATTGTCTGCTTTTCTTCTTTGAATATATTTGTAAATCTAATATCCTTTGGGTTTGGAATATTGGTCGGAAGAAAGAAGCAATTTTAAGAGGTCACATTGGGGGGGTGCCTCTTTGGTTTTTGGATTAACGCGCCAACCACTGATTGAGCCTGGCTTGGGCCTTTTCTTTTTCTTAAGTTAGAGTTTTACAAACCAATTGATACATTAACTGATCAAGAAAATGATCGACAGATTGTTAGTTGCAGTCCTAATTACTAAAAGGCACTCTTTTTTTCCGGACTGACAGTACAGTTCACAGCACAGACGGTGAACAATATTTCACTTGTCATGTGCCATTTCCAGTCTCCATGACAATTCATTCATTTAGTGCACCAGTGGCTCCAGCTGCCACGTGGACAGCTACGCTGGCTAACAATATGCAAGATAGTCGATGGTAGTGGGGGGTTGGGAAAGGAAAGGAGGGCCAGAGATGGCTAAAATGTTCCCACGAGCACTCAGGGGCAGCTGCACTGTAAGTGAAAACCATCGATGCACAGGCAGTTCTCATGTCCCAGTGACCTTCTCTCGGGCTCAGACTGACCTTTTTACTCTCAAACACCATGCTGTGACATCACTATGAGATCAACTGTTCATTTTAGATTTTGACGGATCAGTTTGATAGTTGGGTTGTTGTCAAAAGAGATTATGTTGCTATAAAAAGTTAATAATTAACATTGTCTGCCCAGGCAGAGGAGCACAAAGACGTGGCAGGATCACAGACGGCACACACTCTAAGCTATAGAGATGGAGAGGTCTACTGTAAATCTACTGTACACATGCAAACGATAAACAAGCCACATTTAATGTAAAATTATTTATGTTAATTGATTTATTCAATAGTTGTTTTTTAAAACGAAAATAAAATATTACATCACTCTTATTACAATACACTGATTGGATGCTGAGTGCTGTGTCATTTGGATTATATAATTATATATTTGATAAATTTGTAGAGAATGCATCAGAATGACACCATTTCAAGGACTCCATAATTCATAAAAAATACCAAGATCCTCCTTTTGAGCTAAAAAGCCCAAGATGCTTTGTTGAGCCGACACAATTAGTCGAATAATTCATTTCATTAATTATTTTTTTCGCCAATAAAGAGGACCAACAAATCACAAATGTATTGTTTTCTTAGTTGTCGATGATAGATTAAACATGTATTGGTTTTGAAAGGTTGGTCAGACAAATCAAGATGTTTTAAAATGTCACATGGGATGGGCATTTCTTGCGATTTCCTGACATTTTTAAGCCCAAACGATAAATACATTGTCCGAGAAAAAAATCGTAAGATGCAGCCCTAGAATATCTATACAAAGTCTGAAAAGCTGCACAAAAAGCTGTTAGGATGAGAATAAACCGTGTATATTTTCCATGTTGTTTTGTCATTTCTGACTGTAATGGCAAGGGATTACCTTTGATTAGAGAGTGAGAGTACACACCCCTGCAAAAAGGCCTAGTTTAGACCGCACTGACATGGCAGATTGTTTAAAGGGAAAGGAATCCCTCCCTACACACACTTCATCCCACCTCCTGCAACCAGAAACCCCCGATGACATAAAATCCACAGGGGCCCCATCCATCCCTCCTGAGGAACATCAGACGAAATGTTCCTCCTTTAAAGCACGTATGACGATTTGAACCTGTATGTGAGCTCATGCAAGCTCCCGACTACTCCCAGGACGCTATTGGTTCCAGTATAAGCTGGTGTGACACAGCAGTTTTTTTTTTAACTCATGGGGTTTCCAGAATTTCTTTAAGGGGACAGAGTTTTTGAAAAATGTTGTCCTCGCGAATAAGAGCTGAGAAAGATTCTGTGAGGCCGGTCATTCTCTTCGCACCAAACATTAAGCCAAAATGACTTCAAATCGTTGGTACCAAGAGGATTCTGACACAGAAAGAGCACATGCACACGTATGAGGAATTAAGTGAGGAAAAAACAAAGCCCACAATCCTAATCATATTGACTCACTGCAATATGACAAAGAATATTCTAGAGAGATTCTGCTGCCTCCTACGTCTGTTTAGAGGAAAGAGCAGTTTAATGGCTCTTTTTGGAGCATTTTTATAATGCAATCATGCTCATACAAATCTCTCTATTGGATAATAGCATGAACATTTTACAGATTTTGATCATGCATATCATATCACGGATTAATGTGACAAAGCGAGGAGGAAGAGGAGGAGGATGAAGAGGAGGAGGAGGAGGAGGAGGAGGAGGAGGAGGAGGAGGAGGAGGAGGAGGAGGAGGAGGCAGCAGTTGATAGGCTTTTTCCGAGCAACCTCACATGGCTCCCAGCAGCAGAAGCTTTTATAAATTAGGCATTATGGAGGGAGGGGAGGTGGGGTGGTAAAAAGGGGAAAGGCAGCTAATGCAATAAAGCAGAACCATTATATGAGTCGAGCCTCTTATTAACTGAGAGATCAAGCTCTGGGCCTGTGTGCATTTCATTGCAATATCGCTTTAGTGGACGGCACGGCCAGCCGAAAGGCACCGCCCAAGGAGCCGATGATTTGGACTCGACTCTGGGAAGACAAGGCGCCGAGCTGTCGATGAACTGACGGCAAGGCAATACAGATATCACATATTATTTTTCTCTGAATTGTAGCGCAGAAATATCAAGTCATCAGTGCAACCCCCAGATTCACAGCCAACACAATCTAGACGGCGGGGCGCGCCTTTACGCAAAGAGAGCAAAACATTTCAAAAGTCAAAATGATTATATTTTTTTATGAACTTACCGATTTCATAGCAGCTGCCATATCATCATATCTCTCAGCCTGTTCAGCCAGCCTGGCTTTCTGCACCAGCTGCTCGCGATCAACCATTTTTCAAATGATATTTAGTTGCTGGCTCGACCTGCTCTACTTGAGTTTTTGGGGATGAAATGATTGATATTTGAAATCGCAATGCAGTGAAATCCTACGCGGACCTAATGCTGCAGCTGTTCCCTGCTGTCTGTCTGTGCTCCGTGCAGACGGGACACCCTCTCCTCTCTCCCTCCCTCACCCCTCCTCACACGCTCTCCCCTGGCTGCGTCATCACTCAGAAAGGTGGGTGTCTGTGCCAATGATGTAACAGTCCATACTTGGGAACCAGAGGCGTATATGGATGGACGGGAGCAGCTGGGCCTAAGGCCTTGTGGGAAATGAAGTACTCTGTGGCTGCATGCTGGAGCTAAATGCCTCTAGGAACTGACTGAATATGGTAGGGTTATGGTGTGACTCAGCATCTCTCTGTGGAGGCTTCAGGGTCTGGAAAAAAACATTGTATTATCCGCTGGGCCCGTGTCGAGGAGATGACGAAGTCCTATAAAGAGGTGGCGCACATTGTTTTACAATCTAAAGCCCACAAACTCAATGGTTTTAATCTGGAACAACAAAACTGAACTAGCATCATATCAAACTAACTAACTAAACTAAAAACTAACTTTAAAAAAACTGAACATTCAAATAAATAGTTAAGGACTTGGTTACACAACAGTAGCTCCAAAGCATTCTGCTACGTTTTATTTTTTATTACTGGAGCTCGTATGGCATATATGGCATCGGAGCAGGAAGGATTTTATAATGTTACGAAGCCTATCATGTTCCCTGCCAGATAATTGTTCACATTGCACCTGATACAAAGGTAAAAAATGCACTACTGTTTCTGTTTTATTTGTCTTGCCTGACATTACCAGATGATAGCTACAGCTGCATTTTATTGTGCAACCTTGTGTTGCAGAATGAAAAGAAATGATCCTTGAACCTTGACGTGTGTTTATAGTATGTCAAAAACGTACATGTCACTTGTTAATCACACTGAACGTTCTGAAGAATGGACTTTCAACTTCCTGGTTCAAGTTCTGAACAAGTCTGTATATTGTCTTCTCATTCGGGACTGTGGCCGCTGGACAGTAAGAGCACAATGTTCAAAGAGATTTAATGAAAATCAACCTGCAACAGTAAAAGTGATGTCCTTCCGAATCACTATTGGAAATGAAACCCTTGGAAAAACCCAACACCGGAGTTACCCACTGCGTTTCTTACTGTAGGTGCTTGTAACACGACCGTAGGCATGCACAGACGGCCGAGCTCCTCACAGCTCAGCCGTGATCCTAGTCATAAAAAGAGAATTGGTCTCAAGCAAACAGGCAGACAAATAAAGTTTTATTAGGAGGCCTGCTGCCCCATGGGCCCATCGCCATAGTGACGGGGGAGAGGTCTGGTGAGCTTGGGATACTTTTTAGGATTTCAGGAATGGTTGGAAAATCAAAGGCGATATTAAAAGGATCAGATGGTTATTTGTGAATTATTGTGTCTTAATTTCTTAAAATGTCTTGCTATATACGCGATTGGGAGCATTTATATAACCTCACAACCTGTTTAGCTAGATATTACTGTTATACAAATAATTGTTTGCCTACCTCTCTCTTTCTCTCTTCAAGAGAGTCATTTATGTCATGTTTCATGTCTAAATATGTTATTTTAGTGCTCATCAAGGAGTTTGTGTTCTGCTTAATGAGTATTAATTAAAATTTGATTAAAACATCATGGTCTTCAAATTCATTGACCATTATGCATTGTGTTTAGAGATCAATGAGATCAATTAGGATTAAGATTTTTGTTTGAACATAATTTTTAAGGTGAGAAATGCCTTTCCCAGTTTAATACAAAAGAGATCTTTGGTTTTTATTTCCTTCTTTTCCCCTATCTTTTTATGGTAGTGCATAGTGCTGGTGTGGATTTAAGGACTTTACATTTTTATGTATTTCTTTTTTTTTTTACCATGACCCCATGGCTCACAGGGCGTCCCTGAACTGTAATCTAAACTCACAGCACTTCCTGTGCTCATTGACAAACACTAGGGAGTGAAGCAAAGAGCAAACTGCCGGTGAGGTTGAATTTGTGCAGCTCTTTTAGAATAACCCTTCTGAGAGCAGACGTTGCAAATAGGAGGCAGTTTCATATCTTAGCATTAATTTCACTCGCTCTGATGCGTCTTATTACATTAAGTATTTATTTCACACTGGTTTATTTGTGTAAACTAGCATTATGAGCTATACTTAAAGCAGTTGGAGAAACATTTGTTCATAGCTCTCTCTTCTGGCCAAACATGGAAATGAAAGTATCTGAGGCTGAGACATCATGTTCTGCACTAAGAGGCATTTAAAAGTCTATTTTATTGTTTTCGTGTTCAAAATTAATGAAACCTGGAAGAACAAAACTGATTATAAACACATATTGACCCAGTATACCCAGTTAATGGCACAGGATAAATCAAGATAATTAATTACAATTTTATTTATGCCTACTGACAATTGTATGCAGCAACTCGCTATCAATATGTACGAACACAATATATATAAGAAAGAGGGAACAAAAACTACGAACAATCAGTGCAGAATTAGTACTAAATTCATTGATAAATTATAATATATTTTCAACAATACGCAGATCAACGAGCCTCAAAACGAACATGAAAGCATTGCGCAAATGAGGCAGACGACAGCCTTTAATAAAAACTGACACAAGAAAATCAAATTAAGATCTGAAATAAACACACAAGTTAAAGGAAATCTCACATTGAAACAATATATTTTTAAAACATGGAGCTCTTTAGTTGTTGTTCTGGGAGACCACAAGCGAAATTGACAGTGAAGAAAGAGCATGAATATCAATGCTGTTTATAGTCCTTACTAGAACCTTGGTCACAATAAACCCTCGGCCTTCACTGCGGTCAGATGTGTCCACAACCTACTTCCTGAACCTTCCGTTTCTCTGCAGGAAGAGATTATCACCTGCTGACCTGACCAGAGAGGAAGTGTTGACTTTCAGTGTAAACTGGGTCAAGTTGTATGAGGAGGAAAATACTGACTCTTCACATCCAACCATGGCTTGATGTTTCAATTATGATAATATAATATATAAGATCTGAGGTGTCAACTACAGAAGGATTATTTATTTGTCATCGTAATGTGTGGTTTCACACTTAAAGCTTTTTTTATATTTCTTTACCATCAGAATCTACGCAAAAAGTGTAATTTTAATATATCCACACAGTTATGCTTCAACTATATTGTTTCTAAGAGGATCAATTCACAGGCATTTTTGAGAACCTTTATATTAAAATGCTGGAAATAAACTTGATTATTTTTTAATGCTTGTTTGGAAAACCTCTATTTCCATTACATTTTCTTCCTAGAAATATATGTATTGTATGCCTTTTAGTCATATTTGACAGACACAAGAAGATCTCTAAACTGCCACTTGTATGTTAGAAGCAGCCTAAAATAACCACACATTTGTATCTAATCCACCATAATCCAGAATATTAGATGTTACTTTTGCAAACCATTACTCCCATTACGGTGCACTGTTCAGTCTTACAGTGCAACAAGCATTGCTGAACTCGTGGATCTCTCCACTTGCTTCAAAGAGGATTACCGTTCCTTCTGCTTAGCTTAGTTACCTCAAATTAGGGCAAGTCGTGGTCTGCTGTGTACGGCAACCATCTGTCTGCAAAGTGGACAGTCGAGTGCTCATGCTGCTGCAAATGGACACAAGGCTGGAGTTGGATGTTTTGATATTCCCAGATAAAGTGAAGATTGCTACTCCGGAGGAGCTCTCAGAATGGGATCTTGAGACTGCGAGCCAGGTGTCCATTCCCACTGTCCGACTCTTTGTGGCACTTTACCCATACAACCCTGCTGCAATGTCCCCCAACTATGAGACGGCTGGAGAAGAGCTGCCTTTTGTACCAGGCCAGATCATCAAGGTAAAAAAACTAAAACACGTGATGTCTTTTTACCTTTTGCAACTTCATGTAAAAGAAAAGCAGGTAAAATGGTGTACACTTATTGTATGGTGCTCTTCAAGAGTGCTGCCATGTGTAACTCATGTGTTTGACTCACTTCATCAGTTGAAAAGCTTCTTTGAAAGTATGTGATGGTGTTTCCTGTTTGCGCTATATTCAGGCCAGTCGAGTGTGTGGGAACATGTCAGCTTTGTTCTTTATTTCCTGTCACCTTTTCCAACTGATTGATGTGACTTTCACTGAACACGCCCACTGCTGCAATGTGCAAACATATTTTTTTTTGTTCTTCCAAAACCCCAAATAAAGTTATTCAACTGCATTTTTAGGTGTTTGGAGACACCGACTCTGATGGTTTCTATCACGGTGAGTCTGGAGGTCTCTCCGGTTATGTGCCAAGTAACATGGTGGATGAAATCCAAGTGGATGATGAGTACCTGAAGCATCTACTCATGCAGCAGGGCTTCCTCCCTGTGGAACATACAGGTATTTCTGCAGGACACTGCGCTGTAACACAGTGCCAGAGCACTAAAATAGGGGTAGTATGACATGAAAAATTGGGGTGGGAAGCTGTTTCCACTGAGCTGTGAATATTAACAATAGGAAGTTATGAACACACATAAGAATACGTAAAAGTAATAAAAAATCATATAAAAATGGGAATGAAACTCTGATTTCTTTCACATGATCAAAGGTCGTTGTTTACTCTTTGTCAGCTTTTTGGTTATTTACTTCAGCGTTGATGCACGAATGAGGAGTTGTGCAAATTAATTCTCTATTTTAGCATTCAAGTTTTGATTTCAAAGGAGTGTTTGTATGTTTGGGCCCCCAGATATGTCTTTTACGCCGGATCTGAGTGATGTAGGCAGTAACCCTGATGATGTGGTCGTTCGACGAATGGTGGCCTTATTTGAGTACGATCCATGGGAAAGTTCACCCAACATGGACAGTGAAGTAAGAAATATGATGATTATGTTTTTGATCACTTTGTACTAATCCAGTCTTATTTTTTCTTTCATATGGTTATTGATGTCGCTCAAAACTCTTTTTGTCTCTCAAAGGTTGAACTTGGCTTTCGCGCAGGAGACATTATTTATGTGTTAGGTGACATGGATCAAGATGGATTTTACTACGTGAGTTTCACCTCTAAAATTGCAATAAAATGATTGGTTTTATTGATTAGTTCTAGCACTGACGTTTAAACACAAATTTAACTTTCATCCCAATTGTAGGGGGATCTGCATGGACGAAGAGGTTTGGTTCCATCAAACTACCTGCAGCCGCTGCCCTGGAATTAGAAGAAAAGGTTCACGCTAAGACGTTTGCTACGAATGCCAAGTCCCAAACACAGTGAGAAAGTCATCAGCTTGTATTTTATAAAAACAAAGATTTATTTGAAAAAAACAGTAACAATAATAAAATAAATCGGTATTAAATACAGAAAAATACAATTCATATATATTTTAACAATCAAAAACAATATGAAAAATTAACCAGGTAAGCTCTGGAGAGAGTATTTATATAGTATATCCGTATTTGCCTTATACCCTGTTTATATATTTTCTATAATTAGATCATAGTTTCTTCATCTGGAAAATTTAAGAGACATCGAGTTTTGCAACAATTTTATTTATCAACAGAACCTTTGTACAATGCTATTAATGTAAGAACTATAAAGCAGAAACTGATAATAAACTATCTTGAATTTATACAATGCTCACCTGCTTTCTTTTAACTATAAATCTTAGCCAATGTTTGCACGGGTAAATTATTTTACTTTGTTAATTTATTTTCTGACATGTATTCACATTCACCATTATCATCTAAATGTGTAATAAATGAGTGTAATACACAATACAATGACATAGGCAAAAAATGATTCTGCAGGTTTCCAGGTTTGGGCCCTAGATTACGATCTTTCACACAGAGTCCGTTGGTTTCTTCTTTACATTTATCTGCAGCCAACAGTATACTCATCCATAAAGTAGGAAACACTACACTGTGTATTGAAGTTTAGTAGTGCTTTCTACTTTATGGGTGACAACACTGTACATCAGTAGCTTCTGGTCGCTTCACCGCACTGAACACTGAAAACTTGATGGGTTAAATAAAGGCACGTTTTCACACATTAAATTAAACACAAGCATATTTTCTATCATCTTCTAACATCATTTTCTATCTGAGAAATATGAAAAGAGTTTGCACACACAGTATTTGACAGTTTGACAGAAATTATGCTGATATTGAACAATAATGAGACATAAAGGAGATACTCTTGTGTATTTCAGTGATAATTGAATTGTATAGATACAACAAATACAAACAGCAATCATCAGATTTTTGAATAAAGTTGCATGCTGTCAAAGTCTTACCAGCTTTCAGATTCCCCAGAAGAAAGAAAACCCAGAAGTGAACATGGTCTTTTTATTAACCCCGTCTGAGCCACGTGGTTCACACAGGAAAAGCTCAACAGTCACACACACACATGCACACACACACACACACACAAAAAGTGCATGCAGGGAAGTGTCACACACACTTACACACACACACACACACACACACACACACACACACACACGCACACGCACGCACGCACACACACACACACACACACACACACACACACACACAAACACACACACACACACACACACACACACACACACACACACACACACACAGTTGAAGGAATATTACTTGAAACATGTACTTAAGTATATGAACATGTCCCTTTAGTTGAAGTAAATAATTGTTTGTTGCAAAAAAAATGTTGCAAAATAAATTATTCTTTTATTGCACATGAACCTGTAGCTGCTCCGGGTGGGTGTTGGTCCAAATACTTTTGTTTAGTGATTCTAATAACACAACTTATTTCAGGTTATAACTTTTTTAATCTACAATACCTTATAAATGCTGTACACTGGAAGAAAGATTCACGGTACAAGAGTAAAGGAACACTACCTCAGAATTTGTTTAAATCTTAATAAATGTACTCAGTTACTTTCCACATCTGCACACAGACAAACACGCACATGCAAATTCAAAACCGCAGTCAGACTGCACCACTGCTGCCGTGTGCCTGCTCATCCCTTTTAAGGACATGCAGTTGTGCGGCGACATCTGCTTGAAGAAGCCAGGCACTAAAGTAGACCAAATTTGATCCCAGTAATAATTAATGTGGATGTGTATCATTGATCTCAGGGCAATTGTACTCTATACTGATGCAGCACTTAGGCGTGTGGTGTGACTAAAATAACATAAAGATTAAAGATCAAAGTAAATCAAAGATTGTTAGCAGACTGATTGAGCCTCTTTTATGATAAATGTTTGCAAAGGGCGTATGAGGCTGCAGCGCTGCCCTCAAATAACAGTACAAAATCATCTGTATAGATTATACAGGAAGAGATTAATGTTGCATCTATATTTCTGAGAACTCGTTCACGCCTGCATGTCTCTGACATGCCGTGGGTGTTGGTGGTGGCGGTGGTGGTGCAAGGCTCTTCACTATCCCAGCAGCAAATGTGCAATATGTTTGCAACAACAGAAACTTCGCAAATAGAATAGACGAGGGCCTGTGTCCTCTGTTGTCACGACAACCAAAACCTCAGAGTCACACCAAGTGAAATAAGAGGAAGTGGGGGAAGGGCGGTAGTCACAAACCGAGAAAAGATGTCTGTGATAGAAAAGAAAAAGAAGAAAACACAAGCAGGCAGTTGTGTAGCAGATGAAATAATTACTGGTTGCAAATGGAGGAATTGACAAAAAGTTTAAAGTTGCTGCAAGGAATCAAATAATAAAGACATCTGTCAAATATATCATGCACTTATTCTATGCTCTGATCTAAGGGTTCTCTGACCTCAGGGTTCTATGCGCCAACCTCAGGGTTCTCCGACCTCAGGGTTCTATGCTCTGACCTCAGGGTTCTCTGACCTCAGGGTTCTTTGCTCTGATCTCAGGGTTCTATGCTCTGACCTCAAGGTACTATGCTCTGATCTAAGGGTTCTCTGACCTCAGGGTTCTATGCTCCAACCTCAGGGTTCTCCAACCTCAGGGTTCTCCGACCTCAGGGTTCTATGCTCTGACCTCAGGGTTCTCTGACCTCAGGGTTCTTTGCTCTGATCTCAGGGTTCTATGCTCTGACCTCAAGGTACTATGCTCTGATCTAAGAGTTCTCTGACCTCAGGGTTCTATGCTCTGACCTCAGGGTTCTCTGACCTCAGGGTTCTTTGCTCTGACCTCAGGGTGCTATGCTCTGACCTCAGGGTTCTCTGACCTCAGGGTTCTTTGCTCTGACCTCAGGGTGCTATGCTCTGACCTCAGGGTTCTCTGACCTCAGGGTTCTTTGCTCTGATCTCAGGGTTCTATGCTCTGACCTCAAGGTACTATGCTCTGACCTCAGGGTTCTCTGACCTCAGGGTTCTATGCTCTGACCTCAGGGTGCTATGCTCTGACCTCAGGGTTCTCTAACCTCAGGGTTCTTTGCTCTGACCTCAGGGTTCTCTAACCTCAGGGTTCTATGCTCTGACCTCAGGGTTCTCTAACCTCAGGGTTCTTTGCTCTGATCTCAGGGTTCTATGCTCTGACCTCAAGGTACTATGCTCTGATCTAAGAGTTCTCTGACCTCAGGGTTCTATGCTCTGACCTCAGGGTTCTCTGACCTCAGGGTTCTTTGCTCTGATCTCAGGGTTCTATGCTCTAACCTCAAGGTACTATGCTCTGATCTAAGAGTTATCTGACCTCAGGGTTCTCAGATCTCAGGGTTCTATGCTCTGACCTCAGGGTGCTATGCTCTGACCTCAGGGTTATATGCTCTGATCTAAGAGTTATCTGACCTCAGGGTTCTCAGATCTCAGGGTTCTATGCTCTGGCCTCAAGGTTCTATGCTCTGACCTCAGGGTTATATGCTATGATCTAAGGGTTCTCTGACCTCAGGGTTATATGCTATGATCTAAGGGTTCTCTGACCTCAGGGTTCTCTGATCTCAGGGTTCTATGCACTGACCTCAGGGTTCTCTGACCACAGGGTTCTATGCTCTGACCCCAGGGTTCTATGCTCCAACCTCAGGGTTATATGCTCTGATCTAAGAGTTCTCTGACCTCAGGGTTCTCAGATCTCAGGGTTCTATGCTCTGACCTCAGAGTTATCTGATCACAGGGTTCTATGCTCTGACATCAGGGTTCTATGCTCAAACCTAAGGGTTCTCTGATCTCAGGGTTCTATGCTATGATCTCAGGGTTCTATGCTATGACCTCAGGGTTCTATGCACTGAACTCAGGGTTTTATGCTCTGATCTCTAGGTTCTACCACATATTTTCATTTGATAATGAGTTCATATGTGTGTTCTCCAAGACAGAAAGGCCAGCATGACTGTGCATCCCTCAGATTATCTCAGCACTGCTGTGCCAGAGGCTGTGATTACATTAGACATCTATTCCTGTGCAACATGGGATTACATCCAAAGTGATCTTCTCAAGTACGTAGGGTGCTATACTGTAGTTAGTCAGGGTGCCAAAAACAAGCGCATCTTCTAATGTCATCAGTGGGTATTATCCTTCTAGGTCACTGATTAGGACTGATTACATTATGTTTTACCTTTGCTGACTGATTGCAGTCAATCCTGTACAAGGGTAGCTGTAAAGCAATATTTCCTTTAAAATGATTGCTGCAGTTTACGTTATTTTCTGAATATTGCAATTAAAACATATATCATTTAGAACATTATTATGTTCTAACAGTTACAATGAATCTATCAAATATATGTGCTTTCACACATCACAAAAAAGGTCACCATTTCTGTTTCTGTCCAGTCAAACATCCAACTGTCTCATGACATCATAACCATGATGATTAGCAAATCACACCATGAGCGATGAAACTTCCCCAGAACTGCAAAACATAGAAATAAAATGTTTCAGGATATTCATTCACTTTTTAAAATACTGTATGTAGCTTGCTACTGCTACCCAGAGCAGAAAGCATTCAAGATCCAAAGAGTCATTCAGACTTGTTTGGTGCTGCCACGTAGTGGATGTTAGGGGACGTGACGCTGTGACTGCGTGCAGCGCATTACAATACTCCTCAACATCACACCATCTCTGTAATTTAAGATATCAACATGTCTCTAAAACAATCATGAAATATGTTCTACAAAGCAGGCATCCAACTAATACTGTATTTATTTATCGATTCATTGCATACGGTTTTGCATAATAACAGTTTGTACCAAAGTCTGAGCCTTTTTAACACAAACAACATAATTTAGACGATTATGGTGAGAAAAGACTGCAAGTAAGGACAGTCAAGAGTTCAAAGTTCTGCAGGACAGGAGGGAAACACTTTAGTACCACAAATACATGTATTGTGATAAAACATCACAAGAGGCAGCATCATAACATCAAGTGTTCTGTACATGGCAACTGTGCAATCAATAATAACAAAATAAAATGTAAATAAAAATGTTTGATCTGTATTGTCAGCAAACTTCAGTGCATTACTTTTAATGCATACACTATGAGGTGTCAAGATGCTTAATCTACAACTTAAAAATACAATTCATATTTGAAACTGCTGATGACACATGCTTTGACATTTGATGTTGTCTTTACAACAACAAAATGGAACATATTGTTGTTGTAAAGATGCAAATTCACACATTTGTTTTTTGTTTTAATATACACTACATTATATTTAATGTATTTGACATCGGTGGGTAGAGACAGCAGAATGTATTTATACAAGTGTAGTAAATGAAACAGAGGGAGACGGGGAGAGTGCACTGGATACCAGCACAGACGTGATGAGTAACACATTGTTAAGCTGAGCAAGATGGCCTCTGGAGTAATACACCTGCCGGTCATTCAAGGGCTGCACGGGTCTGTAGGTTTGGACCATCTGCTTTCCAGTAGAAAACTGAAGCTGGGCGAATAGAGCGAGCTGAAATAAACATCACACCAGACAGGGGAAAGAGTAAAATGGCAAATTCTATAAATACAGAGGATGTCATGGTAGAAAAGAGATTTACGTAATCATCTCTTTCTCAGTATATATTATGGTGTGTTTAGCACACACACACAGACACACTCACACAAACGCACGCACGCACACACACACACACACACACACACACACACACACACACACACACACTATTCTCTGATCTATCATATTTTATAGATCAGTATAGATCTTCCCTAATTGAATACCACAGCATGTGATGTTGCCTAAGGTTTTCCGAGTTGCTGGGATAGAAATATGTAAAAATGCAGAACATTTTATTTTACTTTATTTTACTTTTTGAAATATTGTGAAAATAACTACCTGCTTACTGCTTAGAGGAACTGTGTTTTCAAACAAGCTCCAGATGACAGCTTCAGAGCAGATGGGTGTAGTGAGGGAGCCATCATAGCGGAAGTACTTGGTCATGTTCTTCTCAGGAAGTGTGAGCATTTCCAGGGACACGCCCTTCAGTGTAGTGCTGTTGGCTAGTTTTATAAAACATTAACAAGACAAGATAGTCAGAAATGTAAAATTAGACAACGAAGAGGTTCAAGGTCACAGCTTCATTGCTAATCGTTGAGGTGTTAAATGAGTTGTTTTATGACACTGTTATCTATTAACAATTGTACTTTAGCCTAACACTGGAACAATCAGGTGCAGTTTAGGACCCAATACACAATGTGGATTGAAGATAATGATGCATAGTTCTCTTCTTTTTCCATGTCAGCAGACTTACTAGGTTGCGTGATGTATTTCAGAGCATCAAGAAGTGGATCCAATTTCTTATTTGAAGACTTGGATTTCTGAAAAGAATAAAATGTTTGAGTTACTTGGCAATTTTGTAAAAATGGGGAAAGCATAGTCTCGATGGTTTGGTTCAAACATATCCGGGTGTTTTGTTAAAGATGTATTGCTTCCTATTACTATTGAGTTTGTTCATAATTATTACAACAACATGTTTTCTTTATTGGGGGTTAAATGTCCGTAGCATCATGTGGAAGCATCCCCCTAATAGCTAATAGATAGCTTGATTTACAATCATATACTCCCACTTTAAATTAATTAGTGTAAAAAAAGACATTCAAAGACATAAAGCCATAAAGCTAAACCGTTTCTGGGGCGTGTGTGAACACAATGATTGGTGGTGGAATTGGCTGCGACGCCAGAGAAACCAGCTACAACTTTGCCTTGGGCACCAAATTGGTCAGGGACGGCTCTGTTCATCTTAATTAGATCAAACTCTTTTTATCAATTTTAAGCAGATGTACACTTTTGTTGTATATGATAATCAAATGAAATCACCTGAAAGAAAAATCCAAGAACAGCCACGCCTGTGCGGTCTCTTACAGCCTGGGCTATAGTGTCATATTCTTCTTTTATATGGACTAGATGCATCTGTAGATGGCATAAAATGAATCAACATTGAGTGTATTTGAATGCAGTACACAAAGTGGTATATATATATAATTATGACACACTTCCATACCCATATTTCTTACCTCCATTGGAAATTGTTCTCCATCAATCGTGTGTTCGGACCCGGGTCCTCCGTCTTTGCCCCAATGCAGGTGAAGTTCAACTGCTTTGTATGGTGCAGTTAGATCCCCTCTATTGATCCTCATACCAGAGGGTAAATCCAGTTGAACTGGAAAAAGAATCAAGTCAAACTAAAACAATTCAGGCAATAAAGACCTCTCTGGTGATAATTACATAAAGCCATACAGTGCATATTTATTTCTTATTAATGAATTAATATAAACTTCAGGTTTTAGTATAGGACATATTTGACCATTATCTCAGTGGTTTACCTTGGAACTATTTCACAGTAAGTTTACTTTAATCAAGTTGATTTAAAATCATTCATTGTCAAATAAAACTGCAATTATCACACAGACGTACCGCTGTGACCAGTGTTGATGAGGCGGCCGTGAAAAGCCTCTTGATAGCCAATGAATTCAAACGAAGTGAGAGAGTCCTTTAGTCGCATTCTCCTTGTCACAATGTTAATTGGAGACTGAGATTTGCCACTGCAGTGCTGTGAAACCACTCCCCACGCCTCTGGACCTGTGAGGGCAGGTGGGAGACAAAACATTAACTCCACTATTTCCATTTTCTTATTTTATTTAAACTGTAAAAGGTTTTTCCTGAGTTTTACCTGTGCATGTGTGATTGCATGTAACTTCGGATTGGTAGCACCAACCTACAAGAATATGTTTAAAATAAGTCATTACATAAAACATACAGCAAGAAACAATACAAGCCTCCAGCTGAAAAATATCCCCCCATGAAACAAATTATGAGAAATAAATATTTGGAATTTCTTCTTTGTGATGAATAAACCCAATTATGATTACGACCATTTATGTTTACGGTATGTCATTGATTTCTTCAAAAGAAAACACCAAAAAATAAAAAATGCCTAAGACTGAAGACATTTGCAAAGTCTGATCAATTAATTAGATGGTATTTCTTTGAAACCTTACCTGCCCCTAAGACAATCCTCATGGAAGATGCAAACAAAAGTAAAACAGGTGCGAACAGCATTGTGAATGTACTGTATCTGTCCGAGTCTGGCTGCTTTGAAATGAACGTTTTGGAAGATGATGCCAGAATCAGAGTTCAACCAATGTGTTATAAGACAGGTAACCTCACCTCTCAATCACGCCCACACCACATGCTTTTGATTTATGACGCGCGTCTCTTGTGAGTACAGCAAGCATGATATCTGCAGACTGATATTCACAAGATAAGGACCCTTGCTCACAAGATTTGGCCTGAAAACCTACAGCTTGATGATGCAATTTAGCTTTGCTTGGCATAAAACAATCTCAAACTGATCAGACATATTCAGGTGGAACAAGGATTTTGTTATCTTCTTTGAGGCAGCGTTACCAGTAAATGACACAATTCATCTACAATTACTGCTCTTGGTATTGTGTTATTGTGACGCACACAAAAGATGTGGTCACTTGTTTTATTTCCTTCAAGGAATGATAATGACATGCATTCCAGATATTGCTGATAATTAGCTTCATGTCTGACGGATATAAATTCAGTCACTGTGGACTACCTGTTGGCTTCCAGCCTAACGTTGTCCTGTCTGCCCATTTCATCTTTTTTACAGGTTAGTGTCATGTATAAGCACGAAAAACAGCTAGGAATTATATGTATGAATATTTTCACTTACAACATAAGTTAGTTTAAAGTTGTGTTTTATTTAGTTTTGTGCCTCTGAACTGTATACGCTAGTGTAAGCGTGTGATAGTGTGATAAGGAATAAATCAGTATAACACGTTCTTGGTTTTCCTCATTACTTTAGTGAAGTCCCAACAATCCAGACTAGCCAAGATCACGCACTCCATGATCCCCTCCTTCTCTCATCAAAGTAATATTTACATCATACACTAAATACAACATGTGTCAGTGTAATAAATTGTTTGGCAACATTTGCATTAGGCTTAACTGATTCCTCATGATATCAACTGCAGAACTTTAAACCAGCTTCATCTTTTGGGCAAATGGTATGGTCACATGAAGACAGTATGTGATTTACAGTAGATAAACTATTTTCAACATTATAGGTTCATATAGTTTGAAACTCTTAAAGCAGAACCATTCATGCAGATGTAGCCAACAAGGATTGGTCAGAGCAGGTGTAACTAATGATGGATTTAACTCTCCACCCACAAAACAGGACATAATAAGACAGGTATAGTGACCGGCACCTCTTGTTCTCTCGTGTTCTACCACTTTCTGGTTTGTGGTGAATGCTGGTATCAAGATGTGAGACAGGTATGTTACTGTTGGGCTTAAACGTAACAACTTAAACTGCTTTTAAAAGATTTCATATTTTTAGACTGTTACAGCCTTTAAATGCAGCTTACATTGCATATGAAGCCAGCAGTTGTTTCCTGTTGGTACTCCATGAACAAGTTGCAATCTCGGGTAAGTGCTGCACCGAAGAGACCCACTGGCAAATAATTGTTAGCTTTGGTACTCTACTATATCTTTTGAAACAGATTTCCTATATTTACTGACCCTTTTTGTAAACCTGAGCCTAAGCTCATAGGGTTTAGTGTTTAGGGTTTTTACAAGTCTTTTTCAAGATCATAACGAAATTAAACTGGAGAGCAGTTGTCTTTTATTGCACAAGCGTTTTTCATTGATAGGCTGCTCAGCTCTCGAGCATGACATCAATGAGGAAAGGTTTAGATCATTGTGATAAACAACTTAAATTACACAGTGAGAAACTATTATAACATAGGTAACATGCATAGAATCCACAGTGTCAGATGACATCACAGCTAGCGATGTGGAGATAAACAACATATTGTGTCAATGAGATCATTTCTGTTTTGTGAGATGGACAGATGTGGAGTCAGTTCATGTGCCACAATTGAACAAGGTGGAGAAATAAAAGATAAAAAGGCTCATACATGTACACAAACACGTGTCCATACATACATATGTTTACATAAAAAATATCTGTTTAGATCATGAAACATGAATGAACTATGAATGTATGATGAGATAATCAATGCGATAAAATAGAGCTTTCTTCATGCAGAAATGATTTGTTTGTGCCAAAGATATTCAATATACATAGTAAACTGTAAACTGTATATGTGTGTATTACACACTCATACATAGTAAATTATAGTGTATATAGGTGTTTAGTGTACAGTACAAAAAGTATACAACCTACATGAATAATAAACTAAAAAGAGGTGCAATGTATATTTGATGGTGAAACGCATGAATCAAAATGCAGAGCACCGCCATGATTTAAATCACATGCATTAGACCGGAGAACCTGTGTGAAATACTACAAATTACAAACAGAAAATATAGAATATGAATGGAATAAAATTGTATACAAACTCTTTTTTTAACTGTAAGTGTGTAAGTATACGAGATGAGTTAAAAAAAAAAAATTAATAATTGTTTTATTGTTGTCACTGTAGCAATTATTTCAGTTGAAACGTTGTATTTTAGTGTGTAGCTCAAGATTATTTCCACCACAATGCAACAATTTGAAATGATTGATAAAGCACTTGGCATCAACTGGGTACTACGAAATCCTACAGTTAGCACTTTCTTTGAATGCAGCACGGTGACGTAGACGGAGGGAGCGGAACCCGTTGAACAAAACCTTATTTGTGCTGCGTTCAATAGCACCCAACTGACAGTTGGAGCTGAGGGTTGCCTCTACCTTGTTGTGCCGAAGTCTGTGTCCCTCCTTATTGCTGGGGAGGCTTTGCATTTAAGGAGGTTGTCTGTGCCGCGGCTGTGATGGACCGCTGGAGGGGCCGCGTGGCCCTCGTGACCGGAGCGTCGGTCGGGATCGGTGCGGCCGTCGCAGAGGAGTTGGTCCGCTGCGGTATGAAGGTGGTGGGCTGTGCCAGGGACGTCGGGAAGATACAGGTCTGCTCTGAGTTTAAAAGTTAATGTCTGCACTTTTGGAAGGGATTTTTTTTATGCGAGTAACAGTCCACATGAAGTACAAACCCACGTGACACTATTAGAGGAGCCAGCTGTGAGTTATCGATGAAACTCACTGGTTAACGGATCAAACAGAGATAAGGTTAGTTGAGAGTGAATGTAGAAGTGACAATGCTCTCGGTGCACTTAATGCCTTTCTTGCAATTACTTAACACCAGCTATTGACCAATAAAATAAAAAGAGAAAAGAAAAACACTCTGCTATCCCTCAGCCCACGTGACTCATCGTAATCATGACACCACGCAACAGGAAGGTAATACATCATCCATTAATCAATATAGACAAAGTAATACCAGCTTTTCCTCTAGTGTCTTATATTTGTATTTCATATAAGAAAATAAACAGGTGCCCTTCCACACAGAACCTGCCATAACTTGAATGGGTGCAGATATAAATAACCTAATCCACTAATTTGCATACTGAATAGTTGTTTTTTTTTCAATTGCATTATGTGTTGTTCCAAATTACATTATTTTTGTAATATGACTAAATAAACGATTGACCGATGGGTGGCCTGTCTGAACAACTGAAAAGAGGAGATTATGAAGTGATGGTCTGACGTCTTTTTCATTCTGTATTTCAGAACCTGGCAGCTGAGTGTCAGCGTGCAGGCCACAGTGGTGTTCTGGTGCCTTTCCGGTGTGACCTGAACAACGAGGAGGAGATTCTGTCCATGTTTGCTGCCATCAAAGAGCAGCACAAAGGGGTGGATGTGTGCATCAACAACGCTGGCTTGGCTCATCCAGAGTCTCTGTTGAATGGAGAAACCAGCGGCTGGAAGAACATGCTGGATGTAAGAACGCAAGTGTTTTTTTTCTTTTTAGGAATTTAATATAATGCTTATAATGAAATAGATGTGTTTACACTACTAGACTTTTTTTTGTTGCATTTGTCAAATTTAGTGAAACCTTATAGTGAGAGGTTATTTTAGATCAGTGAATCTTCAGTTTATCCGATACATCAACCTCAAGACAAAACAAATCACACACAACCAGAACACACAGAAAATGTTAAGGGAAACATCAAGTCCACTACCACTGAGGCACTGATATCTATTTTTCTCACAGTCAGATTGGACGGCATTATCTGGAAGGTAATATCTTGACTTTTTCTTGCAGGTGAACGTTCTTGCGTTGTGTATTTGCACCCGTGAGGCGTATCAGTCAATGAAGGAAAGAAATGTTGACGATGGGCACATCATAAACATAAACAGGTACAGCTTTTGAGGGACAGTTCTGTTGATTTAATATCAGTTCCTTTCACCCAAATTATCTGTTTCTGTGATGCTTTAAATATTATCATCATCACCATTCAAATTTAAACTATGGTGATTTGCAACAGTGCTCGACTCAATAGAGTGGAGCTCGGGCTGCAGCCAGACTTAATTTCATCATTGATACATCTGCAGATTACTTGCTTCATTAATCGTTAGGTCTGTAAAATGTCTAAAAATAGTGAGACACAATATCCTGAAGCCTAAAGGCCAGATCACACGTATTCAAGCCAAACATTTGCCTCTTGCACACATTCATTCTGTGCAAGCAAAAAGCACATTTCTTTATTCGCGAATACACACATTGCGATGATCACTGGTCGACGTACTTGTGTGTGCGACCGTGCCAACGTCTTCAGCGCGTTTGTTTTAGTAAACCAACTGTCAAAAAAAGAAACGTTCCGTACGCTGGAAATATTTTGCTTGAAAAAGGAAACTGTTGATTCTTTTTCTGTTGATAGACTTAATTATCAATTGACTGATTCTTGTAGGTAAATGCTTGTGCTGACCTGGTACATTTTTCCTCCCTATAAGATCTTCTTCTGTTGCAGCATGAGTGGACATCGTGTAGTTCGCAATGCTGATACACATTTCTACTCCTCCACCAAGTACGCTGTGACAGCCCTGACAGAGGGCCTGAGACAGGAGCTGCGTGAGGCCAACACCCACATCAGAGCCACAGTAAGAACATTACTAAGAAATACTTTATACTCGACAAGAAAGGCTTTTGAGATTGTACACTTAGTAAACGGCTTGTATCGTAACTAATTACTTTTGATACATATATATAAGGTAACTTATTACACTTTCTGAGTAACTTGACCAAAAATGATCTGTTTGCAGTGCATTTCTCCCGGCATAGTGGGGACAGAATTCTTTTTGCGGCTCTACAACAATAATGCTGATAAAGCTGCTGATTCATTCCCTAAATATAAGGTAAAGGTATCGTTCCTACATTGCCAGAGTATTCTTGATATAATTGTCAGGATAATATTTCACTCTTTACTTCTCTTTCAGCCCTTGGAAGCAATAGATATTGCAAATTCTGTCACATATGTCCTCAGTGCACCTCCCCATGTGCAGGTATGTCATTTAATTTACATATTTTAGTGCTTGCTATAGTGTATTATCACCCACATTTTCAATTTGTGCTCTTATACTGTTGATATATCATCATTGTACCCTTAAGGAGATAACGTTCATGTTGTTTCTCTCAGATCGGAGACATTCAGATGCGACCTGTGGAGCAGGTGTTGTAGTACTGCACCATGTGACAGCTGATTCAGTGTATGACACATTCTTCATCTGACTGGTTTAAGAACTTTGAAAGTTTGTACTATCATTTTTAAATGTTATACTTATAGAATAAAATGTCTGATTTAAAGATTCATTTGTTGCCCTTCAACTTTATTATCATACAGAAATATATTATGTTTAGCTTGGGGATGCATCACTACATAAATACATACATGAAATATAAACCTAACAAATACACACATATTAGGACTATACATTTTATTTATCAGCGAATACAAATAAAGCAAAAATATCCGACCATATCAAATGTCAGGAATATCAGAATAAATTTGGTAAATTATCTGGAAGAAGAAAATGTAAAATATCAAAAAAAGTGGTAATAATGCAAAACTGAGTAATATATCAGACAATACATTGTGACATGTCTAAAAAAACTATTTAAAAACTATTTCTTATTTTATAATATCCAAACATTATTTGAAAAGAATATCCTAATTTTTTTTAAAAAGACTCACAAGTGTAAATTTACTTTTGAATGCATTACTTTGACTTACAATGGACTTGTTGTATACGGTGGTATTTCTTCTCTATTTCTTCCACCACCGGGAATGATGGATTCACTTGGATGTTTATGTTCTGTTAGTGTATTCAGAAGTGTCGTGCTTCAATGCAGCATAAGGATGTTTATAAGGTGGTACACAAGTGATTTCATAAAGTGCAGTCTGATATTTTAATTATATGTGCATTGACGTTGTCTACTGGAATACTTTTGGTTTGAGCTGAACGTCTGTTCTTGCTCATCTGAAAATGTTCTTGCTCTTAGTGTGAGCCTACTTTGCAGCATGCACAGGAGAAGAAGAGACTGTAACCGGCTGGAGATGCTGCAGAAGAGTCCTGGGACATGTTTTGAAATGTTTGTGTCTTGTGAGCTGAAGATCACCACTAATAGGTTTGAACTGTGCTCCATCTCACCTTCAGTGTGGTTGAGGTGTGTTGTCACTGTCTGAAATTACAGCACTGACTCCTACATGGAGGCTCTGGATAGTTCACCCACCGACCGGTGAGCGGGTGCATGAGATGACTGTTGATGCTTTGAAGTGCCAACATGTTAACGTTGGAGCGACACAAAGATCTAATTAGATTCATAATCTGGGCTTTGAAGCAACAATTACTGTTGATACCTGAAGATACTCTTCTTTTTCACCAAGACATTTCATTAAAATCCACATTATGGGAGACAGGAGGCAGATGGAGATACCTTAAAGTTCCAAGTTACTTAATAACAATCTGCAGATCTACAGGATGACAAAAGGATGAGGGTTGCTTGTAAGTGGGCAGGTTTAAGTGAGCATGTAATTTCTCTTACAGCATTTAAAAAAAGAGTAAGTTCAACCTAACCATACAATAAACAGATAGTAAGAGTATGGATTTCCTTTGAGAGATACAACGCGATACACATCCCTTCAGGTTTTGTCCACTAGGGGCCACAAGACACAATATTATGATAGTAACACTCACATGGAGAAGCTTTTTTTTTTTTTAAAAGAGACATTTGAATGCAGAATATTTTTATGGTGAGATTGAATATGGAAGGGGTGAAAAACTGTCTCTAGTTGGCCTTTGTTGCTTTATTTAAATGTATTTATTGAAGGAGAACACACACTGGTTATGTGTGTCTTCTGATGTAATATGGTAAGAGCAGTACTATATATTATGAAGGAAGAAACAATACAGCATCAATTTGTATTATTGTTGTCAGATAGAGCATGCCATATTCTTCTGTTCATTTTGTGTGTCTTTGTATTGTGCTAAATCATGCTTTACAAGTCAGTTGTCTTCTTTACGTTAGAGAAGTCTCCTTTAAAGGCCTATTGTTTCTTTACCCCTCCTTTCTGTTGTTTGGTCTAAAACCTGCCATCTGATCTGAAGGACAACAGGGTTGAAAGTTCTTAACTTATTCAACATACACAATAACATATTGAGGAGGAGGCCAACAAGCGTCAACCTGGAACAATGTTTTTTGAGTTGCTTAAATGTCTCTTTCTTTCTTTATTTAGCCTCTTCATCCACAATATCAACAGCTAAAAAAAAAAGAGGATGGGACCATTAAAATGCAAAAATCTGTTTACAGAAAATGTGATTGTATTCATTTGTATCCCCGTTGGCAGCGTCACTCTGTCAGTCCTCCACTTTGGTCCACACTAAAATATCTGTGCTGAAAGATACATTTTTCATCACTTCAGCATGTAGAGAGCTGCCGGGGAGGTTCCTGCTCCGCTTCCAGTCCGGAGGAAAGCCAGCGTTAGGGACTGCCAACCGCCACCACCCACTGTCTTTCTGATGTTAATGAACATCCATTTACACAGAGCCTACAGTTGTACATGGACACAAATGTTGGCCAAACACTTGGCTCGCTGTTTCGTGACCAGGCTGAAGCTTAACGCACCCAAACAGAAAATGTGTGTCAGAGAAATGTGGGCTATAGTCTTTGCCAACATCACCTGCCAGAAATAAAATAATGAATTTGTTATAGAAGCAGAAAAAAATAAGCTGGATCCTGTCTAGAAATGTCACAGTTTGTGAAGGTTTTTCTTTATTTTCTACTTTTGAGTGAGATCCCTCAATAAAGATTTCCTATCTTGTGATTTTTGTGTGTGTGTATGTGTGTGTTTTGGATGATAATTTAAGTTATTTTATTTTTTTATTTTATTTTAATATACTGTACCTGGTCCTATAATGTAATGCAGCAGGGATAGTTGTTTCTTGTAGTTTTATTGAAAATCAGCACACCCATCTATTGTCTTATACATCTTTAATTATTTGAAGACACAAAACAATACAGTAGAACAGGATTATTGATTTAATCTGAAAGGTGTTTTATTGATGCTCCCTGCTGCTTTGTTCTTATTTTGTAGCTCACCTTTGAGTTAGATATTTATTTGAATGCTTGTTAGTGTCTTTTTATAACTGCAAAGCACTTGCACTTTTCTATACAATATACCTGTAGTGTAATTGCAGAAGCAGGATTGTCTGTATTTGATGAGCGGTCAAATTGGATCGCTTGGAGCAGAAGCACATCTTCATCATCCATCAGTGCCACACCAGCCAATCTAACCACGACAGGTTAGTTTCTCTCAACCAATACATCTTCCTCTGTGTTGTGATTATAATGGATTATTGGATTCTTCACCTAATGGGATGCCACAGAGCATGCTGTCCTCTCATTATTGCCCATACTATGGATTGTAAATCCCTTTTGTGTGTGTTGTCCCTGCCTGACCAGCGCGTACCTCCCAACACGTCTTGTATGTTTCAAAGCCCTTTCGGTCTGGGGTCAAAGCCCCAACCCGACCTCTGCACTGTGGCCATCCAACCAATGCCAAAACATCAGCTCAGCTGCTATGGCATACTGCTGTTCAGGAAATCTTTCGCTGTAGAGCTCAATGATTTCACCTGTTTACATTGTGTTTTTTCCTGTTCTGTGCACAGATGTCCACCAACACTGGTAGCTTCTCTCAGTGTGACATTAAGATACTCAGCGCTGCACACCTTCTGTTCACCCACAGTCACAGTAAGTTACTTCATAGAAAGTCTGGACTGCTCTGAAATAATTGCTTTAAATTTATAATTTTAAAGTAAGATTTTCCTTCACAATATTAGCTCAAATCTATATTTTTGCTCCATGATGTAGAAAGTTATCCAGCCAGTCTTATGTGTCCCTTTGCAACATGTCTAAAAACACTGCTGCTAGGTTTCTTTAGTGGTACAAAGTCCACATCACTGTGTGCTAGCATTGCCGTTCAGTGCCTCAGATCTCAATGTATATTGTTATGTCACTAAAAAAGTTATCCATCTCAGATTCTTAAAGCAGCTATAATCAATAGTTTTATAACACATTTGTTCAGGTTTTCATCTCTCATGTAAAGCTGTATGTGTGTTTCAGGGCATAGCTAATAATAATATTCTCTGGTATTTTTGCAGCGCATCAAACGTGAGCCCAACATATATTAATCTTGCAGATGGAATGGAAAATTCCTTCCACTTTTTCTCCCCTCCCTGTGAAACACGGTCTTATCACAGATCCAACTGTGTTTGCCGCTCTGCCATTTCAGCTTATGATTGTGTCTGAATGCCAAGCTCCTTTTGAAGGCTTGGGTGTCTTCCAAAATATATCTGCTGTAGCATGAAAGTCTGCATTGTTAAATTTTTTCCCACTGTTCGCAAGATTCACACAATACATTCTGATGTTGTAAAATACATCTGAAAATGTTCCCTCCGCAGTGCATTTTACTCCGTAAGTGGCAGATGTGATGGAGATCTAATCTGGATATCTCAGCCTTTTCAAAGCAGATACGTTTGTCTTATGCAAGCATGTGAGAATCAGCTGACTTGGAAGGATTTTACCTCTGCACTGGGTATTACAAACCTCAGTGCTGAGAGGTGAAAGTAAAGTGGAAAGTGAGAACCTAATCTGTGTGGAGAATGTGACCCTGCCTTAAACCAAACAGGGGTGGGGGGCAACTCTAGGAACAAAATCCCCTTGAAACAAAAGAGCACAGTGCATGAACACGCTAGGTTTTTCTAGGCATGGTTTCTAAGTGTGCAGTATGGAAAGAAACGTTCACAAACAAATGATATCAGTGTAAGCAGATCAGAGTTAAGCCTCTGAGTTTAAGCTTTACAATTTCCCAGCTTTTATTAAATATTTCCAGCTAAGATAACAAGAGAGTGGTGCACACCAAATTATTTTTAAAAGATAATTTGGAGTTTTCTATTTATCTAGCAAGCAAGCTCTCTCTTCTCATAATGTTGTCATATTTTACCAGTAATTACAAGAAACTACAAAGTTTAAAGGAACGATTTGTATTGTGGGAAATACAGTTATTCACTCTCTGCAGAGTTACAGTAAAATATTGATACCACTGTCATATCTATACTGTAAATATAGAGCAAGCAGCAATTAGCTTAGCTTAGCTCAAAGACTATAAACTGGGTGGGAGCTAGCCTTGCATTGTCCTTAGGTAAAGAAATCAATCTCAACACTTCTAAAGCTCCTTTATCATGTAAGATCTAGTTTTGTTTGTGTGTGACAATCTACTAACTTTCAGCTATAAAATTATTAGGCACATAACCCAAAATGAAAAACATGTAACTTTTGTTTATTTAGTTTATTCCATCACTAGATAAAATCATAGGCACTGGCAGAAACATTTACACAGACTAATCATTCGTAAATTGTATTATAGACATGCAGAAAACAGTATTACAAAACACGATTCTCACATTATAATCAATCATGATTTCTTTCCATTTCCGTGATTTAAATGCTGAAGCAGAAACGATTATACCGTAAATATTTTGATGGAGAAGTGTATCTGATCGTCAGGAGCTAGCCTAGCCAGCTGCGTTTTCTTTCAGCCTATCCTGTCTCACCACATGGCTCACTGTTGTCTCGCGGACAGTGCTGCTTTCCTCCTCTTCTTCCTGGTGAATTGATGTTTTGCTCTCTCAATTGATAACTGAATCAGACTCATGACGGGAGTTGCTAGGGTGGTCCCACGGGGTTTTTCATTGATCTGTACATTGAGCTCTTCAGTGGTGGTGACTTTGGGGGGCGTGGGTGTAAAAGTCATTGGTGTTTGTTCAGTTGGTTTCGGGATAGAAGCTCCATCTCTGAGAGAAGCAGCCTGTGCTTTCTTTCTCGGTTTTCTCTGCTGTCTGATTGTCTGCCTGTGTCGTTTTGTAATGATAGAAGGGGCTGCTGTGATAGCTGTAAAAAGCCTCCATTCGCTGTGACTTTCTGTTTCTCCTGCAGAAGTGGCTGCAGGGTGGTTCAGTGCGTCGCTCTTCTCTTGAGTTGTAAGAATAGGAATCACATTTTCAGAGTCGTTGTGAAAAAGAGGATTTTCACTGGAAGGAGGCCAAACTGTTTTCCTTCTTCTGCTTTTCAATCCTTTTGGCTTTTGCCTTTTCACAACACTAAAGTTCAGAGCTGTACCTTGGGCGCTCGTCTTACCTCTGTAAACGTCCATCCTGTGTGACACCGTCCCCTCTGTGGTGGGCAGCGGCGGTACAGTGGGAGCCCTGGTGAGAGAGATCACTTTCAGATGGTGCACAGAGGAATTTCCATGGGCAGCGGCCACAATGGAAGAAGCAGAGCTGAGTTTCCTCTTTTTTTCCCTGCCCTCTCTGTCTCCTCTGTCCTTTGACCTGTTCCTTTTGACTTTGGGGATTATAATGGGGGTACTGACAGTGCTGACAGCAGGGCTTTGTTGTTCGGGCTGTGCCGTTGGGGTTTTGGTGATAATGGTGGGGTTAGAAACAGCTCTTAAATTGTCTGTTTTGTTCGTTTTGAGCTCTGCAGGAGGAGAAAGAGAGATTTTCTTGCTCTTCTTTCGCCTTTCCTTTCTGAGCCTTCTGATGTGTCCTTCATGTGGACTAACGGTCCTCGTGGTCGTCGGCGTAGATAGGGTGATTTCTTCTGTGGACTCTTCTGGTTTCTTCTGGACTGTTGAGGGTGACATCATGGAAACGGTCTCCTTATCTATCGCTGGTTCATCTTTCATGACTTCATTAAAGGGCTCGTCTTTTCCTTCGAGCTTATATTCACTGTCATCAACTCTGTTTGGGTTTCTAGTTGGCTCCTCAGGTTTGCGTGACTCACCGATGAAGTTACTTAGACCGATTACTTCTTCTGCTTTGCTGCCAGAGGGCGAAACTGCAGCCCCTTCCTCTGCTTTCTGCTTTCTCTTCCTCCCCTTACCCTTTCCTTTTCGCTTTTTGGTGGTTTTCTTCTTCTTCCCTGTGTTCTTCCTCTTCTTCTTCTCTGAGCTTTGCGTCTCGCCTTTATTGGAGTCGGTGGTGGAGCTTTGAGAGGTGGAGACGGTGGCGAGGACCTTGATAAAGTCCTCGGCAGCGGTGACAACGTTTCTGAGAGAAGGCTCTTCAGGGCCTGACATTGTGGACTTTGTTGTGCTCTCTGGTTTCTCTTCCTTGCTCTTCTTGGAATCTTCCTTCTTGGACGGAGCCACCACCAGCTCATCGATGACGTCGATACCGCCAAAGTCGTACGGGACCGCCTCTTTCAGCACGGCAATGGGAAACTTCTCATAGCGTTTACACCTACGAGAGAACGAACGGAGGGGTGGTTTGTGTGTGTAGTGAGTTGAGAAAGTAACACAGCTCAGTCGGTTTTGACAGCAGAGTACACTGATACTTACAGGCCGTACCAGTGCCGCTCTGCACACTGATCTTCATAAGCGAACTCAAAGCACGGCACACCAATGACGTTGAAGAACGCTTGGCCGACTATCCTGGAAGATGTGTCGTTGACTTCCCTCAGGCAACCTTTCAATCTAAAGAGAGAACAAAAAGTCAGGCTCAACTCCAGTTGTGTCTTCCTGATGGCAGTTGACCAATAGGAGCAGAGTGACTGCACAAAAGAACGTAGACATGTTAGCTTTGTTTGACTTGTTGCTACGATTCCTCTCCTGCATATTATCCTGGGATACAATGCATAGTACCAAAGCTGTTCCAGTTTATTCAAAAGGTTGGCATTTCAAACCAGGCATCATAGTTTTGATCTTTGCAATATTGTTATGATAGTATTGTCCATCTGTTCAACTGATGTCAACACATGTGTCACTTTGTCCTCCTGATACATTTTAACTTTATATTTTATAACACACACCTGCGTTTATTTTGGTCAAAAGCTGAAGTAAGACCTTGAATGAAGACCTCATGGCTGCCTTATTTAACAGGTACAGGTAAGAAAAACAGTAATCCTTCAAACCTGTACAGTTTGAATTCACTGACTTTAGTCTTTGGTGAATCCTGGTGCATTTTTTATAGTTATTACATTTGAATTATGCTTTTTAAACCTCTGATGTGATAGTCAATGCAAAATGTTACCTCATGTTTGAGTTTCAGAAAACAACATTTGTCAGAATAATTAATTGTTCATTAAACTTAACATCTCAACATATTTATTAAGTTCTGATGTCTGTATTTCATTCTTAAACAGTTCTGTTGATTGTGATTTTAAAATCCCAGCGGCAGATTATTTCAAAGGATGATGCATAATCCATGATGTTTTTTATTCTTTTGTTACACACATACACATACTTTTCCATCGTGGTTGTTTTACTTACGTCTCATCACAGTCACAATGACAGATGGAGTGCCACTTGAAATTAGTGTAGCCGTAATTAGAGGAGAAGGCGTGGATGACGTGAGGGCAGTGGTCATGGATTCGGCAGCAGCTGTCGGTCTCTGCAAATTCTCCTGCAACAAGGTGGTCACAATGATTATGACACACTCGTATAACACGTATTTTACTTGAATATATACTACTTACCCAGCTGGCCATCGTGATCCGCCATGTTTCCAGCTCCACACCATAGGGTCCCAGGATAAGTGAAGCCTCTCTTGGATCTTTTTAAAACCTTGTCCTGCACCGCAGAGTCATCACTGCCACCCCTCCTCGCATTGCCTTTGCGCTCCGACCTCTCTTTAAACTCCCGGCACATCAGCTTGGCTTCATCCATGCGCGCAAAACGCGTCTCCAGCTGCCGCCCGGCTCTGTGCTCTTTCAGTCCCAACCTGCACTCGTGCATGAACGACTTCACCTGTATCTGGTTCGTTATGACAGAACAGTTGCCAAGCCTCCCGGCAGGGCTGACAACGGATCGCACCATCTCGGCTCCGTCTGACACCTGGTAGAGGAAGCTCTCCCGCACGGTTGACATTTTGGCGCAAAAGGTGCCGTTGAGCATGGAGAACATCTCTTTGCTCTCCTTCTCTACGTCCAAAGCGCGACTCAACAGGTCGCCCTTGACGAAGTTTTTGTCAAGATATGACAGAAAGACAAAGAAGACCGACCACATGATGCGGCAAGTGGCACTTTCAGCACCATGCGTAACGGAGACAGCTCCTCGCGGTTTTCCGGCGCTCCCGAGCAGCCCTCTCACTTTTAAGGCGAAGCACAAGTGGCGTGATTATCAATACGAGAAACAGCAACGCTGGGAGGAGTCAGCCGAATTAACCTCTTTAGATGTCCAGCCTGGGTAGAGGGCTTACTGAGCCGCAGAGCGCCTACAATCTGAGAGTTTATACAGTATGCTACCCCACTGTATTTCAACGTGCAGTAGCAGAGGGTTAATTTGTGGGTGTGTGTAGAGCACGAACCACGAACCCCAGCACCTTTCACTGCACAGAGAGATGACCGCGAGTTACCTCCCAACCCCCTCAGCGCAAACCCCCAGAAAGTGGAGATTTACACGCATGGAGGAGGTTCTAGTTTACCCCCGCTTTCCATGGTAACTGGCATGGGGTGATTGTGCCGACCCAGGAGATTGGACATCTTTCAAATGCCACAAAACAGGCACTGAATTGGTGATGACCTAAATCACAATGTAGGGACAAAACTCTTTCATTGTGGAATGTGGAGAAATGTTGGCGCGGTCACACGCAAACCACACTGACTGAGGGCCCCTCGTTTGCGTGTGACCGTAAGAGTCTCGGCTGATGGTATTCTGAGTATCTGACTCCCATCAGCCGAATTATACCAGATTTGCTTCAAATTGCTTCTTTGTGGCATTCATTTTTGTATCCTCTCTTTGTTGTTAGTATCACTAAAAACTACTATTTGTCTACTGGAATTTCATTATGATAATATTGTATAAACTACCTTTATCATTAATACTGTTTTTTTTTTTATCTCATCTGTCAAAACACATGTCCCTCTCAGTTTTATATAACAATTGATTTATTTGTGAAAATCACATGTGAGTTCAGAAAACGACACACAGCAAATTCCTCTGCATCTCTGAACAAGTGAGTTCTCAAAGAAAAGAAAAACCTCTTGTCAGGTTGGATTTCTAATCAGCCGAGTGTTTTGTCACATGGCTGGTCTTACAGAGAGCTCGAGAGGCGGAGATCCAGCCTACTGAAATCGGATTGTTAGAAGGCGGAGAGAGATGATGTAAAATCACCAGAGGCAACATTCGATCAGATCTTGAGGGAGGGGGTGTGGGAAGGGTTCTTGTGAATTAAACTAGTCACTGCAGGGGCGGAAGGGAAGAAAATAACGCTGATCATTTGGAGTTCATGCGGAGAACAGCGCACAGTGAAACAGAAAGGTGACACTTGATGAAATATGTATTGTATTTATTCCCGCTGGGCAACACTCCTTTCAGACAAGTCAGCTGCAGAACAGCTTTGAATGATTTGAAGAGTCAGTATCTCAAGCAGCACTACTGCCGTCATGTGAATGCAGTAGGCGCAAAATGAGTCTTGCAAAGTTAAGAGAGAATGCCTACCTCATCAATATGAATATAATATGCTATGGCGCTGTTTAAAGACAGCGATACTGTATTATATAATATAATTACATAGGAGTATAATTAACCCCACCTGTTGGTACTGAGTAACCTAACTTAGAAATGTATATTTATGGATTAATGCATCGCATAACATTACTCGGTTGCTGCTGGTCATTGTTATACAATTTCAGATGGTTGCATCTGATTTTTTTTTTTATTCACTTTTACTTTGCTCGGATAGCTCCGCACTCGTAATGTCAAGTGCCCCGATTGTGGGGAAAACTAAAATGTCCATGTCTAAAACTTAAGTTTGGTAAAGTTGGAAAGATATTCACTGATTACCTTTTGCCCACGCAGCTGCAATTTGATGGTTGTTTGCAAAATACTGTTGACTCATTGCCATAATTTATTTCTGGCATTGTACGTGTCTGCAAACAACTGATATGTTGAATGTTGATGTTTTTGTATTAGTAAGAGCACGTGACATTGACTTTACCCTTGTTAGTTATGCAAGTTAAGGTGTTATCCTGTTACACTTTTATGTTCTTTTTTCTCACATTGTCCAAGTGTAAGGAGTCGTATCTGAACCCACACATGACTCGGGAGATCTTTGACCTTTTATTTAGAGCTCCAGAAACAGCAGGCAGAGTACAAATCAAAAAGGCTTGTAGGTTTACCGGAAGTCGGGCATTGTTCAGCCAAAATTGCGAATGGTTTGCATCTCATACTAAATTCTGATTATCACCTCATTCACAAGGTCTATTTGAACATTTTCAAAAGCTAAAATATACAGAAAACCCTTGTGAAAATAGAATAATAAATAAATAAGACCATATATGTGTTAGTAGTATATTGGTTTATGATAGTACACTGAAAAAGAAATAAAATCGATTTCTCGAAGAAAGAATTTCAAAGTTATTAATAATCTCTGAACCCCCAATTCCATACCCTCTGAGCCCCGTTGCCATCAACAAAATGGGGGCTCTGGCTAGCAAGAAGGGCAGGGTCGGCAACAGGCGATCAATCCGTGAACTAGTGCTGAAGCGTCTGTCATGCAAAAACCGAAGAACAACCTGGCAAGGTGTATCGGGAGTCTAAATAGGGGCTTGATTAGTGAGACAGGTGAGTGAACAGGTGAAGGGAGTTAGACTAACGAGGAGGGAGTGACTGAAACTAGAGTGAGGATGTGGAGCTGAACTGTGACACCGAGTGCCTTGATGACTAAACCCACTTAATCGTTACACAACTTTGACCACGTGGCATCGTGCATTTCTGCAAGTGTAATAAAAGGCTGATACGTCAACATGTATTTATGTTGGCTGGGTTGCGTCATTGGCTTGTTGTCAAACGTAGTATTTATTTTAAAGCAAATGGTCTGAAATGGTCTGAAAAAGCATGAAATGAAATCAACACAAACTGAAAGTTCATAAACGTCATAATCTCTGCCAGTGTTGTATTGCAGCTTGTTTATGCTGCCCCCAGATGCCCATACAAGATATATTCCTCGGCATGAGCTCACAGCAGACAGACAGATTTGTTCATATCTACTCAAATATTAGTTAGTGTGCAAACAATGTGCAAAAGTGTAAAATAAAATTTAATAAAAGCATGCATTCAGTTTACTTTAAGTTATTTTATTTCCTGATGCACATGAGACAAAAACTGTGGGAAAGTCATTGATGGCAGAAAGGTAAACACTGCGTCCTTAGCTCAGCTTGAACTCTGTTGCACAAAACTGGGATGAAATTCTAGATCAGTTTATGTAATAACTGCAATAACCTTCCTAGTCTGAGAACTGGGAAATGTGCTGTCAGAAAATGGGTTTTGTTGCTCCAGCTGTGAACATGATCGCAAGCTGAGTTTATTTTGACATTAATCCTCTGGTGATAGAACACCTGAAGCATGCATGAGTGGAAAAATTAACATTTTTAGAGGATCATTGTTTCCCCTGTCCAGTGTTGATATCAATTACTATCAAGTGACTACAGAGTTTACTTTTTTTTGTTGCACAATATGCACCTAAAAAACTACAACTTATTGACTCAAATCCAAATATCCGGGAGTTGGGAGGGTAGTAAAGTGCTTAGAAGTACTTATCTTATCTCTGATGTGAAAATCTATTGTAGATAATTGTAATTAAAAGTAATGCATCCTTTTCTTTGACAGACCATTAAAACATGACATCAGTTTAACATCATTTGTAAAACCAATTATCATGGAGAATGAGCTGTAACTGTGTCTAACAGTAATACCTTGCCAAAAATATGTCTTTTGAGTATCAACAGGGATCCCATGTAAAAGGTGACAGTATTAAAAATATATTGTATAGCTTCTGGACAAATTACAAGCATATTTATCTTATTGTTTCATTGTAGTGACAATAGGGAAAACTATGCACTGTGTCTGATAATTATAGTTACATTACATTTCATTTAGCTGACGCTTTTATCCAAAGTGACTTACATGATATACAGGAGACACAGCAACGGTGAGCAATTAGGGTTAAGTATCTTGCTCAAGGACACAACAACATGGACTACCGGAGGCTGGGATCGACCCACCGGCCCTCTGATTGAAAGACAGACTTGCTAACCACTGAGCCACAGTCACCCCGTTAACTTGCAAAATACGTATTTTCAATCAATATGAATAAAGGATCATTCTACTGTTTTTGCAAGTTTATGCTCATTTTTTCCAAACCATAAATACAATGTCAATTTCAAATACATGCCAAAGTTTTTGATTTTATTAAAATAACAAGCAACATTTAGAAACTTGAATGAGTTAGGTTAACCTTCTAGTGAATATAACTTTACTTAAAGTCGTGGAAGAAATGTCATGTAACTTGTTCACAGCCCCCTCCCATCAACCATTCCTCCCACTGAAACCTGAGATGGGTCGCTTTCTCATTCACAGTCCACTTCATTCACCCCTGTTTCTCCCTCTAACAGCACAGACGTGAGGTGTTGTTTGTCAATTGGACGTGTTGGCCGGTCCTGCAGACAGACATAAAGGATGGTACCTTTCCCTGATGGCACCCAACACAAAGGGCCCATCGTTTGCCTGGCTGGACCGTCCAGACTCTACTGCAACTCCCAGGTGAATGAAGTGGACTGTGAATGAGAAAGTGACCCATCTCAGGTTCCAGTGGGAGGAATGGTGGATGGGAGGGGGCTGTGAACAAGTTACTTATGTATTCGCTATACAGTTATAATGATTTAGTCTCAGACTTTTCAACTACTTTAGAAGAAAATGGTTTATTTTAATCTGATATTGTCTTTGTGTATCCTGAGTACAGTACGGTGTGTGGGGGGGTCATGAGAATCAGAGGAAGCTGTAACATTGTGGTTATAATCATGATTCAAAGATTTAAGACATAATTAATTGATTTATTATTTTGTTGATTAGAAAATGGGGGAACATTGTCCACAATAATATTTTAGAGGCCAATGTTTTATCCAATCAACAGTCTAAATCCCAAAGATATGCCGTTCTGTATTACACTTGACAAAGAAAAGTATTTAAAGCTGCAACAACCAAATAAAACTGTGGCCATGTTCCTTGAAAATGTTTAATTAGGAAAATAGTTACTTATTTTTTCAATTGACTATTCAATAAATTAACTAATCATGTAAAATCAACCTAAACTTGAACAATGCATGAACCATAATTTCAACACATGTATATTCAACATTATGTTAATGTATGCCCTGTGACACAGCACCCTCTAGTGTAAAAGAAACGTCAACATATTTAATATTCACATTGATATCACATCAGGCATTATAAGGGTCAATCTCTTTTCTTTTTTTCCGTCAAAGATTATCTCCATAAATGTAATTGTTTTTCATTATATGCTTCTGTATTTCAGTCAGAATCAGAACCATTTATTGCCATGTTTGTTTTCATATTCAAGGAAATTTTGCCTAATTAATGCTTTTACTATCAGTACTTCAAGTATATTTGTAATGCTCATACTTTTGTACATTCACTTGAGTATCATTTTGAATGCAGGGTTTTTACTTGATTATTTCTGCTCCTACTAAGTAAAATATCTGAATATTTGTTCCACAGCTGGTTATAGTGTAACATTATTCAAATATCCTCAACATTTTAATATTAAAAAGTAACACTTTCCTGCAGGTGTAGCAGCCGTGGCCATCGAGAACACTGAAGGAGGAAAGTGGATTAAAGAAAATTACAAATTCTCTCACTGCATCCTGGAAGAGCTCCAGAGCCAAATTGACCGGAAGTATCTTGATTCCTTCAAAAGCTTCAACTGAAGAAGAAAAGATTATTCCAGACAACTTCAGTGAAGAAGAAAGGGGAATAGTGATATGACTGAGATGATCAAAAAATGTTTTTTAATGAAATACAGTAAAAGCACTGTTTCCTTTAAATAAGACACACTATGTGATTTCAACTAAATAACTGTTCTGTAAATAAATGTTATTTTAATATGTTTTTATTACATGTAAAACATATGATACATTTTAAAGAAAATAAATGCTTGAAATAATCAGACACAAACATCTGTTTTTGACATAAACAATGATCATCTAAATGAAGTCATTGAATTGATTGTAAACAAAAAGCAAAAAGTACCTATAAAGCATACACTAGATGAAAGAAAGTCAGCATCTATAACAATGATAGCAACGATGATGTTTGGAGTTGAAGAAAAATCTTAATTGTGAAACAAAATACAGCAGCGAGACTAAATATTTAAGCGTGCACACATCCGCCATGTTAAAAACCTCCACAGTCACTCTTTGGCACACTGTAAAAAAAAATCCTAATTTTACAGGAAATAACTCTAAATTTTTACAGTAGTTTTTCTGTTTTTAAAAATTATATACAAAACTCTATAAAATTACAGACATTATCTGTAAATCAACAACCCAACTTTTAATTTACGTATTATGCTAATAATAACAAATTACATTTTTTTCTAATTTTTTTATAGAAAAATGTCTGTATTATTTATACAGTATTTTTACTGTTTTCTTAGATTACTTACAAATTTATGTAAAATAACAATAATTACCTGTAATTAAATATCTAGCTCGTTATATAAAGGTTTATGTCCATACTAACAATTTAACGATTTTCTTTGTAATTGTAAGGTAAATCATATTAGTTTTATATTAACATGTACTTTTACATTCAAACTCTGTAAATCCGGATTTTAATTTAGCAAACTTTTTCCATTACATCAAACATAATGCAGTCTTTTTTTTTTTAAAGAGTACAAAGTAGTACCAAGAATGATACATTTTTTGTCCTTTATGAGGAGCAACATAGGTTAATTGTGGCCCAGTGAGTAGAGGTCCTCTGGTAACCGCAGGGTTGGTGGTTTAATTCCCAGCTTTTATGTGTCTGGTCGGACTTTTCAAACCCTCCACCCAGCAGACACAGCTCCTCTCTGGGCAACACGTTGTGTTGGTGCATCTCTGCTCTCTCTTGTTCCGCCTGCATCGCTCTTTTCCGTTTTTTAATGTAGCTACGAAGTTTCTTATAGTTGTTATGGTGGGCGGGCTGTACCCAGCATGCAGTTCGGAGGTGTAAATGTCATAAACGTACAATTATTAGCCTTATGTATTATTGTATTATAATTGTTTATGTGACATAAACTGTTGTCTTGTGGTGTTTTACCCTGTTAGAGCGTTAGAGAGTTGTGGGTTATTAATTGTTGTCATAAAGTTAAAACCATGACTCAAACTCAATGCACGTAACATAAGTAGCTCCGACTGCTGCACCCTCAGCATTCACTGGTGAACAGTAAAATGCGTTGCCTGTTGGGGAGGGACAATGTCTGGGCACCAGTGTGACAGTATGTGAAACAATCATACAGTATGTCAATTTGACGTTGGTATTCCGCCCAGCCTTACTTCTTTGAAAGTTTTGATATTAATGATTCAGGAAAATTCTGTAAAATAACAGTATTTCTCTGCATAACATTGAGTGATATCACTTTGTTGAAGGTGATTCATTGTAATAATATGGGAAGAATCTGTTAAATAACAGTATTTCTCTGCAGAACTTTGAGTGATATCACTTTGTTGAAGGTATTTGATTGTAATAATACAGGAAGAATCTGTAAAATAATAGTTTTTCTCTGCAGAATTTTAGTGATATCTCTTTATTGAAGGTGTTTGATTGTAATAATACAGGGAAACTCTGTAAAATAACAGTGTTTCACTGCAAAACCTTTAATGAAAATGTTCGTTAATTTATGGTTTTCAGCCTTTATTTGAATTAAGATATTTGACCTTCATTTTAAGGTTTTTGTTTGGCAGCCGCAGCTGCCAGTCATTTGACCTTCATTTTACGTTTTTTTTTTTTACAGTGCATCTCTGCAGTAACAGAACAGTCATTTTGTGCGTAATTGCTTTGTCGCTCTGTAACTGCAGACATGTTAAACTGAGCAACACCACAAGAATCCACATCCCACAGGGGAAAATTCTTTCTCGGCCAGGAAAAACTGAAGTCAAATATGGAAGTAAAACACCAGCGTCCCTCCTCTGCCTCGACCACAGAAATACCTCCAGTCTTTTCCCTCCTTTTCAGTCCGTACCTTTGCCTTTAAACTTCTGCTGCCATCCTTACTGACAGCAGTTTGGCTGCTTCTTCTTTGATGAGGCATACACGTTGTTTGAAGTGCTGTTAATTCCTGGAACCAATGAACAGCAGGATGTTAAATCTATGAGAGAAATGTGAAGCTTTTCATGACACTAGAGATAGTTTGGATACTCACTGACAACGCCCCCAATTTGCCTCGATCCACTTTTCTCCAACTCCGCAAGAACGTTGGTCTCAAAGGCCAACGATGCAACTCGAAAGAAAAACTCCTTGATGTTTTCCCCTACGGCATGGAGGAGATGTTGATCAGTCGGACTGTATGCAAATGATTAGGTTTGAACTTCTTAAGAAATCTCCAGGATTATTAATATTAGCTTCCATTCTTCACCTCTATGTCGACATTTTTCAACTCTTCCCTGGTTCGGTTTTTTTTTGCAGCCCAAAATCAGAGATTAGGAGTGGTGTTAAACTACAAGCTATTAAATAAATTCTGTATTTGCATTTCACTTTTTTCTTTAACCATCTCCTCAATGTTGGCAAACATAGAAACTCAAGACTCTCGGATAATAAAACAATTCTTTAGGCGTACCAGTTTTAATCATTTCAACTTTGCTTCTGAGAATAATCCTTCATTGGCTATAATAATATACCCCTCCCGCTTTTCTTCATGTAACTGTATTCAATCCGAACACTCACCGGTCAGCGACGACACAGCCCAATACTCTGCGGTGATCTCTTGTGCTAGTTTGAGGGCATCCTGTTCGATTTGAGAATACTGGGCAGGAGACTGTCGGAGAAACCAGAGAAGACCAAGTTATTTTCATTATCGATTAAACTGACAATTAAACAATAAAATACAAATACATTGAGTTCTCTATCACATTTATTCTACTGCAAATAAATCACTCGGGGACAAGAAAGAGGTACATAATTACATAATCCAGTAATCTAATTTGTTACAAAAGCCACAACATTGTCCTAACAGACAAAAACAAAATACTAAATATCCTCTAAAAATCACAGGAGAGTAAAATAAGAGACACATTTCAAATAGTTTAAGAAAAACACAAAACTTCTTGAAATAGAAGACCACTGCGTAAAAGCAGTTAGTAATGTCTTAGAAATGTCTGCATGTTCGTTGTTTCGGCCTCTATCAGAAAAGATTTGGAGTCTCGTGAAGTGAAAGACGGAGCAAATACGTTCCGGAGCGTTGAGTCGGGACACAAACGCTTTGAGAACAAAGTTCCCATTTGACTCCTGTAAAGCACACAGAGGCGTTCACAGGCACGTCCACTTCAAACAGCAAGCAGACGTACGCTCAGGTCTTTCTTTGTGCCAACAAGGAACAGCTGAACAGCGGTGGGGTCGTTCTCTTTCAGGGAGTCTTCGAGCCACTGTCTGCAGACAGAACAAGACAAGATCAAGTCCCCCAGCTGGGCTGAAAAACTGCCCAGCTATCTGCTCATCGTGCGTAAGCTCACCTCACATGGCCCAAAGAGGCCACGTCGTTTACGTCAAACGCGATGATCACAACTGGAAGAAGGGAAAATATGAAATGAATGAACCGTTTTAACACACACATTCCAGTATTGTTATGTATACACAGCTTCCTTTATCCCCTGGCATTGTGGTCAAGGAAAGAGGAGAGTCTTTAATACATTTTCTTATAAAGGTTGCTGCCCTAAAGAACAGCAATCTCTCACCCTGGGCCCCTCTGTAGTACGTAGAGGCGATGCACTTGAACCGCTCTTGGCCTGCAGTGTCCCAGCTGTAAAATAGGGACAGACATTTAAGCAATGTCAAATCAGACAAACTCAGTTTACTTATTTTATTTAGTAGAAATTACACTTACAGCTGAAGGCTGAAAGGAACGCCCAGCACTTCAAAGCGCTCCATCTCAAAGTCAACACCGATCGTTGCCTTGTAGTTTTTATCAAAAGCATCTTTGCAAAATCTAGAAGAATGTAAAAAGCTTGTTAGCTTAGAATGAGCTTCTTATATCTATATAGGGAGTGGGTCCTTTGCATGGAGTCCGCCATGTTGCACTGCCATGTTTCTACAGCAGGTTTTTTTCTACATGTTTGATAATAGAATAACAAACTTAGTAGATTGTGCTTCCTTGAAGGAGGTCTGCGTGTCCTGTGAGTTATTTCTTGTTTCAGTTATTTAGCTTACCTATTAATCAGACAGGTTTTCCCCACAGCCACGTCACCCACAACGATGACCTTTGAGATTTTAAATCTGCTGAGAAGAATAAAATCAGCCACAACATGTGAATAAGTGCCACAAAAACATCCCATCCAGCATCATCCGGCTGCTGGTTGCTGCACTCACCCCACGGTGCCGGTCCGCTGCTCCTGACAGGCCGTCCTCACTTTATTGTTGAAGTCCTCCTTCGTGTGGAAGGCTGCCTCCTTCCTGAAACACTACAAGAGAGGAAGAGGAATTTGTGAGGCTGTTTTAGAGGGATGGCGGACAGCTATAGGCGATCATGATAGTACAGGACTTCACCTGAGGGAGCTGAGCGATGATACGGTCCTTTCGGACCGGAGGGAGAACACTCATGGATGAGACTCGGACGGACATGGGGCTTTGCGGTAAATGTTTAGCAGAAGGACACGTGGTGAGCTGGACAGAGAGAAAGACATTTTAACAAGTCAAATCTGTTTCTTCATGCTATTCAAACTGCAGTGAATGATTTTTAGGCCCAAACATTAGACCTGGTGCTAACTTTTACTTTTGCAACTGGAAGAAAAACTTACAAGATGTTACATGAAGCTTGAAACAAAAACAAACCAATGCTCTTTCAAATTGGAGCATGTGCTGCTTCTCTGACTGATCGATCAATTGACTAATGGTTTACGAAAAAAGACATTTGAACGCATCGCCCTGGGAATCGGGATCAGTCTCGTTATTTTATTTATTTTTTACTAATTTCGGACACTTTATAGGCAGATACACACTGAGCATACTGTGCAGCATCTGTCTGTCTGTGTGTCTGTTATACTAAGAAGAGTAACCATTAGATGAATCAATACATTATATTTAAATGTTTACTTCTAAACCTGAAATCATTTTGATTGATCGATTGACTGAAAATGAACCTGAAACTTCAATGATTGATTGTTTTAGTCAAATTCACTGGTTCGGCATCTAAAATGTCAATACTAACTGTTGTCTGAGTCTTCTTTGATAATAATACTATACATTATGTTCTATCTCAGATTTGTAATAGTTTAACTTCCCCAGGCAACCAGAACATAGACCAGTGGTTCTCAACCTTTTTTCAGTGATGAACCCCCTGTGGAATCTGTTTTCAGCCAAGTACCCCCTAAATAAAAAAAATTAATACACAGCACTCTGCCATCAGTGTCTGATTTAATATAGAATATATACAATTCAGTTTAAGAACTTACACTTATATTATTGAATATGTATTAAATAACTATTTTTAAAGTTTTTTTTAAATATGCTAACTGGACACATATCTACCTCCTGACTGAGAGTCACAAAGACTTCAGCTCACTGTAAATAAAAAGAGAGCCAGACAGTCAAACAATAAACTGTAGTGAGAGCAAATATGTGTTATCCAGAGCAACACGACCACATGCAGAGCCAGACAGCTGTAAGCAGTGTTGATCCACTTACTGTGCAGATCGGTTTTAATCCTGCTGCTCATCAAAGCTGCTGCTAGAGAGGAAGAAGAAGAAGAAGAAGAAGAGTTTGTTTTGGTTCACCACAAAACTGAAACTTTAAAACTCTATTTTACATCCCTTATGTATTGTATTAACTCTGTAAAGTTACACGTTAAGAAATATCTAAGTTAAAGTTATACGCACATGACCAAATGTAACTTTTAAAAAACAACGTGTTTGAGCTGCAAACGAAGGGAACGTTACCTCATCGAGACCGACTCTTCTCTCTTCTGGGCTTCGGCTTGATCTTTTACTTCGCACAGGTTGCTTCCTATTGTAACGTGGACTCGTGCGTATTCATTGATCAACGTTAAAGTGTGGATTGTATGCTGATCGGAGCTGAAATCGATCCACGGAAGTTGAGGAGGAGGAGAAGCAGACTGAAGACGCTGGCTGCTGACTCAGATCCCTGGATTCCGTTTTTCTTTCCTCCCAGATTTTTTCTGCTCGGTCCCCTGCTGGAGGAAAAGGGGAATAATCGGAAATTAGGAATAGGAGAAAATATATCTATCTAAATATCCAGCTATCTATCAAACTATTTATATCTAACAAATTGGACATTTATCTTGTTGACCTTCTTTTGTTTCCTTTTGTTTTTACTCTGCTTATTCATTATTTATGTATGACCATTCATACTTCTCTATTACCACCATTTTTACATCATAATGTTACTATTTATACACAGTTAATATTGTCATACTTGTCAGCATGAGTTTGTCGTAAGAAAGGGAGGTGTGTGTGGGGGGGGGACTTTCCGTCAGTTACACATGTGGACAGTAGAGGGCGCTCTAAGGCTCTTTCCACTGACGAAGGCCTTGTTATGAACACAGTGCATCTGTCTGATATAGTAATTAAATTAAATTAAACACTCAATACAAATATCATATTTCCGTAGGCTGCCATAGATAACGTCTAAAAGGTTTAAGAAAAAATCAAGAGTACAACATATTTTTGACATCAAAGCACTTTGGAGTTTAATTGTGTATAAAGACAATGACAGGATTAGACAATAGACTACGAGTTCATATTCCATAGCAGGGCTCCACACTGTCCTCGGGATGTACAATACATTGTTAAAATGTAAAATAAAAAATAAAAAACGTTCACCTCAACCACCTACAACAGTAAAATGTTACAAGCAGATCGATGCATTATATTAATTAACATTGTATAATACATCAGTCACTGTCTTCAGTGAGTATTTTTTATACATTTGGCCAATCATACTTTTGTACCGTTACTCAAGTAGGATTTTAAATGCAGAACTTTCACTTGTAATGGAATAACTGGACATTCTTGTATTGGTAAAGGATCTAAGGACTGTAGCTTCACCAGTTATCCCTCCCTCAGGTGTGAATGTAAGTGACTACATGTATGTTATACAGAGTGAAAAATAACACCAAACCAATATATATCAGAAAAATAAACATGAATACTCCTGTGATTTTAAATAATATGGTATCCCATCCAAAATACAGGGGCTCTTCAGAAAATGGTAATACAGGACACATTTGGTCACAGAAATGATTGTATTGGTGTCAAAAATCTCTCCACTTGGTCAACCTTTCACAAAGAGTTACAGTGTCAGTCTAAACAATATATTTTCCTTCTTATTCATAAAGTATCAGTGCTTTATTCTTTTTGAAAAGGCACTAAGGTAAAGGCACTGGTTGCACTGGTTGACTAATCTAAACTGTCTTGATGGTTGGCTGAAATTGAAATGCACTGATCATAAGGTTTTTAAATGACACCGTCAACACTTGTGATTCATGGCATGATTAGGAAATAAGCATTTAAAGTAGCACTTCACCCACAAACCGATCATTTTGTATATTAATTACGAACCCTGCGTTACCTTGAATTTATGAGGAATTGTTTTTGACCGCCTCTGCGGTAAACAAAGAACCAAAAACGGAAGAAAGTCTAGATGAATTGAAGTAAATGGAGGCCAAGTTTAACAACAAGCCCATCTCAAAATACCCATTTACAATCTCTCACACAACTTGTGCTTTATAATCCAAGCCTCATGCATGTTTATTTTGAGGAAAGAGTAAGCGGAGAATGTGTTAAAAAAAAAACTGTAAAAGGCAATATGTTACACACTTGTGGGGAGCTCTAGTCTAACTCTTGGTGAAAAATCAACATCAGTATTGATCATTCTGCTGCCTGCTCATAGCGAAGGGTTTCTACTTATGCCCACCTCCTGATGAGCTCAATCATCTGATCGTTAGATGGCAGAAAGATCCAGCTTCAGCCCCACTTCTCAAGTTACGACAGGTTTCATATTAGATTAAATTTCCCAGCATTCTGCTTTGTTACCAGTTAGTCCTGTACCAGTAGTCACAGGTGGTGTCATGGAGACAGAGAGTCTGTTGCTGCCAAGTCAGAAAACCCTGGCTGGCAGTTAGTCTGTTTGCATAGCTGTGCACAAAAGGAAACCGCGTCACTCAGTCAAAAGGCAAAATAATTATCTCTCTCACCTCTGAAGCTCATATATTCCATCCATCCATTATCTGAACCGCTTATCCTCTTTAGGGTCGCGGGGCGCTGGAGCCGATCCCAGCTGTCATTGGGCGAAGGCAGGGTACACCCTGGATAAGTCGCCAGTCTATCCAGGGCTCACATATAGACAGACAACCATTCACACTCACACCTATGGGCAATTTAGAGTCCAATTAACCTAACATGCATGTCTTTGGACTGTGGGTGTGTATATTAACACATTATATTTTGTTTATCCACCTTTGTGTGTTTTGAGGCTAGCAGTTTCCCCTTGCAGCCTTAATGCTAAGCATCTGCTGGCTGTAGCATCATTTTTAGTGTACCGATATTAGGGCAGCATCAGTCACGGAAGTAAATAAGCGTATTTTCTAAAATGTCAAACTACTCCTTTAGGTTGCGCTGATGCTGAAATGTAACGTTTAAGTAAGAGTTTGACATTTAGGGAAATATAGGCAATTGATTTGTTTCTGAGAGTTATATGAAGACTTCCAACGTTCATGTCTGTAGCTATAAATACAAGGCTACAGTCAGCAGCAGTTGAAATCCCTAAAGACAATAAAATCTGCTAATACCTCGAAAGCTCAATTAACAGTTTGTAGGCTTTGACTAGTTTTACAGAAGGATTTATTTTTACATTTTACATTTCTGACTAAGACTGGACAAAATAATTTCTCTTTGGCAGTGAGACACAACAAGGGAACCTGTTGTCTCCAGGAATGGGGTCAGTTTGAAAAATATGATGTGTGAACCCCCACCCTAAATACGAATAAAACAGGTCTGTAAACCTCCCCCACTCAATCACAGGGAAACTTTTTAGAGTCGTTGTTATTCGTCCCGTTCTGCCTCACAGATTGCTTACTCCCGGACAAGAAGTCGGCACAGAGTAGGCGGTAGAAATAAATCAGGATCATGACATTCATCAGCATCATGGAGATGAGGAAGTACAAACTGTGGTCCAGCCAGGTGTAGTTGTGGACGATGTACCAGGTGAGGTAGAACTGGGTGCCCAGGCGAAACGTAAAGTAGGTGAAGACGTTGACGAGTTTGTTGACGTGGTACACGGAGGAGGACCGAGCGCCCGCTAGCTTCAGCAGCAGCCTCATGTGCAGGGTGACACTGTTGACCTCCACAAAGAGAGCGACGACGGCGCCGGCTACGTACAGCTCAGTGTAGAGGGAGTACAGGAAACACGAGATCACCTGAGGAGGAGACACAGAGGAGGTGAGGGGCTTTGACAGCCAGCAGCTAATGTTTGATGCTCTCATTGTTTGTCTTTGCCTTTATTTTATTGTTTGCTTTTTTGTAAGCAATGCTGACAATATAACCTTCAGAGATCTACTGTCAACCCACAGATGTTCCACTTGAAGTCTAGGGATGAAGCCAAAGTTTACCAAATATGTGCGGTAGAATTTTAGGAAAATCCATATGAAACGCATCACCAGTCAAAACAAGTGATGCCCACAAGCATTTAACACCCTGTAGCTTTAATGGAACAGGTTGATTAACAACAAATCAGACATGATATTTTCAGCCTTAAAGTTAGTTAAAGGGTATGGGTTGAAAATAAAGACTGAACAAAAAGAAACAATGACACTTCTGCTAGTTGGATTTGTAATGAATAATTTAACAAAATAAATGAAATAATAAAATATTCAGTAAAAATCCAATAACAGCATTTTAAACACATCTTTAAGCCGTTCCTCAAATCTTTAATACAGAAGGTATTTTTTATAGGATGAGAATATTTCACAATATGACCACATTTGCAATATGATTTAATTTGCCTCCATATTTAGTGACAATCTTAAACCAATTTGAGCAAAAATCAAGTCAGCACTTTATAGTCTTCTTCTCTCTGTCTTCTACACACGTGTTAATTTGCAGAACGCCTTTTCATCAGCATAAGCTTCACATGCTGAGTTCAAAAAATAAAAACATACCTTACCAGCACATGATGGACTAAGAACTCCCAAGATTCTTTTCCACGTCCTGTCAGGATAATATCACCTGCATCGTACACAAAGTATCCTGAGAAGGAAGAGATAATGACATTGAGAGGAAGTGGGCAGGAGGAAGATGAGGTCCAGAATAAAATATATATTTTACCATTTGTTTGATCTTGGAGTTAAGACTTTCCTGAAAATGTTTACGGTTCATCCTTGGTCTGTTTGACACAACAGATGCATGAGATGGCAGTACAATTGTTTACTGAAGTACGTCTTTGATACCGACATGTGTTTTGACACAAGGATACAGTAGCATGTGTTTGCCTACTTTTGTTTTCTCTCCTTTGTGTGAAATGTAATTAACGTCCATGTAGACTCGGCATCTTTGGGTGTATACGTTTTTTATGCTTTTCAAAAGGTTACAAGTTTTCTCAGATTGTCGCCTGCCTGTTTGGCTTGCAAAAACATATTTTGCGTTAAATCTGCATTCATACTTGTATGAATACATCATTACAATGCAAGATGTCCCTCATGTCACTTGTTAACCAAGAAGTTAGTTGAGCTGATCTGAAAGCAGAGTTTAACGTCCGTCTTTGTCATTATTATTAGAAGCCGCCAACGAAACTATGCACAACATAACCACGGTTATCAACCAGTGTAGACCTCAGTTAGTTGGAGGTATTCAAGTGACTAATACATTACTAAGAGTTCTTTTGTGTCTCAACTGACACGCCGACAGACACACAACCAGCCTCTTTATTAAACATGACCTCCAGTATCGAGAGTGGTTGGCCTCAGTGGAGCTAATCGGTGTTTGCGGTTGTTAGCACAGATCTCCACAGATTTGTGTCTTCATGGCAACACAGACGATATCACCACATGCAGTACAGCTCAAACAGACCACGAGTCCTCTGAGGATTATCTTTGGTGTCCACTGTGATTTAGAATCCGGTTTGAGTGGCAGATCTTTGTTGTTTCTCTTAAAGCAGCAACTGTAGTCAATCAGCGCCTCTCCCACATTTCCTTTTTGTGCATTTAACTAGATCTGCAACGATTTGTCAATTAATCGTGGTAATTATTAAAGCAAAAATGCCCCCAAAAAGTAGTTTCAGCTTCTCAAATGTTTTTTGTTATACTTTATTTATTGGAATATTGGACTGTTGAACAAACAACCATCATGTGAAACACAACCTTGGGCTGTGGAGAGTTATAAACAAGCACTTTTCAGCAGATCAAGAATGAAAGCAATGCTTTGTTGCAGCTCTACATTAAAATACTAAAAACCAAGGACATTTCTCTTCACACTGAATATTGGATACTGCATTTTCATTTAGATTGCAAATCCTAACTGCAGTTGTTTTACTGGTTACACTGAAGTGGTATTCTTTTGCCGCGATGCATTCACTGACCTGTTGACACACAGACGAGCAGGTAGGACAGAGGGGTGTGGTAAGAGTGAAGGTTGTGCAACGTCTCAGGCCAAACCAGCACACTGGAGAAGGATACATGTTATAGAAACACGGGTCTGTGTTCACCTCACTCAGACATACATGGGCCAACTCACGGAGAGAAAAGCCCCACTAAGCAGAGAAGTTAATATCAGGTCTTTTTAAAACCCCGGACTAATAGATATCCCTCCTTTCAGTATTAAAAGAAAAAGTGCTCTGTTGGTGTCTTCATATCTTTACAAAAAACTTTTACAAATTCTTTCTGATTTTGCAAAGTTCTTTGCCACTTCTCACTGCTGTTGCAAATGGGGGCACACCTCAATAAGCAAAGGCTTCTCTGTGTTCCCTCCTTGTATAAATACACCATGGCAGAATGAGTGCGTTAACAAATATAAAAGCAGCATATTGTTTCATATGTTTCCTTGACAATACTTTCAGTGATCAAACACCTACTTTGAATTTTTGCCTCTAAATCGTATTCAGATATTACCCAACATAAATAGCCTAGGTGAGAGCGCACAATGCTTGAAAAACCCGAGCTTGGTCCCAGACAGTCTCCACCCAAATAAATAGTTTCTCGTGATGCTTTAACAAGAATCATTGAGCCATCAGGTTTTTCCAGTTGTTATATATCAGTAGGCTGTCTCTTAAGAAACCCTGTAGGTTGGCTGTTTATAAGCAAATAGTAATAACAGTTTTATGTGGCTCATACTGAACAGTGGTATTTCCCTCCCCACTTAAAAATGCCATTCTCTCCCCCGTCCCTCACCCTATCTGAACATGCCATTCTTCTCCTGGCTGCCACAGACTGTCACTGCTACACACGCGCACACAACTCTACAAATAACACATCATATGGACTGTGAATAGACAATGGTGTCTCACTGTGTGAATGGATGTGTGAAGAGAGACAGATGTTTGGATGGAAACTTACCAGGCCAGGGCCCATGTTCCAGTCAGCACGGAGTGCACTATTGAGACAGAGAGGTTCCTCCACTTCCAGGATTTGAAGTCATCCTGCTTTACTACTTTAGGCACAGGCAACCTTTGCAGCAACCGGTGGATCAACTTGAAAATCAGAGCGAACACCAGCACTGACTTGCCTGGGTGACTCTTCAGCACAGGACCCAGGGCGTCCATCCTGTCCTCCTCGCCCCCGGCTCTTCCTCTGTCTCTGTCCGCGTGGTCTTACTCTCGATAGCTTCCGCCCTTCTTCTTTTCCCCCTGATGGATTGTTAGACACACTCCTGTAAACGTCTCCCGGGCTTAAAGACGGACAGATTTGCGCGGTGAGGTGGGAAGGTTCTCCAGGACAGGGGAGGCGCTGCTGCAGCTGCGAGCGATGATCTTCTGTTTTTAATTAAAGTTTTAACCAAGTCCGGTTAATGCTGCAGACTTTTTTTTAAGCGTCCCGCGTTCGCCGTGGAGATTCTCGTAACAGCCCAATCCAACGAAACGATGTTTGGCTTCACGTAGCGCCTTTCGATGTGTTCGCGCTCAGCCCGCAGTCTGTGCAGAATGAGTGGGCGTGGTGGAGGGGGGGGGGGGGGGGGGGGGCTGCGCCTTGAACCACAAAAACAAGGAGGGACCTAGACCGTGATCACGTTACACAAGTTTAACAGAGCAGGGAATGTCTAAAAAGACCAATATACATGTAATAAATAGCTGCATAACGATAACACGTATGGTTTTCATGGTCACAAACCGGGCATGGCCATGGCAAAAAGGGTGTATTTAACTTAATATAAAATACAACTTGGTCTAACAGTCGCATGTGGAGTCAGTACTTGAGTAGTGGAGGTGAGTGCATGAGTGGAAAGTGTGTATGTAATGTTGTGTGGAGACAAACCATAATCTTTAACAAAGACACCAACTGAGACCAGAGGGCCTTTTAACAGCGTCAGAACAACCTTGAGAGCTCAAAACTGTGGCGATGACAGTGGACTTCAGGAAGAGCCCCCCAACACTACCCCCTCTCACCATCCACAACAGCACTGTGTCTGCGGTGGAGTCCTTCAGGTTTCTGGGAACCACAATCTCCCAGGACCCGAAGTGGGCCTCCAACATCAACACCATCCGGAAAAAGGCCCAGCAGAGGTTGTACTTCCTGCGCCAGCTCAGGAAGTATAACCTGCCTCAGGAGCTGCTGATCCTGTTTTACTCTGCCATCATCCAGTCTGTCCTCTGTTCTTCCACCACTGTGTGGTTTGGATCGGCCACTAAACAGGACAGAGGCAGACTACAGCGGATAGTCAGGTCTGCAGAGAGAACTATTGGATCCAGCCTGCCCTCCATCCTGGACTTGTACACCTCCAAAGACAGGAAGTGAGGTGTAAAGATCACTGCAGACCCCTCACACCCTGGACAAAAGCTGTTTCACCTCGTCCCCTCTGGTAGGCGCTACAGAGCACTGTACGCCAAAACTACCAGACACAGGAAGAGCTTCTTTCCACTGGCCGTCACCCTGATGAACAATTAATCAGACAGCTCCATCTGCCCTACTTGCACTAATCGGACTACTGTTCTCTTTAATTTATTTTTATATTTATCTTGTTTATTGTAAATGTGTATATATGTACAACAAGAGCTATGTCTAACTAGAGTTAAATTCCATGTGTGTGAAAGCTGATTCTGATTCTGATTCTGAGGAGACTAGACTGGTTGATCTCTAGTGCAGCGATTCAGAAACTCTTCACTTGGGAGCAGAAAAAAAGTCCTCTAACCCTGCCATAATAGACCAGGTCAAAAGGCCACCACAATTAGTGCATTGAATCACAAATATATGTCCCCCAAACTAATGTGAAAATCCCCTTACCTAGCCTGCCCATCAAAAACTAATCTACCTCACTGAACCCTAGTCTTCATGCAGATTAGCAGGAGGCTGAAACCAGTAGCTAGGTTAGGGCCCCAGCAAGCTGGTTACTCACCTGACAGCTCTGGATGTGTCCCCGAGACAACTGCTCTGGCCGCACACCACACAACAACAACCCAAAAAAAAACAACGCAACCAAACGGACCGTGTATCTTTTACCTATCCAGGGATACTCCACAAAAGCCAAAATTAACACTACAGCGCCATGTACCACTCCTGCTCAAAGATGTATCCCACAGACACATTGTGTGTCAGACAAAACTAGAACATCTCTTTAGCAAATAATACCCTCAAACAGCCGAGCCCCCACTTGTTACGAACCGGGCCGCGTGGCCATCACAAAAAAGTGGGGATACACATAAGCAAGTAGTTAAAAAAAGGGTTTATTTAACTTAGGTAGCATAAAACACAATTTAGGAGTCAATACTTTCCGTAGTGGAGGTGAATGCATGAGTGGAAAGTGTGTATGTAATGTTGTGTGGAGACAAAACATAATCTTTAACAAACAACAGGTGACTCGGGATGTCTCCTCAATGGTGGAATGAGCTCCCCATTGACTTCAGGACAGCCGAAAGTCTCTACATTTTCCGCTGCAAACTGCAAACATAATTTCCGACTGCCTTGAATAAGTAGCACTTGAGTAGCACTTACCTATGGCACTTCGTAGTTTGGCTTTTTTGATTCTTGTCACTCTGAGTTTGTACTCATGGTTGAATGCAGTTATTGTAAGTCGCTTTGGATAATAGCGTCAGCTTAATGTAATGTAATGTAATGAGAGGGGCCCCGACTGAGACCACAATAATTACATACAATTTATATTATTGTATTGTTCTGAACCTCAAAGTAACTAGTAGCTATAGTTGTAAAATGAATGTAGTTAAGTAAAGAGCACAATGTTTACCCACTGAAATGTAATGTTGCAGAAGTACAAAGTAGCATAAAATGAAAATACATAAATACAAAAATGTTAAATATATATATGGACTTGAGTAAACCCACTCAGTTTCTTCCACTCAGAATATGAAAAAGGAAAGAAAGAATAAGGCTCTTATCAGGCTCCATCTGCATGCAGCAACTGGTTAGCTATTTCACAAACAGGGCATACATTCCCATGTTTGTGCTGATGATTCTCACAGTTCCATACTCCCCTGTCCCTCACTGCCTCTCCCACCTCACCAGCCCGTCACAGCTCTGCCCCTTCTCTCCTGCCACTCAACCTATCGCTCACCTAATCAGCTCATTCAGTGCACCTGTTGGCCACACCTACCTCCTCAGCTCAATCTCTCTCATCTGCCTTGACCTTTGCTGCGCCTACTCCCTTTAGTATTTAAACCCCAGCTTCACACACACTCCCCGTCAGATCTTTCTCTTCATTATGCCAGACTATCCTGTTTAACCGCTCACTGGCGCCATTGCGGACCCTCCCTGTTTGGACTTCTCCGCATTGCCTCTGCCCCTGTCATAGCATTCTGTCCCCGACTACGAGAATAGCCTCTGCTGTCTCTGGTTTCTGTCTGCCTTCTCTCCCAACGACTTGGTGTCCCACTGCGTGGATTTCTCCATGTGAGCTGAACGAGACTGTTTGCCTGTTGTGTCTTCTGCCCGAAATAAATCTTTGTTCAACTATGCCGTGTGTCCGTCATACTGCTTCTGGGTCCTTACCACACCTGTTACTGCATTTCCCCCTTAAACCAGATTTCTCTGTTAATGTTGTTGACGTTCAAGCTGACTTTCTAATCTTTTTCTGTTTGACATGCAAGTGTAGGAAAGGCTTCAAGCATAGCTGGATATTTTTATCTCTCTCTCTCTCTCTCTCTCTCTCTATATATATATATATATATATATATATATATATATATATATATATATATATAGGACTAGCTTGGACTAGCTGGACACACATCCAGTGGAGGCCCTCCAGAAGATCTACCCCTCTGTTCATTGCACCTTGTCTGCCAGTTCTATTCATTGGCTCTAAAATTCCCTATTTGATTACACCACTAGAGTCAGTGCGCCTGCGGCCCCCTAGAGGCCCTTCAGCTGTGAAGACCTGTCTTGGATGGTCTCTCCAAGGCCCAGCACGGGGACTGAGGCCTCCACTGTCAGAGCAGCAGTCTGTTCACATCCATTATGTCACTACCAGCGGATATCTACAGCCATCTTGAAAAGCTGTGGCAAATGGATGTTCTGCCATGGCGCAGGGAAAAGATCTGCACTCGCCCCAGACAAGACAAAGAAGCTGTGGCTCTTCTGGAGAGCAAAACTGTAAGAGTTGAGATAGAAGGGGTCCACCAATAGCTACCCCTCTCTAACGTGTGCTGAAAACACCCTGTCAAGGCGTCTTCCCTCTGCTCCAAGCAACAGAAAAGAGACTGACCAGAAACCCAGAGAAAGCCCTGTTAGATCTGTAGGAGAACTGCAGGGGGCCCAGGAGTGAGACAGTGAAGGTTTTAAGGTGGAACAGAACAAGGTGATCTAGTTGGTGATCTGTCTGAGACCTCTCCAGACAGAAGCAGAGTCACTTGCAGAGAGTTGGTGTTTATCAGAGTACTGTCATTTAGCATCCCTGACCGCCTTGTTAAACCTGTATTTTGATTCTTTAAACATTTCCTTGTCCCCACTTTGATTTCCTCACAACAGGTTTGCATAGCTGTAATTTCTGCCTGTATGCAGGAATCTGATAACAACATGGTCTGAGTGTCCTAGTGCAGCGTGAGGGACGGCATGATAGGTCTCGCTTATTATGGTGTGTAGTGATGTAGAATCACTGTCATGTCGTTACACCAGCCACTGTTGGTATGAAAACAGATTCCTTCCACTTGACGACTTGCCAGAGAGCTCATTTTATGTTGACAACTGCTTACGAAGTCTGACATCAGAGGACGAGACAAAAGCCTTGGTTGATGAAGTGCAGGATTCACTGGCAAGCAGGGGCTTCAAACTGAAATAGTGGGCGAGCAACAAGCCTCCTGTTGTCTCTCACCTCCCACCTGAGACCAGATCAGTGGTGTACAGAGTCAGATCTCCTTAGTAGACAACTGTTGAAGTTGCAACAGGGGACAAAGTGGTGGTCATTGTCCCCCAGCTATCACGTGCGGCATGACCCGTAGGACTAATCACTCAGACTGTTTCTGCACCTGCTGACCGAATAAGAACTGTGGAAGTAAAAGTAGGAGGAGTAGGAGATCACTTTACACCAGGCCAGTATATTGTATCGTCAGCCTTCCTAAACTAAAGACTGGGTTGTTACAAAGGCCCCACCACTTGGACTATTCCACCTCCCCTATTAGAGTGGTTTGCTCTGCCTCTCCCCTTAAAGTGGTGTGTTCCATCTCTTCATATCATTCAGGAACAAAACATTTTTTTTATGATTTCCAGTAGTTAGGACAATTAAGCCCAAAACAAGTGTTACTGCCGGTGTTTGACTGTTCCATTGAACTAAACAATTCATACCTACTTATAAATACAAACTACAAATGTTTCTGTACACCCTGTCAAGCCGAACTCAGCAATACAGTGTTTCTTTTTGGAACTACCGGACTATTTGGGATTTGAGTCACTTCATTGGTGGGTGGTGATTTTCTGGAACTGAAATTTTGAGAGAAGCCACAATTAGCCTCTTTCTTTTCATTTCTATGTTTGGGCTTGAGGAGTTGTTACTTAGTTAGCAATTATTCAACTAATACAATTTGAAATCCTATCTAGTACCTTTTACTTCATGACAATTATTTAATAAAATCAGAACATAAAACATATAAAAACATAGCCCAGTTTTACCAGCTGCTACATTAGGGATGCTTACACATAATGCATCACACATAATGCATAATGCATCATATACATTATTCTGAAATTGTCCATTCTGCATAATGAGTACTTGATATTCCTTTACTTGTAACAGAGTATTTCTACACTGTAGTTTAAGGTAAATATCTGAGTACTTTTTCAACGTCTGGTTGTATGTCACCTAGGGATGCAACGATACCACTTTTTACAAACCGATACGAGTACGAGTATTTTTATTTGTGTACTTGCCGATACCGAGTACCGATACCGATACTTCTTAGATTTGGTCTCCATGAAAGTGCAATTCATTTGGAGGCAGATTTTATTTTATCCTCTGCAGATTATGTCAAGCCTATAGTACCAAATTAACAGAAGGCTATCCCAAGCTTTAAACTTCTTGTGGAAGTCCCTCTAATGTCGGACCATAAAACGCCCCCGTGTCCGGGTTCAGAATCAGAATCAGAATCAGAATCAGCTTTATTGGCCATGTGTGTTTACACTCACATGGAATTTGACTCCGGTTACACATAGCTCTCATTGTACATATATACACATTTACAATAAGCAAGATAAATATTTAAAAAAAGACATTAGAAAGAAAAAGTAGTCAAATTAGTGCAGGTAGTGCAGATGGGGGAGTCTGATTAATTGTTCATCAGGGTGACGGCCAGTGGAAAGAAGCTGTTCCTGTGTCTGGTGGTTTTGGGTAATATTAGGGATGAGCAATTATATAGGAAGCTGTGTTCCAAGTTAAGTTTCCGGTGCTTTTATTGTGGAGGGAGAAACGGAAAGGAAAAGAGGAGTGGAATTGTGGGATATACGTGTGTGAAGGAGATAAAAAAGTGGTTCAAGTTACCCTGCAGCGTGTTTTCATTTTATTAGAATTACAAATATAGACACACAACAGACACTCGGCTACAATAATATCATCCGTAGCCGCACAACAGCGTCTGAATGAGGCCGCTGCCAGCGCTACTTCAGGTGGATCAGCAGCCGTTTGATTCAAACCGGCGGGACGGCAGTCATTTGCGCCGCGTAACGCGACGCACATAACTCTACACACCTTGCTGCAAGAGCTGCAAGAGAGCGACAAAAGAGCCGTATGCGGCTCTGGATCACGGGTTGCCGACCCCTGCCCTAGACGTTGAAGTCAGGTAGGACAACAAATCTTTTTCTCCACAAAGCGCGACCAGTTTGTTGCAGTGAAATACTGTTGAGTGGTATCGGTTCTTGGTATCGGCAAACCGATACGAGCACGAGTATTTTAACGCAGTATCGGCATCCCTAATGTCACCAATCCCCCTCTCCTCAACTCTCTTCTCAACATCTACTGTTAAATTAATCCAAATAGTTCTAGATAACACTTAAAGACAAGCTACTGTGTTAATTACACATGCATTTGCCCCCTAAGAAACACAGCATAAAAGTATAGCCTGCAACATATTAAACACCACTAGATAGAAGCAAAAGCTTGGTGAAGAACAGGCATTTCATTCAGACTGATACTTATTTTCTGATCATTACCTCCCAGTTCTCTAGCCAGCCACGTGGGGGCACCCTTTCCCAATAACCTCCAGGAAGACCCGTCACTGGTGATGACGTTAAGATACTAGAAAAGTCTTAATAATAAGGCTTTCATAAAATGATTCCAAAATAGTCAAGTTACACAGCTACACATGTGTATGTGACTGAGAAAGAGAAATACAAGAGAAAGACTGATAAATAGGTCTAGTTAAACCTTATAATTAATCTACGTTCATCCGTTGAGTAAAGGCTTCTCTGTAACAATACACATTGTAGTTAGAAAGATAATTGTAACTTAATATAATTTATTGTGTTTCCTTGTTACCTCATTGTGGATGTTTTGTTGTATTTTTAGAGAATGAGTCTTTTGCTCTTGTAGTTTTATCAGAAACCTCACAGAATCAAGTTTCTTAAGAAACAGCTCAGGATTTCAAACAGAAGGTGTTTTTGCACACAAGCAAACACCAACCGGTCTCCATGTGTTTGAGACCAGGATCTTTGTGCCCGGATCAGTGCAATATTGATCTTGGGGTGGTTCTTCTGTCTCTTGAGGGCTGTTGAGAAATGGCTATACTGTGGAGACCAGTCTGTGAGAGAGAAAATCTAAGGGTTAATTCAATTTCAGCAACTGCATGTACATAACCAAACAAAAGTAGGTTTGTCTTGTTTAGAGGGAGATTGTGTTTCGTTCTCAAGCAACACGGCTTAATTGTAATGTATGAAATTACTCTTTTGTGCAACTTATTGACATTAATAAATGAATGTATTGTATTCATATACTGTGTTCCTAACCCCCCAATGTGTAATGTTTAAACCGCTATAGGTGCTAAAGTGAGAACTGTAATCAGCCAAAATATGATTTAGAAGAACAGGAAAAAAAGTATGAAGTATAAACTATTTTGGATTGTTGTTAATTTCTGAATCACTATCTGCTAGCTATATTGTAATCATAATTAAAGTACTTACATTTATGTATATAGCACTTATCACAATCAACAAATGCAAGGTACAAAACAATGTAAAACAAGAAAAAAACAAGGAACATCTAGTGAGCAGTGAAACACTTAAATTATAATGATTTTCTTTATAATTATACATTTAAAAAAAGTAATTCAGTGCCACACACAGATACTATTGACTGTATGTTCATACACACACATGTTGGCTAGAAGGAAAGAGAGAGATAGAGATAGAGAGACACACTTGTCTCAATAAAGCACAGTAGTTAATATCACTGTGATTAATTACACCTGTGCATGACACACACACAGCGAAATCAGCCTATGAGTTAATGAGGAGAGAGAGCAAGGTGAAAGCATCAACGTGAGGAAACATCCTAACCCACAACTTCCTGCAAGTCTTGAGCAATCTCCAAAGATGAATAGGTCATACCTGAGGCTTAGCAGCAGTTTCACTATCCTACACAGTGCATTCCTGGTTACTGACTGTTGCGTCTTGAGACAAATTTAATAGAACACAACAACACAAGGCCAAATATGTCACTGAGCTGGTCTAAGGAGTGCCACACATTCTGCAATGCTCCATAGGCGCTCCTTTGTTGAGATATTATATCCCTGAGAAAGAGCAAACTATTGTTTGGTAAACCACCTACTCTCTTATCTTACCTCCACCTAACTTAACGTAATTTAGAAAACTGCAAATTGTAGAGAAAAGGTTAAATTACATGAAGATGACTGTTTGTGGTGATATATCATAATTTCAGATTGATGATAATAGTGGATTACTTCAGCACAAAACAGTGCAGGCTTTGTCACAGCACAAAGCATTTATTATCCCCATGGCAGAGGGGAAGCAGTGCTCATGCAGCCCTCTTCCTGCTTATCTCAGACAAGGGGAAGGCCCTTTATAATCACCAGGCGTCTGGATGTCAGACTATAGTATCTGAAGTCCATGCTCTTGTCACAATTGTTAGACAACACTGTGCTGAATACATTTCTGGAAAACCATTACTAATAAAATGAAAAACAGTGTACTAAAAGAAAAGCAGTTTGTAACCTAAAGTACTGCCACCTTGGATTGTTCTGCACACTTAATTTTGTCAAAACGTGGTCTGATACTCTTCAATTTCACAGAAATCGCCAAGCTTTATCTGCCTGAAAGAAAAAAAACAAACATGTGCATGTTTGTTGTATTTATTGAATTATTTGCTTGAACATTTTAAGTTATTTTGGAAAAAAAAGTGAAACCTTGTTTTGGTAGCTTCTACAGCAGTGGCCTCAACCAACTATCCTGCACACATTGATCACATCTCCACATTGGCCAGGCGAATCTTTGACAATTTAACTACTTATTTTGGCATTTCAGGAATGTCTTTTGTGAATGGCTCTCTTCAGTTCATGTTACAGAATCTCAGTTGATTTGAGGTCAGGATTGACCTTTACCAAGTATTTAAAACCTTAAATTAACCTAAGCCCACAGTTCATTTTCCAATGTGTATCTCCTAACTTCCCAAATGTAGATCACTTTTTTTTTTCTTGGCACTGCTTACCTGTACCAATTATTTTGCTTATTGCAACATGCTGCATATTTTAACTCTGGTGAAATACTTAGTTACTGTAGGTTTAATAAAGGATGATGAAATACTTAATTAGCTTTAACAAAAGATGGTGAAATACTTAGTTAGGTTAAATAAAAGATGCATTTTCATATACATATCTCCCCCTTACTGTTAATCGAATATATTGTTTATTTCTCAACTAATACTGAGTTCCTCTGTCTTTTTTCAGACAACTTTCTTTTCATTTTGACATTTATTTTGCAGGCGTTTTCCCTTCGCCAATGTATGTCCCTCGTCGCTTCCTGTAGTAGTTGGAACGGGTTGCCTGGAGACGGCGGAAACGTTTGGGAGCGCCGATGGAGAAGTATGAGAAAATCAAAGTTGTCGGAAGAGGAGCTTTCGGGTAAACTCTTGAGTTTAGTTACACTTTGTAGCTGGTCTGGCGCCACACATCTGTTATGCCGACTGCATGTGTGAAAATATGGTGTTGTCAGGCGAAAATTAACAAAGGTGGAACTCCACAAAATGGGGAAAACAGTATCCGTCAAATGTGCAAAGAAGAAGAAGACATGGCTATAAAAATAACCGCTAGCTCCCCTGAACGTTACACGGGAGATGTAAACACGTTGTTTAGTTAGCTACTATATTGACGTGAGCAGCGGGATTAGTCGTAATGCTAAAGCACTCTGGGTTGATATTTGGTTCAGTAAACTTGGTAGGTTTTGTCCTTTAACGCTAACTAACACATTGAGAGACTTTTTTTAAACTGTTTTTTTTTTCACGTTAGCTCGGCTAGCTATAACTAAATTAACATTATTTCAGTCGTCTGCATAATTGCATTCACATCTCTTTGAATTAATAGTGGCTTTACTTAACATTTGAAAAATAAAGTTGTTATTTAAAGATAGCTCGTAAAGTTACATTAAACATCAAACGGTTACTAGATTCATCCTAAACATTAGCTGACGACTTTACTGCTCATTTCCCGATGTATTTGAAACTATTAAATGTTATTATATACTCAACAGAGGTGGGAAGTCAAAAGGTAAATCCAAACATGTACAACAGTACATTATCAAAGTTGTACTTTACTTGTTATTCCCCTTTGCCATGCAACAATGCAAATGTAAATCTGTGCTCTTGAACATTCATCTTTATCTGTTCTAAATGTTTTGAGCATTTTGTGAAAATAGTTTTTCACAAGTAAAGGAACACTTTTACACTAGTGTTTTACTCATCAACTTTTTCTTAATTTTCCTCCCCTGTCAGGATTGTTCACCTGTGCCGCAGGCGCGGCGACGGGGCCTTTGTCATCCTGAAGGAGATCCCAGTGGAGCAGATGTCACGAGATGAACGTCTGTCGGCTCAGAACGAGTGTCAGGTGCTGAAACTGCTCAACCATCCAAATATCATAGAGTACTATGAGAACTTTCTGGAAGACAAGGCCCTCATGATAGCAATGGAGTATGCACCAGGTAAGCTTACTGTAATATCTTATTACACAACCCCCTTTTGTTCATTGTCTAACGGTTCACTTTTCCCATGGTTTAGTGCTGTAGGGCTCCATACCTTTTCTTGTTCCCATGTCACCATCTGCCCGTTGGTGTTTTGAGGTGATCAGGTAACTTTGTTTGTCGTGTTAAAAAGTGTAATGTATAAAAGGTAGAGCACGATCAAGTAGTCCAAAAATTAGCAGCACATCCCAGAGCAAGTATTCCACCTGATGAGGAGCCTTCAGCTCTTCTTGTGTTCAGGTCAAAAATCAAACCGTTGCTGTTAAGGACCCTGAAGCTCTGGATAATCCACAGCTAAATAAAACTGACATACTGAAATAAAAAGATAGTCAAAAATAAAGGTCTCTCAATTGTTTTGTTTGTATAATCTTTGAATCTTTGTTTTGAGTATATTATTTCTTATTACCATTCCATGTTGTTTTTATCACCCTACTAGTGTTGTAGTAGTTTAGTATAGGTAAATCATAAATTTAGTGTGTCATCCTTTTCATTGTTGTAGTTGACTGTAATTTATATTTATGTACACAAGATGTTTATTTTATCAATCCCAATTCCCAAACTTATTAAATCCATTTCCTATTGGCCTTGGTATCATCATCTCATGGCTGATCACTCAACCCAGCAACTTGATCGGTTTCTAAGTTATTGTGGTTTTAAGGAACAGAAGTCATCCTTATTGTTTATTCTATTATTCTTAATGTTTTCCTCATGCAGGTGGAACCTTGGCTGATTACATACAGAAGCGCTGTAACTCTCTGCTGGACGAGGACACTATCCTTCACTTCTTTGTACAGATCTTACTTGCTCTGTATCACGTACACAACAAACTTATCTTGCACAGAGACCTTAAGACACAGAATATTCTTCTTGACAAGCACCAGATGATCGTGAAAATCGGTGACTTTGGCATCTCCAAAATCCTTGTCAGCAAGAGCAAAGCTTACACGGTGTGTTTACTTGCCTTTGGTTTGGAACTGTGATTACTTCAGCAACATAACATGTGCTAGCACAAATCAATTTCTCCTTCTTTTCACTCTGCAGGTGGTCGGTACCCCATGTTACATCTCGCCAGAGCTGTGTGAGGGAAAGCCGTATAACCAGAAGAGTGACATCTGGGCTTTGGGCTGTGTGCTCTATGAGCTTGCGAGTCTTAAGAGAGCCTTCGAGGCTGCTGTAAGAAAAACATTCACTCAAAAGAAAATCCATTGTTTACTTGGATGCAGTGATTCAAATAGCACTACAATTCTGTTAGCTTTTGTAATATTATCATTCCCAATTCCACAGTGGCATACTAATTTGAAAATCATAACCCTTTGCTATGGATTTTATGTAGATAATTGGGGATATTTCACATATGTCTAATTTTGTAATTTCACTGTTTTAACAATCTTTAATTTTGCTTTCAGAATCTACCTGCCCTTGTTCTGAAGATCATGAGTGGCACATTTGCTCCGATTTCAGACCGGTACAGCCCAGAACTTCGACAGCTCATCCTCAACATGCTCAATCTGGATCCAACCAAACGACCTCAACTCAATGAAATAATGGCTCTTCCCGTATGCATCAGGCCGCTGCTCAATCTCTACACAGATATAGGCAATGTCAAAATGCGCAGGTACTGCCTCAATGCATACCTAATGACGAGACAGACATTTTGATGCACTTGATTTGAGATTAAGATTTCTTACATTTTATGCGTGAGTTCTTTATTCTTCTTTGTTCCAGGATTGAGAAACCACTGTCTGCTCTGCAAACTGGTCCTCACGGTAGACCAGGAGGGAGAGTTCCTACGAACAGGTCCAGAGGTCAGGCTCGTAACACTATTATTTGACAGCAGAACTAGTTGGTAGATCACTGTACTTTAACTACACATTTGATTGTTATTTATTGGGCCTCAACAGATGGATCAATTGGTTTACCAGGGAAGGTGCATTCCCTCCCGTTGTCAGTGGTGTACACGTGGGGAAGTGGAATCTCAGCGCCACTCCGCCTGCCGATGCTCAACACTGAGGTGCTTCAAGTGTCTCTGGGCCGCACTCAGAAGATGGGGGTGACCAAGTCTGGCCGGCTGATTACATGGGAGGTCTGTGTTAACCCGTATTTTTTTTTTTACTATGCTGCTTTAATAAATTCTAAGTCATGCGACAGCTGTACTCTATTCTGCCCTCTTGGGTCAAACCTTCTCACGGATAACTTGTAAAATACAGTTTTAGTTGTATTTAGTTGTTTTTCAGCTATCAAAAATATCAATGCTAAAAAAATATTTTGGTGTCACCCATCAAAGAGCTTCTTCGTAGACTCAACTGGCACATTAAAGAGGAAAATAGAGTGTTGAAGATGCATATATAGTACATTTAACCCCAGCAGTTGGCTCAGTGCAGACAGCCACAACCAATATGCTGAAATCAACATGTTTTTGGATTTGATTTGATTTTTGATTCAAGTTAAATGAGGCTGGCTGTGAAATATGGGTACTCAATAATAGGGTAACTGCTGGAAGGCATTGGTTCCTAATAGTGAATCAGTTTTACATTTTTAGTTGCTTATATTTTCCAGGTCACGGTTACATTCTCACAGTTTGGCCCCATTAAGACTAATCATCATTTATTGTCACAGGCTCCATCAGTGGGGTCTGGTGAGGCCAGTCTGCCTGGTGTGGTGGAGCAGATGCAGCCTCAATTCATTTCACGTTTCCTTGAGGGTCAGTCTGGAGTCACCATCAAGTCTGTGTCCTGTGGCGACCTTTTTACCACCTGCATGACAGGTTGGTGGGCTTTTCTGCTTTTTATAATCAACAGAGACATCACACCCACGTCAGTTTAGGAGGCATCTTTTTTTAATGGAAATAAATGTCTATTCCCTGTGTTCTGCTCTCACGTGCACATGACTGTAAAACACAGAGGCAGTGTTTGAATGTACTGTACATATGAAAGTGCTGATACAGTCAGCTCTTTGATCCACTTGTAAAATACACCTCTCCATGTTCTCCGAGCAGTTTTCAGTTTTCCTTCAACTCAAACTGTGGTGCTCTGTTAGTCAGTGTGCCTCAGGAGGCTGCTGTCAGTCCGTCCAGTATTCAAAGCAGATAACACAGGATTAAGACCCGTCCTCGCAGCACAATTGCCTCTCTTTCATCACTTTTCACTGTAGTGACACAGATTAGCGTTTCCTAGATGAGGATTAGAACCATTGTGTTGGTCTATATAACAATACACCTACAGTCATCAACTAATAGTGTCTCTAATCCCTTCTTTTTATTTTTAATTTTCAGACAGAGGCATAGTCATGACGTTTGGAAGTGGGAGCAACGGCTGTCTAGGACACTGTAACTTCAATGATGTTACACAGGTACGGGTCCACCATTCAAAGGAAATAATACTTATATTAAATGTACGCTCAGTTGCACGTTTATTACAGTAGATACACTAGATAGAACTACTCTACAATTAGTTCTACTTGTATTTATGATATTTTGTTCACCTTATTTATATAAAATTTGCCTAAATATTAGAAATGCATCTTAGTATAATGTTAAACTGCACCACATATTATGTCCTCCAAAATGAACATAACGTTGAATCAAAGTACCTTTCTAACTTTCCATTATAACCATCATAAAGGTAGGATTTATTGCAGGACTGTTCTCTGTGTACCTTTTGTTTTCGAATTTATTTTGGCATTTTGACTTTTAATTGACTGGACAACCAGAATGCTATATCCCTACACATCTGTAACTTCAATATTACAATGAATACTATTTTTTTCTCTCTATTTTTCTACCCAGCCCAAGATAGTTGAGGCACTCCTCGGCTACGAGCTGGTGCAGGTGTCATGTGGTGCTTCCCACGTACTCGCTGTGACCAATGAAAGAGAAGTATTTGCCTGGGGAAGAGGAGACAATGGTAGTGAATAAACTAGTTGTTTTAAAATGTATCTTAGTATTCATCTTTTGGTGTTTGTTTTGTATGTGATTGGTTGATGGCAGTCGTAGATCTTCACCCAGCTTGATTTTTGGCTCTCTGTCCTTGTTTCTGTTCCTCTGTCTGGAAGGTCGCCTCGGGCTAGGCACCCAAGACACCCACAACTCTCCACAGCAGGTGTGTTTACCTGGGGAATTTGAGGCCCAGAGGGTGGTGTGTGGAGTCGACTGCTCCATGATTATCAGCACCCAGTACAGCATTGTGGCATGTGGAAGCAACAGGTAATTATATTTTCCCACCCACAACTTTGGCCATATGTTTCAATGACTGACATGAGCTAATGATCAGTTGTGAACCATCGTATTTTACATTTAATGAGAAGACATAGCATTCTAATATATATAGGATGGGGTGGTGATAGATTAGACGACATGATTCTCAGAGATACTTTGCTAGTGCAGAACCTGTGAGACAGCATTCTCTTAAAATGACACTTTTCTATCATTGTTAATCTGTTTCTCTCAGAAAGGTTTTGGACAAGATGTAGTGTTGTGTATGAGTAGGTCAGTAAAATCAACAGCATGCATTTCAGTACTGCAGCCGATAAGGTAGATAGGAATTACAAATATTCTAGTTTTGTTTTAATCAACATATATTGCATATTAAAGCAGTGGTTTAAAATGATATAATAAATGCAGTGTTCTCTATTCCTAGCTCTGTTGTAAGTACCTGGATTTTGTTGTTTTGCTGTGGTCAGGTTCAACAAGCTCGGGCTGGATCAGATAACAGCTGCAGAGGAACCAAATCCCTCAAATCAGTTGGAAGAAGTCCATTCTTACTGTCCTGTCCAATCAGCCCCACTCAACAGTGAGAAGATTGTTCACATTGACATTGGGACAGCCCATTCTGTTGCTGTTACAGGTAAAATATTCCCATTATTAATCTATCAAATAACATTTTCAATCAGATTTGAAATGATGCATCTCCATCATGACATGAAAGAGTAGGTAATTGTTTAATTTAGAATTACTAGGTTCTTGTAGCACCCGATTGAGTGAAATGCTGCCTGAAAAGATCACTTCCAACATGTTCTACAGTAAAGCAAAAGTGCGAAAGCTAAACTTACATTTTTGAAATTCTATAGATTTTTTTTTAAATGAAACTCTTTCACCAACATTTTCCAGAGAGGGGTCAGTGTTTTACCTTTGGCAGCAACCAGCATGGTCAGATGGGCTGTAGTTCCCGTCGTAGCAGCCGTGTTCCCTACCCGGTGCCCGGGCTGCAGGGCATCACCATGGCTGCCTGTGGAGACGCTTTCTCCTTAGCCATCGGGTCTGGTGAGTAGAACAAACGATATCTGATGTTTTGACTGGCTCGGTTTTGAAAGGCCCTGCACACCTCCATAGGTTGAAGGCTGGGGTATATGTGAGGTTTCCAGAATTCCTGAACAAATAAATGATACAGGTGTCATTTGTCCCGATATACCAGGTGCTACAAAGTGAACATGAGTGCCATGGAGACCTGAAGCTCTGTTGAAATGTACTCGCATGGTGTGGCCAAAATCGGGGGAGACAGGAAATCGTGTTCTTGCCACTGCGTGATGATGCTAATGCATGCTGGGACTGATTAGAAACTCTTCTTGTTGGTTGTGACATTTGACGTCTTAACTTAAAAGCACTTTAAACAAGAGCCAAGTTGTCTGGTAATTAAACCTGAAGATAAATGATTAGCACACACATCAGTTTTAAAGAACCATAACGAGCTTTATGGTTTTGCATTAAAACTGTTGCTGTTCTGCAAATGACTTGAGATTGCAAAGTTTCCAACGAGCACAAAAGAAGCATTTTTAAGAGGAGACAAACTCTTTATTTCCTCCTTAATCCCTCACTACCTTTAGAGTAGACAACAGGGTTCATCTCAGTTGAGATAGCATTGCTCAGATATCTGTGGTTTAGCTGCTTAGGATAAAATTAAAAAAATAGCAGGATTGTAATGTGAGTCACCCAGTTTCAAACAGTCCCTGTCAGCAACCATGTGACCACACAACAGAAGTGTAACTTTAATTCAAAAACAGCTGATTACATTTTTACTCTGATGGATTTTGTTACTCTTTCAAGTCTCTGGAAGTTTATTTTCATGTCAAACTGGAATGAACTGATACAGTTGAATGGTTTAATGGAACACGTAGTATGGTTTGGATAAATGGTAAGCACTACAATCTAGGGTATTGGCCAACGGGCTTTACATAAGAAACCATGCGTCTGCTTCTTTGAACACGGGGGTGAACAGATAGGTAACAGATGTGTGTGTGCTTGTGTGTGTGTGTGAGTCTCTGTTTTGGTGGTTAAATGGTAGAATGTCCTATTGTGCCGGCGACTGGCTCCCCGGGGAGAAAGCAGCAGTGGCAGCACTGCCTGTAGGTTTTCTTTGTTGAGGGAAGTCTTTGTTCAGCTTTGGCTTCCTTCAGATAAAGTCATTATGCTGCGGCAAGAGAGAGCCGCTGTCAGTTAACGATTTCTGTGAGAAACAGTGACCAGCTTCTTCTCCTCCCGCTCTCCACAGATGGGGAGGTGTACACCTGGGGAAAGGGGGCCCGCGGCCGCCTCGGAAGGAAAGAGGAGGATTCTGGGATACCTAAGGCGGTGCAGCTTGACGAGAGTCACCCATTCGTGGTGACATCGGTGGCTTGTTGTCATGGCAACACTCTGCTGGCAGTGAAACGTAATATTTCGCTTATTAGCCTTTGTTAACAAACACTGTGAGACGTTGGGATGGTGGTGAAATGTAACTGAGAGAGTGCTAATCCCCGGATGAAAGACAGGCTGAACTTGAGACGAGCTTCCCTTGGTGGCGTCGACAGAATTGCATGTTTATGAAGAATTGGTAAAGGACTCATTTGTAAGTTTGAAAGCTGATGACTTGACTACAGCTTTGTTTCATGCAGTCGTGCATCTTAAAACATTTCCATTCACATGCGCTCTGTTAACATTAACAAACTAGTTCTTTCCAGCTACGCTAGATCAGACCTTTTCTATCTGCATGCCAAAAGTCATAATTCAGTCTAATTTTCCATTGTGGCTGTTGATTGTTGGCGAAAATGCTTATGCTATTTATATAGACCTCTTTCAGAGAGGAATACAAGACAGCAATCTGTCTCTCTTTGCCCTGATGTGACGGTGCAAAGCCATAGATTCTAATAAAAACTGAAAAACAGTGAAGGTGGGATTAAATCGTCCCGCTACACTCCAAATTAAAAAAAGCTGCAGATTTAGAGAAGATTAAACTGCATCGCAATTTAATAAGTAACAGAGATGTCGGTAATCCTGGCTACAGGCTGCACGGCTGCTGTTTAAATGTTTTGTTGACCTGGATCATGTGACGAAGACATTGAGACCAACATGGACTAACACTCATAGAGGTCCTTAGCAGGGTTTGATGCTGATCGGACCAATCCAGAACTGATGAGAATAATACTACACCTTATGAGAACTGTGTTGATAAATGTTGTCATGTATGCCAAATATACTTTCTATTAAGTATTACAGCATCAAAAAGCAGTGAAACCCACAAACACCTTGATTTGTTATAGAACTAAACACATACTTTATCATGAATGGAGTGAAAGTCATGTCTTTGGTCAAAAACAACTATATATAGAAACACTAAACAGTTTGAGTCCCCTACTACAGTATTACTAACTTTCAGCCACTATCGGCCTCATTAATGAAAAATGTATTTATCAGTCAACAGTAATCTGTTCAACAAGATGAGTCATGTGTGGACGTTTAGGGCTGCAACTAACAGGATTTTCATTACTGACCGTTCTGTTAAATATTTTCTCAATCAATTGAATAATTATTTTGTCTAACAAATGTCAGGGAATAGTGGAATATTTTAATTGAATTACATTTTCCAAAGCCAGCATCTTCAAACTCTTTGTTTTATCCCACCATCAGTCCAAAAGACATCCACTGAACTATCTTATATGATGATGAGAAGCAGCAAATCTTCCTTTTTAACATTATTGCTGAGAAATGGATTAGGAAATGGAAATTAGTAATGGAATAGGGGTGACTGTGGCTCAGTGGATAGCACGCCTGACTTTCAATCAGAGGATCGGTGGTTCGATCCCCGGCTCCTCTAGTCCATGTCGCTGTGTCCTCTTAACCCTAATTGCTCACCGTTGCTGTGTCTACTTTATAACATGTATGTCGCTTTGGATAAAAGCGTCAGCTAAATTTAATGTAAATGACTGTGTAATTTTAGCTCTTTTTGACGTTTCACCCTCGTCTCTCTCTCTTGTTTCAGCTTTGCTTGAGGAACCTGCACCGAGATGATTTTGTCCTAAAAGCGATCCCACACCCACTCAGCAGTCGCCCTGAAGCCCAGCTGTGGCATAAGGTGAAGCTTCCTCTGGATATAACTCTTCCCAGAGGCCCGTCTGCGCTGCAGTTGAAAGATCTTCTTTCACGCCGCAGCTGCGCCCTCAAATTCTCACTTGGTCTTCTTCTCTCTGTCTAGTTTTTTTTCTCGCTCTCATCAGGAGTGAATGTTTGTTTCATTCTGCAGTTTGATATCACGCAGCAAAGCTCAGAAAAGGTCAACCCCAGTGTGTTTCAGCAGGTGTGTCTCTCACCAGGTTAGTTAAAAGAATGTTGCAACACTGTTGCTGGAGATGGATTACAGGAAGTCATTAGGCAGCTTTCATGAGACGAGCTATTGTCCTCTCTCACGTCCAGTTAGCATGATAAAGACTAGCAAAAGTCAAACTGGTTTGAGCTCTCTTAAGCTGGTGAACGAGGTGACACAATGCAGAGAAACGAAAAGAATGAAAGCCACTTGAGCGTCATCAGTCGAATGAACCTAACACAACAATCTCGATCGCATCATCAGCGCTCACATTGTGTTTATTGGATTAGTCCTCCAATACATTTGTAACTCCAGCAGCGTTCACACCAGATAACGATGTGTTTTTCAGGGTTGAACTGATCAACGTCTTTAAGACGTAATGACTTAGTCCGAAATAACTCCCTGCTTCACTCGTTCACTATAATAGAGACTCAATAGTTTACTCTGCAGGAAGTAGTAAATATTGACATGTATGAATCGCTGACATTTATGTCATTTGGCCAATTATATTGTGGGATTCTTCGCTAAAAGTAGTGTAAAATAATACACAATAGATCTTTATTCGTCCTAAAGGGAATTCGTTGTACAGCAATTTCAGTACAAAGCCAGGAGGAACTATAACAAAATAATATTAAAATAAAAATCTATACAGATACGAAATCCAAAGTAGAGGCAATGCCGAAATATGAACAAGGTTAACAGTAAGGATCATAAGTTGCTCATATACTTGGACATTATTGTTATTGTTGCATTGTATAAGTTTGAAGTACCATTTCTAGAGCATCAATGTCTCCCTTGGACACTTTGGAAAGCAAATAAGTGCACTGTACAAGAAATGTGTGATTTCAGACAGGTTTGTGTGAAACTGAAATGTATATTATATTTTAAATGAGATGGTACATACATCATATTCATAAGATGACCTACTTTGAACTAATACCTTTTACTCAATAAGTAAAATAAGGCCTTTTTCATCAAAACATAGAAGTAAAATGACTCATTATGCAATGGCACATTTCAGACTAATATATATTATATTACTCTATTATTAGAATTAGTGATGCATTTATGTTTGTCACTAAGGTTGCAGCTTGCAATTGTGGGGCTATTTCTATTATATTTCCTATATAATCAATAATAATGAATCTTAATGTATTAGTTGATTGTATTTTAATAATCTGAATTTGCCAAATAACTTAAGCTGCCAAATAAATGTAGTGAAGTAAAAAGTTAAATGTTTGCCTCTGAAATGTAGTTGATTACTCTACAGTACCTCAAATGCACTTACGTGTGACTAAATGTACTTTGTTACTTTCCACCACCGGTGTGAGTGAAATATTTGTAGTTTTTGTTTGTTATATTTACATTTTCCAGTTTTTATTGCCACACTTAAAAAATCAAATGAATAAATAAAAACACAAAAAGAAAGAATAATCTTCACAGGTGTCTGTCGGTTTCTGGATATTTGAAATTACATTTTGAACAGTTTATAACATGCAAACTATCACCTGATTTATTATAGTTTTCATACAGCTTATATCACTTGGTATGATTATGGTAACTGCTATTATTTATTAATATATATTACATTATATATTAATATATATATATTTCTGTAGATTAGTATGTATTTTCTCCAAGTGTATTCATCAAAATTCAGATTCAAAATCATGCATTTGTACAACTATGGTTGTTTTTTTAGCATATTATTCCGTAATTATTTGTTTTTTTCGGAGGAAATGTATCCTCGACATTGTTGTCTTGTATGATGATGTAATGATGATGTAACCCTGTGCCAATACAGCAGGTGAAAAAAATTGATAAATATTTAGATTGGGTTCTTTATTTCTACTGTCGTAAAATCATGTCCAGTTTTGTTGTGTAACAAAATATGTCAGATTTTATTACAATAATATCATATAATGTATAAACGCAACATTGTAACATTAAATACACTGAGATGCATTACAGTATTCATGTTGTGTGTCTGCTGTACCACTAGAGGGCATCTGCCACCTCTTACTGTACTGTTGGCTTCTGTATAAGATCAATTGGACATTTCGTTCATATTTATTTGACTGAGATATGAACAACAAAACCTTCCTCGCCTCTGACGTTTCTTCTGATTAAGACTATATATTTAATATTTATTAAACCAAGGCCAGTAAGTGTGCACTAAATACACATATACGCTTGTATCTGACAAACAAAGAAGCTATTACATATTTAAAAGAGAGGCATGGAAAAACAAAACATGTCATGAGCAGCCACACAATAGTAAGCTCCATAAGGAGAGAGGAGAGGGATAAAATGGTGTGAACAGCGCCTCAGCCTCTTGACTCCTCCTGCGTGGAGGAGGAGGCGGGGCTCGCTGCACCTCAGCAGACGGAGGGGTTGTTCATTGTACTCAGTCTGTCAGTACTGCATCCACTAAGGAGGAGGAGACGAGGGCCACACATTAACCCCTGAGCAGTGAACGTGCATGGAGAGGGTTTCCAGGGCCGATCTGTGACCATCTCTGCAGCGCTTCCTGGACGGTACACATCGCTCTTTTGTTGCCGCCAGTCTGCGGGCTGCAGGAGGGAAACACCGGGGAGGACTCGCCTCTCTGAAGCCCGATCGGTCGGTGGCGGAAAGGACGTGATATGAACCCCTCATCGGCTTAAACGCCAGTGCAGCTAAATAGCCCCATTTTCAGGGGGAGTTCACAGAGGAGCAGAGAGGACATTTGCACCCATTAACCTGCAGCTGAAGGCCGAACAACAAAATACCCACGGAACCTGTAGCGATGCCCGGGTTTGATTACAAGTTCCTGGAAAAGCCAAAGAGACGGTTCCAGTGTCCGCTCTGCAGCAAGGCGATGCGGGAGCCGGTCCAAGTGTCTACCTGTGGACATCGGTTCTGTGACACCTGTCTGCAAGAATTCCTGAGGTAGGCTACGCTGTGTTTGTCTGTCTGCACGAGAGCCGCCACCGAGCGGGCGATACTAGACGACATCGCAGCCTCGTCTAGTTTCGGCCGAGCAACAGTAAATAAAGGATGTGTAGTGTAGGTGTGTCCTCCTCAGTCCTCACCTTTAACATTCATTTTAGTATTGCATGCTGCTGCTCTATTATTCTGGCAGTGCATGCACGGGGCCTGGTAAACAGCGCCTGCATTGAGCTCCCTTCCTTTTTTTTTAGGTTCAGGTGTGTTTCTCATAAAGGTAATGGTTTAATGCTCCTTTGACCCGCTGGGTCAACGTGAAAACACGACCCAGGAGCTCCTGGTTTGGGATCAGTCAGGAATCAGGTGCTTTTGTTGGACAGGTAGAGGATGCTATCATTGTTCTGCTCAAAGGAGGTGGCTTTTGTTGTTGCTTCTCCATCCACGAGTCAAAAAAAGAGGCTTGCAATGATGCAAAGTATCATTTTTAGTGCTTTTGCTGAAGTGATTAATTAAATCTTTATGGTGAAGTGACTCGGTGTTAATATAATTCATGTTGTGGTGTCCCTGCCTCCACATCATAGCTGTGTTTTTGCCCCCAAGGTGTGTGTGTGTGTGTGTGTGTGTGTGTGTGTGTGTGTGTGTGTGTGTGTGTGTGTGTGTGTGTGTGTGTGTGTGTGTGTGTGTGTGTGTGTGTGTGTGTGTGTGTGTGTGTGTGTGTGTGTGTGTGTGTGTGTGTGTGTGTGTGTGTGTGTGTGTGTGTGTCCTCAGTCCAGGATTAGACAGATTCCTTCATTGGTGTCAGTCAGGGGGCCACTGAGGGACCTTTCATGCCGAGGTCAGCAGTCTGATGGACCCCCCTCCTCTCCTCCTCCCTTCATCCCCTCACTTCCTCCTCTGTGTTACTTGTAGAAAGAAAGTCTTTGTTTTATCTTTAGGTGACCTGTCCAAAAACAGTCACAAACAGCATAAACTAAAAGGAAACAACAATAAACAACAACCACAATTGAACCGCACATTATGAAGTTGCATCATGAACGTCTTCGACAGTGACCGTGAATTATTAATAATTTGTGTTGTAATGTCACATCTATTAATAACCCCTTTATTGAAGTTTGAAGAAAGAGTAATCATATGTGACGTCTCATTTATCTATAAGCTGAAGAGCTTCACAGTTATTTATGAGCTTCTTCAGGCACATTCAGAGGATTCAGGAAGATGATGTGATTCTGTTGGAAAGTGGGAAGAGAGCCCTACATTATTTTGGGCAGTAGGCTATCACTGCTGTTATTAATGGTTATTTTCATTATTAATCATCCTGTTGATTATTTTCATGATTAATCTTTAGGTTTTTTTGTCCATAAAATGTCCAAGAATATAAAAGAAACTCAACACATATTTCCAGAGGCGGCCAACCATCCAAAATGTTAAAGTTGCGGAGTTTACAATCCTATGAAATAGACAGTAAAGCTAATTGTTTCAACTCTTGTAATAAAAACTATGAATTGACTCAATAAATCCCTGAAATATTATGCTGTACAGATGATCAAAATGCTAATGGTTCTGAGTGTAGAGCTGCAACAATAAGTCAATTCATCAATTAGTAAATCAACATGAAAAGTAATTGACTTATCACGTCCCTTTTCAAGCAAAAACTGCTGAAAATTGTCCGCCTTTCTATTCTTGTATATGATTGGGAACTGATTATCTTTGGGTTTTGGACTGTTGGTCAGATAAAGGCAATCAAAGACGTCACCTTAGGTTCTGGGACAGTTTATGGAATAAAAGATTATTCAAAAAATCAAGAAAAGACAATGAATGTTTTAGGATTAAGAGATGTTCGCGTGGCTCACTGGATCCGGCTTGTATGAGTTCATTGTTTCCTGGTTAACCGGCACACAAAATGCATTTCATTCACACATGTTGTGAATGAACGTGGATGTTCTTTATTCACACACAGAGCAACCGCACTGATGTTGTCCTACCTAGAGGATATAGAAGAGCAGCTCATGAAAGGTAAAGAGAGGGAGACGAAACAGAAACGAACAGAGAGTTTTGCTTATTTTTGTTTGAGAAACTCTTGTGAGAAGTTAAAGCATGAAGTGTAGCGTTTTAATACTGTTAAAGCCAGAGTTGCAGATCTTAAAAGTGCTGCGCTTTGTGCTGTGTTTCCAGTGAGTAATCTACTCCATCTGACTGGTCTGCACTTTAATTTCGGCTCGGGAGCTTCTCCTAATTGAATCGTGAAATATCAACTTGTTATGCTTCTTGCGTCAGAATAACAGCCTGCTAGTTGACAGGAGAGAGGTGGAGACAGCATGGACTGCTGTGTCATGCTCTTGGAAGCCTCCCCTTGCTCGCTAGACAGCAGCAAATTGCATCTGGTTGAAAAGCAGAAACTCGGAGGAACAAAGAGAGCAAGGGAGGAACAGTGTTCGCTGCTGATCAATAGGTTTGGCCCGCCGCTTTGTCTGCCTCATCTTGCCTGCCTCCGTCTTCGTCCTCCAGTTTACGCTCTTTTCATACTCCCACAGACTGACTGGATGTAGCAAAAGTTTCCAGACGTGTGACAGTTTTCGTTGAGTAACTCTTTGCTTCTGTTTGGTCGTGATGTCAGTGCAGAAGTGAATGTGATGCTTTCCTCTCTGTCCTGCATGAAGATGTAACAGCTGGTGACAACATCTGTGAGATCTGTACCCCTTCAATGTCTGGACAAGTTAAAGTATGTCACTTTAGATAATAAGGCATCTTTCATTATGTCTTTGAGTGTCCTGAAAAGCGCTGGTGGATGGTGAGATCGTTTAACCACTTGCAACGATAGATTTGACGATTATGAAATCTTTATTAATGACTAGTCAACTTTTTTTTTACTAAAACTTAATACATCAAAACTCTTTATTTAAAATGTATAAGGGGAGCATCGACAATTAAAAGCCTTTATTATTAAGCTATTAAGGTTAGGGCATAACTGTGTTATTACCAAATGGAAACGATAAACCAGTCAATGAGATTCCTCACAACTTTGCATCTCAAAAGTTGTTCTTATAATGGCTCAAAACGTATCTTTAAACTATTTGTAAATGATGTATTAACCATTAATTAAGCCATTAGGTACTTTTCATAAGGCGTGCTGAATAAAAAGTGGTACGTAATTAACTTAAATCAGATTGTACATCTGCTACTGATATTTCTGCACCTTCATAGCTCTGACAAACAGAAACAAAGCTGCCCTGTCACTGCTTTAATTAACAAAGTGTCCCACTTGAGGCCGCTTCCTCGTCGGGCGCACGCATCTTCTTGTGAGGAGTGTTCAAATGTATTGAGGCTGACAGACATTAGTTATCTAATGCTTCGCCCATTGTGCAACTAGGATCATACTTTCCCTGTGATTATTATTACATCCAGTTTGGGCTTGCCAGAGCTCGCTGCTCTGTTGCAACGAGACATGCAAGAATGCTGCTGCATGGCATTTCTTCAGTGTTAATCATCGTTACTCAACAAACAGTCCTCAATATTACCTCATCGACAACACTTTAACTCATTTATCATATGCACTATAAATGCTAAATAGAAAATACTTTATATCACAATTTAATGTAGTTTTAAGCAGCTGTTATTGTTTATTATTGTATACTTCAACAGTTCACACTTCTCCTACAGAGACATGTTTTATACTATTAGTTGTATTATATTTATACACCAGCCGTCACTTATGGGTGCTTCACCACATGCGGAGTTCTAGTTGTTGACTTGTACATTAACAATAACTGATATCTGCTTACAACCACATGTATTCAATGCTTATATTGTGCTTTTTAATGATAAATTCTTACCCAATGAAAGGGTTAATCCTGTATTTTCCTGTATAGGTTGTCAAAATACACTTTCCTGAGAGGCACTCGGCAGAAACGCATGAACCGTTTTTACTTTCCCAATGTTACGTGTCAGTGCTGAGAAGAGCTGGTGAGTGCCTCGTCTGTGTCCGTAGGCACGTTAGCATGGGATGCCAATGGGCTGTGTTTCCGCTTTCAAGGAATGCTTTCAAATACTTCACAGTCCTGCAAGCGGTCCCAGCTCCAAGGGAGAGTCATGGGGCCAAACGCAGCCCCGGCCTGCAGCGTTCAGTGCAATCAAATATGAGTCACATGTTTCAACAATTGAGTGTGACCGGGTTAGCCTTTGTTTTAGTAACACTGCCTATTTAATAAAGGGCAATCAACACTTAATGGTATGTAACACCATTCCCTTCACTGTGTGGGGGCTAAGTCGCCCTCACACATGCCAGGCCTCATGGCTCATCAGTCCTGGGTCCACTGAGCCACAGTAATGCCATGCAATGTGACAGCAGCGTCTCTGTGGGGACAATGCAGTGCAGTGCCATGGCCTTGCCATGGGTGTAATTGGTTTGTTCGGCTCGGGAGCTTCTCCTTCCACGCAGTTGCGTGGTGCTGCAACTGCTGACTTAGCCAGAGTCACGAGGGACTACAAAGTAGGCTATGATGAGAAAAATGTCCACAACTCGATTACTCACTGTCCAAAAGCCAGGGGGGGGGGGGGGGGGGGGTATTTTCTATTCTTTTAATCGGCTGTGATTCATTTTAACTTTGAGACATCATCTGTGTGTAGTGAAGTTATTTCTCTCCTCATTACAGGTCATACTCACACTCTCATGCTTTTATAGTCTTTTTATACTCTTCCATAACAGCAGCAGTATGTCTTATGTGTGGGCAATAATTATCAATACTACTCTATGATCCGTGACCTCTTATGAAAACGTTTTAAGGTCTAACTAATGCCGTTATTAATTGTTCATAAATGTGCTACTAATGCTAATTTTCACTGTCAACAAATGTGTTGAACAATTTTCCAGTAAATCGAATCAGTGAACTGTAGAAAAAAGTAAACACGCCAATAACAATCTCACAAAAATAACAAAATTACCTAATTTAAAGGTCTAGATTTATCCAAAAACCAAAGAAATTACATTTGCAGTGATTTAAAACAGAGAAAAGGTAAGTTCGATCAAGTAATGTTGCAAGACAAACAACTGAAACGATTCATTGATTAATGATGATCAATATAAATGTGCATTAATATATAATCCATAAAGTCTGCAGTTACACATGTTAATATATTGTAAGTGTTAAATGAGGAGATTGACACCACTCTCATGTTTGTTCAATAAATATGCATTCAGCAGTTACTGGTTAGCTTAGCTTAGCATAAAAACTGGAAACATGAGGAAACAGCTGTCAGATGTAGTTTGTTTAATTTGTGCACAAACCAAAGTGTTAGAAAACATAATTTGCAGAAGTCACTGCTCCGACAAATGAATAATCCTCATAAACTCCACAACTTCACACTTTCAAATATTATACAGATTAACCCTCCTATTACCTTCAAATTTATTAACATCTTTTACTCTTGGGGTCAATTTGACCCCAGCAACTTAAACCTTCAGAAAATTATTAGAGTTAATATTGTTTCCCAAGTTTGAGTGTCAGGTACTTTATGTTTGTTTGTTGACTACCTAAATAGCCCTTTAAATAAATAAAAAAACACCCCCCCCCCTCCCCTGATACATCCAGAATATTCGCGACTATGGTGAAATATGCAGATCACCATTAAAATCTCACTGATTGACCTAAAATTGGAAAGAGATATATTTTTGGTGTTTTAATGGCTTTATATTATGTCTAAGTACATATTTCTTATATCTATATTATTTGGAATGAAAAAAAAATTCTGTTATCAAGAATAGTAACATGGATTATGTTCGGGGGTCAATTTGACCCCAGGAAAAACAAACACAATTCATGTAAGGTTTATGTAAGGTTAGGGCCCTAAAACTTTCTGAAGATTATACAATTGTTTGTTATAGTGACCTCAATATCATCCAAAACAACCAGAACCAATGTGTGTAACATGTTGATATTTCTTATATGTTTTACAGTGAAAAACAGCTTGGGGTCAAATTGACCCCTGAAGAACACCGATGCGTACAAGTTGTGTACAGGAAATTGAAAACATATCTTCTTGTTAATTTTATGTTTACCCAGTTGTCCCCAATAAATTAGGAAAAGTCATGAAATATGAAGCAAAAAAAATTATGTCAATAATTTATTTAGAGACGTTAAACATTGAATGGGGTCAAATTGACCCCAAAGGTAATAGGAGGGTTAAATGAATGAGGTATCTTAATGAGCTTCAGAAGTGCTTTTAGGTAGATTATGTTACTTTCAGAGAGAGCAAGGCTTTCTTTCCCCCCTGTCTCTCGTCTTTCATGCTATGCTAAGATAACTGCTGTTGTAGCTTCATAATGACAGCACAGACATGAGAGTGGGATCAATCTTCTCAATTCTTGGCAAGAGAGCAAACAACCTTAAAGTGTACAGAGCTCCAAAGGCACTGCTGGAGGATAAACTAAATACCACAAAAGTTATTTAGATTAATAACTGATCCGTAAAGCTTTAGAAAGTGATTTATCAACCATTAAAACACCCAATAAAGGGTGATTTGTAAGAAAGTAGTACCATAAAAAGCAAACACCCGATCTGCACGGCATTTGGCTCAGTCAACATGTGATAATCAAAGTCCCTTTCTCTCCTTTTAAACACATGATGAATCCACTTCTATCCATTGTGCACACAGCCGTGCAGAGGGACGTATAGAGAGGCACTTTGGGCGCTTTTTAAAAGGCTAAATGGAGCTGTGTGTTGCATTGGTGCCCAATGTTGTGTGTAAGTCTGCCACTTGAGGCAGCTGGGGCTTTGTGTCTCAGTGGGTATCTGTATCTGAATGGGAGCAATGCCATGGATGGCTGATGAATGACTGTGTTCTTTACCATACCCGTCCCTCCGTCCCATCACAGAGACATTCACAGTCCCCTGCAGGTGTCCGCAAGCTGCACAGGCATCCTGGGTCCAGATCCGGAGAGTCTAGGGGTGTCTCTGCTGTCCCATCCTGTCTCTGACGACAACGGTGGTCAGTGAGCTGCACAGAGAGAGATGTTGTGTTTAGCGGAGCCAAAGCCCTCCGGCCTCCGCTCTGCACTTTGGGGCCTGTGAATCCTTCTTAGTGGTGTGCACTGAGGCTGCTGTCAGCTGATGAACTTGGGCTGACAGAGCTGGAAACAGCCCAGTGCATTTGAACCCATCAATGCATAGAGGGAGACACTCACTGGGAGAAGAGAAATAGCAGCGTTTGCCTGGGAAAAGAACAGTCAGTACTCTATATCTCTCTGTGTACCTACACCTCCATGATGTGCCGTGCCTGTAAAGTCAAGAGACGAGCGCCAGCTACTGTGATGTTGTGCCGCCCACTCGCTGCTCGTATTGCAGCGACCGAATGTCCCTGAACTTTACACGTCATCTCACTCATGGACTTTAAAACTTGCGATCATATGAGCATGAGACCCTGATCTTTAAAGTTTAACGCGGATGTTTACTGCCTGCTGCTTCAAACATATTACTTCCTGAATTTGAAATGGAGTTTCTGAAGCAATATTTGGACTTTGACTTTGATTATGAAACACGCCTGCAGCTAACAGCCATGCGTTTTTTTTTCATTGCTGATTTATCTGCCAATTACTGAATTTTCTTATTTAATTGTATCTATACGATGTCAGAAAAAAATAGGTTTAAAATTACTTTTATTGTTCAGTCCAAAAACCCAAAGATATTAAGTCTACAATGATGTAAATCAGAGAAAAGACTAGAGCCAGTAAATGATTGATGTTTTTGTTTAAATAATAACCAAAATGATTAATCTATGATCTAAAAAGTTGGTACATTTTGTGTCAGCTCAAGTATGAACAATGATGCCCATTAAAGGAGGCACTGCACTCAAGCTGAAAATGAAAGCCTGAGAATGAAATCCAAACAAACAACAGGAAACAAGCCTAAATCACAGTATTTTACGGTGTAAGGAAATTGATGTTGACATTGGATTGCCAGCAATTTCCCATGTTTAGTAAAGCCCCCCAAACTGCAACTCTTGACCCACAACCTGGATCAAAATTAGTGAACCCTCACTTTGCGTTTACACCAGAGAAGCGAGATTATTACAAACAGTCCAACGATCTGTTTTGCTGACTAACGCCATGGTAAATGACACAAGTGGCCCATGTGAAGTTTGTTTACAAGCTGTGATTCGCCTGTGAACTTTCCCACCATGGTTCCTAGTAAAGAAAACTAACAGCCGAGGAAACTTCCTTCACTTAATAGCCCTATTCTTGTCAATTCCACAGAGATACATTTGAGCTGGCTGGTTTCAGGATAAGGTAATCTGCGGCAAATCTCCGGGGAGGAAGCAGAGAGGCTTTAGATGCAGCTGTGACGATGACATCGCTGAGAGAAAGTGCCCTGACCATTTCACACAGCTGCTCCAGAAAATATGTTATTGAGAGACTCGTATTGTGACAGCTGTTTGAATGTAAAGAAACGAGAACGAGGCACTTGTGACATTCAGAAGATGGAGGCGCATTTAAACGTCTTTTAAGGTGGATTTACTCATTGAGTTGTTTCAGCCTCTCGTTGTGACGGGGCGGCATCCGTGCGTCGCTTTCAGGTCACATCATCTGTCTGCTGCGAGGGAGTTCATTACAGAAAGCCAGTTCAAGCAAAGCTCATCGCTTTTGAAAGACCCCTGGAAGTGACTGATTTTATTTGAATCACAAGCGAAACAGGTCAGCCAGCTTCGGACAAAAGTACATCCTAAATGCTCCGCCGTGTTCGAGAACTTTAAGCCTCTACTCGACTTCCACATGACCCCACGAGCGTCCAGATCAAGTGACCACACGTTGTGTCTTTTCTGCGCCATGTGGTCGAGAAGGATGCGAAAGTGTCGACGAAAGGCAATTTGTGCTTTACTAAAAGTCTTAAAGACATGACTCAACATCTACACACCTGAATCACTCGCGGAGAATAACTTCAAATTACTGAATTAGTTTGACTTCATGTTACATGAAGAGAGCCAAACTCATCATCACCAGGGGGTTAGGTTGTTGTGGAGCATAGATCAGAAATATAGTAGCTTTTGTGGAGTTTAGCAAAAGACGTCTGCATTTAGTCATTAGTTTAAACTTCGGGTCTTCAGGATGATACTTTATTTTTCACATTTCAAATTACGAAGATGCTTTACTGAAAGGAAATTTAAAGTTTACTACAACTTTGAAGTTTTTGTTGTAGCTTCAGCTCTAATGTATACTGCTTATAATGCCACTATATTCACTGGGTTAGTAGCTGAGATCTGGGAGCATGGCTGCATCACTAAAAACCAGTTGGACGAGGCCAGGAATAGATTATTATCAAGATGACTTAAACCAGTGTCTTTGGAGGGAAAACAACCCTAACAACACAAAATGAGCAGCAGCAGCAGTGTGGATGTAGATGCCTATCAGAGCCAGTTATAGACATGCCCCAACTTGCCCTCTATAAGAAGTCCTTTAAATGAATCTCGCAGCCATTTGGGGACAAACAAAGACAGAAAACATTCCAGCTATGCAGCGAAGCACCTTGCCCCTCACACAGCGAGCATGCTGGGACCAAGCCGCCAGACCCAGCCCTGCTGCTGCTGGACTGCAGCCAGTTGGCCCAGATCTGGGAAGCATGGCCAGTGCTTACACGTGCCCGGGTATGCATGCTATGTGAAACAGCTTAGATAAAGGTATGGCTATTGTAACACACACATGCCCTCTGGCTGTTCTGCCTGTTCCCACAACACTTGCGAGCCTCTCCAGAAGGTCCGTAGTTGAGGTGTTAAACTGCAGAACGTAATGAAAGCACGAGGCACATTTTTCAGTTGAAAACAATTTCAGTGCTCGATGTGGCTTCATCTGCGCTCTGCTCCCCATCAAACTAACTGACCCCCCTCCCCCAATCTGTTTGTATTGTGCACAGGTCACTGAACCGGCTCGACTGTGAATATGCACACAGCAGCACACACATGTTCAAGCTCCCACGGAAACTATTCCAGCAGGATGCTTTTTGTTTTTCCTGATTTGCATCAAAGATTTGAGCGAAACTGAATTTCCCAAACAGGGTGTTCGAGTCAGACACCATTAGTTGATTCAACCGAAACTTAATTAGCAGCTACTTTGATTATCAGTTAACCCTTTAAGTACATATTTTAAATAATTTTACCAAAACATTTCCTTGTTGCAGCTTCTGAATCGTGAGCTTGCTTTTCATTATATGATAGTTGTATATATGTGGGGTTTGGACTGGGACAATGCTAATTGATGGATTCATTAATGTAATAATTGTTTGCTCTACCAACAATTACCACTCCCACGTATGGAGTGAATGGAGTCATAAGTTAATTTCTCTCGAATTTGAGTCAAACCAATGATTGAGAAGTAATGTCATGTTGTTATTGTGAAGCTCACACATACTTCCTCCTTCTAGCTCAGAGTGAGAAAGGTGCTATAATGCAGCACATTGCCATTTAGCATAAACACACTGATCCTGCAATATTTCCACTGTATCAGCCATAATGTAGGAAGCTGCTGTGGTGATCCGGTAGAGGACTCATTTGTATGGGGGCTGTCATCACTGTCAGGCTGCAGAGTGCCCGCTGCAGTGGTTGCCGAGCTGACAGGCCGGCATGTGAGGAATCTGAGTCTGAGGTCTGAAAGGAGAGCAGCTGGGAGCGGAGCATTGAGCGCGGGGAAGTGGGCGTCTCGCCGCCGAGGCACCTGTCCTCAGTGAAAGGCTCCTCTGTAGAGCTCAACAGGTGTCAGCAGAGCAGTTAAGCCCTTCACTTGAAGCGAACACACTCTGAATTATAGTCATTTATCCACAGGGGCCTCATCATAGTTAAGGACATTGCCCGGTTGCCCCTTAGACTTTCCGCTTCCTTCCTGCCAAGACTCTTCTACCTTCCTCTCATCAGCTGGGCTGTTTACTGTGGTGGTCCTTTAACCAAACAGCTCAATGACTCTGTCAAGTACACTAACTCCCTTGTGCTGTGTCTCGCTGCTCCTTCTCACATATGTCAACACGTTAATGCTCTGAACCAACTTCTTCCTCCCTCTGCACAAGCTAACTATTGATCCCATGAAGGGGCCGCACAGGAAGTCGCTCTGTCAGGTGCATGTCCAGATGGATCAATCCGTCAACTCGTTCAGGGGGAGGGAGCGCTTGTTTTCTGGACTTTCTAAACCCACCGATCGTGGCAATGGCACAGGATTGGCTGATTTTGGTGGTGGATTAATAAACGGGCAGCTTACTAATTATTTTTTTTTATAATCGCTTCATCTGCTGGCGACTTTCATGATTAATTTGTCAATTTGTTTGACATTTGACATTGTTTGAAAAATATCAGAAAATAGCAAAATACATTAAAAAAAGAAGAGAAACTTACATCCCAAAAAAAAAAAACTGAGCGGGGCTCATACTGCCGTTGAAGCATTGCATAAAATGGCATTGTCCTCTTTTTGATTTCTTCTTACGAAGAACTGGTGACATCTCTATTTGTTGCTAATTCCTCTTTTTGTTTTCTTCTTTTGCTCCCCTCTGCTCTCTTATGCACTGATTGAAAACATCTTGTCATTTATCTCATTGTTGCTCCCAGCAACAGCGGCAGGTTGAAGAACTCATGCTAGACGAACAATGCAGCCGAGGCGAAAACAAAGGAAGCGATTTGACGTCAGCGCCTCGCCTCGCTGAACAAAGACATTGCATCCACAAAGCAGAGAAGTGGACGACTGCAGGCGGCGCAGCGCTGCGCCGGCTCCCAGTCGGTCAGAGGAGGGCATGTACAGGCCGCGGGGGTTTTCTGCATCGCTCCAATCGACTGTGCACGCAGTTCACTCTCCGCCGCATGGCGGAGATTATAACGGCTGATACGGGGAGCAGTGAATGTTTGTTTTTTGTGAATGCGCATGTGTCTGTGTGTTCTCACTGTCTGCAAACTGCTGCCTCACACACACACAGACACACACACACACACACACACACACACACACACACACACACACACACACACACACACACACACACACACACACACACACCTAAAAAGACCTCACCTTCCCTCCCAGTTACCATGGACACAAAAGCACAGGACCTAAAATTGTCACTGCCACTGACGTGCACACGTCACAGGCCTGAATTAGCTAAGTGACAAATCAGGAAAAGGAGCGTTTCTGCTTACAGTTCAATGGGAATGCAAATTAGTCAAAAGTAGAAATTCACATTATATAACGCTGATCTCTTTCAGGACATCTGAGAGGGAAGTAAGCCGTCAATTTGACTAGTTTTTTAACGTGAGCAGCGTCGAGGAAGAAAGACGAGGTTGAGGGGGAAACGTTTTTTTTCTGCCTGAGAGGAATACAAGTGACTCATGACACATCAGATTCACGGCTGTGCTTCCCGCACTCGGCTGTGATAACGGTGGATCACAGTGAGACCGGTCACAGACTTTGACAAGTGGAAATCCAAATCGTTATCCCATCTCCATTCTGTCTTCAGTTCACTGTGACTTGGTTAAGTTCAAGTGATGCAAAAACCATTGCGCTTATCAGTTTCACAACTTCTGGAACGATCAATGAGTCATTGTGTCGACACAATGACTCATTTTCCGTCTTTACTCTTCAGGGTTCTAGCTAATTAATGAATGTGTCACAGAGGACATTGCACATATTTCTTGTGGGATCTTGTGGGATCGGACTAAAATAACTCCCACAGTAAAGCTGATAATGGTTTACCCACACCTGCTATCTCAGGCCCGCAAAGCAGGTCAGCGCTTGAGGTGTGTTATGAGTGCTTATGACGGGACAGAAAAGGCCGCTGGTTAATAACGGCTGCTTCTGTTGTTGCCAGCGGGTTGATAGCGTTTGTGTTCAAAGATCCATCCACTAAAAAGAAATAATGGTGGATGGTTTCAAACAGAGAAAACAAAAGCGCAAATTTAAATACGCTAAAGAAAATGCTTCTCCGCGAAGGTGCACACATGTTTTCTTCTGTCGCCATGTTTCATCTCTTTAGCGGACGCATGCTTCAGGTTCGACATGATTTGTATGTGGTCATCGCACCTTGTCTCATTTTGTGTTTATTGATGCACCAACCTTTCACCTTGACACTGTGTTATTGTAAATGCAAATTAAAATGTTCCTTTAGCGTTAAAAACAGGATGAAAAAACTAACCTTTTGAGCATCTAACAAGCACGAATAATTTTGTGAAGGCATGGTTGCAGATTCTTAAGTTACAATTCCTTTTCCGGTGCACGGGTTGAACGGGTGCAGGTTAATTAAAAGATTGGTTGTCCATAATATGTTGCTGGTGGAGGGATTATCTGCACTCCTTGACTGCTGCTGTTAGTGGCAGGAAGGCCATGCAGACATGAGGAGAAAGAATATGCCTTCCTGGACCTGATGTAAGTCATCGTGGTCTGTTTTTATGAAATGTGTTTGCAGATATTGTGTTGTTTTCCCTTTCAACTTGTTTATAACTGACTTGTGCTCCACATATTTCCAATGAAGTGACAATCACTGTGCAATAAAAGAACAGTTTTAATTGAAGGATGATGAGAGCAGTGCCTCTCTCGGGCTCTTTCCCCAGAGGCATGCAGCAGATGCAATGAAAACAACTGTCGTCTTTGTCTGCTGTATGGGTTTTGGCATTGAGAGCAGACTCCATAAACAAGTGAACTGAAGTGCCTACAAATCGCTATAAAACTTGATTCATGGTAAATACATGCAAAGCAGCCGCTCATCCATGAGCTCATGTGTCTAAAGGTGCTGCTAAATCCTGAAACTTTACCTCAAAGTGGCCTCTAATTGATGCCTTTCCTCTGGTGGCCAACAGCAGGGTAAGTTCCCTTTAAAGAGAAACTGTCCCTCTTGGCCTCTGGGCCGAGTGAAACAGATCTTGGTGGTTTTGAAACTCGTAAAACAAACCCCACGGAGAGCATCAGGAGGTCGTTACGCAGGAATAACGAGCTGTTCGAACCAGCTAACAAGCTATTGGCATATTCCGCTTCATTCTTCCACAGGAGTTAAGACCGTCTTGAGAAAAAAGGCATTTTGGCAGTTTATTCACACTGAAATCGCTTAATTTAGGAAACGGCTTGCGATTTATCCTACTATGGGATGACTTCACACACGGCGTCTTAATTGGTTAAAGGAGCATGAAACCTTTGGATGTTAAATCCTTTTTTAAATTTTAATGGCTTTTTAACACAAATGCCTTATGGGATTTTGTGTCAGGAGTGATTTTTTTTTCTTTATTACAGTGAGGGAGGAATTAGAAAGACTCCATTAAAGCTCAGTCCGGTCTTGACTGATAGAGGTTTCATATTTCATAATTGCACCTCCAATCTGGATGCATGAGCAAAAGCTTTCCTGGCATTTAAATCCAGGACAGAACATATGTATTTGCTACTATCCTAACTAATCAGAGAAAGTGTGTTTTAAAGTGAAATAGTTTGTGATACTAAATAGTTCATCTCTCTATTTGCAGGGCATCAACCTCTTCGCTGCCAACCATCTGTCACATATTCTGGCGGTCAACAACACATTAGCTCAAGCAAAAAAAACTGAAATGCACTTCCTTGCAGAGAGTGAGATGAGATCGATACGGCTTCCATATCTGCTTCCATATAAAGCTATAACATACAGCTAGCAGCCGGTTAGCGTGAAGACTGGAAACTGGGTTTTGTATGGATTAAACAAACAAGATATAACGTGGTGATTTGTGACCTTTGGAGAGAGCAGGCTAGCTGTCTTCCCATCTTTGTTCTAAGCTACTTAAGCTAGACGGTTGCGGCCTGTAGCTCAGCAAGAAAGTGAATAAGCAGGTTTCCAAAATTGTCCAGCAGTTGTCTGAACAAATACATTTAAGAAATTACCCCAAACTGAACACCTGCGCATAACAAGGTCTCTGTTTTCTGAATGACACCTTTAAGGATATTACTGAAGCCTTCGCATATGCTTCTGATTGAAAGTGCCTTTTCTGCTCACGGCTCGTAGCACACCGCCGCTTCCACAGTTAATCTGTACTAGTGCTGCGATTGTGACTCAAATAGCTGAATCATTAATGCTGTTTGAAGAAAAAATGAGCCAACTGTGACTCGTGCTGTTTCTCCTGCGCCATATGCGTACAGTTGGCAGGCAGCGCTCCCTTATCATAGGCCAGGCAATGCCTTGGCAATCTCAAAGCCCCTCCGTCCAGTGCAGGCGTTCCACAGGATTAGCTAGGCAGCGCCGCGGCTCCTCCAAGCCAGCTGCCATCGCTGCTGATCACCCTTTTGAGCAGAAATCTGTCCTCTGAAGCTGAGCTAAAATTAGACCAGCCATCTGCGATTAAAACAGCTAAAACTCACACGTCTGGAGTAATTTATAGCATGTAGCGGCAACCATTTGGTCTCAGTTGGTGAATAACGGTTGATCACTCTTTTTTGCGAATGTGTGACAGCGGGTAGTAAAATGGAGAGTCGGGTTTTTCACACGTGCTGCAACCTTGCAAGTGCTTTTAGCTCTTTTTCACAGACCAGTAGGTCCTTCTCACGTGTGCGACATGTTAAAGCTCAGGACTTTCATTGATCTCCAGGCGCAATCCTCCACCCGCTCTGCCCCTCCACAAACCGCCCTTCAACCAGATCAAACGTAACGTATCTCCTTTCAAGCCCTTATTTCCTTTCATGTGCGCAGTTCAGGCCCTCGTGCATGTGGGTCTGCCTCCGTTATGGTGGTCTTTTTTTCTTCTTCTTCTTTTGCTGCGTGGGTGAGGGTGACAGCACTGCACTGCATGCATGAGCTCAGCTTCCGATACAACTGACGGGACAGACTCCCCCCCCACCCCCCCACCCACACACACACACACACACACACAGATCCACCATTCTGCACCCAGATCAGCAGCAGTTAATGAAAGTGGATTGATTTTCCTGTACCTCCTGCATACAGCGTTTAATATAGGGGATGAAATCCACCAGGAAAACGATCCTTCAATGTTCTATTACATTTGCGTTTTTATTCATTTGATTGCCTACCAATCTGTGTAGGTATGAAATGTCATAACTCCATGTATCATGTCTAGCAGTTCTTTTGACCGGGTGGTAAAGTAATTATTCCACATTTCAATAATATATTTTCTTTTCTGCCACGCTACAGTCATCCAGTCAGTTAGCTTAGTTGAGCACACAGATTTGAATCAGGGGTAAATACTTAGCCTTGTTCTATTTAAAGCTCCTCCTCCTCGAGCATCTCCAAAGTTATCTAATTAACACATTATATATTGTGTTTTTAATCTGTGCAAAAGCCTTCACTTAAAGCCAGACTAGCTGGTTGTGCCTGTTCCCAGTCTTTACTAAGCTAAGTGTACACAATTACGAGTGATCCATCACGCCATCTAACTCAGCCTGCAATGCAGCAAACTGCAAAATGTCAAACTTAATTCATAATATCGAAGATGTGAGTTTAAAGGAAGTCCTACAGATCTTAGGTTGTTATAAATTCATAAAGTCAACAGAAAGAAAGTAAGAAGAGCTATATTAGCATTTCATGTTGTAACGTCCCTTCTGATAAAGACTCCATGTCAAAGCCCGATCACACTGATGGAAGGAGACAGTGCGAGCGGATTATAAATACTTCTAAGCGCCGTCTCCCCTCCTCACACACTTAAGGATGGATTAAGGCATCTCGCAGGCTTGCGCTCAGCCTGCAGATGGCTGCTCCTCCTCCCTCGGACCCTCCCTCCTCCATTCATCCATCCCTGCTTCCTTCCCCTCGCTCAGTCTTTGTAGCCAGCTTGTCCTCTGGCAGGTGGCTCCTTCCTTTGCGCTTTGCTATCATGGCATGGTGTTTTCTAAGCTGCACCTCTGGCAGATCGATGAGTCATCGTATTCATTGCTCACACATTCAAGCCTCCCCAGCATCTCAGAGCTACTTTTTGTAATCACACAAGCAAAAATATTTCCGTCCAGGAAATGTAGGTCTGAACATAATAAACCAATGATAAGTATCCTCTACCAAGCCCTTATGTGTGTATAAAGATAGCCTTGTGATCATTGGGTATTTCATTCTGTTGTAGCAGGGTTATGATAAGATATAAAATAAGATAGAATGTTATTTATCCTGAAGGGGAGAAGTAGGAGTGCAAATATACACAATATAAACAATAAAGATGATCACTTAGGTCCAACAACTAAATGTAAACAATGGCAGAAATGAAACCAGGTCAAAAGTATAAATATACATTAAATATTACATTTTGATGTCATAATTGTGTAATTTTCAACAGTCTCTTGACATTTGGACAAGCCCAAGAATGTTGTTGTTGGGTTGAAATGTAAATAAGCTCCATCAGAGTCCTTCAACAACATACAGTAAGCTTTAAGAGTACTCTTTATCTGCTGCCGGTGACACTGCAAAGTTGACATTTAAGAAAAACAAACTGAGAATTTGTTAACCTTTGGACGCTCTATAGCTGTGTGAACTTGCTCACAGATGGCTTGTGCTCACAAATGTCAGCATGGTGAGGTGAACTGCAAGGAGAGATGAATATCATTACATAAGCGATGACGGTATGAGCAAGCATGGCCTCAGGTGTCCGAACCGTCAGGATCTACTGTTTGTAAAATTATCTCTGCATACGGATATTATGCAAAAGAGAGGAAATGAAAGCATCAACATATGCTTTCTTTTGTTCACGTTTTGTAGTTGGTCTAAGTGTAGCTCATAATAAAACCATCTTTTTCATGTTCTTTCTATCTTTTCTATCCACATTTTGGTCCCAGAGAGTGTGTTTCATGGGGTGCCTGAGATGAAGCCAGGAAAAGAGGCCACACACACACACACATGCGCACACGCACACACATTCATAGTAGTGCCTTTCTTCTACTTGCATCATTTTTTTCCTACTTTTGCACGGCAACACACACAAAAAATAGTGCAAGTCTGGATAAGGAAGCATAAAATAGAGATTTCTAACTACACTTCATAGTTTAGCACTGCTTGATTTATTTGAAGCGGTTTGATTTTCCGCCTGTCTTTTTAGGGTTGTCGAACACAGAGTCAGATATAATGTATTTCTGTCTGGCTGATGACCATGACCTGCAAACTGTCAGCCATTCTTACTTCATATGAAACAGCTGCCGGTGGCTGTTAGTGACCAGCAGAGGAAGTCGAATGGGATTTTACAGGTGTCATATTCTGGACAGGCTTCTAGTAAACTCAACAAACCTGAAATCTGTCAAAAGTCTGACCGCATACATATTTTTAAGGGATTAAAAATGTTGTGTTGTGTTAAGAATATGTCCCGTTTTTTTTCTGTGGTTTTTGCAGAATTAATAAGATGAATAAGTCTTGTGTTTCACTCAAATGTTCTGACTTTCTGACGGTTCCTCTGCCAAATGGATTAGACGTTTGTGAAATACTTACTCACACTGGGCTAATATTCATCCAAATGTGTGTGTGATGAAATATGGTCAGTAATTAATTATAACAATGTGTGCTTTACAAAGTACGGACAAAGCCGATTTGAACAAGATTAAGGACACAGATGACCTCTATAAATATGAATAACATTTCAGGAAAACAGCAGGTTATAGTTCCATAAAAGAAAAAAGAGGATTTACAGTAAGTATTCACTGTTTAACTGGACGAAAGGCTTTGCTGGGGCCTGAAAAAGAAGTCTCTTCTTATGCTGGCTGCTAGTATCTCTCTTTCTCTTGCTGTTTTGTCTGACTTACAGTCAAAAACCGATGCAGCTTCAATTAGGTATTTTTCTAACGATTATTTTCGTTATTAATAATTAATCTGCTGATTATCTTCAACATCAATTGTTTTCAACAGTTTTTTATAACATCACAAAACTGTTAAAAAATCCTTTTCCACGAGCCCAAGTGAGGTCATCAATTGTCTTGTATTGTCTGACCAAAACTCCAACCACCCAAAAATATAAAATGTACTGACTGAATGTACTTAAAACCACAATATTTAACATTTAAGCAGCTTAAGCAAGAAAATGTTCAGATGTATTACTTAAAAAACCTTCTCAAATGATTATTTGATTATTAACATACTTTGACTAATTGACGTCATTTCAATAGTAGCTGTTTTTCTGCAGCATAAGAATGTATTCATGTCATGGACAGCGTTGCCTTCCTATTAGAGGTGGCAGAGGAGAACGTCAGAGGGTTTATGCACAATATAATCTCTAGTAAACCACAGGTATGAGTAGCTTATCCTGTGGGTATTAAATCCCACACAAGAAGCTGTCACAGCACCACACTCTGTGGATGTCCCACACAGAAAGCCTGAGAGGGAGCAGTCGATCCACCTGTGGGCGGGTGTGTCATCACACTCAGTGAAAGTATCGGAGCTGCTTCTCAGACAAAAAAAGAGCGAAAATGAGCCGTGAGCGAAGGGAGCTCGGCCCTCGCATTGTATCAGGTTCCACCAGTGGAGACACCAGCCGGCCTCAGCCCCCGTCACTCGACCTCGTTTAGGGGCCACTTTAGTCCGCACAGACTGCTCAAGTTAATCCAGCTAGAGGATGAGAGGAAGGGCTTCTGCAGGCCGAACCACTTCTGCAGCTTTAAAGTCCAGGTAGTGAGAACAAGTTGTTCCAAGGATGGATTGCCAGTTGGTTTAAGAAGTAGCACACAGCCCACACACTGACTAAATGAACTCTACAGAAAGATGACAGTATGCTAAATACTTTTTCCCCTCTACTAAATATACAGTATTGTTCCAACTTGCCTCAGCAACAGAAACTCACAGACACAACCCAAATTTTAATTTCAAAGAAATTACAACAAATTATGGGTTGTGGTGAGAAGGCTCCAGAGACAGCTAACCATTAAAATAATATATTAAATCTGTGGAAAAACATTTTGCTTTCCCTTTGTGAAGTTTCCGTAATTAAAGTGTCATTAGCTGTCCAAAGTCACACATCATTTTATGTCAGTACAAAACTGCTGACTGACTTTATGCCTTAGTCTACTCTCAGTATACTAAGAGTATTAGGACAGGGCGCAGAGAATAGTATAGTGTGGAATTGGTATACGGTAAATATGAAGCTGCAGCGTTTGCATATATATAAGTATATGAAGACTGGAAAAGGGGAGAAACATCTAGCCTGGCTCTGTCCAAAAGAAACTTAATCAGCCTATATCAGCACCTCTGAACAGCACTAATCTTGAAGGTGTTGATAAATGTGTTTGTCAGGTGGAGTATTTTCATCTTCATAACAGTCAAATGTAGGGCGGCAACTAATGATTGAGAAAGAAAAATACTGTGATTGCTTTATACATTTGCAAATATGTTTTCCCACATTTTCCGGGCAACAGTCCAAAACCCATAAATATAAAATGTACTATAATGTAAGCCAAGGGAAAGCATTTTAGAAGCTGGAACCAACCATTTATTTTCTTTGAAAAATTAGATATCTTCAGGAAAGAAAATCTGCTTGCAAAAGCGTCACGATAAGTGATGATGTATGGAAGAATATCAGTCTCTCTGTAATGTCTCTATATTATCGAAACTCATTATTGTTCAAATTCGGAGGCTCAGAAGAAAGAAGTCATGACTGCAGACTAAGTCTTAAACACACAAACTAAAACCCAGAAGGATTTGGGGGATGATGGGAACTCCATCTGAGATACAACTAGATTCCTGTTTTCTCTTCAACTTCCTGAGAGGAGAATCGAGGGGTCTAGTTTCCGCTGTGAGGCCGAGAGCCTCTAGTGGAATTTAAGGTTTTGTTTGTGTATATTAATGTTAATCCTGGGTATAACTTGAAAAGACAAAAAGTGTTTATCAGGAGGATGAACATAAAAGCTGGTGGTGAGCTCCAGCTGGAGATCAGCGGGCAGTTCAGGCAGGCTCCTCGATGCTATCTGGGAGAGTCCTTCATGTGACAGAGGTCTGTTGAGTGTTAATGTGCCACAGACCTGCCCCTCCACAGGCCTCATGCTTTTGATTTAGTTTGTTTAGCCTGTCTCGACAGCCCTGCCCTCTACAATGGCAAACACAGCGAGGTTTGTTTCGGAGTCTCTCTGTTAGTTAATATAGAACAGGTTTCAAGGTTACTGTCACCGACGATGCTCGCTCTGTGTGGCCTGCAGACTGGCCGCTGTCGCTTGAAGAATAAACCCTCCGCTCTGCACCGGTGAGATTAAACCTGAGGGATTTGTACCTCTCACCGTCTGCCTGTCAGGAGCCGTGCGCACAGTGACGAAGCATGTTGTGACGGCTGTCCTCGTGGCATCGCCTGGATGAATGCATGGCTGTTTAATCTGCCCCCGAAAAGAAGATTTGAGCAGGGGGCCAATAGGTCCAGGGCACTGATGGGTTTGACTAGTGGGTGCATTTCAGCTGCAGAGGGGGGGAATGCTAACACAAAGTGATAATGTGAGTGCCGTTGTCTGACAGTGAATTTGAGGTGACTTAAACATGATCGCAGCAGAGCAGCTGTAGAGCCTCGGCTGCTCTTGCAGTATACGTGCGGACAGAGGGAGGCGATGAAATTTTAATGAGGTGATTGTATTATACTGTCTGCTGTCTGGTCTTAAGCTGCTCCCCTGTGACATCCCAACATGACGCTGAAACACTTGTTTATCAGCCTCTCAACCTGGATTTTCCCTGACGAGGGTGTGCACTGTGGTCAGAGACCAACATTTGTGGGAAACAAGATTTTAAAGGGGTTGGCTGTTTGTGAGGTGCAAGTTCCCACTTGCATGGATGTGCACAGCACAGAGGAGTTGTCCCTTTGGGCTTTGTGGAACAGTTATATTTATCCTTTAATGACTGCATTAGTGCTGCAAACGATAAAGCTCTCTGCTATTTCTACAAATATTCTAGGGCCCGAGGTGACATCTTGAGATGTTTTGTTTTTGTCTGACCAATGGCCCAAAACCCCAAAATATTTGACCCACATAAAAGAGCAATTTGTTACATTTGAGACGCTGGAGCAACCGATATTTGACTAATAAATAACGTATCGAGTGTGAATTAATGATCAACTAATGTTTAATCAACTAATTGTTTTTTAAGCGATTCAATCGAAGTTGGCCCTGAGTCAACTTTGTGATTTAGAGTACAACAATAATTGGTCAGTCAATCGATTGGTTGATACAGCAAAACAAAACAAAATGGCAAATAATTCTGATAAGCCACATAACGTTTCATCAAGCGGCTGACGAGCGTAAGACTCAGTGTCTCCAACATGCTAGCAGCCCTGTGATGTGTGCTTCATGCTAAATGCTAACATGCTGATGTTAAGCAGCTTCTGTATACCACATGCACCTTCTTGGGTACTTTGGATGATATAACACTCACTGGTGTGGCTAAAAATGCTCAGCATTCATTGGACTCATGCATCTTCTTTGAGTATTTATTTTAATCATTGTGAAGCCCTATTTGAGATATTCCGTTTTTTGGTCATGCTTCTTCCCAGTCCCCTCTAGAAAGCCGTCCGTAGTCAGAGAAGATGGATGTAATTGAACTGGCGCTGCGTTACACATCGGCCCAACCTTTCACTGCGAATGCGCTGTCACAAAGCGGCAGAGACTTTGACTCACAGGCGACCAGGAGAGTCGAGCAGTATTATCAGCAGTGGGGCCCGAACACATGAATGTGTGGCTGCGGGAGCTTCTCTGCGACCATGGCAGAAATTCTCCTGACAGCCTGTGACTTGGCTCTTTTCGCCTGTCTGCCTCTCTGTGTGTCAGATACGAGGCCCGGGCTGGACGGGGCCTCTGGCTGTCCCCCTGTCCGGAGCTGAGAGCCTGTCGCTTCCCATCTCCTCTCGCTGTATGGTTGTGGTGCTCTCTACTCTCCACAGCTCTGGACGATTCCTCGGTGATGGCGATGAGTACTGTAAATGATTTCACACTACACGTGAGATGCTGACTGGCCTCTCCTAGCTTCTAATCGATTGACCCTCTTTTACAGTCCTCTGTGGCTTGTTAATTGGACTCCAGCTCTCATGCTGACACAGTGACCCTAATGGAGGAGAATTACTGCTGTCTCGTCATGCATTAACCTCCCTCCTCCACCCCCCTTTTCGTCAACCCTCCCTCCCTCTCAGGCCTAACCTCTGCCCCCCCCTGTAAGCTCCCTCATTTCATAGCAGCTGGGTAGATGAGACAAAGTGCACTCGCGTCCTGTCACATGACGCTGTGCCTCTGGGAGCTGTGGTCAGGTGACACCGCAGCCAACCATATTAAAGCACCAAGAGACAAACACTGAGTGTTTGCACACTGTTGTCCCTTAATTATTTTTAACATAATTTAGGCATGGCCAGAGTTGCGAGAGGCCTCTTTGCACAGGAGGTCAGATCAAGCTTCAGGGCCAGTGACTTTTGAACAAAAGCACATTTTTACATTACATTACATTTCATTTAGCTGACGCTTTTATCCAAAGCGACTTACATGATATACAGTAGACCGTAGACACAGCAACGGTGAGCAATTAGGGTTAAGTGTCTTGCTCAAGGACACAACGACGCAGACTGCCGGAGCCGGGGATCGAACCACCGACCTTCTGATTAAAAGACCGACTTGCTAACCACTGAGCCACAGTCGCCCCACATTTCTGTGCATCTCTGTTGTCTGCAGTTTCAGTAGATGTAATGGGGAAAAACAAAGCCAGCATTTAACAGGTTAGAGCTGCAGCTAAATATTGTTTTCCTTATCAACCGATTTAATAATAATAATAATTTGGTTGTCAAAGTGTCAAAATGTCCTTTACAGGTTCCCACAATCGTAAAAGTGGCATCTTTAAATGTCTTCTTTTGTATGATCAGCAGTCTAAAACCCAAAGGAGTTTAGTTTACTATCACATAACATATCGGAGAAGCTGGAACTAATACATGTTGACATGTATTAACCTTTTATCAAAATAGCAGACTTGGAAATGTGAGAGCATCTCTGCCCCAGAAACAGCAGGAGCGCTCGAGACAGTCGCGACACCACCGACATCTCAAGAGATGCGCCACCGATTGCCTTTTCTATGTTTCTTTAAGTAACCTTTGTGTGTCTGGATGGTTGCAAGCTTAGATTTTGTGTAGCAGCTCCCCCCTTGTGGCTGCCACCTCCATTATTTACAAGTGTGAATATTTCATGATGACATCAGGGGTTGTCCTAATGAGCCGTGGCACTCGTTCATCTGGCCCTAAAACAGGCCGGTGAGGGCTCCGCTGTGGCGCCACAAAAACTGAGTGGGGGCCTGAAATAAAGTCTTCCTTTGGGGTAAACTGCTGGAGGACAAAAATTAGGAAAAGAACCAAAAAAACTCTTCTCACACAAGCTAATCAGCAAATCGTATGTTTTTCTTGAGGAAGAGCCTTGAGCATGAAGGTGTGGCTTACACTGCTTTATTGTCAGGGAAACAGAAGCCTCTAGAAACTAGCTCATTGTTATCTAGACCGTGGAGCAGGGGCGAAAACTACACACTCACTCGAAGCTGTGAGAGAATCACAAAGTAGCTGGGAAGTCATAATTTCTATATGTATTATAAATAAAGCGATCAAGCTCCAAATTTAAGTTTTGTCCTCTGTTGTAATAAAGAAATCTGTCAGACGTTTCCTCTGCGGGGGAGAGAATGAAAGAGTCAATGTTATTGAAGCCAGAAGCTCAGAGATCTGATCTTGTGCAGTGTGTGGATGGGAGTGTGTGTTTTTAGTCATACAGCGTGATGAGTCAGAGAGCTTCTCATTTTAAGAGTGTGTGAAGAGACAGAATCAAACTAAAAGCAACTCTGCGTTCCTCTCACAGACTGTCAAAGAAGTTGCTTTTAGCTCAGGCTGTTCTCAGTCGAGGTCAGAGTTGGGGATCTCACTGCACGCTGAAAGTTATTTTAAAAATGGTTGATCATCCTTGTCGAGATGCTTGCAAACAGTTTTGTCTGCAGTCCTTTTTTATTTGGAGTGATTCCAATAATAACAAAGCTCTTCTGTTGTTTTGTTGCAGTGAGGGTGTCTTCAAGTGTCCGGAGGACCAGCTACCATTGGACTATGCCAAGGTATGATGATCACTCTCACAACACACTTTTTCCTTCTCAAATATGATAATAATAACACTATTAACGTAAAACTAAAACGAGTCCACAAGTATCACAGTGGTGCTTTGAGCTGTGAGACAATGCTAACATGCTGATGTTAAGCATTTACAATGTTTACCATGATCACCCATTTAGCTTAGTATTTTAGCATGCTGACATTTCCCAGTTAGCACCAAACACAACGTATAGCTGAGACTGGTGGGAATGATATTAGTTTATCAGCCATTTGGTCATAGACTATACCGATCGACATTTCTATTTCTATAGATATTTTATTTATGTATTCATTTAATTGCCCGGGACAATACATGAAGGCATTGTTACTTTTAAATAAAGTGGAACCGATGCAATGTATGTCAGGGTCCAAGCCCGAGCTAATTTGAGACCTTGTCCGAAGTGAGGCTTTAAAAAAATAAAAACACATGATATAAACGCATGTATGTATGTTCTCTAATTCATAACAGTATATTTGTGTGTGTGTGTGTGTGTGTGTGTGCATGGCAAATGAAAGGAATAATCTTTAACCCAGAGTCAGCAGTTACATTACACATTATAGTGGGAAAGTACGTTCAGTTGATCCAACAATTAGTGTTAATATTAATCCGTTTTCCCAGAAGAAAAGCAAAGTGTATCTGAATTTCAACTGAACTCGTTTTTTTTAAAGGCGGTTAATCAAACTGTGCCCGAGGGGGAACAAAGGCGTCAGAGGATGGCTCTCTCACACGTGACACCCTCGTTGTAAAGTGAGAGAGTGAAACAAAAGGAGAAGGGCTTAATGCTGAACTATGCATGAGAGACTTCAAACCCAACAAACAGTGTATGATCATCCCGGTGTCTGAGTAGCATTTGGCATCGATTGAAAGAAGTCCTCTGTGTGTAATTCTCCCATGCAGTTAGTTAGCATTAGCCTGAATTAGCTGTCGAGCCATTAACCCGGAGCTGCAGCAGTGAATGTCTGCATGCTGAGCTGAGAGCGATGAAGGCGCCTGTAATAGCAGGGACTCCTCACGGGGAGGATGTGCTCATGGCGCACCTGTCAGACATTGTTATTTACCAAGGCTCCCAGTCGCCTGCAAATTACCCCGTCTTGGTGGTCTGCTGTCAGGGTAGCGCTCGCTGCACACTGTCCTTTAAAAAACATGCACAAACACAACCTCGCTGCAACAGAACATGAGCGTTGCAGTCATTAAAGGATTGTGCTGCAGCTGCTGTAGTAGTAGTAATAGTAGTTGTAGTTTGCGACTAACAATTGCTAAACCAGACAGAATAAACCCCCTAGTTGGAGCTCCAAAGAGCTTAACCCCCCTGATCTGCCTGGGACTAAGTTATTAAAAGGTCATTATTGCCGTCTCCCTGCAGATTCCAAGACTGGAACAATGAGAGAGTGTCTCCGTTTGCTTTAGAGGATTTTTTTCCCCCTCTGCCTCTGCTGAAAGAATGTGATTATGGCAGCAAAAACGTCTGCTTCTGCTGTAAAAGTGCCGCTAGTCAAGCATCTGTTTTAATGTTAGATCTATGTGAAGATTGTATTTAACAGGTTTATCTGATTATTATTTAGTTTAGTAGAGGCATATATCCCCGAACACCGCAGCTAAACAATGAGTCGGTTAAATGTTTTATTCTGCATTATTTTCCAAATTCTATTTTAATTTCAAGGCGATAGCTCCCAGGTTTCGTTGCAGAGGCACGTGAGCGCAGTCGGGCTGTTGCTGAGCTGTTGTTTGTTTCGAGGGCTGTTGTGGCATTTTGAGGAAGTGGCTCGTCCTGTTTGACCAGTCCTCTGCTCGTGTGACAGCATGGGGGATGGAGAGGCAGAGCTGCAAATCCCCCGGACAGCGTACTGTAGGGGAGGATTTGGGGTGTTTGGGCAGAAAACTGACTCATCCTCATCGCTCCGTGACTGCAGAAAAATAAATATTTTCCTATGTCTCTCTCAAAGAGACTAACTCATTATCACTGCAGCGGCTAGGTCAAGTCGCTGCTGCAGTTTGCTATCTCAATCTCAACGGTTTTGTGTGTGTGTGTGTGTGTGTGTGTGTGTGTGTGTGTGTGTGTGTGTGTGTGTGTGTGTGTGTGTGTGGGTGTGGGTGTGGGTGTGGGTGTGGGTGTGGGTGTGGGTGTGGGTGTGGGTGTGGGTGTGGGTGTGGGTGTGTGTGTGAGATATGGTGTAGAAACCAACATGCTTCCGTCACTCTAATATATCTTTTAAGGATAGTTCACCATTGTTGTAAAACACGCTTATTTGACCTGTTTATAGATTTTATGATCTACACGATTAATATTGTTGGCACTGAGTATATCCTTGATATTTTCTATTTGCACTACTTTGTACTGATTTCACTCGAGATAAATAAAGTTTAGTCGTATCTGTCCTCTCGGGAGACACCAGTCAATACCAATCCCAACTGTGTGCATTAACCTTCAGTTTAGGAGGATTGGTTTAGCCCAGCTTAGCATAAATACTCAAAGCAGGGTGAGGGTGACATACTTGCACAATGTATCTTGTTTGTTTAAATGTGCAAGATACAAAACTGCATGTAAGAGTCAAAGTTCGGTGGCTTTTACATGATTTATTCACCCCATGTGATAATGCCAGTGGCATATTACAGCCTTCCAACATGACCTGGTTCACGCCTGCCACTGCTTCACTCACATCGTCTCGCTTGTCTTCTGCAGATCTACCCGGACCCAGAGCTGGAGCAACAGATCCTGGCGCTGCCCATCCGCTGCATCCACAGTGAGGAGGGCTGCCGTTGGACCGGCCAGATGAAGCAGCTGCAGGTGAGAAGCTTTGATACCCTCTCATCCGCCTCTCCTCCATCTTCTGTTTTTATTCATTTCTGCAGCCTTATCAAACACTCTAATGACATGTGTGGGTGTGTCTCTTTGTGTCTCCCTCAGGGCCACTTCTCCACCTGCGCCTTCAATGTGATTCCCTGCCCCAACCGCTGCTCCGTCAAGCTGACGCGCCGCGACCTGCCCGACCACCTGCAGCACGACTGCCCCAAGCGCAAGGTCAAGTGCGAGTTTTGCGGCAGCGAGTTCACCGGTGAAGCCTACGAGGTACAACGCCGACTCCCAAACCTGTTTTTATTCTATTTTATTTTTCCTGTTACAACTCAGCGGGGGCTTGACGTAAGCAACCCGGAGTGCTCCACATAATTTCCTTGCTTATATGAAAGACGTCTTTGTGAAAAGCAGCAGGAGAGGAGACTAATGCACGTGTGTTGGTCCCTTTTAAAATAACACTGTGCTGGCAGAAGGGAGACCTTTGAGTGGGTCTCTCATGCCGAATGTGTTTTCCTCGCTCAGGGGGCTGAAGTACCACAGAGTCTCCTCACTAACACCTCTGTCATTTCCACTGCCCCTCCTCTGTTTACTCCGGCCCACATGGTCGCCCCTCCGCACACAGCTATAGTGGCATTCATGCACTTTTTGGCTCTCGCATGGGAATTACTCACTCATGTTTACAACTGTGTACCATTCAAAACCTTTCATTAATGATTCATCCGCAGATTATTTTTCATTTGAATTTGTTTTTCAGTTGTTAGATGGTTTGGGATTAGTCTATGAGATGACAACATTTGTGAGATCCATTTAAATTTCTCAGAGTCGAAAAATAGATTTCAAGTCAGTGATGTAAAACAAGAGAAGCCATCAGAGTATCATACGTGACTATAACTCTGCTTTAAATTGTAACCACGTGTTTCCTCTCAATCCCAGAACCACCAGGGTGTGTGTCCTCAGGAGAGTGTTTACTGTGAGAACAAGTGTGGGGCGAGGATGATGCGTCGTCTGCTGTCCCAACACGGCCTGGCCGAGTGTCCCAAACGCACACAGCCCTGCAAGTACTGTGGCAAGGAGTTTGTCTTCGACACAATCCAGGTCAGTTTCACACAAGGTTCAGCACCTGTATCTCAAACGACTGCTTTAATCGCTGTTTTTAGTGAAATGACTTTATCTTATATTTGGCATGATTGAGTGAAAATGGCACTCCTCTCAGTAGCGTCCTACCTGTCGTCCAGATCGTGCATGTGGCTTGTAGAGGGTGTCCAGCCCCAGGATGGCCCAGAGGAGGCTCTCTGTGGGTTAGGGTGTCTCTGTGCTGTGGCAGCTGGATGTTAGCGTGAGCTGCTGCTGCTGTGAAGCACCTGCCTGTGTGCAGCCAGTGTCACGCTCCCCTCCCCCACATTTGGGGCCAAGATGTAATAACCCGATCTTGGACACAAAGTGTTTTACAATTCGTTTATGATGTTTATTTTATTTTTTCTATTTTTTCCCTTGTCAACATAATTTAGTTGAGTCGGAGGCCCTTTTGCCCTTATGATGTATTTTAGATTTGATAGAAGTGTGATATAATAATTTTACCTTGTCGATGGAAAATAAACAATCATGTTCCACTTAGTTAGTAATCAACCAGTGATTATTTTTATCTAGAGCTTCACAGATTAGTCGATCGTCTGAGACTGTCTTGTTTATCAAATAAGCGTTTACGTAATACAAAAATAAATATAATAGTACTTATTAGATATTCAGATTTTCTCTGTCTTGTATAATTGTAAATTGAATACCTTTGGATTTTGGACTGTTGGACAACATTTTATAGTTTGAATAAATATTTAATTAATCAAGAAAAAGATAAAAGCTAATGAAAATAAAACTAAGTAGTTGCAGTTATTAGTTATTGATCAAATCTGCGGATCATTTTTTTAATTTTTTTTCAGTGAAACAGCCTCTTTTGTCTGGCCTAACTAACTGGCCAGTCAGTTTACTGTGTAAGAAAATGAAAAGCATCTAAAAAAAAAAAAAAGCAATAACCATTAGAAACAGGCAATCAATTATCTAACTACCAGTTAATTTCCTGTCCATTAGTTTATTATTTTAGTCAGTGTTCTATTACCCTGATTGCCATATTTGCATGTGTTATTGGCAGAATGGTCCCAATATTCTTGTGGTTTCAGGCTGGGTCATCAGCTATTTTCTTTCTTTTCTGATTTATTTCTGCAACCTTATTTCTTGTATTTTTGTTTTACTTTCAAGGACATTTCCCCTTGTGCAACCGTTAATCTGCAACCCCGCCGTGCAGCAATGTTCTTATCACTCATGCTGTAGGTCAGCCGTGCACACATTAACACTATCCTTGACTCCTCTACAGAACCATCAGTACCACTGCCCTCGGTTCCCTGTCCAGTGCCCAAACCAGTGTGGCACACCCAACATCGCCCGAGAGGATCTGGCGAACCATGTGAAGGACAACTGCGGCAGCGCGCTCGTTCTCTGCCCCTTCAAAGACGCCGGCTGCAAACACAGGGTAAGACTGACCTGCACCGTAAACGATAGTTCCCTCTCTGTTAACGCTATTATTGTTACTCAACTGCCAAGCTTGTTTGTCTTTGTTGTTTACAAGCGTTTATTATATTATATTTCTTTCAAATCATTGCTCACTGTTTCCAAAGTTATGATTGTTCTCTTTTCGAACATACAGCACTGTGCCTGTAGGGTCTATTTTAATGAGAGCATCACTATGTTCTGACAGTGCATTTCCGTCTATTTTTGAAACTGACATTCATTTGAGAAAATGTGGAAACGCTCGAGGAAGAGCGGCAGATGAGCGTCATACTCGCTCTGCATACTGGAAAACTTGATGTATAACATTTATAGATGGAGAGCAAAAACATGTCTCCGGAGCAGTAGCATGACTATTAAATATAATAATCCCATTATCCACATCTTTGTCCATCTGTGACTGTTTGTGGATGTAAACAAGTACATTGTTTATAATGCACACTGAACTGAGCACCGAACAGTTAAAGTTCATCAACGATCATTTTTCATCAGTCTCCACCAGATTATTTGTGCAGTGGAGGATGAAACTCATGTTGCATGGGAGTTTTCATCTCATCTTTCATCTCATCATCCTATATTGAAAGCTGACAATGTACACGACTCAATAGTAGGAGTTGAGGAGCTGAAGTAAGGGACTGTCTCAAAAGTGTGACAGCTTTTGTTATTCATCTGAACCTCCTCCCACCAAATATAAACTTCCAATTTGAAAAAAAGTGCAATACAGACAATTTCTTAATTGTATTTTCCTGTTATGAACACCTGTATGTGTTACGCATCTCCTCACTGACTCACTGTGCAGCAGTTTTTTAATAACAAATCTCTTTGATTCCTCTCTGGCAGTGCCCCAAACTGGCTATCGGTCGTCACCTGGAAGACACCACTAAGTCTCACCTGACTATGATGTGCAACCTGGTGGGGCGCCAGAGGCAGGAGATCCTGGAGCTGCGGAGGGAGATGGAGGAGTTGTCCGTCAGCCACGACGGCGTGCTCATCTGGAAGCTCAGCGACTACTCGCGCAAACTCCAGGAGGCCAAACTCCGAAGCAATCACGAGTTCTTCAGCCCGCCTTTCTACACTCACCGCTACGGCTACAAGCTGCAGGTGTCGGCCTTCCTGAACGGCAACGGCAGCGGCGAGGGCTCCCACCTCTCCGTCTACATCCGCGTGTTACCCGGAGAGTACGACAGCTTGCTGGAGTGGCCCTTCTCCTTCAAGGTGACTTTCTCCATCCTGGACCAGAGCGACCCGTCGCTTTCCAAACCCCAGCACATCACGGAGACCTTCAACCCCGACCCCAACTGGAAGAACTTCCAGAAGCCCAGCAGCAGCCGCAACTCGCTGGACGAGAGCACCCTGGGCTTCGGCTACCCCAAGTTCATCTCTCACGAGGAGATCAAGAAGAGGAACTACATCCGAGACAACTGCATCTTCGTCAAGGCTTCTATAGAGATTCCCCAGAAGATTATGGCTTAAGATCCGACATTTGTTCAATTTTTTTTACGAAGGAGATACATAGGTTCAAGACTGGAACTGACACTTAACCTTGAAACTTCTACACACTTACCCTTTAGATACTTTCTGCCCTTACAGCCTCTCCATCACAGTGCGAGTCTGATTGGCTGTGTGAGCTGACTCGAAAGGACCTTGATGCATCACGGAGGAGAACGTGTTTGGTCTGCAGAACCATCACTCCCTGGTGTTACTTTTTATTATTTTTTTAATTTTTTTAATCTGTTTGCTGACCTTTTATCACAGTCTATAACAAAAAGCCTTGGAAATCAAACAGTGCCTAGAGAGATTATCTTAAGTTATATTTTTGTTGTTATTTCCACAGTAGAAATGTTAAAGATTATGGAAAAGATATGAAAAAAACGGGGGTGAAGGACTTCACTAAGCCTCTGCACTTGAAGAAGAGAGAACGTTAGACTGGTTAGAGACGTCCTGTTGGGGTGATCTAAAGAAGCGGGAGCTCAGCAGACTCAAGCTCAAGCCCAACTGCCTTTTGTTTACATGCTCATACAGTACCCTCCCACTGATCCGTGAACAAACACAGAGCCCTTAGTAAGAAACTGCTCCAGGTTTGTGTACACAAAAACATCAAATCAATGTTTTCAAGTGAAAAACTTGCAGCTTCAATCTTGGTAGTTTTTGTGTTTTAAATGAATAGTTTTACGTTTTGTTTCTGTTGAATAGGATCAATACCACTCTCATATCTGTACGACCCGCAGCTAAGTAGCTCGTAAAGACGAGAAACAGGCGGAAACAGCCAGCCGATTTCTGTGCAAAGTGAACAAAATCCACCTACCAGCACCTGTAAAGCTCATTAGCCACTTTATGTCTCATGTGTTGAATCCATACAAACATTGTTGGTCAGAGCCAGAATAGCTGTTTCCTCCTGATCATAGCCTTAATGCTAGGCTAAGCCAACTGGCTGGTAAGGAAAGACATGAGAGGTGTATCAATCATCCAACACACCAAAAACAACAAATAAACTAAGAATACTGAGAAGTTTAGGGCTTTTAAAAAATGAAATGAAAACTGTCAAGATCAACCAAGCTATTTGTTTGTTCTTTTCTTTTAAATGGACACGTTTTTTACCTGACAACATTGAAGCTACACATCTGTCTCCTCTAGTTACCTGCTCCCATCACAGTAACTGTCTGTGACTTGTGTCCGTCAGTAGTGCGACCCAGTCGTAAATAGCTTCTGGGGCATGCTCATGTACCAAACACACACTTCATAGTGACCCTACGAGGCTCCGTGTCTATTGTGGAGTTCACCAATACGGGAAAAAAAGCACCTTTCGTCGGTCTTAAGATGAGCAGAGCAGACAAAGAGGCCAGTTGTTGGACACGTGCATTTAATAGTGAAGAAAAAGCCATGTGGCCTTTTTATACAGTATGTCTTCGCATGAGGGTTTTAGGGGTGAGCAGGGCAACATCAACACATGCATGCTTCATGAGCTACCACCTGGACCACATTTTTGTACTGTAACCTGTATTCTTGAAGTCCTCTCCCGTTGATGGCTATTTTGTCTCTTTTTTTGGACCGTTTGAAAGTTGACAAATTGTCAAAAAGTATGTTTTTTTTGTTGTTGTTTTTTATATACAGAAAATGTGAACGCTGTCAGTAATAACCTATAAAGACATGAACACTTGGCTGTGAAGTGTATTGTTTTACATGGCCTCGGCATGGGTGGTCAGTACTGTTTGAAAAGATGGTTAATTCTTGTGACTGACTACACCTTTTGTTGTGACCATGGTCACCGGTGTGTATCATCAGCTCGGCACAGTGTTGTGATGGGGAGCGGTCTGAGGCATGAGCGATGCACCTGTCTCCATCACAGCACCATCACAGGGGTGGAGGACTTTGATGATACAGTACACTCATGACGTATGTGAATACTAATGTAAAAATGCAGAAGCACATTCTGTCTTTTTATTATTATACATGAAAAAACTCCTGATTTCTTGTCATAATGCCAGCTGATATTTTACAGTGATTTAAAGAGGTGAGAAGATAAAAACTTTTTTGTAAGATTCTGTATTTTTAAAAATACTTAGCTGTTTTATACAAACACTTTTCGTTGGAGAGTCGGGGTTGACTTTGGGAATTTTCCGACCCTTGCGTCTCTTTGGACATTTGGATAATTTGTTTGTACTTGTGGTTTGAGCCTCACATATTCTGTCTGTATTATTTCCTCTTAAAAGTATTTATTTTAAGGAGCCGTCGTGTGAGTTTGAACAGATGGCACAAACGTTTTAATATGTTGATCGATGAGTGCTTGTCAATTTCTTAATTGAAATAAAATATCATATATTATAGTTGTTTTACCGATTTGTGTTTCATACAGTGTTAACTCTGGTAAAATCTAAAAAGCAGCACACTCACTTTTTAAAATCCTTACAACTTCATAACAATGTTCTTTTATATTTCAAGTCATATTGTCATACATAATGTCACATATAGCATGGAACACAACAAGTGTTTAGTACTAAACCGACATGTTTCACTGGCTTTGCTGCTGAAGTGTGTTTAAGGGGAACTCTGTTGATTTAGTGTTGTACTTGCATAATGTTCAGGGTCAGATTCAGGGTCAGAAGTAAAAATCAAAGCTGCACAGGTAAAGACACCTTGACCTTTAGTCTCTATACAAGTCAAGCTCCAAAAAGCCTGGATCCTACACTTCCCATGATGCTGTTTCCGAGTCTTCCTTTAGAACCTCACTGCTTGATGAATTAACCTCTTTCAGGTGATGTCACTTCAGTCATTTTTTTCAGATTTAAAAAAAGCTCCTCTAGAAGGCATATGTGTTTTCATAGGCAGTAGTAAGTATTCCAAATGTACATAGACACAAAATCTAAAGAAGACCAGATTAACCCAGTTTAAACAAAAGGACATGAAGAGGACATGAAGATTCAAGTCAGACCTGATGTGAATAAACATATTTATGTTCTAATCTAACTTCCGTCCCGATACCGATTCCAAGGCATTGGGTAAGGGCCGATATAGTACCGATCCAACACCAGTGTTTAATTAATCACCGTGTGGGAGCAACTAGGATCATTTCTTTAATGTGTAATCAACATCCGGCAAAACTAAATTTAATAAATAAATACAAAGGCATACTTTTACTGAATAAATGATAAATTGTAAAGCAACAACTAGAATAAAAATCGCAATGCAACTCAAGTGCAAACAAATTGGTCATCCCTTCCAGTGTCTATTGTATTTTGATACCGATATCGATATCCGTATCGATGCATCATTCATTTAGACCCAACCCAAATAACTTGTTATTTAGTTAAATGTAGCCTGTTTCCAAATGAAACCCCCCTCTCCAAATCTCGTAAATGATTCAAAGGCCATGCCCACCCCTCGTGTCGATATTTACAACGTTGATAAGAGGATGAAGTGGAAATTTCCAGGAAAAGAATCAAACACAATCAGAGTGAAGTGCGGCAACAACAACCAGCTAAACGTGTGCTCCTCTCCAAAAGTGTGTTGTCAGCAGAATTGCTGTGCAATGATTGATTGCTTGCATGATCTCTGTGCATCGTCTTGCTCACCGACTTGGGAATCTCTTGGTCTGTCTGCGTCCTGATTGCCCGCCACCGCCTGGGCTGTGTTCTGACTTCTGTAACTTTGTGCCTAACAGTTTATTACAATTGATAAACGCCAACGGTGCTTCTGAACTGTAGGTCGGGAAAGCTACTTGCGTCGCGCTCCCCAGCAGCAGCCTCTGTGGGGACCAGTCTGGACGTGATGGCACTTCTCTATTAGGGGCACATCATTTTTAAACAACATCATGATTATCTCTTAGTCAATATTTAGTTAAAACTCTGGACCAATGCAAATTTCAAATGAATGCACTGACATGGACTATCGATTACATATTGAATATAAAATGTTTATTATCTGGGCATGATGGGCAATGTGAATGCACATCTCTCAGTAAACAATTATCATCAGGGGTTTTATATTTGGGGCAGTTTGAATGGGCCTAAAACAGCTGATAATGTAGCCTCTTGATCTATAATTTACATTTACAGCCAATGCCTACAGGCCAATGTTAACGTTGTGTAGCCAAAGCTAATTGCATAATGTTGTGAGGACTGGACTAATTGCCAGGCAGCATTATTAAATGTTAACGTTGATATTATCATATATTAAGACCTTCTTAAGAACATATTCTGTTCAATGTATGTTTTTACCTCTTTCTGTTTTGTAAAGATATATTCACTCTGAGACCGGCAGCTTGAGCAAACTGTTTTGAAGGAGGGAGGATTGTAGTGGGAGCACTGGGATGTCAGGTGTGACTCTGGGTGGCCGGTCACATGACCTGAGAAATGTACTGATGGCAACTATTAAATATTATTGGAATGAAATGTCTGTAGCCCCTGAAGTTGAGTAAGTCTCTCAGTTTACATGCATGTGTTAAGAAGGAGAACGAGAGCACGCCTTGATATGCATAAAGCAGACGGCTTCATCGGACCTTATTAAGGGCTCAGTCATTTCTGTGGGAGGGCCTGGTCTCGGTCATATATCGTGGGTAATTGCGGGAAAAGCATACGGACGTGCATGCTGCAAAATGCAACTTGATGCAGTAGGACATCCTGGTATTTTTGACATACTACAATCAACATATGAATTGAGGCATACTATATCTTACTATATCTGCATACTATATCTTCCTCAGCATATTCCTCAGTTTTGCACTAGACTTGCTTTATATTGTTTTCCTGAATTAGCATACTGACCACCAAGAAAGTACTGAAGTAATTTAAAACATTAGCATGGACATGAAATACCATTTGAATTATTGATGAAATGTTTTATCAACATTAATTCTTAATGATTCTAAAATACTTAAAAGCTAAGTTGTTCCTCCAAAGTGTTTCGTTGCCTTTTTTTTTTTTTAAGTCTGTCTCCTCTGACTCCTCTTGTCCTGCCTTCTCCACTCATTATAAATTGAAAACTAGTTGCATATATAGGATTTTGTTTGTTAGCATCAGTATTTGTCCAAATAGAGGCACTCCTTCTATTCTGGACTGTACATACTATCTGATGAATCCATATGTGCCAATCGGTTTTATTTCCATTCCATCACCCACTGAGTGATCTAGGTTAGAGTTGCAACCAGTTTCTGTCCTTCTGTAGTAGTCTTTGCTCCAACGCCGCTTGGGATGGAAGAGAAGGAGCAGAGGAAAGGGGGCAGAGGAAGTGAGGCAGACCCCAGACCGGCTTTGAAGCGGTGCCAAGAGTTTGCATAAGCTTGCAGTTTGGATGATGTTCGGTGCAGCAGGATGTAGGGAAGAGTAAAATGAGCTTTTAACGTTGAAGTCACTGAGAGGTCCCTCCGGAGGACCGTCCTGTTTTCCACTTAGTGCACAATAGCTGGCCAAAGTCTTCCTAAAATGTAAAATATAAACGCTCTCAGTCTACTACTTCTGCATGAAAACAACATCTGTTTTAGAAATACTGCAGGACTTTTCTTTGCTTCTGTAAAGTCTTCCTTTTGAGGATATTGCCAAGATCCTTGAAAAAACCTGAGCTTGTTTTTCATTCAGGATCGCTGTTTTTAAGTTTCCCTTCTGTGAGAGGAATCATTCATTTCAGGGAGGGGGCCTTTGGCCAGGACAGTCCCCTCTCTCCTCAGACCAATACAGAAAGTTCATAGATGAAGTTGACGAGCATAAGACTCAAAAGCCAGCCTCAAACTTTCCTGGCGCAGCGTGTACAACCAACAGCCCTGTGCTGCTTCAGGGCAATGCAGAATGAAAATAGTAACAGCTAATTACATGTTAGCCAGCCCCATGTTTACCATGCAGAGCAGAGTCACGTGCAGCTCAGTGTACAGCGCTGCCCTTTGGCTTTGCTCTCTTTCAAATGACCCTGCGCTCGCTTGGTGATTTGCAGGTACAGCGCAGTTCTCAAACACGCGGTGCACACATTAGTGTCGTTCCTGCTTAGCGAGCTCCGCGGTCAACGTGCAAGTCAGATGGCAGCCGGGTTAAAGGAGGAGGTGGAGAAGGAGGAGATGGTGGTGAAGGCGGAGAAAGGCCCAACCCATGAGGCTTTCCTCGCCCATGAAAAATAACACATCAAAGAGGAGCTGTGGTTTATGGAGTTAAACAGCTCTGCCTCAAGTGAAGGAACTGAAGCAGGGACGTACTGTATGTGAGTGAGTTGGTGAATCTACGTCCAACAGCAGTGAAAGAAATGCTCAGGTGTGGGAAATATCTGAGCTGCACTGCTCTGAGCAGAATAACATTTATTATTACAATCAAAACGAAATGAAATGATGAAGGCACATCATCTGCAAATCATCTGACAACAAGCTCTGGTTGAGTGTGACGCTTCGTTATTAACTTGGAAACATTAGTCTGACCTACAAAAATCAACTTGGGTAACATTCTTGGTAAGGCTTGAGATTACAGCCCTCAAAAACATTGTAAATCTACTTTTTACATTTAGGGTACTATTGAAATATTTACTGGCTACGTATGAATTAGGAGCTAACACATTTTTGTTTAGGATGGACCTATAAATAAATACAATTTAAGATTTTTTAATTAGTACACGTGAAATATTTACAAATTTAAGATATATGTTTTAGATATACAATACAATAATTATTCTATTCACAATATCAAAACTGTTATCTAAAAATGTTAAAAAAAAATTAAAAAGTACCTTGTGATTATAGTAAACATAATCAAAACCCCCAAATTGTCCAACTTCTTGTTTTAATTCTTTGCACTTTCAGTGTTTTTCAGTCGAGGTATAGGTCCGCGGTCAGTGTGTTATTGATACCACATATGCACTCGTTACGCTGCTGGACCTTCTCGTTTATTCAGTCTCGTATCATCCAAAATCTAATCTTCTACTACTCACAGGCAGCTCCACCCAGCCCTCCAAAGCAAAAGGCATTAGCTGTGAGTCATTGGTATAAATCAATTTACCTGCAACAAACTGGAACCGCTGCAAAGAATGTAAAATCATTTTTTTATACTGTAAAATAAATCAGCTGAGTAAATACAAATAAGAAAGAGCTAACCACAAATGAGTCATCAAATAAATGAGAGGCCAGATTGATACACTCTGCTGATTATATTTTCTATGAGAGGCTTCATGTTTAGATTGATAAAATAAAAAAAAGAAGCTTGGAGATGACAGATATTACAGACAAAGGCTTGATTTCTCCTAATTCTCCCATGCATCTGTGTTCCCGAGCATCTCTGTCTTGGAACACAGACTGGATGACAAGTTGTAGTGCACACCTTTATATGATAAGGTTGTCTGATCACGCTGACCCCACTGACCGGTTGGCTTCACTAACGCAACAACTGGACTGCACAGAATCATAAAATACAGCTGAAGGATTTATTATTTGGAAAGAAAACAGCCTCTCCTGCATATTGATTTATGCATTCCCTCTGATGTACATCCATCCAGCAAGCTTTGAAAATCAGTCAAGTAAGACCAGAGGCAATGAACTGGGGCCAAAGGTCAGTCAGACCCACCGTGGCTACCTGCCAGCATCCCGATGCTGCGATGCTTGGATCAATCGCTGGCCTGGATTACTGGAATAACACACCAGCCATGAGGGGAGAGGACCTGGAGGCGTCCACATCCATACGCTCGCCCATACACATCCATGAAATCTCTTTTTGATTATGATAAATGTGCTGCAGACACTGTGGTTGATTCTACTAAACAGGATGCAGCGGAAGAGTAATTCCAGCCTGAAAAGCTAGAACCATTAAATATTCAATCATATTTTGTTATTATTGAAACACACTTACTGTTACTTTTTTAATAACAATCTATGACATTACTATGCCAATTTTTATGATAGATCTTTTGAAGATGTCCCTAACACTTTCTGAGCAATTAAACGTCTGTAATACCAGTGTGGCGAGGGGCTGACCTTGACAGTCGCGCATGAGGTAGTGTGATCTGCGAGCTAGCTGGCTGTTGTCTGGTCATCCATGGTCAGGTCTGCTGTGCTTTGTAGAAGTAGAGGTTCATACATATTCAGACTTTTGGTGCACCTTGATGTAAACTTCCAGCATCTCCCTCTAAAACCATCCATGGTCAAATAAATCTCTACGGTTATGCCCATTGGCCGTTGAATATCAATACATACTGTGGTTATTAACAGTGGAGTAATGGAACTAAATACATTTACATAAGTACTAACGTAGGCCAACAAATTACTTGTTGTACTCATGCCATGGAAACCAATCAATTAGCCAATTAACTGAAAATGAATTGGCAATTATGTTGATAATCATTGAATATCATTGAATCATTTAAGTCATTTTGTATGCAAAAACATAACGTGATTCCATGAATTTCATTTTTATTTTATTTCCTGATTTGAATTAACTTGTAATAATGTATGGGTCTTTATTATTGGACAGACAAACATATTGAATGATTGTGAAAGGGTTTCTCACTTCAGAATTATTACAACCACTTGATTAATGGAGAAGATAATCAGCAAATATCATCCATAATATTTCTACAGTGTGGTATTATTACTTTTAATAAAGTAAACAATATCGATACTTCCAACACCATTCACTATTAATAATGATGATGATGCTAAAGTCTTTAGAGATTGTTTTATTGTTTGTCACTGAGTGTTTTCATCCAGAGCGGTTAAGATAATCCTATTCTGCTTCTAGGACTTGTATGATTAACTACTTGATGATCTGGTTGGTTTTCCTTTCCTTTGTTGTAAATCTTATGCAGCAGTTATGCCTCCCAAGTGCATGTTAGAACCTGTGCTGAAGATCTGGAATTAATATTGATGCATAAAAGAAATGTTCAAGTCTGCCGTTGTTTTTTTGGTGTCATGTCTGAAGATTTGGCAGAGCCGGATGGATGAACATGGAAAATGTAGACTTCAACAAAACAAAATACAAAATACATAGGCCTACCAATTTTCCACACAATTGCCCAAATGTTGGTTTTCTGCCCATGCTACTGGTGTGCACAGTTATATGTTGTCATCATATTTGTATTACATTTGGGCTTATTATGGTTCTCACTTCAGCTGGAAACACCAACCCCAGCTAATGTTCCTTCCTTCTCACTTGACCCATAAGAAACAATTAATGTCTTATATTGGGCTTGCAAAAGCATTTCAGACTCAACTTGATATTTTAAGCACATTTTTAATAGACAAAAACAGGCCATGTTTGACACCTCTGTGAGGATTCACAGCTCATATGCAAACTTCCAGAGAAGTGTGACTCTATCAACCTCTGTTTGTATTGTGGGTGAGAAAAGTGTGTGTTTTGAGTTGTGGTTTCTGGAAATCTGTTGCTTCCTGATGTGTGTATGTGATTTAAAGTAATTATTATCTTTGGGACTGCATACGCAAACACGCCTGTGTTATTATGTTTAAGTGATGCTTAAATCGTGCAGATAGAGCACAGCACTGTGACTGTGTGAAATTAAGATTTTAAACAATAAATTATAAACGTTTGTAAAACAGATGTGTAAAATAGGCCAAAATAGCAAACATTTCTTCAGAGACAGTTCTCTGTTGATTAAAAAAAATGTATTTAGTACTTTGTGTTTGTTCTAATTGGCCATATTTTTTAGCCATATTCATCCCTGACATGTCTCTCTGACTGCACTTTGTATTAACAAACTATTACACAGAGGAAACTAATGCTTAACATTAGTATATATATACGCATATTTAACTTGCATGGCCATGTGTGCAGTGGGTACGCAGCAGTTTGAGTGGCTGAACCTGAAAGGGCCTTCAGTGACCGTAGCTTACATGAGTCGACATTCACGATGACAAATCATTCCAGCAGCGTGTGAACCTCTGGAGGCTTCCTGGTCATCCGCATCAAAACCCCTGTTAAAGAATGTCACTCTGACTCTGTGTCCCTGTGGCTTGCTATCCTCTACTTTATTTTCCAAATGCCCCTGCTACCCAGGCAGATCTTCAATTTCAGTCACATCCAAAGTGAAAAGGACACCCCATCTGCTCATAATTCAACCTAAACTAGGTCAATATTAATACTCATTATGAGGTTTTAAGTTAGCATTCTCACATCATGCTAATAATTTACTCTTGCCGAATAAGTGGACCTTGAACGCATCATAATGTAACTCAAGGAGCCCTTTGTTCGCTCCTTTATTTAGCCAAGCAGCATTAGCCTCCAGCAACGGCTGGCAGCTAATGTTAACTAGCTTTACTTCTGCAGCCATCTTTAAGTATTGATACTTTTTCAATAACACATGTTTTTAAGATGTAATCTCCATTATTTACACATTTGATAGTACCGAAGGTATAAGACAGGAGACACTATTAGGCGGACCGCGGTCCAGATCTGGACCCAAGTGTTTTTGGACCTGGACCTGGAGCTGGAGCTGGACCTGGACCTGGACCTGGACCTGGACCTGGACCTGGACCTGGACCTGGACCTGGACCTGGACCTGGACCTGGACCTGGACCTGGACCTGGACCTGGAAACACACCGAATTACATGATGCTATTCAGCCAATCAAATGTGTATTTCAATAAGCTTCCAGACTCGAGTGAGATTTACACATCTTATTATATCAATATAATATTGTGTTTTTTTGGTTGACATAGAACATTGAGGGAATTAGACATTATTGGGGACGTTCCGGACGTTTGCGTCAGTAAAGTTTCTCTAAATTAATTTTATTTGAATACCCACCCCTGCTACAAAAGACAAAAAAGATACCATCACATTTTCAACCCAAGGCTTCACAGATGAAGTACAATTTCCAAAGAAACTCAACTAAAATGTGTTTAGTTGTTTAATTGGATTTGATCTTTGTCACCTCAGAATCCTCTCACTACTAAACACCGTGTTGTGTTTTGCTTGTGGAAACAAATCTCTTTGGCCTGAAGAACTGCAGATAATCTTAACTCCAGCCTTTACCCCCTAAGTAATGGCTTTCTGCTACCCCAACCATGCAACCCATAATCTGGCAGTATGGTAAAAGGCCACATGGCAGATACATGAGCAGAGCAAAACACTAAAATATAATTTATTTTGGCCTATTTTTATCGCCTATTTCTGAAGTTCAAGCTACATTTTTGCAAGACAACTAGCAGTATCGGCTTGTTAAAAAGATCATTTTTTGAACACAGGATGAAGCTGTTGTCTTACACATACATTCATCCTAAACCTCTTACCCCACAGATGAGGCATTAGTTTGATTAGGAAAATAAACATATGGACATTAATGCCAATAACACATAATGTGCCTGCGGTTGAGTCTGGCTGAACTTCAGTTGCTTAATTATGACGATATGCTAGCAAAGCAGCAAATGAGTTTTACACTCATTTGTTTTTATTCCAGTAATTGCAATAACAGTAAAGAAAAGTGAATGAAAAATCCTATGTGTATTTTAGATTCATATGACTAAAAGTCTTCAGAACTAAAGATTTTCCAAAAATTAAAGAAAAGAGGACATTATTAAAGAATATATCCACAGTTTTGCACATGATTTTATATTTACAATTTAAACACACATTTAAAGATCATACCAGTATTATGGCATGTTTGCTTTTTACTAAAATACATTTTTACAAACCGTGCTACTGGGTCTTAGAAATGTTGAGTTTTACCTTTTGTTCAAGGCTCTTGTTCTTTAAGATTAATTTATCTTCAGTATGAAATTCCACTACAATATTCTTTAACTTGTTGTGTAATCTATTGAAATACATCACATGTGCATTGTTTCAACCTTGTTGATCTGCAGCAGAAATACAAGAACAGATTTAGAGCAGAATGAATGATGTGTGTTTACTATACACAAATTAAAGTATAAAAAATATATTGAATACTATATACAAACATACATTGTATAAATATAAAAATATTCACAACTTAAGATAGGAAACCAGGAGATTGCATCAATAGTTAAATACCAAATACAATATCGTGAAGTAATGTGTGGCAAACATCTCAAATGAATCAGTTCTTGAACTCCATTATCACGCAACAATAATGTAACAGTATCAGAAACTGATGCAAACTTGATATCACTGAAATAGATTTTACAACATGAACACTGGTTATTTTTAAGCCCTATGGAGGTCAGCGGATGTTATGTGTGAGTAAAATACTGTGAAAAATCTAAACCAATAAAGCGTGCATTTAAAAATGAATGCATTTCTTGAATATTACTTATGAATTGATACTTTTCTTCAGTCCTGGGCACATGGTAAACACGCAGCAGGTTGCATACTACCAATAGTACAATGCAGTGTTATACTCATGGAGTAAAGCCCTGCAGTAGCGATGTCACACTCCCAGTTTAATCCTATTACAACCACTTTCATCATCACCAAGATATCTAAATTAAATTTCCTGTGTCAACAGCGATTATACTGGGAGGGCAATGGGATTGCTGAACCATCCAGATGGGGAACTGGAAGTGATCAGTAATAGTATAAGTATAGATTATATAGTTCACCACTGGCTCTGGATGCAGCACAAGCCTTTGCCCTTTCTGCTACACGTCTCTCAATTATCCAGTTGAAGAAGTGAAATCAAATCCATGTGACTCTTCAGTTGCATTTCAAGACTGACAAAGAAAAAGAAAATGATTTCATCCTTTCATGGTGAAAAAAAGGAAATCAGAAATCCAGAGAAAAGAGAAAATCTTGACCAGATGGTCTGGCCAAGATTATCCTCTAAACATGGCTTCCCAGTCTCTCTGAGCCCCCAATGGCAACACTGTCGTTTCAAAGAAGTCGTGGATAAACACATTCAGCTATGTGTCAAGCAGGTCCCTCCACTGGGGGTCCGCATGTTTAGTATCTTTGTGTGTTTGCCGTAACGCGGTCAGGGAAGGGTTACTCAAATAAGTGTGGTTTGTCTTTAAACCCAGCTGTATTGAAACACACAGCACCACCCACACTTGTCTTTAGCTTTATTCCCACATCTGTGCTGTGGCTCAAATATCACTGCCTCCCCCCACAAGCTGCTGCTACAGGCAGAGGACACCGCCTTGCACAAGCTCGCGGATTGTCTCATGTCTCGCTCATTTGGAGACACCACCCTCAACCCCTGTGATAACCTCAGCTCCTAGAGTGGAACATTAGCTCTGCTTTATTTGTAAAATGTGTAAAACACACACACACAGCCCCCCACCTCTGCTCGGTCAGGATTAACCTCATCCCAAGCTGCAGGAACGGTCAGTTTCATCTCTCCGGTGGGTGTTATTTTGACCATCTGACGGAGACGGGGAGGACGGTGTGAGGAGTGCATAATGCATCCATGGAGGAGTGTCAGCGAGCAGAGGTAGCAGAGGTAGAGTGCAGCGGTTGCCACGGTGAACGTGCTCCATTCCACCAAGCCGGCCTCTGATTGGCTGCAGCCGCGGCTGAGGGAAGGAAATTCTGCCAATTGGAAACAATTGATGTTTTGTTGCCGGGCCAAGCTGTCCTGGCACAAAGCTGACATTTATTGGCAACAAGGTTGCTCGTCAGGTGCACACAAGGGCTCACACATGTGGTCATTTGTTCTGCTGTTTGATGGGTTTATTTCATCATTGTAACTAATAACTAATAACTAATAACTATTTAGATGTTATATTCAAATAAAGTAGCAATACTTCATTTACTTCACAACTTAACAGTAAAATAGTTAGGAAACTGTTGCTTACATGGTCATGAATCAGTCGAAATATTACAATATAATATATATGTACACAATATAACATTTAAGAGTCCATTATGCTCTATAATGATTACTTAATAATAAAGGATGGCTGATCTTCTGTATTGATATTCTTAGAGCTTTAGGCAGGAAGGAAGTGATAACGACTGTCAAAATAGAACATTCAAAAATGTCAAGTGTTGTTTTTCCAGTTGAACCAGCAGCCACTGTCTCTAATAGCAAAATAAAACTGTACCCACCTGAGTACTGAATACAGAGGGCTGCAAGCCAAATACAAAATATAGGTCTGCGGTCCATGAGGCATACACAAAAACAAACCTTGAGATAAGCAGCCATTGCTTGTATGAATTAAGTATAAATACTATTATACAATGTGCACCATTGCAGGATTATGTGAATGCTGATCACATATGTTCTTAATATTAGATTACCTTCAAATTCAGCTGAATATGTCAAACTATGTACATTGCAGGCTTGTAATATTAGATCTAGGAATTATTTACATACTTTATTAAATCTGAGCAGTTCATACAAACAGAACCTCCCTGCTTTTATTAAAATACCATCCCTCTATGATTTGAAGCTGTGCGACATGAACTTTCTGAACTTGGTGCGAAAGATGAAAAACAGTGAGCTCAGCATGCTCCATGGAGGTTTCAGTCTCTTCTAAGTATTCCTACATTTTATTACCTCCTTTTATAAGTTGGGTATAAGACTTTTATTTCCTCCTTGCGGTGTAAAACTAAAGAAGTTGATGATAAAAGCCTCCTGGATGTAACATCAAATTAAACGTCTGTTCTCGTTTACTTGATCATGTTACACACAGGAAAATTACAGCCACCTCAAAAACATCAAAGAACTTGTGAGTCTTTTTGTGTAACTCTTCATTTATCACTGGGATATTTTATGCTGACGAGAAAAGATTTCTCCATGTGTTACTTAAAAGGAAGCTGGTGTTATTTTGACGAGTGTCTGTCTAAAGTCAGGCGTGCTGTAATGCAAGGTGGCAGCATGTCCTGATGTCATTCATTAGTCATGCATCTCCAACAGCCAGACACTGATTGTCAGCAGCACGTGAGTAATTGATTCAGGCGGGCGTGCTTAAACAATTGGCTCTAATTGCATTACTCTTTTGGACCATGACAACTATTGTCAGGCTGATATTTGCCCCTTCGGCTCCGCTAATTGCATATGTAAATCAGCAATATTTGCCCCCTAACAAGAGGGGAGAGTTAATGCGATAAAAGGAATTCGTCCACTGTGGTTAATTTACAGCGAGACTGGCAGGCGTCCACTGGTGGAGGTTGAAGCAGACAACAGGGATCTGTTCAACTTTGCTTCGTCACTGTTCACATACATCACTGTATCCATCAAAAGAGATTTAATTGGCTTTGTTTTGGTATGAAAAATGTAAGGGAGGGAAGAGGGGCCAGAAAAGAGAGAGGGTATTGTATTTCATTTTGAAGGATGGGTAGTCTGATGGAGGAGCATATTGTTGGCCCATTACATTACATTTCACTGACGCTTTTATCCAAAGCGACTTACATGATATACAGTAGACACAGCAACGGTGAGCAATTAGGGTTAAGTGTCTTGCTCAAGGACACAACGACACAGACTGCCGGAGTCGGGGATTGAACCACCGACCTTCTGATTGAAAGACCGACTTGCTAACCACTGAGCCACAGTCGCCCGTCAGATGCAGGCAGGTTGTTGTATCTGCATCTGCCACACAACACTTACATACCATGCTCATTCTATGCACTTTATCTTATTTTTGATATTTTGATATTCTACTGTTCAATTGTAAATATTCATTCATTCTCATTTATTGCACTGTGTTTACTGTTAAATGTGTATTGTTAAATGTTAAATGTATGCACCTTCCGCCTGGACAAATTCCTTGAATGTGAAAACAAACATGGCAATAAATGGTTCTGATTCTGATTCTGATACTCTGTCTTTCACATACCAATTAGTTTGTATTCTTTGACCCAAAATGTAATACATTTGTTTATAGTTCTCATTTTCATATCAAAGGCTACTTTTATTTAGTTCTAATCTTCTTGTTGTTATGAAAAAAGGTAATCAAAAAATAAATGTTGTCGTCAATGTTGTTGACGAAATAATTGAAAAAATGGCAATTGTGTTGGTCGTTATTAAAATATGAAGTGGTGTACACAATCTTAAATCTAATTGAAAAAAGTGTCTTTTGTAACTATAAATGTGTGTGACTCCAGATATATCTGAGACAATTAGACACCACGCATACTCATTATTTTGAATGGGTGGTTGCTGAATATGTACAGGATTATCCCCTGAGGTGCGTCACATGGATCGGCCGCTGTATTGAGAACTGACAGCAGCAGAGAAAGGAAACGTTTCACAGTTTGCCAGCAGTGAGATGATTGCCGCACAGAGGTCGTGGCAAATCGAGCGGGTTGAACTGAAAAGTCTGAACGCCCTCAGTCAGCTGATTGTTTCAATCAAGAGGCGGTTCCAAAGAAAATTATGAAATAACACATGGCAGGGCCTTGCTTTTTTAAGTGACATAAACATCAATTTCAGCCTCCCTCCATACAAAAATAATGTGGGTATATTCCCTTGAAAGCTCAGACTCCTCAGGATGAGTTATGTGTCACGCGGGGCGGTGCAGGGAGCGCTGAGGACGGCGGGGTCACGTTTCAGTTTCCCTGCAGCGGCGCCTCCTCCCTCTCAACCCTGCTGCGGACTCTTCCTCCTACTCCTCCTCCTCGGGGTGTGTTGAGCAGTCGTTCACATCTGGAGCCGCAGTCATGGGGCCAAACATGGCGCCAGCCCAGCGCTGAGCCAACACCACAGAAACACACACACAGAAACACACACTCGTTACTGTTTGTCCCAAAATGTTGTTGTCTGGTGGCACCAGAGAGTTTTCTGCTCACACTTAACTCATTATATCCTTACAGAAGATCGTAACTACTGGATGTACAGTTGTTTCAATAATGCAAGGTTTTCACGTGACTCAACAAAGCAGGAAAAAGAGTCAATCTACTTTGAAAATCCCTCCCACTGAAGTGTCCTTAAAAGCGTCTTAAATTAATCCTGAGAAATTAACATAAGCAGACACCATTCCCTCCTCATTGAGGCAGGGCAGACCCTCATGCATGTTAATTGTTCACAGCTTTTATAATCCAGTCTTCCTCATGTAGGACCTGATCCAGTCTGCCTGTTTCTGATTAAGAATCAGCCACGTGGGACGAGAGATGCTGAGAGAGGGATCTGTGGTACGTTTTTCTGGGATTGTGGGATCCAAAGCTATTGTCTTGATTGCCTGGCTGAAACTTCGCTGTTATGCTCAAACTTGTGATTATTGCTCATTTTCTCAGCTGAATGAAAGTAATACGTGCCAAATACAGCTGGGTAATTACATCTGTGGAAAAGGCGGACAACAGAGAGATCAGGATTGGTTGAGTTTTTCTTTTTTGAGGGAATATTTTGTTGCTACACCAGACTAAAAACTTAAAACAGTAGTCTTCTACTTTCATGGGATTCCATTGTTCAGGGACGATGTCTACACTTTCTAGCGTTGGTCAATGCATGTTCTACCTATTCACATCACTATTTCAGAGGTAGAGAAAAAAGTGCCACATAGCAGAAATACGCTACTGCAAATCCAACTACTTGTGTTGTGCTTAAGTTTACATATTTCTTCATCTAAACATACTGACTTGCAATTGTTCAGTCAATCTTCACCTTCAGTACACGGGTGGTCTTATCCTCTAACTTCATAATGTTTCTATGCTTTTCTGAAAGCTCACAATAATCAAATTTATTTAAACTTTTATTTTCAACTTAAAGCTCCTGAAAACTTGATCTTATCAACATTAAATATTCATGCCTTACTGAGCAACTCAGCTGCGTATTTATGACTTTAAGTTAAAGTTAAAATCTTTAGTTATTGAGACTATAACACAAACGTGGTTAATCTGTTTTGTCAGGACTGTGTAGATGTGGTTTGTTTGAAGTAACTCAGTTCAAATGTTGCAAAACTCTGAGTGGTGCACGTGACGTCTCCCTTTTCCCATCTTGAGACACTCCCACTTCAAACCGGTGAGAAAAGCAGGGAAAAGAACAAAGATATATTTATATAACTTTTGGAGAAAATCTTTTGTTTGTTTTAAATCCAATCACTCATATTAGGAAACCGGTGAAAACGTGTTTTAAACATGTGATCTATTGATGCCAGGACTGTGGCCCCTGTGGTCTCTCGCTTTATGGCCCCTGGCTGTATCCTGCATGCTGGAGCAGACCAGGCTGCAGGTCTTGGGCGGATGGAAGATGAAGAATATGATCATTAGGCAGTGCTGTTTCCATATTGATGGGTCACCAGGGAGCCCTCCATCACTGACAAGGCCATCCGTTCTGTCGTGCCTCCACTCCCGGTCAGTGTGTCGGATTTCAAACACATGGAGCAGATTAACTATATGTGGCACTTTACCGGGGCGACGTCCACCACACCCTGACTAAGCAGTGGCTGGTTTGTTAGGGGGTCCTGCCTTGTTTTCTCTATAAACACAATGTACATTTAAGACTTGTTGTTGCAGGACGGTGCCCATTTACTGCAGCTGAGGTCACTGTTGTAAAGCTGTCTGAGGAATGTTGCTGGAATTTGACACTTATTGTTGAGAAGAAGTCATTTCATGAAAAGTAAACCATGGCTTACATGTTGAGCGTCTACTTTTTTTTTTTAAATACAGCTAATCCAAGCACACTGCAAATACATTCAATATAGGAAGTTTCATTTGTATCTCGCCAAATGGGGCTGCTTTACAAGCTGAAAATACGTTATGCTATCACAATATAAAGCTAATGACCAACATCTTAGCAAACAGTTGCCTTTTTATACATCCGGCAGACACGTATTAACATTAACATTTATTTGGAGTCATAAATCTGGCCAACTGACAAACGTATGTCTAATATTTACTGACCTGTTAGCTCTGTTTTTGGTCTCTACCAACTCCTGAGGGCTATGTCTGTCTCTTTAGCTTTTAAATGTCTGTTTGTACCATGGTACCATGAACATCTACCATTTTGTGAAACCATCCGTCTGGTGTCTTCCTGAATTTGTCTTGAGGCAAATAGTACTGTACAATTAAAAGGAGAAAAAAAACAAGCACAGTTAATATGTGAGATGTTAAACACAATTGTACCTTTAAAGGGAAATGCATCAGAGTGAAGTGCGAGGTCAGCTGCAGCGCAGTGGTCCAAGACTGTGTGTTTTGCTCAAGGACACTTCAGAAATCCTGTGAGACTTCATTGAGCTTGTGTGTACATTGCACACATCTTCCAGTTTGGCCGGCACTTAACATTCCGGCTTTTTTTATACATCGTATAGTGACTCCAGCGTCCTTTGTGTCATTGTCAAACCTGCTCAGCACGATTCACACATTCCTCTTGTATAGACGCAGACTTTTACAGCCCAAGAGGAGAGTAAAAGATTAAACCAACAACTTTCAGCCGCATCATGAGCCACCAGTGATGAACCAATGGAGCCACTTATAAGCAAAATGTGCTCTCCCACTGACAAATATGCAAATATTAATAAAACAAGGGTTTCTGCAAAACTGCCATTGAGAAAGGGAGATCTGATGAAGCTGTGAGAGCTTGAGAGTGTGTCAGGAGACAACAGTGTCTGGTGTCTGATTTCTAGTCATTTAAGGTCACTTAGGTTCAAAAAGAACTATCTGCTTTCAAATATGAAGGGTCAGTTCACCCAAATTACAACTGTATTGCCTTTGTTCAATAATACATCTTTTTGTAGTAAGCTAAGCCAACTGGCTACTTTAGCTCCATATTTACCGTACAGGCGTGAGCGTGATATCCTAACGGGACAGAATATATATATATATTATATATATTTTTTCTCAAAACTATTCATTTAAAAGCATAACACATACCTGTGGCTTGATACAAGTATAATACCCTTTCATGTTAATCTGGTTGCTTTTATTTTTAAAAGTAAAATATTTCAAACATGACCTTTTGAATTCCATCGCAATTATACTGAATTTAGTTTTCTCACCTTCACGACTCATTAATTCTTCGCTGTAGGGCTTTGTAAGAGAGTGTCAAATTAAGCAAAATGTGTTCTGATAATTTACCAGAAATACACAGCTTTGCTTCGAAGAGAAAAGTGCGGGAATGAATCCACATGACAAAACAAAGAACAGGAAAACCAAGTGGGCGAAAGAGCAGTTTACGGCCTGCTTACAATCCAGGATATACAGCTTAATAATCAGCTGTAAACATGGAAATTAGTTGATCAACACTGAAGAGAAGTGTTTACATTCTGCCGCGCCTAAAGGATGTCTTTGTCTCTTCCCTGTGTATAACCCTCCACATCTTCACACTGCATATTATAATAACAGCATACTACTGAAAGTAGATCACGATGTGTTATCTCAGTCGCTGAGGCTGTACAGCATGCAACGCTGCCACAGGCCTGAAGAAAACATCGGCCAGGAAGTCTTCTGTTCCCATCGTGTTCCTTTAGATGCAGCTACGCTCTGCTCTGTTAATATTAACACTGCCTTATCAAGTCATATACGTCCGTAACAGTGTCACACTGACGACATGTACATGTGAAGGAGGGCACAGATAATACTCGGGCCGGCGTGGGAGCTTTGAAACATGCTCATGAGTGACTCAGAGACGGTTATCTTTAGTCTGGAAAGTACACATGAAGATGAGGTCATTCAGTACTCAGTGTGATGCTCTGCTGGTTCTTCAGAGTCTTTTTATCTGCAAAAGTAAAGGATCGGTTCAAGCAAATGTATCCGGCCTTGGGGATAGTTTTCAATTCACTGGCACACATTTTGGGATACCTGCTGGGTTTCTTCCTCCACCATGGAAGTGAACAAACTCTCATTTGTGGAGCTTGCAGCCCTAAAATAGACCTCTGACATTCAATTCAACTTGTCTTTCCAGAAAGAAAGACGTATCCTGATTATTTAGGATAATCCACAGAAAAGAGATGTTGCTTGTGAATTTGTTTAACGGCATTTCTTCAATTCAATGAGCTAAAACTGTGTGGAGGCAGAAACATAAAACCTCAGCAGATAAAACCAAAGAGCCGTTTTCCACAAGAGGTTTGTGAGAAAATAGATTTTTGCCTTAACTTGTGTGGATTATTAGACAGCTGTATGATTTTTTTAATGTATTTTATTACTAAATCCATTTATTTTATTATCAGCTTTTAGTTTAGCGATTAAATGGCTTTACTTCATTAAATTATATTTATTGTAAAATAAATATTTATTGTAAAGTTGTACTAAAGAAAGTGAATGAACAGTTTTTAGTTAAAAAATAAGTTAAAATAAGTCAAAACTTCAGCCAAAGTTTAGACTTGTCTTTAAAGTAAACAGCTCCTGTCATTGTCTTTCATAAAGGTATAATTTGTCTTTCAATATCCCGCGAGAACTGTGGAATGAAACTGTTTCACATTGCATTTACTCTGATAGAGACAAAACGTAAAGACCTCCTCTTCCAGATATATTTCATGTCTGTACGTCAGAAGGGAAAGAGACACCCTCTCAAACTCAAACACAAAAGCAATACTGAAACAGTCTCGAAACTAGTTTGTGGTGGAAGAGGGCGATAACATTGTAATGGCCTTCAGTGGGTATAAATCGTAGTCAGCTGAGCCTGTCAAGACCACAGAGGATGAAGGAGTTGAGGTCTGAAGGTCATGAACTGTCGTTATGAGCTTTGTGATGACAGATGAAATAAAGATAGATGATCGGTAGAAGTGTGGCTCTCTCCTCAGACAGTCCATCTCCTGTCACGCTCTTCAAAGGACACAGAAAAGAACAGTTAATGCTTTTATGGCCTCTTTGCAGGCAGAAACATCAGAGACGTAGTGGAAACATTTTAAAATGCAACTTGCACTGCGATCAATCAGCCATGTTTAAACACTAGAAACCAGAGGACGAAGAGTCGAAACCTAAGCTGTAGGTTTGATTTCAGCTTGCAGATGGACACAGTTCTCTGTTAACACCCCTCTCCTCTGACCAACAGGGAGGGCCCCGACCTTTGACCCCAGCTGGATGGCTATTCTTGTAGGGAGGGTTTCTCCCTGCTGCCGGTGCGCTGCTGGTTTAACAACATAATGAAAAAGTCTTTCATCAGGGGAAACAGCCATATGTCTTCTAAGCCCCCGCCCAAACAGGGAACATCTCCCCTGTTCATCTGCTTCAGTCAGGACATTATTGATTATTTCTGAAGAGATTTACATCGTGTGTCAAATGTGAATAAGATTTACTTAGGGGCCCACAATTAGACAGCTTATTATGTTATATCACATAGTTGTATATATTATACAAAAATGCCTACGGTTTCTAACCAGTAAACGTGACTGTTATAACAGTGCCTTAGTGCTACTAGCTTCACGATGTTCACGTTTTATATTATAAAACTGGCCATATACTTGCTAAAATGTAGGCACAACGTGATCACATGCATTCCCATTCCCACGTCCGGTGTAGACAGGAAGTTAAAGGACAGAGTGATGGAGTTGGAGAACTTGTTGCTGAAACACATGAGGTCAATAAACCTCCATAAAGCTGAGAGGAGCTGCTGATGCGCTGATAATTCTCTGCAGGTTCATCTATAAGAGTGACCCTTTTCCCATTGTCACATTGTTTTCACATTTGATACAATCAATTAGAGTCCATTTCAGAATTAAAATGTCCCAAATACTATGATAGTTAACTGATAAATAGTCCAGTGATTCCTAGACTGACCATGTCCCCTCCTGAAAGTGTGTATTGGTAATCTCTCTGTGAGGTTTATGAGGACCTGAAGCTGCACGATTACCTCTCTGTGTGAAGCACCACTTCACACACACTCAGGCAAAGTGCGGCGGCTTTTGCTGAATAACATCACCGGATGACAGCAGAAAGAAAGTATCAGCAGAAAGTATCAAAGACAAGCTTTCACCCAAAACCCACATTTATTCTCAAAATGCTTTTTTGCTAAGCACTTCTGTCACTGACCTCCAGTGTTAAATATTTAAGGTGGACACATGTAGTCATAAAGTAGGGGAGTTGCTTTCTCTTCCTCTAATACATTTAACTTCAGCAATAAAGCATCAGTGGGATCTGTGTCCTCTTCATGAATTAAACATTGTGCCATCAAAGCCCAGAGGGAGTGTTACCTTGATATCCTCAGCAGTATAATCCTGTACAGTACTCGCTAAACCTTAAAGTTACACAAAATACTTTAGTTGCATCAACTCACTGACTTTACTATTTATAACCCACTATAGTGCATCCTAAGGCTGATTTGAAACATTAGGCATTATGAGCAGCCTCAGCACTTCTTCCTGCCGATTAACACACAAGATCAGCACTTTTTATACCACACACTAACTTTTGGCACACTTTCTTTCTCTCTTTGTTATTGCAGTTTGAGTTTGCTGTGGTGGAGGTGCCGCCGGTGTTCCCGGTGCTTTCCTGATGGCCCAAAAATACAGGGGTCCCAATGATAGCAAACGGTCGCCGAGGGGTTGAAGAGGAGAAGTAAACAAGAGACAACCCTGCCGCCCAAACAGGGAGCGCTCTGTCAACGCGGTGGAAGTATGTCAGCGTCATTAGATACAGGAGTTGCACTCAGAAGGTGGGGGAAGAACGACAAGGACAAAAGATCTATCCAATGTACAGTATAGCAGAAAATAGTACGCTAGAGCAGGTTTGTTCATCATTTAGTAATGCTACTTTATTTTTTTCATAAAAACAGAGCATTATGCAAGATATATTATGATTAAATTGGTTATTTTATTTCTATAATAATGTTGTATACCAAAATAAATACATGCATTTCTGGATTATATGACAATTAACCCCATGAACCGTTAAACTCTATCACGTTTTGCGAAGAGCACTTTTTTTTGCAGTACTGATTGGTGTCCTTACAGGTTGCACACAGCATTTTAACATTTTAATCAACTCAGATCCCTCATCTGGCAGTTGGCAGTTGGTCAATAAATCAAACTAAATTTTGAGGAGCCATGTTTAGTTTTGTAAATCATTCACAAGAAGCATTATTGTTGGCATGTGCCTGTGTGTGTCCACCAGTGAATCGCGAGCCCACATTTGTGTCACTGTATGACGAGCAGATAAGGAAACCGTTGAGAGATTCGGTGCTATTGTAAGTGTTGAGGCGAGTTTCTTAGGCTCATACAGGAAGCATGTAAACTGAGCTGGAGTGCAAACAGGAAGTGAGTGATGGATTTCAGGTTTTTTGTTCCAGCGGAGACAGGAAACGCTCAAGAGTTCCTCAATCGCTTCAGCACATGGTCGAGTTGTTAGAAAGCTGTTGAGTTGTTGCGATGTCGGAAAAATAATGTATGTGGTTGAGTCTGCTGATCACGGGGTAATTGCATGAAGTTTTTATAAATATTTTGCCTCTTGTTTTAGTCCATGTCATGGCCGTCTTTGGAATGAAGAAATTGAGATCCTACAATATGAAGACGAAACAGAAGAGGAGGACATACTGTTTGCAGTTCCCGGTGGTCTCGGAGTCGTGACCCCCGGTACTGCAGCAGAGACAGGTGCTGCACATTGTTCTCATCCTGCTCCATCTGCTGCAGCCGATTTTGGAATATTGTTCCAAAATCAGTTTTTATGTCAAAATATATATAATTTAAACCACACATTGAAAAAAAAAAGTATATTTATAAAGGACCTCCTGGCCAAGAAAGTATATTTTTAAACAGGAGACGTTTATCTTAACCAACTTATTTTAGAGGAAACAATCTTATTATATAACCAAATCCTCTTATATAACCATGACACTTTCCTTAATTTTCAGAAATGAATTTTCCCACCTCCTCAGTATTGCAGTTTTATTGAGAACAAACTATTAAACTATATTAAACTGAAATATTAAAGAAGAATATAGCCAGCACCTTTTCATCTGGGATGAAATGTAATGCTTGTTTAATTATCATCCAGTTGTAATTAGCTACTCCCCTTCACTTCCTTATCCACCCCTGCTTTTGTTTTCTGGTTAAACAAACAAAACCTTCATCATTAAATTAAACACTAAATGATGCAATCCGTGTGCCAGGCAGCTTCCTCTCAATTTCACAGATTTGATTGTTTGTGATTCATTCAGGATATAATTAAATGTGCCTTCTGTGAGACTGAAAAGAGAGCAGAAATCTGAATAGTGGGCTGATGCTGTCTTTTTTTACTGGCGGGGTTATTAAAATGCAGCTTCATGAGCTCTGTTTCAGAGGATGAACAACTGGGCCAAACCTGCTGATGAGACAAACAGAAAGCCTGGAGGTGGCTGGAGGCCCTCGATAACAGCGGAGCTTTCATCCTGTTTAATGTCAAATGCATGCATTGTGTTTGTACACATTTCTTCATTCCTTGACCTTCATTGTATTTATGTATTTCTACCTTTGCAGTGTAATTTGTCAAGAAAAGAAAGATGCACATAGCGCAAAATCCAGTCTGTTTCTCCAGCCTACAGGCAGACACCTGTGTTTGAGCTTTCTGTCGCTGTAGCTGATGAACTCCTTGAGCAGTGCTCCTCCACGCCTTCTTTACTCTCAGTCACAGAGTTCAAAGGTCAGATTCATCCCTCTTTTTTACTTACTCTGCCTCTGGTGTTACATTCCCCTGAAACTGATATAGCTGACACAAAAGTTCGACTTACTTTTCTGCTACAGCCGCAGAGGTTCAAAGGCAGCAGCCCAACTCACAACTGACACTACGACGCCAAAGACACTTTGGCCCTTTCGAATCCCAACGCCTTAACAAACTGCTCTCAGAGGTTTGAGACTTCTAGAGATAGATCTGCTGACTTGATCATTTTTCAATGTAGATTCAAAGCAACAATAAATTGGCTGATTATCTGATAAGTAATGGGTTGGTATCACATATGGCAGCTCTTCAGTGGTTAAATGTAATTTTGTTCACATGACTGGTAGTTGTCCAAGAAAGCAGTATGCATTCAACAATACTGCAGCAAGAGTTTGTCCACTATCCTATTCCAGCGAGTAGCATAATAATGACTTTGAGCATATCTGCGGTGGCGTGGAGGTAGATGCACAGCCATGCTGTCTCTGACACAGTGCATGCCTGTACAGTCTCCCTGTAATCAGCATCCTGGCTGCTGGAGATAAGGCACAGTGACACAGTGTGAGGCTGCGGCTGGCTTTCTGCCAGGAGACTTCAGGGCAAAGCATCTACAGCAGCAACACCACTGTGGACGCTTCTGCCGGGCACTATTTTACTGCTCCACCATCATTATCCAACACATTTTACCACTCCAACGTCTTTGCTGTATGTAATTACTGAAAACCCTTTTAAAAGACAAAAATAACTTTTTAGTTTGAATCAGTTCTCTAGGTCAGTGATTACCAGCCAGGGGCACGCCACGGGGTGCTTCTGCAGTTGCCAGTGGGTATGTGGAGAGGTTGTGGAGTGGCTTAGCCAATTTGAAAAGATAGAAATAATGATTATATATATATATATATACTTGTATATACACACATTGAGTTAGCTGCAATGAAAGTGCATACAATTAATTAGCAAGTGATCAAGCAGCTAACAGCTACAAATAATAGATAATATGTGCTAATAATAAGCTAAAAGTTAGGGATAAACATTTTAAATGAAGCTTGTCTGCCCCTCTGCTGTCACTCCAAGTGGTGGTACAAAAGCAAAACTGACCAAACTGACCTAAATTACATTGACAGTTTAACTGTGGAGAACAATTACAATAACAACAATATTGATATATTCAATATAAAATGAAGAGTCGATGAGGGGTTACTTGAGTTCATCTGATATGGATGAGGGGGTATTAGGTTGACAAAGACGGTTGGGAATCTGATCTAGGTTGTTCCTTTTCTTTTAATAATTCCTGGTTGTGTCAGTACAGTCAGTAAATCCTGGATATATCAGGATTTGTGTTGCCTGGTTTCCCTCACCAGGATGGCCATACAGTATACAATCCATCATAGAAGACATCAAGGCTTAATCTAATTTTGTCAGTTTCTGTGCACCCGAGTTGTATGTCTCCATGTCAGTGCTTATTATGTTACGCAGAGCTTCCTGTCAATCACCTGACAACACAGAAAGAAAAGAAAGAATAATCCCTTTAGAAATACGTAACCTTATATATCTTCATTTTCAGCATGTACACCAAAGTTTGCATTTTTAATAACGGCAAACAATGAGCAAACAAAAAATCTATACTCAGCAAAATGTGAAAGAAATATAAACCAGATGCACTGTTAACACAAATGACACTACATTACCAATATTTAAACAAGTATGAAATGAGATCATCTTTCTTAAAAGCAAAGTAGCTCCTTAAAGCATATTTTATCACCTCTAAAGAGTGATCTTTCCTCAAAGCCTGGACAGTAGTACTTTTAATAGCTTATTCTCTCATTGCTGTTGGACTGTCAGAAAAACAAAGCCCCTCTAGTTTAATTTCAACAACAGTCCTGTACTATAAATTAGCTCCCAAACCCCTTTGTCAGTGAAAATACACTCCATGTGGACGTTGCCCTCCAGTCCATCAGCCAATAGAGTGGCGGAAAAAAAACTTTTTAACATGCAAAGAGAGCTCTTTATGCCTGTGTGTGCGCTCCATCTCTACAAACCCATGGACACAATCGCACTGGAACATGTGGTTTTGATCGGCTCACTTGCAAGGCCGAGTCCATAAGCATCAGTACACAACAATCACTCACTCTGTAGCAATGAGAACCACATGCCAGTTTAAACCCTAATGCCCTGATCCCAGTCCCTGTTTTCAGTCATGTCTTGTCCCGCGGGGAGCAGTTCCCAAGCTTGCAAACAATGGCTCTGTATTCATTCAACTTTTTCAAGCAGTTGTGAAACTGTGGAGCCTCTCCCAAACACATTGTGTTCTGATACTGCATGATATCGGCTGATGTGTTAAATAGTTAAGGGGTGTAAATTAATTTTCGTCTACCATTGTTTCAAGATGTTTTCTTGAACATCAGCAAGCCTTTGATCAATTACGATATTGTGACAATACTGTGTTAGTATTTTTACGCTGCAGGATAATACACAGAGCAACATTATTATTCATTTGTAGTCAAGTTTATGTTTCCACCTGATGAATGTAAGTCCACTCTTCATTCTCTTTTAGCTTTGTTTTTGGTCTCCATTAACTCCTCAGGGACATATCTGGCTCTTCAGCTGCTAATTGCTCGATATGTTCACTGGCTTGTTTTTAGAGATTTGTTTTGCTGACACCGCTGCTGACCGGAGCCAAAGACATTAAGAAACCAAGTGTGAACCAAAACAGTAAAGTTACAGCCGAACAGCCGATGAGCTGAAATTTGCTATAAAGCTCTGTATTCTGTGTATATAGGTCCATCTCTACAAGTGACTCCTTTCACACCCATTCCCAAAACATTTCATGCCATGTTACCATATTATTATTAAAACAAATTGATTATCGCCACTTCAATTACACATAAGTTTATTTAAAATTCTATTGGATTTCCCAAACTTTTCAAAGACACCAAAATATATTGCATAGTATTTTGAAGAAATGTGTGTAAAATGATGCACAAGACATCTGGAATATTTCCATTTTGTAAAATACTTTAGTCATAAAAAAGCTTTGGCTTTGAATATTCACTCTGTAAGATCACGTAGTTTCAATGTAGATTTGCAACAAGCGGAGAAAATACACATGAGTCTGCCAGACAGTGTGGAAGAACATTATTTTATAGAGCCAATTAAAAGTGGAAAACAGGACGTTAAGGCCAAATCCCAGCATTCTGTTTCCAGATCAACTTCAAGATCACTGAGAACCTGTGACCATTTAACTATTATGTTTACCTGAGACTAAATCAATACCAGAAAAAGAACACCATTATGTGAAGCCTGAAAAACACACACAAAACAATAGAGCATTTGTTGTGTTTTATTTCTTTCTTATCATTTTTCTTTATTTTCAAAACATCCCTTTTATATTTAAGTCACTTCCTGGGTCTTGGCTGACCTCTCACACCTTCTCACAAACCGTGATGATCTTGTAAATGTACCCCATTTGCCCGTCTCTGGGCTGTGATGTCTGCGAGTTGGCAACAGCATGTCGTCTGTGTCCCTCTGCTGTTTGGTGTCGTTTCACTGGGTCCATTGATCACAATCACACCGTCAATAGCACATTCCGTACTCTTGTGAACTGTTAAATAGGCAAAAGAAACGTCAAAATCCTCCACTCAACAGCTGGCTAACCCCCTCCAGGGATCTGGTCCCACAGAAACCCCACAGTGGACACCCAGGCAGAGTTTATAGATATGTTTCTGGACATATGGAAAAGCAGACAGGTTGTAACCCAGAACTGGTGGTTGTGTGGCAAGACTGGTGATGTCTAACCAACATGCATCTCTCTGTCTCTCTCATGCTGTTGTCATTGCATTCCGGCTCTGACCCTAGTGGACATTCATTGCTCACTTCAGCACACATTCACTTCTGAAAGAGCAGGTGAAAACCAAGAATACTTTCACTCTACCGACAGGCTGCATACCACTGTGAGAGGAGAATATAGTGATGACGTGACACATTTTTAGCCACCCTGTAGAAAGAAGACATTATAGATTAACTTGACGCTCTCTTTAGTATCCAATGAGGTCATCCGGTCACGCTCTGAGGATATTATTCTTCTCATAGAGGCTCTAGAGCTCGAGGCCATTTATGCTCCAGCTACAACAGATCAGCCTTTCATAAAAAAAAAAAACGTTTTACATTGTTCTGTGTGAACCCTCCCTGTTATTTCTGTCTATTCTCCAAAACCCCACCATAGATAATGCATAACGCACATCGCCATTCTTCCCTCAGATCAAGCCGAGGGGCATATTGTGTTAGGAAGCCCTCTGCAATGTGCTGAGACCCAGGCAGGCTGAACGGGCTGCGAGGAGCAGGACTAAAGCAACAGGCCTGTGGTGTCTCTCCAGGGCGCCACTGGGAGAGCCCCAGTGTGGAAACTATCAAGGCTCCAGCAGCTGATGTGTTCTGACAGTGTTGTGGTACAGCCACTCTGCCGTAAGAGGTACATAGGAAACACGGTGCGGTTCACATGGGGAGCTCTGTTTGCATCCACACCACGGCCTCAGTGGGGTCTCGGCATTTCCCACTCTGGCCACATCTATATTTGTGCTGCTGTGGTGGCACCTTTACTCAACATTTAAGAGGAATGTTGTACTTTTGATACTTAAAGTTCATCTGGCTACTGCCTCTGGAGTGGGATTTTAAATGCAGGAAACATTTTTTACTTGCAATGATGTATTTTATTAACCTGATTTAAGTAAAATACTTCCTCCACCACTGTTGCCCTGCTCCCCAGAGTGTTTGAATTAACCTGACGGCTCCTCAAACGCTGTTGCCCTTTGGATAAAACTTCCAAGTAGACTTTGTAGATATGCAGTTTGCTGTGCCGAGGCCTGACACGTGTTTTCTCAGGGCTCGTGTGTCGAGGTACGCCGCGTGGGAAACACTGGCATTCCACACCCACTTGTTGACCTCCCTGAACTCTCGCTGTGCTGATTGCTCGGTGTTACCTTGGCCGTGGGGAGAGGACGTCCACCGAGCTCACGGAGAGGAGGAACATATGGAGTGGGAATCTCTCGTTCAGCAAAAATAAACTGATGACACATTTGTGTGGGAGGCATCTGTTTTCATTAATTTACATTTTCACATCTAGCATTGCTTGAGTACTTAACCGATATGGAGGGAAGTCATTGTGGATTGTTGTTGGCATTTATATGACACTTAATGCAGATTCATCTTAATTTCGTCAACACCTCACAGCTCGTGCTTGCATAAAAATCAGCAAGTGACATCAATGTCAAGTGCTGCATTTCAAGAGCCATTTGAACCCGAGTGAAAGCAAACGTGTACAAGAGGAGAATAAAGAGCTGCGCCTCACAATGCCAACAGTGTGATACTTATCTAGTTTCCCCAACCCATGAGCTTTATGTTGAAAGACACATAGTTCTGCCATGAGTCACCAGGTTGGATTTCGGTAGTACTTTAACTTCTCTGTGTGACTCACGTTGGGTTTGGTATCATAATAATCTTCTCACACAGCACAGATTAGTTTATGATTAACAGCAGAATCACATCTGATCTAAACTGCATGCCATTTGTGTCACGTGAGAGAGGAAACAAGACTTACCAAAGGTCAAAACAAGTCACGGGTTCAATTTTATTCCCTGAACAGATACATACAACATATTTAAGAAATACTGATGTGACTTAGTCTAGCACTTCTGTAAAGTTGGAGCATTTTCAAGAAAGAGAGAAAAAAGAATAAATGGTCCAATTTGGGTTAAGCTCCAAAACCTCTGGATCCTACTGTGCCCATAATGCAACTCAATAGCATCTCGTGTTCTATCGTGTTAATTTGGGTTTAATTACATGTCTGCTCGTTTTTAGGCACTATCATTGAGCACCAAGTGGGAGGTGGAGAGTCCCTTTATAAATGGAGGGTTGCTGCATCGTCTGTAAACTCCACACCTAATTGTCAACATGCTCTCATTGAGGCGTTGCAGGGCTGTCATCTCTCCTCTGCACTGTCGGGGGGACATATTAGGAAATTATATAGAATAACTCATATTAAAAGTTATAGACAATCTAACATTGCACCAAACTGCATACATCTCTGCTCCATTGTAAATATTAATGTAATATGTTTTAATACGTAAAGTAGTTTACTGGAAACCTTTTTTATTTTATCAAGATCGAAGAGAGAAAAAGGTATTTGTTCTGTTTATTAAGTTACAAACAAGTTTTACCATAAGGTTTCATGCATTTTGTATTCACTTCATCGTGAATTACCTTCACTTGAAACCCATTTAATTGTGTATCAATTCAATGTATTAACAGTCATAATAATTATACAATAATCACTAATGTCTTACCTGAACACTTACTGTACAAACCAAACAGACTTTCTATTCAGTAAGTGGACAACACAGCTACTGTATGTTAATGAGAGGTAGTGCCGGGATGGGGCAGGTAGTCTTAATTTATAACTAAATAAATATAATGTTCTGTGCTGAACTTCACTCACGAATCCATTTTACAAAGCGAAGCTCTCAATGCGTACGACTACTCCAGGCAACCGCTCGGTTGTGAGGATATCGACGTTATCCAGGTGTCTCCCCATGCTGTCTTTTGTCTGAGCTTATTTAAGGGCTTGTGTCCATTTTACCTCTTTGATTTTTAAAGAGGCTTAATCTTGTTTCAGAACATTTCCATGACAGGAGCAGTTTAACACTTTTTCTTCGCCTCTAAGGCGTGTGCCAGATGCCCTCTTTTCTTCAGAGGGGCCCTCATATTCAAATCACAGCAGCTGGGAAGTGCTTTGGTAAGAGGCAAAGGAGTGGGCAGAGAGTGGGGGAGTTTTTAAGGATGTAATGGGGTGGGGGTGTGAATTTGTTTGGCCGGTGTATAATCTGGCACACGTCTGTAGCAGAGAAACCCCAGGGCTCTCAGTCTTTGATCCACATTAGCAGTGTGAGGCCTGCAGGCTGGGGGTTTGCCTGGCCTTTCAGGGATTGTACTCGCAGTGACGGCATAGGAGAGAGAGGCACTGTGGGTAGGCGGGGGGTGGCATGTGGCTCGAGAGACAGCAGGTTGTCTGCCCACAGGCAGTGATGCTGCAGCAGGGGCCGTCGTAAGGGAGCACACATGTCACTCTCTGAGGCTGACATTATTTTCTTTGTTAGTCTCCATGTTGATAATGGAGTCTGCCCGCATTCACTGCCAAGATGAGATTTTAAACAGTATGCTCCCACATATGCTGACCCTGGCATTTCAAATTGGCTGGCGGTGAAAATTGTGTTTTATTAGATTCATATAGAGGCTACAATATTGTCCTCATACAAATTGGTCTGCAGCGAACATCAGCTTCCTAGCAATTATTTCCAGATTATATTTGGCATTTTTACCTTTTTTATATTGTTAACAGAAGAGAGTGGCAGGTCCTCGGATTTAAATCAGGGACATAAAGGTCACATAATGTCGTATGCATTTTAGACTACTGGATCACCAGAACACCACCTTAGCAGGAATTTGATTAACCCACTGTGTACGCACTTTTGGGCTGGACCTCTTAAATTGCAATTCAGGGAAATCATAATGCTGCAGAATACAATGATGTTTTCAGACAACAGCAGGCCTCCAACTTTGTGGCAACAGTTGGGTGAAGACCCGTTCTTGTTTCAACATGACAAAGCCAGGAAATGGTTTTCTTTAAGCAGCTTTCTGTGGAAGAACTTTACTGGTCGGACCCAACACGTATCCAGACCTTCAGGATGAACTGGAACATTGAAAGCAGATCCAGACCTTATCGCCCAACATCAATGTTGGACTTCACTAATGCTCTTGTGACTGAATGGGAGCAAATCCCTGCCGCCACAGGGCAAAATCTTCTTGTCTTCTCAGGAGAGCAGAGTGTTGTAGCTGCATGTTGACGCCCACTATTTTGGATTGAGATGTTCAGAAATCTGAAATAGGGATTAATGTTCGGGTGTTGGTAACATTTTAATGTTTGAATACAGTTGGTGTGAGCTTCAGGAAGGGTCGTTCAGGGTGAAACTGTCACACAACAAAAAAAAGTTCCTCTTTTCAAGATAAATAAATCATAACGCTCCCACAGGATTGTTAAACAAACTGCGTTCTGGCAGTTAGATGGAAATTCCACCGAGAGGGAAAGTACAACGGCCTCTTTATTGTGCACAGTCTGTCGGGAGGCCGCTTTGTTGTTAGTCGTGGATCTGTGTTGCTCAGGGCATGATGACTGAGACTGTCCCTGGAGGTCTAAGGCAACTCTAGAGGGTCAGGAGACGGGACGCAGGGTGCGCTGCAACTGAACGCACATGTCACTGAAGATCGTCCTCACAGAGATGGCTCGGGGTAAAAAGACGAAAAGGAGAGCATCTGCGTTTTAGTAGCCACACTCTGCCCCCTTTTTTCAGCTCTTACTAAGATTATTTGTAAAAAAATAGAGTACGTTTCCCATTTTTTGGCATCGGTAATAATAAAATCCTCCTCTAAGTTGAATAAGTTGCACCTTTGGTTGTAAAGTGATAAGCCTATAGTTTAACATTGCCATTACTTTGTCATATCAGATGGTTTCTTGCTAGTTGCATCTCTACTGAATCAAAAGGTCCTTTCATTCAAATCATACACATTAAAAACATACTTTTTTACTTATGTTGAGGGGTTTTGAGGCCAGCAGGGTTGAAGTTGTATATATCAAGGCTTTGATATTATTGTTTTGCCAGGTCCCCTGATATGCAGTCACCAGGTGTGTCCTTGAGAAGTAGCAGTTGTATTTGATTCAGGGGCCAAAGCAGGACACATGACGAAACTGGGAAATATCAGGAATCAGATATGTATTGCATTAGAGTGAGTTGTTTTCAGAGCAAGTCATTCTGTAGATTTCAGGAGGGGAAAGAATCTGTTCGTACATTGGCCCGTAAGGCTCAGGTGGTTGTTTGTGAGAAAGACAAAGAGAGACTTTAAAGGCGTTTATTGCTTTCTTAACAGAAATAGTGCAAGATCAACACCTTGTGGTAGAATGGAGAAAGGCCACCGTCCTTTATATGTTGAATTAAGATGGACATAATAACCTTCATACAATTCAATTTACATTTTTATATTATTAAAGTCAGGTTTTGTTTTTTTTCTAAAAAATACTAAAACAGGGAACAGAAGCATTTAAAAAAGCACACTAATTTGATGGAATCCTACTTTAATAAAGGAGTGTCACACTGCAACCGAGGCTCATAAACTGCTTTCCCCTGAATGATGGCAAAAAATAGAAAAACAGAACACATCGAATTGACAAACTATTTAATTTTAGGTGCTCTAAAACTCTGGAGAAGTGTGGATGCTAGGCATAAACATAGCAAAAGATATACCGTTCAAAGCGGAAAAGTAGTACTGTGTGGATGTAGCCTGAGAGAGAGGTAAAAGTAAGATCTAACGTGATAAATCCTATTATTTTGAATTATGAATATAACCATTTTCAAAGGAAAGAAACGTGACTTATTATGAAAGATAAAGACAAAGTAGATTGTGGCCAGTGCACTGGGATCAGGAGGTATGAGGAATCCATTTACATTCAAATAGAGGGAGGATTACTGTGAGGAGAAATAGGGGAAGAAATAGAAAAGCTAGGTAATGACTAAATTAAGAATATAGGACACAGTAATGTGAACGCCACCCTTCACTTCCTCCAGAAGGTGGCAGTGATGTAACACTGAGGACATCAGCTACCTTTAACCTGAAAGAAGAAGAAGAGGAAGAAGAAGAAAACATTCATTGTGGTATTAGTTTTGTTAAAACTGTTGTCTTATGGACCGCCTGGCATCTTTTGGGAGTAAGTATGAATAGTATTGCTCTCGCTAAGTAACTGCTGAACATGTCGCTCCTCTCCCAGGTTATTTGAGGAGAAGTGCATCGGCTCCACTGCAGCTAGCATCGCTTCGCTAGCTTTAGCACATATAGCTGTGTTTACATTTCAGCACATTTGCCAGTCTTTGAATATACGTTGTTGCAATGACAAAGTGTATCGTGTTATTTACTGTCGGATTAAGCACGATAGATATGAAGGTGAGATAGTTCAACCGAACTAGTTTAGCTTCATAAGCACCGTCATAAGGCTAGCATGAAGGCTAACGGTACCGTTTGTTTATAGCCGAAGATTCAGCGTCATCTAGCTAGTTGGTTTGACCAGCAGCCTCGTCTAGTCTGAGGAGATGAGGTTTAGTTAGCACCAACAGCCTTGTTTAGTCTGGATATGATCAGGTTTAGTTAGTTTGATCACTGCACCAACAGCCTTGTTTAGTCTGGATATGATCAGGTTTAGTTAGTTTGATCACTGCACCAACAGCCTTGTTTAGTCTGGATATGATCAGGTTTAGTTAGTTTGATCACTGCACCTACAGCCTATCTAGTTTAGAGGTGATCAGGTTTAGTTAGTTTGATCACTGCACCAACAGCCTTGTTTAGTCTGGATATGATCAGGTTTAGTTAGTTTGATCACTGCACCTACAGCCTATCTAGTTTAGAGGTGATCAGGTTTAGTTAGTTTGATCACTGCACCTACAGCCTATCAAGTTTAGAGGTGATCAGGTTTAGTTAGTTTGATCACTGCACCTACAGCCTATCTAGTTTAGAGGTGATCAGGTTTAGTTAGTTTGATCACTGCACCTACAGCCTTGTCTAGTCTGGAGGTGATCAGGTTTAGTTAGTTTGATCACTGCACCAATAGCCTCATCTAGTCTGGAAGTGATCAGGTTTGCATTGTATCTCTTGTTAGTCGGTGGTGATTAAAGACTAATCTTGTTCGTTTCAGATGATCCTTTTGATAAACCACCGTGCAGAGGCTGCTCGTCTTTGCTAACTGAGCCTTACATTAAGTGTGCAGAATGTGGACCGTCGCCTTTTTTACTCTGCCTCCAGGTGAGCATGTGCCACATGTACGCAAATGTTGTTATTGCTCTTGTTTATTCACAGAATTAAATGCATTTCTTTTGTAATTATTATTTCAGTGTTTCACCAAAGGATTCGAATACAAGAAGCACGAGAGTGATCACAAATATGAAATCATGGTGGGTAAAATAAAAGTATATTTTGCACATTCAAACACTCACCACACACTCACTATTCGTTCTCACTCTTTCCTCCCTATACAGACATCAGACTTCCCTGTGCTGGAGCCTGGGTGGACGGCACAGGAAGAGATGGCCCTGCTGGAAGCAGTCATGGACTGTGGCTTTGGAAACTGGTGAGAACTTTGTCACTTGGAGCTTGTCTGGGTGTTGGTCACTCATCAAAGTGTCGATACCAAGATTGTTGAGTCTGGAAGGTATCTTTATCTAACAATCTATGTTATTACGTTCCTCCTTCATATTTCCCCCCAATTTAAAATTGTATTACACTCAAATTGTGACCGACGGTTAAGACTGGTACTTTACAATGACTTGTTTGATGTAATTTAAAGACACCTTGTAAAGACAAACACTTGCATAGTGACATCATGTGACTTGATAAGATAAGATGATCCTTTATTATGCTGCATTCACACAAAGTGTTTGTTTGCATACAACCATTCACGTCTGTGCATTGGCTTTGCATGTAATCTAATGCTTTTGGTGTGAACGCAGCATTTGTCCCAAAATGGAGAAAATGTACAACTACAGCTGTTTGCTGACATGGAATATATAATGTTTGGCTTTTAGGCCAAAATGTAAATTTTCTAAATCTGCTCCTGGTGGAAAAACTAACAAATGATAATGCTTCAAGACTTTTCATGATGAAATTGGTCTTTGAACAAATGCTGTTTAAGTACTATAAGTCTGTAGAGCATGATAGGCTTTTCATCAAAACAAGGATTTATTGGGCTTGATTCCATTCTTTGAAACCTTGAGTGAAAGCCCTCCAGTTTTTATTCGGATGACTAAAATATATTTCCACGACACTATACTGTACTGTGTGATACGTATATAATATTTACAACCTGGTGGATTTAGTCATATACCTTTCTTTGAGCTATTGTTGCACACTAACCATTTTTATTTGTGCTATTTGTCTCCTGCAGGCAGGATGTGGCATATCAGATGCGCACTAAAACCAAGGAGGAATGCGAGAGCCACTATATGAAGAATTTCATCCATAACCCGCTATTCTCCTCCACCTTGCTCAGCCTCCGGAAAACAAAAGACTCGCGCTTTGCAGAGGGCGCCATTCCCTTCAAACGTCAGTATCCACATTATCGGCCTTCTTTGTTGTCGTCTTCACTAATGTTGCAGCAAGAATAAGACTCATCAAAATCAGACAAATTTACTATTAGTCGGTTTAGTTAGCCCTGTATGCCTTAATATTAAACTATACTTGTATAACATTTTAAAAATGATAATGGCATTGATTATGGGCCTAATGGTTTACGTTTAGTTACTGAAAAGAGATAAAAACTTGAAGTCTGATACCTACTGACCAGTTGGTAACAGAAGGAGTTGGTGAGTCAATTTGTCAGGAGGCTGATTTCTTGTTTTCGTACGTACACAAGACAATGCTCCCATCTGATTGTGCATTTACTGTATCGCTCTGACTTTACAGCCACTGACGATCCTCCGCGGCCTACATTTGACTCTGTGCTGTCTCGAGATATGGCTGGATACATGCCCGCCAGGGCGGACTTCATGGAGGTGAGGGGGATACATGCATGGTGCTTTATATGTGCTAACATCCCGTCAACATGAATAAAGAACAGAGATGGCTCATTACTGAATGATATTGAAACCGTGACTCATGCTCTTATTGTTGTCTCCCAGCGTTTGCGTCGCTCATAAATTGTTTTTGAATTTGAGCACACCTGGGATCATTGTCTGTGAAGTTCAAACCAGCAGCTTATGAAAATTATTTTTCACTGTCCTCGTAGGAGTTTGACAACTATGCAGAATGGGACTTGAAAGACATCGACTTTGTGGATGATGATTCAGACATCCTACGTGGTGTGTAGAATCCAAATAGAGATTTTTATCAAATTGTTTTTCTTTTTGGAAATTGGAGATGAACTTTTACTCATGTGTATTGTTCTATTTCAGCACTCAAGCTTTCAGTTGTTGATATTTATCATTCAAGACTAAGAGAGAGACAGCGAAGGAAAAAGTAGGTCATTTTATTTTCTCCATTAAATGATGAATAATCAGTATTGATGTATTTTGGATTATGTAATGACCCCTGTCTGTCAGTAGATGGCACTTTAAGCTTCTCCATTGACCTTTGGAAGCATCATTCCCTACAGATTATTTGTATGCTTTCAGGTTGAATGAATGCATTTCATACTAAATTAAAATGTACAAGGCAAACACTTTTGAACCGCTATCTGTACCATCTTAATATTAATTAATTAAAATTCAAATGTTAATATAGTTATACTTTCTAACCTGTATTACGATTTAGTTATAAGCACTTTAAAGACACAAGTCCTGGGGGACTGCAGTTGTTCAGCCGAGTTGATTCTAATTGCATATTTAAGCCTTTTGTTCGGGCTCTCAGTACCAGCTTCAGGGAGTCATTCAGGTGCAAGCAGAATGGTCTCATGCCACCAGTGTTCATTATGATGGCAGAAGAGTTGATGTGATGCATGTAGTGTCAAAAGACTCTATCCTCCTTAAGGGTTACTTCTATTCAAACCCTGAATATCTTTGGAAATGGGGAAAATGTGTTGGTTTTCCAGTGAATGCTGTCCATGTCAAACTGACATTTTTTCCAGCTTTTGGCAGTAAAGACAGCCTCTTTACTGCAGTAAAGTTAGTCAAACGTTTAAAACCCCACAGAATAGGTATGTTGTACATTTTGTGCGTTTGGATTTCAGACAAACCGTAATGTCTGACTTTAAGGCTCTAAAAACCTTTCTCGTGACTTTTTATGACCCCTTTGCTCTCATGTACATTTGTGTTCAGAGCTGAAACAATTAGTCGATCGACTAATATGTCCATCACATTTATATCAATAAGGGTAGACTAAATAATAGAAACACCTGCCCAGTAAAATATGTTTCAGCAACACAAACTACGTCCTTCACAACAATCATAGAGTTTAGTTGAATCAACACCTATCAAATACATTGTAAGCTTCATGAAGGTAGGAGGAATATTATCAACAGCCTGTTGTATTACTGCAAAAGGTTTTGCCAAGTGTAGCTGGAAGTGTAATTAATTAACATAGGTTTTGGACAGTTGGTCAAACAAAAAGATGAAAGTGACGGGTAGTTGCCTTGTTAGGTTTCTATGAAATAAAGAGTTTGCATTTGAAGGTCATTTGAATCTCCTTCAGCATATTAGCTGTCATTCTGTGACATCCGTAAAGCAGCCCTCGCTGTCATGGACCCATCACTAAATCACCTTTAACGAGTTTGTGCTCCCCAAGCACGGTGGCGCGTGTTACAGCTCCCTCTTTCCTCTTGTACGTTTCACCGAGCTGCTGCGTACACGCCACGTGCATCATCGGGCTTTCAATGCCACGATGACTTCATAGACTGTACCAGTCGAGATCACTGCATATGTGTAAATGCCAAACGTAATGTCGCAGCGACACGGCAATCAAAATAATAACTTGCAAAAATAATAAATCTACATCTTGATTTCCTGCAGGGTTATCCGAGACCACGGACTGATCAACCTGCGGAAATTCCAGAGTAAGTCCTCCTGTGAAACGCTCGGCTGCATTCTTAACTCAGGGAGGCATCTGATATCTAGCTGCCAAATCGCTGCTTCGGGTTTCTATGGATGCATGCAAACAACCGCAGCGTAATAACCACCGTTAACCTCTGTGGCCCCTCGCGAAGCTTAAGTGTGGCAACTGACTGAGTTTGTATTTATGTTCGAGGTTGCAAATAGTCTGCTGGCCAGTGTGCCTCGGCAGGATTGCTTCATCAGAGAAGATCCCTGTGTGGTGAGCACTGCTGCCATAATAAATGAAATGCAGGGGTCTTCTTTTATTGATCCACTTGCCAAAGGTTGGATTTAAGCTGCGAGCTCATAATGTCATTTCTTTGCATCTTTTGTGCTCCGCACCAGAGGTCAGACAGACGAGGGCCTGTATTTGTTTCTTTTTGACGACGTCCGACCACACAGCCCGTCGTTCCATCTCCACGTGTTGCTCTGTGAAGTCGTCTGTGGTTTGGGAGTTGAAGAGTTCTCCCCTCATGTTTTATTGATGCGCCCTCAGCCTCCAGTTAGCCCTCCTCCCTTGTTTCCTCCCTCCATTCCCTTATCTCCTCAGTCTTTCAAGACAAAGGGGAACTCAGAGTAGCTGTAGAGCTGCAGACTGGTTGTCATGGAGACTGTCAAAGACTGTGTGTGTGTGTGTGTGTGTGTGTGTGTGTGTGTGTGTGTGTGTGTGTGTGTGTGTGTGTGTGTGTGTGTGTGTGTGTGTGTGTGTGTGTGTCACACGCAATAATGGAGGCAGTATCCGAGCCCGGGAGGCTCACAGTATCATGTCTCAGTAAGTGCTGGAGGCAGATTGAGCACCTTTGTTGTGTCCAGGGCAGCGGCCTGTCTGATGCCCTGTGCGGGCTTGTTGCAGTAAATGATTCAAGTCTGTCGTCCTGTTTGCAGTCGGTGTTTGCGTCTCCACCATCGTTCTGTGTGTCCACGGTTTTGTTTCAGAGCATGACTTCATGTTTCTGGCCTGAGATGCCAGCGGCTCATTCGTTAGCACTTGCGTGCAAGAGCCTGATGAAGGACCTTCACACACACACACACACACACACACACACACACACAGCTTTCCTCTCTGGCTCTGACACTTGTCTGTTACTCAGCAACACGGCCCTTTGAGACAAACACAACCAGCTCTTCAGAGTGTGCATGCATGAGTGTAGAGTCAAATGGTTGGTCACCAGTTGCTTTTCTAATGCAGCGAGGTTGATTTGATCCGTGGGTTTATTACATTGTATTGTTGTGCTCTTAAATCAGGCTCTGAATTAGTAAAAGGAGAAAGAAAGAAAAACTGAATTTAGAACCGTGTCTCTGACCAACACTTTGTCTATAATGCCAGCAATTAGCAATGAAGCTTGAATTTATTTTTAGATGTTAGATAACTTGATTTAAGGTAAGGGTCAAACAGTTTTATTTAGAGATTCTATTCTGTACCAATGTTCAAGAAGAAATCACATTTTCCAAGTATGCGCTGACATGGAATTTGCTTCGAGGCCGGTTTCTGTACAGCAAAATAAATAAGTGCAAGAACAAAATTAGGTTAGAATGAAAGGTGTTCAATAGAAATAAATAGGTATAAAGATGATCTATTCATATACTAATGAACAGGGATTGAGCTTCATTGGCTGCTGAGCATCAGCATGTTGACATTTTGCTCAAAACACCACCAAGACTTAGATTTGTTAAGAGGATTGAAGGGTTGTTCTGTTAGAGCCAGCCTGTCAGTGGAAAAGCAGCCGTGCACTGTGCCGTCTGGTCATAACCCAGACATGCTGTCTGACGCGCTGACAGCCGGCTAAAGCGAGCAGATAGTCAATAGCCGCTGGCTTAACACCAATGTAGTTTACAGAGGAAGTAGAGTTCTGTGCGATATGTTATTTGTACAGCGCACAGTGTTAATGATAGCAGGAGGAAACCAGAACGTACAGATCCATACAATCGGTTCTGTAAAGCTGCACACGGCAGAGTTCAGCCACAGAATGACTTTGATGAGAGACACTAGTTATATCTTATTTACATGCATGTAAATCCAGTGTTGCATCAGGTGATAAAGTAGACAGATTGTGTGAATTCAGGCAAACAAAAAGAAACTAAATGACTGCACTTCCTAAAATGCACAAATAAATCGCATCAACCACCGATGTGTGAAAGTATCTAGCGGGGTGGATTTTTCTTTCATATTTCCTGTTCTATTTGTTTGTATCTTCTGCCCACTCACTTCTTTCCTCCCCCTCTCTCTCAGTGCTGGAGCGATGTTACCCAAAGGAGGTGCAGGAGCTGTATGATGTCATGAGACGATTTGCCAGAGTGGTTGGACCAATCGAACACGACAAATTCATTGAAAGTCATGCACGTTAGTATTTGGCTGAGTACACGTGGACGGGCTCTGAACGTCACAAACACAGAATTCCTTTAACCAGTCCTTTCCAAAGTGCCCATTTCTCTTTCCCAGTATAGTGTTCTGTACAAATGGGTGACAGAATAAAGGGAAAACCAGCATGACGAGTCTGAGTGACATGTTGTTCCACTATCACCGGAACAGCTTCAATTGTTGTAGCTTCCCTGAATTATATCTCCAAAAGATATTCTTTCCTTTGGAGTTTTGATGATGGTGAAGACTGCTGTCGAACACATTCGTTGAAGAATTATGTATCGGAACTAAATTATTCAGTTTTTCCTAAAAGTAAAAGTTTGCCATTTTGGGACGCATGCCTGTTTGTTTTCTGGTGGAGAGTTAGATGGTAGATTGATACCACTCGTATATCTGTCTATTAATTAAATATAAGGCTTCAGCCAGCAGCTGTTTAGCTTAGCATTGCAGAACGGGAAATTGTTGTTTTTCCAATTTTGGGGATCTATATACGGAGTAAAACTGCTGTAATTGTAAAATATCTGGTTCTTAAGCTGCAAAATGCTCCACTTTGTTCAGCAGCTCTCTGTCTGTCTGTATCTCGGAGCTGAGGAAGTAGTAACCCAAACAGTGGCGTTGGCAGACGGCTATATGAGCAGAAACCCACCACTAAGCTGCGTAACCCTCACGCTAAATCTGCTGAAAAGCGAAACTCACTCACCAATGAAGGATCCTAACCGTGGGCTTTTGAGGTCAATGCCTTACCTCAACCATCCCTCGAGAGTTTCCCAAATCGAGGGTTACCATTTAGATGGCACCCTGTTTCCCGTCTTTGTGCTGAGCTCAGCTATCCGGCTGCTCCAGTAAGCGAAACAGCATGTTTCCCAAAATCTCAAATGGAAACAATGTGCGTGAATGCATATTGATGGATTGGACTTTGAATGAACTCCTCATGAATCTGGTTGAAGCAAAAATGCGTATTTGTGATGTTGTATGAAGTGTCGAGACTTAAGCTGTGGTTTAAGTATCCGTCTTTGAAAGAGTGTGTTCAGATTGGCCTTTCTCTCTGTTTCCTTGCAGTGGAGTTTGAGCTGAGGAGAGAGATCCGCAGGCTGCAGGAGTACAGAAAGGCAGGAATCAAATCTTTCTGCAGTGAGTTTGCTTTGACCTGTTCAGTCCTCTGTTCAACAAAACTTCATTTTAAAAGTGTCATGTAGATTTGAGCAGATGTCTTTATTTTGAGATTGGCTTCAAATTGTTTAATTTTGCAGCCACAGCGAGGTGAATCAGGTCTTTGGATCATTTTGGGGGAATTATAATATTTGGCTAGTGTGTCGATGCATGGCACACCAAGGAAATTAATATTTTATTGAGCTGCAATATCAGCTACACTTTGGAACGATATCAGAGAATTGCTGACAGAATTAGTAAAAGACTTGAATATTTCCTTTTACATAATGAATGACTTCGGTAAATTAAGCCTTCCTAAATCATTAAAGAGTCGTCCCACCTGGAAACGGCCCATCATCCCCTTCAGAGTACTCGTCGCCACCCTGCACCCATTGTTGTCTGCTGACCTCTCTGTGTACCCGACTCCCAGGTGCCAAGGTGTATGAGCGGGCGAAGCGGATGCGGGAGGAGGAGCGGCGGAAGCGGACCATGTTGTGTGACGTGCTGCAGTACATCCAGGATGGCAGAGCCTGCCAGCAGTGGCTCAGCAAGCAGGCTGCAATGTGAGGCGCTCTGCTTGTCATCCAGCGGGTAGTGGAGGGGCTGCTGAAGTCGCACTCCTCGGAGACGCCGACCTCCGTCATCACACTCGCACACAGCCGCTCTGAGACTCCTAGAGCAGACGCTTATAATGCTGTGCAGCCTTAAACCTCAGTCTCGTCGCTATTTTTAGTCTTTTTAATGATCGTTGCTCTTTGGCTGGTATCCAAGTTCCTCTAATTATTCCACCTTAAAGGAAACAAAAAAATGGTGTGTGTGTGTGAGAGACTAACGCTTGACTTTCTGATTACAGAGATGCTGGCATCACTCCAGCTGTCACAACAATCACAGTGTCAGGTACGCAGCTTCCCTCCACCTCTCCTTCTGTACTCCCTCCTCTCGTTCGCCTTTGCATGGCCCCAGGCACAGTCCCATTGCTGCAGGCGCTCCTCCATAAATACACTCGAAGCATAAGCCCCGACATGCATATTTATCTTGCTGTTTTTCCCTTTTACTTTAGCGGCCTTTACTTAACCCCCAGAGCACAAATGGGAAGCACACTCTCATGCGGCTATATTTACACAATTTACTCATCGTAAATATTTGTTCCCCTTTTGCCTCCTAGTGGAGGAATTAACAGCATGTAGTCGGTCTGCTGTGATGTTATTTGTAGTGCAGAGCAACACTGGGATGTCTGTTTGACTGTTGTTTCATTTCTGCTCCACAGCAACAGGTAGGCGGAGCGCCCCTCCTCTTAATCTGACCGGGTTGCCGGGGACAGAGAAACTCAACGAGCGGGAGAAAGAGGTACGCCTTTTTCTTATCTGTGCCCAGAGGGCCACACAGAAAGACTGCAGTATGCTTCAAGGGAAGTAGGTTGTCTCGTGTCGCACAAATACTTCTAAAAGCAAAATGGATTGTACTTGTACAGAACGGCCACAATCCTACGCGAAGAATCTCCTCCCATAGGCATTTAAGGGAGGATCAGGCAACTACTAGTGGGAGATATAATAACAGAGGTTTCTTATGTATTCAGGTGGTTTAACGAGGGTTCGCCCGCCCACAGCCGTGTGATGCTGCATACAGAGCTAACTGTTGCATCAGTATACTAACATGCTCACAATGATAACATGCTGATGTGTTGCAGGTATGATGTTCACCATGTTCACCATCGTAATTATGGTGTGTGGTTAGTATAGTGTGTTATATAACATTAGCAGCTGTTTTGGGTCATAAACCGAAGTATTGGACTAATTCAAATGTTGGTCTACTAATTCAAATGTTGGTCTACTAATTCAAATGTTGGTCTACTAATTCAAATGTTGGTCTACTAATTCAAATGTTGGTCTACTCGTAGCGCGAAATGAAAGGTCAGAGGATCACCAGACATCTGTATGATTCCTCCTCTGGGGATCATGAATATGAAAACAGAATGTCCTTATGACAATAGCTATTTAGATTTCGGTCAGACCGACGAGGTGGACAGACATGGACACTTCACACACCTGGCCTCTTTCTGCATACAGATGCTTCTGGTCTCGAGCTCCCTATATTCTTCCAGGGTTTCAGGCGCAGCATCTTTCTTTGAAGCATACTGAGGCCTTCAATAAAACATTGTATATGTTTTGCCGTGTCTCTCACTCCCCTGTATTTGTTCTGTGCTTGTAGTTATGCCAGGTTGTGCGGCTGGTGCCGGGGGCCTATCTGGAATACAAGCAGGCCCTGCTGAACGAGTGCAGGCGGCAGGGCGGCCTTCGGCTGGCTCAGGCCCGAGCACTCATCAAGATCGACGTCAACAAGACGCGCAAAATCTATGATTTCTTAATCAAGGAGGGCTACATCACTAAGGCCTAGGAAGCTTTCATTTGAGGAGAAGGGATTGTGGTTAGTGGTTCATGTGTTTTCTAATCTTGTGACATTGTAACTTGTCTTGTTAGAGGTTCAGATTGTTGCTGCTCCTTTTTGAAATTTTGTAACATTTGTATCGTCTGTTTTGTCTAAAATGTATTAAAATGGTAAATCCCATATAATTCCGTGAGAAGAACAGGGGCTCATGCTAAATGAAGATGTATTTATTTCTCCTGTCATAAACTGTTTATGAAAAGATGCATACTCTATTTTCTTTACTGTACTTTGACAAACCTGTCTGGGAAAACTTTATCTTGCTGGCCCCTAGTTTCCCAAAATGTACTCAAGATCAACTGTAAATCAATATGAAGTTCTGTGTCTAATGAAATTGTGCATTAATTATAAGGAACGCAGAGACTGTTCAACTGGTACCTTTCTAATTCATTCCAGTTAATTAAAATTATAAGATTTATTTTATTAGTAAAGCTGAGACAAAAAGTTATTTTAAGAAACCTCTTGGAATATTATTAGCAAATCAAATGTTTTAAAAGCTGAATAAAAAAAGTGAATATCAAGTTAGCTGATAGGCAGGAGAGTCAATGTGTATGGGTCAACTCTATGAACTCTCTGTTTTAAATTCAATAACAAGTAGTATAAGTTAGTGTATCATGTGTTGCTGTCTATAAATGGCCACTACAGGTTTCCAGACTATCTTTTTGTAGAGCCATAACATGGAGCCCTGTCATTGCTGAGCTGACGGTTTAGTCAGCATTTTTGAACGATGCTCCACAGTGACAGTTGGTGGCATCGGTGACTCGACCCTCTCGGTCTCCATCTGTGCATCTTTCAGGGTGAGACGTGGGAGAACTGTGATGAATCTGACACCGGCAGGAGGCCATCAGCCTCCGTTGGGCTTATCTGAGCAGAGAGCAGCCGCAGCATCAACCTCAGTTAACAGCCTGATTAAAACGATAGATTCAACCTTTGATGGCAGCGGACCGCCAAGGAGCCTCTCAGCCGAAATACTGAAATGCAGGGATGGGATCTGGATTTACGAGGATAATAAATTCTGACCCTTTTTTTATGCCTCTGTGTATCTTTATTAGATCACTGCGCCACAACAAACGAGAAGGAGCAGAGTTAAATTACTCCTTTCACTTCTGCTCATTTCACAGAATACAGGTTTCCTCACGCCACAATTAACATCTTTACTCAAGACCTGGCTCCAGCCAGCCTCAACTACCGAGGCTTTCATCATCGTTTAAAGAGTGCATTCTTATGGCTGCAAAAAGTGGAGTTTGTGGTTCGGTTTGTTTTAATGGCAATGTAGAAATGCCACTGAGAACTCGTCCATATCACTGACAATGAAGCCACCATGCAGTTTTTCAAGAGAACTGAAACATGATGGCTGCAGTAGACGCTTCTTGCCCAACGTCCCTTTACTTGCAAAGTGCATTGAAAAGAGAAAACTGTTTTAAAGGGTCAAACTCTAGTCTACAATTCAGAGGTGAGACTGATGCATTGTGGGTTGTCATCAACATATTCCCAGGAAAAAGATAGAGGCATCCAACCAAATACATCTATGTGCTGCAGCCATCCTTAAGCCCAGTCACAGTGTGACTGCATCCAATAGTGACCTCATAGTGGAGGTCACTATTGGATTCATCCATGTATGGCTATGGTTTGTTATATGGTCCTGTTGCTTTTGACCAATCACATTCGTTGCTTTATTAGAGGTCAATGTCGGCCCACAATTATATTGTTCTTGATACAAGTGTTGAGTTCTGACCCAGACAATTTAAAATAGTCTTATTTTCTCTCCAACTCTTTGTTGTTGCCTTTTCACTTCGATCCATCATCATCATCAAGAGTAAATTACTTTTTTACACAAAAGTTATAATTCTTTTGGGTTATTACATGCTACATATGCTTTGCACAAGCTGCTTGAGTGTTACAATAGATGCGACGGCTTTCTTTCTTTCTTTCTTGAAGGTCATGTTTGTGTCTCAGTCTGTGACTCGCTTTGTAACTCCACCGACTCGAGCAGAGGGATGTGAATGCAGACAACACTGGCAGATGACAGGAGGTGTCTTTCAGGCATTAGTCCCCCCGACTGCACTGATGCATATTAATCCAGCATCCAGAATACGTCTTTCCAGCTGAGCAGACGGCTCACCTGCTCCACCTCTCATGTTGTGGCATGGCCCTCTCTGCCACCGTAGAGCCTGCTGTAGTGGAGGGGCAGCAGACGGAGCAGATGTCTGCATGTGTGCACAGATGCAACCTTTCCCAACCCACCCACATGGACTCCTTCTCAGACTCTCTTCTCTCTTTGCCTCTCTGCTGCTCTCGGGCGCCCTGCGAAGGTAAATCGATGCCGACTTCTTCTCAGAGGCAACTTGTGTGCCGATGGTGGTCCTACGAACATCACACATGGAGAGAGGCTCAAAGGCATGTTTTTGTAATGATGATGTGGAGGAAATTATTCTTTTATTTTGGGTTTGTCCTCATGTTATTGTCTTGGGGGTGTTTATGTGCTCACAAACAATAATACTTTATTGAAGCCCTCTTGCCTTAAACACTGTTCTGCTATTGGCTGAAAACAACGTTTAACTTTGGTTGATGTTTATTCACTTGCCATTATTTTGTAATTGCAAATAGGCATTGGAAACTGAATTATGTCTTTACCAGAAATATCATAAATGTATCAGGTTGAATCATTTCCTTCACTTCAATATGTTTTTACAGAACACGAAGAGAAGGCTAGCAAACAAAATCCAGAAAGAATGATGGATCTCCATTAAGACATGTAAATAATCTCTGGTCAAAGATGTGCATGGGACAGTATTAAGATAGACAAATAAGAACAGCAAAAATATGCATTCCTGTTTTGGGAAATTAAAGAGAAAAATCTTCTCTGCTGGTGTTATATATTGTTTTTACAGTTGCTGCTATTCAGGGAAACGTGTAAAAGTCTCCCACATCTTCGCTCTGTGTTGTTAGAAACCCTCTTTTAAAAGGACAAACACTACACTCGCCCTTCTTAATTTGCCATTATTGCTCGGTAGTGGTGAACCCATCAACACTAGAGGTTACCGTGGCAACCAGGTCTGTGGCATGCTGAAGTCTGCGAGAGGAGAGAAGGGAGAGGAGGAAGGGAGGGTGGGAGGGATGGAGGAGGGATGGAGGAGGGAGGGGACCGCCATTCGCCCTGTTGCTCATGCTCATTTGCTGGGCAGAGGAGTCGTGACTAACCAGAGCCTCCCCTCGCCCCCCACCCGTCTGTGTACGTGCTTTCTCTCACTGACTCACAACCAGGGAAGAAAGGGAGCAAATGAAGGCAAGCCGTTCAGCGCACAATAATAATAATATAATAATAATTATTATAATAATAATAATAATAATAATATAGGTAAAAGATGCCTCCACTGTGTTTTCCTCTGTGGATGCACTGGTGGATGGAGGTAGCAGCATGTGTGTGTGTGTGAGGCGTCTCAGGTCTCGTTCCTTCTGCACAGCAGCACATGTGTTTGTTTGATGCCGGAGCATCACGGATCAGAGCGGCGGTGGCTCCCTGCTGCGCTCACGTGTTGCCCCTGCAAACACTTAGATCCCATGTCTATTTACCGCCGTCACAGCTGGAGCCACGGGGCCACCTGTGGGATCAGCAGCAGACTTTATTTATAACCCCACCCCCTCCCCCCATCTCCCTCCTGGTTTAGCATCCCCACCACTGCTGACCAGAGAACACTTTCCATTCTCCTGGTCTTCCCAACCATCGGACTGTTGCTTCAACACAGACTGAAATAAAGGTCTCAGGTGTTCCAATCCAGCTGGGATCATGTTGGCGATGGACAGAGTCTTTGGTTTTCTTTCTCAGGGATAATCATCCATCAACTTATTAGCAGACGACACAGCTCATCTGGACTCTCAGCGTGTGCCAATACTTCCAGACGCCACTTGTGTCTGTCTGCTTTCGTGCTTGCCGTCATCTTCCTTCCGCCTTCTCCCTCAAAGATGTTTCATAAGCAGCCTGAATGGGATTTCTGTAGTTACAACTTACTCTGAGGATTGACGGACCTCTGCAGCCTCTAGGAAAGTGCCCAAACTGAACAGCACAGGTTATTATGTCCGTATGTATGAGAGATGTGCAAAGGATTTTACGATTAAATCAACGGCTGCACTGTCGAGGCGATGGGTTATTCTGTGTAACAGGCGGTCAGGGTTAATCAATGTCACTACCCGCTTCATTCAGAGCAGACAGCTCTGTCAGAACGGGGCTTCAGGTGCTTGTTATTACGGTGATGGTGTCATTGTTAATGTTCAGCCTCCATGGCAGCCATATTAAACAGGAGCGTCTTCCCAGAATGCCTCTGACTCATCTGACATTTCCCTCTGAACCCCAGTCGCTGCGTCTCCAGCCTGCAGCTCTATCTTTCCCACTCTTATCCCTCTATCCATCTTATCGATCTTTTGCTCACATTTCACTCTTCAAATTCAAGGTTGCCACTTCTTGAATACATTTATTTTTGTATTTATTTGTATTCTTGCTCATTCAGTACATTTTGTCACCATTTCCTCATCGCTTCAGGTGAATTTCAATCAACATCCACGCTTATCTTTGATGCCTAGCATTGTAAGTACATGGTCCCAAAAAAGTCTGTGTCAAGTTTTCCCCCCTTGTTGTGCAGAGAGTCACCTTTGCACCAGTTTGTGCTGCCTAGTGCTGCGGCTGTTTGTTTCCAGTTGATTGAATTTGCAATGTAATTAGGAGTGACTGTGAGGCAGGGGCCACGGGTTTATGGATAGTGTAATATTTCCCCCAGGAGCCCTTTGAAATAGGATTGACTTTGGACGGCATGTCTAATTATGGTTTTGTACACAGATACATACACAAAGGGCTGCACTGCCCAGCTGCAGTCTTGAAGGTCTCCAATTGTGGGATATAGATTATGGAAACGTCTCGAGGTCTGCAGGGATATCAAGCTGTTTCCTCCAGGGCAGGGCATAATGAGAATAAAAATTACAGATATAACAGACAGTATATTTGTTTTCCATTTCCGCCTGCAGCCCACCATGTCAGGGCAACATTTAAATTGTTAATGTGCACATTTGAGTGTGCGTGAAACAATTAGATAACAACTGAAATGGAAACATATTGCCACTTTGGGGTGTGATCCCACATTGTTTATTGCATCTCCAACTCTGAGTTTGCTCTCTGGGTTTTTTAAGTTCAAGACCTGCAACATGATCACACAGGTCCCTGCAGGCTGTGCGTGAAGCTACCGTATCAGGTTCAGCTGCCTGTGCACTAGAATGTTTAGGAATAAACTCATAGATTGTTGTAGTAAATATCACATGAGTGTCGTTGGTTGGTGTCCAGCAGGTTGTTGGACTGCATATGTGCACAGTTTGAGTGCCGTGCCGGGTGTTTACATTTCTGTAACGTGTCAACGGGTGTATTGAGATCAAAATTAGTTCCAAGATGGGTGAGGTCTGAGCACAGAAGTGGAAATAAGGCAAGGATATGGCGCGATAGGAAGAGGGGAGGGGCCAACTTTCCTCCGTTCATGGTCAACATATAGAGCAATCATAGCTAATTTATCTTTCAAAGTAAATGAATAATGTGATTTTCAAAGAAGAATCTAACTGGTGAGCAGGGCTGTATCATGAAGGACATCAAGATCATGTCCTCAGAATTTGGATTTCTATTGACATGATATTGCATATGTTGTGGGGTTTTTAAGACTGGTTTGGATGTGTTACTTGAGATTTCCTGAAATACTCAGTTTGTTTGGTATAATAAAACATTTCTAAAATACTGGCTACAGACCTGCTGATATTCTTGATTTTAGAGATTGTTTTCCACTCACATCTGAGAAAGAGCATCAGAAACATTTTGTAGGAAACAAATGGTCTCTTGTTTAGAAAGAGACATAATTGTGAAAGCCATCAAAATTCCATTTCAGTCAGCTATGATGATTCTTGAACCACACATGAGGTTTGTTTGTTTCATAGTTGATTCTCACCTCTCAGCATTGTGCTCTGGTGCCCCCACCGACTGAGTATGAGGAGTACTTGATGCCAGAGTGTGTGTGTGTGTGTGTGTGTGTTTATGTGTGTTAGAGAGAGAAATAATGGCCTCCAGATTATATGGGGATCGTTATCTTGCTTATAGTCACTCATCTATGTTTAATAATCTCATCAAGAAAAGAAAATAACAATTACAACATTATGGGGGGAACGAATATCGCACAGCTTTAGTTTCTTTCAATTTACCATTAATTGTCTTTTCAAAACGTCTTGTAATAAAAGAAGGAAATGATGCTGTTTGGCTGCAGTGAGGGAAGGACAGTGGCAGAGGTTAACGTTTAATAAAGCAGTTTAATTTACAGCTTTGTGACTGCAGTTGATGTTTAGCACCCTAACCACAGTATACCTGTCCCCTGCTTTAGTCTTCGGCGATGGTTTTGGCTTAAATGTGGGTTTAGACTTAAACAGGAATCCAAAGATATTACAGCTGCTGGAGGTGGAGCAGATTTTAAGTACATATTGTACTGTTGGAAAGTGTATTAGAACGGTATCATATTTTATAAAGTGAGCATATGGGCCAACTAAAGCTGTCAGATGATTGAAGTGAAGTAAAAACTATAGTATTCCCTCTGAAATGAAGTAAATCAAGCTGAGTGCAGATGCTCTGGGTGTTTTCATCTGAATTCTATAATACTTGTATCCTCCTCCTCCTCCTCCTCCTCCTCTGCGTGGCACGGATCACTCCTCATACCGAGGCTGCCCGGCGCACGCCGCTGCTGTCAGCGTTGAAGCAGGCGGATGTACTGATGGCTCGTATTTCTGGTGACTTTCACATGATGTTGCTGAGTGTCGTGGTTGGTCCGCTGCTCGCTGGCCTCTCACCCTCCTGCTGGACGCGTGGAAGAGCGGACTGACTGAAGATAGAGGTCCGGAGTGTGAGACCAGCTCGCCGGATTGCTGCAGTCGGTGAAGGCGCTTAAATTCATAACCTCCATCTCTGCCCGGCTGAGAGTCGACTGGTAAGTTGATGGAGGCAGTTTATGATGCCATTTGTCACCATGACCTAGACTGAGATGTTTTTTTTTTTAATTTAAACTCAAACAAATAATGAACTTATTGTAATATATGCTTTAGAGGCATTTATCCCCAGGTTCAGTCTTCTGATGTAAAATGGGTGAAACTGAAGAAACACACTTGTGTGTGCCACATGGCGCTTAGCTTCGTCGTGTTCAAACGAGGACACTAACATTCCACAATTTTTATATTTGTTGCACTTAAAATAATCTGTTGCTGACGCAGGCACACGGGGACGAGCAGCCCGTGCGCAGAGGAGCGGTCCTTTTTACATCTGTTATCCTAATGAATACAACTCTTGGAATCATTCACTCAAAGCTCCGCATCGTCACATCGCTAGTGTCGCACTTCCTTTCAGTGTGAATGTTTTAAAGTCTCTTAAACACCAATAGCCTTTATTTCTCCGAAGGAGGATGTTGATGTCAACTTTACGCACTCGCTCATACGCTCGAGCTCCAGTGACATCATGAAGCTGTTAAGATGTGCCAAGAGTGCACAGAGCTGTCATCAAGGCAACATGCGGCTTCTTTGAAGATTCAGTATAAAACATATTGTGCTTTGTGAATATTTTTTAAATCTACACTGTAGAACATGATACTAATCATTTGATGAAAAGGTGTGTCTGGTACAGTAAATACAGAGTTCTAGACTGAACATGTGTATGGCCTGGGCATCACATACTAAGTAAAATTAACTATATTTGATATTAGGACTGCAACTAACAATTTCCTGAAGAATGATCTGCACATTGTCATCATCAATTAGTTGTTAATTTCTCTATAAAAGGGTCATTTTAATTTCTCAGGGCTCAAGGTGTAAAGTGATTTCTAATTTAATTAAGAACTTTAGTGCAAAATAGATTTGATTTAGTATGTGCTTGCTATTTTCAATTTAGACAATGTCATTGTGTATCATGCTATTGCTAAGTATGATTTCATCATGATATGGTTCTATTAAAATATTATAAATCTAATGATTATTGACCAGCATAACTAGAGCTTGTACAGTCTTCTGTGGTATTTCTGCTTAGAAATGATTAAAACTATCGGTTTTCAAATTCTTTGCAGATTAATTTTACAATTGAGCCTACTAATTGTTTCTGCTCTGTTTGACAATCATTGCTTGTGGCACTAATCATATGTAATACGTCTGTCTCCTTAGGCCTGAACAGCGTGTCATTGTTTAAACGTCACTGCATGTGTCTGTGTCATCCATCTGTTGGAGTGATGGATGCAATTGTTCCTAGAAATATGGCTTTTTAATCCACATGGATTTCTATGGCTGTGAACAATAGTCTTCATTGTGTTATCTATCTGAAAACAACAGCCTTTCAGCCACTGTGTTGTTTTTGATTTGTATTTGCACACTCACCATCTCTCACTACATGACATCTGGCCCCGTGTCTCAGGCTCTCGTGTTGGTGTCTGAGGTCTGGAGCGAGTCGCTGCTGTTTGCAGGAAGGTGCCAAAGCCCAACCCTGTCCTCACGAGGAATGTGCCCCTAAACTCCTGTTGACCAACGCTCTCTGTTGAACCATTTGCAGTCCACCGTTGTTACGCAGACGCCTTGTTTTGTGGGTTGTGAAGTTGCACCCAGTTGTGTTCAGATAGATTTGAGAAGCTGTGTCATTGCTGCTCATTTTCTCCTGATAATTATCCAGACTGTTGGCAGCAGAGTCCCTTTCAGAGGACACCCAGATAGAATAGATGGATTGCCTTGGATTGAGAGCTACTGATGAGGGCTGCGTGTCTGCTTATTTCTGCTGCTTCACTGTTTTTATTCTGTGTCTCGGTCAATAATTTGATGCTGAGGTTCAGCTCAGAATTGTCGCTGAGATTTTTTACCGTAAAGAGTTGTGAGAGGGAGGTCGCCGGCAGGTTTTGCCGCACTAGTTTTCCTGCAGGTGGGTCATGTTTCCAATTTGTGTTAGTGGAGGTGGAACCGGACCCTCAAGGACCCCCCCCCCCCCCCCCCTCCACACACACACACACACAGAGCGTGAGAGACACGGAGATGTGCAAAAGAAGATTTGTGAGGTGCAACCACCTGTAGACGGATCCACCTTGAATGACTGATAGCCGGGTTGTTTTTGTAACATCAACAGAAGACAAGACGGGTTGATTTGTGAAATGGTGCTCCCGTCTCTGATGTCCTTTGAATGCCACTGACCTTCCTCCATGTTTTTTTCTTCTTCTTTTTTTGGAGAACCAATCCTCACGGTGAATTTGATTGACAGCGAGCTGCAGTATTCCCACTATCTCCAGCATTCGATTGTCCTCTTTGCATAATTCTCCCTCCTCCGCTCTCTGCAGCTTCACTCCTGCTCGTCGTATAAATACCCATGTGGATGGAGCTGTGGTTCATCAGCACTTGGGAGAGGACAGGGGATTATTTTCTTCCCTTGTCTTCTTCATCTCTTTGTTACACTGTGGTCAATAGGTTGCCGTAGCAACATGCTTTGTACCTATGTCATCTGATGATATACATGTTATTAATCTCCATGAATTAATGCATCGACTGTGCATCCCGCTGGAACCTCTTTTCAGATCTAGCATCTGATTGATACCTGTTCACAAATAGTCTAATATCAAACACACACCATATTGAATTTTTTTCTCAAAATAATTCTGCTGTTAGTGCTAGGTTTCGGCTGCAACTCACATATAATCAATTAACCCAAAGATAGTTAGTCATTTGGTTGGTCAATAAAATAAAATAGGGAAAATGTTGACACCCTCAAACACTCCTGCCAACAGTTTTAAACATATTTACTCAATTTACTGCCACATGAGACAAAAAAGCAGGAAATCCTCTCTGAATATAGGGAATATTCTGTATTTAGAAAAACTCTTGATTATTTATTAAAGTAGTTGCTGATTACTTTTCTGTCAATCATCAATCCACCGATTGTTTGAGTTCAGTGAGACGAAGGCGTAGACAGGTTTGTACAAGACAAACTATAGCACTGATGTTGTGTAGTGCTTCTCTGACCACCTCCTGGTTTGGTTTAATGGTCACACTTGTTTCCCGGAGTGTCTTGGCAATGGTGTGTAGGAAGCTGGATCATGGCAACCATTTCTGAGTTAAAGTGCAGAGTAATTGGCGACAGGGAGAAACTGTGCCTGAACGAGCAGGGAGGAGGGAGGAGGGAGGAGGGGAGTTGTTTTAGCCTTTTGATCCTTGTTTCTCTCGTTGGTTTTTGGAAAGAGAAGCAGACCGTGCTGAGGTGGCAAAGCTGTGATCGATAGGAGGAGACGTGTAGAGAAATGTGACGACGAAACACTGCAGATCGAAACCTTCTGAAGGTGAGGATTAACATGTAAAACATAAGTATTTTTATTTGTCCTGGATACATTCTTTATATTGGCCCTTTGCTATAAGTTACATTTCAAGTTGGTTTCCAACCTCGCTGACTTGTGACCATTTGAACCAAACATGTACGCTATTTATAGAGGCACAGTGAGGCCAAATTAATGAATGAATCAGTAATTCATTTGATTTTTGCTAATTGTGGAAAAAAACATAATTTTGTGTAACACAAACATTTCTAGTTTGACTTCTATCTTGTTAAATAATACACCATGCCAACTGATTTAGAGGATGAGGCACAGCAATCCGTCTTTAGATAACGAAGCAGTCATGCAGATGTGTTTAAATTCATCTCGTTCCACTTCCAATCTGAATCTGTGAATGAGAAGAATCCCGATCCGTGTTGGCAGTCTCTGTGCAGATGATCAGGTGGTCGTTTTTCTTCCTACAGGTTGAGTTCCAGTTTAAAGCAGTTGACCCGTGTGTCTGGTTAACCAGACTGGAGCAGAAGACCTGCCGGCCAGGCTGGTGCACAAGGTGTGGATGACGCACGACAAGTGCAGCAGCGTGTGAAGTAGCGCCCGGAGCTGTGAGCGCTCTGCTGATAACTAAAGTATTCACGCAGAAGGGTGTTTCCATCATATACACTGCAGCCAGAAATGTCACATTATGGCTCATAGAAGATATTTTTTTCTTCATGAGCTCATGAACGGAATATTGTTTTTTTTTTAAAATGCAGTTAGATTAACACAGTTTGGAAAATGTGGTGCTTAAATGAAGTGTTTTAACAGAATACAGTGGATCATATTTTATATGATTACTTTCCATTCAACCGCACGACAGCCAAAGAGACGGGAGATGAAATATGTGTGAGGGCTGTGGATGGATGAACAGGAGATGAGGTGCGCGCACGCCTCCAGGGGGTCTGCGCTCACATGACAGAGGGAGGCGCGTCTCGGTGATGCACGGGGGCCATTCAACCTGAAGGGAGAGAATCGTACAGCCGAGGTCTCTCTGGCGGAGATGGAAACATGATTCATCCGTCCATGGAGTCACGGAAACCTTTTGATGTAATTGTAAAGTGAAGACTGGATCAAAAGGTTTCCGTGTCTCCATGGACGGATGAATAATGGTTCCATCTTTTTACTGGAAACAACTGTGTCGGCTTAATGCCACCCCAAAAAAAAAACACTCTTTAGTCTTTGCAAACAGCAACGACGTGACTCGTCTTTGTGACGTGATTATATGTTTGTTTGAGTGAAGTAGAACAATGTTGAATTTAGACTGAATGGGAAATCTGTTTGTGTGTTACAGGAGGCTGGCTGCACTGCTATGACTCTGAGCTCCTGAAGGTTTCGCTTCAAACATAATACAAAATAAAAGCTTCCCATCCTTCTTGAAGCCTACTTGATTCCTCAATGGGTTCCCACAGCCAAGGCTTCTTCCACCACCACCACCACCACCGTAGCTCCATGGTGCCCACCATGGTGCCGAGGCTGCTTCCCGAGAACAGCAGCCTGCTGGGGGGCATTGCGCAGATCACCCCCAACCTCTTCCTCAGCAGAGGAAACGTAGCATCCAACCGCAGCCTGCTGCTGTCTAAAGGCATCACCTGTGTGGTCAACGCCACCATCGAGCTTCCCAACTTCAACTGGCCTCACATGGAGTATGTAAAGGTCCCTCTGGCGGATATGCCCCACTCCCCCCTCTCCTTGTACTTCGACAGCGTGGCGGATAAGATCCACAGCGTGGGACGAAAGCGAGGTGCGGTGCTGGTGCACTGTGCGGCGGGCGTGAGCCGCTCGGCCTCTCTGTGCCTGGCGTACCTCATGAAGTATCACCGCGTGTCTCTGGCCGAGGCCCACGCCTGGGTCAAAGCCCGCCGCCCCATCATCAGGCCCAACGGAGGCTTCTGGCGCCAGCTCATCGAGTACGAGAGGAAGCTGTTTGGTCGAAACTCTGTTAAGATGGTGCAGACGCCCTACGGGGTCATACCTGATGTTTATGAGAGGGACCGCAGGAACCTGGCTCCGTACTGGGGCCTTTAAGAACCACAGTTAGGGGATCAAGGAGGAAGTGAAGATGAGCACTTTCGCCCTCCTTGACTGCAGCTCAATGCATGTTCAGGACAGGGAAGGGAGACGCATGTGAGTGTACATCTGTGTGAGGCTTGTGTGATGAATACTGGTGCGTTTGAACAAAGGGAGACCAAACACTGGTTGTTGATGCTTTTTGTCCCACCAGTCGGCTCTATGTAGTCTTTGTGCGGGAGCAAAGCGACTTCAAGCCAGGATCCTTCAGACCAATGGATCAGTCGGGGCTACGCTGAGATACATGGAGATAAACAGCACCAACTTCCACACTCTGATCTTGTTTTGGTGTCTATATTCCCGTACCATTGGAGGATGAGCATTCAGTGAAGGTTTTGGCTGTTCTCGAGACACTGCATCGCTGCCAGTGAGTCCTTTTCCTGACGTGATGATGTCATGTGGTGGTATTGTGCCAGTTCTGCAGTAATCTTTAGTGTGAAGGGAAGCAGCAAGCTCTCAATTTATGGTAGCATATAAGATAAGTGTACAGAAAAAAACATATATGCAGAAACATTATTTTATTGCAATGTGCTGATAGTGGGAAACACATGGCACACTTTAACTCAACGTTTCACGATGTTGTTATATCTACCTTCTTAAGGTCAGAGGAAGTAAGCTAAAAGTCAAGATTTAGGGAAAGCTCCTGTGTACCACAGGGTGGACTGTTTCATCCTGTGACCACACTATGTTATTGTAGTGCTATTTGATGCTGTATTAAAAAAATCTGCCGCCACATGGGAATTGTTAGCTCGAGGATAGACGTAACAGTATTCTCTATCCTACTTTTTTGCCTTTTGTCCATAGGTTGCAAACACTCTTAGCAGTAGAGAAAAGACATTTTATTTCTCTTCGTAAATCAGCCAAAAAGAACGTTGTCACACAGGCTACAGATCCTACTTGAGCTGTTGCTACAGGTTAGCTGCACATCCTGTCTCCACGCTTATAACGTTGTTGTAGAGGTGAGACCAAAAAAAATACTCCAGTAAATCACAATGCACACCAAGACACTGCCACCAATATTATCACAGAGAAATAATGTTTGGCTTGTTGAAATGTTTTCTTCCTATTTTAGTGGAATATGTCCTCCATTGAGTTTTCTTGTAAACAAACAAAAGTTATGTTTGTTTACGCAGTAAAACACATTGTGTAGGCGTCACCTGCACCCATTGTTGTGGATGTAAACCTGCACACCAGTAGCACATTCATTCTCGTCCATACGGGTTAACTCATGTGAACGTATCAGAGAAGTTTCGTTTTGATCTCATCTGCTGCCCCAATTTGGCACTTGAAGGCCACCATACAATGACTGCTTCTTCTGCGTAGCAACTGTTTGGTCCAGAGACATTTTACACGCGCCTGATGATGCAACGCTGCGTGAAGTGTGTGTGACGTATTTAAACGGACGGTCTTCAAATTGCTTTATTAGCACGACAAACAGTCCAAAAGAGAGAAAGCAGCAAATTCTCACATTTTAAAAGCTGAAACCACAATTGTTCACGATCATCAATATCAGTTTTCCTTCCATTGACTGATCTCAACTGGTTGTTTCAGCCCTAGATGTATCCGATGACTCTGTGTGATGTGTCAGAGGGCAAACTGTGATGCCATCGTTATTGTGGGCAGTGAATGTATGGCGTTAGCTCGGTATTGTGATTTACCTCCTTGACTCTCACCCCTACACTACTGCGGTGCACATCACTGCTCTGTGTGCTCATCTATAACAGAACACACACTCGGTGATGTTGGATGTGGCGGTTGACATTTTCAACCCACAGGGATCAGTGCAACAATGTTTTTTTAACAATGCCATAATAGATTAAATGTGATATTACAATAATATATGAAAATAATAAAAAGGTCAGGGGTCAATAATTGTTAGTAGGAGGAAGATGTTCTGTAATATGACTTCTAATCATTTCATGCCCCGAGACAGTCATATTAAAATAATAATAAAAAAGATCTCATGTCACTGTTTTTGTTCAATGTGATTACATTCAACAGAAGAAACGCACAATATTTTGAGCATTTACTGGAATAACGTTTTTCTTCTAATTACAACAACATTCCTGAGATGTTTTCGCCAGAACAGATTGCTGCGCTTCCTCTCCAAACGCCTCTTGATCTTAGTTATGCATGGCCATTTTCCCCCAAGAGACATCTTCAGACGTCAAATAAACCTTCAATCATTCATTTCATATTTCTGTGGCTACCGAGCAGCAGGCAGATTATTGATGACCATTTGTCTTGTGCCCACACTCTGAGGGACCTCCGGAGTGGTCTCCACAATAAATGCCGCATCTGATGATGGGCCAACCACAATGGAGATGCACAAGGAATGTGACAAATTACACTGCACACTATTTTCTCACGGTAAAAATAAATCATCCTCTCCTCCTGGCGAGGATGCATGAGTACACGCACGGCGTTTCCAGGGCATAGTCGAGCTCTAAAGTAAACATCCTTCAGCTGCAGAGTCATTTGCATCACTCAGAGCCTCCAGCGGTGCAGTCAACGGAGAACCAACAACGATGAAAACGTTTTTGGAGATGAAGACAACAACTCAACAAGATGCATCAGACACAGGTAAGCTGCAACAAACGGCTGTGTGTTATCTACAACATGTAATCATTTGTAGTCAGTTAATGTTTAGTTTATAGAATTCTAGAAATAAGTGGAAGGGCCAATGTTCAAATCGCTTGTTTTGTCTAACAACATGAAATAAAGCAGAACATTTATATATTTTAATCCTCATATTTGAGACACTGGAACCACCCAATATTTGTCACATGTTGCCAAATGCTGAAAAATGATCTCAAATTTAATGAAGGGAAGTATTTCTCCCTCCTGTGATAGTATTCTTCACTATACTTCTGAAGTGTGAAGAGGACTGTGAAATGACATTTAGAAAGATGAAATGCAGCTCAACAATTAGATTAATAAATTAAATGCCGAAAAAAAGGAACATTTCAGTAATTATTTCAGCAGTTTTGCATATCTCACTGTGCAGGTTTTATTTCAACCACTCAAAGCAACGATGAACATCTGCTGTTGCTGCAATGAATTACAGAATCACGACTTCTCTGGGCTTCAAATGATACAGCCTTTAATAATTCACTATAATCACCATGAGCTACAGCACTACGCCCATATCAATAGGTAAAAAAACCTGCATTTCCATTTTAACAAGACCATATGCAAAAGCCCAGTTATTAACCATGCTGCTTTCACTGCTGCTTCCATTTCAGGCTTGCCGCCCTCGTTTCAGTTATAATTTGACAACCTGATTTAGTCACACAGTAACATATGCTGTTGGATGTGCTTCAAAATATGTATTTCTTAGTGGCAAAAAATAGCCACATAAAGAATGCTGAATATTTGGCTGCCAACAGTTCTTTTAAACCTCAATAAATGTCCCAGAGTTTATGTCTAGAGAGTAAAACATATGGAATTGAAGCAGTGATGTAAATAATCCATAACTGAAATGAGCAGAGAGAGAGAGAGAGAGGTAGTAAAAAAAGCCTCACAGTCTGAATGAGGAACATCTGAAACACGGTGGGAGACGTTTCCTGATACAATTGTGTCAGTAGGGAAACAAGTCATTCTTCCTCAGTGAGCAGCTGAGTGAGTGTGTCGTCTCCGTGGTATAACAACGACTCATCCGTCCATCGCCTTTAAAGCCTAAATTGGATGAAATGGTTGATGGAGCGGGCGCCGAGGCAAAAGACTGTCAGCCATGGAAAGTGAAAATGACTAAAACAAAATTTCAGGTCCATTAATGGTTATATGGTAATGGTTATATATATATATATATATATATATATATATATGTATGTGTGTGTGTGTGTGACCCGATTCGAAAGATTTATCTCAAGTGGGATCAAATGGGTTTGGATGAGTGCCACAGACAAGGTAGGGAAGTCACAAGTTGATTATTTTGTAGCATTTGTAATGATAATAAATAATGAATGAGAAAAAATATAGAATACACAATCTGCAGTCGCCCCAGATGACCATAGAGTTGAGTTGTGGTTGTTTTAGCGGTGGCCTGAACCACTGAGGTGTCACCTGGTATCAGCAAATGTTGGCTGATAAATAACAAGATATTGCAGCCAAGAAATGTCAGTATGTTTGATGTGATGAGAAACCGGAACAACATTACGTAGTTGGTCCACTAGAGAGCACTGAACAGTTTACTACTGTAAAATGCGTAGCTCACTTACCATCATTTTGCAATTTGAGATTATTATATTATATTAATTCAGCAATTGTTTATAAATTATCGTTTAGTGAAAATCCCAATAAGTGTCCTGTTTTGTCCAACCAACAGTCCAAATCTGAAGTATTCATTTCTGAAGCAGGTAAAGACTCACACAAGTGATGCTGGAACGAGTGAATGTTTGACATTTGATAACTGCTTTTGATTTGAAATAAATTGATGCTTGGTGACTTCCTGTTGGTTTACTGGGCGATTATTTTTATTTTTTATTAATTATTTGTTATGTGTATGTTGGGGCCAGCCAATACATCCATCAGAACTCTCAAATATCACTTTTGGCCTCTAAAATCTAGAATGAGTTATTTATCATGAACAGAAAGAAATCATTAAAAGTGTGAAGCACTTCTCATCACAGTATAATAATATTTATCTGTAGATAAATTAAAATGTTATTGTAATAAAGTAAAGCAGGAAGCAACTCTATTCACCAGAGTTAACGCAATCATGTGCAGAAGCAGCTGTTTTTAAACAATAACGTGACGGACCGGTATCCCTTCAATCTGGCTTCCCTCTCTGTGATGTCCCGGCATTGCAGACACGAGGCGTGAAGATGACAGGCACAGGCGGTCTGCATTTCCAATTACAGGCTTTATTCAGTAATTGATTACAGCGTTTGTAATTTTCTCTAATCCCGGTGTTCACGGAGAGGAATTCATTTTCTGCAGGAAATGAATTAGGTAACAGCGAGAGATAAAATGGATGTTGGAGAGCACACCTGAACACGAGTATGGGAACGATAATGAGACTGCCTGCTCAGAACCCAGAGACATCTCCTTTGATTGGTTGAGCTGAACCGCCAGCAATGGCCCGGCCTGGAAATGAGGCCTCTCTGGCCGGAGAGACAGTAAATTAAAAATGGGCAACATTCATGCATTTGGCAGAGGAAGCTTCTCGGGAAAGCAGGCTAGAGATAAAAAGCCATGTGAATTAAATTACTTATTTCAATGCTGTAATACGCTCACACTTAACACAATTATTTGGAAAACCAACATTAATACGTCTTATAACACAAGTGGAACAATGCTGATTATCAAGTGTGCGAAAGGTAAAGTTTGCTAGAAAACAGGCTATTTTCTTTCTGACTGGAGTTTGATGAGGCGATGATACCGTCACGTCTAGGTTTCATAAGCTGTGGCTCGCTAGCTGAGCTAATTGTAAAACTTTGTGCATTTTGGGGAAAAATATTTCCAACTGACAAAAAATGTCAATGTACTGATGGATAGATGGACGAATAACCCGACAACTTAATGCCTCTAGCGACATCTATCATCTGTGAAAAAGATGTTTTATAGTATGTCATGAAAACATCACAACATACGATATCATAAAACTGTCATTAGAAATAGTATAGCATAGTATGTCTTTTAAAATAAACATTACAGAAGATCCTAACAATGCCTTGCTATTGTAAGTCATAAAAGATTATCTTTGGATTGTATCCTAGAAAAAAAAAAAACAGTATTATAATGGACAGAATTTGTGTATCTGGGTGACCTTAAACAAATCTGTTGGTTATTTTCCGTACTGTTATCATTATTTTGATTTGTGGCGATTTTTTCTTATAGATGTACATTTGAAGATTCATGTTGCATTGTTTGGAAGCATCTAATTTACAAATATCCCTTGTAAAGGAAACTGTCAACAATGTAATGTAATGTAATGGTTAAAATACTTTTTGATTTAAAAGGGGATGTGAGAAATTACCATATGAAAAATAGGTATATACAAAATGTAATAGTAAGGTATGTCATAAAAGTGCAATGAAGAATGAGCCATAACAATGTCATTAAACAGTCACTGTATAGATTGTCACATGAAATGGCAAATATGTCATGGTATAATATATCATAAAATGTCCAAAAAGTGTATTGTATATTTTGTCTTTAAGTGTCATAAAACGTCAGAAATGTTAAAGTGTAGTCTGTCATGTGAAGCCATAAAAATATAAAAATATTGTAAAAAAAGCCAGTGTATATTTTGTCATAAGAAGTGTTAAATTACTATGCAATAAAAAGTATTTACATAGTAATCATAAAGTCATAGTGTAGTATATCATGAAACACATTAGTAAGCATATACTGTAGTCATAGTAGTTTCACTAAACATGTCATGTGTATCATGTCATACAACTCACAAAATACATAGTGTAATTCCTCAAAATATGGTTATTCAAGACTTTAAAAAAAAAAGGTATTAAAGGGCCTTACATTCTGCCAAATTAAACTTCTATTTTTTGAAGACCCTGCAGACGTCCTACAGGACCACTAGATTTGAGGACGAGTAATGCCTTTGGTCAAAAGAGCACCAGGAACCCATTCAGCCGCGCATGCAACGCTTGCAGATCAGAGCAGACAAACCTTTGCTCTATTATTTTAGAGACATATCATTATCATCATACACAAATTTAAAAAAAAAACGCCACCACCCTCTTAATATCCAGATAGTGGTTCTCATTACAGCATCAAGAACACGGTTTCAATGTTTCTGAGCTGATTGCATCACGCGGTTAGCAAACAGTCACAGTGATGAACCTGATGTATGTTGTGAGTATTGCTTACAGACAGAAATATGCAAACCTATGACACTTTAAATAAACAGTTTGCCTATTTATTTACATCACATTCACATGACAGTTAGTTATAATTACAATGCACAGCATAACACTAATGTACAAAAAGTGCTCCTGCAATTTCAGTTCAGAATCCATAAACTTTTCCAGATGTTCAGCTCTAGTTGCACATAACAAAAAGACACAAAAACAAGACTGTTAACACGATTGCCTTCAGGACCCCAAATCACAACTCTTTTCCCCTTAAAATATATATTTTAAATATCCCTAGAGGCGCTGAAATCCCCTGAAACGTGCAAAAACATTCAAAGCTGTCAATTGAACACAATTCAGGAGAACACGACAGCCTCGGATCGAATGTTAAAGATTTCTTATTAAAACCACAACAGCCAGAGTTTCATCAAACTGAGCTGACCCACAAATGTAATTCAAGTACAATAATAGGTTTATGATTCAACAGCCCTGGGTCAGTGGGAAGAAAGGTCATGAATAAAAATCCTCTCAAACAGATGCAGCAAGGAACATTAAAAACTCCAGATTCTAAATTGCACACATAACATAAATATGAGTCTTTGACGTGTGATTATTAATTACTTGTCTTTTTTCTGCCGTTCAAAATCAGTGGAATGTTAAACACATTGCAAACAAATGGATATAAATATGACCGATACAGCTGACCTGTGCTCAGGTAATTTATGAGGAAGAAGGAAAGGGTAACAACCACAAAGCCGACGGTAAATATTTATACGAAAGCTTTTAACAAACCACCTGATCTGATTGACAGCTGACTTGTGACAAAAGAGATAAAATACGTAAACACAGAGGAATCCAGTGACTTTAACCGTCCTTCTCTCAGTCCAAGGTGGCCGCCTGTGCGTCGCTGATTAGCCCGTGGCCCAGAGCTCAGAGCAGGTCCGGCAGTATGAGGCCGGGAGGTTTGGGCTCCACACAGTTAGTCCAGAAATTGGCACAGCTGGCGTGGTACTGGTGGCCCCCGTACAGCAGCTTGAAGTTGTCCGTCTCCGAGTTGAACGCCTGTCAAAGTGAGACGGTAGATGTTACACACCTGAGTCACAGCGACGATGGAGCCACCTGCGCACACTGAGGATGAGGCGCTTCACAATGCCTCCACGTTGAGTTACTGCGACTGAACTAAGAGAACCACTAACACCATGCTGTGTCCCAGCTGGTATTGCATTTCAATAGACATATATGCAATACCAGCTATAAGAAGGACGTAACTTTCTAATTTGTTCATCCATAAAACTGGATGCGAGAACTAGTAGCGTTCACAAAATAGTGAATAACTTAAAATCGATGTAACAGACTCCTAATTCATCTTAAGAATATCAACAATGTTTTCTGAAGAATGAGGATACAACATCTGGTGACACTGTAAGCTCTCATTGAGACATTAAGGCAGTATGTTATTTACAGACTATATACTATATGTGGCTCAGGGGGAAGAGCGGATCGACCTCTAATCCCAAGATTGGTGGGTTGTTCCCCGGCTCCTACTGTCGGCGTGTCGACGCGTCCTTGAGCCGGGCGCTGAACCTCAAGTTGCTTTACAGATCTCTGATGCTTTGGATGGTAGAAAGCTGAGCTGACGTCTCATTACGGTGTGCCGTGTACGATGGTATGCAACGATAAAAACAAAGTTTAGGCTTTTTTTAAATTCAAGTATTTCTGTCATTGCGGTGGAATACATAAAATGTGCACCACGTGGCATCAAGAGAGACACAAAGCAAAAGTACAGAGCAAGGAATCTGCTTCTACATTCAAGATTCAGTTTTAAGGTTGCGTGTGAAGCAGTTCATCTGGATTAGATTAGTGTCCGTTTCTACAGACATTAAACAACCGAATCTGTCTTTTCATTAGAACAGCGGAGGCCAAGAGGACAGCGATGGAGGTTTTGACTCCAGTCGCCGTTACATTTGTGAAATAGCAGAGCTGTCTTTGCTCAACACAACAAACCTGGCCTCATGGATGACCCAAGAACCTGCACATCGTTGCCTTTAACCAACGTTTTGTCCCAAAAGACGTCTGAAAAGTAAAATGTCTGAAAATATTCCATGTTTGGTCAAATTCTGTTTTTTGTAAATGTCTAGAACAGTGGTTCTCAACCTTTTTTCAGTAAGGTACCTTCTGTGAAATATTTTTCCAGACAAGTAACCCCTTACCAGCACAAAGCATTTACAAAACAAAAGATGTAATACACAGTGCTGTGCCATCAGTGACTGATTCAATATAGAATACATTAAATTCAGTTGATTAACTTACACTTATATTTCATTGAATATTTATTAAATAACTATTTTCAAAGGATATTTGAATGGATGCTAATTTTAAATATATATATATATCTTTTTATCCCACGTACCCCCATTTGAGAACCACAGGTGTAGGACGATGTAGGAAGTGTAAACCACATGATGTGCCATTGTTTCACGAAGGGAGGGGTTAAAGGACTTGATGCCGTCTGTCATTGCCCATGCTTCGTACCAGCAGATAGGAATTGATTCATTAATTCAGCTCCACACAAAGAAATGGTGACACTCCACAGCGGCGACATTTTCAGCCGTACCTGTTGCTTCAAAATATGATTTTATTTTGTGACTGAAAGCTGCAAACGTTCTCGAACGTATTATTTAAACTGATCTAAATACAATGAAGCTGTTAAGAAAATGAAAAGCGGCGTGTGCGTGTGTGCAATCAGGAGCAGCTAATGTGTGTGATGTGCTGTTTAACAGTTCGCATCCGTGATGAAATACTGGGAGCTGAAGCCGGGAGAGAGGAATGAGTCATGTGCAGTGAATCATAGCCTCCCACACAGAAGGAGCGGGGAGACGCATGCAGAAAGCAACAACTGCATACAAATACAGCACCGCGGAGCACTGTCCTCGTCAACACATCTCCCCCTGCCTGAATGCAGTCTGCAGCACATATGCCCAGCCAGATGAAGGGCTTTCTCCGGCAACCTGAATGACACATTTCTACTCAGTTTTTTTTCTTCTCTTACACGCCTATTTCACAAGCAGTGCAATTTCCTCTCTCAGCTCTTTTGTGCCCTGGCCTACTTGTTTCCACAAACCTGCACTTGCGGCTGCCAAAGCTGGAAAATGTTGTAAATGAAAGGTTGGTCACACAAAGATCCATGATGCCTCCTCCTTTCACTGCAGAGCCTTTCCCTCTCAAACCTGCATGGTTACTCACTCAGACTTCACCTGCATGGTAGTGAGAGTGGGCCAAGTCGGTATTTCTTAACCAGGCAGCCACTTGTAACATAAATGAGTATTCATGCTTTCAAGCTGGAGCTGGTCAGATAGAACTACAACTCAAAAAGGTTAGGGATTTAGACTGAGCCACTAGATCATATTAGGTTAGATCAAATTAAAAACTACCTTGAATCTACAATCTGGCATTCTATTCTTCTACAATAGTTACAAAATAAGTGAGGCATAATTACCCATAACCTCCTGTCAGTGTCTTTAATCAATGCCTGTAAGCACAAGAGCAGTCAGCGAGTTCATGCAAAGCCCAGAGCAAAGTGTGCACAGAGAGAGCAGCAAGCAAACAGATCAGCTGTTTCACCAGGAATCTGATCCCTTTTCCCAGATTAGTTGCGAGTGAAACCATGAAAGAATCCAAGTTATTATCCCTCAGGGCTTTGACACATTTCCAATCTAAAAATTCCAGAGATTTGGCCTTGATTGATCTACAATATTGATGTATTACTCTTTTGAGCATGCTCATAGTATCAGATCAGTCTCTCAGAAGTACTGCGGTGGCACTTCACTTAAAAGCTGTGTATGACACTGATGTACAAGAGACAGTTTGGTTTTATGTTATATAATCATCAAATGTTATGTTTCTGCTGCTGTAATCAGCAGCAAAGTGAGCTTCTTATAACTATAAATTGATTTTTCTTTGATGAATTTACATTACATGCTTGCATTTCAGAACCGCTGCATATCTATCGCTTGCTTGGTTGCCATTTCTATATTTTCTGACATAAATTCCACTTTTACTGTGTCTTGTGTCCATAATTGAAATGTGCATTTCTTCAGATTACAATGAAATAAATGATGTTGTTTGGTAGTTCAAATCATAAACTAAAAAGTAATTCCAGCTGGGTTTAATTAGCTAATGTTACCGTTGCATCCAGACGATGGAGTTTCTTCCTCCTTTGGTCATAAGCAGTTTGTGACTGAATAACCTCCACATTTACATGCCTCTTTTCAGGCTTGGTGTTACCTAAGGAAATGATTTAACGGTGTAGGAACCTTGCTAACCCGAGGCACAATACAGCAAGCTGTGACAGAGATGGGCCACCAAAAAACAGATTTACAAATAAAAATTTTGAGAATGGAACTTTTGCGGAAAAAGCTGAGAAAGCTAGGATCCAAACTTCTGTTAGTGCTGCTGTCAAACCTCCTCAAGTAAACACTACACAGAATAATCAAACCAAATCCTCGAGGCACTTCAGAAACCTGCATTCATATAAATAGCCAAATATGCTAAATTATTCAACTTAAAATCCTTTCCAGTGCTCCTTCCTGTAATTGCTCAAATTAACATTTATCATTTAGGAGATGAGCTGGAGCATCATTAGCTGAAAAGTATTGTTTATGATGAAACATAGCCGCTGCTGCCTTTGAGTGACAGCCTGAGGTGAGATGATGCTGCTGCCAGTTGCTCATCCCGCCTCCTGACCCGCAGAACAGGTGGCTACCCAAAACTGCCGCTTCCACAAAAGTATCACAGCAACAGCAACACGGTGAGACTGAAACACTTGGGGTCAAAACTGTATCAACCAATGGGATACAAATTCTACAGAAGCTCTTGAAAGATTAAAATTCATAGCAAGAATTATGCAGGAGCCATCAAGCCCTTCAGCAGGCACGTTTTTTTGACGCCACATCAACATCTCCTCCCTTCGGTACCTTGGTAGAAAAACAAATCAGCACCTCTTCATGAAAGGACAATGCAACAATCAGTGCCGTCTGCTGTAGCCAAAGCTGCTCTTTCACTCCATTATACTCTGAGGGGATGCTATTCTTCACCCGGCTTTTATTCGTTCTTACCAGTGTGCTCTGCCAAAAACAAAAATGCAATTAAAAGATGGGTTATTAATCTCATGCTAGTGGCACAGAGACAAAATAAAACTGTAATAATTTCAGCCCTCTTCTACGCACATCAGAGTGAGAGGTGAGAGAGGGAGCGTGTGTGTGCGTGTGCGTGCGTGTGCAAGTCTAATAGTCAGTTGTACTCCATGCTTATGACTAATGTGTAAGCCACATCTGCTCGCATCCTAGATGCCTCTCAGTCAGCCGTATCTCGCCTGGGCCATCCATCTGTTTCTGACTGAGCAGCAGAGGGAACGCAAGAAACAATCTGCGCCGCCACCCTGCCCTCTAAACCGCAGGGTCCGAGAAGACCATTACCGGCCCACGTCGATGGAAAGCGAAGCCACTGTGGGCAAGGAGGTAGACGTACAGAAAAGCAGCCCATTCAGAGTTAATGACTGAACACTTATCAGAAACACCAGTGGTCGAGAGCTGCAGGTGGAGAGATGAGCAGTTCCCTCGCGTTAGAGGCGACAGTAGAAAATGAAACCCTTCCAAGACAAAGTGACGACCTTCGTGACCTTGCAGAACCAATCCCAGAGTGCAAGGACCAGCCCTGAGGAGCCAAAGTGACAACTCTCCTCTCTCACCTATTTGAAGAGTGCACATTATTATCCTGAGATACGTTTTTCTTTCTTTTCATTCTTCCGTACAGAAGCTGGGAACGCTTGTTCAACACGTCTCTGAACGGTGATCGTCCAATCACAGCTTAGCAGCTGTATGGAGAAATGTCAGGCCTGTCAAGCATTGGATTTCTTCACATGTTGAAATGGTGCACATGGGTCTCTCGTAAGAGAGACACCCTGCATTACAAGAATTTAGGATGATAATGATAATAATTTAGTCTTTTTTTTTTTTTTTAAATGCAAACGTGTAAAGATTGTATTAAACAGTGTGTTTTTATATCTCTACTAGAGTAGAGTTAGTAACCTAGAGGTATTTCAGAAGTCAAGTAACTTATAAATAACTGACTACATTATTTTGTGGCGCTACAGGTTAAATTAAAACGATAGCGTATCATTGCGTTCAGGGACTAGGCTCATGTTAGCTCTTTCCTGCTATTTATTACATTTAGAGAAGTTTACACTCAAGCAACTGGTTATCGGAGACAGCGTTACAAACGGGTCAGTCTTCATCCTAAAAGCCTTTTCTCTTTTGTAACATTAAAAGTACACAGTAAAAGCAAGCTAAGCTAAGTAGAAATAACTCCCAAGAACTAAATCTCTGCACTGATATATAAAAATACTATTTTTACATGAATCATCAGCTGGTGAAAGCAGTGAGTCTTTGCTTGTGATTCTCAGATTTAGTTTCAGTCTTAAGAGCCATAAAAAAAAAATAGCTGATCTGCCAGCGACCGCTCTCATCATGGGTCATTGGTTTGAAATGAGGAGCTGCTTTTGTCTACACTTAATACTCTGAAGTCAAAGCGTCATTACGTACTGCATATGTGCATATGTGAGAAACAGAAAGCTTGACAGGCAATTGATTTATGTTTAAAAGAGTGATTTGGGTTGAAGTCTAGTCTGTTACAGTGAGTGTCTATATTGACAACTGTTTGCTTGTAGGAGAAGAGCAGTGGAGAGAAGTGAATTCTGTCACTCTGGCCCCCGTCGGGCTCGTCGGTAAGAGGAGGATCGGCCCCCCAAGACCCCCAGAGGGAAAGAGTGGAATGAGATGTAGTTGACAGTTGAATGTCTCATACTCGTTTAAACAGACGTCCAATAGTGCTTTCTTCTTTGTTCTGTCAAGGAAATGTCAGTTGTTATCCAGTGTGAATGAGCACAACAATATTTATGTAAAAATATATCCACTAACTGTTATTCTCTGTGTGTGTGTGTGTGTGTCTGTACAAACCTTGCTGCGTGCGTCAACATTGAGTAGACACACCCCGCAGGCCAACTCCTTGGCATTCTTAATGCCGTGCCTCAAAATACAGGAGGAGAAATCGAGGGAGGTTTCATCAGGCTACACACAGAAGAAAAACACACAAACACGTTTTACTGCCTGCCACCGGGCAAAATGTAGTCATTTCTATTGGTATAATAACAGCCGTGAGTACAAGTCTGCTCACAGTAAACATCTCTGAGCCACCACCTTTCTCTAAAGACTCAGCTATGTGGAGTAAAAACAATCAAAACCAGCATAAATGTCTTCCTTATTTTATGAAACAAAGCCCCCCCGCTTCAATTACACATTGGTTCCATTTTGTTTTTCAATCTCCCTCCTCGAGATATTAGGTTTTATCTTCTGCAGTGTGGAAAGCGATATTGCAACTCTGCCGGCTCTATAAATGAGGACAGTCATCGTCCTCTTTTTTTTAGCTCATGGAACAATATTGGAGACGCTACTGTTTAATTATGTCATTGGGGGCCTTACTACAAAGCTCTATGATCATATGAAGAGTTTAAACAAGTCTGGGTGATAACAGAAGGTAGTAAGAGCATCTTCGGCATCTGTGTGCATGTCTTGTTGCTTTACTGTGTAACGGTCCTGCGCTCTGGACTATTTATATGTGTTGCACATCTTACAGCAAGCTTGGCCAGCGACATGAAGCCCATGAGGTTGTTCCACACGCGGCTGATGTCCTTCAGCAGCTGCTGCAGCTTCTCGGAGCACACGGCCGTCGCCTTGATGCCCAGCTCCACCCGCCTGATGACGCGATACACCTCCACCACGCCTGTCAGAGGAAATACACAAGCGCACATATGACAAAAACATGTTTTGTTGCCCTTTTTTGATCCATTTTCAAGGAAGGCACACTGTGTTCAGTCCCTCGCTGTGATATGTTTGCCACTCATTAAAAAGCAGAGAAGCACAATGAGGGAACAGACCGGGCAGAGATAAGCCATCACACCAGAGCTCGTTTTAATCTTGTCCTCTCTGTCCTTCAGAGGGTGCAAGGCCACACACACAAGGTTCTTTAACAGCCTCTTGTTCACACTCTATAGTTAGTCTTGGCTTGCACACACGGTGTGTGTGTGTGTGTGTGTGTGTGTGTGTGTTTCTTGTGATTCCTCACCCAGTAGGTACTCCATGCCCTGAGCAGACTGGATGACCTCAGTGCAGACAGAGGAGCTGCTGATGCTGTTTAGGATGTTGTTGGCTTTGGTGATGACCTTAATGTGGGAAGACAGAAGCCAGTATTATGATACTGTATTAATATATATACATATATTTTCATAACAATGATATCCTCTGCAAAGAATTGTATGCCTTTTAAAATGTCCTGCTGAAAAAATAACCACAAAGTCTGATTTGACAGGCTAGTTTTGAACCAAGAACCACTTTTTCTAGGATTGACACCATCACGATTAGAAGTTGTTTGTCTTGTTGACAACAACTACACGCTGTCTCAATTAGTGCTTGAAATCCATCTCCTTACAACACAGCCCTTAATGGTCAGGCACCATCATATCTCTAAGAGCTTGTGGTACCCTAGTCCTAGTGCAGAGCTAGAGCACTGCCCAGCCAGAATACAGGGGCTACTTGTGGTTCTTAGTCTCTCCTGTGGAACCAGATTCCAGTTCCAGTTCGGGGAGATCCCTCGTCCAAGTTTTTTTCCCTGTTCAATTTAATTGAATCTTTTTGTATTCTCCAATTTAAGGCTCTAAAGACAGAGGATGTCATATACTGTACAGCTTGTAAAGCTCTCTGAAGCAAATTTGTAATAAATAATGCTGTTAGTTTATTACAATACAAACCTATTAGTTACACAAATAAAATGTAATTGAAACATCATGAATTAATCAATATTCCAGTGTGCGGTAGTTTAATTTCCCTGTGACACACTCACATATTCAAGTGTGGAGACATTTTATGTCTATTTTTAAAGGACACATCAAAATAGTTTTGAATCAAAAATCATAAAAAGGTGCGTTTTCAGGGGGGAAAGAAATGATTTGTCCCAAAACGTCCGCGATAAGAAAAATGTTTTCGGGTTGAAAAACATTTCAGCAACTTACGGTTATCTTAATTATTCCTTCTATTTGTATAGTCATTCCCACAATGTAAAATCAGCATGGGACAAGGCCAGGCATAGGACACAAACAAATACAAACCTCCAAAGCACTTTCCAGACACCTTTGCCACTCGTATGCGTACCGCTCGCTCTCCTGCAGGAACACAGCACACATTTATCTCAAACCAACACAAAGGCAAAAGAGAACCGAGGAACAAGTCTGTGTGCTGTAGCCTTTCACAGTCCTGTAATGTACAGAGTATTGTGCTGGAATCGGGAGCTTGATAAGTTAACGCTGGGCCCTCCTCACCTCCACCTCCCCAGTCAGGTCCTTGTACTTGTCCCTGATGACGGGCAGGGCGGGCTTCTCGCTCAGGGTGTTGGATCGGTCTCTGAAGGGCTGCTCTGGAGCCGGAGACGGGGGAGAACGCCCAATCTCCTTGTCGCCCAAACTGTGACTGCGTTTGTGGGAGCCTGAGACAAAGCGAGAACCACAAACCTTTTCTTTTCTTTATCAGTACAGCAACATATGGTGATGACTCATTTTGAGGTTTGTTAGTTCACAATCATTATACTTCCATTATGTTGCTACTAGTTCCTCCTGGACAAGGACAGCATGAGTAAATACTTAATTTGTGACAATAATTACGTACAAAACAGAGGCACAAATATGCAGGTATGAATTATTCATATGGACTCACAGGCAAATCCTGGCAGGGTACCACAACAAATATAGGCTATTCCATTGGGGCTGGCAGTTAGTGCATGTGTGTCTGTATCCAAACACAGGTAATCTATCCCCCCCTCAAACTTCTCCACCACCCATGGAGACAAGTGTCATCCTCCCCACAAACCAGAGGCTCCCCCAAGATCAGATTACTGTCCCACTGGGTGCAGAGAAGAAAGAAAGAAAGAAAGGGTCTCTTTCTCACACAAATTAAATCCAGCACAGGGAGATAACTCTATGGGGCAAATGGGCTTTTATCACAGTGCAGGGAAAAACAGATAAATTATTCCTGGAACATGACAACCGCAAACAGCGGTTAAAAAATGAACAGCCTTTCAGTGGATACGGTTAATTTGTGCTCATGGATTTGTTGGCCTCTGCTAATCCATCTCACCAGTCACTGCCACTAGTGGAGCTGTCATCTCAACACTGCCATCTAATGTCTGACAGCTTTACTGCAGATCTGAGGGGCTGATCATGTGGCGGTGGGGTGGGAGAAGAGGCCCGAGAGCTTTTAGCGCCATTTTAGGGCCAAGGGTTTAGAGGTGGCCAACAGTCAGTCTTAATTATACATCACTGTATAGAGCTAAAACTAATTAGTTGACTATAGTAGATCCACCTAAAATTAATTGAGAACATTCACTTATTGCTGCTTTTCTTTGATTAATATCATCGTAAACTGAATCATTTTGGACAAACACATTTGAAGACATCATCTTGGGTTCTAATAAATTGTGATATATATTCATAAATGTGTCTTTCTGATTTAAGGCTGCAAGTGATGACTGTTTTCATTATCAATTAATCTTATATTCTAGATCAAATGTTCCCAGAAACCACAGTGAAGATCCATAATGTAAATTAATGATGAAGACGCTGTTACTTCTATTTCTATCACACACAGAAGGTTTAACATGATGATGATGATCGTGACTCACCTTGAACGGACAAGTCAAAGGTCGCCAGTTCGTTCTTGATCATCTCCTCACTGGACTTGACATTAGCCTGAGCGCTGGCTTTGAGGAAGTCAGACTTGCCAAACTTAGGCTTGTCTCCCTGGAAGGCTCCAAACTCATCAGAGGCCTCACTTTGGTTTCCCTCGGAGCCGCCCTCAGCAGTGGCGGCTGGCGAGTCAGACTTTTCAGAAATTGTGCTTGCGAAGTCCCCAAAGTCGTCCTCGTCATCGACACCACCCTGGTCACCGGGGCCAAAATCTGCGAAGGCTTCAAACTTGTCATCTGTGGACGAGCTGTCCTCAATGGGAAAGGAGGTCGTGATCTTTGCTACGGAGCTGCTTGTGATGTTTTCTGTGCTGCCAAAGGTCAGGTCCTTCTTCTGTGATGGCACTAGAGATGGAAGGGAAGCTCCCTCAAAGCCCTGCGGCTTCCTGACCTCAGCGGGCAGACATTCCTCACGGTCTGACCAGTCGTAGCTGGACAGGGTGCTGAGGTCCGACGTCCCGAAGGGGTCAAATTTCATGTCGTCTCCTTCTGTAATGACAACACAGACATACCGATGGTTCCTAGGAATAGCATAGATGCTGTCATGATAGGAGGTAGATTAATGAGCCTGGATGAGGGATTGAGATTTAGGGTTTTTATTTCCTCCCTTACCTCAAGTGGTGTCGAGCCCGAAGACAGTTTTTGTTTTATTTAGCCAGGTTTTGATGCATCATTCTGACATGTCTGCCTTCCCCCCAATAATTGTTTTTTTTAGTGGCGCTCACAAGATTGAGAACTACACTAAAAACAGAATCCTCTCTTTCTAAAAACCAACATCCTGGGGTACCTGGATAATACACACCTCACTGTGGACAGTTTTCATTTGAGCAACTTTCAACCATATAAATAATCCCTATGAAAACAGTGCATTATCCATAACAATTGTTTTATTTCTGTGGAATCTTTGAAATTTCCTTTTTTCAATCCTGTAAGCAGCACAAATGCATGTCCATTCACCTCCATTGTTCTGGGATGGAGGCAAAAATCTCCCAGCTATCTCAAAAACATGCAGATAAACCTTAAACTAGTGAATCACCACCACTACAGGTTGTTTTGTTATTTGGGAAAACTGACCCTCTGGATGTTGCGCTGCATAGTCAGTGTCAACAATGAGATGTGGAGAAATGAAACAAATATGTTGCCCTTAAAAGATGTGAAAACTAATTCTGCAATACACAGGCAATCACATACACCGTAATTCAGCAGATTTACGATGCAACCTCTTCATAATAATACTTGCGCCTGACTAATATTATCGAAGACGGTAATTCTGCTTATCCACATTTATTAAAGTTCTGTTGAATAAATTACCTCCCGAATGGTGGACAAAATGTTTTAATGTCTAGGCTGAATTATGCTTATGAGAAGAAAATGACCGGTACTGCTGTCATTTTACTGAAAAACAATGAATACTACCTGCCTTTTTTTTGTAGCGGACAATTCTCTCTACACTGGCTACCACTCGCTGTTTTCATTTTCTCTTAACATTAATCAGAGTTGATCTCTTTACAATATCCTAAATGCAACCTGAAGAATGTTGTGTCAAGGCATGGACAACATCAATAAAAGACCTTGCCTGCCGTTACATCAGCTATGTTTCTTACACCATGTCGTGATCTCTTTCTTTATCACAATACTAGTCGACACACCGTGCACATATTTGTCACAACACTTGAGGATTCACGTCTATCTGTTTTTCTGAAACGCATAAACACACACGCACATATTGACCTTGTTGAACACTTGCGGTTTTGCATGACAGAACCCCTTCAGATACAAAAAGCAATTTGTGAAATTGACAAGGACCTTGTGCTGTAAGCCTTGTGTCACCAGATCACTTTGCGGCTCGTGGAGAAAGGGAAGGAGGAAATAAGACGGTACGCATTTCAGCAATACCAACAGTAATATTTATTACGACAACATGAGTTGAGAGAGAGAGAGAGAGAGGTCACAAAGTACTGTGAAAGAGGTCTATCATTACAAGAGGTTTGTCAAACTAACACTTGTAAAATATTAGATTTCAGTCATTTAGAATACAAGGGCATGCAGAGTCAGGAGTAAAAGGTAGAAAACAGAGAAGGTAAAACAAAGATAATCTGAGGATATAGAAGCAGGAACCAGAAGGAGAAGGCACATTCACAGACTAAAATCAGTAATTCTGGGGATATGACAAACTGTGCTTTACTGTTAGGATGTAAAGCAACAGGTGTTTTGGAAAAGATATGAGTACAGAACACTTGCAAAGCCAAGTTGAAAAGATAATCCAAAGAACAAGCTCGAGGCAGGAGGCATTAACCCTTTGAGGACTTGAGGTGACAAATTGGTCGGTTTGGAAAGGCTGTGAACAAACTGCATTTTAGAAGCAGTGAGGACTTAAAAGCCACAATTTAAGAGGCTGCCATTGATACATTCACAAATCTTAAATAATGTTTTAGTCCCGGTGTTTATTTGAACAACACATTAGGAGGTCATCACAATGTCTGCATCAACCTCCTAATCTTCATGTAAAAATGTGAAGTGATCTTGTTCAAGCACTCAAAGGGTTACAGGAAACAAAGAGGGTCATTCTTACACCCGACATCCCAGAAGGGTTTTAATTACATCCAATCACAGATGCAGAAACAGATTTAAAGAGACAGTATCCTTTTTCTCTTGCTACAGTGATTGTTTGTCAAAGCAGGCTAATGTGCACAAACTCTTATGGTCCTCTAAATAATAGCACATCATCATTTGAGACAACAATGTTTAGTTTGGAATGTTGACCTAAAATATTTTTATCTTACTAAATACTGTAGGCTACATTTAATTTACATAGTTTGCAAATCACACCAAGAACAAGGAGTCTTTCATAATAAGAGCTCATAGTCCTGTAATAAAAATACACTATTAAATCTGTATACCTTTGTTTCCTTTGATTAAAAACAACTTGCAATACTGTTATGCATAAAATGATATCTTGTATTATGTTCTTGTCAATTTCACAAATTGAAAAGGCAGGCATACTGCAGCAAAAAGCAAGGCAGGAAGGGTAATACTAACGGCATCATGTTCTCAGAGAGCCAGACCAGAGAGCCACACATGATAATTCATGCTGCAATATCACAGATAACGGTAAAAAATAAATAAACAAATAAATCAAATTTGATTCCACAAGAGAAATACTGTCTCTTTAAGATTACGTACATGTCCAGAAACCCAGTGCAAAGCATGGTGAGGTGCTCAAACTGCTCGGCCTGCTACACTTTAAACGACAGATTAGTCCCAAAGCTCTCCGAAAACAGAACATCGGATGAATAGGGATGAACGCCTGGGAAAGGTGGAGCAGCTGTTACAGTAGTGTGAAAGCTTCTAAGGAATGTGTCGATTCAAACTGGCCACTGTTATCAGACGTAGCCTCACTGCAGCTCCTTGCACTCTTTGATTGAAAACATCATCTAACTCGGTCACTATAGAGGGGCCAGTTTTAGTTCGACCACTGTACAGAAACTCAAATAAGGCAAGGGGGATGTTTATAGTCATGATTTCTTCTGATTAGGAAGAGGAATCAGCAATTCCTTGGGTGAAATGATATGAGATACATAGGTGATGATGATTTAAGTGATGATCAACTGATAACGTTTAGAAACAACTGTCAAAAGGTTAAATGCGCAAGTAAAAAAAGTGTCAATATTGTCAGGTGAATACTTTGTCAACTCTCTCTCAACCCCCAGAAAAGGGTTCAATAAAGGTAAAACATTTAAGACACAAATGTTTTGAGTTGCAAGCCTTTCACTCAACAACGGTCACGTCTCGGATTACATGAACAACGTAATGTTTCTGTGAAACATGAGCCATGGCATGGAAGGTGATATGCTCGATGAATAAATGATGAGCACTGGAGAGGGAACACTGACATGAAGATTACCGGATTACAACCGAAACTGGGTTGATTTCCTTTTAATCAAACTATGCACATGTGCATGTGTGTGTGTTCTACGCAAAACCCAGGAACCTTTCAATCTACTTCCCGGTGCAAGCAGCACTTCCGGGGCCAAACAAAAGACACGCGTTATGAACGGGCACTGCACTAGTTTTATGTAAACCTTGACTCCACTTTCTTGGATGTGAGGGAGGGGGAGAAAAATCCAACTCTATTATGGAAAAATCTCATAATTAGAGGGCCATATGATCCAAATAATACTGCATGGCAAGTCTGAAATACTGAAGAGTAATACAATAGCTGATGTACATAAATACGCAAAAAGCATGCACTCACACTCAAATATATCTGGCCAAAAAACAAATTGCGTCCAGCTATGATGCACCTAACATCTCAGCTGCTTCTCTGGCACAGCGCGTTATTTATAAAAATATCTTGTTTCCTGTTTCTTATTTAAAAGGAGCTGTATTTAACATTCTGAACATTAATATAGCATCAAACAACTATGTGCTGAGTGAAGATATAGTGGAGTAATGTCTACCTGAACGGGTTAACTCATGGCCACCGTTCTGCTATCACATGGCGTTTACAGCCGATTACGCCGTCCCGAACAACTGCAGCGTCACCCACCCTCCTATGCCACTCGGGCTCGCTGCGGACATGTTGAGAGCCATTTGTAGGCAATCATAATGCTGCCAATCTCAATCTTGCACATTTAAGGAAACATTGTATGAAATCAAAAGAATCTATTTTCAGCAAATAAATATTATATTACGCACCCCACACAAACCAAACAGTAAAAAAGTTGATTTATGGCTTACAGATAACGCCTTTGGTAAACTGCAGCCAAATGTGTGAAACCTGTGATGACAGTATACAAGACGATTGTCACCGTAACAATCTCCTGTACTCGTCTGTATTCAATTCAGCCACTCTGTTGGCCTTGCACAAAACGTCAACAACACACTCGTAAAGTTCGGCCTGCGGAGACAAAATGTACACCGAAGGGAAGCGCGTCTGTTGCTGCAGCGTGGACACAACACACAGGGAGCTTATCCGAGTCACACAGATAGCCGCCAGGGACCTCGTCTCTGAACTATTACTGCAAACACATCAAAACTAGGCGACCACCATTTGTAAATAAATAAGAAATTTGGGCCAGGAACTTTCTGTCATTACAATAATAATATATGCATGGCGGGACTGGAGGGAGGAGAAAGGAAAATGGAAATGAAAAGAAAGGGGTAACTATGGATTCAAATACATAAATAAATAATAAATAAGATTAAATGAATGATGAAATGTAGAATGAAAGATACGATGCATCTAATCTGATATGTTATTCATGTAGTGTTACGTCTGTCTTCAGTATTTGAGCAGATTCAATTCAATTAGGACATCATTACTTGCCCTTTGACCTCTGTTTGGTGGTCACATGTGGGCACTGAGGAGAAGAGGCCACTACTGGCCTTGGAATTAATACTGTGTGTAACTGGATGGGGCCTCACCAGAGCAATCGCACTAGTTCCTCACCTGTAGCGGGGGGCTGGTGGGCAGAGAGACCGGGCAAATCCAGAGAGCTGTCCGACATCACATGTTTCAGGTCTCCGCCCATGTCCGAGAGCTTCATGTCCAGCTGCACTGAGAGCGCGTCTTCGGAATCGTCCTTTCCTACGCTGCTCCCCCCAATGGACGGGAGGTCGAGGGACTTGACCGAGGCAGAGTCCTCTTTGGCCTGTTTGAAAGCGGCCACCTTGTCCACCAGAGTCTTTTCCGAAGCCCCGAGCGCTGTGCAGAACTTTGAGGACTGAAAGTCGGCAAAGTCATCCGTGTCACTCTTGAGAGAAGAGAAGGAGCCACAGCCACTCTCCTTAGTATCATCGTAGGCCAGGCCTCCCTCCAGAGACAGCTGTTTGAATACGTCATATTTGTCTGAGCTCTGCTGAGGTCGCTGCTGAGTGGAGGTCTCCCCTTGGACACCCACGCTGCTGCTCTCGCCTTTCGGCTCCCCACCAGAACTGCCAAACGCCATGAAATCTGCAAAGTCGTCCTGAGGCGCTGCCACAGCTCCTCCTGCTGCTGAAGCCTGAGCAGCATCAGAGGATGAGCCAAAGAGGGTAAAATCCCCAAAATCATCTGCACCTCCCCCTGGAGGTTTGGCTCCACCTGGTAAGAGCACTAGAGAGGGGGGCACAGACACTGTGGGGAATGTGCTGGGTTTTGTCTCAGTGGGGGCAGGAACAGAGGGAGCTATAGAAGAGAAAAGGTCCAGGTCGGCCATGTTGAGAGGATTTTTGGGCTGAGAAAGAGACACTGCTGGCTGTTGCTGTTGCTGCTGTGGTAGATGTTGTAGAGACTGAGAGGTTGGGAAAGCAGAGGGGAAGGAAGGTTGAAAGATCTTGGCCTGGTCTGAAGGGTCTAATGGAGAGACGCTGTCTGCGGTTTTAAAGTCTGTGAAGCCATCATCAGCGCTGACAGATTTGAAATCTGAAAATCCTTCCCCTGCAAATTAAAGAAAACAATTTATATAAATAAATATTTATCATGGCAGAGACATAATCGAAAACACACAGCTGCAGTCGCCATATTATAATCCTACAAGAAAGGAAGCGGGTGATTATTAGTTGCGGCTCTGTCGCTTTGTGAACGTTCATGGTGAACTTCCAGTCTTCTGATGAACAGTGGGCCGTCCAATCAACAGCACTGCACACAAAGCTAGAGACATCCGCACTACCATGCAATGAGCTGTTCCTGGAACAGAACATGTTGAAGAAAATCTGCAAAAGTAATGTCCATCTTAACAAGTTATGTTGTCTCCCTATGTTTGATAACCCCTCTACTTTCTCCCAGGGAAGTAATAGAGCTTACTGAAAGTGCTATTTAAACATCTGGAAGTGCAAATTAAATATAGAGACGCACCAAAATAAATAATCAGCCGATACAATACCACCAATTTAATTAGTAAGGGATAATGCCTGACAAGGTGCCCATGAGCAGGAAGTAATCAACGACGTGAGGCCAGGACTGTCCGACACACCGTGGAGGTCCATTAATTCATGATAATGGACGCCATGAAGGGGATAACCTTGTATATACAATGGTCACTAGCCAAAGAAAAAAAGAGCATTAGTTTGTATTTGCATACGTTTTGCAACCAAACTCTTACGTTTTAAGACATTCACTTGATTTTGAGGCGTGATGGCTAATACCTGGAACTATTGTTACCATCCTATAAGGTTATCATGCAATGGAAACACTGCTCAATGCTACAGTCAATAGAACAGACCTTAGATACCACTTGGCAACGCGAGAGGTTTCTAGTCCACCACGAGCAAAAAAGCTAATGTTATACTCAATAACGTTGCGTATGGTTGACAAACAGTAACTATAGTGTGACAGTATGTTTAACAACAAGACAAGCTATCCAGCAATGCCATTGACTCCACTAGTCCAATATTTTCACAAACAAATGAGGTCAGGTGTCGGCTGCAGCCTGACGAAGCAAGTTGAATAGCGAATGGGATGCGAGTGAAGCTCACTCATATGCGTCAGTAAATTCAGAGGGGCAGTGGAACCAGCTTCTAGTAGCGTGTGTATTACAGTCGCCACAGATTTGGGTTACAAAAAATAACGTATTTCTTTTCTTTCTCTTTGCCAAATGACCATAGTATAAGTGGTATAATCCCCTTGAAGGTGTATATTATCAGGAATTAATGGACTTTGCAGAGACAACTGGCCCCTACCACTTATTTAATGGAGACCCTGCAGTCGATCAGAATCGTGTAATTACCCAAGCTATGGTACAATAAGCTGTAAGTGATTGTGATCATTCTTTCATGTGAATCAGACTCGACTTCAGCATGACTATGCAAAACAAAATGTAGCAAATAAATATATAAATGAAAATGTACTGAATTGTTTTTTACCAGCAACTTGGTAAAACATCTTCATAATTAACAGGAACTACAATTCGAGCACAGCCTTAGAGATAGGGTAAGGAGCTCGGACATCAGGAGGGAGCTTGGAGTCGAGCCGCTACTCCTTCGTGTCGTAAGGAGTCAGCTGAGGTGGTTCGGGCGTCTAATTAGGATGCCTCCAGGACGCCTCCCTTTAGAGGTTTTCCAGGCACGTCCATCTGGTAGGAGGCCCCGGGGAAGACCCAGGACACGCTGGAGGGATTATATCTCCCAGCTGGCCTGGGAACGCCTCGGGATCCCCCAGAATGAGCTGGTAGATGTTGCGGGTGAGAGAGAAGTCTGGGTCAGCCTGCTTGACCTGCTGCCTCCGCGACCCGACCCCGGATAAGTGGGTGAAAATTATGGATGGATAATCTTTTGTTTTTCTTTACTTTACAGTAAAGTGAAGGGTAAAGATTTGTTAAACATCTTTAACAATAGGTGGTTTGACTCTGTTTAGTGGACAAATACATTTCAATTTAACACAATCTAAAATTGCTCATTAAGATGGGTGTTTGCAATGAAAAAGCTCCATATATGCTATAAAAAGAGCAGCAGAATATTGTTTTGGAACAAAATCGTTTTGTCTCAAATCTTTTTGAACAAACCGCTGATAAAACCACAAAGATAAAAGTCTGAATGCTTTCTTGAGTTTCAGGGGTTGTTAATCCACTGCTGTATAATATATGCATGGATGGAAACAGAAAATCTGTTCACACTGCTTTTGCAGGGTGGAAAAGAGATAACTAATGGGCTCATTAAGGAGATGGAGCCTGACAATGCCAAGGAAAGGCCACCGCAAAGCATGACTTACTGGAGTTGTAAGAGCTGTCCCCATCGGAAACTGTTCTAATGAAACAGGGATGGGAAACACACTGGTATCAACACTGCAGGCTTGCAAAACAAGATAGTGTAAAAAATGGCCTTAAAATATGGCATTGTAGCGCCCTAACAACTTTACCCAAGTCATGATACAATGTTTAATTAGGGGGATTTCACACGAGGGACGATATCAGAGCCCAAGAGATACTCTTTGTTATTTGGCAAGGAGGCCAAAGGATATATTCAGAAATAACCAAAAATGTATTTTTAAGAAACTTTGACTTGCTAAAGTGTGTGTTTTAGAAACAGAAAAAGACTTGAATGTGTAAGAAAGTGTGGCTGAGTTTCTTACCGACTAGTTTCTTGTCAGCAGGTTGCTCAAGCTGTCTGAATACACTGTATTTGTCCCCAATATCTGGATCAGAACAAATAAAGAAGAATGGGTCAAGAAAAAATACATCACATTTAACAGGTAAGCAGGTGTTGCCTTAATGCGGTTTGCTATGGCAACCGGTACTCTAAAGTTTGTTTAAGGACCACTGAGATTATAAATTAAAATAATGTCCATAACCTGAAGGTGGCCTAATTCCAAGACTGAAATTGCACTAGGAAACTTTCGGGATCAATATTATTACAGAAGCAATAAAACGCTATATGGCGGTGGATAGAAAAGGATTATATATTAAAGGTGAAATGTGTGGAAACCCATATGAGAGATGAGACATTATCTGTGTTGTTAAATTGGTATCATATTTGAAGACTATATTTCTTCCTTCTAATCTGCTCCATCTTTTCATCCACGAGTCACCTGACTGGAGCGTTTCCTGGCGAGCAGACAATGATTCATTGATGATGTGAGCTAGAGAAGGTACCTGAGGCGGTGGGAGTCGGCTCTGCAGGCTGCTCCACAGACAGCTGCTTGAAAACAGCGTACTTATCAGACGCCGTGACGGTGGCGGACGAAGAACCAGATACTGGAGTCAGCATGGCAGATGCGCTGCAGGAGACACAATAGTTAAAGTCAGACATCAGAATGAGTGAGGTGCGATAGAAGAGTTTAATCCCCATAAGCTGATTAAACAGGCTGCAAAGTGTGGTGAGCGAGTGTTTTTTTTTTAAAGTGTACTTATTCGATGAAGAACAAACCATTATGGTGGCAACGATGGACGCTGAGGGCAATTTTATCTAACAGTGCTTTATTCATGCAAACACTGAAAAAGACTAAATCCCATATAAAAAGAGTGCTACAAAGAGTATTTGCCTATATTCATAACTGAGTGGCTGTTAGTTGTATCACTGCAGTCTGTTAATGTTTGCCATTATATGCGGTTTGGATTTTAAGAAATACATTTGTGACTAATTAAACATTTGTGCTGTTTTTTTTTTTTTTTTTTTTTTTTTTTAAACAATGCCCCTCCAACTTGGGCACATCTCTCTGAAATTGTGTTGCTGCCAAATGACATCGATGTAAATAATAACAGCTCTGTTGCAGTATTCGCAATTGTGCTTTTTTTGTTGTTGTTTCTATTAAGTCTTTAGATCATGTTGTTTACTACCTGTACCTGGTCTCGAACCAAGTTGAATTTAAAAGGAACAGTTTGACATGTTCATCACCAGTAAGTAAATAAGCATATTTCCCAAACGTGTCAAACTATTCCTTTAAGCAAATATTGTTTCAGTATATTTGCATTTATGTTATGTCATTGTTTTACCAATTATCTGTGTGTCTATGTGCTTTTATCTGTGCTTACTGTATGAATTTGTGTTGGTATTTATGTGCTCTTGAATGTGATGCCAACAAGCCAGAGACTGCAGATGAAAATTGCCTGTATTGGTAGAGCTGGGACATTTGAATGATGGACTCAAGTGCTCATGTTAATTAATGTGCATTGCCCTTTCCATAACGAAAATAAATTATATATATATATATATATATATATATATATATACACACACATGACCATTTGTGTTATATTCTGATGCCTATGTGACATTCAAAAAACAAAGCTGTACAGGTATACAAATCTTGCTTTCCATTAAAAGTGTAGCTGATTGGACGACATATACTAGAATCAAGCTTTACTGGAAATCATTAAGCTCACTTTCCAGCAACTATGAGTTTCCTCACAGCCCTTCCTCTGAAACACATCTGACAGTAAGTTATGCTGCCAGTTCAGACTGGCAAACCAACACAAGCTTTTCAGCTTCTCATTAATTAGACAACAACGTCAGACAGTGGGAAATTCTTCTTATATTGTCGAAACAGTCAGTAGTGCATGTCATCAGGGGAGAAATAGGATACATTATAAAACGCCTATGCTACTTAGATGTGAGATAAGTTCTGCTATCTTTTTTGTCTTTTAAATGGATAATTCGTTTTCAGCATCATCTCCATAGAAAGACGGTCTCTCATCATGAGCTTGGAAAGTAATATAGAGAAATGAGATGCAGAACAAACCATCCATTGAAATTAATTAATTAAAAGAAGACCCAAACTCATTGCTATTCTAGGGAGGTTATTAGAAGATATGAAGACCGTGCCTGACGGTATGGCTTCCAAGACAAACGATTGAAAACTCGGCATCAGGATCATATCAGATGGTGAAAATCACAAACTAAAACTTTGAGCAAGACAATTAAGTAAGCTTGAATTAAAATTGCATTTTGCATGTCCACTGCACTCACAGCCATTACCTTTTTTGGTGCTGCGATGTAAGGGTGGTGGGGAAACTTCCCCCCGAGTCCCCCTGAAACTCAGTGAATGACAGGTCTCCTGCTCCTGCCTTTGGAGCCTCCTGGAAATCCTGGAAATCATCGTCATCGGCTTTGGGCCCCTGAGCCGACAACATGTTAGTGAGTAAGATGTGAATTATCTAATGGATAATGCAGAACTAAAGGCATGGTCTTGTTACCTGTGGAGGAGGGAAACTGGCTATGAAGTTAGCGTTAGTGGGTGCTTGAGCCTGCGTTGCGTTAGTCAAGCTCATAACTGGTGGTGCTGATGATGTGGGCATGGGCATGACCATAGAGACCGGGGGCTTGGTCATCATGGGCTGCTGATGCTGGTGCTGGTGCCTGACGGGGGCCATGGCCATAGCCAGAGCCGGCAGGTTGGGCACAGGTGGAGAAGGGAACTGACTGAGAATTTCCACATTCATTGCTGGGAGGCCACTCTGAAACAAAGGAAACAGATTTTAAGCTACTGTGGAAACCCTCATGAAATAATTGCATGTTCTGACGAAAAAGAATTAAACTATTGGAGAAGTATGCACTACGATCTCATTTTCTCAGGCATACTGGAAAACACCACATCTAATGACCCAGAGGCCTTAATGCTCTCAGCACAAAACTCCCACAGATACTGGAACCAAAACCATCGTGTTCACAGACTCAGTATTCACATCAATTAAAGCTCCTGACTAATCACTGGAATTATGGAATACTATGAACATAAAGAACTCGTTAAAAGCAGCGGAAATTAAGGTAAGAGGAACTAAATAGAGTATAATTGTATTCACACCTGCACACATATCCCGACACTTTCTTTCTCCCTCTTTCCTTTTCATGCAGCCCCTATCCTTTATTATATGGGATGTGCTCCCAGACAATGAATAAATGGATCACCTAATCCAATTGGAGGTGGCCATTAGCCTCAACGTGACTGATGAACAAATCCTAAAATCCAACTCAGTCTTTTCAGCTACTACAACAGTAAACAAAGAGATGTGTCCATTCTGATTTGTAAACACATACATTTAACTCTTAATAGCTAAATATTGGACCTACAGGGAAAATATATCATAATACATGCCTTATTCAACAATAAAATGTTTAGAGTTGGAAACATATATGGCCCCAATGATAACGACATTATGACACTCCAAACGTTTACATAAATGGCAAACTCTAAAGAAGCAGGTGGATTCTCTTATTAAATTCCTTAAATGGCCGACCCTGAACCCGCTTTTCCTGAGAATTGTCTCAAGAATAAAAGGTCAATTCCCCCCTCAGAGGGACAAACTGCAATAAAAGTGTTATCAAACCCTGTGAAGGACCTGACTTACCTCTAGTTACAGCCCCACATCATTATTCAATACAGACATAAAAGTAATTTTCAAAGCATTCCAGTTCAAAACAGTAGTTCCTTTTTCAATCTAACGCAAACTAAGCATCTTAATCAAGGCACAACAGTTCACTAACAACTTAACACTCTGAATCCTAAAACCTACCGGCAGGATGGAAAAGCATGTTTTCTTTCAACGATTGCCAAAAATACACTGTTTATCATAGACAGAAGAAAACTGTCATCAGATTTTCATCTTTCCGATGGGCCATGAACACATCATGTATGACAAAACGTCGTTAGGAAACCCTCCCGAAACTAAGCCTAAAATTGGGATATTTCATCAGAAACATTGTATTCTACATGTATCAACAAGGAAGCCTGGATTGATAAATTTGTGAAACTTTAAAATTATTAAGGAAATTCAAGATAGGTTGATCAATGAAATCGTAATAGGTATTATGGTATGGTGGCTGGTTTGACCCCATTTAATTTGATGCCATAATGCATTTAGTGAAAAAGCAACAAACAAAAAAAAAAGATTTACAGATAAATTATTCAACAAAGTAAAGTCACGAGCAGACTCAAACCTTTTCCCCTCACGAGAGAATGCACCTCGGTGACTTTTAAAGTTCCTGAAGATTTACATTACCAGAGGGTGTCTGGGGAATGCTTGCATGGAAGCGGTGGCATGCAGTGTTTTGTGAGCTCCATGCAGAGTGGTGGTGACAGGCCCAGGCTAAGGATGATATGAAGCCTACTGCCAAACACATCTGATGGAGACATATATATACATATATATAGGTCCATAAATATTTGGACATTGACACATTTTTCATTATTTCGGCTCTGTACACCACAACAATGGAGTTGAAATCAAGATGTGCTTTAAGTGCAGACTTTCAGCTTTAATTTGAGGGTATTTACATCCAAATCAGGTGAACGGTGTAGGAATTACAACAAATTAAAATGTGGCAGAACATTCCACTTCTTTGCCTTAAAAAACTCCTTGGTTGCTTTCGCAGGATGCTTCGGGTCATTGTCCATCTGCACTGTGAAGCGCCGTCCAATGAGTTCTGAAGCATTTGGCTGAATATGAGCAGATAATATTGCCCGAAACACTTCCGAATTCATCCTGCTGCTTTTGTCAGCAGTCACATCATCAATAAATACGAGGGAACCAGTTCCATTGGCAGCCATACATGCCCACGCCATAACACTACCTCCACCATGCTTCACTGATGAGGTGGTATGCTTTGGATCATGAGCAGTTCCTTTCCTTATCCATACTCTTCTCTTCCCATCATTCTGGTACAAGTTTATCTTCGTCTCATCTGTCCATAGGATGTTCTTCCAGAACTGTACAGGCTCTTTTAGATGTTTTTTGGCAAACTCTAATCTGGTCTTCCTGTTTTTGAGGCTCACCAATGGTTTACATCTTGTGGTGAACCCTCTGTATTTACTCTGGTGAAGTCTTCACTTGATTTTCGACTTTGACACAGATACACCTACCTCCTGGAGAGTGTTCTTGATCTGGCCAACTGTTGTGAAGGGGTTTTTCTTCACCAGGGAAATGATTCTTCTGTCATCCACCACAGTTGTCTTCTGTGGTCTTCCAGGTCTTTTGGTGCTGCTGAGCTCACCAGTGCCTTCTTTCTTCTTAAGAATGTACCAAACAGTTGATTTGGCCACACCTAATGTGTCTGCTATCTCTCTGATGGTTTTGTTTTCAGCCTAATGATGGCTTGCTTCACTGATAGTGACAGCTCTTTGGACTTCATATTGAAAGTTGACCGCAACAGATTCCAAACACAAATACCACACCTGAAATGCACCCAAGACACTTTTATCTACTCCTTGTAAATGAAATATCGAGGGAATTAATTACACCTGACCTTGAAACAGCTGTTCAGCCAATTGTCCAATTACTTTTGGTCCCTTAAAAAGAGGGTGGCCACATTTTAATTTGTTGTAATTCCTACACCGTTCACCTGATTTGGATGTAAATACCCTCAAATTAAAGCTGAAAGTCTGCACTTAAAGCACATCTTGATTTTTTCATTACAACTCCATTGTTGTGGTGTACAGAGCCAAAATAATGAAAAATGTGTCAATGTCCAAATATTTATGGACCTAACTGTATATATCATATATTTTATATATACTATTATTTATATATATATATATATATATATATATATATATATATATATATATATATATATATATATATATATATATATATATATATATATGCATTATATTATATTATATATATATTCAAATGCCCCACAAGCCCTGGGGCTGATTCACAGCGCTGCCTCTTTCTACCCATTTCTAGCAAAGGCTGTCTAATTATAGTGTGGACTTGATGGCGAAGCTCTGTGGGAGCCATGCGTGATGATTAGTGAAGTCGTTCTAAGGGGATAATTTGTCATGACTTCAGTGTTTACCTGCGCCACACCAATTAGTGCAAGTACAGTGTAGAGCTCCTCTTTGGTCAGCATGCCAGGTGTTGTGCGGTTGGCTGACGCCCAGATTTGCCCCAGTGCTTCCCTGGGAAGTCCTGATGACATTAGTATAGGGTAGAGATTGGCTGTGTCTATCCCTGCTGGAGTCATGGTGAATTCAAGAACCTTTTTGAACATTTCTGAGGAAAGACAAACAGAAAGGACAATATTCATGCATGCTTGAAATGGAGAGGTAAACTACTTAAATTATCTCAAATCTCAATAATAACTGAGATGTATAGAGTGTCCGTCCTTTATACAAAACACAGCATCCAATATGAATGTTTGAAACATAAGATTAGATATTTCTTTATCAGTCCTGCAGTGGGGAAATTTCAGGATTACAGCAGCAAACAGGGTAAACAAGAGACATGGTAAAGAATATATACACTTCAGTATTGTAGATTTGTTTTAACTGTTTTTACATGTATTATTTACATTACACACACCAGTGCAACATTAATACACTGTTCACAATAGTTTTATTTATTCTGTCTGTGTGTGTGTGTGTGTGTGTGTATACACACACACACACACACACACACACACACACACACACACACACACACGCAGTACTGTGCAAAAGTTTTAGGCAGGTGTGAAGAAATGCTGTAAACTAAGAATGTTTTCAAAAACAGAAGTGCTAACAGTTTATTTTCATCAATTAACAAGATTTTTCTTTTGTTTGCTCACTTTGCATTTTGTTAATTGATGAAAATAAACTGTTAGCACTTCTATTTTTGAAATCATATATATATATATATATATATATATATATATATATATATATATATATATATATATATATATACACATATGTGTGTGTGTGTGTGTGTGTGTGTGTGTGTGTGTGTGTGTGTGTGTGTGTGTGTGTATACACTCATACATACACACACACAAAATAATGAACAATGTATTAATATTGCACAGGTTGAAGTGTTTGAAGTGGTCTACTGGGAGCTCAGCTGGTTGTGCAGCCTGACAGCAGCAGAGAGGAAGGACTTGCGGTACCTCTCCTTCACACAGCTGTGCAGAGCTGCCAGGGTGTCCTGCATGGGGTGGGAGGTGTTGTTCATCAGGGATGAGAGCTTGGCCATCATTCTCCTGTCTCCCACCACCTCCACCGCATCCAGTGGATACCTCCGCAAATTGCTGGCCTTCTTTACCAGCTTGTCCAGTCTCTTCCTGTCAGCTGTCATGATGCTGCTGCTCCAGAAGACCACTCCATTAAAAATGGCTGATGCCACCTTAGTCAATGAAGGTCTTCCGGAGTGCTCCCTGCACTCCAAAAGACCTCAGTCTCCTCAGCAGAAAGGGTCTGCTTATAATAACAGTGGACATATTCATGTGTAAATGTTTACCTGGGATGAGGCTGTCATTGTAAAGCCAGGCTGGCAGCATGGGCTGAATGTGCTCTTGTTGTGGGTACACGCCAACACCTGCTGTCACAAGCAGACACACACACACAGTTAGTTGTTATAGCAAAGAAATTGCCCAGGCATACGATTTGCCAAACCTCGAAAGAAAGTCATACATCTGATGTCTGGAAGACTGCATAATGTTATGCTCTCCTGCACTGAATCACAAGAGTCTTGCCCCGTCAGACATTTCTTGCTTCAAGATGGGCAAACAGAGGAAACTGCCTTATAAGAAAAAATAACTAAAAATCTAATTTAACTGCTGACATTGAAATAAATTAAAGAAAAATCAGCAAAAAGATAAACTTTTTTTTCTTATTTTAACTACGGCAAATTTTCAGTCTCTTACAAGACATCTTATTGAGTGAACAAAGCATCGGTTTACTCAGGCAACCGTATTGCACATAATAATCCCGTCAGCCATCAGTGGGCAATTAAACAAATCTTATTACAAATCTCCCAGGTTTCCAAGACAAGCCCCTGTATTTCCCTTAGTGACACGGAAGACACAGACAAACCAATGAAAGCAGGAAGGAGTATCCGCGTGGCATGCACAATCAGCTTCGCATTATGTTTGGGCATCAGTCGCGCCTGGCAATCCATGCGCATCCCTGTTAAACCATAGCAGTCAGCATGCGCCAGAGGTGGTTCTCTGAGAAGGTGTTACATAGCGTGGGGAACAAACTGCAGCTTATTGAGTCTCCTCAGGACCACAATAGACACAGCCCAGTTCCACAACGTGTGCAGAGAGCGCCAACATGAGAAGCCCCTTTAACAAGATTTGATCTGAGGTGACAGAGGTATGAAATGGGCAGATATAAGAGCAGAGACTTGGCTTGAGAGAAGTTGTAAAGACACCAGGGAGGATACCTCAAAGACACCGCTCCATTTGATCCAAGAGGCGAAGAAAATTTTCAGCAGAATTATATTTCAGAGCACATAGGCTACCCTAGTATGATGACCAGCCCAGACTCTTGTATAAACCAATTATGACCCAAAGGTACAGAATAATTTTTTGTTTGTTAGAAAGAGTGGAAATATTTCCCAGGAAAGTAGGAAAAGTACTGCCTTGATTGTGTGCAGCGAAGCAAGGGAGAGTAGAAGAAGCTATTAAGACTAATAAAACAGGCACGTCTCTCACCACTGTCACTACTGGTTTGAGGAGACGAGGTAACAGCTGACAGGGTGACGCTGGGTGCCGACACCGAGACCTCAGGCAGCTTTTCCGCAATGAAGACCGAACTCAAGTCTGCAGGGGCCGCAGCCCAGTTCCTTGCTTTAGTGCTGGAGTGAAACTGGGTTGAAACTTTAGTTCCAGGACCCATTTCAGCCAAAATCGGCTTGGATTTAAAACTAACTCGTGCGGTCTTACCAGAAGTAAAATCGCATGAGGAGAAAAGCTTCTCATCCAGGGATGGGCCTAGAAGGGTGAATGAGGAACAGGTTTCTTGAAAACACACACTGGCTATACAAAGCAGATGAAGTTGTATTGTAACTAATTACTGAATGAGTGTATCAATCCTGTATTTCTACTGTGTACATTTTTTTCCAGAACTAATTAACCAATCAAATATCTTATCCAACCTGCAATTGATTTTACATTATCTGAAAAAAAAAAAAAAAAAAATCCTAAAATATATTGAAACAGTCTTATTTGTCAGAGGTAAACAATGCTAGCCTGAGGACATCTAAACTGTTAGATGCTAAACTACTAGGTCAGAAATGTCTCAGAGGACTGGGGGAGGACACTCGATGGAAGGTTGCTGTTGCATTTCTCTGGACGCGAGGTGATCGCTCTGTCCTGTCATTCATAGGCTAGAGCCTGAGAGCTGTCACAGAGCAGCTGCTCATTCGAGAGATTAGACGGCAGATGACACATGAGTGTGACAGTCTTCTATCGAAACACAAACAGATTTAGTATCAATGATGGATTCACCTACTCTAGGGTTAAAACCTACTGAGAAAAATTATTTTTTTCTAAATGATGAAGCAAGGCCAGTGTCTTATAGATGCTGCATCCTTGTTTGCCTAGTTATAGTGTCTGGTAGCTGTGTAGGTTTAGGTCATAAGGCCAGGCCATCTGCTGTGCTAGCTGCATGCTCCCACACTGTAACACAGTCAAGGCCAATGCAAAACCCCGACGTGCCAGTGAAAATATTCAGCAATAAAATTTAAAAATGTAAAAATCATCCAGATTCATTCAAAATGTATATGGTTGAATCTATACTATGAGGAGGAGCAGGGAGGTGTCAACAAAGCAAAAAGACAGTTACCTTGAAATGTAGAGCTGTTGTTGACAGCAGAGTGTTGGGTGACAGTGGAAATGGACACAGAGGCAGGAAGGGACTGAGGAAGGGAAGAGGAAGAGGACAGCCTTGGGGATGAAGGTTGGACTTGGGCCTGAGAGGAGAGGTGGAAGTTGGAGGGAGGGAACACATTTGGAGGACCCTGAACAAAGTCACTAAACTCGTCATCGTCCGGGGAGAAACCTGTCACAGGGGCAGTGGACGAAGGCTGGGCGAGGGCCTGAGAGGAGAGGCCGGATGCGGAGGAAGTGGAGGGCGGAGGGAAGGAGGCGGGGGCGTCTACAGGCCCTTGAAAGTCACTAAACTCATCATTGTCTTCGGACAAAGCTGGGGGGAGGGAGCGAGTGGGGACAGAAGGATGCGGTGGCGATGAGTCTGCAAAAATGAAGAAATAATGATGATGGCACAACACATGACACACACCTTAATGGAGAATGAATTATGGGCTGGACATTCCGAGAGTGAGATAAAGACTGTATTGTGCAAGACCAGAAATTGTAGAACTGCAAATTCAACCAAAGTTTTGACATACAACATTTAATTAATATTTAGATTCCAAAAAATGCTTTTCGGGTTGAGAACGTCAGCTGTAATATTACTTTAGGTCGTTTGTTAAATGCATAACTACAATTTTTCTCACGAAGTTTTAGTAAGGGAAATCTCTCGTAAAAAAACTTTTTAACAGACTCACTGGTGTACCGATGTGAGCGATTGAAAAAATAATGTTATAAAAGAAATTTGATCAAGAATCTGCTTTTTTTTCGTACACTCCCGACATTGTTTTGACTTGTCTGGCTGCCAGCTGAGCCGTCATCATGCTGACCGGCCTGTAATCCAGATATTATTCTTAGACGAAGGCATTCCAACAACAATCTGCTGATGGAGAGAAACAACAGGACCAAAATCTCAGAGATTACAGATAAAATCATTGGGGTGAAGGTACCTGGCTTCTTGGTCTGTGATGATGGATTAGGGTACATCTTAGCATCTCTGCTGAAGCCATCCAGGTTGCCTTTGATTGCCTCCAAAGCATCGTCGCGGCTCTTCTCAGCGGTCTGAGTGCGCAATAATAGAGGATCAAGAGCCCAGAAGGTTACAAAAATCAGCAGTCGACCTGCCATAAGAATAGCAAGATGAACAGGATGTAGAGAGACACTCACCTTGGGTTTGACACTGCTGAGCAGCCTCAGCTTCTGTTTCTGCTCCTCAAATTGTCTTCTTTTCCTGTCCTCTTCCAGCATCTTCTGCTGCTGCTCCAGGCGTTTTCTAAAAGCCATGAAGAGGAGACATTATATGGAGATCCAACAAAATGACAGCCTCTCGATGGTATGCTCCCACCAATCAGTCAATTTGCACTTTACACCCATGTCGGTCCAAATGTCATTACTTTATCGTCTTATCCAATTTGTATCCACTTTTTATCTACTTTTGAGTGAAACTGTCATAATTAGCCTCTGAATTCTTCAGTCCAAGAGGATTTTTGTGGCAAAGTTGAAGAATTTTCCTTAAGGCGTTCCTGAGACATCGTGTTCATGAGAAAGGGACAGTGAGGTGAGGTCAGTAAAGTTAGGGGAAACCATTTAACAAGATCAGAATCAGAACCATTTATTGCCATGTATGCTTACACATACAAGGAATTTGTCCTGGCGGGAAGGTGCATACATTTAACATTTAACAATACACATTTAACAGTTAACGCAGTGCAATAAATGAGGATGAATGGATGAATGAATATCTACATTGAGACAGCAGCATGACAAAATACCAAAAGTAAGATAAAGTGCATGGAATGTGCATGAGTGTAAGTGTTGTGTGAAAGTGGCAAGTGCAATGCCCAGGTGTCAAGTGTAGATTAAGAGTCGACAGCAATGCGAGCGGCTCTTCAAGGCAGTAGATGGGCACTGCAGAGCCTTGAGCTAAATTACATTAAGCTGACGCTTTTATCCAAAGCGACTTACATGATATACAGTAGACCGTTGACACAGCAACGGTGAGCAATTAGGGTTAAGTGTCTTGCTCAAGGACACAACAACACGGACTAGCGGAGGCTGGGATTGAACCACCGACCCTCTGACTGAAAGACAGACTTGCTAACCACTGAGCCACAGTCGCCCCTTTAAGTCCTCACATCAGCAATGTGCTATAATATATATATATATATTGCACGGGCGACTGTGGCTCAGTGGTTAGCAAGTCAGTCTTTTAATCAGAGGGTCGGTGGTTCAAAAGTCGTTGTGTCCTTGAGCAAGACACTTAACCCTAATTGGTCACCGTTGCTGTGTCTACGGTCTACTGTATATCATGTAAGTCGCTTTGGATAAAAGCGTCAGCTAAATGAAATGTAATGTAATGTAATATATTGTAAAGATGTCTTACTGGTGCCCCTCAGCCATTTGTTTTTGCATGTCCGCAGTGTATTGGGGTCCTGCAGGTCTCATAGCCATAAACTGTGGCTGACCCAAGAACTGCATCCCGGGGGTCTGCATACCAATAGCCATCCCACCCTGTGAGATACAAAAAAATAACAGAGACAGCAGCTCAGACATACCATTCGCATAAGGGCCTTGTCACACTCTTGCACATGATATTAAATACTCAAACCAAAGGAAAGCATTGCAACCAGTTAAATCAACACAGCAGGGTTTCAGTATGCATTCTTAAATGGAAGAAAACATTAGCAAGTTTGTTATAAACACAACAGATGCAGATCACAAATCTTGAAAGGAAACAAACAAATATAGAATCAAGAAGAAGCTCACCTGCATAGACATAGCTCCTGCAGGCATCTGTCCCCCAAAGTTCATTCCCATCATGCCCTGCATGTTCGGTTGCATGACTGGAACCATAGGGAAGCCCTGCTGTTGTTGCTGCTGCTGCTGCTGCTGCTGCTGCTGCTGCTGCTGCATGGGTACCATGCCTGCAGAAACACACACACAAACACTGTTATAATACACTGCACACATGGCAAAGAATAGTCTTTTTAATTACCATTTAAAGCATGAGCATGCCCAATTTAAAGTACACCAAAAAAAAAATGAATGATTCAGTATTGCAAATCAATTTCCTAGACAGCTGGAAAAAGACACAGGCTCAGCAACAAACAAATATATTTGTCTGGTGACTACAGTGACAGCTCAGAGCAAACCCAAAGGAGAAATCAAAAGAAAAAAAAATAGAAGCGTCTGTGTTTGTTTTCACAGATGCTGTGTGAGCTGACAGCCAGAACTGCGCAGCCAGCTCCGACTGGAGCCTCCAGATGATTGACTATTTTACGGCTCAACCGGGCTGAATAAGTGGCTTGTTTAGGTGGCTACACACAATGTACTTAGTCTAAAATGACATTGCTAATGGGAGCATGTAATTGCCCCTGAGAGATGCTTGTCCCCAGTGGTGTGTGGATGGTTTATCAGGGGTGTTACGGCAAAGTCGAGAGCCTAAATATGACAATGCACGCACAGCTAAATGATAGTACGTATGTGGCCCACAATGCACTACTCTGGGCACAGGTAACAAAGGTATGATGGCTTTCTGATCTTTGATGCTACTTAATTCTGCCCAAGCACTTATGGTGCATTTAGAGGCAGAGACCAAGTGTTAACAGGAAAGACTAATGGTAAGTCTAATGGCTAATTAATTATCTAGATATATCACAATAAAAACAAAGTGAAGTGACCTATTTTACAAGTATAGTTTTATGTCACTAATCAGATTAAAATTCTGGAAGACAAAGCTTCCCATTTGATTATCAGCTTTTAATAATTAAATTGATGAAACATATTTCCAAAAATTCAGCTTGAAAGGATAGACTGTTATATTGACTGCAGAATGACTCACCTTGTGGCGGTCCCAGGCCCCCTCCAACAGAATACATGAAACTATAGTGAGGAAAATAAACAGAATTGCAGGTTATGAGATTCAAACTGAGGCATAAGTAACGAAACTTACAGATAACACTTTTAGGTGAGTTCGAAACATTCATCACGTCGCCTGCACCTTTGAACAATGCAAAGTATAAAACAAAATCAGTGCATTTCTATCCTGTAATTGTAATTAGTACTGTATTACAATACATTCAAAGCTAGCCATCGAGATGTAAGTATAATGTATAATACTTATAAAACAATAATAGGACGTAAAATAGTAAAGCAAATGCTGATTGCTTAAGGTCAACATACAGTGCAACTACCACTTCAAATAATTTAATTGGATGTGGTTGGATTGTTGTTGCATTTGACACAACTAAACAATAAATAAAAGCCTTGATTGCTTTTCAGAATTGTGACATTACATTAGAGTAGGACCATATCTGAATGCAAGGTCTTAATTCCACCATAAAAAATGCTTTCACTACAAGTACAAAATATTTTGTTTGGTTTGCTGTTGGCCTTCATTGATCAGCAATGAGCATTTGTTCTACAAACTAATAAATGCACAAAGACCAGGGGGGATTTTCACTCATTGATCCTTTAAAATTGTAACATTAATGCCCAAAAGGCAGAATAATTGATGTAGTTTCATTTCCACAGGCGACTTGGAATCACTGGGTCTGTGCTGAGAATCCGGTCTTTAAGAAACAATCAGGGGAAGTTTCTACAATTCGGCCAAGTCAATACTCTCCAGAGCCAACTCACACAGGCCTTCGGCTGTTTGTCAAATAACTTATTACAACCCAGTTCTTCTTCAGGCCGAGGCTGATGATGCGGAGACAAACAAGAGAAAGAGCCAGCAAGACCTTCGTGTCTCAGACTGACTCTAAGCTGAATTTGAGCATCACTAATCCAATGGGTGACATTATCATACTGATAACTTTATACCAACACAACTGAGCTAACAAAAGAGCAGCAGGGAACTCATCAACAGTGCAAGCATTGGCCAAAGCAATTACCAACTACCTGTGGCAAATAAGGAATAATTTAGACCCACGTTTCACTTCTACATGAAAAATGTACTTTTGTAAACTTTGATAGTGAAGTGTTAAAAACTGTACACTTAGGCTATAACTAACAATTATTTTTCAATTCATCGATTTAGTCTACAAACTGCCAGAACAAGTGAAAAATGGTCCGTTAATATGTTTGTGTCACTTGTTTTCTTGGACCAACAATACAATATCCAAAGATACTAAATATACAGTGATATTAAACAGAGAAGAGCAACAAATACACACATTTGAGAAGCTGGTACTGACACACTTCTTGCATTTTTACAACTAAATCCCTTAAACAACAAAAATAATCAAATCTAAAAAAGTATTTGATCAATCAAGATATATTCGACACACAAAATGTAATTATACAGAAGTAATATCAAGTTAATAAACAAACTTTAAAGCTGCGATATAATTAAACATTAATAATTCAAAATGAACAATGGATTAAATGACTGTTTTGTGAAAGAGATTTCTTGTAGTAATGAAAACACAACAAATAAGCTATTACCAGCAGACAGACAGTTAGCACGGAGCTGGTCAATATAGTGACATTGTGTAGAGTTAGTGGAGACTCACAAAACTTGAATTTTTGACTTTCATTCATGAGGTGGATAGAAACACTATTCAAACGTGATGCTTAATGTCTGCTCTATGTGTAAACAGGCAACTGCATACTGAGAAGACAACATTATAACGTGATATCAATAGGTGTTGTGCTTACAGCTCTTTACAGAACGATATTGTTATATGATTTGAGTGTATGTGTAAAGCTTGTTTGTCTGCATTTCATATATCAATATGCCTGATGATGCTCGACTTGGAAGGTTTCAGAATCACATCTGCTCCCTGTAAGATTTGCAGCTTAAAAGCATTTATAGGAGCGCTACAGCACTCCTGCCCACCATCCTGCAGCAAATAATAGGTCATGGCTGGGCAGATTAACGTAGAAGGAGATAAGCAGTGATAGCAGCTGTGGACGCCAGCGCCTTGTAAAAGGCCTGTAATCGTCCGACAGCTATCATCACACTGTTTTGAAAGCTGGGAAACAGAAGGCAGGGTCAGGAGTTTCAGTCAATGTCATCATTTCTGAGGAAGCTAAAATAAATATGTCAAGCTTATTCTGAAGCTTCTCTCACAGTGGAATATACAGTAGGCATGACGAGAACTCCCTCAAAGGGAAAAACAGACTTAAAAGTGAGATGAAAAACTGCGTGACAGTAAATTAACCTTTTATTAAAATGGAAACAAATAGTTGAATTAATCAATGCCATCATTTGATATTCATTCTCTGGTTCCATTCTAGAAGTTGATGCCTTTTTTCTGATTTTAATCATTTTGCGCTGAATAATAATCCATCTTTGGTTTTAAAATATTCCTGCTCATCAATTCAGGGACACAGAAAGTGGCGTAAGATCCTTCAATGCATTGGGTATTTTATTTACCAGCTACCAAAGACAATGAAACAGACAAAAAGGGCCCTGCCATGCTACACAGGGGCCATATATTATATTAACTGTAATAATCATGTACCCGGTTCTCCTAAACTGATGATTGGACAGATAACATTTCTGTTATAATTCCAACAGTAGCAAAACACACCCACAATACAACACTCTCGACAAGCACAATAGAGCATCTGACATTCAAGAGGTCAAATGTCTGACAACCACACGACCTGTTGTAGAAATATGAATGGAGCCATCATCACCTGACACAATAGAAGCGGATATCAAGCAATTCTGTCAAGTCAGCCTTCCTTACAGATTCATCTACTGTATCTTTGACTTAACAGCTTTGCATCATTACATACATTCACTGATACATTTACTCCAAATACCTACAACAGTTGCTTAAACTGAGCCAACAAGATTATATTTTAAACTGCACTATTGCTCCACCTCCTGGCTCTCCACTCAGGCACTCCTGACACCTTTTAATGTATTATTGCTGTATTATCATGTCTTGCAGTCAAACACACTCCTTCATTTACATCAATTATATTTCCTGTCGAAACAGATTTGAACATGCTAAAGATAAAAGATGCCTCATGCAAGAAATATGAAGACTTTATGGATGTGACAGAAAGTCATCAGTCAAATAAAGCTAAGGCTTTTAAGCAGCAGTCAAAAAGTGGTACTGGTTAGGACTGAGCAATATGGATCAAATCCACTATCTCCGGTACAATATACATTCATATGTATGAATACACATACATCCCATAATACAAAACTCCTTTAAAAATTAGATATTGCCATAAGACAGTGTCACGACGGCCTAATACACACAAACAAACATGTGTGGATTGTCCTCTACAAGTGTCTAAAGGTGACGCCTTATCTACAGCAGCTATTAGAAAAGCTATTACTGGCACATTACTGTCTGACTAAATACATTAAGACATTTTCTATGGCTTTTTGTACTCATTTCACACCAGTCAGTAACTGTCCACCAGACATCAGCAGCGTGATCAGCATATGAAAGAGAACTAGAATTACCTTCAGGTCTTCACATTACACTTGCTTTTTCCTACTGCCCGCACTCATTTACAGTCATGAGGGCTTCGGTTTCACCTGTCAGATCAGTATCACCTGGCTCGTAGAGATGGCTGAAGCCAAAGCCTATTTATTATTCAAACTGCTCGAGCTCAGCTTTGAAAGAATCACGAGGCTGGTCTTCTCATCTCGCCTGCAGACCATCATCATCGTCATCATCATCGTCATCATCACACTGCTAATAAGACACCTGTACATCTCCTCAACATCTATTACAACTAACTAAGAACCAGGCAGAGATGAGAGACATGAGATGCAGTAAATCATTATGAATCAAACAACGAGCAGTGGGATTGCGGAAGAGGACATGTAGCTTGTGTGTGAGGAGATAGCTTCATCTTTTAATTTAGCGTTCAAGGCTTTTTGCTCGATCTTCACTTCCCTCCTGCTTCACTTTCTTAAATACTCAAGCACTGAGTAGAACTGTTACTGAATAGCCTACCCCCACGGCAGACTAAGAAGGGTGATAAGGCCAGATTGTAACATAGTCGGTCGTGCACAGGCCTGTCTGTACAGGTGCTAGCTATTCTCCTGACAATGCTAAAGTTACAAGAGAGTACTATGGACTTGTGTTTCGCTAAGTACCGGCATATGACACCGAGTACCATGAGCTGCGTGCACACTAACGGTTCCACGAGACATAACGCGTGAAATGTGTTGAATAAACGAACACGGTGGCTTTGTTTTGGTCCCCTCGGAGCGTGGACAGGCAGCAGAAACCAGCTAGCTGACACCTGACAACCAGCCGTCTCATCTCATCGCCCCGACAACAACAACCGTTTTTAACGGCTGTCTTCGAGGCCCTTCTGTGCGAGTACTGTGTTGCTTAGGGGCGCTCAGAGGTGGAGAGTTTACGAGTTGTTCACATTGTAGCGACAGAGTTGATTTTAAAATGCCAAATTACCTGCCGCCTCCCCCTGATCCTGGCCGCAGCGCCATCTTGATAACAGCAGTCACCAGTAGGAGATGACGTCAGCAGTGATGGTGGCTGTAGTGGGGAAATTGGGCCCTGAGTTCGGTCTCCCTGGCACAGCTCACTTCCTGCTACATTCTGATCCACATTTTTTTTTAGCAGCAAACACCTTTATTTCCTTTCTTTGCAACAATTTGTGCTTTTACTGCATCAATTCTGTATATTTACAATTTTATCCCTGAAGGATCAACATACACATTTACTGTTCGCAATGTTGCGTAAGAGTAGAATCTGGGTAGAACAAGTTCTGATCAGGGTAAAACAGGACAAGAAAACTGAGGAGAATAACGGGCTGTGCTTGTGTCTGGAATATAACCTGCTCCAGAAAACTGAATGTGACCTCGAGCCATAGTGGAGTTTGAGTATAATGGAAAGACGAGGGACTGATACTCACCTATATTTCCTGCGAGGCATTTCACAGGACTTCTGATCCCCATACGCATGGTTTGTATTTTGCTGCAATAAAATATATTTTCCAACAGATGTCAGTGTTAAGCTTGTTTTCAGCTTCGTTCATGTAAAGTCACACACAGAATCTGGGCTCTTTATGATTAAACATGTATGCAGTGTGTACAGTCAGCCACTGGCTATGTAGTGTCAGTCTAGAAAGACGTATCATTTGTCATTCTGGACAAGAAACATCATGACGGAAAAGTGGTTTATGCATGTAGATGCAGTAAGAAAACTATGAAATGGCCTCAACAATTATCCTGCAGCACACCCGTGCTGTAAATCCACATATTTTATAAGTAGTAATATAAGTATCTTCAAAGTGAAAACCTTTTTCACACCACTAAGATGTCATCCTGTTTCCGACTCTAGATTGTACGACAGTTCACGTTCTAGTATATGTTTTTTTTTAAATATATATACTTATGAGCCAAAGTCATATTAAATTGATGATGAATGGCAAAGACAACAGCAGTTGCACTGTGAAACTTGCAAACAACCATTTTACATTTACATTACATTATTTTTAAGTGGTAAACAACATTTTTTCTGTCTTCACTTCTCAAACAGGCAGAAATCATCACCTGTTTTTCTGTAAGTGTATTATTTTCATAAGTCAATGTATTTGAAATGTGTCATAAGTATACTACGTACTTTGATATTTGTATTGCACGCCTATTGTGTCTATCCCCTGATGTCTTGTCCAACATTTTTACCGGCTGCTTGAAGCATTGAGGCCATTGTGCATCCTGACAAAGTGATTCACTTGGCAATTTCATTGTTACACCAATGACAAGGTGGAGCAACAAGCAAAAGCCTATCTCGTATTGTCTTTTAGCGGGTTCTGTTGTGAAAGATTTACAGCTTAATGAGAGCAGTGCAAGAAAGCCAATGACAAGCCCGGCTGCTATCCATCACCTGGTCTGCCCTCACGCTTTCCTATACCTCTGCTTTATTCAACAGCAATGATTCAGAGGCCATATGCATGACAGAGGGACTAATGTGGCCATTTAGGCTGCAAAGTGACACATAACAAATAGAAAAACAGCAGTTGTAGTTTCACATATGAAGATGATGGTATTGGAGAGAAACATTTTGTTTTCACAGTACTTTACGCACATGATGAAGACACTGTGCAGAGGGTTTTTCCTTAGGATTTAATTTACAGGACAGAGCTGCAGCTTTATTAAGGACACTGAAGATGTGTCCTTGGTAATTATTTTGTGTATTTTGTGGGCACATTTTACAGTTTAAAAACAGTCATGGCAGATGTTTTACAAACTGATTCCATTATGTTCAGACTTGAAGAATAGTCAGAATTTACAATTTTTAGTCTAACATGGGTATTTTAATAAATAACTGTCTGGTGTCAAAATGTGGTGCCTGTATTGGCCATAATACATTTGTATATTCTCAGTATTGTCTCTAGGAAATACCTTATTTTTTATTTTTTAATGGCCTGACTTTATACTCTCCACTTACAGTACATATGCGGTTGGAGGCTAATTTAATATTATTGACTTTGAAAGGTAAAACATATTAAAACGTAACTTAAAAGCTTTGAAACAGCACTAAGATCAAAATGTTCATGGATGAAAATAAAAATAAAATATAATTGATCAGTTGTATCAAAAACATTATTATTTTTTTAAAGTAATAATCTCAAAGATTTTCATTTGAATAAATGTCTGTTAAGTCCCCCTCTATCGCTGAACGAGTTAATACAATGGTGATTAAGCCTATGACCCATTGATGAATGCCCTTGCGTTTGCAATATTACAAACTGGGTGTCTGTGGCGACATTTCCGGGACAAATCACAGCTGGAGATACATGTGAAAACAGCCTTCTAGTATCAAACCACATTCATCATCCTACAGTGACGCTCAAACATTCACGTTTTGAGGAGAGGGCGACTTTATTTATCACCTGTGTGCTTTGGTTTGTTTGTTTGCTCATTACAGATGCATGGATTATTTTCTGCTGTCCTTTATTGCTTCTATTAAAACTCATTGAAAAGACGATTAGGCCTCATCAATTTCCTGTTCCCTCCACTTCTCTGAGAGCAGATCACGGTGTCCCTCCCTGCTGTGTGTGCCGGGTTTAGCTGGAGGCCGGCCGACTCAGTCAGTCAGTCACGTCCCCCTCCAGTGTTGGATGTGGACTGGCTGTGGGCAGCCCCCCCAGAGAGGGGGTCTGGCGAGAAAGGTGAACATTAACCCGGGTCCCATTCTAGGCATCACACTATTCCCCATAAATCATTAACCTGTCCAGCATCAAGCCTGTGACAGCATCAGCATGACAACATCAATCCATCAGGATTCCTCTAAACTGCAGATTTCAGCCTCAGATGCAAATAGACTCATTCTGGTGAAAAAAGACTTGCACTTCGGCTCTGCAGAGTCTGATCTGAAACACCTCGTGTGGTCCTGATATTTAGTTTAATGCCGGTTTATTATACAGTTAGGTCCATAAATATTTGGACATTGACACATTTTTCATTATTTTGGCTCTGTACACCACAACAATGGAGTTGTAATGAAATAATCAAGATGTGCTTTAAGTGCAGACTTTCAGCTTTAATTTGAGGGTATTTACATCCAAATCAGGTGAACGGTGTAGGAATTACAACAAATTCAAATGTGGCCACCCTCTTTTTAAGGGACCAAAAGTAATTGGACAATTGGCTGATCAGCTGTTTCAAGGTCAGGTGTGTGTAATTCCCTCGATATTTCATTTACAAGGAGTAGATAAAAGGGTCTTGGGTTCATTTCAGGTGTGGTATTTGTGTTTGGAATCTGTTGCGGTCAACTTTCAATATGAAGTCAAAAGAGCTGTCACTATCAGTGAAGCAAGCCATCATTAGGCTGAACAATCAAAACAAAACCATCAGAGAGATAGCAGACACATTAGGTGTGGCCAAATCAACTGTTTGGTACATTCTTAAGAAGAAAGAACGCACTGGTGAGCTCAGTAACACCAAAAGACCTGGAAGACCACAGAAGACAACTGTGGTGGATGACAGAAGAATCATTTCCCTGGTGAAGAAAAACCCCTTCACAACAGTTGGCCAGACCAAGAACACTCTCCAGGAGGCAGGTGTATCTGTGTCAAAGTCGACAATCAAGAGAAGACTTCACCAGAGTAAATACAGAGGGTTCACCACAAGATGTAAACCATTGGTGAGCCTCAAAAACAGGAAGACCAGATTAGAGTTTGCCAAAAAACATCTAAAAGAGCCTGTACAGTTCTGGAAGAACATCCTATGGACAGATGAGACGAAGATAAACTTGTACCAGAATGATGGGAAGAGAAGAGTATGGAGAAGGAAAGGAACTGCTCATGATCCAAAGCATACCACCTCATCAGTGAAGCATGGTGGAGGTAGTGTTATGGCGTGGGCATGTATGGCTGCCAATGGAACTGGTTCCCTCGTATTTATTGATGATGTGACTGCTGACAAAAGTAGCAGGATGAATTCGGAAGTGTTTCGGGCAATATTATCTGCTCATATTCAGCCAAATGCTTCAGAACTCATTGGACGGCGCTTCACAGTGCAGATGGACAATGACCCGAAGCATACTGTGAAAGCAACCAAGGAGTTTTTTAAGGCAAAGAAGTGGAATGTTCTGCAATGGCCAAGTCAATCACCTGACCTGAATCCAATTGAGCATGCATTTCACTTGCTGAAGACAAAACTGAAGGGAACATGCCCCAAGAACCAGCAGGAACTGAAGACGGTTGCAGTAGAGGCCTGGCAGAGCATCACCAGGGACGAAACCCAGCGTCTGGTGATGTCTATGGAATCCAGACTTCAGGCTGTCATTGACTGCAAAGGATTTTCAACAAAGTATTAAAAGTGACAATTAGATTTATGATTATATTAATTTGTCCAATTACTTTTGGTCCCTTAAAAAGAGGGTGGCCACATTTTAATTTGTTGTAATTCCTACACCGTTCACCTGATTTGGATGTAAATACCCTCAAATTAAAGCTGAAAGTCTGCACTTTAAGCACATCTTGATTTTTTCATTACAACTCCATTGTTGTGGTGTACAGAGCCAAAATAATGAAAAATGTGTCAATGTCCAAATATTTATGGACCTAACTGTAGATGATTTCTTTCAGGTAAAATTCCACATGGAGAACTATAAACAAGCTTCATGTATCCAGTGATTGGATAGGGACAAAGTGAATTCTGTCTAAACATTTAAATATTTTACAAGCTCATTAAAGGGTAAATACATCTGGCATCAAGCACATGACAGGCTCTTAAGGTCTATGTAAGATCTATCACAGTTTGAGGTTGTGTCTGACAGCTATTAGTAATTCATTGTTATAAATTCATTGAGCAACCGTTGCTAAATATTCAGTATCCTCTTTTGTTTTTGTTTTACATGTAGAATATACACTCAAATAATATTTATTGTTTTATTTTAAGACAATATTAGGGCATATGTGGATATTGAACAAAAGAATGGCCTTGGAAAAAAGACTGAGTTAGGGTGCAAAGTGAGACCCATTCAGGTGTGTGCAGATGATTGGAATTTGGTTTTATGCGTTTAAGTTAGTTAACTCTTGGGAAAGAAGTCAAGGTACTATTTACCTTAGTATTTATTTGGAGTACTCAGTATTATTATGAATATTTCAACAGCTTGTGAATTTGGTTTTGGACTCAAATGTCTGAAAATGTGATTGTGGAAATCATTCAAATATTTTTTTTGACTAAAGCACACTACAGGAAACAAGCTCAAAATGAAAGTATAGACTACAGATTAAGGTAAACAAAAAATTGTTCTCACATACATCTTTCATATTAATGCTTTTGAAAAAGTGAATGCCAATGAGCTGAATTGAACTTAATAAAAAAACGTGAGATCAATAGCCACTAATCTTTTCACACGTCCGGCCTAGCTGTCACTGTAGGTGGTGCTGGTGGCGATGTACGGTGAAGGGTACTGATGGAGGCCTGACTGATCTCCATGACTGTGCAGAGCACAACAGAGGCCTCCTTGATGAGGCCTTTTGATGGAAGACCTCTGTCAGAGCAGCTCCATACATGTGTATGTATTTCTCCATAGAAAGGTTGGCGTTAACTCTGGTCGCAGTGACCAATTAGCCCTGGCAGAGAGTGGCCTCCTGACCCTTGACCCCTGCTGGGTAGTCTTATCCATTAACCCCTCGGACCCCAGCTGGAGTTGATGTAGTATCCTTTCTTCTGGCGCGGCTAAACACACGGCCACATTCACCCAGCAGCTTCCACTTTCTGTCTCTTTGCCCCTCTCCTCTGTTACCCGGGTGTCATCTCGCTCCTCGTGTTGACCTCTCGAGTCCTCGACCCCACAGATCTGTTGGTCCACCTCCATCATCATCAGGGATTACGATTTTTTGTAAACCAACCCGGAAGTTGTGATGCTAATTTCCGGAATTTGTAATCCCTGATGATGGACCAACAGATCTGTGCGGTTCCCTTGACAATGGTATTTTGATTTTGGATTTTTGATTACTGCAGAAAATATGCTCTGTGGCAAACAAACGTAAATGATACCATTTGACATGTTTTATTCAGTAATAATCATCACAAATTAAAAACAATTTATATGGTTTTCGGCGCGTGAATGCAATCACCAGAAGTAAAAAGCTAATGTTGGGCTAGGTCATTTAGCAAATTGAACCGCCTTTTTAAAGTCACATAAAAGCTTTCAAATTCAGGGTGTTAAACGAGGTATTTTATGTTGGAGAACAAAATGTTAAAATCTCTTAAACTGGCAAGACCTAATTTCAGGAATGTAAGGGAACCATGAAGTGAACAATTCTGACTCATTTCCAGGTTTTAGGAGTAATTCCTGGGGCACTCCAGGACAGCTTAGATATAGACCAATTGTTTCCTATGTCACCTTTCTGTTTAGGAATCACCTGAGCTACTTTCCATATCAATAAAGTATTAAAACTTGCACGATAATAGCAATGGAATCAATTTGAGAGGCCTGTATACTTGATATCGTCGATAGCAGTAGCAGTATTTATGTTTTTATTGCAGTAATTGTACAGTATGTGACTCGTAGTGTTAATGCTGATGAAGAAATTTGAACTTGTCCCAAGTGCAAATGTGTGAAGAGCAAGTTCAGAGTTCATAACTTATATTACATTAACATTGGATGAACTAATTTGAATTACAGGTGAAGGGATAAAGTTTAGCAGACATCATATTCCGACTGACAACATTTCCCCAGGTGAACTTCGTCCGTTAAAGTTGAGGCAGCATCAGTCATGACCTTCAATGTTTTACGCTTCGCTGCCTGGGAGTCATGCGACTCGGCTTATAAGAGGTGAAGGGAGTCAATGATCCTCTGTTCCCTGGAAGTTTTGGGCTTTGATCAGACAGATGCAGCGCAGAATTAGAAAGTCAAGGAGTTGATCTTTTAAAAATGACTGGCTGGAGCTTCCTGGAAGATGACAGCAGCCCTGCGTATGGACAAATTAATTGTGATATTTTAGAGTTTAATCAGTTTGTTTTGCTCCTCAAAATTGGGCATGGTGATAACAAATTAAGACATTTGTACAAAATGTTTTAAGGTAATATTTACTTAGGCCTGTTAAGTGTGACAAGACATTTTTACATTCAGTTTAGTTGTCAAAAATATTCCCAAACTTACCAAAACTATAATGATTATTAAACAATTGTAATGATACCATACTGGCATTATTAATGTGTAATGTGTTTATTATTCTCTCTTGTTAAACAACATTATTGCTGTTGGCTGGTATTTCAAAATTATTGAAGATTGATTGATTGATACAAAATAGGGTTATTATAATAATTATTTATAACTTTAATCTTGTGTTGTAATTAATTTAACATTTAGTTAAAACTAAAACTGTGTTTGAAGACAGAATAGTCCGGAGCACATTTCTAACAGCTGTCCGAGAACGTGTCAATGAATCGAGCTTGTATCCTCACTCCAATTCACGACTGAATTAAATAGCATGTTTAGAGAGTTCAGTGTTGTATTTCAAACTCTAACAGATGCTAATGAGCCTTTCAGTATTTCAGTTTCTTTTAGAGAAAAGAGTAAAAGAGACATAGTCAGATCTTTAGAGGCCTCCTGGGTCTGAAAATCAAAGGCCTCATTGAAAACCAAATAGAGCAACATCAGTGGATTACAAGGCTTCAAACAGCAGGGCTCCGCGGTGGAGCTGCAGGTCAACACAGGGATAGAGAAGCAGAGTTAAGGGTCATATAAGTCGCCAGGGTTTAAAGTGGTAACTTTTCTAACATTATGCAAACTTTAATTTGAAAGTGGATGTCTTTAAAGCGGCTATAATAAAAGAAAAATGTAAGCAGAACAGGCTTAAGAGTATTAAATTGACTGGCTTACATCACACTTCATATGCAGATATTACAGAAAGAATTCTTATTCCAAAAATTTCTAGAAGTTGTGTCTTCAAAACCTTTTAAAATGAAGGTGTGTGTAATGACAGCTATTATATTTTTTTACAGTGGGCTCTGTCAGAACCAGATAAAGGCTAGAATGAATTGTGCTATCAACAGTGTGGGGTTCAATGAACTTGTTGCTTGAGTAGTAATGTGCACTTTAGATCTATGAACTTCAAAGAGGCTGTTCATCTTATCGTGCAGCAACACCACAACATCTTTATAAGTTATAAACATTTTGGAGCAGTGGAAAGTAACTCAAGCACTGCACTCAAGTACACATTTGAGGTACTTCCATTTTATGTTACTTTAAACTTCTATGCCACTGCATTTCAGGGGGAAATATTATACTTTTTGCTCCACTATACTAGCTATTAGCTGGGCTACAAGTTACTCCGCAGATCAAGATTTTACATAAGTTTGAAATGTATTGTAAGATAATATTCCAAATGTGTTTAATATGGTAAATTATTATAAATATATTGTAAGGCAGCCCAACAGTATATCAAATAGTTAGACTAAGTATAATAATAGTAATATTACAGCATGGACAATATTTTTAAACGTGCACACAAAATAACCAAATCCATGTGTTCTTTTTGGAAAAAAAACTTTTACTTGAAATATCAACATTTTCTCAGAAAGTATAAATAATGATTTATGATTGATTTAAATTTTTATACAAAAATAATACATTAGGAGGAGAAAGAAAATCATATCCTGTTACACAAGTGTGAGTGCCCTCTGATCAGATGGCAGTAGATGTGCCTATAATAACAGTCACAAACCAACCGACCGACATAATAATAACAAATGTAATGACCTAATATTGAACCGGAGACTGGATCTGACACACTTGTGATATGCAGTAATAGTGATTCTCGATGCCAAATTTGGTCCCCATCTCAACCTTCCTCCTCATTGTCCAGCTAAGTTAACCTCAGCTGAACTGAACCTCAGCTGTGTGTTGCCACAGAACTTCGCATACAAAGGATGGATCTGTGAATCTGCCTCTGAAACATACAAGCTGGAGGAAAATGTCAGAGGAGTTTCTGGTGCGTTCATTCAGAACTGAGCTGATCACAAACACAAGCAGACACACTACAGGCACGCCCGTCGCTTGCTAGCTTACAGCTTCACGTCTGCACACTTTGTGCGTTACCTTCGCCGCTTGGGGCCGAACAAACACAAAAGGCCCGTTCGCGGCGAAGGAAGTTGGTTTCTGTCCAAACACGCTGTGGTACAGTCAGCGTGGGCGTCTGTACCCACAGCAGCTGCTCCGCTCCCCAACGTTTCCCAGTCTCTGTGGATTCCTGTATGATTAGAGCAGCTGCTGTCACAACACTGCCCTCTGTCATGTCTCTCTCCTTCACAAAATACCAGACTAATTTAACTGTTTAGTTTAAGAATGCTTGTCAATATTTCCATTCTAACCCCGGGGGGTCCTGGTGTATGATGAGGAGTTATTAACAATATTTGTCCAATTTGGTTTCTCTTCACATTGAGGCAGGAAGTGGGAGGGGGGAGGAGGCGGGTGAGTCCCATTCCTGAAATTCACCTGAACCCTGTGTGTGCAAACAACACGGAGGGGAAGGGCAACAATCAGAGTGTGAGTCATTCCTCCCGCCGTAGACATTGCTGGACGCTTATTCTTTGGCATAGTTGTCACACATTCATCCATCTGCTTTTCTGTTATTTTACAGGCAGCTTTATCAACCAACAACTCCAACATACAGTATATACTGTAAGCTATGGGGTAATTGTTGGTGACTTCACTCATAGTGCATATTCATTTCCAGTCTCAAGTGTGTGGAGTTCTGCGCAGACTCCTGTCATACAAGGAATTGCATACATCTTTTTGACGCATTGCATAGTCCTTTCAAGATTGTCAAAGTCTTTTCAATCACAGTATACACGTTGAACAACTCCTGAACTGATGAATCCCTCGCATTAATCACCGGCACTAATGCTAGCACAGTGAAGCTGCGTGTGAAAGAATAATATGGAAGACTCCTTTAAGGCCCAGTAAGAATGTCAAATGCACGCTCAAGATCTGTACGGGGTTATTGTGATTGTCACACAGTTCTGCTCACGTGCAAGACAATTTGTCGACATCCAGGAACTTGTTGTGAGTCGTTCAGCCTTCACAGAGGCTAATCACTGTCTCTGTCATAGTTTCAGGGTGTCTTCATATTTCCACCTTAAATCACAGAGGAGTTTCGGTTGTCCCAGAGCCTCCATTCAAGTCTGTACCACCACAGCTTTTAATGTCAGAAAAGAGGATGACAGGTGGCATAAAAAACTGAATACTGTTTTCAAAGATTGTGTTAAAATCATCTTTGTTGATCATGTGTGTGCGACGGAGGGGGATCCAGTCTCCTCACTTTCAGGTGCAGCGAGTTTAGTTTTTTCGCCCGCCCTCTGTCCCCATTTCTCATTTTCACCGCTTGGCCCACCGTCGTCGGCACTCCTCTAGTTTTGTTGACTGACTCATCATCCAGCGCGGCGTTGCCGGTTATTAAGAGTTGTCATGGTTACCACGGTGAGAGGGTGGAAAAATGTGCTCTCGTTGCTGGGCACCGAGGAAGTCAGGTGGACACTCTCACCAAGCTTGAAGAGGACACTGAAAGGAGAAGGAGAGGAGTGTGAGACAAAGAAGACCTGCGTTACATAAAACAATAAATACAATCTGTCCAGTAACACAGGCAGCCTATGTATAAAGAGCATCAAGGCTTCCTGAAAGTGACACATTAATCATTTGTTAATACCAGCGGTGGAAAGTAACTTAGTACACCTTTGAGGTACTTGAGTTTTTCCATTGTATGCTACTTTATACTTCCATGCTACAACATTGTCAGAGGGAAGTTGCTTTTCAGATTATAATTGTACAAAATATCATAATTATATGAAATATTATGCATTATTATTGGTTAAACTAGTATGGAGTATAATTAGCTCCACCTTAACTAAAATAGAATGTTAATGTACTATTTACATGATTTAATAATATTACACGGACATGATATGTATTTTCTTTTCATACTTTAGGTACAGTCAGGACAATGCGTTGCTGCAATAAAATTCTGAATGCAGGACTTTTACCTCCAATGGATTATTTTTATACTGTGGTACTTTTACTTAAGTAAACGATTCAAATACTTCTTCCACCACTGGTAAACACATCACCCCTGCACCTTCATGTGCCACACCTGACCAAATACATTCCTCTTCCCTCTTTCCCACTCTCAAAAGCCTTGTTTCCATTGAAACGCTCTCTTTTTTTGGATTGTTTGTGGAATTTATTTTTCCACCTGCCTCTCCAGGGGTGGAGGCAGGTGACCCTGGTGTGACCCTGCATCCAGCAAACAGCTCCACCTGATAAAGGTGACCCGCAGGGTAAGACTTGAGTCATTAGACGCAGAGCAGAGGTGAGCTTGGAACAGACGCAGGTACAATGGAGGGTTCTCGGTAAACAATGATCGTTATAAAGCCTGAGCATCCTGGTTGTCTCACGAGAAGAAGGCTGCCCCATCCAAATAAAGTCCTGATAAGAAAATACCTGCGAGCCTACTGGCTGATTGCTCTCTAAATAACTGTGTTTGTGAAATGCCAGTGTGATGCTGCCAGTGGTGGAAAGTAACCACCAGTACATCTACTCAAGTACTGCACCTAAGTACAATTTTGAGGTACTATCTTGACAAATGGATTTAGCATTTTCAAATTTGACAAAATGAAACACAGGAAAGATGCTTATGAAATAAAATGCATTAGAATTGTAACGATTAGTGTAATTATCACTTAGTTGATCAGCAGAAAATAAGTTTAAAAAATGACAAAATGTGAAAATGTGCTGCATTTTAGAGTAAATGTTATAGTATTGGGTTTCGGACAGCTGGCAAGACAAAACAATACATTTGATGAAGTCACCACAGGCATTTACACTGCTTTTCTAATGTTTTCTAGCACTTTAATTGAAATGATCAAATTAAAAAGAATTGTTAATTGTTAAACCAGTGATGTCTTCTGACTCCTTCATCCTCTTGTCATGTCAATCGTTAATTAACATAAAACAGATTTGTTTCATTAACGATCGATCAAATATCTGAAACCACTCCATCTGTGTAATTCCACAATATTTGAAGTATTTAAGTATTCCTTGGGTATGTTATCACAACTAAGGTATATCATCAAACACATAAAGTGATTTAGAATTTATAAAACCTAATGGTACACAGGTAAAGAATTTGAATACTTCTTCCATCATTGGGCCCAGCTTTTATCGCAGCATATACCTTAATTGTTTTACAAAAGTCTATCACTAAACATCTGATTGTCCCCATATAAAGAGCAGCACCCTGACCAAAATGCACCTATATTTCAAAGCCTCAGAGAGTTTTGTTTTACGTCCTTCCTCCACTGAGGATACCCTGCTCGGAGCTATCATCCCATCATCCCATCTGTCGCTCAGTAGCGCGGCGGTACGAGTGCTCTGCCTCAGCGTGGGAAATTGAGCGTGTGAAAGCACCATGGACAACATTTCAGGCTAGAGCGATCACTGAGAGCAGGGAGAAGTAGGAAAGAGGAAGAGGTGTAATTACCCCACCACCCCCATCTCATCTCCAGCCTCACTGTAGCATGGAGGAAAGTAGCAGCACACCAGGCTTGAGAACTTTGATTAACAGCGGGGTTCATTTCCTGATCGCAGAGGTAACTCTCAGCAGGGAGATGAAAGTGAAAGGAGGCAGCATTAATCAAGAGGCGTTCAGGCTGAGGGAGCAGGTGATTGATTAGACGTCTGTTTAAGAGGAAATAGGAATTCTGAGGAGTACACTTTCCACATATCTGCCTTGTCTATTAGTTTGGAGGCAAATTTAATCATTTGAACATCAGCAACAAACCCAATAGTAAAACAAGCAGTATTTAAAGTATTCGATCTGCTTGCTATGTTGGTCATTTTACTCATTTAAAGTGTGTGACAGAACTGATTCAACTGTATTTACCCAGGAAAGACCCCCGAGTTGCACCATCTTGTTTACAGAAGCGTCCTAATGGGACAGGAATAAAAATTGGTCAACACACAATCATAGCACACAAACACACACTTCTTCCTGTCATTATCTAGTTCCTGCTGCTAAGTGTGTGCTTTTCAATTGTGTTGTTTCTCTAACTCAGATTAGGGTGGGGGTGATTTCTGTGCATCAATAGGTGATGCATGAGTTAATCAAGTATTACAGTGCTTTTCAAAAGAGAGAATTGATGAAAGAATAATTCTACATGTTGCAAAATGTAAGATTATAACAAGAACTGCAAAAACATCTCGGATTTACGACAGATTCTCATGCAGATGCCTGATTTTCACTTTTTCTATCTAAAACCCAGAGGTGAGAACATGCATCTAACTGGGACTGACCGTCTTGTTTGAGGACATGGAGCTGAGGGTGCTGAGGCTGTTGCCGTCTGTGACGACCATGGCCGAGGGGAAACGTGACGGGTGGGAATATTGTGGTGGCTCTTGCTTGTGAGGATACACTGCAAAGGAAAGTCAGATTTACACACTTGCACTTGGATTTCGTTTTTAAAAAGTACTGTTTCAAGGCCGATATCAGGTTTAAAGCAACTGCAGATACCAAAGGAACAAGAGAAGTATTACATTACATTTAGCTGACGCTTTTATCCAAAGCGACTTACATGATATACAGTAGACCGTAGACACAGCAACGGTGAGCAATTAGGGTTAAGTATCTTGCTCTAGGACATGGACTACCGGAGCCTGGGATCGAACCACCGACCCTTTGATTGAAAGACAGACTTGCTAACCACTGATCCACAGTCACCCACAAAGTATGATCTAATCATAATTAAATAATAAGTCATGATATTTTACATACTGGTTCCCAATTTGAGAATCATACCCCTTAAAGGGCCCCGAGATAACTACCAGGATATGGGAGAATGAAAACCATATTTCCTCCACACTTGCACACTAAGTTTTTAGGCCTCTAGAATTATTGAAATGAAACTCTACTCTAACTGCTCACAGATAGAGTAGACTGTAGCCTTTAAAGTCACACAAGCCCAAACGGTTTTGAACCAGCGATATAACTGATATACAAAGCACACTAGAGACTTGCATCCAAAGATGATGAGAGTAGAAATGAGAGTTACTGACTGTGCGAGTGTGTGACAGTAGCCATGAACGGCTGCTGACTCATGTGACTGGGGGACTGCTGCATCAGGCTCTGGTGGTGGGGGCTGTGGAGCTGCTGGGAAAACTGCACCGGCTGGAGCGCCGCTAGGCTGCCCGCCACGCTGTTGATCACTGGAACCGACTGAGATTGCGATGTGTTTAAACCTAGAGGGACACAGAGAAACCTCCGTCAAACAATGCAGTGATGAACTAAACGACTTTCACTTCTTGATCTAGGACTTACTCTGTGCTATGGCCATGACTCCAGATAGAGGCATGATGAGGTTCTGCGTCTGATGGTTGTGATGGGAACTGTGGATGTTGGTCAGTGTGCTAACTGGAGGAAGACCTCCACCTGAACCTGAAATCTAGGGAAAGATGAAGGAAATCAATACAATTAGAGTTCTGATTTATTGCTGTATAATATTTTATAACAAACTACCTCACTCAAAGTTATGAGTGTCTGCTATGTAAATTCACATAAATGTATTTTCAAAGTGAAACAGATGTTGGCTGCTAAACAAACAACAGACATAAATGTTGACTTAGTTCAGATTCTTTTGTATAACACTGTACTTGTGTAACTCCACTCACACACAACACATAAGCAAATACTGATAAGAAACAAAAGGTCAAGCAGAAAAAGAATCGTACTAAAAATGTCAGCAGAAGACTGCATGGGTTTGTGTAGCACATTGTGTCTGTATACCGGTGTGTTGAATCATGTGAATGATTACGTGAACATTTGCAAAAAACTAAATATATGCATTACAGTAAGGGTTATCTGGATCCTCCCACTCGGTGGGGCTGCGACTATTTGACTACTGCCAGCTGCCCAAAAACGACAGATCGGCCAAACACACATCTGCAGATAAGAAACTGTCAGCTCTGACCTGCTGTGGTCATTTCACCTAATGTCGCTCCAAAAGACAGAAGTATTTTGATCTGACAGGGAAGTTATTAAACTTCAGTTACATGAGATTATATTTCATGTGACCCATAACAAGATAAGTAGTTTAAACTGTAGAATTTAGGGTTGTATGGTAATTCAATTCTGGTCCAAAGAAAAAGATTGTATTTCGACGGTAAATTATGCATCTTCTATCAAAGGTTGTGTTGCGCCAGGACTCAAACGCTGCGGGTCAATGCACAGGTCTCCTTGTCACTGATCAAATATTGGACTAGGGCAGAAGGGAGAAACTCTGAAGTAGACACAAACCAAAAGAACACATTGGATATAATCAAATGTTGGCGTCATTTCTCTAGCAGAACAATCAGGGCTCCACCTGTGTCTCCTCTTTGCGAGGCATTTAATCAATAAGAACAGAATGTTTCTTTGTCAGGTTTATTGGCTGATGCCTGTACACTCTGGTCTGATGAAGGCTGTGTGCTAGTCCAGCCATGGCCTGCCACCCCGGCTCCACCTTTCAAACAGAGCAGCACAATGTACTAATTGTTGGCTCTTGCCTGTGGGTCCATGGGAGAGGAGGTTCAGCAACCTGCTTTGTACGTTTATGCTAAACGCAGGCCTGGGCCTTATCTAATCTGAGGCCATGAGGGCCCAGGTGTGTTCACTCACCATCTTGCCGTCAGGCGACAGCATACTGTGGCTGTGGTCCAATCCTCCCGGAGACACCTGCTGGAGCACCGACTGGCTGGTCACCATCGCGTTGTTACTGTGGTGGCTGATGGTTGTGGAGGAGGTGACCTCACCGGGGCCTTGGCTGTAACGCACTGAGAAAGAGACAGAAAGTTAGTTTCACCTGTCGCATCCGACAACTATAACAGCCGCTGTGTCCTACAACTATAACAGTTATGTAGGGCAGAGAGATAGAAGTGTAGAGGAACACCGCTGTCACTCCAATCTGCCTGCTCTTTGACGCAGACGGGGGAGGCCAGAGCAAACAAACACAGTGACCCGTCTGCTGCTATCTGCGCCGCTCAGCCAAGGCCATTCACCGTGTTCACTCGCTCACAACAGAGCTCCCATCAGACTCTCTGATCAGCACACACATGCTACTAATGGTGTTCTTAATTGCAGCAGTGGGAAGTTTCACCAGAAGTACTCAGAAGCAAAAGATACCAATTTGATAATGTAGGTCCTGCAAGCAATTAAATAAATAAGGTAAGTGTTTTCCACAAAATGTGTTAAAGGTGAATACTAACAAGTACTCATTGTGCAGAAAAATGGCCTCTCTGTGTGTTATATTATTTAATATTACATTGTCAGATTGGTATTACTGATGCATGAATGTGTAAGCAGCATTTTACAGTTGTAGCTGCTCTCGGTGGAGCTAGTTTGAACTACTTTGTATCCAGTTTGTTAGTTTAGTTCAGTGATTCCCAACCTAGGGGTCGCACTCCCTCTAAAAGGTCACAAGATAAATGTGAGGGGAAGATGAAAGCAAAAAAAAAGTTCCGCAACATACATTTATCTATTCTTTGATTTTTTGGGGTGAAATATTAGATAGTTGTACTTTTTTTCAGCCTAAATATCTCAGATGTGTATTTTGTAAGCTTTTGTAAACATTTTCACATTTTTAAAGAAAAAAAGTACATTTCAAGAAGGATAAAGTTGCAACTTAAACAAAAAAACAAAAAGTTCAGCAGTGCTCAGGGAATTATCACAATGAGGTTTCAATGAAAATTAAATTCTTCTTTTAGTGCCATCACTTAATCCTGTGTCTAGACTTCTTGTTGTCCCTCACTGGAGGCCCACAGGAATGCCTCACCCGACCACAACAGACAATCAAATGCCTGTTTGCCGATGTAGGCCCCCTCTGATACCAACAGAGTAAACATTACACAATTACAAGCAATGTCAAACACATTCTTATCCTGTGGTCTCAGCCTCACACAGACACAGAGAGCGTCCCTCTCTCAGTGGCAGTGCAGAGACAGACTGTGTTTGCCCTCAGATCTCCCTTCTTCCCCGAGCCCTTCGTCCCTGACCCATGTGTGGCAGCCTGAACGCCCTGTCAAAGTCGATCGGACATGCAAGGATGCATTGATATACAGCTTTTTTTCAGATAAAAGGGAGGGAGAGGCACCGACAATAAATGTGGCCAATGAGTGGGTTTTCTTGTTGCTACAGGATGTGTTTGCAGATCTGACAGTTTGCTTCAGGTGCTAGGGAACTCAAACATATTTATTTGAGTTGTGGTCAATGCGTACAGATTAATGAATATCAACGCATTATATGTCACAGCTGTTTTCATAATACTCTTGCATAAGATTCCTCAAATTTAAAGCAATACTTTGACATTTTTGCACATACATGCTGACATTCAGCTCTCTGCAAGATATTTGACAAGCATATCTCCCATGCGGTTGAACTATTCCTTTCACTACAGACAATTAAAATGCCGATACTGCGATGTCTGAAGCCACAGCGCCATATTTCATCCACTAAAGTACCTGTCCTCCATTTTGTTCAGAACACAGACTTCATATTGTCTATTGCAACCTACTAGCAATCCCACAACTCTCCACCGTGCCTTGTAAACACTGCCACAGAACAATAAAGCACTCCATTGGACTCATGACCCCCATTGCCACACAATAGAGGAGGACTCATAAAAAGGCAGTTATCTCGGTGCTGGACGACCTCCTAAAGTGTCAGACACAGAAAAGGATGCTATTCAGGGCAGTTTTGTTTCTTTGGGTTCGGCAGTAATCCAGCTGCACAGAGCCTCGGAGTAGGGACAACTTCCATGATCTGAACAAAATAACTCTGGGTTTCTAGAAAGCACGTTTTTTAGAGACAGACTTAAAGATATTTTTACTTAAGAGATTCTGTAAAACTTTTGCTCTGACAAGACGGGCAATCCATGAAAAACTGAGGTGTCTTCTTTGAGAGCAGGGGGAGGGCGAGAACTTCAGAGGGGGAGTGGTAGCAAGGGTCTTCAGCAGGTTTTAAAGGCTCTAGCTCCCTGTGTGACCCATGTCATATCAAAGCCTGCCTCTCCAACCCCAGGCAGTGCTCATTGTAGTGCCGCTGCATATGACAGACCTCCTGGGTCTCTGCAGGACGTATCCAGTCTCTTCTTTGTGGCTCTCTGGGAGTCACAGAGCAGTGGAAAGTGCAGAGCTAGGCCATTATTTTCTGTGTGAGTGAGTGTGTGTCTGTTTCAGGCTTGCCTGAGGTGACTGAAAGCAACACAACCCACGGAGAATCCCCCCCACTACTGTGTCTGATCAGGAACTTCTGAGTCTGCTAGTTTTGTAACGGGCAGAAGGATGCAGCTCAGCAATGATTCCATTTCATGGTGACCTCAGCTGCTAAATGATCAGTGCTGCAAGAAGTACTCATCTAAAAATGCTTAAAGTTAAACTCCTGCATTCAGAATCACATGCAAGTAAAAGTTCATAAGTATTGGCAAAATGTACTTAAAGTAACATAAAAATAAAAGTACTTGTCAAGCAAAAAAGCGGCCTTTGTGACAGAAGTATGATTATAATTTTATTATGAGGTTGTGTCCAGCTCCAGGGAAATCAGAGGTGGGCACTACACTTCTGTAAGGCCTGTCAGGACGCCGTTATCAGCTGTAAGCAGCATATGAGAGCAGGGCAGAGCGGTGGCCACGAGGCAGCCAGGGAATATCTCTTTGAGCAGCTAACAACTAGATCTGAAAAAGGGGCCCCAACCAGACACCAGATTTTTGTTCAGCAAAAGGGTTTGAAAAGAAACCTTTAATCCTTAACAGTGAACGATATTTTGTAAGATTATTCTGTAAATAAAATATTGTCTATGCTGTTAAATACATATAGTGACGTTTAAAGTACAATAATTTACCTTTAAAATGTAGGGGAGTAAAAGTTAACATACAAATGGAATAAGTACGAGCAATAGTGTACTTAGTTACTTTCTACTTACTTTGTTTTATTATATTAAATGCATAATTATGATAATGATAATGTAATTATAAAATGATCTATCTATCTGTAATATACAATTGTATATTATGATTTAGTCTGCATATGTATGACATTAACTAGCTTGTTAGAGAAGGTTAATGCTTCAAAGTAAAATGCCGTAAATAAGATGAATTACTTGAGCTCAGTAAAGAGTATTAACGGATGACCAGTCGATAAATATTAGAAAGGAAAACACAGGTGCGTGCACACATACGGCTTCTGACAAACGATGTAATCTGCCTGAGATCAGTTTAATTTCTGAAAGTAAAAAAGGTCACCACCAAAACTGCACGTCACACTGTTTGACTGTCTATCCAGTTGTGACCAACGAATCAATGAACTGAAACAGAATCAATAAAAACTCCCAAAGTAAGAGGAGTTTCTTTGATCCGACCCAGCGGTGACCTCTCTCATATGACTGAAGGTGTGGCGACAGTTTAGAGCGGTGGGGGCCGGGGCGGGGGCGGGGGTGGGGGTGGGGGTGGGGGGAGACTAGGTTTCTCTGTAGGCGAAGAAGGGGTCATCAGTCCTGTCTGGCCAGAAAAGGGCCTATACCCCAGTGGACAGCTCCTGCTGCTCCAAGTCTGCACCCAGCCTCAGCAACTATGCCAATGCCCATAAAGATGAGGGGGGAGGCTTTAAAATCAGTCCTCCTCAAGGCCCAGCAGAGATAAATGAACCTAGGTTACAGTCACTGCAGTCTTCTAATACACCACAGACAATGGGACCTCCTGCTGAGGCGGAGTATAGAGAGTAGAAGTCAGAGGAGCCCCTTATCAAAGGCCTAGGAGATGTAGTAGCAAAGGATTTTAATTGTCCATTAAGCATGCATAATACAGGCCGTGCCCTAGCAACGCAATGAGACGCCCTGCTGGGATATTATTGTCAGGCCAGAGGCTGACACTGAAAAACAGCTGATGCTGTCGGCAGGATGCCAGCAGGACACCTTGTAAGCAGCCAGCTGAGGTTTTTTTTTCTGGGGAGAGAAACTGTTTTCCACCATGCAGCGACCCTTCCCTTCTGCAACCTTATCGCTGACCCTCTGGCTTGGCAACCTGAGGTCAATGCCTGGTCAGGTGTTCTGAGCAACAACAAAACCCCCAAAAAACCTCAAGCAAACAACAATCACCAAAGGTAAAAGAGCAAGCCAGGGCAAACAGTTTGTTTTCCCTTCAAAGCGTACTCGTGTTCGAACACGAGAGGAACACAATAGGCTCTGAGTGAGACTCTCAAATCACAGTTTTATGGAGGGTGAGTGATGGCACGGAGGATAATACCCTGCGAGGCCTATCAGCTTTGTTTTTATGTTGTATACACCAGGTAGACTCAGTCAATACTAATTACTGCAAACGCAAACAACAGGTCAGGGTGAAATGGTCGGAGCAATAACGCACAGCCTTCCCTTGTTTTGGAGACTCTCTGAGTGGAGTCATTAGCAACCTGCATGGGAGGAGGAAATGTGGAAATGACGGCGTTATGTGGAGGTAACCTGGATGTGTCTGTCCCCCCTCCCTGACCCTGGCCTGACCCTGGCCTGTCACAGGGTTGCTGCCCTTTGTGTCATGCTTCTCCATGCTGACTTTGGAGTGGAGATTGCAGGTACAATGTGGATTGTTCTCAGTGTGTTTTCAAAGATCAGAATAACAATGGCATTTGCTCAGCTCACTCACTCACGCTCATTGATCACTTGTCCCCTCTTTCTCTGCCTCTCTGATCACATCAACTGTGCTTAGTAGTTTCACGCCCAAGAAAACTAAATCATGGGCTTCTTTGCACTGTTACCCAAAACGTTGGGGTAGACACCTTGAATGCAATGCGGCGTGTGGTCATGTGAAACTTTTCAACATCTGCGATGAGTCTGCACACATAACATTTAAAGACATCAAAGTCTGATGTAGGCGCCATGTGTGGAATAAAAAAACCGATATCTCGGGTTGCTGTATAGATTTTGAGATGTTTCTGTCTGACAGTGTTATAGGAGTCCAACCTTAAATGGGTGGAGTACTCTTTTAAAGAAACATATGTCATCATGACACATCCTGTCTGCTCTCTGTGCTGCTGAAGTGCATGCAAAGCAGTGGGGTCTTACTGGGAGGTGAAAGGCTGGTCTGGGGATGATGTGGCGAGCTGTGGGACAGCAGAGGGTTCATGCTGTGGGGCGGTACGGAGATGGAGTCCATGGCCAACTTCTGTCTGAAGGCTTCCTCTTTACGCCGGTTGGCAAACCAGTTATACACTCGCACTTCAGTCACCAGATTAGAGCCGAGGCCCTGAGCTTTGGAGGGGGAGACGCCTCTCTGAAGACATTCGGCTCTGCAGGAAAGAGATGAACAGGGTGAAAAACTTGGGGTTGGTTTTACTTGGGTGACATTTTTCAAAGAAGGTCGAGGAAGGTGTCATGTTTATCTATCTATACCTGTTGCACTCTTCCACCAAAGCTTCCCTCTCCTCCTTGCTGGGGTTCTTCTGGCGTTCATATGCCTGGTACAGGATCTGCTGGGACGCAGGCCCCCATTTGAAACGGTTACGTCTCATTTTCTTGCAGGAGGGTTCGCTGCCGACCTCTTCGCCTGGCTGACCCATGCCCTGACCGGACGGGTTAAACTCAGGGAAAAAAAACGCCGGATCCTGATTGCCTTTGTCTGTCATGTTGCACATATTGCCTTGTACTGCCTGGTTGAACTCTGCAAAACAAGAAGAGGAACATCCAATAAAACACACTTCAAAAGGAAAATAGAAGTTAGTTATGTACATAATAGGTGTGTTTTCTGCCCATACATAATATTTATTTTTCTTTGGATGCTTTATTACCAACTTAGGATCTAGCACCTATATTGAAGGTGCTGTATATGTCACCCAGCATGATGAAGAAATGTCCAACCCCAAATTGAAATTTCTACAGATTGTAAGCCCAAATAAAGTGCCATGCTGTTGCCAAGAACACATTACAGGCCGGGGCAAAGCTGTGAGAAACTCAAATATTAACTTACGTCGGAGAATTTCCCGCTGTTTCCTGACATACCAGGTGTAGAGGGCCGCTCGCTTCTGTGTTTTCATGGGCGTGCCTTTGTTGAGGTGCTGGGAGAGGTGAGACTGGTTCAGCCCTGTGACGTCCACCACCTCCCGTTGGGGGATGTTGTGCTGCTGCATGTAACCTTTGATCGTGCGGGCAGCACGCCATGGATCCTCTCTAGGTTCAGATAAAACACAGGAACAGAAAACACTCATTTCACCACCAAACTAATTGTAGCTTTCAGAGGGAAGTCGTAAAGAGCAAAACCACCTTTACTCACGGCTGAAACTAAGTTTTTGGTTTATTTCATGCTATTAAATTAATGTAAACACATGACGGAATTATTATTATTATTCATGCAATTGGGAAGATTTGGTTAGATTTGTTGATATTAAAATGAGTTATACAAAATATACAAATATGGAAACACAATGAACTTGTTCCTTTTCTTTAGCTTCACTGTTTTGTTTTGGGCCTCAAGTTTAAAAGGGGAAGTCCCTTCAAAGACAACCCATTTAGCATTGCAACCCATTCAATAGGCTGTAAATATTTTTCAAAGTTTCAAGTGGTTTCAGCCAGGTTGAGAAGTTTGGACCTAGAATGTGTTAACTAAACTAAACGGATGATTTCAGCCTGGAAACACTTGGTCTAGGTTTGTGTGAATTTAAAGAAAGCATGAACAATAGATTAAAAACAATCCCAAAAATGTGAAACAAATCTTAAAACAGCTTGACAAAACTTAAAACTTAGTTAGGAAAATATATATTTGTCAGATCTTTTAATAGTAGGCTATGTGGGAAAAAATATAATACTTGGAATCAGTCTCTGTATAATGTATATAAGTGTATACATATTTAAAATATGAAAAAATAAAACAGAAATGCATTTGTCATACTAAATTCAGATATTCTTTAATTAATCAAAGAAACTTGAGGTCAGGTTTGTACTTGTCTGTAATATTAGATATATTAATATCATAATATTCAGTAAAGAATATAGTTTTCTTTTCGTTTTAAAGAAATTAAATTGTATTGTATTCACAAGAGCTTTGCATGAATATATTAAAACATGCTCTTACCTGAAGAATTAGCCCTTCAAATTATGAATTAATAATTCAAATGTCTGTCTGGGACAGTGTATCGCAAAAAATACTCGGATGTAAAACGGATCCGAGATCAGCAGGCCTGGCACGCTGACATCGGTTTGTTTTGGAGAATGTGGAGGCCTGCATTTAAGTCTGCGGGTTAAGTGGGAGATGTTAGTTTATAACTTTTGACAATGAATAACCTGATCTCCATTCACTCTAATCACACGCCACTGTGTATCTTTCAGTTGATGATTTATAGGATAAAATTAATAGTAACTTAACTACACGTGGGTTAGTTTTGATATTCTTCCGGTCCGTGTTAGGACCTCAAATATTAGTTTTACAGAGAATCAAGTGGTCTGAGTGGATTAAAGGGATTAGAAGCATAAAGTCGAATTAAAACGTTTTTTTTTTCACACGATGTGTTTACTGACGTGTGAATAAATGGAAAAAAATAAAACTATTTAATTTTAAGATATAACTCTATACTTAAATGTATTGTGTTATTAGTATTATTACGAATGTATTATTATATGTATTAATATTGTTTATCTAAATTCTCAGCCAGAAGTTGTTGTTTTTTCCGATTCACTTTCTCTTCATGTCGTCCATTGCGATATTCTTTGTGGAGTAGGAGTAGGCCTATAATTAGTTAATAATACATAGATCTAAGTTCAGCTGATATTTCCCAAAGGTAAATAAATTATAACCCATGTGGATAATTAACCAGATTGTGAAAATAGAACCGCGGCGGGTTATTTTTAAAATTGTAAACAAATAAGGGGTATGCCTTTTAAAGTACAGGTTTAATTATATGCTTCATTTTATAACCTTTAAGACGCGAGAAATAGACCATTTGGTGTGAGCTACTTGAAATGCTTATTTTCACTTTATCATGTCACCCCGCATACTGTGATTCAAATAGAATTAAACTAGTGTGTACACTTTAAAACAAGATATAGGAACTCACGCCAACATGCGATCCACCTCTGCCCTTTGCTCGGCGGCCTCCTCGGTGTTGAGCGACTGGAGCTCCTTCAGTATCGGCGGGGTGTCGTAGTCGTCCCCGTCCTCGGAGTCCTCGTCCCCGGACATCTTGCCCTTGTTGTGGCCGTTGGTGAGCGTGTGGAAGACGGGCTTTGAATCGACGTCCATCCCGTTCATTTTGCCGCTCTGAGGCGGAGCGGGGGACATGGGCAGGCTCTCCAGTTTTACTCCAAAGCCAGGCGGACTGGGGTCCATATCATCCAGGGCCTGGATCAGAACATCTTTGGTAACTCCTGAGTCCAGCAAGGCGCTGAGGAGCTCCTGCTGCAGGGATGTCAGCTTGGATACCATTTTTGAGAACATTAAAAACTCAACATAGGCCTGCTGTTTGCGCGCTGCAGCAGAGGGGAAAAGGGAGGAAACAGGAGGATGTGATAAAAATAAAAAAATAAAAGCAAAAGTAAAGTTCCTGTCTTCCTCTCTGCTCCAGTGGTGTGGGGAGTTTGCGGCTGCTGACACCTGCTCCGAGAAGCTGCTTCACTTCCCTGTTGAAGGGGAGGATGGAGCTACTTTGTCATGATGCTTTCTGAGTGCAGGGGGATATAAAACGTGGTAATGAGTGGGCCGGCTGATGTGAGCCTTATGTAAATCCACTGAATAAGGCCCTCTCTGGGCCGAGGTAGACATGTGTTTACACTGCTGCACTGCTGCTTTTATTGGCTCCCCTTATCAGCAAAACTTTCATGGACTTTGGACCCTGTATATGCCATAAAGACTTTTAAGAAAGGCGAGCTGCACATATTCACACTGCTGGAGCTTTTATTTAGTTGTAGGCCTTGAAGTAGTTCGGTGAGAAGCCACGGGCTTTCTTGCGTATTTATTTTACTTATTTAGGTATTCAAGTGCTCTCGTTATTACGTAATGGGATAATTGTATAGGTGTTAATAGCGGTCGTTGTTCATTACTTCAGCTTGTTTTCTTTAATGAAGCCTATAAACGACGTTTTGGGCAAATAGTCTCAAATCACGGGACCATAATGCTTATATGTACATTTTTAATACAGGGAGAATCTTGTTTTTGCTTTTTCAACTTTCTTTGAAAAAGCAGCCAACAATTGGCATTAATAATCTCTACAGAGATCAATCGGAATTTTCCATTTTCAGAATTACAGTAATAAAAAAATACTTGTTGTTATATATATATGACGTAACTACAGTATTTTAATTGTGCATACTTTGACAAAAATTGGGACGTGGGACAAAAATTCGTTTTAGAAGTTGTATATTGCGTCAATTGTCTCTTATCTGCGTACAATGTCTCCACACGATATACACTATTTGGGTTCCTTTAATTGCGAAATGAAACGCCTCAGTTTTGATCTCACTTCGCAAATTATCCCTCGGATAATAAACAAACTTTCATCCATTAATGTAAGAACAGAGCGACGTTATTAAGGACATTTTCACCTTTGTTTCCTTGTGGAAGTGTTCCGTAAATAAGACCTTAATAAAGCTGCTCAGTTTACCCTCCTTTGGTTGAAGCCTAAAACAGAGAGGTGGACAAACAGGTGCAGCGCGATGTTGAAGGTGTTCACTCTGACATTACAGTCTTTTGACAAACAATGTTTCTTGCCAACATTAAATGAGATGTTGCGCTGCATGCAGTTTAACAGTCAGGGGATATGTAAAGCAGATCACAGGGAAATGAATCCTGTAGGACACGTGGATAACTGTTGGTAATACATATTAATCTGGATTTTGTTGTTGTTGTTATTCGAAGGTGTTTTAAAATATACCTGTGACATGTATCTTGTCAAATTACCCTTAAACTTAGATCTGCAAAACTGTACTGCATCTTTCAAGGAGAGCTGAAGACTTTTTAATTAATATTAGACCCACGAGCTCGTGACGCTGCGCGTGTTGTTATAATGGTTTTACTGGAAGAAAAATGACCACACGATCAAAGTTAAACTCAAATAAGACTCGTGCGAAAGAAATTATCTGCAATGTTCACATATACAATATATATATTGTGTCTGTACATCATGGTGTGTCGGCATGTTGCACCTCTCCATCAGCGTGAGTCTGCAGTCTGACCAGAGGTGACAAAGTTTCTACAAACAATAAGGGGAGATATTTCCATCGGCACTCTGCAGTTGTTCTTATAGGGTCTATAGCATTGTAAATTAATTGCATTATTTCAAGTCATAAACACTTAAAACATTATTTATATTCAAAATCAAATTAGTTGACTTGATATTAGTTGCTTTTATATTTCTTTCATGCTGACATGATTGAATTATCATACTGTATTGAAGCAATACACATAATATTTACTGTATATCCAAATCATCATGAGATCAATGATATTTAGTCATATAATCAACAAACGGTCTGTTTTGGAATTTAAACACTAAAGGTGTAAACATGGGTTTGATGATAGAACTTTGCGTTAGCCAATTGTGTCGTTCCTTACAAAACTATAAAGCAACCCAAGTGAAATAATCTTTCTGCAGCTTGGCTGTAAACAAAAACAACATGAATACAGAAGCCACTGACCTACTCTTTAAATATGCATGACGGTTTACAAGATACGTAGCAAAGTATGGGTTAGACATGTAATCTTTTAGTGTAGTATCAATGTGGTTGATCATTAGTAATGCAGGATTGCCCTCAGCTATTAGCACCAGCGCCAATATGATGCAGCAACCAAACATGGGCTGTTAGTAAAAGTTTAGCCTTTCAGGAAATGTTTATCATGGTCCGAATGTAACTAATAGAATATGAATATAACAACAGTTACAATACAGGAAGAGATACAAACATAAGGTTCAGTAAGGTCATTAACCCTTCCAGTGCTGAGTCCTGGACAGACAAGTCTCTGTTGGAATGTTAATGATTTTATGATCGTGCAGTCTTATTAAAAGTACTTTTGTTCTTCAAACAGAGGTTTTCTGCTGCAGCTTTTGGTGCCGTTACACAGATTACACTCTTTTCTTCGGATCCTATTCTGGTACAAAGTTTCCCTGTGTTGTGCAGCTTGGCCAGTGTGTTAAGAGCCACAGACGCTTATGTGGGTAAATAACCCAGTGGAACACATAAATTACAGTCTGTCTGCTGCCCTGTCATGTCCGGGTGACAAGTTAATCACTCAAGTGTTTTAGGGCCCAAACAAACTGACTGATATTCTTATTAACAGAATAAATTAGGCCATTTGCTGTCAGACACTAAACCTTCTCACACAATCAGCTGAGAACGTAGTGTTGAAATAAAAAGGATATAAAAAAGGGATGTGTCTGAATCTAATAGAAAATATGTAAATCTAAGCCCAAAAATATCAAATACGATCTATCTGAGAGGTAATAACTAAACAAGCAACATTATGCATGCTAACTCACAAAAACATGCATCTTGTCTCCTCTGGGTGGCAACACTTTGGCGTACATTTTTCTGGCGATTTCACATGTTTCCATTTAAAATCTGTCAACCATTAACAACAAATAATAACAAGCAGCAAAAAACAGTTTATCCAGTACACAGACCGTCACGTTGGTTGTGAAATCGGCCTGGGCGCTGGAGCGTGATGTGGAACATGCACTGACCATTAACACTTTCACACAGATCGGTGACACGCGGGTTGAGTAACCGGGGGACAGGTGCCATCCGGGGCCGGGACATGTCCACTCGTTTCCTGGAACTATAGCTGTCCGTCCACCTGAGCACAGACCAACAATCCCACAAAAAGGCCTAAACCAAAAATGAATTTCATATTTAAAATGTGTATTAATCCTCAGGTGAAAATAGTCCCCAACAAATGCTTTACTCTTCTTTAAGAAACCTTTGCTAAAAACTACAGAGCTCACTAATTTTAGTAAATTTTTTATCTCTGTCTTAATTTGAGGAAGTCCATTGCATAAGTCAACCTCAAAACTTAGTAGAGTATACATTTGAAGTTGATTTTAAAAATAGACAATGCAGAAAACAAGTAGAAAGGGACACTTTTTCCGTGACACGTCCAAAACTGACGCAAGGGTTACCTAGAGCGTCATAATTTGAGGCATAGGGCCACTGACCAAGTTGCAATATTTGACGATTTGGGAGTGCGAACCATAGACTGTTTAAAATACGTAGTCTCCGTGATGTCACCCACAGGTTTCTGAAAAGCCGCTGTGACTACACATCCTGACTCCAGGCTAATCAAAATGGGCAAAGAGGTGCATCATCAATCAAGGTGGAGATGAGTCCAGCGAGGGTGACGCAGCCGAGGAGAGAGCTACCAATCTGGTACAGCACCCACCCGCCACTCAACTACCACACCCTCAATTATGTGTATTGCCTCAATATATTTTAAACAGGTTAGTTGTATAAAAGTTCACCCCTGAGGCAAAAGTCTAAGAACACAGGGTGTCGTATGTTGTACTTGTAAAGCCCTTTGAGGGCAATCGTGTTATTTGGGCCATACAACACTGACTTGACTTGATGATATAGATCATCTAGCATATTAAATTATATATAAATCGTAATACTAAAATAATAGCATGAGGAGGAAACAACAGCAGTTTATACCTGAATTGTGTATCTACATTACACTAAATAAAGGTGCTTCTTTCATTGGCCTGGCTACGATCACACTCTCAATCTGGATCCAGCCAGAGTGGACTGGTTCTCCCTGTCATTGTAATACTTTAGCTTCAGGGACTCACTGTGAGTTACTGATGTTCAAGGAGTGCTTGGCTGCTTTGCGTGTGTGTCTCTGACCTCTCGACCTCTCGCTTCTCACCCCACGGCCTGGTCAGTGCACTGACTGGAACATTTGGAAAGTGACTGAAATAAAAAGGGTAAAGTCTACAAGTTGTGTACGTGAGAATCAGGAACCAGGGACCATTTTCCGTTCCACAGAGTGAGCTGGACCTTACCCTCACCCTGAACTCCCCGACTACTCATCCTCTCCTCAGAGACAGGAGATGACTGTTTGCTGTCAATCCTGTTGTTAGCTTTATCTGCATGAAGAGACAAACATGTTGAAATACTGTTTTAATTCTGTACGCAACTTTAAAGTTTGGACTTAAAGAAATAGTTCCACATTTTTGGAAATAAGTAATTTACTTTTTTCCAGGAATTAGATAGAAAGATTGACACCACTCTCATTTCTGTAAGCTAAATATGAAATTACAGCCATAAGTAGCTGATTAGCTTAACGCAAAGATTGCAAATAGCTAGATTAGCTCAGTCAAACATATCAGCCTTCCAGCGCCTCTAAAGCTCACAAGCAGCTTGGTCAGTGCTCCTAGGATTCAATCTAGACGCTCTAGGGTCAGTTTTGGACGTGTCAGGGATGGTGTGTCAATTTAGGCCTTTTTTTATCTTTTTAAAATACATTTCCGTCTTCACAGGAAGTTGGGTTTGGGCAACAAAACTTAGTTAGGTTTAGGAAAAGGTGGTGGTTGAAGCTAACTTCACTGACTAACGACTCTCGTGACAAAATGTCAACGATTGAAAGTGTTGTTGGTTTAACCTGCGTCCATCTCCCTCTCCAGTTGCTCTGAGTGTGTAATAAGGACGCAGGTGTGTTAGATTGGAGTTAACTGCAAGCTCGGTGCATCACATGCACACGCTAACCAGTGTGTCAGCGTGTCAGTGTCGAGACCAAAATGCAGTATTGGACACATTGGGAGTGAGAACGGTTTGTTTGATCCATACAATACAATGTGTAAAAATGACAAAATCTACATCCAACCTCATGGTCACACACTCCTAAAACAAAAAATACAATAATTTCACTAACTGCTGGTAAGCAATCAACAAAGTCAAAGGCAAAGTCATCAATATCTATTGTTGTGTATAACCAATATAATCATGAACAATACTGTCAGGGAAACGTTTGCAGAAGCCTTTTCTGTAAAAACAGAAAACATGTTTTCATCAACACTAACTTATTTAGTATTGTAACTAAGTTTAGGTCACAGGTCAAATAAACCCAGGGGCAGGAAACAGCAATCTGGTGGGCAACAGATGGCGCCACCAAAACTAAGAAAAATATAGTAATAATCAAAACTATGGCAAATATAACGGCAGTGTAATGGATAGTAACTGCAACATTTCAGTGATGACATAACTTAGGTCACAGTATCCTGCAAAGAAATAGTCACATGACAAACGTTTTTACACTTCCGTTTTTGCACGAAATTAATAAGATGAAATATAACGTGTCGACAAGTAAGCTGTAGAGGTGCTGACTGGCTGATTTCTTTTTATTGTGACAGAGCAAGGCCAGCTGTTTTCTGCTGTTTCTTTATGCTAAGCTATGCTAACCAGCTGCTGGATGTAGCTTCATCATACTCTCAATAAAATAAATAAAGCAAATATCGGGCATTTTCCAACTGCAGAAAAGAAGAAAAAAAACGCATATTGCCCAATATGGCAAACTATTTCTCCTTTAAGGAGAGGCAGTGTTAACAAAATTTGGGACAACACTTTCAAAACTAACCTAAAAAAGGAACAGCAGATTAATTCAGTGTGTCTTGTTAGTTTTTGCCAAGTTAGGAAAATTGTCTATGGAATTCAACCAGGAAGTGTCAGCAAGAAAAGGCAGTCCTCTAAGGAGTACCAATACAAATAAAAGATAAGAGTCTAGAAATCCCAATTCTCATCGTTTTTTGTCAACTCCCCTCACAAAACCTCATTAATCATGCAAATCCTTTGGCTATTTTAATGATACTCAGCAGTTGTAAAGGTGTATCAGTTGTAAATCCATCAGTGATCAAACTTTTCCACTGGTGCTTTGATTTCGTCACAGTTGCTCCTCATCGGAAGGAGCAGCAGCTTTGATCCCTATCAGTGCAATAAGATGTCGTCACCACACCCATGAATCACAGGAAGATGGCTGCACACACAGAGAGGACAGTTTTGTTTGCAGTTGACTGATACAAGTGAGCATAAGGAAGAGGAAAGTGATAGAAAGAGCTGACATCCATCCTCCCAATTCATAAACATGACCTATAGATGATCCTGCACTGGGAGAAGAGGGGAGCCCTGCCAGCCTGTAGCGCTGGAGATGTGTGTCAGAGTGTGTCGACACACTCTGCAGCAGGGTGTGTTTGTCTGTGTGTGTGTGTGTGTGTGTGTGACAGATTGTTTCTGTGCGTTTGAATCAAACCCAAGACTTGAAAGTCTTTGGACTGTGTTTGCTCTTCATGCAAAAGGTGTGTGTGTGTGTGTGTGTGTGTGTGTGTGTGTGTGTGTGTGTGTGTGTCAGGGATTGAGCTTTTCCTCCTCCTTTCTTTTGTTAAATCATGTCAGATCAGAGCAGCTTTGAGGTTTTGGCTGTTAGTCACTGCACGGCAAATTGGTTTCTGTTGTTTGATTACCTCTTAACCTTTTGCTTGTGTAGTATTCTTTATTTTTTATATATTTATTTTGCAATGACAGAGGAGCTGATAAGAAACACTCAACAGATTTGTGATTTTCCTTCCTGTGAAGCTCTGTGATGCAATGTTTTGTTCGTCAGAGCAGCTCGACCTCTGGCATCATACAGCCCCCTTGATGCTCCCACCCGTTTACTGTAACTGAGCCAAGCTGATGTATTTATTGGAATAAAAAGGATTTTTTTTGTTTTTTTGAGCATTTTGCTATATGTCCAGCAACATGAATGATGTGCAAGTCCCTGCAGTGCACAAAACTATTCAGTTAGTTTTGGGAAAAGATCATGGTTTGGGTTCAAATAACTATGAAAGGATGTTACTAAATTATGGAAGTTACGTGACAAATAAATCAATATTGACTTATATCACATGGGACATGTCCGTGGTCAGGTGACAGTCCAGAGTATTCGTTTGATGTTGTTTTTACTACGTCACCTGTTCTGACTCACGATTATGTGGATTAGATACAAATAGATTACGTGGTTTATATACTTATTATCATGCACTACTATTCTTAGATAGCTTTGAACAGTTCATGAGATCAGACTGAATATAACTTTTGGTTGGTGGAAATTGCCCAAATGGTATAAAAAGTTACCCAAATTCTAACAACCGAATCAGAAAAAGAGTTGCCCATTTGGGTGGAAAACCGCCCAATATGGCAAAACTTGCAGCAACTGCTTGGTTGCACATGCAACTAGGATTACACAGGCTAAAAGACCTCTCCAATCCCAAAATGCAGTGGTAGATGGAAGAGTCATTTAATCATTGGATGAGTCATTTACCTACTTATTTACATTATCTATTTAGGTTTGAAATAGTTTTAGTTCTGACACTGTGCACCCGCTTACCAGAGCCATTTACTTAGTTTTACAAAAAGAATGTCTCAAATTCACACAGTTCGCACAAACGACAAACAATTACATAACCTAATCCTGTCATGACTCTGGATACATTTGTAGTTTTCCTCCGGTAAATTGTAGTTAAAGTGTAAAATCATAATATGAAATACAAATACTGTAATTTATGAAATAATATATGAAAATGCATCCTCAAGAGAGGATTATAGGTCAATAATCACATCATATTGACAGTATGATGTTTTTGTGGTTGCATACGTGTGTGTGTGTGTGTGTGTGTGTGTGTGTGTGTGTGTGTGTGTGTGTGTGTGTGTGTGTGTGTGTGTGTGTGTGTGTGTGTGTAGCTGATGATGATCTCCTGGCTGTCCTCCTCCCAGCTGCTGCTGCTGCTGCTGCTTCTCTCTCCTGCAGGCCGGTGGTCAATATTGACTCAGGGATCGAAGCAACAGCCACTTTGTCAGGGGGGCAGACCTGCTATCGCTATGGCATCAGGTGAAAACAGAAGAAAAGGCTGCTTATAGGATGCAGAATTAAAGAAAACTACGATTAAACCAACACAACATGCACAATCACAGCAACATTTTTAAATATAAGTAAAGTAAGTAAAGAAAGGTCTCTTTTGTCAACAACAGGCCATGTTTTTGTCAGCAGACATTTCGACTTGTCACAGCAGGATAAATCAAGGTTTGACTAATAACATTAGTTAATGCACAATACCATGGCCGTGAAACGTAAGCAGCTGAACGTAATTAAGCTGTTACCGGACACCACAGACACACACCTGTGTGTCCGGGGAGTCTTCTTAAGATTCAAACGCATCAGAAGCAATAAGTTCATGTAAAAACACAAAATAAATGCAGTATTACTGATACTGCTCTATCCAATATTTATAGATTTGTAGATACAACACTGTGATATATGTGTATACTGTGCTTGATTGTTAAATGTCCCTTTTGTAATGCTTTTAATTTAGTATTCATCATTATTATGTATTGTTGAATTTGAAACATCAAAAAAGCACAGCAAAGCGGTTGACAGCAGCGTCACATTCAAACCACACCGCTGTTTTTAAGATGCAGCGTCCACAGTCGTAATCAACAGATGTGTTAGCTACATGAGCAATTAGCTCCTCCATTTGTTGATGTCACACATGTATTGGGGCTCAAAATGTGTGGAGCAGAGCTGCGGAAAGGTGAACTGTCTCAGCAGGACTCAGCACACAGGAGGTGTCCGTTGTTCATTTCACTTTTCTATATTTTGGTGAGTCTGGAGATGGAGTCATTTGATCCTTCCTGAAAGCACAACTATACCCAAATGTTCCCAACAGTGTGCAAGATGTGCCATCATCGACATTTGTTCCCTGGTTATCTATTAATGACTGTTGAACTGGTCAACTATGTGGGGATTTGCATGACTCAGACACGGGCTCATGGGCTTCAGTTCCATACCAGTGGTTCATTTTGCATAGTCCTGTGGTGAAGACATAGACGCCTTTTGTAAAGGCGAGCTGCAGAATGTGAAGCTCCTCCGAACCTTGTGTTGAACTCACTGCTGTCACCTAGTGAACAACAGGACATCATGCAGGTAAGACTGACCCCTGGCATGCACGCACCTGCACAACCAACTGTTCATGATGTTGTGGTCACTTTCTGCAACATTTTGTTTCATCTTGTTACTCAAATTCTGTATATTTTAGGAGTGCTATTGCATTGGGAACACAGTGTGCACCCGTAGCATATGACAATAAAGTTCAAGCACACACTCATATCGACCCTGACCTTATTTTGAGCCGAAAAACTGTGCCAGGTCCATGCAAGGCGTGTCCCTGTGTAATAAATCTCCTGAGAAAAGAACATGAGTGAATCAGATCCAAGCCATTAGCTGTTGTACTCAGCGGGAAGTCAAACACATGCCTACAAGGAAGAGTTTGTGACGAATTGTGGCACACGATAAGAAGTCTCTTTATTTAGCAGCGCATTTTGAAACAAGGCTGGAATGCAGTTATCAAATATTTGCTTTGTGCTCGTTAACATACAAATGCTGTGTGAACTCTTTGTTGTGCTTTGCAAGAAAGACAAGACAAACATATATTTGCAAAATTGGACTCAGTAAGAGTCAAAAACAGAGTAAAACAGTGTTTCACAAGCTTTATTGTAATATACATATATATATATATATATATATATATATATATATATATATATATATGAGCTGTGAGAGGCTCTAGCAAAAAGCAGTGATGGAGGAAGTATTCATCTCCTTTTAGAAGGTCAGCCAAAAATAACCAAAATGAACCTGAACTCAAGTGTTAATGTTGCAGGTCATGGTGGAGCTCACCAGCTAACACATTGTATTTTATAAGAAGATTGTATGTGCTGTACATAAAATCTACAGCTACAGTTGTCAGATGAATGCAGTGCAATATTTGTAGTGGAATAGGGGTCTCAAGTATCATAATGGAAATATTCAAGGAAAGCCCAAGTACCTCAAAGGTTTACTTATGTACATATACTTGAGTAAAACATTCCACCACAGATTCAAATATATCATAATTGACTGCAGCAGGGCTGTTTTATTAGATTTTTTAGCTTGCCATCTCATAAAAATCTAATTAGGAACTGAGTGTACTTTCCATTTGATCTGCTTGTAGCTTGAATAAGAACAAGACGTGAAGAACAAGCTTGAGTAGCTTCAGTCTCCCATGGGTCTCATACCTGCATCGATGAGCCAGTGACCCGAGTGTTCGGACGCTTTTTCAAGAGCTCAGTCTGACACTCAGGGACGAGTTAGGAGTCAGCTTTAGGATACATATGATTTTGGTTGGCTGCCTCCCTGCCCCGTGTTTTTCTTTCTCCTCGTCTGCGCAATTAGAGATTCAAAAGTAATTACCTGCTCGGCTTACTCTGCGACTAAACAGCAGGTTCACAGCACCCTGATTAATGCAGAGGCATGCACACCTGCCATTAGCGGCCATGAGAGGTGGAACGTTCTGACTGAAACCCAGCAGAACAATCAGCCGGTTGTTGAAGCCCACACACAGAATTACACAACAAGAGCAAAGACACAAAAAGTTATTAAAATGCATAAACGGTCACATACTCTGTCAAATTGAGTTATGCTTATTCTTATAATTGAGTGGCGAGACAAAGTGCAGATCATTATATTTATATACATGTATGTATCTATATATAGATACATATATGTATATCGCCCCAACTAATGTTTGAGGTACTCGTACTTTACTTGAGTTTCCATTTTCTGCTACTTTAGACTTTGCTCCTTATTTCAGAGGAAAAGTATTCTCCTTTTTACTCCGCTTCAGCAAAATATACAATGCTGCAAAATAAACTGCAGTTTGTAATATGATTAAAATTTCCTGCTGAAACATTAAAATGCTGGATTTCACTTTTGACTTTAGATTAATCACAGAAGCGACAACCTTTGAGTTGCCAGGCACTGGACCATCTATAACAGCTTAAAAACTATACTTAACATTATTCTATTAGCTTGATACTCCGTGACTCTTCTTAATTGTGTTAATATTATTATTTTAAAGAATGTGGGACCCTAAACAATGAAGAAGTAAAGCCAAGTTCAAGGCATCTATTTAGATTGTTTTGACCATTTTCAGAGGCAACTGCAACTCCACAACAGCTGTCGTTACAAACTATATAACAATCTCACAAAGGATTACATGATATGAAATAATTGTCCAACAGCATACAACAAACTTCAAATGAGCTCCAAGGCAATACTTGTTGGACTTGTTTTTTGGACAGTTTTAAAATGTGTTAGTAATGGCTAATACTATAACAAATACATTATTCATCATTAGCTCTGTAGATTTCTCAGAGCCTTGAAATAGTGACAGTTTGCCAGGTTTTAAAATAAAAGTCCATTTGGCTGATTATGCTCTTTAGTAAGCATGCCACATAAATACTTTTGATACTTTTGTATTTTGTTGATAATGCTTCTGTACTTCTACTTAAGTAATATGACTTTTACTTGGTGTATGGAGTATGTTTACATTGTGGTATTGCTACTTGTACTTTAGTAAAGGATTGGAGTACATATGCATACATAAGAATCATGAATAGAACATCTTCAAACCAGCCACATACGTTTAATCAAAATTCATCTCTTCCTCTTCAAAAATATATTTTAAAGCCATTTAAATTCACGGTGAAATATCCTCTCTGTCTCTCCTCCCGCTATCCGACACTCATAGATCTTTATTTTGGCCATAAACGCACCAATAACACAAAAATGTGACGGTAGCAGCAATGACCTTTAGTGTCAAGATTATTTTTTCTGTCAGCAATTTATTTGCCTGGTCTGACAGATGCAGTAGGAGGTTATCTGTCCAAGTCTATAAGCTTTTTTTATTTCTTTTTTTTGTGAACAGTTAATGTGTAACCGAGTGTGTGAGGAATCAGCACATTTCCTTTTACTTCATACACCGATCGATGTTGGTGTGGCTTCACTGCGAGAGCGCTAAATGGGATCATTGTCAAGAAAGCTACAGTAACTTATCTCATCCTGTCATGAAATAAATGATGTCATACTGTGTGTTTTAAACAGTGAACTGGGGGGAAATAAACAGTTTCTTTAATAAAAGAATGAACATTATGAAACACCTGTCATCAAGCAGTGACAGACGTCTAAACCTCTTCTGTGGTTGTCATGATAAGTTCCCCTCTTCCTTTAAGTGTAAAATCGTTTTTTACTGTAAACATGAACTTTGATATGAAAGGTCTCACAGCAGCTTTTGAACAATTAAAATGCTGGCCCTGTGCCACTTAATGTGGAACCCAGTTATCTATTATTTCACGAGTAAAGAGAAAATCTTCACACTCAGTTAACCATGGTGTCTGTCTTGTCCCCCGTGATTGCCTAAAGCACCTACAGTTACCGTCTTTGTATAGTCATCAGATGTAACTCTCTATTCCAGTGAACCTTAAGAACGATGCTTTATATTCTACGCATGTTATTTGTGAGTATCTATTTGTGATCAGATCCTGCTGATTATTCTGCAGGAGATACACAGTGACTTCAGTGGTTCACTTCTCGAGGCCTTAATAAAAACGGCTTCAGATAAAACAATCCAAGAATGAATGCAGACACAGCCACCCTGCAGCTCTGTGAGGCACGGAATGGGAATATCATTAGTTTTGCACATATTCGGTCATAAACCAAAGGTTCAGACGGATGATGGCGCTAAATGAAAAGTTATGGGATCCCCAAAGTTGTCACAAATTGTCCAACTCTGTTTTCCCATAGTTGTCATGATATTTCCCTAAAAGACATGTATCAACATCATGGTGGCGCTAGAGGGAAACTCAGGGAATCCCTTCAGTCAGTTGGGTTCATCCTCTGCGGACCATGAATGTCTGGTCAAGATTTCATGCCAGTACATCTAATACTTGGTGAAATATTTCATCCTGAACCCGCCGTTTTTTTAAACGTTGGCCACCACCGATCTACTCCACAGACTGGAAATTAAATGTCTTACTTCTGCACTCAGAAGCCCATCCCCGACCCCCAACATGTCCTTCTACAGCTCCACCGCCAGTGGACTTTAGACCTCTGTCTCCACGCTCCTCTGCTCATCCTTAAAATTAATTCATCCGCACATCTCTGTCCCTCCAACACCACATTAACCCCGACCACAGGAGGCATCCTGTCGGAAAGAAATGTCCCTCTCTGGCTTCACGGTGAAACATCAGGTTGACCTTTTCACCTCAGACCCTCTCTCTGCTCTTTTCCCACCCTCACTGGCTTCCTCTAGATTTCAACATGCTCATGCTGCTGAAGGGTTTTGAGGACTGAACAGAAAACGGACAGTTGTTATGAGTTATACGTGTTACAAAAAAGATTTAAAGCAAGTGTAAATGTGTCGCTTTGTCTCGGATGTGGAGAATAACATCAAGCCTCCTCAATCTCTAAACATGTCTGTGGTTGCCGTGCTTTTGTAAGGAAGACTCATTTCAGAGAGTCACGCCAGAATGGCTGCTTTCTGGAGGACAGAGAAACTGTAATTGGGGGCCATTAGCTGTTGCCCAAGACCAGTCATGCAGGGTCAGTTTGTAGATTGAGACATGGTGACTGCACAGTCCCACCGCCTGAATCCGTGTCCCCTACCTGTGTGACCTCCCCACCCCCCGACCTCCCTGACCAAACCCCCTGCATGACCCCCCCACACACCACACACACACATCCCCGGGTCCTTTATTTTGCATTGTCTTCAAGCAAACCTTGAATGGAGTCAGGACCAGCAAGACCCAACAGTAATCAAATAAAATGAGACTTTTATAACATCCCCATTTTATAACCCCATCCGTTACCTGTCTGACAGCACCTGCACTGCTTTGTTGTGAGGATCAGCTCGAATTCAACCCTGATTCAAGGTTTTCATGTAGAAATTTAACATTTTCTATTACAAAACTGAATGTCCCAATGAAAATGAGAATGTACGTTTATTAACATTAAGTAAGACCTTAAAAATACAGAATGCATGAGCAACAAATAAACAACTAATCCCAACTCACCCTGGTAGACTTAAACCTAATCTAAAAGAACTAAGAAAAGCGCCTGTGGCCTTGCACAACACCCTACATTGGGGCTCAACAGCAGCCTACTGCTTCTGCATGCTTAGGATGGGTTAAACGCAGAGGTCAAATTTCATGTATGTAGCTGTATGTTTATGATAAATGTAATTACATTTTTAAAGCTAGCCAAGATAAACTAAACTATAGATAAACAAAGCTTAGATACACTAAAATAAACTATATCAAGAGAGGATCATCTTAACCGAGTTAACCTGTTAAACTCAGCTTTACTAAAGCGCAACAAAATCAAGCTAAGCTTAACTAAACTAAGAGAAAATAAGCTATGTTAAATTGCTAAACTAAACTAATACTTGGAAATACTTTCCAAAAATACTTTCAGGCTACTCATAAGTGATTTTGAATCTGCATAATGTGTGCAAAACAAACCTGCAGCAGGACAGAATCAGAAAGCCAGGCCTATTTAAATATAGGATGTCAATAAGCACTGTTACAAAATGAGTAACATTTGGTTTTGAAATATTGATTACTCTGATATAATTTGCTGACAAAACATCAATGAGTTCTGTTATCAAACTCAGTGTTTCCAACAAGCATGTTGAAGAAATGTAGTTTGAAGGAAATAAATTGTGAAAGAAAACAATAAAGAAGTTATTCCAATGGTATGTCTAGACAACCTGAAAACTAGGGAAATTGCTCATGTAGTAGGACAAGTTATTTTCAATGCAAATCAGCTTTTTGCAAGATGTTCTTCATTTCTCACTCTTTCTTGCGTCAAGATAAGGACATTTGTTCAAACATTTCTTCGCAGTGCGGAAGCCCCCCTGTAGCCACAGAGTCGGTCAGGGAGGCAGGCGTTACACAGTCCCTCTCATAAAGAGTTGCCCTGCTTTATGACCCTATTGCCCAACATCACATGCCTTCAGTGCTTGGATATGATCTGAGATAAGGCAAGAAAGTACCGAAACAAGTCTCTCCTCCTTCCTTATGAACGGGATGGGGAACACGCTGAAGTTTGGTTTTAAAACTGCTGCCACAGTAAATACAGTCTACTGAGTCTGCTGAGAGGAAGAAAGTCTTGTGTCTCATTATTTCTTGATATAAGGGGAAAAGAGGAGTGAGACCGCTTCTTTGGAGGATATCAAAGAAGGTCTGAATCCCTGAGATGCCCTTATTGCATACAAGTTTTATAAATCATGTCTTTATGATAAGCTGATTACCTTATCTTTGACAGCAGCGCACAGCAAGAGCAGTAAAGGTGCAGGATTACAAGGTGATGGTTCATAAAGGTTTGGCTCAGATAAGATGGTTTGTGGGAGCGAGAGACAGAACTGGTGACTTTAGGTCAACAGAAACCAGGTTTTCTTATTGCCAATGAGGCCAATTCAGCCACATATTATTGCAGAACGTCTGAATGTGGGGCCCATTTTTTATCGATTTAGGAATCAAGTTCAGTTTTGCCAGAAGCAAACTTTTATGTGTTTTCAGTAGTGCCTCTCCTGACAAGGTCATAAAAATATAGCGGCCCATGAAAGGCAGCCATTCCAACCTTTAACCTGCTCCTCACTTAGTCATGCAGGATGTTTGCTCGGATCTGGTGACTTTAAAACTGAGCATTATGTGCCTGTCTGCATGTGTATGTTGTTTTTATGTTTGCTTTTTCATTAAGAAAATGGTTGATTGTTCCTCTCTGATGCCAAAGTCTGATGAGCTTTAGTGTGTATTGTTATGCCAACGGTCACAACGAAAAGCCTCACTGCTCATGTGCACTGTTCCAATCTTCAGAATGGCTCTATTAATGAGCCTAATGGCACATGAGCGATACCCCACCTGAGTGAAACTGCTTCAGCAACTTCCCGGTTTGCAATGCAAGCCTTTGTGGATGCACTCCATTCAGGGGAAACCATTAGAACAAACTGCTCTCAGGTGCAGCAAAGCAGACCGGGCATCATCATTTATGAACCAAATCACCTCTGGGTGCCCTACACCCAAGGTCAAAGCACCGATGGTCTGCATGCAAACTCTCACCAAGCAACACTCTGTCGCTTTTTCTTTTCATCTTCTTTTTTCTTTGTTGTGTTTGGAAATTTTACTTTTTGGGTGACTTCCTGTTACACACCATAATGAGATTTTGTTATGAATAATTCTTTGTTTTTTTTGTGAAAGTCCAAAGAAAGAAATGCGAGCTCTATGTTCATAGCAACATATCTACAGTAATATGATCAGTGCAATTAGTTTAACTTGGTACAATGTGTCCACTATAACGTAGATGGAATACACCTACTTTTAATTGGATAGTCCTTCGTTTCTTATTTCTCACTCTTAATATCAAAATTTGATCCAAGAGTGAACGCACTTAATTTGTTAACTGTTGTTGACTCTGAGGTTTGTGACTTTTCACACGGAAATAAAAAGAAGAGAAAAATGTTTGATATGCAAATATATTGTCGAAGAGAGCTGTAATAAAATATTGTCTTATTAGCATTACAAGCTAAGTCAAAGCGTTGCTAAATTCTCATTTATGTTAAATTAATTGAGCATTGAATTGTATTTCTACTCCAAAATATGGTGATTATTGTGACTTAATAAAACTGACTCACTGGAGCTGTAATTTTAATTTCAAGCCTGACTGCTTTAAAAAGCATTGTGAAGCTTTTCCTCAACGTTTATGTCAAACACTGATCATACTGGCTCCTACAGTCATAACGCAACAAAAAGAGATCTGTTATAAAGAGAAATGTTTCCATCTTGTGGTTAGAATGTGGAAGTGCATTTATATATATATATATATATATATATTCAGTATATAATATTTATCATATATAATACTTATCATGTATAAATCATGTCGTGTTTCCTCAAGAACCAACACGGCCCTTTTACCATATCTTCATGGTTAGGTGGTGAATATTACACACATTCTCCAGTATTCCCACTTTGTACCTTAATTCTGCATCTTCCAATGGAAATCAGCATCGACCAGAGAAACCACCGACAGATAAAGCAAGGAAGTGTTCTTCCTCATATCTCCATTGTTCCACATGTCAATATGTCCTTGGAAAAAGAAAGAATAGCTTCTGATGCGTTGTCATTTTTTCAACCACAAACACACAGCAAGCATGAGCGAATAGGAATTTGGAACATGCAAATAGGAACAACATGCAATGATGTATTCAAAGTTGATTCCCCCTGACAATAACATATACTTCAACCTACACACATCATCGTGGTGGTCCATGTGTCCAGTTGTTGAAATGTACATATTAATGTGGCACCTTTTTTCTTTTTTTTTATCAACATCCCCGATGTTTGGGTCTGAGTCATTCGCCTCCTTGTAATGCCGGTGTTAATTCCGCCCACTGGTCATCTCACAGACTATGAGGCATCTGTAGAGTACACGCATTCAACACATCAATGAGAGCAACACATCAAACAAAGCAGGATGATATTTTTGGCCTGAGCCAAAACAACAGTGTGGTTGGTGCAATTCAGGTTATTCAAATGTTTTTCAGACCGAGCATGTGAGGAGCTACAGAGGAGTTTGAGAGCAAAAGGATAAAAAATATGTTGCAATAAAAGGACCTTTGGATTTGAATGTCTCAGTAAGACGGGCATTGAACAGCGTGTGAACGAGTGAATTTGCTTTTACACCATAATAAAGTTAACAGTTAAAAAAAGAAACATTTCCTGAACTAATCAGGAACAATTTTCGGTTATCAACAATCAGATTAATCTCAGTCAGTTGAAAACATCATCTAAATGATCAAACTTTATGTTTAAATCTGGCATTTCTTTGTACAGTCACTTGTCTGTGTGATGTACATGTGAATGTGCTCTGACCATGAATTACAGGTCCGTGTGGGAAGATGGATAAAGGCAGCCAGAGGCTACAGTATGAACGAGATGCAGGCAGGAATGTGTGTGTGGGGGGGTGTGATGGAAAAACAGGAGTGTAACACATCACTGGAGGTTTGGTGGAAAAGCAGACAAGCTTTCTATTTTAAAGTGTGAATGGACAAACTCAAGAATGTTGTGTTACATCTGGTCTTTTTTAAGTATTCAGTATTTCTGTGAAACAGGCAGAATAACAGCTTTGATTCTCTATTTATTTCTCTCACGAAAGGGGGCTGCAAGTGAATCCCAGGACATTAATGTGTTAAAAGGATTTCTTTTTTTAGCTTCAAAATGTAGATGTGACTGCAAAAAGCGTTTTTACTATTTAGGCAAAGTGCTCCAGTTAAGTCCGCAGAGTGTCTCATTTCACCCACTTTGACCTCAGTCTGTCTCTAGAAATAATTAATAAGTCACTTGTCCATTAATTTGTCTGCTTTCTCAGCTCTCCTGGCACAGCGTGCTCTTGTTTCTACATATTTCCACTTACAGACATCACATAACTTAAACTCAAGACATGACACTCTACCCATGCAGATTTTCTCTCAATAAAAGACCAACAATAAAACCTCTCAGGTGATGGTCATGTTGTATGTTGTACTAAAGGAAAAAAATAAACTCCATAATTTTGTTCTTTAAGTACATCACATTGAAATGTACACCATTACATCAGCCCTGATCCTGACACACAATCTCTGGATTGAAACCGAGGTCACACGTCTGTTCCTGTTGGTGGTCTGCAGATTTTCACGCCAGCACAAACAGCACCTGTTCTGCTCGCGGAGTTCACCCTGACTGGCGGTTTGTTTATGGGTGAAATCAACTGATGTATTATTTAAACATGGCTCTGGATGGCACATTGTTGGACAACACCAGTTTGTGTCGCATTAATGGGAAAATACATCAAAAGAAGCATTTCTACCAGGAGTGGGATGATGCAACTGAGAAGCAAAACCATTATTGATGTGTCTGAATGTGGCTGATAATTCTAATATGTAACAGACTGGAGTTAAAGTTTTACTCCTGCAATGCCGTATTCCACTTGCATAATGTTGGAGGGCTTGCACGATAGTATAGAAACAGCTGTGATCGTTTTATTCCACAGAGGATGAGATATCCTGACTTCTACTCGCTACTTAAAGGGATTCGAAAATAGTTGGATCCCACATTTCCCCTAATGCAACATGAAAGCATCTTTTTGTTAGACCCTTCCTGCCTGGTAAACACCAACATTCTCATTGGTATTCAACTCCAACCCCCCGGTTTGGGCAATGAAAGACTTGCAGGGTTTCTTTAAAAACTCACCATCAGAGTGATTTTCTAGATTCTATAATATTGTTTGTATTTTATTAGTATTGTTTTGGTTCAGGGTCAGCACCATAAATCCTTGTTCACTAAAGCGGCAAAAATTAGGGATTTTTAGTTGATCAGTACACTGCATAACATTTTTACATTTAAATCTGTAGAGTGTCCCTTTAAGAAATTAGTCAGATGATGGGAAATGTGTGAATAAAAAAAAAAGAAGTGACTTGAACGCATGAGTGGTTTGTGGCGAGCCATATGGGTAATCAGCACAACAGCGACTGATGTCACGGCTACGTGGTTTAAGCTCCTCATCTGAGTGAAGGTCTCACACACTTGTTGCTATGGACTGTTTTTCACACCAGACTACTTGAGCCACAGTTATTCAGAGTAAACACAGTGAAACCAACACTGTAAACATACTTTGTGCCCTGCAGCTTTCACGCATGAATACTGAAACCTACGTGGTGTGTTCATCTGTTTTTTATCAATTTTGCTCAGTCAGTTCACACTTTATGGATTACTGTTGTGGCATTGTGTTGTCTTTTGTGTAGTGATGTAGTTTAAAATCAGCACGAAATGTTACCGGACAACTAGTAAAAAGCATTATGGCAGCATTTGTATTGGAAGGATATGTCTCGATGTCTGTTTGGAAGCTGCAAAAAGAGTAGACTATCATCTGTACATTTGAGGAACTATCAGCTATCAGTAATTTCTTCAATAATATATTGATGTATTAAAATGTCTAAACAAGTTTTTTTTTTACGAGAGATGAATTATTGTAAACTAAAAAGAGACCTTTTTCATTACGTTCCTGTGTTTATTTTTCTGGTTCAGCCGTTAATCATTAGTTCCTATGAGTCCAGACTGAGACCATCACAATTTTCCCCGAGCCCAATGTGATTAAATGTCACCAACAAACAGTTCAAAACTTGAAAGACGTTAGATCTACGATGATATAAATACATAAAATAGGTCAATAGTTACCATTTTTGCAAAGTATAGACCTAAACAGACGCAGTGTAACATGGGAAAAGGAAACAACAAATGAAAGGTTTAACTCAAAATAAAAACGGGCCCATTTAAAAATGTTGGGTGAAGTTTGAAAAGGTCCATACATAAACCGAATAGACTTGGTACTGTTCTGCTACAGTGTAGCATGTGCTAGCATAACATTTTTGTAGAAAGTAGCTGCTGTTTAGCAAAAGTTACATACTCTCGCTTTACTTAAAGGACTGATTTGAAAAGATTTGGGAGATAAAGTTACACTTAATCCCTTTCCTGACAATTTTGATGAGGAGATTGATCCACTTGTCTCTACAGTAAACATGAATGGTTAGTCCAGTTTAGCATACAGATTGGAAACAGGTAAGGTATATTTTGGTTTTATATCTCTAACAGTATCCATATCTGTGCTAAGCTAAGCTAAGAAGCTGCAGGTTCTAGCTTCATATTGACTGCAGAGACATGTGAGCGGTGTATAAATGGGTCGAATAAGGGACAACAACAAAAAAAGGCCACTCTGTAGTAAGTCAACAATTATGTTTTTTTTTTTATTTTATCGAGTTTATACGATTTTGGTTCTGTAGCAACCTACTTGATAACTCTAATGAAGTGCAATTGTACTCAAGCCAGTTACAGTTGAGAGCAATGACAGGCACACGTCTTGTGCAAATTTAACAGCATTGGAACGGATCCTACATATACACAGCAAAAATACATGCCAGAGGAAAACAATACTAAATCAGTTTACATTGACAATAGTTAGGAAGACTTCCCTCGATGTCAATCCAGGCTAACACTTGAGATACACATTGACCCATTGTTGGATTATGGGAGTTAGCAACTGAAAACATTGTCTTTACACACAGCAAGAAATGTGTGGTGTTAACCAACTCCATGGACTACATGCGTCCAACTTGCCCTCCTAAAGGATCCAAACATGCATTGCTCTCTCAAACTAATTATGCTGACACGACAAAAAGGAAACCCCAAATCAGTACGGTAGACAAGAGATACGCCTCCTTCCAGTTGCTTTAAGAAGTACTCTTAAATGTGTCGTATTTCCTACATGTCTGGCAGTACATGTTAAAATAAAACGTTTAAAGTCTGAAGGTAAATGCAACTTCAAAGTATCACGAGCCACACATGACGACACAACCATCTGAAACACACGGGCGTTTGTAGCATCGGCGGAGTTGACTGCAGATGTTTTTATCTAAATCGCCTTCCTAAAGCTTAGTCCAATATCTACATACTCAAAAGTTGAATAAATGATTTAGCTTCAAGGTGAGCTTAGGGTTAGGGTTTGATGACAGTTAAATAAATTGTGTTTATTATCCTCCAAACATGCAGAAACACAGGATTACAAGAATGAAATCTAGGTAGGTGAGTTGGAAGATTGTGGTAACCAGTATGTTGTGTTGTTACTCAGACATTACAGGCTTAAGGTCTGTGTTGGAGCTTCATTTGCTCTATTGTCCCTCACAGTGAAAACCAAACATCCCTGTAAATGTGTGCACTGGCTCGTGTTAGGTCCAAAATGTCAAGTTTGGTGGATGTTGTGACATCTTTGTCTGAAATCCGTTGGACATTTTATTTATAATCCAAATTGAAAACGTTAAAGGTTTTGCATTTGCATGTACAGACAACATAATTCCTTTAAATAAGTAAAATAGCAGTTATAAATGGAAACCACGCTGATTGTTAAAGTGGAAACCAAAACGAAAGGACGTGAAATTACTCATCTGAAGACTATTTTGCCCCATTGTTCAACTTCTTTTCAAGATCACGCGTTCAAATCTTGATGATGAATTGTTAAACTGGTGCACGCAGAACGATTTTACCATCTAAACCGACAGATGGAGTCTCATAACAGGGTCTGGCGATGCCACTTGTGAAGGAAAGCAGATGCACCACTACATTCTACAGCTTTCCTTTATTATACAATCAAGGGCCACGTTGAAATCTTTTACAACCTAGAATTTAACAGCATCAACAAAAACTACTTCAGTTGCATTCAAATGGCAACTATGGAAAAGTAAACTTACTGTAACATACATATTAAAGTGTATAGTCCATGCAATTGCGCACGGCCGGGTTTGCATCATTATGGTATGTCGTTATTAGTGTATGGGAGACATCAGTCACCAGTGCATCTTCCGATTTAGGTTCAGGGGGCAAAACTCCTCAACACTCAGCAGAAACTTCTCAGCCTGACTTGAAGAGCAAGATGGCCACTTGGCCCAAGTAGAAGTAAATGAAGTGCTTTGTCTCGTGGGTGACGTAGCTGCCAAAGTTCCTCCCGACGATGCAGTGCCAGGTGGGGTTATACTTCTTGTCAAACTCCTGAAACAGGTTGAAAGAAGACAATTAGTAAACTTACAAAATACAAAATGGATGCAAGCTACAAACTCTGGCGTACATATCATGATCAAGAAAGTAGCCACTATTGAGGATATTGAGGGAATGGATACTTTGGCTGCTCATTTTCTCAATTTAATTAATTACTTGTGGTTTAAAATGTCCCTTTTAATTCCCCAGAGCTCGGAGTGAAATATTAAAATATTGGCGCTCTTGACAATCAAAAATCTCACATTTGAGGAGCTGAAATGAGCAAAGATTTGGTATTTTTGACTGGAAAATGACGGAAATTATTATTATTCAGTTATAAAAAAAATTGGTGATGATTTTCTTTCTGGAATTTGAACCATTAAGCCAATAAATTAATGAATAAGTAAATAAATAAGAGAACAAGTATTGATCTCAGGGGAAAGCAAATCAAAATTACAATACGATTGAATTCAAAAGGCTTTGAAAAAAGCATTAAGCAAGAACCTATATGTAGACTGGCTTTTATAATACACATATTTCCGGAGCGTTAGCAAGTTTGTACTTTTATTTAAATGTTTTTGTAATGCCTGTGCTAGTGTAAACACATGAATGTTGTAACATCAGCCAACATACAATCAGCCAACATAAAATAAGAAAAATACTTAAGTATGGTGTGTAGGAGTGTGTGTGGGGTGGGGAGGGGGTACTTGAGAACTACTGATAATAATAAAAAATAAACCTGGCTACGGCCCTGATCACAAGCGCCTCGTCTCCACATTGTAACGAAAATAGATGTGAGAATTAAAAAAAGCCTCTGAATGTGCAGCTCGTGTGCCAGTGATGTAAGCGCGCACAGGACCCATCCATGCGGCCGTCCTGCCCGTCTCACCTTCTTGATGTAGGCTGCGATGTCCTTCTCTATGTTGTACTTCTCCATGGCCTGGGTGGCACAGTCCACCGCGTCCTGCTGCATGTCCTCGGACATGTCTGCGTTCTTGATCACAGCTTTCCTGTCAGTCATGGTTGAGGATGAGGATGCCTGCCTTGAGGAAGAGAAACGGAGCACGTTCACTGCACTGAAAATGAACACCGCACGTGGGGTGATGAGGGGGATTGTTTAGGCCAACCGGATCATCGCGAAAACATCACTCATACGCAGAAGAATGGCCGTTTGACGGCGCGGTTTTCCAACATGTGTGCAGTGATTCACAATCGGAACTTGTGCTCATGTGTGGTATCTAAACGACGAATTGAGTGCTGCATAGATTGGCTGCGAAACTTGATACAGGTGGAGTTATATTACTTGGCAAAATCACTTTCCGATAAAAGCAGCGCATCAGGAGACCAGAAGTATCGAGATGTATCCAATTACTCATGTGCTCAGGCAGACATACACCTGCTGTCCTCCGTGCCAGTGCATCCCCGCGTCCTGCCAGTCGAGATACAGTAAGCCATACAGTATAACGCTCAACATCACGAGAAACTCGCATCAGAAATATGGCATGACATGCAAGTCAATCTTTCACACAAAGAGGGGAATCTGCAACTCACCTTTTCTTGAGCCGAATGAAAACACTTATTTCCCCCCAGAAAATATGTATTTCACCCAGCCAGAGGAGGGGGAGGCTTAGATGATGCTGCGGCTAATTGCTTTTTAAAGATTTACACAATAAGCATGTAGGTAGGTTGGCTCTCTCTGCTGCGCTCCAACAGCTCCCCGCCCCTCTGCTGCATGCTGCACCCTGCCATTGGCTGAGCTGCAGCCTCCGCGTGTGTTGCAAGCGTTTTTCTCCAGCTCCTGTCTGCCGGCATCTTATTTCATCCCACAATGCATCATTCACAGTGTACACCACCGACTGTGGGCTCAAAGGAAACGAGACCTTGGGCATGAGGAGGTATCGTTTAGCTGCGCGTAAAAGGGGTTCTCATCGGTTGTCGTCACAGATGAGACACTGGAGCTTTGAGTGCTGGACATATGGGCTGCTACTGCGTTGGTGTGTTGTTGGTCATACCGGAAGTGATGGTTTTATGCAAATTATCAACTTTATTTTCTGCTCTATTGGGTTCAGTTTTACAAATATATCATCTCTAATTTCTTCTTAAAGATAAACCAGTGGTTATAAAATGTGTGAACGCTTTAACTATTGCGTGAAGGAATAAGCTTTAACATGACAAATACAGTAAGACATTTGGATTCAAATAAAAACAAACTAAAGTATTCTTGTTTGAAAGTGTTTTATTGAAAATGCTAAGAGAAAAAGCAAGATTAATCAAAAATAAAACATACAAACTACTCCCACATGAAACCCCCTCCCAATCTCCCCAATTTTCAATTATTTCATACCAGGCATCTACGACTCCATCCTTTGATCCAACTTCCTGGTCCTCAGTTTCGTTTTCTTCTAAAATAAAGACATTACCAAAGAAAAACTTTAAATATGCATTTGGGGGCCTAATGGAAAAAAAAATGTTGCTCTGGGACTCCTGTTAATTAGTTCTGAAATCAAACTCATTTGAATCCTCGAAAATTGATCCCGTTCCGAGCATCCATCCTTGCCTATCCCTTTCCTAATCGATCCACTCATCCAGCTCCAAGGATTGGGATCCACTGAGCCACTCCTCCAATCAAAACCTTGAAATACCAGGAAGAAAATCAGAGGCAGACTGTTAGAATAAAATGTCAAAATGTTTGGGCCTAATTTTTCCATTTTTGTGCACTCATGTCAGATCAAGAAAGAAAAAAAATGCCACTGAGCACAAAAACTGTAGCTCTCTGAAGTTAAAACATTTTAACCAATGAGGACATTTGAAAAGTTAAAAGTGGTATGTTTTTGCAACAAAGTAGTGATTCATATTTTTTACAGTTGACAGCATAGATGTTACACTTACATCACACTTGATCTAGGACTGCTTATTCTGTCACAAGCCAGAGTAGCAAGTTAAAAATAGTATGTATAACAAAGTACAGAACATTCGGCTTTATTAAATATGACATGCATGATATGGCAACCTATCAAAATGTTTAATTTATGGAATATGAAGCGTACCATTGCCTCGACCTGATTGCTCCTCAATTAGATGTCCTATCCTGACCATACAAATGAAATGTGCTCCACAATGGTTTTATTCCAAATCATCACTTTAATCCTTCTCTTCAGATGTCTAAGAGGAAGACAGAAGGGTAAAATACAGTTAAGCATTGGGCTCCTGTCCAAACAGCCCACCCCACATATCCAATGAGAGAAGCTATGTGTTGTTGTTGTTGTTTAAAAAAATAACAAAAACAAAACTCAATTTTCAATACTTGCAAAAACATTGAGTGCAGCTTATAACAACTCAACATTTTTGAAGTCCCACACAGCACAATTCCTAATGTTGCAAAAATTGAGAGGACAGAGAGAGGGGGAGAAAACAAAAAGGACAAAGCAGGTGGAGAGGGTGGGGGAGAGGGTGAAAAAGGAGGAGAAGGGGGGTGGGGGGCAGTACATCTACATACCAAGATCATCCACAAGGACATCGAGACATGAAATGCAAACATCAAAATCAATTGCTGACATCTGGAGAAACTCATGAGAGAGGTAAAAACAGGAGGGTATACATCAAAAGAGCAAAAACATCGGTGGTAGAAAAGTTTAAGAACGGGAGCGAGAGCGGCTGTGACGAGGCGAGTAGCGGGGTGATCCTCTGCCACGGCAGCGGGAATTGCTGCGACTGGCGCTGGCGCTGCGACTCCGGCTCCTGCTCCGACTGCCACGGCTGCGGGAGCGGGATCTTCCGTAACTTGGGCTGCGGGGACCGTCTAATTTCACACGAATGTAAGCAGTCTCTCCCTGGCGGACACAAGAGAACTTGACATTGAAAAGGCAACATTCCTTCCTATGGTAGAAAAACCATAGATGGAAATGAGGGCCAGGTGTGCTTCAAACATGGAGCATTTCTTGAAGTACTTACCTGGACACAGCAAAGAAACATTATCCATGAGAGTGAATCAAATCAGTACACATACCTCATGCGAGCGGAATTTGGTGTTGTCCAGCTTTCGTACGGCATAGGTCATGTCTTCTTTGCGCACAAATTCTACAACCCCGGTTCCATCTCTGAAAACGTCGGCGTAGCATACGTCGCCCGCTTCGCGCATGTGGTCCTTCAGGTCCTGCCAGCTGCCACTCTGAGGGAGTCCTGAAACATTACCCAAAGTTATATCAGCTGACGAATGCTGAACTTTCCAGCTTGCTTTATGTGCGAAAACGTCAACATGTCAGAATGACAAAACGTATTTGTTTCCCCAAAACAGAAGCTGTAGGATTTAGTGATACAAGCCTTTAGATTAATTTAATTGAGACCAACTGTAGTTGAAAAAAAACATGTTAACATGCAAACAGGTGCATGTTAACATGCAACCATTTGTGAAAACACAAATGGTTGGTTAATAATAACCCTGTGAGTGCTCCATTTAACCTTAATATTTATTAAATGGAGCAGAGCACCATTTAATAAATGTGCTATACTGTGGCAAAATGTATTGCATGTATTTAAACGCACTGTATTTATATTCTCATATTTATGAAATTGTAGGTCACATTGAATAAGAAGGTGTATCTAAACTTTTGACTGGTACTGTATAATATGTCATTTTTATTCTATTTGCCTTCTCAATATTTGGCCAAAGACAACAGATGAAAATGAACCTTTGTGAATAAATCTGGTGCATTTAACAAGGGTGCTCTGATCAATCGGCCACCCTTCATCTCTAAATAGTTGTATGTGGGTCTGATTAGACAATGCAACCTACGAATCGAATCGACGCCTGTGTCAAAAGCGATAGCCGGCGCAGTGGGGCTAGATACACACTAGACACAGACACGGCTTTGTTCAGTTTAGTTCATACACGCAGTAGTGAAAGGCGCATGCCAAAAACTGACGTAACCACGGCCGGTACGTGGTGTACGCGGGCCCGCTAGTGGTCACAGCGCTTGGTCGTGCACCTCTAAATTATATTATCCCCACTGGGGTAGCATTATGTCGGATGTGTTTGGTTCAGAGTATAAAAGCAAAGTCGGTGTAATAAGGGGTCATCTTAATAGCAATTCAGCCAGATTGCTAGAGAAAAAGGGGTTATGAGAGTGTGAACTATGTTGCTTACCTACTGTACATTTACTATTGACACTAAACAGTAAAGTCATTATACTTTTCTCATATCTGTGATCTGTATACTGTATCTGTATCAGTCTGTATACCGATACTGCTTCCAGTGATCAGATGATGCCTCCAGCGATCTGCCCCAGAAGTCACAATTGGAGCGCCCCTATCAGTTACAGCTATGTTAATCAATGCACATTGTCCTTGTCTACAAATCATATTACCAAGCCTGACATTGTGGAGATTATCAATTTAGCTTTACGGTCACAACAGAATGCGAGGACACATTGGTTTACATTGTCAGTGGTACTATTGGTGCTGCACAGTATACTGATACTAGATGAATATGTCAATAACCTATCATTTAAACCGTACAATATACCGTTAAATGTGTATCATTAATGTGAAACAGCGGAGCTCTGCTTCCACTTGCTGCTGGCGTTCTGATTACCAATATGCACATTACAAATACAAATGTTCTTGCCAAATGCAGCTTGTCGCCAAAAGAAGACTCAGCGCGAAATATAGCACTTGAGTAGTGCAGCCAAGGGTTCAACATAATAACTGGGGGGGAGTTTTCTGAACCAAGACTGGACACTGTCAACACACCATGTGTCAACAGCAGTGGTGGCACATAACAGCTTTACCTTATCCATTCTTACCTTCCACAATAAAAGCCCTCAACATATATATTGCATCACTGATTAATAAGAGAGGGTACTTAAATTCATTCAAATCATTTCACTCAGAGGAAACTCGACAAATAGCTTACAATTTTGTTACTACTCATCTGTGAAAGGATTTAACCTATTATTGGCAGAAATGCAACATATGAGGGTGAAGAGATGTAAATGTATAGCTGATCTAAGTTAAGAGTTTCACAAGTCCTGGAGGGATATTAAAATGTATGAACCCACCATGGTTACATCAGTCCTGTTTGGTGACTTTTCACACTCTCCATGGTCGTGCACGACCTGCTCCCTACCCTTCACCTGCTAACCCCTGCACTCTACCCTTCACCTGCTAACCCCTGCTAACCCCTGCTCCCTACTCTTCACCTGCTAACCCCTGCTCCCTACCCTTCACCTGCTAACCCCTGCTCCCTACCCTTCACCTGCTAACCCCTGCCCCCTACCCTTCACCTGCTAACCCCTGCTCCCTACCCTTCACCTGCTAACCCCTGCTCCCAACCCTTCACCTGCTAACCCCTGCTAACCCCTGCACTCTACCCTTCACCTGCTAACCCCTGCTCTCTACCCTTCACCTGCTAACCCCTGCTCCCTACCCTTCACCTGCTAACCCCTGCTCTCTACCCTTCACCTGCTAACCCCTGCTAACCCCTGCACTCTACCCTTCACCTGCTAACCCCTGCACTCTACCCTTCACCTGCTAACCCCTGCTAACCCCTGCTCCCTACTCTTCACCTGCTAACCCCTGCTCCCTACCCTTCACCTGCTAACCCCTGCTCCCTACCCTTCACCTGCTAACCCCTGCCCCCTACCCTTCACCTGCTAACCCCTGCTCCCTACCCTTCACCTGCTAACCCCTGCTCCCAACCCTTCACCTGCTAACCCCTGCTAACCCCTGCACTCTACCCTTCACCTGCTAACCCCTGCTCTCTACCCTTCACCTGCTAACCCCTGCTCCCTACCCTTCACCTGCTAACCCCTGCTCTCTACCCTTCACCTGCTAACCCCTGCTAACCCCTGCACTCTACCCTTCACCTGCTAACCCCTGCACTCTACCCTTCACCTGCTAACCCCTGCTCTCTACCCTTCACCTGCTAACCCCTGCTCCCTACCCTTCACCTGCTAACCCCTGCTCTCTACCCTTCACCTGCTAACCCCTGCTCTCTACCCTTCACCTGCTAACCCCTGCTCTCTACCCTTCACCTGCTAACCCCTGCTCTCTACCCTTCACCTGCTAACCCCTGCTCTCTACCCTTCACCTGCTAACCCCTGCTCCCTACCCTTCACCTGCTAACCCCTGCTCTCTACCCTTCACCTGCTAACCCCTGCTCCCTACCCTTCACCTGCTAACCCCTGCTCCCTACCCTTCACCTGCTAACCCCTGCTCCCTACCCTTCACCTGCTAACCCCTGCTCCCTACCCTTCACCTGCTAACCCCTGCTCCCTACCCTTCACCTGCTAACCCCTGCTCTCTACCCTTCACCTGCTAACCCCTGCTCCCTACCCTTCACCTGCTAACCCCTGCTCCCTACCCTTCACCTGCTAACCCCTGCTCTCTACCCTTCACCTGCTAACCCCTGCTCCCTACCCTTCACCTGCTAACCCCTGCTCCCTACCCTTCACCTGCTAACCCCTGCTCCCTACCCTTCACCTGCTAACCCCTGCACACTACCCTTCACCTGCTAAACCCTGCCCTCCACTACAGGACTCGTTCGGCATGGCTTCTCCGGTTTTCTTTTGTGTCGGGGATGTTGTTTGTTTGTTTTGTTTGCTCCATTGTCTTTCTGTGTTTTGTTTTGATCCGTTTGTCTCTGCCTTATGTGAAGCGTCTTTGAGTGTTTAGAAAAGCGCTATACACAATTAAAATATCATTATTATTATTATTGTTGACAAAATGTGTTCCTTATAAATAACTAGTGAAACAAAATGTTAAGTTCCACGTTCTATCCTTTATTATTTTATTAACTTTTCTGATGTTGTAGGGTTTTGCCGTGGGGCCGTTTCAGTACAATACTACAGGCACGTAGCATATCAATATCATACTCATGACAGCACTATGAATACCAATATAGTAATTACCACACAGGTCCCATCACTTTACAATTACCTCCCACAACAACCAATCTTTTTGACAATACATTCACCAAATTAATATAGATTGTCTAAAGTTAATGTGATAAAGCACACAACAGTCAACCAAGAGTTTAACATATCCTTCATGTTTGATTTGCATGCATGCTCCATATTTAATCTATTTTAGAGTAACACATGTTGGACACGCAGAACAAACCGGAGCTCAACTTTTCACCAGAGTTTGTTGGGATACCCAACCTCTCAAACTTCATGTAAAAACGCCCACCTCCTCGACTGTGACGTTCAACTAAGCTGCATTCCTCAAATGACACGTCAGACAGCGGACCAAGGCACAGACTTCTATAATTACCCATCTGTGTAGGAGCTATTCAAACGACTGCTTACCCGACACAATGACCCGGTACTCGGAGCGTCTGGAGGGAGGCCCGTATCTTCCTCTGGGAGCCCCACCGATCCCACCGAAGCCGCCTCTCGAGCCCCTGCCGCTCCGAGGGAACTCCACCCGCAGCCTGTAGCCGTCATAGTCGTACCCATCTCGCCCATAGACCGCGTCATCGGCGTCCCTTGTAACACAACGGCACAGTTTGAAGATAAAGCACACGGAGGGCGGGCAGCTAAGTTTGACACACACACATACTTAGAGGAACTGCAGTGACGGACGGGGGTCAGCCACGCTAGCGGCTAACGTTAGCCTGATCCGCTTTACGGTAGCTAATCCGCCGTGCAGACGTCCACGGCAAAACGGTCATTGTGCCTCCATTTGTGCTAAGACAAACACAATGTTATTTGTTATTCGTTTGCACTCTGCAGTGAATATTACTCAAGCGTAGCGTCACTTCACGGGTGCATTGACTGACCTACCAGCTGGGAACAATGCAAAGTGTGACGTTAGCTGTCCCGGCGGGCATTAGGACGCGGTGGGAACTAACGAAGGGTGGTAGGCGCGTGGGCAAACGTTAGACCTCGTTAAGAAACACACATTGAAACCCGGAACCGCACACACCACGTTCCGCTGAGAGGACACTCTCCGGTTGCAGCGAGTCCAGGGACTAGTCCGAGCCCGCGTCAGTGCGCGAGAGCGTTAGCCCCACAACGGGGCTGGCCTAACTGTCAGCACCTTACCTGGGGTCCTCAAATTCAATGAAGGCGAAAGGCGGCCCCCCCCTCCGGTTTTTCAGATCGATATCTCGAATTGTCCCGTATTTGTAGAACACGTCCTCCACGTCTTTTGTGCGAATATCAGGGGGGAGATTCCCCACATAAATCCGACAGTCGTTGTTACCAGCGGGGCCTCGCACTACACCCGACATCGCAGCGCACGATAGCTCGCTACTTAACCTAACGGTTAGTTGAGATCCTACGGGGTTGGCGGAGCCACACGGAGATGAGACTCCGAGCCCTTGGCGCGTTGTCGAGCAGAGAGGAGAAAGCAACCAAAACGCGTCGTTCAACTGGGCAATCTGAAGGGTGTCAAGTGGGGGGCAGCACTTGCAATGAAGCGCCCACTACTCCAGTTTCTACTCAGGACCCGCGCTCCTTTACAGAAGCTTTCATGAATTCCGCAGCCAGCGCGGACACATCCGCCTTACGAAATAGTCCGCGAAACGTCCAGGGGTTGTGATGACCGTCAATTATTTATTTGGTAGTAACAAACATGTAACAAATAGAATGATAGTACACTTTTTAACTATTTGTTTTAATTAATTGGTTTATTATCAGGGACTGTGCATATTTGTAAGGATGGCGGTAAAATGTTTTTTTTTTCTTTTCTTCATTAAGGTCTTGGGCGATACCTTATTGAAAGAAAAATAACAGGGCAAACAAGAAAGCGTGTAGAATATGTATCCTACATACAATATTTATTTGCGTATTTTGAGCTGGCTCATGCAGTTGAGACTGTTTCTGCCTTTTATTGTGATATACTGTTCAGTGAAATAATGTGATAATTCAGTGGTAAGAAGTAAATCCATCCTAAATAAATACTATGTTCTCCCCAAATACAATATACCATATTTTCTTTGAAACTGATGCTAACCTTAATTACTTAATTATTATATTATCAGCCGGACACAGAAAAGTTAAATATTAAGTGGAAAATGTTTTTTTTTAATTCAACACAATTTTACGTTAAAATAAAAAAGAGATGTTTATGTCATATCAATTACAAGCAATATAAACAGTATATATGGTTAATATTTGCCCTTTACCTGTGTTATCACATGTATGAATTAATGTGCTACTCAATTATTAAAATCAATTGAGGTCAGAGCATAGAACCCTGGGATCAGATAAGCCTGGGATCAGAGCATAGAACCCTGGGATCAGAGCATAGAACTCTGGGATCAGAGAACCCTGGGATCAGAGCATAGAACCTTGAGGTCAGAGCATATAACTCTGGGATCAGAGAACCCTGAGATCAGAGCATAGCACCTTGATGTCAGAGCACAGAACCCTGAGATCAGATAACCCTGGGATCAGAGCATATAACCCTGAGGTCAGAGCATAGAACCCTGAGGTCAGAGCATAGAACCCTGAGGTCAGAGCATAGAACCCCGAGGTTAGAGCATAGAATCCTGAGGTCAGAGCATAGAACCCTGAGGTCAGAGCATAGAACATTGAGGTCAGAGCATAGAACCCTGAGATCAGATAACCCTGGGATCAGAGCATAGAACCCTGAGGTCAGAGCATAGAACCCTGAGGTCAGAGCATAGAACCCAGAGGTTAGAGCATAGAATCCTGAGGTCAGAGCATAGAACCCTGAGGTCAGAGCATAGAACATTGAGGTCAGAGCATAGAACCCTGAGATCAGATAACCCTGGGATCAGAGCATAGAACCCTGAGGTCAGAGCATAGAACCCTGAGGTCAGAGCATAGAACCCCGAGGTTAGAGCATAGAATCCTGAGGTCAGAGCATAGAACCCTGAGGTCAGAGCATAGAACATTGAGGTCAGAGCATAGAACCCTGAGATCAGATAACCCTGGGATCAGAACCCTGATGTCAGAGCATAGAACCCTGAGGTCAGAGCATAGAACCCTGAGGTTAGAGCATAGAATCCTGAGGTCAGAGCAGTGGCAGCTGGCCAATAGAGGGCCATGGGGCCGGGCCCCCCCGGGATCCACCCACCAAAAAAAATAATAATAATACTCTTATAAAAATAATAATAATATTCATAAATTATACAAATTGTCAATATTTGTATTTTTGCGATATGGATATACCCAGTAATATTAGTAAAAATAGGATATCTGCGCAAAATATATGCTTTTCCTGCACATCTTTCCACTGGCCGTCACCCTGATGAACAATTAATCAGACTCCCCCATCTGCACTACCTGCACTACTTTTTCTTTTAATGTCTTTTTTATATGTATCTTGCTTATTGTAAATGTCTATATATGTATAACGAGAGCTACGTGTAACCGGAGTCAAATTCCATGTGAGTGTAAACACACATGGCCAATAAAGCTGATTTTGATTCTGAAGAACTTTGGCGGAGAAACTACCGGTAAAACAACTGGTCCCAGATCAGCCTGAGCTCAGCATAAGACAACAGACTGGCCTGAAAAGGAAGCAGCTTCTGTAGAGACGGCTACACCAGGACGGTTTGGCTAAGCTAGCTGCTGGATGCAGTCCTGCTAACGTTGTATTTTGCTTTCCATGATTGCTTTTTAAATCGACGGGGACAGATCCAGCATGGACAGATACGGGAGTACAGGACATGAAGCACTGGAAGAAAAAGGAAGACAACGTGAGAACACCAGGACACATGGATAACTATCAAGCTAGCACATCAGGCTGAGTGAACATGGCTACCCAGCTGGACGACAGGATTGCGGTGAAGAAACACGGTCGATAAGAACGGGCACACTTTATCCAAAATAATTGATTGCGTGACGTTTAGTGGGGCTTTTGAGTTTTGCACTACGAGACCTCCCTAGACGCTGTACTGGGGGAGCACCGTGACACAGCCAGCGTTTTTAAAGGCACGTCAAGACCTGCTATGTGACATGATATATTAATATACTGAATTGTATGACTAAGATGTCCTTATGTCAAAGTGTTGGAATAAATGTTTAATATTTAACTGCAAAGTAGTAATGTGTGATTTGTTTTTGCATTGAATCATACTGGATGTTTTCTGAAAATGATTAGATGGCCCTACCAAAAGAACATTTCCACCAGCCGCCACTGCCCTATAGAGTCCAAGAGACACAGACTCTGAGACTTTATCATCACATCTCATCTGTTAACAATAAACAATTATCATTTCTGTATTTGAATAGTCTCTCCTGATCGAAATGAGCTTGTATGTTGCTGGTTTGAGTTGACCAACAAATCCACTGAGAGGAGATGATGGTTTAAACAACTCTGCACAATACAGGCGTGTGAGAAGGAACAAGAAAATAACAAAATATATGTGCAACAAAGTAAAGCATAACGCTCAAATTGCTGTGATCAACACAATTAGAGCATATTTATTTTTCTTTTTTCTCTCTCTCTATTTCGTTTCTAACCTCCAATCCCGATGTGTTGTATCACAATACGTGTTGCACAGACGAGTTGTGTTGGTTTACAACTCATAGCTGGACTGAATAGCAACATATTACTGATTAATACAATACAAATAACTCGAGTATTAATCAAATAAAAATATATATTTGACAAATATGAGAAAAATAATGAATATGTCTCTTTATTCCTCAATCGCACACACGCAGTTACGCACGGACGTAAGCACGTCAGTCAATTCCATGGAAACCGGACCGAGGCTACTTAAGGCCCGTGGAGGTTCGAAATCTTCCCTTTACACTTTGGACTTGACACGAACTACAACCCTCCTGTGAACCCAAACTGTAAAGTTAACTCTTTGAGTTTTGAACTGCTTGCTGGAAAACGAGATACTATCGAGAGGACAGAGACCCTAAAGAGGACCACCAGAGACCCTAAAGAGGACTTCACTTGTCAGGACATCGAGAGAGCGGCCCTGCTGAAGGGGCTGTGAGTTGGACGAGAGCTGTGCAGGTAAGACCACTTTTACATTTAATTTAGCTTCTTTTATTATCAATGTATCCCCTTAAATACTTAAAAGTGTTCTCGGTTTAGAAATCAGTTAAACGTTTTGAGTTTTAAGGTTAAAAAGTCCCAGAATGCTGTCAGGCCTGTAAATTGATATTTGAGCGACAGAATGGCTTAAAACTTGCGGGAGATGTGTGGAGTGTGTTAACAACCAGTATAGAGGTTCGAAACCCCTGTTATTTTGGGTTTAAGACATCAAAACGTCGAAATGTAACATCAAATCCATTTTGTATATAATTCTGAAATATGCGCCATTTAAACCATATGGAACGCGGGGGCGTTCGATCTAACCCAGCGTCACGTGACTTTCACGCTGAGTTGGTTTGTTTTGACTGTTGAAACGTGAAATATTGTACACACATCTGCTCCTTTTACTTTATTAAATACATTATTTAACATTGAAATGCACTTTGCTCGTTGTTGATATACTTTGTTTTCGGGGGACAAGAGATCTGTTAAGTAATTATAGGACTGCATGTGCGCGTGCTGCCTCCAGCATCTCCCCACGCGCTGTGATATGTGCCTCATAAACAGAGAATAATGAGTTATAAACAAAAGTGGTTATGTTGGATTAATATCGCCATGTTTCATTGTGCGTCAGGGCGCACGTGCTCAATGTAAATGAAATACGTTCACGCCGTTTATTGCAAACTATTTATTGTTTTGTTCACACACACTGAAGTCCTTATAATTGTTTGGTGCAGAATAAATGTATTTGCCGAGAGCTCACGAAACTCAATTGTTGGTAAATTGAGCACAAAAAAGAGCAGTGAAAGGCCCCTGGTCTGCGCATCCAGAATGAAGCTCTTCATGTTCAATTTAAGATTAAAGCTCGTTAATTATGAACGCTACATTGTTGTTTGGGACAAATACTAATACTGCTGACAATATATACAACGATAATAATAACAATTATTAATGGCATGCAATATATGTCTCTCTCCATCTCTCTTTATTTATATATATGTATAATGTGTGTTTATAATATATATATATATATATATATACATATATATATATATATATATATATATATATATATATATATCGTCAAAATGTCAATTTCTTTCAATAAAATGTAATAACAAAATTATTTATCATTAAGTGTCACATGGAAGCAGTATTAATTGATTCTGTTTCCCTCATCTGTTTAAACTAACAGAGGCAGAACTGCACCATGTTTAATATTACTGTTAAATGTTTACAGCACAGCCTCTTGTCTGTTGCCTGTCGTTTTTAGGTTATGGATATGCTGTCATTTTTTCTTTTTTTAAACTTTGATTATTGCTCAATGTAATCCAGAAATATTAAAAGTTATGAGAAATCCTTACAGTTTTCACCTTTCCTTCTCAGCTGGTGTGAACTACATCATGGAGCATCCTGCAAGAGGCCCCGTCAGGCTCGCCATGGACAACGAAGGTAGGGACGGTGAGTTGGAGCTTGCATTTGTCAATGGTCATTTTGTGTTTGGGGTTTGGGATCAGGGGGAGTTCTTTCGCCAGTTCCTCCACGGAGAACGCCCAGAGGACGACGAGGGAGAGGACGACGAGGGAGAGGACGACGAGGGAGAGGACGACGAGGGAGAGGACGGCGAGGGAGAGGACAGCGAGGGAGAGGACGACGAGGAAGACTGGGAGAGCGAAGATTCCGGATATGGCTCCACTGCCTCTTCCTTTTGTTCCTCCTTGGAAGAAGACGAAGAAGACGAAGAGGAGGAAGACGAAGAAGAGGAAAACGATGAAGAGGCGGTAGAAGAGGCGGAAGATGAAGATGACCCTTTCCCGCAGCAGTTCCCACCTTGCCATCCTCTCAACCCCCCTTTTGGCGTGGCGCCCCCAGCCCCCCAGAGGTCAGACGAGTTTGCGCCCTCCACATCAGGCCTTGGATCTTCTGCCAAGAGGACCAGAGAAGAGGACTACGGGGAGTCTGGACCCTCCACTGCAGGCCTTGGATCCTCCACCAAGAAGACCAGAGGAGATGACTACGGGGGAGACCTCGGATCCTTCACAAGACACTGGCAGAGGGATGAGGACAGCGACTCGGACAGCGACTCGGACTGAGACCGACAGCCTGTTTGCTGCAGGATTGCAAAACCTTTATGTCTGGCAGGACTGATAAAGCACCAGACAGTCTTCCCTTGCCTCTGGCGGGGTCGGCAATAGGTAGCATCCTGCAGCAGAGGTTTTGGTTCGGAACGTCCTGAAGAAGCTTTGCTGAGGAGGAAAAAAAAGATGAAGATGATTCTTTCACTCTGCGGTTCCCAACTCAGAGTTTTTGACAGGACCTGCAGCATCTAAGTCCCTTTTCCACCTGGACATCCTCTCAACCCTCCCTCTCATCCCCCCTTTTGGCATGACGCCCACAGCCCCCCAGAGGTCAGATGAGTCTGCTGCCTCCACATCAGACCTCGGATCCTTCAGAAGATACTGGTAGTGGGATGAGGAAAGCGACTCGGACTGAGACCAACAGCCTGTTTGCTGCAGGATTGCAAAACCTTTATGTCTGGCAGGACTGATAAAGCACCAGACAGTCTTCCCTTGCCTCTGGCGGGGTTGGCAATAGGTAGCATCCTGCAGCAGAGGTTTTGGTTTGGAACGTGGTTAGGAAGAAAAAGATGAAGATGGTTCTTTCACTCTGCGGTTCCCAACTCAGTTTCTGACAGGACCTGCAGCACAGGACCTGCAGCTCACTTGTTGACGTCACCATCTCAGCTGTTCTTGCGAATGAGTTTACTCCGGTTCTTTACTGTGAAGTATTTTTACAATCAAACCATCAAATCGTTGGAACTGATTTTCAAGGAGGCTGAATCTTGACAAACCGACCGCAGATTTGATGCCTAAACAACTAACGTCTCCCTTTGGAACAGCAGCTTAGTTGATGACATCACATGGGGGCTGTAAATTATGACGTTTCACAGGAATGGTTAAAAGTACCCTGCTGGCTAGTGGCCCACGGACTTTAGTGACCTGACCTGGACCAGGGAAACACCCATGTGCCCCGCCGTGTTGGAGTTTTCCCCGGACAACGAGAGGGTCGCCTCCCTGCGCCTGCGGGTTGCGGGGAGCAAGGACCTGACTGTTGTTTGTGCTTATGCACCGAACAGCAGTTCAGAGTAGCCGGCCTTCTTGGAGTCGGTGGGAGGGGTCCGGGAAAGGGTGCCGTCCGCCAACTCCATAGTTCTCGAGATTGCTCGAACTATCGGAGTATCACACTACTCCGCCTCCCGGGAAAACGTATGCCAGGGTGCTGGAAGAAGGCTTCAACCGTTTGCCGAACCTCAGATTCAAGAGGAGCAGTGCGGATTCTGTCCCAGTCGTGAAACAATGGACCAGCTCTTTACCCTCAAGACTACTGGAGGGGTTCTGGAAGTTTGCCCATCCAGTCTACATGTGTTTCATGGACTTGGGGAAGGCTTTCGACCGGGTCCCTCTGGGGTTTTTGTGGGGGGTGCTGCGGGAGTATGGGGAGCTGGACCCGTTGCAACGGGCTATCCGGTCTCTGTACGACTGCAGTTGGAGCTGTGTTCGTATTCTCGGCATTAAGTCTGTGAAACTGTGAATGGTTGTGATTCTGTTGTGTATATTATTTTTAGAAAGTATTATTTCATTCTCTCTCTGCTTATTTTAATAGTTAGGTGAAAGTGGCTGAACCTGACAGATGTGTGGTAAAAATTACTAACTTTAAGAAAAGTCTCCAAGTCTCTTCTCCAAGTCTCTTTTACTCAGGTATCGATTGCTGTGATACAGGAAGCAACATCCAGGGTCTCCTTGAAGACGGAGCAGATGAGAAGGATGGAGGACAACAGGAACAAATGAGAAGGATGGAGGACCACAGGACCAGATGGAGAGCGGCGGCAGCCTTTCTTTCAGTGGGCTGAGTAAGTAATCATTCTCCAAGACTACATAAGTATTAGTAAAACAATTCCATCATTGGCGGCCAGATTCAACACATCAATGTAAAGGTTGTGTAGCTGAGTTCAAAAGTATTCATCTCTTGTGTTTGTGTCTCACAGGGCAGGACTCCTCTGGTCACACTCTTGGGGCAGCTGAGGGTAGACGTCAACCAACCCGTCATCCCAGGACGACCCAATGAGTACGGTCCTCCCTGCCCCTCCACCCCGACGCCACCCGCCCCACCCACCAGCCAGAGGACGAGGACCGTCCCGTCCCCATCGGCACAGAGGATGTAGTTTGTCTCCATCTGCTTCTTCTGTGCTGCTGGGTTCAGGAAGCTCCTCACACACACAGGAAGCTGTCAGCAGCTGTTTGCATCTGCTCAGAAATCAAGAAGGCGACTGACGGTTCAGGCTGAACGAGAAATAATAATTCTGAAAGTTTTAAAGTATTTCATTTGTCACATAGAATACAGTATGTTCATGTAAACTGTATGTACAGTATTAACTGTTTATTTACTGTACAATTACATACATGTTTAATGTTCTTCTAGATATGTCTTTATATTAGAAACAATATCATAATATTTCTGATGATTAAATGTAGTATTAACTGTTTATTTACTGAGTAGTACAATTACATACATGTTCAATGTTCTTCTAGATATGTCTTTATATTAGAAACAATATCATAATTATTCTGATATTATTAAATGTATGACACTTTATTTACAATAAATATTATGCAAATTATAAGTTCATATCTTTTTAATTTCCATTTGACTCAACGGCATTACTGTTATTACTGTTAAGTATTGATATTTGTAAAAATAAATGAAAATCATCACAAATGAAGCTCTAGCGTGAGTTCAGTCGGAAGACCGAACTCTTTCAAGCCCGTCACTTATTTCTCATACTTCTGCTGTCACGTCTCACGCATGCACTCCGTGTTTACTTGCTGTCATTGTTTGGGCCGTCAATCATGACACCAGCTGTAGATCAGCTGGTCTCCTCTGACTAATAGGCAATGCACACTTGCTTGAGTTTACACACTGGGCTATTTGTGATAGTCCGCTTCATTCCCGACCTTTTTTTAATGTCTCTGCATGAAAGCACTGCTGTCTGTTAAAAAAAGGCTGAAGTTATACAATTATTATGTGTGTTATATTACCTTGTGTCCTTAACATGCACTTTTGGGTTTTTAATTGAGTGATGGGGACAGGGGAGCCCCAGCAGGTAGAAGAGAGGGGTCAGGACGGGACAGGTGAGGTCCAGCAGGTAGTGGAGAGGGGTCAAGAGGAACCGAGTAGGCTCCGACAGGTGGACATGTTCCAGCAGGTGGGTCAGGTAGAGGAAGGGGGCCTAGTGAGGACAGGGGAGGTCCCGCAGGCAGAGGTGGTCCCGCAAGTCAGCCAGGTAGAGGAGATGGGGAAGGAGAAGGCAGGTGGAGTCCGACAGGTAGAGGAGGGAGGGTCAGGAGGCGCTCAGCAGGTAGAGGAGGTGGAGGGGGGAGCTCGTAAAAAGGCAGGTGTGTGCTGGAGGACAAGTAGCCGATGTAGAAGCCGTTGTAGAAGATGGCGGTTTGTCGGGAAGCGAGGCTGATATGGAGGCAGAAGGCGAGGGGCTAAAAATTGCCCGTCTAAAGAGGAAGAGTAGGGAGGATGGTGGCTTTTCACAAGCAAAGAAAGGAGCAGTGGGCTCAAAGAAAACCGGAAGAAGAGCAGCAGGGGCTGGGTCCAAGATGGAGGAGGACTCAGTTGACAGTGATGCCTCCGAGTCCAGTGCTGGAGTCTGGGGTAGAGGGAAAAGTTACAGTGTGACCAAATTCAAAAGTTTTCTTCAGAGAACTAAGAATGGAAGAGGAGTGGATATAGAGGACTTCTTCTCTGACAAGGAGAGGAGTAGGCATCCTATTCTCAGAGAGCTTTACACCAGAGTCTGTGGAGGTGGAGCAGGTGGTGGAGGGCAGGTTGCTGATGGTGAGGGCCAGTTTCCAGCACACTTCCATTGTGTTTCTAAATGTTTATGCTCCTGTTTCAGGACCTGAGCGAGTGGGTTTTTAAGGGCTTTAAAAAGCGGAGTTGAGGATGAGGATTTTTTAGTTTTAGGAGGAGATTTCAACTGCACGGAAAATGATCTGCTAGACAGGAACCATTCTAGAGCCTCACAGTCCGTCCCAGCATGCACTGAGGCAGCTGGTGGAGCAACACGAGCTAGTTGACGTGTGGAGGAGAATAAACGGAGACAAAAGATAATACACCTGGTCTCACTCTAGGGGGAATTTGATTTCCCTTGCTAGGTTAGACAGGGTTTATTGTTTTAAACACCATTTTAACATGGTGAGGAAGTGCAGCATAGTGCCTGTTGGGTTTACTGATCACGCTCTGATAAGTTGCAATGTTTTTATCACTAACTTAAAGTCTAGAAGCGCATACTGGCATTTTAACACAACTCTTTTATCTGATGCACATTTTAAAGATGTGTTCAGGTTTTTTTGGGACTGTTTTAAGGGCGCAAAGAATGATTTTGGATCTTTAAAACAGTGGTGGGATTGTGGGAAGGTGGAGATAAAGCAGCTCTGTCAACAGTACACTATCAATGTCACACGGGATATTACCAGATCCATGAGAGATCTGGAGACTGAAATTGTGGAGCTGCAGAGCTTGGCAGAATCTACTGGAGATCGAGATCACATTGAAGATCTCAAGTCTAAAAAGTCTGCTCTGATGGACCTACTAGGCACTAAGGCACAGGGGGCGCTGGTGAGGTCACGCTTCATGAGTGCAACACTCATGGATGCACCGTCCAAGTTCTTCTTTGGCCTGGAGAAGAAGAACGGGCAGAGCAAGAGCATTCATGCTTTGTGCTCTGCTACAGGACAGGAGCTCAGAGACAGTGAGGCGATCAGGAGGAGAGCTGTGAGTTTCTACTGCAGTGAGTACACTGAGAATAATGATTTGTTTGAATTCTTTTGTGGAGAGCTGCCCAGAGTCCCAGAGTACGGTAACACCGGGATGGAGGCTCCTCTGGAGCTGCAGGAGCTGTATGTGGCCCTGCAGAGCATGGAGGGTGGCAAGGCCCCTGGCATTGATGGGCTTCCTGTGGAGTTCTACAGGGAGTTCTGGAGTGAGATGGGTGAGGACCTTTTAAACGTTTTTAATGAGAGTTTTAAAGACATGTTGCTGCCTCTCAGTTGCAGGAGAGCGGTGATAACCCTCCTGCCAATAAAGGGTGATCTCCAAGAGATCAAAAACTGGCGTCCTGTGTCCCTTCTGTGCTTGGACTATAAAATTCTGTCCAAAGCGCTGGCCAACAGATTGAGGGAGGTGATGGACCTGGTGATCCACCGGGACCAGACCTACTGTGTGCCTGGTAGGTCCATTCTGGACAATGTGTCCTTAATTAGGGATATTTTGGACATCTCTGGTTCGTTGGGCATTAAAACTGGTCTAATTTCTCTAGACCAGGAAAAGGCTTTTGACCGGGTTGAGCACCTTTACCTCTGGAAGACTCTGGAGAGTTTTGGCCTCAGCCCAGGTCTCATTGCCATGATCAAGGTGTTATACCAGGACATTGAGAGTGTACTGAAAATGAATGGAGGTCTCAGTGCTCCTTTTAGGGTGCACAGAGGGGTGAGACAGGGCTGCTCTCTCTCAGGGATGCTGTATGCGCTGTCTATTGAGCCCTTGCTGAGTAAGATAAGAGAAAACATGGAAGGGCTGGTTTTAACAGGGTTTCAGACATTATCGTTTTGATTAAAAACCAAGAGGAGGTCAGTAAGCTGGAAGCCATAGTAAGTGACTTCAACATCATCTCAGCTGCAAGAGTAAACTGGGCAAAAAGCGAAGCTCTGGCAGTGGGCAAATGGAGGGGAGATCTGCCCAGTCTACCAGGGGGGTTGACCTGGAAGAGGGATGGGTTAAAGTACCTTGGGGTGTATATTGGGGATGAAGAGTTTGTGAAGAAGAACTGGGAGGGCGTGGTGGGGAGACTGGAGGGAGTCTTGGCGAAATGGAAGTGGCTGAAACCTCAGATGTCATACAGAGGCCGGACTCTGGTGGTTAACAATCTGGTGGCTTCTACTCTGTGGCACAAGTTGGCCTGCATGGAGCCCCCTAAAGGCCTCACACGTAAACTGCAGGCCATCTTGGTGGATTTCTTTTGGGACAAGCTGCACTGGGTCCCTCAGGGGGTGCTGTTTCTGAAAAAGGAGGAGGGAGGACTGGGTTTGGTCCACATCGACAGCAGGGTGGCAACTTTCAGATTCCAGTTTGTACAGAAATACCTGACTGCCGACAGATGTAGTGTGGAGGGGCGTGGCCAGCTGCATTTTAAGGAATGCTGCTGAGTAGACACTGCACTCTTTTTAATGGATTTTAACTTTTTGAAATGGGGTGGGCTGTCTCCTTTTTACCAGTCAGTTTTTAGAGTGTGGAACTCCTTTAAATGGAGAAGACTGGAGCCAGCGGCATCACTGCACTGGCTGCTGGAGGAACCTCTGGTGAACAGAGCCAGGATGGACGTGCAGGACAGTACGACACCAGGGCTCAGCAGCATGCTGTGCTCCTCAGGGACCACCACCCTAAGAAAGGTGGTAGATGTAGCTGGTCCTGGCCTTGCAGATGCACATGCGCTGGCTTCTCTGCTTGGGCTGAAGTCCATTCGGCAGAGCGGGAGCATTCTGAGCAGGTGGGCCGAGAGGCTGACAAGGGAGGAAGACAGGATGCTGCAAGAGTACAGCAGAGGACTGGAGTTACCGGTCCCCACAGACCCCTTTCCAGAGCTGGGTTTCGTTCCGGACCTGAGTGGCGTCCCAGGAACATTGCTGAGTGGGGCGGACAGTCAGTGTGTGGACTTCTGCACGGCCACAGGGAAGTCTGTATACATGATGTGTGTGAAACTGTTAAACAAAGACAAACTGACTGGGAGAACAGACACTGTGTGGAGGCAGAAGCTGGGGGTGGACTCTGGGGTTAAGCCAGGGTGGAGGGTTTTGTATAAACCTCCCATAAGAAACTGAAGACCTTCAGTGGAGGATTCTACACGGTGCTGTAGCTGTAAACTCTTTCATTTCAGTTCTCAACCCCACTGTGTCTAATGTATGTCCATTCTCTGAGGCTGTGGAGACTGTTTTTCACTGTTTTTACGATTGTGACAGACTCTGTAGTCTTTTTAATGCTCTGCGCACTGTTTTTAGCAGGTTTGGTGAGACCTGGTCTCGGACCACTTTTATCTTAGGGGTCCACTATCGAAAGGTGTACGCCTCCAAGTGGCAGCTCCTGAACATGGTGCTGGGAGAGGCCAAGCTGGCGATCTACAGCAGCAGGAAGTGCACAGTGGAGAGTGAACAACATGGATGAATTTATCCAGAAATGGTGCTGTGATGACGCAATATGTGGTGTATCTGGGGATGACTTAACATGTAATGTTCCTTTTATTTAAGTCATGAAGTGACCATATTGACGTGAGAACAATTTTTACCATGGAAGACTGAATGTCAAATAAAGGTTTTTTAAAAGTAAAAAAAAAAGTCTCTCTCTCCCTCTCCATTAGGATCATTATAGTTTTGGGACATAATGTGAAATAAAGGGACATGCATCATCATATACATCATGTACATTTACCTGTACATCAAATTTCAACATACTGGATATTATGGATTTCCCATATCTGTTTATTGCAAAACAAAAAACAAAACGCCCACACCAGACTGAACCTGAACACGGTTTTATTGCTTGAATACTTACATTTCAACTATGTTTATCAGACTATTCAAAATTCAGAATGACAACAGGCACAAAATCACATTGTGTTGTAAATGTCTGCTGTGTATACTTGTACTTTCTACCTGGCACTGCAGAGACAGATTAACTTGAAGCTAATTCAGGTCCAATATTTATAATTGTGCATTGTGACTAACAAAACTAAAGTACACACACTCGTACACAGAGACGTTTTTCACATCTTGAAGATTTTTCCAACTAACAGGTGGGAAATTGTATGTCAGAAATTCAGTAATTTCCCTTATTTTTCATACAAACTTACATCATTGCTCAGCAGGAAATATCCAATTTACAAACAGCAAATGGCTCGTTAGTATTTGTTACTAAGTGCATCTAAATGCAAGATATTATATCTTAAGACACTGGCACAAGAGCATTGTCAAGTTAAGAAAACACGCTGCGCTGTCACTTGTTTTTTATTGAACATCATCATGAGTCAGAATTCTGAAATAACCTAATTATCCACATTACAACTCCTCTTTGTTATGGTGCTGAAATACAACACAGTGCTTATGGAAACATGGCTTCTCAGTATGCATGACAGGACCCATAGCTGCGCTGGCCAGACTCGCCATAGTTATCCCCACCAGTGTACTTCCCCTGACATGCCAGACTGTTCGCCTGTGGACAGAGAAGTCATTAAACAAGCAAATAAACACAGAACAGGAAACAAACACTGGTTAGTGGTCAAGTTAAGGATCAGGAACCGCAGAAAGCAAGAGGTGGTGGTACCTCGGCTCTCTTGATGAACTGCTCAGTGGCGGCTTTCTCGTTCTCTTTATGTCCTCTCCAGGCTCTGAGGGCAGATGCCTGCAGGGCTCGGCCGAAGGAGAACGTCAGGATCCAGGGTTTGGCCAGAGGGCAGTTGTTGATGGCACTGAGGTGGACAGAGGCCTCTTCTTCACTCTGACCCCCTGAGAGAAAAGCCACTCCTGTGTGTGAACAAAAATAAACTTGTTTTACTTTCATTTTGCTGCTGCAAACTTCAAACATATCTCTGTAAAATCCTCTCCAGACACAGCAGCGCTCCGGGGTCACCTGTGACCGCTGGGGGGACAGTGCGGCGCAAGGTGGTGACAGTTGCCATCGCAACCTCCTCTGGGCTGTACTTAGTGAGGCAGCTGTGTCCAGCGGTGACCATGTTGGGTTTCAGGAGAGTGCCTTCCAGGTACACGTGGTGGTCCGACATGGCCTTGTACACTGCAGTCAGGACCTGCAACACACACATTGTTTCACCAAAGGGCCAGCAGACAGGTGCTGCCCTCCCTCTCTTGAAGTACCATGTCAGTATGTAAGAGGTAGAAAAGCCACCTTTTCAGCGATGTACTGGCTGCGTTTCAGGTCATGATCTCCGTCTGGCAAAATCTCCGGCTCTATGATGGGCACAATGCCATGCTGGCCGAGAAAAGGAAAGATTATCAGACCAACACAGATGCATCATGAACTTGTATGGACATGGTTTTACACTGTTGGGTTCTGACCTGCTGGCAGATGCTGGAGTAGCGCGCAAGAACATTTGCATTTTCTGTGATTGCCAGTTTAGATGGATTGGTGTCACTGATTTTAAGCACGCAGCGCCACTTTGCAAAGACAGCTCCATCCTTTTTATACTGCGCACAGCGCTCCGACAATCCATCCAGACCTGTGAGGTTCAGAAAAGATGAATAGTTTGTCTTGTAATATGCATTCCTCTGAAGGGTGTGAATGATATCAGAGGAAAACCCAAATTGTTTTGGTCTGACCCTGCGTGGTGGTTTCTCCACAAGTTCCTGCCAGAGGTACGACGCCTTTGTCAACCTGTGGAATAATGTATAGAAACGTGACGTTAAAATGTCATGCAAAAATGTTAATAATCAGAATGCATTGCCATGATCATATACATTTGATCAGATTATCAAACTATTTTCCCTCAAGGGTTGGTACGATTTGACGCTCCACATTTATATTAGTTGGAACTAAAATGCACACCTTGATGCCGACCATGATGCCCCTTTCCCTGATCATTTTGACAAAGGCAACGCCGCTATCAGAGTGCTGGTACAGCGTCTCGTGGAAGAAGATGACCCCTCCAATGCAGCCGTTGATGCGATCGTCTGCACTGAAGAGAATCTGCCGGTACTGTCTGCGGTTCTCCTCTGTGTTCTCCACCCCGACCTGGGCCAGGCGCTTAGCCATGCTGCCTGCAGTTAACATAGTATATACTGTATATGAGATGTTGATATCCATTCTGTGCACTCTTTGGACTGGATGGTCTTCATCAGTCACAGAACTGACTGTTGAGTGTGATCGTCAGAGTGCAACGTTATTGACATGCATGTTTTATAGCGTTAAAAGAAAAGAGAGAGTGCTACAGACCCACAGATTCATCTGCAGCCAGGACGCCCTTCCCTGGAGAAACTATGCGTAGAGCAGTCTCATGGAGCTCCTTCTTCTGCGCCTCGGAGAGTGTGGGGGACTGGTGCGTCATCCCGAGTGATTGTCCAACAGCCTTTGGAAGTTGATGTGATTGTATTATTCACACATTAATGACTAAAAGACAAATATCACCCATCCATGAAGTTTGTCAGGATAGAAAATGTCTAAAGGTTCATCCACATTTGTTTCTCCCTCTGTGTTTCTCAAAAGGAGGAGAGCCAGTAAAGGAGGTCTGATATAACAGTCCTTATCTGTGTTTTCTCAACTGGGAGGTGCTGTACCTGCTGAAGTATCAGCTTCTGATGGGGTAAAAATGTTAAAACCAATATCTCGGTAAACGCTGAGTGCACGATTATTTGATAGTCCAAAAGAAAGATGGATTAACATCCCATGATCAAAGGAACTAAACCACTCACCAAATAACAAACGTATTAAGATAATACATTTTGTCTTTTTTTGATCCAGAGAGGTGAAATTCACATGTTAGTCTCACAAGAAAAATACTAAATAGATTGGAAACTGAGGCATGACAAGTTAAAATGTCAAATTTACTAAATATTTTGTTATGTTGTATAAGAGGAAGTGAAGTAAAACATATCAGTTATCAGTAAACTTAAGTTAGGTCTAACTTTAACTGGCAATTTACACCAACTTTGTAACAACTGCAAGCTTTAACAGCTTGAAGCAGGTGCAAAGAGACTCACTGAAGTCAGAGATGAAACCCTAGATTCAAAAAAGACACGAGCAGTTCTTACCTGACAGAAATCAAACGTGTCTTGTCCACTGATGTGATGAGCACTCACTGCAGACTCTCAGTCAGCTCGGGTTTGTATCCAGCTCAAGTATGTCACACCTCATAAGCCCACACCCCTGGGCGGTGCTTGTACACCCGCCTCTGCCCCAAATAAATTAGAAGATCTTTGATGAATCATTGTTCTATTCAAATAAAGACTCTTTTTTTTCTCCAGCCATGCAGATTGGTGTTTTTCATGCTAATACGGCCGCTTTAGCATTTCTTCTGTCACTCAATCTCAATCTAGTGCTCGTAAAGTTGCATTACTTGTGTATACACACAGTACATCTACAATTATTTATGAGTAACTCACCCATGCTGACTGATTGTAAAATAATGTATTCAGTTTAGCAAACTAATTTAAGCGTTTACCTATTACCCCATGACGTCCTATTTTTATTCTAATTAGTAAAAATGTGCCCAGAGGAAAGTTTCAAGTCTCCTGATAATTTGTTCTTCATCCTCGAATCCTCCGGGGTGTTTCAGTCTCAGAGCAATTCGTGCACTCTGTGGCTTCTTTTTGTGAGCTTTAAACTGTAAAGAATGTGATGGAAGGGATTCCGAAATAGAATTTCAGGTTCCAATCAATGTAAATGAACATGGTGATAAGGCCCAAATTAGACCAAAATGAGGTCAACTACATCATTTCCATTTTGATGAAGGAATTTTCTACTTTTGTTCCCCTCTATTTATCAAACGTGTTACATCGGCTCACAAAGTTGGAAGCCGGTTGTTTTATACTGTTGTTTGTTTGTTTAAAATGCCAACATAGGGAAAAAATGATGTGATTACATTTTTGTGAGCTAAACAGGATCATCCTGTATGTTGTGTCCACATTTGTTGAATCATGTTGCTCTGCATCATTGCAGTATAAGGTATGTTCAGGACACTGCATGTCTGTGTTGTGTTCTGCTACAAGCTGAAGGTATTTAGTTTGACTCAATGGCTCTCCTCCATTTCAGGGGACTCCTCTCTTCGTTATTGTGGGTCAGTGGGCCTTGGAAACTAGAAATGGGTCACTGGACTGCCTGCCACAACACAGACATGGTGGACCTGTCTAAGACAAGGGCCTGAGAGGGAATGCAATGTCAGGGAAGCAGTGGGAGGAGGTGCCGCATCGCTCCCCTTCAGGAAGATACAGATTTAAATAGATACATGACTTCAAGAAGTACAGCAATTATATGTGGCTCTCTCCTCTGGGGCTCTGGCTTTTTTTCTTCTCTCTTTTACCTAATTAAAAACATTTAATGATGATACTTTATCTGGTCCTCAATTTTCTGTCCTATTAAGGTTGTCCTCGATGGGTTTGTGAGCGCTCCTCTAAATAGGTCGAGCCAAGGCTGAAAGTTGGCCATAATGTATCCAGGTACGACGTTAATATGATAACTGGTTTAGAATTAGGAATTTGGTATGTTTTACCCAACAGCACATACCACAGTAGTACTACTTAACACTGGTGTCACTGATCCTGACAGGAGGTTATTATTCTTGCTAAGTTTGATTGATGAAGCTTAAGGATGATTTTATATAAACGAAAAAACAGAAGGCCTTAATATTATGTTCATACTCTTGCCCATATTCTTCTTGAATTAAACTGTATGTAACTTTTCTCAGAGAATGTCTGCAGGAAAGTGACACATCATCAAGTGAACTGTATGTTTTCTTTGCAAACCATCCTGTGTCCAATTTGCAACGGACTTTGAGACTAAAGGTGCATTAAACAATGTCACCACAACATCCACTCAATTCAGGAGCTTTCCACTGTATCACACAAACCTATCAAGTCCATTTTATTTCTATAGCCCAATATCACAAGTTGCCTCAATGGACTTTTCAATTTGTGCAGCATACGACACCTTTTTCTTTTTTATTAACAATCCTTTTTCATAAGTGTTAAGAGAATAATGTATATGTGAACACTGAGTGGACCTTGAGTCAAGATTGATTTGTCAACTGTATATTTTATTTAAGTAAAAGTTTCAATGAAAACAATCTTAACTCAAAATACACTTACTATCTTTTCTCAAAGATGCATAATGAACCCCATGTAGACTTCTTTTGATGAGAAGGTGTTATTCAAAAAATGAATACAAATGCATGCAAAAGCAGGATAATCAAAGATGCATACAGTTTATAGATCTTAACCATACTAAGAAGGACAAGAAGGATTGTTGCTTATAAAAATGTAAATGTTTGAGGATAAACCTCATAATGATCATATTAACTTAAAAGGTATCCCACCACTTTGCTTCATTTATACACACCAAAATAAAATGATCAGTAAAAATCTAAAAGCAAGTACAAGAGGTGACATGTGTATCAGATCAATAGTTATCACTTCTAATCAGCTTCTTCATTAACACATTTCAGTCTTGTGCTTTACAATTGGGCTCCGTAGCCGGGCTCAGGTCCATGTTGGTCAATAGGAGACAGCTCAGTGGGAGAATATAGGATTTTATCACAGTCAAAGTTATCAAAATAGTCCAATGAAAGGCCCCTCATTGCTTTGGCTGCCCAATCAGGTTGAGTCCTGAGTTCCAGGATGACGTCAACAGGCATCTTTTGAAGGATGAGAGAATCAAATGAAGAGCCGCGAAAGAAAGCCTGCATCTTGAAACACTCCAAGTTACGAAGCCTGTTCACTGGGTTCTTGCACAAAAGCTGTAAAGAGGATGTGATATTTCCTTAAGAGGGATCCCGGTGGGCATGTAAGAGCGATAAGAACCACATTTACAAACCTCAGTGAGCAGTAAAATCAGAGAAGAGCTGAAGGTCTCAGGTAGGACATAAGGAAAATGTGTGACCTTGTTCAGCATAGTGCTGTGGTCCGGCTCCGCTGGTAACGGAAACTGCAAAGTGCAAGTTGAAAAACCCTGAGACAGTTAACACAGCATCACATGGAGAGCTACAGTAATATCTCATGTATGTGCCTCACCTCTCCTGTCAGCAGTGAGAACAACATAATGCCAAAAGACCACCAGTCAGCAGCGTGGTTGTACGGACCCCCACTTAAAACTTCAGGAGCTGTTCAGACAAACCAGGACAACAATTATGAAAAATATATCTTCAAGATGAGAGATGAAAAGGTGGAAAAGGGTAAATAAACAGATATGCAACACAACTTGCAGCTCAGTGGACCAAAAACAAGACAAAAAGTCCATCCCATGTGCTTGACATTCATAACTGGGTCAACTGAATCCAATGGGAGCGAAACGCAGGTGCAGCTCAAATGTTGCTCTGATGCAGTCAACCAATATGCAGCGTATCTTTAGAAGTGTGGAAATGAAACCAAAATCTCACCCATGTATTGGATGGTCCCACATATTGTAAACGCTCTTCCTCCTCGTTGTAGCCGCCGGGAAAGTCCAAAATCAGACAGGCGAAGGTGACCTAAACCATTGAAAATACACGCTGAAACTCTCTCGTTGTCTGCAGTGACCTGTCGAATTTGTCTCTTTTGTTATCTGTCTGTGTGTATTTTTTTTTTTTTTAAATCTACCAACTACCCTAATGTATTTACAGGCCAAAAGTTTGAAAAATATGGACAAGCATTACCTTGATCACTTAAAAGAATGTTCTCCATCTGAAAAAAAGGTACAATTATTATCACAGAAAGTCAGGAATACAGATAAACTACATAAATTACATATAAAATAAATGATACCTTTACATCTCTATGCATGATGCCTAAGTCATGAAGAAATCCTAAAAAATAACAAACAAAAGACATAAAATGAGAAATACAAGATGCTCTATGTTTAAAATGCCCTTTCAACTCAAGCATGATGTCTGTGTCAATACAGGTCAACGCTAAGGTCATCAATATGATGAACTCTTAATGATCCACGTCTGCATATGAACACTTACCCAGCGCACTGCCCAGCTCTGCAGCAAAGAGCCGGACCTCATCCTCCCCAAACTGGCCCTTCAGTAACCAGTAAGTGTACAAGTCTCCGATGCTGCAGTAGTCACACACTGCAGAGGACGACACACACACACACACACACACACACACACACACACACGTTATGTCTTTGAAAGCGGCTACTAAGCTCATGTAGGACAACATCCTCTGAAATTAAATATCAGAAATGAGAAGCATGAAAATAAAACATTTTGCTCATCACACTGTTGCTCTGGAGGAAAAGGAAGAAGGGTTGAATTACGAGTCAGAACCACACATGCATCTGTCTTGTCAGTCTCCTGTTAGCTGAGTTACATCTTTTAATACAACTTTGGATGTATAGAATAATCATGGTGGTATAAACTGAAAAGGCATGCAGGAAGTGCAGCTTTACCCAGCACTCTCATTAGATGGCAGCGTAAACACCTCTTCAACATCCAGCACTGGCATTTGTATTCAGGCTCAAGGATGCAGCGCAGTTGTACAACAACGTAACTTCTCTATGTTCCCTTTGAGCGCAATGGGAGGAGGGGACATAAAGAAGGACAGGACAGTAGATAGTTGAGGGGTTGAACTGTGCCATCGTTTATGCTTATTGACTCACTAATGAAGAGATGGTGCTGTGTCTGCCAGCAGTCCTGCAGATTGTGGATGAATGGGTGTTTGAGCTGACGCTGCAATTCAACAGTCAACACACGCACACGCACACACACACACACACACACACACACACACACACACACACACACACAGAGTGAGAGGGAATTCAACAATGAGAGGTTGTCCTATAATCCAGATGATGTATCGTATAGAAGAGTTAGGACAGAAAAATACTGAATCATTCAGACATCATTCAAATATTTTCATCTTTTTTTAACTGCAAGTAATACAAAAAAAACTTTTAGCAGCGATATCCCATCTAACTCATACTCTGACTAGCTGTATTAAAATGTTTTCAGATTTCTCTGTTGACATTACCCTAGTGTCCAAAGTAATGTCCTTAGATTGATTGTTTTTAACAAACCAACAAAAAAACTATAATTTACCTTATATTTGCCAGCACATATTTGGCATTTTTACTTGAAAATTGATAAACTGATTATCAAAATATTGTTCCCCAATTAATTATTCAACTGGTGGCAGGTCTAATGTAAGTATATAAGAACAGCAAAGCAACAGTACTTCCACTGACTTGTACTTTCTTCCAAAACCACACCTGAATGATGACTTCTTCTTTTGACTGCTGCAGCACTCCATGCTTCAAGATATCTGACTTTGGTAGAACCTGTGCAACAATGAGAATTATGAGACAAAAAAGTATTTTATATATATTGTTATTATAGCACTGATTAGCTGAACTAACCTTAACAGCGTAGGTCTTCTCTTTGACAATGTCCTTCACTTTCAAGATCGGTCCATATGAGCCTTTGGCGATGAAGCCCAGGATCTGTGAGCATAGAAGCAGTTACATTATGTCCAATTCCGGCTTTTTTTCCATTCTGTTGGACATTCTCGTGTTGTGATACCTGGAAATGGTCTCGTCCAGGAAGTTTACGCTGAGGGAACTCAGGCAGAAAGACAGAGATGGAAGCTGGAGTCGTGTCTGTGTCCTCTCGAGGCCGGCGGAGTTCGGGGACGGGCGGCCTGCCGTCAGGTCCCGCAGGCCGAGAGAACACAGCCGAGTGTGCGAGTCTGTGATTGATGGAGACCCCCACGTTGGAGAGGAACCCATGGCTGAGTCGACGCTGAGCAGGTGGTCCTTCTCTCTAGATGATAACATATGTCTTTGATTGTTTTTATTGTGATCAGGGCTTGAATGTAATTAAGAAAATGAGTTTAAAGTAGGTGAATTTGAATGATTGAACAACCCAAATTGCAACATGTTTATACACATAAGTAAACTGTTAAAATTCCCACACTCCAGAACATATTTACAGTATAGTACTGTAAAACACAAAAACAGTATCATGTTCCAAAGCATATTTACAAAATCATATTGTAAACCACAATTATTGTACAGCAGTTATAATGTAAAGTACATTATGGCAAAGCTGTTTAGGCCTATCACAAAACATTGAAACAGTAAAAGGTACTGTAAACAAATTACTGTGGTAACCTCTGCAAACATATAGTTTAACCTAAAAAAAGGTTAGTAAATGCTAAGGGCCATCTTTATAATAAAAACACATTTTGATGATACAGAACTTTAACTTGTGATTGAACATTTTGTTTACAGGGATGATTTCACAAGATACATCCATGTTGCCTTGGCCAATATCATTTGTAATTATGAATTTACTCTATGGTTATCATTTATAGCTTTTGCAGTTTTGTTCAAAGATCTAATAGCAAACAAATACGACTTATTGGTGTCTTTTTTTCCTCTCCATACTTTCATAAGCTACACGTATAGAGAATAGCAAATAAAACTACAGAAGCTTCATATTTTGAGCTAACAAAACTGCGCTGGAGTTAAAAAGACAACGTCATGATAGCTGAAGCTGATCTAATCAGCGGCACGGCAGCCATCTCAATCAGTGCTCCACAAAATCACAACCAGCTTCAGCTGTTGTTCTTTTGTTTCTAAAGCTCATGCAGCTGCACAGGAAGCTCAGCGATCACTTAACTAATCAATACCTCTATTTCTGACTCCACTTTGCTCCAGTGTGTTGCATTTAAAACGCACGTTTGCCTATATACATATAGTTCACTATACATTTATTTCTAAAAACACAGAGAAAGATCTTTCTACATATTCTTCAGAAATGAAGGCGAACATATATTACTTCTTAGCTCACATCTACACCTCACTTATTTATATTAAGTTTTTTTTTAATTTTTCCTATATGCACTTTACCGGTCTGCTGCTGTAATCCTGCAAATGTCCCCACTGCGGGACTAATAAAGGAACATCTTATTTTATCAATCTATCCGTGACATCAGCAGGCAAGTTTATTTGTATAGCACATTTCAACAACATGGCGATTTAAAGTGCTTAAAATAAATCCCATCAAATCGACTCACCGTACTCTTCTTGCTGGCGTCGCTGCCCATTCATAAGCCCAAAGTATCACACACACTAGCATGTGTGAAGGCAAACAGTCGGCTCTCCCTCTCGCGTCCTACTCTCGCTTTCAGTCTCGTCCATCTCAGCGGCTCCGGTCCACGTGTTGTTGTGTTGTTGTGTTGTTGTGTGTGCAGAGTCTCGCGCAGCGGCCAGGGCTAGATTCCACTCCAGGTCAGGCTGTCAGATCAACGATCAATCAGTGTGAACCTTCTGGTCCGCAAGTTCCCACTGCGCACAGAACCAAGCCGGACCACCGCTGCGAGACTAGAACTGTGTTTTATTGACAGAAGCAATAAGCCAAAGAGCATAGCAATGTCAATACATCTGCTTTCGCGATATGATCCGTTTATTTGTGACAGAAACAAGCTTAGCGCAACAGATCCGCAATAAATTCAAAGGATAAAGAGACGTGGTTACAAAAATATCAAAATACTTTGCATAAAAAGTGCTTTAGTAATAAAATTACAAAACATACACTCAGTGATTAGCTGCAACATATTTGCTTTTGCCACAATGCCACCAAGCCAAGTGCGACATTGACCAACACAGTAAATATTTCTGCTGCTCTCTTGTTGATGGATTGCACTGGGTGAGGTACAGCGTACCAACTAGCAGAGGGATGCACAGGTCACATATTAAATATGTTGTGGTCATTTACGGGAAAAGGCCTTCCTGTCAGAGAGACACTCATACAGCCATTTACAATACTTTTCATTAATAAAACATTGATATTAATTTTTTTTTTTTTTTTTTTTACAGTGGACAGCATTGAAGGTGCTTCCAGTTGAGTCCTACTCATTCAGAAGAAATACAGTGTTCCTGAGCCAGCAGGAGAAGGCGCTCTCTGTCTTGCATTAATAGAACGCTGAGGAAACGGTAACAGTGACGTGCTCGCTACACACTGTGGATCTTCTTCCTCGCCACACACTGTGGATCTTCTTCCTCGCCACACACTGTGGATCTTCTTCCTCGCCACACACTGTGGATCTTCTTCCTCGCCACACACTGTGGATCTTCTTCCTCGCCACACACTGTGGATCTTCTTCCTCGCCACACACTGTGGATCTTCTTCCTCGCCACACACTGTGGATCTTCTTCCTCGCCACACACTGTGGATCTTCTTCCTCGCCACACACTGTGGATCTTCTTCCTCGCCACACACTGTGGATCTTCTTCCTCGCCACACACTGTGGATCTTCTTCCTCGCTACATTCAATGTAACGCAAGTGGTGATTATTTTGTGTATGAAATGCAGAGTGAAATTATAGTGGCACATAGATAAACAAGATAATAATATGTTTTTGGTCTAAATGGTTAATTCCTGGAGCGCTTTTTCTTTGTTAATTTCACCTGTATTTATACAGATGATCTCATTGAGACACAATGCCTTGTTCTTGAAAGAGACCTGTTTGAGTTCCCAGTGGGGATTTTGTCCATAAACTCAAATTTGGAGTATTATTTCAAAAACAAAACAAAAAACATTACATTAAGTTCAGCAGGCTCATATGATACAGTGAGATATCTCCATAAACAATGTGAAATGCTCGACCATTTCCCTTTGCGATTAACAAAGCCAGACTGATATTCTGACCCCGAAGAGGCAGTTTTCCCTGATCCTCATAGCGAGGGTGTGTGGCTGCTGCTGCTGCTGCTGCTGCGGATCATCCGTACGAGCCCCGACTTTGATGTGCGAGTGTTTGCTGCTTCATTTGCGCCGACTGAAGATGCTCTTCTTGCCGGAGCTCTTGTCCGCGGCGCTGAGGCCGATGAGGAGCCGAGCCTTCTCATCTTCCTCCTGCTGCTGCAGGCTGTTGTCCGACTTCCCTTCAGATGCCTTCCCCCGCAGCTCTGAGCCTGAAGCCGGCTTCAGACGCAGCTTCTCCTTTATCATCTGAGCAGTGAGGAGCAAACAAATTAAAACAGAACTTTTCGATGTCGGGGCAATTGTATGTTTCTGCTGCTAGACATTGTTGATAATGATAAATACATTTAAACAATAAGCACACTCTAATCTTAAAAGAAAACTCAAAATTGCAGAAAGAAACTAACAACAGATCAGAGTCACACAGCTGAAGTGTGTTTCAAGTTGTGGACATTTCATAAGGAGTCAAATGTTGTGTACCTGTGCTACGAGAGCTTTCCGGCTGTCCCTTTTCACAGCCATTGCAAAGTCCAGCCATGTCCAGGTGTTGTTATGGTACTCCAAACAGGGCAGAACCAAGTTCAGGTCCTTCCAGTCCACACTACTCTTTTCTCCCTGAATAAGTGGGATTCAAATGGAACCAAACATTCGTTTAACATCCCAAAAAAGTTTATTAAGTGTGGCGCTGCCAGCAAGGGCTCATAGAGCCCTGCAGCAGCCCAACTTTATATTCTCCTGCGGGCTTATTATTAAGTGTGGCGCTGCCAGCAAGGGCTCATAGCCCTTGCAGCAGCCCAACTTTATATTCTCCTGCATACTTATTAAGTGTGGCGCTGCCAGCAAGGGCTCATAGAGCCCTGCAGCAGCCCAACTTTATATTCTCCTGCATACTTATTAGTTGGAGTGCTTCAGCACCCAACTATTGTTCTTTGAATCTTTATTCAGCTTATTATTATTCTATTTCTTCCGTACGTATTTTGAACTGCTTAAACTCCTTCAGCTTTTCAGCTACTTAAACTTTTCAAATATTAAAAAATTCAGCTTCTTCAGGAGAGGGGTGCTATGACCTTTCATATTTTTAACTTTTCAACTTTTCTTAATATTAATCTTTTTATGCTTTTTTTTAACATGGGATTCCTATGGAGAAAATCCTCAACTTTAACAGCTTATAGGTTCAGCATACTTTCAGCTAAAGATACCATTTCAACTTTAAAATGTAGACACATTTTTCAACTATGACTGCATATTTTTAGATATTTTTTATCTTTTAAGAATTTTAAACTATAAATTTTTGAATTTAATAAATCTTAAGCTCCTTTTCTTCTTTTAACATGAGTGTGTATGGCGGAGCTCAGAGTGCGTGATGTCATCGCTAGAGTGCAGAGAAGCGTCAGGATCTCGAGAAAAAAAGAATTGTAAATTGCCATTGACTCCACAATTCTCACTCTTCAGGCATAATTTTTACATATAAACGTAGGAAATATTGTGCTTGCTTGTACAAATGTGTGGTGGAATCCCACAAACATTTACTTTTTTTATCAAAAAGCAAGAAAGCGACATGAAGTCAGCCAACTGCTCCATTCAGCCCAATGTTAAATCGGAGCACAATCTTTCTCTCATGGAGCAAACGGGGGCCCTTTTTGAACTGCCTCTAAGCTCTCATTTCTAAACCCCCCAAAAATTTGAGTACACGTAAACGTTCACAAAAGTCTTGTGCTTCTCACGATGCCTTCATTTTTTTAAACGGAGTGACGGTTTTCCTATCACATTCATTAGTTTGACAGGTTGTTTTTGTTAAATCTACAGTGCAGTCTCCCTCTCAGTCACTCACTGACACAGGTGTTTTTAATTAGCTCTTCAGGACAGTTTGACACAGGAGCAGTGTCACTATGGAAACCTTTGATGTTACCAGCACACAGGTGCTCTGCTTAGTGTGCAGTTTGACAGACACACAGACACAGATACACACGCACACACATACGCCAATGACTTCTGAATGTCTGGCTCTCTCTCTCTATCTCTCTCTCCTTCTGTCTCTCCCACCCCTCCCCTTTTGAGCAGGTAGTTTCTCTTTTCTGTATTTTAAGCTATTTTAACCTATATTTAGCTATATTCAGCTATCTGCTAAATTGAACTATATTCAGCTTTATTCAGCAATTCACAGCTATAATGAGCTATATTCAGCTATATTCTGCTATTTTGAGCTTTATTCAGCAATATTCAACTATTTTCAGCTATTAGCTATATTCAGCTATATTTAGCCATATTCAGCTTTATTCATTAATTTACAGCTATATTGAGCTTTAATCAGCAATAATCAACTATTTTCAGCTATTAGCTATATTCAGCTATATTCAGCTTTATTCATCAATTTACAGTTATAATGAGCTATATTCTGCAATGCTCAGCTTTATTGAGGTATATTGAGCTTTATTCAGCAATATTCACCTATCAGCTATATTCAGCTTTATTCAGCAATGTTCAGCTATAATGAGCAATATTCTGCTATTTTTAGCTCTATTGAGCTAAATTGAGCTTTATTCAGCAATTTTCAGCTATCAGCTATATTGAGCTATATTCAACTTTATTCCGCAATTTTCAGCTATAATGAGCTATATTCTGCTATTTTTAGCTCTATTGAGCTATATTGAGCTTTATTCAGCAATATTCAGATATCAGCTATATTCAGCTTTATTCAGCAATCTTCAGCTATAATGAGCTGTATTCTGCTATTTTCAGGTTTATTGAGCTATATTGAGCTGTATTCTGCTATTTTCAGGTTTATTGAGCTATATTGAGCTGTATTCTGCTATTTTCAGGTTTATTGAGCTATATTGAGGTTTATTCAGCAATATTCAGATATAATGAGCTGTATTCTGCAATTTTCAGGTTTATTGAGCTATATTGAGCTTTATTCAGCAATATTCAGATATCAGCTATATTCAGCTTTATTCAGCAATTTTCAGCTATATTCTACTTTATTCACCTTTATTCAGCTATATTGAGCTTTATTCAGCAATATTCAGCTATCAGCTATATTCAGCTTTATTCAGCAATTTTCAGCTATAATGAGCTATATTCTGCTATTTTCAGGTTTATTGAGCTATATTGAGCTTTATTCAGCAATATTCAGCTATCAGCTATATTCAGCTTTATTCAGCAATTCTCAGCTATATTGAGCTATATTCTGCTATTTACAGGTTTATTGAGCCATGTTGAGATTTATTCAGCTATTTTCAACTATCAGATATATTCAGCTTAATTTAGCTATTTTCACTTATTTCTTTCAAATATTTAAGCTTTAAGCTTCAGCTTTTAGCACTCCAACGCATTTTCAGCAGGAAATGCTCTTTCTAGTTATTTATTCCTGTTCCGCCTAAACTTTGGACCACTAAGGATCCCGGAGCGTTGCCAGCACATGGGCACAAAATACATCAAAACGAGCGGCCTGATCGGGAATCGTGTGCTATGACCCTGCTAAGAGATTCGACCGGCGGTTTTCCCGAAAAATGCAAAAAACGGCGAGAAATTGTCCCATCCGCTTACATGGGGTTTCGGCGAAAAGAGAGCAAAAGAAACACTCATCTTTGTGGCCATATTGACTCGCCATACTTTAACGTAGAGAAATGATTAAACCTTTGAAACGTTAACAAAAGGATGGACTTTATTTTCCTAATTGGACATTTTTTGATAGCTAGCACAGTTTTCCTCCAATATTTGTTCAAGTTTTGGAAAATATTCAGACCATTTCTGACTTTACAATGGGTGTGTATGTGGCAGCTCAGAGCACGTGATGTCATCGCTAGAGCACGAACCAGCTTCAGATTCATCAGAAATAAATATTTGTAAATTGCCATTACTGCCACAATTTTCACTCCACAGGCATAATTTATAGTACAAAACGTAGAAAATCTTGTGCTTGCTTGTACAAATGTGTCGTGGAGTCCCAAAAACATTTACTTTTTTGTCAAAAAGCAAGAAAGCGACATGAAGTCAGCCAACCGCTCCATTCAGCCCCATGTTAAATCGGAGCAGAGTTTTCTCTAAATGAGCAAACGGGGGCTCTTTCTGAACTGCCTCTAAGCGCTCATTTCTAAACCCACCAAACATTTAAGTACACGTAAACGTTCACAAAAGTCTTGTGCTTCTCACGATGTCTTCGTTTTTTCATACGGAGTTACGGTTTTCCTATCAAATTCATTAGTTTGACAGGTTGTTTTCATTAAATATCTCTCCCTAAGGGACAGAGCTGTGCCTCTCCAATCGCCATGGTAACCGTGGCGCGCGCGTGTGGGAAACACTAACTGCTGAGTGACACAGGTGCTTCAAATGAGGTCATCAGGGCAGTTTCACACACACGTAGTTATTTAACCTACATTAACAGACATATACATGCACATATACTTGTTATAGATACATAGAGAGACGTACGAGTCTTAAGATCTCGTCTGCTCTTCACCCTGGTGACACAGGTGCTTCAAATGAGCTAATCAGGGCTGTTTCACACAGGACCAACTGCTCTTATCACCGTGGAAACCTTTGATTGACAGATACACGCACACACATAGGGCAACTGACTTCTGAATGTCTGCCTCTCCCCCTGTATCTCTCTCTCCTTCTGTTTCTCTCTCTCTCTGTGTCTCTCCCACCCCTCCCCTCTGTCTGTCTGTCTCTCTCTCTCTCTCTTTCTCTCTAAAATGAGCTATATTAAGCTATATTATGCTATTTTGAGCTTTATTCAGCAATATTCAACTATTTTCAGCTATTAGCTATATTCAGCTATATTTAGCCATATTCTGCTTCGTTCATTAATTTATAGCTATAATGAGCTATATTGAGCTATATTATGCTATTTTCAGCTTTATTGAGCTATATTGAGCTTTATTCAGCAATATTCAACTATGTTCAGCTATTATCTATATTGAGCTATATTCAGCAGTTTACACCTAAAATGAGCTATATTAAGCTATATTATGCTATTTTCAGCTTTATTGAGCTATATTGAGCTTTATTCAGCAATATTCAATTATTTTCAGCTATTACGGCAGTAGGCGCCACACTTTCAAAATTTCTTGCGAAATTTTCTAGTTAAGTGTGGCGCTGCCAGCAAGGGCTCATAGCCCTTGCAGCAGCCCAACTTTATATTCTCCTGCATACTTATTAAGTGTGGCGCTGCCAGCAAGGGCTCATAGCCCTTGCAGCAGCCCAACTTTATATTCTCCTGCGGGCTTATTATTTATTTATTATTCCTCTTCCGCCTAAACTTTGGACCGTATCTCGTCCCGCAGCGTTGCCAGCACATGCGTACAAAATACATCAAAACGAGCGGCCTGATCGGGAATCGTGTGCTATGACCCTGCTAAGAGATTCGACCGGCGGTTTTCCTGAAAAACGCAAAAAACGGCGAAAAAATTTACAATGGGTGTGTGTGGGGTGAAGTGCACGTGAAGTGCACGCTCAGAGCACGTGATGTCATCGCTAGAGCACGAGAAAGCTTCAGATTCATCAGAAATAAATATTTGTAAATTGCCATTACTGCCCCAATATTCACTCTACAGGCATAATTTATAGCACAAAACGTAGGAAATCTTGTGCTTGCTTGTACAAATGTGTCGTGGAATCCCACAAACATTTACTTTTTTGTCAGCAAGCCTGAAAGCGACATGAAGTCAACCAACTGCTCCATTAAGACCCATGTTAAATCGGAGCAAAATCTTCTCTCATGAAGCAAACGGAGGCATTTTCTGAACTGCCTTTGCGCTCTCATTTCTAAACCCCCCAAACATTTGAGTACACGGCAACGTTCACAAAAGTCTTGTGCTTCTCACGATGCCTTCATTTTTTTAAACGGAGTTACGGTTTTCCTATCACATTCATTTGTTTGACAGGTTGTTTTGGTTAAATCTACAGTCCAGTCTCCCTCTCAGTCACTAACTGACACAGGTGTTTCGAATCACCAGCTCGTCAGGACAGGACCAACTGCTCTTATCACCGTGGAAACCTTTGATTGACAGATACACGCACACACATAGGGCAACTGACTTCTGAATGTCTGCCTCTCCCCCTGTATCTCTCTCTCTGTGTCTCTCTCTCTCTCTGTGTCTCTCCCACCCCTCCCCTCTGTCTGTCTGTCTCTCTCTCTCTCTCTTTCTCTCTCTCTCTCTCTAAAATGAGCTATATTAAGCTATATTATGCTATTTTGAGCTTTATTCAGCAATATTCAACTATTTTCAGCTATTAGCTATATTCAGCTATATTTAGCCATATTCTGCTTCGTTCATTAATTTATAGCTATAATGAGCTATATTGAGCTATATTATGCTATTTTCATCTTTATTGAGCTATATTGAGCTTTATTCAGCAATATTCAACTATTTTCAGCTATTAGCTATATTCAGCTATATTTAGCCATATTCAGCTTTATTCATTAATGTACAGCTATAATGAGCTATATTGAGCTATATTCAGCAATTTACAGCTAAAATGAGCTATATTAAGCTATATTATGCTATTTTCAGTTTTATTGAGCTATATTGAGCTTTATTCAGCAATATTCAACTATTTTCAGCTATTATCTATATAGAGCTATATTCAGCAGTTTACACCTAAAATGAGCTATATTAAGCTATATTATGCTATTTTCAGTTTTATTGAGCTATATTGAGCTTTATTCAGCAATATTCAACTATTTTCAGCTATTATCTATATAGAGCTATATTCAGCAGTTTACACCTAAAATGAGCTATATTAAGCTATATTATGCTATTTTCAGCTTTATTGAGCTATATTGAGCTTTATTCAGCAATATTCAATTATTTTCAGCTATTACGGCAGTAGGCGCCACACTTTCAAAATTTCTTGCGAAATTTTCTAGTTATTATTATTATTCCTCTTCCGCCTAAACTTTGGACCACTAAGGATCCCGGAGCGTTGCCAGCACATGCACACAAAATACATCAAAACGAGCGGCCTGATCGGGAATCGTGTGCTATGACCCTGCTAAGAGATTCGACCGGCGGTTTTCCCGAAAAACGCAAAAAACGGCGAAAAAATTTACAATGGGTGTGTGTGGGGTCAAGTGCACGTGAAGTGCACGCTCAGAGCACGTGATGTCATCGCTAGAGCACGAGAAAGCTTCAGATTCATCAGAAATAAATATTTGTAAATTGCCATTACTGCCACAATTTTCACTCTACAGGCATAATTTATAGTACAAAACGTAGGAAATCTTGTGCTTGCTTGTACAAATGTGTCGTGGAGTCCCAAAAACATTTACTTTTTTGTCAAAAAGCAAGAAAGCGACATGAAGTCAGCCAACCGCTCCATTCAGCCCCATGTTAAATCGGAGCAGAGTTTTCTCTAAATGAGCAAACGGGGGCTCTTTCTGAACTGCCTCTAAGCGCTCATTTCTAAACCCACCAAACATTTAAGTACACGTAAACGTTCACAAAAGTCTTGTGCTTCTCACGATGTCTTCGTTTTTTCATACGGAGTTACGGTTTTCCTATCAAATTCATTAGTTTGACAGGTTGTTTTCATTAAATATCTCTCCCTAAGGGACAGAGCTGTGCCTCTCCAATCGCCATGGTAACCGTGGCGCGCGCGTGTGGGAAACACTAACTGCTGAGTGACACAGGTGCTTCAAATGAGGTCATCAGGGCAGTTTCACACACACGTAGTTATTTAACCTACATTAACAGACATATACATGCACATATACTTGTTATAGATACATAGAGAGACGTACGAGTCTTAAGATCTCGTCTGCTCTTCACCCTGGTGACACAGGTGCTTCAAATGAGCTAATCAGGGCTGTTTCACACACATACTGTCTGTCTGTTTCTATATTCTATAATTATATTCAGCTTTATTCAGCAATTTACACCTAAAATGAGCTATATTAAGCTATATTATATTATTTTCAGCTTTATTGAGCTATATTCAACTATTTTCAGCTATTAGCTATATTAAGCTATATTCAGCAGTTTACACCTAAAATGAGCTATATTAAGCTATATTATGCTATTTTCAGCTTTATTGAGCTAGATTGAGCTTTATTCAGCAATATTCCATTATTTTCAGCTATTACGGCAGTAGGCGCCACACTTTCAAAATTTCTTGCGAAATTTTCTAGTTATTATTCCCGTTCTGCCTAAACTTTGGACCACTAAGGATCCCGGAGCGTTGCCAGCACATGCGCACAAAATACATCAAAACGAGCGGCCTGATCGGGAATCGTGTGCTATGACCCTGCTAAGAGATTCGACCGGCGGTTTTCCCGAAAAATGCAAAAAACGGCGAGAAATTGTCCCATCCGCTTACATGGGGTTTCGGCGAAAAGAGAGCAAAAGAAACACTCATCTTTGTGGCCATATTGACTCGCCATACTTTAACGTAGAGAAATGATTAAACCTTTGAAACGTTAACAAAAGGATGGACTTTATTTTCCTAATTGGACATTTTTTGATAGCTAGCACAGTTTTCCTCGAATATTTGTTCAAGTTTAGGAAAATATTCAGACCATTTCTGACTTTACAATGGGTGTGTATGTGGCAGCTCAGAGCACGTGATGTCATCGCTAGAGCACGAACCAGCTTCAGACTCATCAGAAATAAATATTTGTAAATTGCCATTACTGCCACAATTTTCACTCTACAGGCATAATTTATAGTACAAAACGTAGGAAATCTTGTGCTTGCTTGTACAAATGTGTCGTGGAGTCCCAAAAACATTTACTTTTTTGTCAAAAAGCAAGAAAGCGACATGAAGTCAGCCAACCGCTCCATTCAGCCCCATGTTAAATCGGAGCAGAGTTTTCTCTAAATGAGCAAACGGGGGCTCTTTCTGAACTGCCTCTAAGCGCTCATTTCTAAACCCACCAAACATTTAAGTACACGTAAACGTTCACAAAAGTCTTGTGCTTCTCACGATGTCTTCGTTTTTTCATACGGAGTTACGGTTTTCCTATCAAATTCATTTGTTTGACAGGTTGTTTTGGTTAAATCTACAGTCCAGTCTCCCTCTCAGTCACTAACTGACACAGGTGTTTCGAATCACCAGCTCGTCAGGACAGGACCAACTGCTCTTATCACCGTGGAAACCTTTGATTGACAGATACACGCACACACATAGGGCAACTGACTTCTGAATGTCTGCCTCTCCCCCTGTATCTCTCTCTCCTTCTGTCTCTCTCTCTCTGTGTCTCTCCCACCCCTCTGTCTGTCTGTCTCTCTCTCTCTCTCTTTCTCTCTCTCTCTCTCTAAAATGAGCTATATTAAGCTATATTATGCTATTTTGAGCTTTATTCAGCAATATTCAACTATTTTCAGCTATTAGCTATATTCAGCTATATTTAGCCATATTCTGCTTCGTTCATTAATTTATAGCTATAATGAGCTATATTGAGCTATATTATGCTATTTTCATCTTTATTGAGCTATATTGAGCTTTATTCAGCAATATTCAACTATTTTCAGCTATTAGCTATATTCAGCTATATTCAGCTATATCCAGCAGTTTACACCTAAAATGAGCTATATTAAGCTATATTATGATATTTTCAGTTTTATTGAGCTATATTGAGCTTTATTCAGCAATATTCAACTATTTTCAGCTATTATCTATATTGAGCTATATTCAGCAGTTTACACCTAAAATGAGCTATATTAAGCTATATTATGCTATTTTCAGCTTTATTGAGCTAGATTGAGCTTTATTCAGCAATATTCAATTATTTTCAGCTATTACGGCAGTAGGCGCCACACTTTCAAAATTTCTTGCGAAATTTTCTAGTTATTTATTATTCCTCTTCCGCCTAAACTTTGGACCACTAAGGATCCCGGAGCGTTGCCAGCACATGCGCACAAAATACATCAAAACGAGCGGCCTGATCGGGAATCGTGTGCTATGACCCTGCTAAGAGATTCGACCGGCGGTTTTCCCGAAAAATGCAAAAAACGGCGAGAAATTGTCCCATCCGCTTACATGGGGTTTCGGCGAAAAGAGAGCAAAAGAAACACTCATCTTTGTGGCCATATTGACTCGCCATACTTTAACGTAGAGAAATGATTAAACCTTTGAAACGTTAACAAAAGGATGGACTTTATTTTCCTAATTGGACATTTTTTGATAGCTAGCACAGTTTTCCTCCAATATTTGTTCAAGTTTTGGAAAATATTCAGACCATTTCTGACTTTACAATGGGTGTGTATGTGGCAGCTCAGAGCACGTGATGTCATCGCTAGAGCACGAACCAGCTTCAGATTCATCAGAAATAAATATTTGTAAATTGCCATTACTGCCACAATTTTCACTCCACAGGCATAATTTATAGTACAAAACGTAGAAAATCTTGTGCTTGCTTGTACAAATGTGTCGTGGAGTCCCAAAAACATTTACTTTTTTGTCAAAAAGCAAGAAAGCGACATGAAGTCAGCCAACCGCTCCATTCAGCCCCATGTTAAATCGGAGCAGAGTTTTCTCTAAATGAGCAAACGGGGGCTCTTTCTGAACTGCCTCTAAGCGCTCATTTCTAAACCCACCAAACATTTAAGTACACGTAAACGTTCACAAAAGTCTTGTGCTTCTCACGATGTCTTCGTTTTTTCATACGGAGTTACGGTTTTCCTATCAAATTCATTAGTTTGACAGGTTGTTTTCATTAAATATCTCTCCCTAAGGGACAGAGCTGTGCCTCTCCAATCGCCATGGTAACCGTGGCGCGCGCGTGTGGGAAACACTAACTGCTGAGTGACACAGGTGCTTCAAATGAGGTCATCAGGGCAGTTTCACACAGGACCAACTGCTCTTATCACCGTGGAAACCTTTGATTGACAGATACACGCACACACATAGGGCAACTGACTTCTGAATGTCTGCCTCTCCCCCTGTATCTCTCTCTCCTTCTGTCTCTCTCTCTCTGTGTGTCTCTCCCACCCCTCCCCTCTGTCTGTCTCTCTCTCTCTCTCTCTAAAATGAGCTATATTAAGCTATATTATGCTATTTTTAGCTTTATTGAGCTATATTGAGCTTTATTCAGCAATATTCAACTATTTTCAGCTATTAGCTATATTCAGCTATATTCAGCTATATTCAGCAGTTTACACCTAAAATGAGCTATATTAAGCTATATTATGCTATTTTCAGCTTTATTGAGCTTTATTCAGCAATATTCTACTATTTTCAGCTATTAGCTATATTTAGCCATATTCTGCTTCATTCATTAATTTATAGCTATAATGAGCTATATTGAGCTATATTATGCTATTTTCATCTTTATTGAGCTTTATTCAGCAATATTCAACTATTTTCAGCTATTAGCTATATTCAGCTATATTCAGCTATATCCAGCAGTTTACACCTAAAATGAGCTATATTAAGCTATATTATGCTATTTTCAGCTTTATTGAGCTATATTGAGCTTTATTCAGCAATATTCAATTATTTTCAGCTATTACGGCAGTAGGCGCCACACTTTCAAAATTTCTTGCGAAATTTTCTAGTTTATTATTCCATATCTGCCTAAACTTTGGACCGTATCTCCTCCCGCAGCGTTGCCAGCACATGCGTACAAAATACATCAAAACGAGCGGCCTGATCGGGAATCGTGTGCTATGACCCTGCTAAGAGATTCGACCGGCGGTTTTCCCGAAAAATGCAAAAAACGGCGAGAAATTGTCCCATCCGCTTACATGGGGTTTCGGCGAAAAGAGAGCAAAAGAAACACTCATCTTTGTGGCCATATTGACTCGCCATACTTTAACGTAGAGAAATGATTAAACCTTTGAAACGTTAACAAAAGGATGGACTTTATTTTCCTAATTGGACATTTTTTGATAGCTAGCACAGTTTTCCTCTAATATTTGTTCAAGTTTAGGAAAATATTCAGACCATTTCTGACTTTACAATGGGTGTGTATGTGGCAGCTCAGAGCACGTGATGTCATCGCTAGAGCACGAACCAGCTTCAGACTCATCAGAAATACATATTTGTAAATTGCCATTACTGACACAATTTTCACTCTACAGGCATAATTTATAGTACAAAACGTAGGAAATCTTGTGCTTGCTTGTACAAATGTGTCGTGGAGTCCCAAAAACATTTACTTTTTTGTCAAAAAGCAAGAAAGCCACATCAAGTCAGCCAACCGCTCCATTCAGCCCCATGTTAAATCGGAGCAGAGTTTTCTCTAAATGAGCAAACGGGGGCTCTTTCTGAACTGCCTCTAAGCGCTCATTTCTAAACCCACCAAACATTTAAGTACACGTAAACGTTCACAAAAGTCTTGTGCTTCTCACGATGTCTTCGTTTTTTCATACGGAGTTACGGTTTTCCTATCAAATTCATTAGTTTGACAGGTTGTTTTCATTAAATATCTCTCCCTAAGGGACAGAGCTGTGCCTCTCCAATCGCCATGGTAACCGTGGCGCGCGCGTGTGGGAAACACTAACTGCTGAGTGACACAGGTGCTTCAAATGAGGTCATCAGGGCAGTTTCACACACACGTAGTTATTTAACCTACATTAACAGACATATACATGCACATATACTTGTTATAGATACATAGAGAGACGTACGAGTCTTAACATCTCGTCTGCTCTTCACCCTGGTGACACAGGTGCTTCAAATGAGCTAATCAGGGCTGTTTCACACACATACTGTCTGTCTGTCTGTCTGTCTGTTTCTATATTCTATAATTATATTCAGCTTTATTCAGCAATTTACACCTAAAATGAGCTATATTAAGCTATATTATATTATTTTCAGCTTTATTGAGCTATATTCAACTATTTTCAGCTATTAGCTATATTGAGCTATATTCAGCAGTTTACACCTAAAATGAGCTATATTAAGCTATATTATGCTATTTTCAGCTTTATTGAGCTATATTCAACTATTTTCAGCTATTAGCTATATTGAGCTATATTCTGCAGTTTACACCTAAAATGAGCTATATTAAGCTATTTTCAGCTTTATTGAGCTATATTCAGCTTTATTCAGCAATATTCAACTATTTTCAGTTATTAGCTATACTCAGCTATATTTAGCCATATTCAGCTTTATTCATTCATTCACAGCTATAATGAGGTATATTGAGCTATATTCAGCAATTTACAGCTAAAATGAGCTATATTAAGCTATATTATGCTATTTTCAGTTTTATTGAGCTATATTGAGCTTTATTCAGCAATATTCAACTATTTTCAGCTATTATCTATATTGAGCTATATTCAGCAGTTTACACCTAAAATGAGCTATATTAAGCTATATTATGCTATTTTCAGCTTTATTGAGCTAGATTGAGCTTTATTCAGCAATATTCAATTATTTTCAGCTATTACGGCAGTAGGCGCCACACTTTCAAAATTTCTTGCGAAATTTTCTAGTTAAACCTACAATGTTTCTTTTTTTGGTTGGTTAATAAAGTGCTAGGGAGCCATGACCATAATGATTTCCAATAATTAGAGTTAGCTTTGTCTGAATGACCTTAGCTGTTATAAGGTCGAGTTGTTTATGTAATTTTCAGTCTTATTTATATTCAAGTTGATTATCAATAGAAATGATCAGGGATTGAATTAACAATAACTCAGAAACAGCTGTTACCTTATAGCTGACGCAGAGAGGAACTTGGGGAATCTTGACGTAGATGAAGGAGTTGTTCATAGCAGCTCGCTCCTTCATCTTATCAATGTCATCAACAGGAAGCTGGTGGGAGGAAATCATAAGCTATTACATTTCTCCATTTTCTTGTATTTTGACATCTGAGCACCAATAATCAGAAAGCAGAAATACCTCTGGAGGTTTCCTGAATGACCTCCTGACCCCCGCAGTGCGGTTCAGTCCCTGGGCGACACCTTTGCTGGGGCCCATAGCACCCATGGTGTCCTCTGATGACTGCCGAGGCTTGACAGCGATACCTGTGACACAGATCGCATCAGCACTGTGGCCTCTGGATGACTCTGCACCCTACACCTTATACTCCCAGTGAGTCCCTCTCACTCCAAAAAAAACACACACACGCACGCACGCACGCACACGCACACACACACACACACACCTACCTCAAGGTCATATCCAACATGACAGAGCCTTTTAATAGCTCAGAGGGATGACATAATACAGTAATAAGCTATTTGATACCTCACACATGCACACATTTGTCAGAGAAAATGGAAACTATTATTGATCAGTTAGTTGGTATAGATTACAGGCTGGTGAGCCCACATAGAGACTGCAGACTGAGTGCTACTCAGCCTACTGCTGTCATATTGCCCTTGTTGACAACGACATACCTGTAGTAACCAATCTGAACTTGTCTTCTTCATCAGTGACCTCTTCCTCTTCAACATTTCTCCCTGGGAAGAAAAATCCCATCATCCTTTTGAAGAACTGGTACATCAGCTGGATGGTGAGAGGCACCACGTTCACCTGATGATGGAAACAATCATTCAAATAAAAACACACTCCAGATGTTTCCGTGAATGTGGCTGCATGTGCATGTGAATCTCTTCACCTCAAAGTGCTCCTTAACCGAGATTCCTCCCACAGGGGGGCGCACTTTACTGAAGAGACGCAAAGCAAACTGGCGTCCTGACTGGCAGTTACTCTGAGGTCGAAGTACAACCTAGAAAACAAAAGGGAGTTAACGACATCACAAAATAAAGCTCTAGTCAGATTGTGTAAATAGTCTACTTTGATGTCAGTTTGACTTTTAACAGCACAAATTATTGATGATTTAATGAACACAGTATGAACACCACCATGTTAACATAACTTGTAATGAGTCCTTGTTCACACATGCATCAAGGAATCCTTGAGTGTACATGCAACACTGAATATGAAAGTCTGAAGATGGAGTCAACACAGACGTCAAGTCTTGTCACTGTACGAGCACTGTACATACCCTCACACGCTGCACAGAGGAAACCAGGCAGAGTCATAAATATCGCATAATGCAGACTTTTTAGAAATACATGTCAGCATCAAAAGGATGTTTGTCACGGATGTCACTGCATTTTCTTGTATAATTAAAGCAGGGTTGGTAATCCAGAAGAAACTAATGAGATTTCCCAAGATAAAAAAAATCCATCCCACAAAACTCAGCCCAAAGTTACAAACTCTTTTCCAATTAAAGCATCGAGCAGCACTATATCCAAAAGTTGCTCAATTTAGCGAAAAAGTCACCAAATTGATCATAATGAACGTAAACAACAAACATAGCTATTATTCGTACTCTCAGCTACAGAGCTAGAGAGCTTATAAAAAAGAGTCCTACAACATCCACAGAGACTGGATTTTGTTTTTGATTTATTGATTGCTGTCAGGATGTAATAAGAATTTCAACAAGAATAACACAGATATTTTTGAAAATTACCAACCCTGCCTTTAAGGCTAAAATGAATTAAAGTCAAATTAATTTGCCTGTCTGAATAATGTGAGAAACGTACCTTGTATGCTGCATTAGGCAGGAGGTTGTTCATTGTGAACCACCCCAACTCCAACAGATGCTCGGCCGTGTCGTCAGACTTGTTTAGCTGTGGTAAGAAAGAACTCACACTCATTAACATTCACAATCCAGCAGTGATGCATCATGTGAGGAATAAAATATCATAACATATTGTGGTGAAAATTGTGTCTTTGCAGGAAATAGAATGTGATGTATAATCCTGTTATCCTAGGATGGTTCTTCAAATACAAAAGGCTATAAAAGGGTAAATAAAAGCTACAGACGGAGGCAGAGGGAATGTTTTTTAAAGAGCAAATAGTAAAAGAGGATACGAGAGGAGACAGATTAGTTTGGTGGGATGTCAGGTTTCAACCCTGGATGACTGATAAGAAGCGGGTCTACGGTCCTGTCTGCAGTGCTTACCTTACTGTACATAAATCTCTGCAGCTCCAACTCAGCAATGCCAAGCTGGCCGTCCTCTTCAGTCAAACACCAGCGGGCCTGGGCAAAGTAGATCTCTGTTCTCCTCACCACACTCACATCCTCTGGGGGCTTACGCAGCTCCAGCTTGTTTGCCCGTTGCAGTTGAAAGTCCTTAAAACACCTGAAAGACAGGGAATATCATTTTTGTGTGACATATCTCCGTCAGTATTTTTTACGTGAATGAGTGCAGATGTGAGACCTGATGAGAATGTTGAGCTCTTCACTCTTCATCTGCATGTCGTTCTTCTCTTGATTTAGCTGGTTTTGCAGTCTTGCGTTGACCTCCATCAGTTCATCGCCGTTCAGTTCTTCGGATTGTGCCTGCAATTCAATAAAATAATTTTTATAAGAAAAGAAATTCCAGATAAACACTCAATTGCAATTAAAAGGCGTAAAGCACTATGTGACTCACCCTGATGTTGGAGTAAATCTGTTTCTCAAGACGTCTAATCAGGGCAAGGTGCTGCCTGACGGCCTCCTGGAGGTGCAAGATGCTGCTGCGCTGCTCCTCAGGGTTACTGGAGATTTCCAGCTGGAAACGCACACGCTGCTTTTTCTCACTGTGTTCCTGCATGTAGAGAAGATTAAAAAAAAAACAGAATGAGTCAGGAGGAAACATCACTAAGGACTCACAAAATGTTTTATAAATTGGGATCATCTGAGGCTCCGGCCTACCTTGCGTCTGGGCTCCACGTGTAACAACAGGTTGTTGACAATGTCCAGGATCATAGCGTACTGAACAGGGTTAGTGGATATCTCAAGATCATGGTGAATGAGGGTGAAGGTGTCCACTGCCCCTGTTAAATCAAAATAAAACTCTTTAAAACTAATTTATGGTGATTTAGTAATATTATATCCTGTCCCTGAATCCAGATGCATTATTCTTGCAGGCTAAAGGTGCACAGTGAGGTGGTCCGACATACCAGCCTGTTTTTTCAGAAGATCCTCCTTCTCGTGGCTATTCCTCAGCTCTGGTGGTTTGATCTGTGTGGCCACCTCAGGGTTGATGTCGTGGCTGTAACTGATGTAATGCATCCGACAACTACAGCGTGAAATGATTCGCTGAACCTGCTGAGCCTCGTTCACCTGGGCCGGCTGGTTCCAGTCTACAGACACAGATAAGGGAATGTAGAGTCCGTGTGGTTCATCGTTTTTTCCGTGTGGTAAGGAAGAACGATCCTGCGTTTGTGAAGTAACCTACCTGTAGTGGTGCACACCATTCCTCCCACTGCCTGGCCGCTCTCCATCAGCTCAAGCACCGAGTCAAGATTACGCTGCCTGTGCTCCTCTATGTTTTTCACCTAAACACAACATAGCATCAGAAGAAGCACATTCAGAGCAGGAACAGCACATTTAGTTTTCTTGATTTTCAAACCTGGTGTATTATACCATAAGAAAATAAGAGCACGTGTTTGCCATGGATTTATTCATTATCTAAAATATTGGCATCCTTTGATAAGACACTGCTTACAAGCTGAAAACTTGTAATCCTTAGTTTAACAACTGAAAGATGAAAATGTAACATTGTAAATTGTACCACTGAAACAAAAGAACAAAAATGGAAAAAAACTAAAAGATCTTTATATGTATGACTGCTGATTTGTGCTTTTCTAATGACATTCTGTCTCTTCCAGGTCTCTTAAGACCGTAACTACAGAGATGTGCTTACCTCCAGCCACAACTGCCTGTCCTCTTGCTCAGATGGGTTGGGCTCCATGGTGGCAAAGTACTGCATCCCATCCAGCAGACAGGTCCAGGAGGTCTTCTGCTTCAGGGTGTCGTTGTACCAGGCTGGGTGGTGCTCACACTGAAGCAGCTGAGCCTTTGCTGCAGACACCAGCACACAGCCTGCAGTCTCTGTGCCGCGCAGCATCATCTGGGAAAATCAAAGAAACATAATAATCAAACATCGGTCCAGATCGACCAACATTCAACCAGCTTTTCTGAGAAAATATCAATTAGGAAAAAAAGAAGCTTTTCAATATCAAAGAACATATTTTTGGAGTTTTGAAAACAGTTGGATTTTGTCATTCCATTAGTAGTATACATAATCTTCAATAAGATAGAAAACAAACAAACTGGAGTAAATACGCTTTTTAGAGTGACATTAAGTTAGAACTTGATTGAACAAGGAAAGCTAAACAACAAATGAAAGCAGCTACCTGACAGTTGACCAACTCAATAAACCAGTTGCGGTTAAAGACATCATCGGTCTGACAGGCTGCGATGCCACACAGCTGGTCGCTGACGCCTGAATCCTCCTCTGAAAACACCACAAACTTGTCCGTTTCCTCAATCAGTTTCTGAAGCATCGACGTTCCTAAAAAGTGAAGTGAAAAAAAACAAAGAAGTTTATGGGTCTTAATAGACTCTACTTTTGTCTTCTACTTTTTCAAGCCATTTCCTTACCTTCATTTTGACTTTTTTCTGCTCGATTGACAGTGGGCACTGGTGTGGTGGGGGCTGTGGTGGGAGAGTAGTTGGAAGGAGAGCGTTTGAGCTTCTTGGTGTGCAGCTGTGTGTCGATCCTCAGACCCTTCAACGCTTCAGTAGAGAGATTTCTCTTCAGCACAGACGCCTTTTTGTAACCGTCGTATAGTGCGAAGGCTATGTTCCTGTTAGTGGTGGTCCAGGAAGCACGTAGGTCCACCAAGCGCAGTTTGTGTGTATAAGAGGCATTAGTCTCATCCTTCTGGTTCACCTCCTGTCAGACATAAACAAAAGGAGTTTAATGACGAATGCACAGACAGTGAAGAACAGGCCTGTAGTGCAGCCACCTCTGGGTTTTTACCTCCTCCATGCGGTTGCTCTGTCGCTGGTAGCTCAGGGAGGACAGGCTGAGCAGGTGAGTCTTCTTCACCTGTGCGTTGATCTGGTGGTCGGCTGTCTCATCCCAGGTGGAGGCCATCAGGTGAACCGTCTCCTGAGATAGCTCACTAACCATCTGGGTCACATTCCATTCAGAGATCAGCCTCCTCATCACAGTGCCAGCTGAGAGACAATATAAAACACACACACACACGCAAATCAATATAAAATGATACATCTGCGTGTATTAGTAGATTTTCCTGAATGGTATGTGAACACTTGTACCCTGTGGAATAAGTCTCTGTGCTCCTCGAGTGAAGACGTGGCCTTTGTTGCACTCCACTTGGACACCTCTCTGTTGGGCGAAGGAGGCCCAGTAATGCACCTGGAGGACACACAATATGTAGAAATTGTAGATATTAGAGAGTTGTGTGGTGAAATGGGGAAAATGAGTGGAATTAAATTATCTGTCAGACAGTAGTAATCAACGTCCAAATCATTATTCAAATGGGTCAGATTTTTATGAAATAAGGAATACAATTATTAATTATGCATCAACATCAACCATTATGAGTTCTCCTCAGACAGATAGCGCTGTTTGTTGTCTCAGGTACCAAAACGCAGCCCAAGCTTTGAATATAGGTTAAGACTTTTCTTCAAAGCACCAACATATTTACTACACTAACTGATGCAGATTTCACGGTAAAAGCAAGCAGATGTTTAGTGCACTGTTGCTGGAGGGCAGACTAGAGAAGCACTTACTTGTAGTTGTGGAAAGGCAGCTGTGTAGGACATCTGTTTGTAGTGCTGACCCAGCTTCTTGCGGATAGGCCTGAGGCTGTGGAAGAGCTTGCCTCTGCAGATCGGTCGAGAGACACCCGTCCATGTGGCCCAAAAGTTCTGCATCCAGCGCAAAGTGCTGCTATACAGCAGAATTCTCGGCTGAGAGGATTCTACAAAGAAATAAGTGTGTAGTTATTTACAGCAAACTACTATATGACACAGGCTTTAAAGAGCAAAGGGCTTAGCTTGGCTAGACATCATTTCTAACATTTGCATGTACCTGTGCCACAGTGCTGGTTAAGGTCCATGGTGATGGAGAGGTTGAGGTTCTCCGAGCGAAAGGCTCTGTAGGAGTCATGAGGTTGTCCTGAGGTCACATCTGCAACGTTCTCCGCACAGCAGAGCATTACAGCGTAGTGGTCATGGGGATTGCCATGGCAAAGCCATTGGAGGTCAAGGGTCATACACAGGTTGGGCAGGTGTAGAAAACAGATGTCATCATATCTAGTATGAAAAAAGGGGACTTATAATACTGCGATTCAATAAAGGTTGCAGTCAAAGCTTCACATTTGATGCCTCCACTTACTTTGATGCTGTCCTGACATTTACATCCAAATCTCCTTTAAAAACAAACTGGCCTGGGTTCCAGTCAAAGTTCAGCTTACTCCACTCCCAATGCAGGTTTTCTGTAGTGTTGTAAGGGTCCTGTAAGAATGCAAGGCTCATCATTAAATGGGATTAGGTGATTATTTCATTCTGAATCACATAGCTCAGTTACATAAACATGTATGTGCCATGAAACAAGCATTTTGTGACACACTAAGTGTAAAAGTCAACTTTGTTGAACCCGTTTTTGCGTAGATTCACAACTTTTTTAGGTGTACATTCTTTTACCTCTGTAGCCAGCTGATGAAGATTTGCCTGGTCAATGTCCATAACCCAGCGTCCATGCAGAAGAAGACGACTTTTGTCCCACCAGGCCAGCAGAGGTGAGGGATCAACTGTGGGTTTGGTCAGCAGGTCAACAGATTGGCCAATCAAAGTCCAGGCAGGGTCCCAACATGGCCCCCACACAATGGTGTACAGAGAGATGTTCGCTGCATGAAGAGAACATTTGGTGAGAGATAATACATTTCAGTGTTTGAAAGCATAAACCTTACATTAACCTACAATTGCACATAGAATATCTTACAGCATGATTCCCATAACTCACATTTGAAATCATAGTAGAACTTGAGTGGTGGCATATTCCTGTGGACCGTCACATCCCCCCATGGCGGACCAAGCGGGACAATCTCTTTGCGATGAGCCCTGGCCTGTCCATCCTGCTCCGTCCCAATCAGACGCCCCGACAGCTCCCAGTCCCGGATCTCAAACAGGTAGCGAGGGTAATCCCGAATTCTCACTGGCACAGCGGAAAGAGAGGAGAGACATGAAATATTTTTGTAAAAGTAAGGTAAAACCACGTGGCCTTTAATTACATGTTATCTCCAATTGAGTCTCATCTAAATCCCACCTTATATCTTCAAATGAATGCTGTGTATTTTGTATCAACTTACCCAAATAAGCAGCCAGTTTGAACTTGACAGCACGGCACCACTGGACCACCAGAGGGAGTCCATCCCTGGGAAAGGGGCTGATCCTGTCGATGTCCCTCAGCTGCTCTCTCACCATCTCTGGCCCATGAAGACACTGATCAGCCAAAGCTACTAGCTCCAAGTCGGACACAGTCCAGGTCAGCAGAGACTTCCTCATGGGTGTGTTGACGTAGAGGCGGCGTGAGCGCTGGATGTAGATCTCAATGTGCTTTTTCTCCAGTGAACTATACAGCTCTTCAATCTTTCTGGCAGGGAGGAGTTCTCCATGCTGCTTGCGCAGATCCGCCACCTTCTTGTCTAGAAGCTGAAGACGCTTCGCACTTTCCTTACTCTCATCCTTCATGAGCTCGTAGTTGTCTCGCAGCTTGATTTCAAATATGTCGTCCAGAAAGACAAAGGAGAACTGGCTGATTTTGAACACAAGGTCAGGAGGCAGACGTTGGACGGTGGCGGCTTGGTTAGGGGAGCGATGCAGAGTCTTCAGCCACTTCTGCACATTAATGGCCATGTCAAAGGTATTTGAGAAGTTGTACTGGTAGGGGAACTCGATAGCCAGAGAGGGGCAAGTGAGGACCCAGACACAGTTGTGAGGGGTGGTGAGGAAGGGGAATGTGTCTCTGTGCCGCTGCATCTCAGTCAGCTCGGCGTGCGTTTCAACGTCTAGACTGTTAAAGGTGACGATGTCGTTGCCATCCAAGTTGAGGATCATGGAGGGAGAACGTATATGCATGGAACCAGCGTGTTTGGAGAGTGTGAGGGCTTCATTGTGCAGGAGAATGTAGTTTTGTTCACTAACATGTGCTGTCAAACGAGTGCAGCCCAGTTCCACACGCACACACAGCACTCTACTCGGGCCAGAAGTGATTTCACTCTCCGTGGGTTCGACTGGACTGTCCTCTCCTTCCTCGCCACAAAGCATACGCCAACAAGCCTGAGCTTCAGTCATGTGCTGGTATAAGACCATGTGGTCGGGTGGCGTCCACTCGACGGTGAGCTCTTCTTTGCATTGTACCTGATTGAGACACAACATATGAATATTGACACTGAGATTCAGTCCATCCAGAGAAATACAACTGATGGAGATCTGTATACCTGTAAGGTGTGGGTGGTGATGAAGTAAGAAAAGGCTATCTTGGTGAGTTTGAGCACAGGATTGGGGGTTTGGGAGGCGGGGCAACATGATTCCATGTTATCCGTGAGTGCTTTGATTGCTGACAAGCTAATACTTTGAAGAGACACCGTGGATCTCTCTGCCGAGCTGTGGACTTCAACAGTGTCCATCCGCAAAGACACGGCTCCTAAAGAGAACCAGAGAAAATACAAGGTCATACAAAATAATTGATGATGACGGTGATGATGGACGGAAGAGCAGACAGTTTTCTGTATGCTGTGGTATTTTACACCACAAGACGATAAAGATGCAGTGAGGCCTGTTACTTCAAGGCTTGCTGACATTTTTCCTTGATTGTTTTATCTCTCAAATGCCAGAAATCTGTGAAAAAAAGCTAATCCCAATTTCATAAAGCCCAATGTTGTGTCTTCAAATATCTTGTTTTGTTAAAGAAAGAGTAAAAAATACAGATACATTATGTTAACTTGTTGCATTAGAGCAAGTACATGGTAATGTTCAACATTTTTTGCTTGAAAAATGCCAAAAAGTAGTTTCTGAGTAATCGTAGACCTCTTAATTGACAAATCGTTTGAACTATACAGAAGTAAATTTAGGCCTCATTGTCCCTGTAGTCTAAAACGACTATGAGCGCACTATGAATCCATTCATGACTTCATCATATATAGTGATTTATGGCTCAAAGCCATGCAACATTCTTACCTGCTAGATTAGACAGTGTGAACACATTGACATCCTCCAGACAACAGTCCAGTTTGAACAGCAGCTGGAGCTGCGAGGAGGGGATGGGTGGAGCGGCATCATCACTAGAGGGAGACACTGAGGCCACATCTGGCAGCTGTGGCCCAGAGTCGTGAGGAACACAGATGAGGGCCAGCAGGCGAGACAGACACAGTGCACAGGTCTCCGAGAGCTCCACTTGAAGCCCCTTCAGGCTGGACTCCACACTCAAACTCGGATTCCTGCTACTCGACTCCATGTGGGGTCGGTTGAAACTCCCCTGGAGGGATGAGATTAGAAGTACACCAACATTAGCATTTCTGTATACAAATAAATCAAAATCAATACACGTGAAAATGAAATCATTAGAAATACATAAAAAAACAACTTTGTAATAATTTTACGCTCCTACCTTAAGACTGAGCGTGTCTAAAATGAGTGCTTCTCCCCACACATGTTTACCAGGAGGATGAAGTGCTTGTTGGATATGAGAGCCCTGACCCACTCGCCACCAGAAGTTGTCCAGGGACAGCGAGACACGCCGGTGCACATTCTGGGACTCTGTGCTCTCTGTGTCAACTTTAATGTCAAGAAGATGCTGCAGTTCTACAGACATAGGAAGTGCAAATCATCACAAAAAATATATATCTTGAGGAACTATATATTCATTATATAAATTGCAGCTGTATAGAGATTCAAGTATTTTGCCAAAAACAAAAGTCCCTAAAAAGTTAACATGGCTATAAAGGAGCACAAGTTAATGTGTAACATTTAAAGGGCACCCTAAGAAAAGACCTTATCTTATCTAGTTTGGCATGTTTGGAAAAAGACCCAAAGGTTGCCTGCAGAATAAAACCCACAAAGATTTACTGAATGTAACAACAGAACAGGACTATTAGACAATGTAAAGTAATAACATGAAGCACTGTTGCTTACCATAGGATGTTGAGGTTATACATTAACGCAACAATGACCTCATTTTGCTTTGTAGCAGCAACACCATGTGACGTTCACGTGTGTGCAGCATGTGAAAGATCCACATTACCTGCACTAGCAGAGAGGAAGCCGAGAGCAAACGGCGTCGTGTCCCCCAGCTGAACAGATACATTAACGTTGGACACGGTGGAGGTGATCATCACAGGAGCATCCAGGTGAGGGAGGCGCCTGAGGAAAAGGAGGGTGGGCAAATAATCTAATGGACTACACAACACAATTACGCCATGGAACATGGAGTGATGCGCAAACACAAACACGAATATGAAAGAGAAAGACAGTAAAAATATATTAGATTATTGTGGCAGAACACATATCCAATCATTCCAGTAAATGTTTAGATGTGACTGAAAATGTCTGGTTATAATCTCCCTCACCTAAACCACTAAACAATCAAAGCGTTTGATTTTTTTTTTTTTGCAACTTGCCTTTTTCTATTTGCTGCCTTCCTGTGGATTAGCTGTTCCCATGGAAATAGATGTAGCCAATGGGAGAACTCCTGGTGACGGTAGTGGATGATGCAAGTGTTGATTGTGAATGACCCCGAGATGTCAACTGACGTAATCTAAATGTCGGAAAATATAAAGATAAAGTCAAAATAATGTTTAAAATTATTTTATTTTTTTTAAAGAAATGAAGTTATGGATGTAAGAATCTTTGCTCTCACCTGCAGGGCTGTCTTCAGCGTGTTCACACAAAGGATTCTTTGCCTACTTTGTGAGAGGAGAAGTCCATCTGTCAGTTAAAACAAAAAGAACATTTCAGAATGTGTTATTCATAGCTTTCTCCTTCATCCAACCGTCTCTGCATTGCATGCGGCACCCATCTGTCCACTAACCCTCGAGAAGGAGCTCCAGGCTGCTCTGGGGAAAGCTCAGCTCAGGTGTGAAGTTGTTAAGAGGAAGCTGCTCATCATCACGTCCATAGCAGACTTTTAAAGATTTCAGAGTCCAGTTCAGGTGTCTGTGCCGACAGGAAAAACAATCATACGACGGTTAAATCAATAGGTTATTCCACAGGGAATCCAATTGTGCAAAACAACAACTATATGCAATTGATGGTAAAATGTTGACTCACTTTTTCTGGCTGTGCATGGACAGGGTTACATTTGTATTATCAAATTCCATGTTGACCTTTTGGGGAACCAGCCTATGAAACCGCTCCACCGTCTCAGTCTGGATGAACACGTTTTTTTCACACTCTGAAAGGTAACAGGTACCAATACTTTTAAATCACAATAGTAAGTATGATATAATCAAACATTTTGAGTCTGCCACATCTAAATAGTCTTTAAAAAAGTAAGCCTATACAAACAGCATGTCATTACATTACATTTCATTTAGCTGACGCTTTTATCCAAAGCGACTTACAATAATCACATGTTGATTAAATGTTTTGACTTTGTCTATATGCCAGCTGGTGTGTTTTGCATGGTACATATTTTTGAGGCCTACTTTATAGCAAATGTATTCCACTTCATTGTTTAGCTGTCTGATGATCCCAAAATGTGTTTGGCATGAAAATTCCAGAGTGAGCTAATGTGTCATATCCTTCCCCTTTCCAGTTTTTAGTGTGTATTTACATCGGCAAAACTGTCAACCTTAACCTTAATGTCTGTGCTGAGACTCTAGTTTTAACAATACATTTCTGAAATGTTTCAGTCAGTGAAATAAACTTCAAAAGACCACCAGGTATATCAAGAAATACTGAGAAAAAAACACTAAATACTTGACATTGTTTTACCAATGTTTTCATACTTATAATATTGCATAACTTGCTTTATTTTCTGGGTAGGTCAAATTTGATTCATTCATCATTCAGCACGAGGACATTTCAAGCACCTACAAAGTCAATACAGCTCTATGATGTGACCTTGTCCTCATTTTCTTGCTGTTTTAGCGGACCAGCTAAAAATATCACAGACAACAGTGGACATCCGTGTGTTTTAGAATAAGCAGAAGCTCACTGATGGAAAGCCAGTGGAAAACAACTATAAGTGCCATCACAGTTATAATAATTGGGCAATAAAGGACAAATACAGCGAATAGTTGTATATGTGTTGAATATACCGTATACAAGTTGACATGTTTCCCCACTTGTACAATCAACCAGCATTCAAGACGTAACATGAACATCCCAAGATTGATCGGTCATTGCCAAGCTTGTTTGTTAAATTATTCTCATCACAACTTTATGGCAGAGATTATACTTTGTGTTTGTTTCCTCACCAGATGCTTCCTGGTTGCTCTTTTTGGGAGAGGGGGGCAGCAGGAGTTGGCTAAGAAACAGCCCCTCATGGAGCTCTGCTATAAGTGTCCTCACATTGAGAGACAGACAACCTGGTTTCATCTCCGGGAGGCTCACATCTCCAGACAGCAGCAGGCTCAGGGCCACTTCAGCCAAACATATGTCCTACAGTGGAAAGCATGTTAGTCACTCACACCCAATCACAAGTTTATATTTCAGGGGAAATACAAGAACGTACCAACTGACTGCTTTTAAGCACTTTACTGCTTAGCTGCGCCACTGAGAAGTCCCACGCCAACCTGTAATGAAAGTTAAAAAGTCCATTCCATTATACGTTGATCCTTCTTTCTTTTCTATTAAATGTAATAATTAAATGAGATCAGAGTGTGAACGCCGCAGTTACCTTTTACTCTGGTGGTCTAGTAACAAGGTGATGCCTGTAACAGTCATGTGCCATAGAGACTCTGACAATGCCAGGTTCAGGACCATCACATTGATTGAGCTGACGTGGAACGACAGCAGCTGAAAACACAGGACCACAAGAAGTGAGATGCTGACTACAAATGAGTTTAGCAAAACATTGACCTTTAGTGAGGCTCCATACTTGTGACAGAAAGCGTAGCGTTCTGGGGCTGACGGAAACCTTCCCAGACTTCTTTCCATGGCTCTTCTTCCCCAAAGGTCGGAGTGGTGCTTGCAAGTCGAACCTGACTCTGGTTTCGCCAACACATAACGCCAGGTATCTCCTGAAACACAAACATGCAGCAGCTGTCTCAAATAACATAGTTACATAATTTCTATAGCCATATATATATGGCTTTAAAATCTAAAACTGATTTGCTGAAAGATTTTCTCTCAAACTATCCAACTGACCAAAAGAAAATGTGACAACTTACGGCAAATCCTGGTTTAGAAGTTTACTCGAAATCCATATTCTGTCAATTTCCTGTCATAAAGAGAGTCACTGTTATGCTACAGAGAGTCAAAAAGTAAAGTTGATATAATTTGGGATAGTTGACTAACAACAAAACATGTGTTCTGGCCATTACTGAACCAAACATGAACCCCTGAAATGGGAGCGGCCACCTTGAATGGGCTCTCTACATGAATGTCATGTAAACACCGTGTGTCTTACCAGAGTATGCTGGGGGTGAAACTGGATACTAACTCCTTGGACAGAAAACAGCCCGACTGATTTGATCTTCAGATCTGCATTCAGTGCAGTCTGGAAGAATCGCACAGCCAGGGTGCATATGAGCCACCTAGAAGAGCATGCATTTTTGATTTTGTAAATAAGTTGTTCATAAAATAAAGTGAATCAAGGACAAGACACATCTGGGTTTAAGCCTATCACTAAATGTTGTACACTGAATCCAACACATTGCAATGCTTACCTGAAAACGACACATAATAACACAATCCCAAGCAGAAGAATAAGCAGGATGGACATCAGCAAGAGAGACATTGTGTCCAGAGTTGTTCACACCCAAATCTCGGATCTGAGTCTGGCTCTTCTTCCATCAGCTGCTGTCAGAGAGGAAGAGATGCACGTCAGCTGAACACACCTGACATTCAGGTGCCAGAGTCGTGCGACTGGTTGCTAAATAAAAAACACAATAATCAATAACTTGTCCTTCACTGTGACGTACTGACGCAACATTTTGTTCTGCAGATTAATGCCGGTTACTCTTGTTCCTTCAGCAAACAGCAGCGCCTCACAGGGAAGTAGCACGTAGCTTCACGTCACCACTCAGTGTGTGTGTGTGTACACTCGTTACCTAAACTTAGTCCTAGTTAACAAGCCACCGGCGGCCAGAACACATGGATGCTCGTGGTCGAAGGAGCCTGCAGCGCCGGCCCAAAGTAACAAAAACACCAAGTAGTTTGAAGGCGTTGTCGACGCGTTATCCAGACATCACTAGCAAATCTGTGTTAGCAGGCTAACGCTAGCCAGCTACGTTAGCTCGGCGGCGGTTGGAGACACGTCTTCGCTCCCGTCGGTCCCGGATAACGAGTCACTTACCGGGACGCCTTCATGGCACCGTGTTCGTGCTGCGAAAGGCGGTGTCATCTGACAGGTAGCTCTCTGCTCGGGCAGAGGAGAAGCTCGGTGCTGGTCCGCCCCGCTCAGCTGGCAGCTCGAGGACTAGTGGGAGAGGAGCTGGAGCAGCGCCAGCGGAAGGCTGCTCGAGCTCATATTAATCTTTGACTGTGTCATGCACTCAAACCTGAAGGGTCATAACGCAGGCCACCCCTACTTCATACACAGATAAACACACAGGCATAGTCAAACTGTTTTACGATGGTGACAAAGTAACAGAAACTATATTTGTTCACTTTTTTTATTTGGTAATCTTCACAGGTGATTAGATTCAGTGTAACTCAACCATATGACATAAATATGTATACTACATGATGCTGAATGCAATGATCAGTAAACAGCAGCAGGAGCCCGAAGGGTGATCAACATCTTTGATCATTTTTAAGTAAGTAATCAAATTGACTTTTTGCACACCTATCTGCATTATCGATGGGAACAATATTCATTGGAAAAATATGTCAAGATTTAACAAGTGGTCCTTTTCACAAAGTGCTGTTAATGCATCTGTGCGTCATGCCACTCATCCAGGGAAGAATCATTCTCATACTACTCAAATAAGGATGATTGAGTTTTCATTAAAGCACCACAGGTGCTTTGTACAGCATCTTGTACATCATACGAACAGAAACTGATGGTGTACAATTTCCCGGCCAGTTCTTTCATCTCACGCAGCAGCTTTCTGTCTGTTGTGTTTGGCAAACCACTCATCACTTTTATCTTCGGTCATAGCCTAAAAAACAAGTTTAAAAGCAAAAAGAGCACAGGTACGGTTAATGTCCAATAAATGTAGTATATCCTATCTAGAGAAGAAAATATTGGAGCAACACCAACCTTATCAAGCAGTTCCTTTCCTTCGGGGTCCACCTTGGACAGTTGCCTGAAAGCCTTGTCTCCCACAAAGCAGATTTCATGACCATCCTAAAACAAACAGTGTCCAGGTAAGTTTGTTTTAAAAATAGAGACTAATTTAACTTCATTACAGCATTGCATTGATAATGCACTTACAGGGTCAGACAATATAACCACTTCTACTGTGGTCTTTCCAGGAGTGTCTAGGCTGACTAATGGAGTGATAATCTTCTGATTTTCCTTTTTCATCAAGGCTTCCAGGTCAGGCAGCTGTGGGATGTAATACAACATTTATGATGAATATAACAATGATTTTCTCCATTATTAACAATTACTAGAATGTATCCATGAAGTAATGTTTTACTTGCTCCCGTGGGCATGAAAATGCTATTCTCCCAAACGCTGTTCCGTGATCTATTGTCCCACCGTTGTCATGAAGCTCCAGTTTACACTGCATGCAAATAAAAAAGAAACAATCATAGTAAAAGACATTACAGTTTCATTAACACAAAACTATGATATTAGTTATATGATTTATATGCTACTTGACTCACTTGGGTGTCTGAAAATCCCATAAGCACCGTTTTCTTTTCCTCATTCTTTTCCATCACCTTCATTCCCAAAAGTGTAGTCCAGTAGCGGGTCGACCTCTGGAGGTCTGATACTCCGAGACAAACCTTCTGCACCGGGTCTGGGAACAAAATCTCAAAGCTTAGTGCTGAACTCTTTCTTCTTTGTAATGCTGCACACATGTCTGCCCCAGCTGCCAGCACTGCATGAGGGATATTGTCACATGAAATGTTTCATGTGGGTTCTTGTCATGCAATTTCAATTAAGAAAATAATGATAAATAAAAAAAAAGACCCGGGTCGAGACACTTACCACTGGGAGGCTGCTCTTTGTCCACGAGGTAGAAAGGATACCCTCCTGGAGCCCGGGTCAGATACAGAGCCTCTCCTACTTCAGTCAGGGGCCATCCCAGACGTTTAGCGTTGCTCACAGCCTGGCTCGACTGCAGAGTGAGCCCCTAAAGTGAATATATTTATGACAATGACCCTTTACGAGGCGGCTGTATTCTATACAACAGAAACGTGTGGCTGTCCTCTGTAAAGTCTTTCACTTATCTCTCACCCACCAAGAAGTCATTGCCAAGTTGATACTCTGCCACCCCATAATTGTATGTCAGTTCAGCAACAAAATGGTCATCTTCAGGGCCAAAGCCAACCATTGTCTTGCTCCATTTTCCATCGTATGGGCTGTAAGGACACAGGGTGGGTGCAGCGGGTATTAACAGCTCTGAATGACTCTGTGTTATACAGATTTGTGAGTACAAAGTTCAGATACTTAGTTGTCTGACGTTACCCATTACACGTTGCTTTGCAGCCTTCCTCAAACTCTTCATGACGCAAAATCTAAAATGAACGAGAAGAGATGAGAAAATGTGCATTCAGTATTAGTGCACATGTATTAAAACACTCAGGTCTGAAAGGAGGAATTGACGGTCGCTAACTGACGTGTGCAATACAACACAGTTAACTAATTAATTTCTTCCGGCCTGAGGAAACTCAGAAAATTTACCTTCATACCCAGAACATCTCGGTAAAACGTGGCAGTTTTGGTCCTGTCACCAACTTTGAAAACAAAATGCAACGCTCGTCTGAAAGCCATATTTCTAGACGGATACAAGTTAATTATGTCTGTGAAGTGAAGATCGGCGAGCACGGAACGATTAAGCGTCCTTGATGATCGATGTATCTGTTGTCGATTGGTGGAAAGTAAATACAAGTAAGCAAACAGCAGGAATTTACAATTCTAAATAAAATTCTTGATTATTATGTTAGCCTTTTGTTAATTAATTGACATTATTAAATCATTATGGAGAAGGACGACGTCTTTACGCAAGATAAACATAAATAGAACTACGTTCGCCACCCCTATCCATTCAGGTTAATGGTATCTCCCAGAATGTCACATTATCGCGAGCCGGGCACCAGACAACTTTTCCCTTTTTTTACATTAGAAAAGAATAAGGAAAAGGTAAAATAATAAGGAAAAGGTACAGTTAGATATAACAGATGTTCTGCAAATCAGGGCATAATAAAGTAAGTGCTATCGAGTACATTTTTCAGTATCTTTCAGTATAGAAAAATCTGACAGAAATTCTTGTCTCTTCATATCCATCGAAAATCATATTTTCTCAAATATTATTGAGAAGATGTGATATTATTTTTTTATTTTGTTGATGTTATATACATACATATATTTCTTTTTTGTTTGTTTATTTTGTTTATTTGTATTATTGTGTTTATTTTTATTTTTTATTAATAATACAAGTACTAGACATGATCCACACTCCATACCAGTTGGTGGCGGTAATGCACCAAACAGTTGTTTGCCTCCAATAGACCTTACAGAAGAAGAAGAAGTAAAATAAGTAGTTAAACGAAGAAGTTGACACATTTGATAAGAGAGTTCAAGTAGTTTGCTAAACATGCAGTTAATTGTTATCTATTAAACGAGACTGATTTTAGATACTTAAATGTAGTATTACCTTTACTACAGCTAGTGGCGATAAGGAGATACGGTTGTGTCAGTGCAACCTTCCAGGAAACCAGAGAAGAAGAAACGGGGCAAACATGGCAGCGTACATGAGAAGCGTGATATGTCTGGTTTCCACGGAGCGAAGTGGTTTTCTGTTAAGGGGAAGCGGCGTTGTTGCAGAAGCGAGGCGGTATGTACGCGCACTGAAGAGGAGACCAGTCCGGGTGTTGATGCCCGACACCGAGACGGAGAGAGTCCTCAAGCCGACAGCAGGGCGAGACGTCCAGAGGCAGAAGGGGGGACAAGTCCCAGCTACAATGAAGCATCCTGAAGAGGACTTTGTTAAAGCGAGGCGTGATGTGCATTCAACCGTAAAGCATGCTGTTTTAAAGGATCACATTGATGGACTTCGCTTCGAGAGGGCTTTCCCTGGAGATAAACGACTGGCGTAAGTGTCTCTTCATGAAGGCGGTGAATTATTGCCATGATTGTCACAGATGACACCGTTAAGGGATACTGTCTGATTGGTTGATCATGACATTTTATCATCTTTAAAAGCTCGTTTAGAAAGCAGTTTCTAATGTGTTTATGGACCAAAAGTTAGCATACATTGTGAGATTCATAATCTGATATACTAATTCTTTGATAAGGTGTTTCACAATGTTTAAAAAAAATATTCAGAATCGGTATTCATATTCACACTGCATTTGATTATCTCCGCCTCTCCATCGCCCCTCATCCTTCAGGAGGCTAGTGAGTGTTGCTCGTTCAAGGACATTTCGGGAGCACCAGGGTAAAATCCTCCTGGAGGGCAGGCGTTTGATCTGCGATGCCCTGGATGCTGGAGCCAACCCACAGATGGTGTTCTTCAGTACCGTGGATCGGCTCCGGGAGCTCCCTTTAGACAAGTTGAAAAGGGCCACACTAGTCAAAGTCAAGTTTGAGGACATCAAGATCTGGTCTGAGCTTGTGGCCCCACAAGGGGTGATCGGTGAGGGTTGCATGTTTTTTTTTTTTTTTTTGTTGGTTCATTATGAAGCACAGGTGCTCGAAGTTGTTTCTGACTTTGACTTCTTCTTCTGCAGCCATATTTTCTCGTCCGGACCCGTCACGTTTGAACTTCGCTCGTAAAGGTCATTCGGTGCCGTTGTCCTTGATATGCGACAACATCAGAGACCCTGGAAACCTAGGGACCATGTTGCGATGTGCTGCCGCTGCTGGGTGCCACAATGTCCTTCTCACAAAAGGTATGCTCATCAATTTAATTATGTGAATAAGTGCTATCCATCCACCCCTTGAACATGGCTTTGTTTCTTTGCTTGTGGTTCTTCACATCAGTTTACTTTTTACATCGACAGGTTGTGTTGACCCTTGGGAGCCTAAAGTTCTGCGTGCAGCTATGGGTGCCCATTTCCGCCTACCCATCTACCCCAGCTTGGACTGGGATGACATGGAAAAACATCTCCCTAAACCTGTGACTGTCCATGTGGCTGACAGCAGCTGTGGCACAGACAGAAGTAGAGAATCGGAGGATTCACAAGTTAACGTGTCTCCTAGACCCTCCAAAGCAGGAGACTATGGCTGGGTTAGCGCAAAGCCTAACCACAACAACATGCGCTACGAGGAATACGACTCCGATTCAGATTGTGAGGATGGAAGACTTTCACTTCCCAGAGTGGACTCAAAGCTGTACCATGAGAGCTGGGCGGAGAGGGCCACTGCTCTTGTGATAGGTGGAGAGACGTGTGGTCTGAGTGTAGAAGCGGTCCAGTTGGCTGAGAAAACCGCCGGTCGCCGCCTCTTTATTCCCATCGCTCCTTTGGTGGACAGCCTGAATTCAGCCATGGCTGCCAGTATCCTTTTATTTGAGGGCAGGAAGCAACTGTTGAAACTGATGCAGACACCTGGAGGGAAATGGGAATCTAAAGCAGAGCAGCAGCTTTCATGATGTGTGACTTTTGTGCGTCACTACAGGCTGAACTAAATTATTTAAATACCCATTCTACATTCTGTCCTGTGAACAATAAAACATTGAATATCAATCAGGAAAATGAAATGAGTGTCTGATTTCACATCCAGGGAATTTATGCCTTTTTTAGAGATGCATCAATATAATCTGCACATTTTCTTGTTTAACTGTTTTGTCAGTAAAATGTGAGTGAAAATGTGGCGAAAACTGGTTAAGTCCAGGGTAGCATCTTCAAATTCCCTTTTCATCCATTTGTCAGCCCAAAACAAATACTTTGAATGTACTACTATAGATGACAAAAACAATATTTAATATACAATAAATCTCACTTGAGAAGGCAGAAATTACCAATACATTTGGGATGAGAAGGTTAAATGACTCTTCCTGCTCATTGAAAGCCAGACTGCTTCCCTCCCTCCCAAAAAAAGCACAAAACTCCCCCTTTTTCTCCCCCTCCCTTCAACTTCAATAGAGCTATAAATGGATTCATGCACTTGAGGCATAATCATACTAGAAAGGACACAAGCTCGACAAGTCCATCCTAATTCTGCAGCTTATGTAAATATGCATAAGTCACTAAAGTTCCATCCCACCTGGAGTCTACACATTAACAAAATGATCTGCATACAGTGTCCCATAATAAATGCAGCATCTGCATTAAGACCATGGGTTTTGAGTGCTTCTAACAAAGGAACTGTTGAGTCTTTGCATTGTGTGTTTTACATATCCAAGAGCTAACTTTATTGATAGAACTTAAAAAGGAGCAAAACTTTGTGCTTGCCAGTGAATTTTAATGGGTGCGAGTAATGACTGAAGTAACAGAATACAGGGATTTCTACATTCAACACTTTAAATGCCATTTCTGTGCCTTCAGTAATAACCTGGTCTTTTCATTATAGGACCTTCACAGAAAATCCTCATAATGACTTTGAGATGAGACCACCATTAACAACTGGCAAGAGATGACTTTCACTCACATCAGAACACACACACACACACACACACACACACACAAGAAGACACAGGGATTTTAAAATATCAGGCATTGGTCTGTTACAAGCAAGTTTAATGTGATCTTTACTGTATGTGCACCTTTTTTGTTTTTTCTTTAAATAGGGCCAGAAAGGCTTACGGCTACATCCAACTGAGGTTGAGCATTTTTGTACTACATGTGAATTACAACTGTAAAAATGCATTTTATTCTTTCTCAACATCATTCAGAAACCAAAAGTAACAAGGATCTCACAGACAAAACAGAAAGCAAAGAATCAGCTGAATAAGTAGGTCCACTGGGTAATTCTCTGGTTTTCTCTAGAGTTCAGAAATACTATGGAGTGAAAAAAAAGTACAGATCGCTTTCTTGACGAAGAAAAAAAAGAACCAACAGAATATCCATATATATTACTGTAGGGACTATTGTCAATGCAAGGCACCACAGGAGAAAAACAGGAAAAAAAAGTTAAAATGTCAGTAAAAACTGCTTGACAAAGTCAGAGGGGAGGTGGGAGAGATAGTACGAGGATGGGAAAGGCGAAGGGGAGTCGCAACAGGTCAGGGTGCGATGATGGACTGAGTCCCATATAGCATGTCCCGATTTATTTTTGGACATCCTCTTCAGATGGGCTCTGGTTTGAGCTTTTCAGCCAGGAAGTCGCTGACAAATTGCTCCACTACAGCCGGCGTGATCTCCTCTACGTCGCGTACATACTTGGCACGAGCCGACATGTCCAGGATGGTGAGCAGAGGTGCTGCTTCAGGGAGGTTAGTGTAGTCCCGCAGGGAGTCACTCATGTCATCCTGTGGTGAAGGAGAAACAAATACAGGGATTAGGGGTGACGGTCATGGTGTTACGGTGGTTCCTTGCATTCATAGATGGATTACTGGGCACAGGCCCAAAACAGACGCTCTTTTTGGTAACATGTTTTGTTGGAAAGTAGGGATGTCTTGATCACATTTTTCTTTTTGCTGAATTTCTCTCTGCCAATACTTTGGCTTCAGTAAGCCTGATGAACAATTCGTGAACTACAAAATAGATCTTTCCTGAAAATATAATGTCCTGTTTGTTCTCCAAATGGAGTTGGAGACCCGCCAAGGGGTTGTAATATACAGTTGAGGGTTTAGAAGATGTCAAAAATAGAAAATAGTTGACTATTTAAGAATTTCTCATTTTTTAAAAATGTGTTTCTAAAAAAAGTGCTGAATTTCTGCAGACTGTGATCTCCAAGTATATAGAACTAAAAATATTGAATGATTATTGAAAATGCAACATAGCAGCGCGGACAGTGTGCAGGAATTCCACTTTCTCTTTTGGTGTGATCAGACTTTCTTGCCCACCTGCTGACGAGACGCTTGTTTTCTTGTAAATCACTGGACAGTCTGACTTCTTCAGGACTCTCACAAAAAAAGAAAGGCTGGGAACTATTGGTTTAGACCTCCCATCTTCATCGACAGCATGATGAAACTTTCAGCTTGATGGAAGCTCAGCCTTCATATCAGCCCTGGTCTCATAATCCGGAGGCATTTTAATTACAAGTCAAACGCTGGATACGTTCCAGAAGACAAATTACACATTTCTCTGCTGCTCATCAGTTCAGACTTGCTTTTGGCAACTAAGGCAGCACCCATTACTTGAACTACGCCACGATACAATCGCCTCATAAAATTCAGATCTGCCTGGCACAATCTTTATTAATGCACACTTCTTGAAAGAGAATATGAAACTCCCGTCTTCCTGCAGGCAGCCTGCCCAGAGAGACCAGAGCGTTGGTGCTTAGTCACACATCCTGCTGTGTGGAAAGACAGGAAGGAGCACCATGTGGGGGTCCAACAACATCCCTCCGGTTTCAAAAGCTCACTCACATCAGATATAAGTCTCTTCACAGAGCTCTGAATGTTACATGCGGGCAGGAGAGAGAGAGAGAGAGAGAGCAGTGCGAGGTGTGAAGGAATATGTCACAAATAGATTGCTGCAGGATTTGGAGGGCATTCCACTTCTTTTTTTTTTGTTGCAGTTATTTTGAAAGAGCTTCACTGATTTTCTGCCTGAGGCTTGATGTCACCATTCACCCTTTAACAAGCCGGGATTACAACCCCTGTAGCCCCAGGTAACAGAATGAATTGGCAGCAGGCAGGCAGCAACTTTCAAACAAGCTTGAAAAGACCATTAATTATTGAGACTGAATAAGAAATCCCACCCTTTCGTAATTCAGCTTCAGTTCCAGCCGGGAGTGCTTCTGGAATTGGCATTCCTACCATGACAGAGATCCATTATTCTTGTCATACCTTCCCTAAGTCAAACGGATTTCCGGTGTTGTGTGTTGTAAGGTCACACAGTTCACCTGTTAGGTGTGCACAGCCACTCTCATTTGAGTCTTTCATGACAGCGCGACCTGGTTTCCCCTCCGCTTAGTTTGCTGGCTCAGAGCGAGACTCACAGAGATTACAGATCAGTTTCACATGGAAAAGATTATGTAGGAAATGCAAAACTAACAAGAAAAGGCCAGAGGGTGGCACTGCAACAAAGAGTTGGACTTCTCATGGAGGCAGCGCCTCTGATGTTAATACAGTTACTGATTCATGTGCCAGTGTGAGCTTTGTCAAAACAAAGTCAAAGACAAAGCGACTTTGGACGGATTTCCTGCTACATATAAACGCTCAAGCTCTATGCTGCGTCTTCCCCGTTATCAGACCATCTGCAGCTATTCTTTCTAAATGGATCAAACCAAACAAATCAGCCATCAGACTTCTCATTGAATAGCTCGGCTGTGCTGCTACCTAAAAAGGAGATGCGTGTCAAGATGAAGTCGTGACCTCTTCTTTGCAGAACTGTGGACAGATGGAACAGTTGAGTAGCAGTGTGGTACTGTGTCATAGGCAGCTAACTTCCTCTGAATAGAGCCCGTTTTATCATGCCACAAATCACCATACATTGGCCACTTAATACTCACAGATGTAATCTGTCACTAAGCATAATGTTGTTACGAGTGAAAGGCTGCTTGATTGTGCGACTACAAATGGAGGCCTTGCTTTGCATGCTCTCTTGCAGCCATACTAAGTGTAGATTATAGAGGATCTGGGCACACAGTGTAAGGAAACCACAAAGAGAGAAATTCCACAATCTGTCACTGTGGCCTTTCCAGCCTCGACGATATGAGAAGATGTAATCTCTGCATCAGTCTTCGCCGCCGTAGGAAGTCATGCATCTTCTTTTGTGTAAACTGCTTTTCGTGAGGTGCAGCCATTCCAGACCCCCCTCCCTCTCACTGCAGCGCAGAACAAAAAAGACAAAGGGCCTCTCTGCTCCAGCCCGCACTCACAGCTGTGATAAGGCTCAGCGTGTGTTTACCGTGTGTGGAACCTGCTGGGCCGTGTCAGGCTTATTCTGATTATTGATGCACCGTGGCATTTCACAGACGATGGCCAGCTGATAAGGCCCGAACTGATAATGATGAACAAACCTCCCCACCGGCCTCTGAGCCGGGGCTGTGTCCATCTCACTGGCCAGCTTTGATGTCTTGAGGAAAAGCCACGATTCTGAAATTTTGGATGTCCTCAAAAGCAATTGCACGACGGTTTATAGCTACACAAAAAATATCAGATTTTATTCAATTTTAGTAATACAGCTAGTTTACAGTCAATGCAACTGTTGTGTTTTTTTCTCCTTTTGAGCAAAGAAATATTTAGTGCATTTATATTAAACACTAAATGTCAGGCTATACCGGTATACTTTCTACCTTTTTCACGTCCTTTAGTTTAGTGTGTTGCTGATGCTAAACTAAATATGTTAACATTTGCTAATCAGCACTAAACACATATTGACAATTGCAGGTATCTGGTAGTATTGAACAATTTAAACCTGATGATGGCGCCTGACAACATGTTACAGGGTTACCAAGTTATATCGACTCACCCTGAGGGGGGGGATTGTCTCCAACCAATTTCCTTGTATAGCTGTCGAGACATTTCGCACAACCAGAAATGTAACAATTGTATTAATTATCGAATAATTTCCTTGATTACTTGTTTGGTCAATAAAGCATTAGAAAACAATGGAAAATGGACATCACAATAGTCCAAAACCTTAAAGTATGCAAGTTACAGGAATTCAAGTAAAGCTGGACATTTTCACATTTGTGAGCCTGGACCTATCAAATTCTTGCTTGATTAATTGATAATCAAAATTGTTGCAGATTAATTAATTAATTCTTACTTATTGTGACAACTCAAAATGTGAACCTTATGGTGGTGCTAGAGTAAAAATTGGGGTATGTCAAAAGTCATTAGGATTCATTTTCTGGGCACCATGCATGTGTGTACCACATATTATAGCAATCTATTAGGTAGTTGTTGAAAAATGTCACTCAAAATATCAGACGTGAACCTCATGCTGGCGCTAGAGGAATAGTCAGGGGACCACCAAACACAGTGGGCATCATCCTCTGGGGAACAAGAGTGTCTCTACAAGATCTACAGATCATGTCAACCATCTCATAGTTGTTGGGATGTATCACTTTGAACTAAAGTGGTGGACAGACTGACCGTATTGTCATTCCTAAAGCCACGCAGCAAGCAGAGCTAAAAAAACAATATGTATTATTCAAAATCAAGCATTAAAAACCTGAAAACAATTAAAAATCCTGGCACTATTGCAGCATCCCGGATCAAGCTGCACTTGACGGGCGGACCGCAGGACTCCGTTGGGACGAGATGGACTGTGTTTACATCATGATGTGTGGTGGCTCAAACAGAGACAAAGTTGATGGGCAATACTTTCCTGATGTTGAAATGTTTTAACGTTAAGATGCCGGCCAAGTTACAGTATCTGCCGAGAGAAGAGTTTTGGTTTCTGCCGTTTACATTTCTCCTGATGCAAATTAAAAAAATGCACATGGTCTTGTTTTTTTCTTTTGTTGGAATTACCCACAAAAATTGAAATTGTTAAAATGACTAGATAATACCACAAGAGTACAATTTGCGTGCAAAGGCCAGTACACAGCAGCAATGAAAGGACAAAAGACCTTTCAGTCTGTTTTTACCATGAGTATACTACTCGGTGGCGTATGTTTTTTTCAGTAGGGTAAGAAGATCTCGTGTCCTTCTGCTCAGCCGGCCTCCCCCCGAGAGACTGCCAACATACTGCTGTCTCATGGACACAGAAAACCCAGCAGCTGGCCTGGCAAGGAGCGTGCGACTACCATGGTTAACCCGGGACAAGGAGCAGGAGTCTGAGCCCGGAGCCTGGAAGCTCCACTCTCTGAGCGCCTCAAACAGGAAGTGATATAGGACCCGGAATCCGATCTGGAAGTGAAACCTGGTGATTTCATTGCCGATTGAGCAAAAGCCAGGAAATTATACCTGCACTGCGTGGATGTAAAAAGATCTGCCTTTGCATGTGTGCCGCAAGGGAAACAAAGTTAACGTAGACTTCTGGATCACTTCGAGCTCCAGCGCAACAATGCCTCTTTGTGTTAGGTCAAATAAATATTGTCACTCAGACAATGAACACGAAACACTGCCGTGTCAACTCTGGAGGGCTCCCTTGTTCTGTGCCTGTATGTCAGGGGCATTTCAAAGCTGACGAGCGGCCTTGGACAGACACACACAGGGTCAGACCGTTAGCACATGTGCAAGCCCTACGGCCACGAAACCCGAGCTAGCCCTCAGTGGGCGATACCAGAGACCAGCGCTGTCCTCCCAGACTGCCGGGCAGAGAGAACTGGGAGGAAGGGGAGCAAGAGGGTAGACAGCAAGGGAACTGGGGAGAGGTAGCTAATCTGGTAATTATGTCTGCCGCTGCTGCTAACTCCACCAGCTCTGGAAAGGTCAAGACAGAACAACATGAGCTAACAGAAGTTATGAAAACTTCTAAGTTCAGAGGCGGGAGGAGATGAAGTAGGAGATGGAAGGGTTATTTGGACAAGAGTAAGCCTGCTTGCACCCTCTACCCATTATGATGAAGGAACCAAGTGGAATTCTGGGTCATAGATAGGAGCGAGTGTTACTCTTGCGGGTTCAAGAGGCTCAGAGGGGCCTCTAATGCAGTCATTTCAACAACGCCTGAGGTGTTGGGTGCAGATTCAAACTAGGGAGGGACCTCTGTGATCAGAGCCCGACTGCTGAGCCAATTATTGTCTGATATTTGCTTATTTCAGATATATTGCTATCACATAGGCTGAATGTAACGAATGCAGAAATACATGTTGGACTCTTGTCGTTGCTGAATTGTTGTAAATAGTTTTTCCACAACTATTTCTACTTAATTTATTTTTGGGGCTGTTGTTGTGGTAAACACATTGACAATCATCAGCCGACTGCAATTTCCTTCAGCTTTAAAGAACATTTTAGTGTCTTTAAGCTCATCGTTTTGGTTTTCAAGCAACTTCACTGTTTGTTCCCTCTCATCCACTTTAAGAAAAAAATGCCCTAAAAACATACTGTGTACACGCTACCTGCTCAGCACCAAACAGCAGACAGGCAGTAGTTGACAAGCTGGTGAGGATTGTGGAGCATTGATAAGCTACATTTTTTTTCTTCTCAAGAGTTGGTGTAGACCAAACACAGAGAGAATACTACATTTGCCAAGTGCCCAGACACAACTGTGAATTAGTTAGTTTATTTTCAAACCGTTACGTGTCCCTGTTTGGTACATTACATTGCTCATAATTCTTAAAAAACTAATTAAATTAAGGGATCCTTATCTGAAATTAACTCAAGCACTTTACCAAGTGTAGCACAACAAGCACTCACAAATGAGTTACTGTACAACACACAAGCATGACCCACCTTCAGCTAGGCAGGTTTGTGTGAAATTACATTTCCCTCGGTCTCGAGAGTCTCGTCTCACCTCTCCAGCCACAAAGAACAGCAGCGGCATCTCCTCCTCCTTCGCTTTGTACTTGACCATAAGCTTCTCCGCTATTGGCTGAATCAGCTCTTTGGCTGGCTCCAATTCACCTTCCTCCTCAGCGTCTGAACCAACCAGAACAGAGACACAGAAAGACGTTCAAAGAACTGGGAACAACAGCCACCTGGTAGAGGAAAAATGGAGTGAAATGGGAAGCAAGGAAAGAGAGATGGCCTGTGGACAGATGGGTGAGAACATAAAAGAAAGTGCACAGATGGACTTTGTCTCGTTCTGTTATCCAGTTTGACCGCAAGAGACACAAGGGTGGTCTCAAATACTGAGGCTGACCACTGTCTAACTTTGGCATTTACTTCCTCACAAAACCAATAACGGCCGTTCAATCATGTCCTGTTTCTATGCTATTCACAAACCTCCTGCATTTGGTTTCTTTGCACCTTCTGTATTAGCATATAAATAGATAAATACTAAAACATTTCCTCCAGACCTTTGGACCTTTTAACACTGCAAGAATTTTCCACAGAGTCTGACATTCAATATGCTCCGCATAAATGCCACTCCATTCACGCACAAGGAACTCCAGGCAGAGCCCCATGTGGAGCTGAATCATAAATGCCGGTCTCCTCACCCACAAACAGGACGAGGCAGGGCCCCTCGTGTAGCTGCACGGCGTTGGACTCGCTGAGCTCCAGCACGGGCCGAGGGTGCCAGGGAAAGAGCCGGCACTCCGGGTCGTTCAGCACCTCCACGCGGCCCTGTCGCGTGATCATGTGACCCTCTGCGTCCAGCAGAATCAGCGTGGGAATACCTGGTGGTGGGGAAAGAGATGTGGGCAGGAAATGCGCAAGAGCGTCAGAGGGGGTTGGTTCTTTTCTGCTTATTAATCGCTTCATGATACAGACTGTTTCCTCTCCCACGGAGATTTCCTTTGTTGTGTGGATGTTTTTTGCCTCTCTGTCTGTGCCTCTTTCCACATGTCATTGGCTCCCACCAATCCTTCTGATTAAAATCTCCTTGCCTTTTTAACAGCCTTATCAGAAACAGACACCATCCGGGAGCAAACAGTGTACGTGAGTGAGTGTGTTCCTGAAGTCAACAGAGGTGGGGGCCGTCATGAACTGCGTGGGTTGCAAATGCGGGAGGGGGGCAGTGTTGACTTGTCTTTCATGCATTCCTCACATACTTTGCCGGAGAGGCCGAGAGCCAGCTCCTGCTAACTTCATCCACAGCTCTCTGCACACACACACACACACACACACACACACACACACACACACACACACACACACACACACACACACACACACACACACACACACACACACACACACACACACACACACACACACACACACACACACACACACACACACACACACACACACACACACACACACACACACACACACACACACACACACACACACACACACACACACACACACACACACACACACACACACACACACACACACACACACACACACACACACACACACACACACACACACACACACGAGGGAATCAGGGGGCAACGGGCGAGGTGCAGAGACCCGCAGCACCTCCGTAGCGAACAAGACTGTAAACTTGATAACCGGCCCACATTCCTCAGGCTGCGGGGCGATCTAAGTTGCTGTTTGCCTGCCCAGCACAGGGAGCTGTCAGCCATTGTGCCAGTGTGTGACCGACCTGAGCTCGGCAGAAAAAAAAACAAAAACGAATCTACGCTCGCTCCTCCCTGTTTGAAGAATAGAGCTGGCTGTAAATTACCTTGTATTCCATATAGTCTGTTGAGACGTGACCGCCGAGCCTCGTCTGAATATGGCACCGCCAACCAAGGCATCTCGCTGAAGTACTGCTGAAAGGACTCCTCGGACCTGAAAGAGGAAAGCGCCAAACAGCAACACCACAGTTGATGATTTAACAGCTGACGGATGTGTGTGTCACTAAATAGGATCTTGCCTGTGTTCTGCCTTGGTGAATCTTACCTGTCAGCGCTGACAAACACAATCTCAAACTTCTGACCCGCCTCTTTTACGGTTTGGTATGATTCCACCAACACCCGGGTCAAACTGCGGCATGGGGGGCACTGATGGAGAGAGAAAGAGGAGGAAATGGAGAGCTTAAAAGGGAGTGAATGAGTGAATACACAGTACATAAATGTGATTGGTTGCTTCCATTACGTTGGGTATTTCCAAACACCTTTCCACAAACTAGTAATTGTCTCTTGTTTTGTCTCCGGCTTCTATCAAATACCTTTTAAGACATCTTAAACTACTAATCCTGCTCTAATGCTGGAGCTCGACAATGTGTTGTTCTGTGTGTTTGAGTGTGCGAGTTTGGAGAGCTCACACTCTCTGCAGACAGAGTGGCATGGCTGGCATTAAAAGATGACGTCATGGTTTATTTATATTCAGAAGGGGGAAAGGAATTTATGCAATTTGTGTTTTTGTGTGTAACACTTTTGGACAACCTCCTCGAGGTTTGACTTCTAGGAAGTGAGACGTTGGGAAAGGTAAAGTAGATTTCACACACGTAACATTTTTCTGGTGTGGACGGCTGCATCACAGATGAGAGATACTGTTTTCTCAACTAAGACTGTTCTAAATAAGAGACATTATATATTATAAATGCCATAACCCATTTGTAGTTTTAATCTGGCGCAAAATATCTTATAGAAGCATCAATATATAGAATATTGACACATTATCAATAGAAGTATTTGATCAAACATAATGATTTTATTAATAAATAATTCAATAGTATGTTAGCAAGTTTGTAATCCAAATTCATATGATGTATTGTTATAAACATCATTGTATTATACATTATTTTTGTCATCTCATCATAATTCTTAATTCTTCTTCTTAGGTCTTAATAATAGCTTTCCTACGTCTCCCGCACAGGCTTTTATTTTGAAGTCCCGTACATGTGAGTATATGAAGGTGAAAGTGTGTTTTATATATTGAATGTCCTTGTCTTTTATGATTGTATTTTTGTCATGTGCATGTAAAAAATAAATACATAAAATATGTTCTCATTAATATTATCCATCATCTCTTCCAATGTATTGCCAACGAGCAGGCGGTGTTTCATTACCATTCGAGCTGGTTGGGGTGGATTCAGTATGTCGAGCACTTTCATTGATCGAGTAATCATACCGACACAAAGGGACTGTGGGAGTGAGTGTGAAGCACAAAGCCTCGATCACTTCACTGCTCATTAATTGACTTCATTCTCATAGAAGTAAACATGTATATTGTAGTTATGTTATATCATCATTGGCACAATGTGGTGTCAGTGCTTAAGCTTCCTGAAGCGGTCCTAATTGGGCTTTTTTTGCCAACGTTTGTGAGTAAAACTTTTCGCTAAAGTTTTACTGTAATGAGTTAGAAGAAACAGCCCCCTCACCCTGCAGGCGAAACAGCAAATGCACAGTGAAATATGTAGGTAATGTTTCTCTGCCACAGGCCATTCCATGTCCCCAGAACATTCAAGAAAAAAAAAGGATGCCAAGACCAGGTGCTGGCATTCCATGCTTTTACACTTTAATAGTGGGTAGATTTACACAAGTAACCAGGGGAAATGTGGTGTAGAAACGCTGCAAATAAACTACTGTAATGGCTTTTGTGACTTGTCCTTTTCAGTTTAGTATGGCTCTGGGGTTTGAGCCAGCCTTCAGGCGTCACCGTTCTGAGGAGCCGGTCTCTGAGGCTGCGGCTGTGGCAGCTGCTGTGCTGACTGGCCTCAGTAGCCGGCGCTGCATCTCATCAGGAACAGTCCACTGATGATATAATGCCCAGCATGCATCACTGAGTCATGACCTCCACTGGCTATCAGCAGGTCCAGCAGAGAAAGAGACAATGGTGATGATGTCAGTGGGGCGTGGTGACCGATGCCCACTTTAAAAAAGGTCCAGAGGTGGTGGTGAAAGGACTGACGGGGATAGCTAACCACCGTCAGTGTAAACACACAAACACAATGGAGTCGCCTCCACCCTCCTGCTGCTCTCGCTCATCTGTCTCGACTAACTGCTGTCCCTTCCTGCTCCGCCCTTTCTCACCAATGTTTCAGTGTTCTGTCAGAGCTAGGAGGCCAGACACGTAAAAACAAGAAGAAAATAATCAGTGTCCGTCTTTGTCCTTTTTCTCTGTCCCCTGTACTCACCCAGTGTGCCGAGAAGTACACTCCCACATAGTGTCCCTCCAGAGAGCTGCTGTCAGTTGTCTGCCTGTTGTTCCTGAGCAGAGGCCCTGCCACCACCTCCGCAAATGGCTTCGGCCCCCAGGGGAACTCCAGGCCTGGGAGAGGGTACAAAAGCAGAGGGGGCAAAGGGAAGGGGCGGATGAGAAAGAAAAGAATCAGAGAAAGATAGATAAGAAAACAGGCCTGCTATGCTAGCTGCTATGTGAAGCTGTACAGAGACACAGCAGGGCTTTGAGCTAAATGCCAACAGCCACATGGTAACATGTCTTAGTGTTAATAATAATAATAATAATAATAATAATAATAATAATAAAATCTGAAAAACATTAGTTTTGCAGAGATTAGGTCAAAAACTAAAATCTTTGGACCGACTGGCCAAGTTTAAAAACATTAAAATGCTTGTGTTTATTTACTATGCTGATAATTTTAGTACTTAACGGGTAATGATAATAATGGGTGTGGGGGATGTCTCTTAATCAGTTTCTGTGATGCTGGCCAGTCTATTTAAGTAGCGGTAGTGGTTGGCATACAAATCTATAAACCAGCAAACACAGCTGCATTTTTCCAGTTGCCAAATACCGAAGTGTTGTGATCACTTTCTTTTCTTTTGGGTTGTAGCGTCATAGCTTTGGGTGGAAGACGTGAGCGCATCTCTAATGAGATCGACCACAAACATTTTCTCTGCGCCATGTAATTTGTAGCGTTTCATTGACAGTTTTTCAGCTTAGGAGCTCTATTAAGGCCTAAGATGTGATTTGAATAACTTTTTTTTTATCTTTACCAGGATCCTGTCTTAACTTTGGGAACTCTTAAAAAAAACTTCATGATTCTGGCAATTTTCTTAGAATTCCATCACTTGGAGCCATGTATTGTGCTCAGAGGCATTATGAATACGGTCTTTAAATTTACATTTTCTTTTACCAAAAACAATTTTAAGTTTATGAAAAGGATTTTTCTGACAATTGACTTGACTAATCATTGCAACTCTAAACCAGAGACACTTTTTTCTGTCTGTGTTATGGCTGTTGGATAACAAAGATGCACACTATTTACAGGCCTTTTCTTTTTGTTTACATCTGCGAAATACACACTGGTTTGAAAATATGGTTTAAATGAAAGCCATGCCTCTCAAGCATATGAAGGTTACCAGAAATACTCCGCTCCCCTTCTCCCTCACACTCTTCATTTTCTTTTCAAGGTGTCTTCATTGTTACCGTCAAGCTCTAGAGATGCATTTGTTGCAGCAGAATAAAAAAAGGAGGTAATCATAAATAAAACCTTGTATGGCTGGTTCATAATGGGCTCGTTATGTGAGCGTGGCTGTCTAGGGCTTCATTAGACTGGAATGACACATCTGCAACGCGCTGACACGGCCTTTTATTGTTGTCCCGATTAGAAAAGTGCCCTCCATCTTTGCGCTGCAGGCGAGTCTGTCGCCACTCAAGTCCGGCCTTTCATCAGGAGTGAAAGGCAGAGGGCCCTGAACCGTTCACCCACCCCTCCCAGTCTCGATGTACGGTAAACTTTAGTGCCCTTTCCCCATTTCTAACCGAAACTGCTGCAGCTGAATTAATTTGTCACGTCGGGAACTGCGGGGTCTGCCTTTTCAATAATATGAACGGATCAAAATGTACAATAAAAACAAAAAGGTTAGCCTGTTAAGGCATAATCAAGTGCCTGTGCAGTGTGCACATATTTGCAACTCAGTCCAGACATTAAATCTGTTCTCCTCCAGCCACGTCTAGTTAGGAAGAACAGCTAATGAATCATGGATCATTCTGCAGGCTCCGACTGGCTTTCATTAAGCAGGCAGCCAAATCTGTCACAATTCTCACGTGAAATCCATTCTGCTTCACGGAGCCACTATTCTCCCTTCTCACATGGCTAAAAGCACTCCCCTTCACATTGACCTAACTGGGTGTGAAGAGGCACCATTTTCAAATATCGAGATCGTCTCAGCCACAGAGGACGTCCTCTGTACAGGGAGAGGAATGCAAGTTCACTCTTGTTAATTCTCCGTCTCCACTTCAAAGTGCAGAAATTATAGGGTTTGCATGAGGGAGTGAGACATGGACACGCTATAATATTCATGCAGCACCATAATTACGACGGGATCCACACAAACGAGTGTGTGAGTGTGTGTGTGTGTGTGTGTGTGTGTGTGTGTGTGTGTGTGTGTGTGTTGAGCAGACATTTGGTAAACAGCCTTACAGATAAAGAGTGATGCGTCTGTGTGCATGCATGTGGGACTTCTGTACTCATTTACATCTCGGTTTACTTACATTTCTGAGGTTTATCCCACTCATGGTGTAACTAAGCAGTACACACACTGCGGTATGTTAGTTTGGAATAATATACTATTTTAAGTTTTGTTATTATTACTCCAGTCGTTATCACTCAAAGCACATTCAGTATTTTCCAAGCAGAGTTGCAAAGGTTTTGCTTCTTATTATCTCATTGTACTGAGATATCTTCGTGTTGAATGGTGGGCGGTTGGGGTTAACCATTTAATAAAGAGGATTAAGGTCAGAGCTTGAGGTCAGGGGATAAACATAAATCAGCCTAATGCCTTCAATAATAATATACCATAAGTGCATGTGTGTGGCTGACCCCACCTTTAGGGTCATCTCTGACCACCAGCAGACCGTTTCGACACACCACCTTTCCCGTCGTTGCGTCCACAAACACCAGAGATGGGATGCTGGTGACTTTGTACTTGTTCCACAGCTTCATCTGAGGAGAGAAAGAGACGAGGAAAGGTTGGAAAATAAACCTTGATGGAAACATTTATATTTGGTTCAATTTCAGAGCTGGACATTTCTTTTAAGCCAGTCATAAAGTATCTTCCGTGCAGCTACACAGCGTAGCATTTTCACCTGAAATACTGCAGTGTAAACGAAACAAACGTCAGCTGAGTACTATATGTATTTTATAGGATAAACACCCTCTCTTCTGTTTAAAAAGGGAACTCGGGAGACTAAGTGAATACAAAAAAAAACACAGGAGCCCTGAGGTGAATTAGCAGAGGGGGAGAAGCACAATGCTGCACTTTTTAAAATGAGGCTGATTTGGAGCAAACTCATGCCGTCCCTGCTGTGTCATGAATACGAGTAAAAGCAGCTGTAAAAAGAACCCCTTTTGCTCCGCAGTAAAGAAGAAATGTCTGAATCCTAAGTGTGTAACACTATGAATTATCAGAGCTTCTTGGATGGACATTTCAAGCTTCCATAGAAATGTATGAGCGGCCATTGGCCTTAAGTTTAATCATAATAAATTAGCTGATATGAATGCAACCTCATAAAGTCAGAAAATATCCTTTAAAGCCAGAAATCTATGCATGAACTGACACTATTTATATAGTTCAGCGATCAACGTAGTCCTCAACATCAAAGAGCAGATCAAGCATTCCACATATCTGAGACTCACTTTACATATCAGAGGGAAGAGTGCTACGCTGTGAATAGAAGATAGCCGGGACGTGTAAAGAGCGGCAATCGACACCGAGCATTGTTGCTGCTTCAGGAAGTGCAGAGGAGGCAGAGGGGAATCCCTCGCATGAAATCCCACACCAGCTCAGAAAATTCAGGCAGGAGAACGAAAGTGAGAAACATCATACTACCACGGTGTCGTCCCCTTATTTACCTTATAAACGCTTCAGGTTCTGGTGCTGTGATTTAATCTTTTCCAAATAAACACATTAAATACCGTCCTATGTATTACTTGCTGTGGCCAGCCAAACTCTGAAGCGTCCATGTAATGATTTGTGTTGTCTGGATGCTGCAGTAGTGATGTTAACAGATTGTGTGTCAAATGAAGTGAGCGCTGCCGTTCTTGAGGCTGGGGGCTTAAGCTTGGAGTTTGGTTCCAGGTTGATTATGATTTTTTTGTGAAAACAGTGAGCAGGAGCCGTGCACAGAGCCTCTGATGTGCAGCCTGAATGAGCGAGAGGAAAACTTGCACACACTGTATGCTTTACTCATATTGTGTGTCTCCTCTTTGCAAATATACTCCTCAGAGGTCAACCACAGGCCTGTCCTGACAGCAGGTCAGGCGGTCCGTCCCATGGACAAGACAACCCGGAGCCTCCCGACTATGTTGGTCTGGAAGCAAACTTCAGCGCCTGCCACAGTCAACAGCTTTACCACACGCTCCACGCAGCTCTGGAAACTCAATCTCGGCTCACAAATTGATGAGGTTTAGGGGCATTAACTGTGACCGTCTCCGAAAGCTAACGTGGCCCGACACCGAATCCGTTTAACTGCAGCCAATTCACCCAGTCCGCCTGCTGCTGTCATCTGGGGCTGATGCGAGATTGAGGGCCGGATTTGGCCGAAAGAGTGCGATAGGGTCACGAGAGAGAAGGAGAAAAAGCAGAGATTTACATCTACGCTGAGGTTATATGATTTTGAAAAACCCTGCGGCTAGCGTGGCTATAAATAGAAATACTTTAATACTACTCACTCCATCCAGGTTAATATACATCCTCTCAAATCAAATTAGGGTAATTGATACTCAGGGATACTTATTTTGAGTAGAGAGGAAGATGTGTACCAAATCTAAGGCTTTCCAAGTCGTTTCAGTGCTCTCATGTTGCAGCATCAAGAGAGCAGCTGAGAGATCCGTGTAGCAACCTCGGCTCAGGGGCAGAACCAATTCCTCCTTTTTGTCTTGCCACCAATTTACTGCATCCTCGAATCATGTCTGCCTGGTGATTTGGCTGCAGATCAGAGTGGCCCCGGATGCAAGATCCTTCAAGGGTTTAGATCTGCCTTTAGAATGAAAGAGCTGTTATGATTTAAGTGAGGGGGGAGCTGACCTTGTAACTACAAAAGCTATACATGTCCTAGAGTCTGTCGCAAACAAACATCAAATGGCTTTCAGCAACTTGAAAAACATGAATTCATTGTGCAAGGGTGGGGTGGAAAAGGGGGAATCTCAAAGAGGCTCGTCACAGCCGAGCGTTGACTTTTTATTGTACTTGTAAATCCCAAATCTCCCTCCAAAACACAGATGACAATAGTTCTCACAGCGTTGGAATCATGAGGATCGTAGGCCACAGAGATCCATTTCCCCCAAAATACGTTTCATTGTCGAGAGCCGCAGGCTGTCCATTATAACTGAGACAATAAATACACATTGAGACATGAGACTAAAAAAACACTATAAATCATACTTTCAAATCTGCACTCATCCCTCGGCGTGGGGGAAAAAGGCTCGTCGAAGTGACAATATTTTTGTGATCGTCAAGTTTTATTAGTCTGGAACGGGACTCCTTTGATGAAAGTGTTTTTTGTATGTGCCGTTGGGAAGATTAAAAGGAAAAGTTTGGGGACCTATTTGCTTTCTTGCAGAGTTAGATGTTTTTTCTTCTTCTCATAACTGTACAATAAATATGAATACAGCCAGCAGCTGGTTACAGTAGCTTTTTGTACAATGCTGGTCAGATTCTGTTACTTGTGGACAGTTAGCTTTTCCCTTCTTTGTCCAATCTTTATGCTAAGCTAACGGGCTGTAGCTCCTTATATCATGAACAGATGTGCGAGTGGTATCAATCTTCTTATCGAACGTTCAACAAGACATCAAATAAGAGTTTCTATGAATGTCTGACCTTTCCTGACTAATTGTCAACCTTTTGGATAATTTATTTTAAAAAAAAATGTTATGTATCGATCATATATTATACTATACTATTATACTACTATGTTCTAAACAAAACAATTAATGGACTAAATATTCAGAAGATTAACATGCAAATAATAGTAGGTTGCAGCCCAAGCTGTTTTTTTTTACAGATTAAACCTGCCGTCTTTGGCCTCTATTCATTATCAATATCAACAGACTGTAACTATATAGCTGAGCAGGAGGCCTGGCTATATTGTTACACACCGGTTTTAAGATGCCGATAACCCTTGTGGAGAGCCCACCAACACTTAAGGCTCCAGGGAGAGCTGGAAATCCATACCAACAATCCATTAACTCTTTTGGACATGCAGACATTAGCCTCACACTACGCCCAGTGCTCATCATGCTAATTGGATCACACATGGCTGCGGATCCATATCCAGAAGAAGAGCGCATCAGCCCACTGTGGGGCCAGTGGACATACCAAGGTTGAAATCGCTTCACTGATCAAAGAAAATGCTGATTCTTTTTAGATATGGTGCTACTTCTTTTTTCATTAGGGATCAATGCCTTCATTGATTTCCACCAAGTACCTGTATGTTCTGGACTGCAAGTGAGCAAGAATAAAAAAAGAAGAGGGGAAACCAACCCCCTCCAGTGATCCACATATCCATGTTTAATGTCATGCGTGGCGATCGCTTTCATGCCTCATTGCTCTGTTGCACTTTATGGCAACGTTCTGCTCTTTAAAAAAGGAGGTTAGCTTACGCGGAGAACCCCCAACGGATTTGAGCCCTAAACGTTTTTCAGCTGCTTTAGTTTTGACTCGGTTCTTTTTGAAACCCCTTCCAGGCTGCAGTGAAATTGGGCCTCTGTCAGTAACCGGTGGCGGTGGGTCTCAGCAGTGGCTTTGGCGTGGTGGGCGTCACCCTGTTGAGAGAACTAGAGTGGAAGGAATTTCATTCCACGGTTCGAGCCCCGTCTCCTCACAGATCTGCTTTCACCGTGCCGGTTAGGGCTGAGGCATCTGCCAGACGCTCCGTCGCTGCAACACAACAGGGCCACACAAAGGAAAGTCAACCCTCTACAACAGAGGACATGAGAGGTATCCGGCTGCGATGCCGATCGCAGTATTGTACAAGGGACAAATGGTAATAATCCAATTCTTATTATAAAAAAAAAAGGGGGGGGGGGGGGGCTGGAACTAAATGTTCAGGTTATTAATTCCATTTCATTCAGACAAACAACCTTAAGTATTCACAATTCATAACTGCACACCGTAGATTTGTGGAATCTAATTTAACCGACGCAGGAATTCTCAACGGCATTTATCGTCGGGCAAAAATTTCCCCCACGTAATCCTTTTATTCATGTCGAGTGGAATTTATTGGCACAGTTCACTGCGCAGATTGAGAGAAAGCACGAGGGACAAAGAGGAAAATCATGTCCCAGTTTGATTTGATTCAAATCTTCAAAAAGAGGAGAGTTTTTCAAAATGTTATCAAATGTTTTTATTCGCACAATGATCTCCTGCACAGAAGAGAAGTCAGGTGATCAGTGGCTTCTTCCTGTAGATGGAGATGGAAGCGTTCCTATCTGATGGACTGACCCTCCCCCACAAGACATGATCCAGTCCCAGTCAAATTCATTTGTCTTCTACTGGGACGAGAGAGCCTGCAGGCTGTCTGATGCCTGACTGTAAAAATGTACTGTAGTGACGAGCAGGCTGGACTGCACCCTTGGCACGAGCGTCCTAAAAAATAAAATAATTTAGGCCATTGCCCGGTGCAACATGGATAACTAAATCTGCAAATGGATTCAAACTAACATGTTGGAGCACAGCAGCTGCAGCAGTTCCTTCATCATGTGTCAGCCTGCTTGCAGGTTAAAATCTAAAACCATGCTGCACTCTCCTCTCGGTCTACGCTTGAAGACAGACGAGAAACAAACGTCTCCCGTCTGCTAACACGTTACTAGCTGCCTACATCTCCTTGCTACACCGCCGCAACTCCCTTGTGGCTGGGCCCCTGCAGCCAGCTTTGACTTGCATTCCTCCATGCTGCACCCCGCCTCTGCTCAATCTGCTCCCGAGGCTCTCAGTCATGCCTGTATCCACTTCAAAACCCTGTTGCTGCTCTTCATGGCTACAAAGGGAGCCCTCCCCTCCCACCTCTTAGCCATACTTCAGCCAACACTATGTGGGCCAGTGTGTGTTACTTTGCGTTTTCATCTGCCGCCGTGACCCGACTATCGCTTTACCCGGTCAAGCGCCTTCACCGCCGTGGCTCCCCCGGTGGTGAAATACACATCTCAAACCCTGTGACAGCTGCACAGTAACTGCCCTTTCTCAAAGCTAGACTGAGAGACCTCTCTCTCAGTATGCTTCATCTTGCTTTGCATGCACAGGTCATGTTGCATTACAATATTACAATCACCAACACATGAATATTCTTTGAAGATGATTAAAAAATAAAAATGTTCCCCAATTTTTCTTTTTTCTGACCACTTCCATCTTTTCCCTTGAGAGTCTATCATATTCTTATAATATAAAACGTACAGGACAGTAACTCAGGCCTACTCCACTGTGCTCATTACAGAGGCTCATCCTGCACTACACATCCATTATGATGGGCAAATGCCCTTTCCCGAAAATTGCCGAGCTGAAAGAACTCAGCAGGCTCTCACACCGTGCCTCTTCAATGCAAAATGCTGCAGCTATCTTGTGTATTTCATTAATCATATAACATTCTCCGGCCGAGCCATTTTTGTGGTGAATCCTCCAGAACGCAGGCCGGATACGCTGGCTAAATTGCTTTTTCGATAAAGAGGCCCCCCGTTGCTACGGCAACCCCCCCACACACACACACACACGAAGACACAAAGTCAGGACATGTCACCGAGTGCCAGACACATTGTGGGCTCTTAGTTAATAATTCAGTGATAAATTAACGGTTTTGTGCGGAAAACAGGTGCCAGAGTGTCAGAGGGCTTAGCTCGGGGAAATAACCGAGCAGGAAAAAAAAAAAGGGAGAGAGCGAGGGGGAGAGGGAGGTGTGTGGGTGTTTCCCCCCTCAAGCCTTGTGTGCAGGCACAAAAGCGACCCCCTGAATACAGGCTCTAAATCCAAACTTGGACCCTGTATGACGAGAAGTTTTTATGTAGTAAAGAACCCAGCGTAAAAAAGCAGGGGGGATTGTAAAGGAGTAGAAAGCCAGGGCTCAATAGGTATCTGCAGCATTGTCTCTCCACAGGCGTGGGGTCAAAGGTTAGGACGGCAGGGGGTGCATTCTTTACTCCCAGTGGTGTTTAGACCAGGCTGCCTCCCCCATATATTTACTGTTCTTTATTCCTCTCTCAGTCTATCTCTGACACACAGACCACAGCCACACTTATGTGGAACATGTTTTAATTGCATCCTTTGTCTCTCCACTCTAGTCATCCATGCACGCTAAAGAGACATTTTCAAACGCAGAGCTCATCTCCGTCGGGGGAGAATAAAATACACTAGTCTTCTATATGATGTGTGATTATCGTGGGATTAGAGGCCGTTTGTCGTGTAATACATGTTTGAGAACCCTGATTTGCCGTCGCAACTGACAATCCAGTGGAACGCAGCATGGTGGAGACTAGAAAACACTTCAGCAACCATTAGTTGTTTAGCATGGACTAAAAATTCAATAAATGCTACGCATCAGCTTTTGGTTCATGCACGGCATGTAAAGGCAGTTTTTAACAATAAAATACATAGTCATGTTTTGACTTGATTTTTTGAACAGTGGTAGACAAAAGGGCCGTCTCATTCATAAATCAGCGGCTGTCAATACCAGATTGTATCACCTGAAGCCAACTAGTTAATTAAGCCAACGTTAGCTTCATACGTTTTTTAAAAACTCTGTCTCAGTTTTATAAGCTTTCATGCATACTCGGGCAAGCAAGGCAGATGCTAGATTCAAGCCTTATTGTTCACCATTTCGGGTTTCACTTATATTGTTACCAGAAAGAAGGATTTTAGGGAAAGAACAAACAAAAATAATGTCACCTCAGATAACTAGTTTGGCTGGAATTGCTGCAGGTAAATGTCCTCCAAATAAAGTGCAGAACAGAGCCGCTAACGTTAGCCTACACTAGTAGCATCCACGAACATCACACAGTACGGAAACACTGCACAGTGGAATGTTAAAACATAACCAAATCCACCAAAATCTAATCAGTGGAATATTAACTGTAGTCATGCTAACACTTAAACCTCTTTCAGATTTGTCTGCACGTGTGGAAACAAAACATACAGAAACGGTATATTTATACGTGAACAAACTCATTCAGGTCAATCTCTGCAAGTCAATCATTGAATTCTGCTGCACTCAAGTGAGCGGTAATGATTTACCTCGAAGCTGCTCACAGGGTGGCAGGAGCTTGTTGTGCGAATAGTGCGTCATGATTTCTCAGTTAGTTGTAACTCACACCTTCTACATCCTCGTCAGCCTGCATTTCATCGGGCGAAGGCCTGCAGGGTCTAACGGACACACAGATAAAGGCGATATGAAGCTGATCTGGCTCTGGACCAGCTGGACGTGCTCTATCAGCTACCTTAGCGTGACCCTCCCATTACACACTCGCAGTCATCTGCCAACTCATGACTTTGAAAGCCTGCTGCATTTTACAGTTTTTTCCCCCTTTTCTTTTTTTTTTTTTCACGGTGTTTGCCAAAAGGTAATATAACGCACTCAACTCTCTCAACTGTAACCCACCACAGTGTGGAGCGTTTCTGGCGTCACATAAAGTCAGATATGCGTCAGAAAAGCACTATGTGAAGCCTCATTAAGTCTGCCCCCGCACTTAGGGACTCTCAGGCAATTACATATTAATAATGCGACACAACACACATTAAAATAACCCTTTCAGCACAACTTGATTTTTACGCATGTGCTCGATTAGCTACCCTCAGCAAACAGGCCCGCAGCAGCCGTGCATTAATTCTACCCATAAGCCAACATTGCCGTTTCTCTGGTACCCCAGTTTCCTGGATTGCTGGCGGTGAAGGACGGGGGGGTTCAGACCCTGTTGTGCCCTCTGTTTGACCCCACATTTAACTCCCACCACTCCTCCTCGTGCTGGAGCCCTGGGAAGTCTCTCAGAGCCGCAGCTCAATCCCTGATCCCATCACAACACAAGGCATTAATATTTATGGAAATTTGAAGGGAACATTTCAGACACATTATCAGCGTTTTGTGCATAATCAGGGCACTGCTGAATTCTATACACGACAATCTTTGTAAGACATCTTTACATTTAGGCCACTGGTTAGCGCTCCATTGTGTATTTGTATGCGCTCACACTTTTAGACAATCTATAGCAAGGAAATAGAAAATATGCATGCAGGATTTATAATGGTATTTAAATGGGGACTATATCATTGCATCCAGGCATTTCTGAGCAGAAGCAAACCACCGACAACACATAAAACACAGAGTCCATGTTGAAATAAAGGCACTCTTTAGACTGCAAAAACAACAATCTTACAAGTTCACTGCATTTCACATTGTGTGAAATGGGTCTAATAAAGCCTCTGACTCATATTTTTAATATAATGAAAAAGCTTTGATCATAGCGCTGGCTCATCTATGCATCAGGAAAAAGTGGAGAAGGTGAAGCTGAGGGGTAAGCCCAAGAACAATATGAAAACATGAAATCATGACTATGCATTGTGAGTTTGAGGTAAACCCGTCTTTCTTTAGCACTAGCATTATGCTAGCTCACTAGTGTGTTTTGCACCATTTTAAGCCATATTCTGATTGATTGTAAATGTGGGTTGTAGCAGCGGTCAGACTTTCTCTGCTGACCAAAGATTTCACCACATGGCCCAAAATCACAGTGCACAATAACCCAAGGGGTGTTACAGTCGATAGGCTTTTTAGATGCATTAGGTTCTGAACATATCCAATGAAGCGTTATATACACAATAAGTGGCGTGCTGTTTAGACGATGTGCAAGATATCATGCATTTTCTTTTTGTTCCCTCCACAGCCAGCAAGGAGCCCCATAAATCACAATGACACCCTGCGTCTGCTCTGCCTCATAAAACAACACTTCTAGACCTGGCCAAAGCATTTGAACATATACACAAACAAACACACAGTCACAGAGATACACTCTGTCATTCATATATATTTTAAATAACAACCCTCTGTCCCGGTATATAGAGTCCAACCTCTCACTCATTTTCAAAGTGTCTGCGGGCCATGATGGGCTGCCTGTTACCTGAGGCAGAGCCACATGCATGTCTACAGTGACACTTGGTTACACGGTGGCTATTTATATCCATCTATTAGCCCGTTTCCTCCTCTAGTCTTACGCTCATTAAAAGTCACATCTGTTGGGCTGTTGCTGCAGACCGGCCCCGTGCATTTTTATGGCTGAGCTGTACAGCTGGACCCCCTTCCGTAGCTCGCACAGGCCCCCCCTCCCTCAGCCGCCCGCCCTACTCCATGCACGCCTCATTCTCGGCTTATCCCACCCCCTCCCCATCCTCCCACACGTTTCACAGCAGGGGCGACAGATTCAGACTCTCATAAGCCCTCTCCCTCTCCAACAGAATCATCCCATATTGGCCAGAGACTCTCGGGTACAGATTTCATTTCATCCAGATTAAGTATTGCACAAAACGTCATACAAATCAAATACCCATCAAGTCTGAGCCACATGTCGAGGGATGTCGTGGCACACACTTTCAGTCAGTAAAATGCATTTATTTATGCTATTTCACCGTAATTAATACAGGTGAACATTAAAATGGTAAAATGTCTGACAGTTTGAATGTGCTTAAAGTTTTATCTTTGACCACAATTTATTTGGGACATTGGGGATACTATTTCACCGTGTTTACATACAACCAAAGAGTGCCTTACAAAGCTGTATTGCAAGAATAGTGACAAAGAGATAAAAGGATATAAAGACGATGGAAATAAAAACAGAGGAGACAGGCAGGCTTGGAACAGCGATAAAAGAAGATATAAAAGCACATTGTAAAAATACTTCCCAGTACAACCCGGCTTTGAGAAGTGGTATAAAAGATGCTACTGATCTGGCTAGCCTCAGCTCTGGCAGAGTGCTGCAGGCCTCAGGAGCCTCGGCAGCAAAGACTAGGTCACTTTTTGTTATAAGCAGAGTCCTTGGAACAAGCTGTGGTGCTCTGCCAGAGTACCTGAGGCTATGCTCCCCCTCATAAGCACTTATAAAAAGGTCTGATATGTAGCTCAGAGCCAAACCCCTGCTGAGCCTCAAAATAAACATCCATCAATTTTCTAGATACTTAAGGTCAGGACTGTGGTGGCAGCACAGCGAGCAAAGTGTCTTTTTTCCTCTTACAACTTCCTCTAGCTTCTCTTGGGGGACCTCCTTGAGCTCCCAGTGCAGCTGAAAGTCTGGTGGAATCAGGTGCCCGGACCTCCTCATCTGGCTCCGTTCAGTCCATCAAAGCAGTGTCTTGGTGTCTGAAGACATTGCTTTTTAAAACAACTATAAAAATCGTAGCTGTGGATTGTTCTCTCTCTATAGAGATATATATATATATATATATATATATAGATAGATAGATATCTATCTATATATATATAGTGACGGACTATGTACCTGGCTTTGCAAGTTGATTTTTAATGGGAAAAAAAATGCATTTATCGTATGATTTGAAGAACGGTCGGCAGGAACGCAAAAAAGCATATTGAATTGGTGAAACCATGCAAAACCAGCAACCACGCAAAGCTCATCTAAGGCATCAGGATGCATCTTGTTTCGTCTTCAATAAGGAATAACAAATCGTGTTGTGACTCACATCAATGAGTTCCACTAATGATACTGCAGCAATAGTTTCTCTTTCCTGTCAAGCCAATAAAAACCAGTCTGAAAGTATGGCTACTATGAAGCTACTATTTTGAAGCGTCGATCAGATTTACGAGAGCAAAGTGTTAGAGCTGGTGTGGTCGGGTTTGGGGAAATGCAAGTAAAAGCATGTCTGTATTTGTAACATGACTTAACACTGGCTTATTCTAAAAAGGACACATCGTGTTGCTTTTCACACATGATTAGTGAAAAACCTTAAATAAACACCATTAAGTCATTTCCTGTTACATGCTACTAAAATGCTGTGTTGGAAAAAAAAAAAGGTTACAGGAGGGTTTTTCATAGTGTAAACAAAAATTGTCGGGTGAGAGTGAGCAAGCGGCGGCAACAGAGATGATGAAAGAAGGGGAGGACAGACAGAGGAGTCAAAGAGACATTAGTGTCAGTTTTCAAGGTCACGTCACCCTGGAGGGCTGACTGACAGGTCAGAGCACGGGTTCAAAGTTCAAGCCTTTAATAGCCCGGCTGAAACAGCTTGGCCTTCATGTCATCTGTTTACGTCTAACTTCCATGCAACCCCTGATCCTCCCTGACACCACCGTCTCAGATCCTTAAATAAAACCCTTACAAAAAGGGAAAGAAAATGACTTTTACACAAACAGTCAGTAATCTCACCACTACGCACCTTCCCATGTTGTGGACCTGGGGGCCTCTTATTGTGAGATGTGTCTTGTACACACCTGTAAAGGCTTTCAGAATGAAACAAAGCAAATAAAACATGGCTTTTTTATTTTACGCCAAGTGATTTCCACTCAGAGGCAAAAAGTAAGCTGTCCAGCGTCTGAGCTCGAAGCTTCCACTGCATCAAAAACATGTGCAACATCAGAGGAAAGTGTGCGCTCGGCGGTGTGTTTGTAATTCAGGTCCACGAGCCTGACACACAGATCTGAGGCCTCCCACGGATGCAGACAGAGATCACCAGCCCTCGCTAAGCCTGGGCTTCCTCCAGACTCTTCTGATATCTTATTTCAGCAGTTCAAGGGCTTTCTAGACAAGATGATGTAATCCTCTGGCACCAATCCTCCCCACGCAACACATTCATTGAACGTTATTTACTGTTGAACGCAATTAAATACTGAAATCAGCCCGGTGATGTTTGGTTGGAAGCATTGGCCTTCCAGTAGGGACAGGAAGTGAAGCACAATGTGGAGGAAATTACAAGCGTGACATGGATTTATGCTGCAAGTCGTTGGCAAATGTCGAAGACTAACGAGCCAACAGCCCTAATCAGATTTCTTGTTTCCAAGATACCATTTAAATTCCAGCAGCCTGTTGCAGCAGCTATGTGTCAATTCATACCACGGCTTAGTTGCAATGTGGAGTTAAAATAGACAGGACATTCCTTATTAATGGTTTGATTAACAGCTTGGCAGACGGGAGAGGCCGATGTTACAGCTGGAAGAAATGTTTCTTTAAAACTGCATTTTCCATGACATCCCATTGCCGCTTGTCACATGAGGGATTTTATGCTGCATTCCCTTGTTATGGAAATTGCCGACCACTTGGCGCTTTTTAACAGTGTTGCAACGAGCGCCTTTTGTTGACAAATCTTTCCGACGTCAAGTTAGAGTAGGAGGTGGGGAGTGGGGGGTTGCTATCATGTCTGTAACTCTCAATGTCATTGGCCAGCTGTGTGTCTTTACTCCTTTTTCCAATTCTTGACAACTATTTGAAACACTTGAGTGAAACACCACAGATGCTTTGTAGAAGAGAATGTCTTCAAATGTTTACCCTTATGCAGATGGATACCTTGGCTGAGATCGAGAGACGCTCCTTTTTCTTTTTTAATAAAACCCATCTCCAATGCTTTTAACGTTTCAGGCCACGCAGCAAAGTAAAGTAGGCCTTGAGAATTGTACTCCGGCTTCAACATTTAAAAAGGAGCGGAAAACTCTTTTAAAGCCTGCCAATAATCAGGAAGGTAATGAAAGAAAGCACAGGGTGGCTTTGTGTTTTAAAGGTCGGTTCATTCCTTTTATAGGCATTTAGACATGCAGTCACATACATAGTGCTGGAGCAACGGATCTTTATCTGTATTTATATTTGTAGTCAAAATGAAAGAATCCTTTGGAGAGCAGAATACAAACAAGGCAAACGATCAAATCCAGAAGTTAAATTAAAAGCAGGATTATACTGTTTCTACTACTTTTATAACCGCTAGCTCATGGGACCTGAGTAGAAAATGGAAGTCTGGTTCAAAGGGTGGGGAAGGAGAGTCCTTTAGTGCTTGGACTTCCTCCAACAGTTCTCTGGACTCAGCTACAGGAAACCTGCACATAACTGCAGCCAGAAACAAAATGGAAGTGGAAGAAGAGGATGAACCTTAAATGATTCTCCTGAGCTGCTTTTGTAAGAAACAAAAAAAAACAAAAGAATCCCCAAACGGTTTATTTCATATCATCATCAGTGACTGTATTGAGCATCTTGAATAAAGAAAATGGTGCAGACCAAATTTCTTCAGAGTCATCCAGAGTCATCCAGCCTAAAGCTGAAGAAAATATGACGTCCTGCTAACAAGAAAACATCTAATGCATAATAATGCAATAGATGTTTTCTACATCATATTTTGTCCTGTGCTGGAAAGCTGTCCAGGGAAATGTGATTAATCTTTTCCACAAACTCTGAAGAGGAATTCCCAGAAGATTTGAACAGAGACAGAGAGAGAGAGAGAGACACACAGAGAGAGAGAGAGAGAGAGACAGAGACAGAGAGAGAGAGAGAGAGAGAGAGAGACAGAGAGAGACAGAGAGAGACACACAGAGAGAGAGAGAGAGAGAGAGAGAGAGAGAGAGAAGCACTTTTCAAAAGTAGTCAAGTTCAGTAATGGCCAACATTAAACTGAGGAATCCATTGCCAAAGAAGGCCCTCCCATTAATATGAGTCATGGAAGACCACAAGCAGTGGTCATAAAAAAGCAACAGCCAAGAGCAAAATGTAATTCTAAAACAAGAAAGAAAAAAGGGAGTCAAAGGGTTTTTCATGCACGTCCAAATTCGTGAATAAATCACAAATCAGCAGCTTTTTTTTGTTGGTCCTTTCTGCACCGAGCAACGTCAGCCCTGGTCCTGACCGCTAGGATCGAGCTCCGCTCAGACACAAAGGGGACACACATGGGTGAGGTGCAACTCTCCCTGCGTCTGTGGCAGCCAGGAATGTGCAGTGGGTTTACTGGGTTTATAAATAACCGTCCGAAACAGGCAGACACAAAAGGCGCCGCTGTTCTAAGGCGGACCGCTCTTGCCGAGCACCCTCGCTGCCCTCCTGGTTACTACCAGCGTCTCACAGGAGCGGTGAGCCCCCATGCCTGACCCTAACCCTCCTGGTTACCAGCGTCTCACAGGAGCGGTGAGCCCCCGTGCCTGACCCTAACCCTCCTGGTTACCAGCGTCTCACCAGAGCGGTGAGCCCCCATGCCTGACCCTAACCCTCCTGGTTACCAGCGTCTCACCAGAGCGGTGAGCCCCCGTGCCTGACCCTAACCCTCCTGGTTACCAGCGTCTCACAGGAGCGGTGAGCCCCCATGCCTGACCCTAACCCTCCTGGTTACCAGCGTCTCACCAGAGCGGTGAGCCCCCATGCCTGACCCTAACCCTCCTGGTTACCAGCGTCTCACAGGAGCGGTGAGCCCCCATGCCTGACCCTAACCCTCCTGGTTACCAGCGTCTTACCGGAGCGGTGAGCCCCCGTGCCTGACCCTAACCCTCCTGGTTACCAGCGTCTCACCAGAGCGGTGAGCCCCCGTGCCTGACCCTAACCCTCCTGGTTACCAGCGTCTCACAGGAGCGGTGAGCCCCCATGCCTGACCCTAACCCTCCTGGTTACCAGCGTCTCACCAGAGCGGTGAGCCCCCGTGCCTGGCCCTAACCCTCCTGGTTACCAGCGTCTCACAGGAGCGGTGAGCCCCCGTGCCTGACCCTAACCCTCCTGGTTACCAGCGTCTCACCAGAGCGGTGAGCCCCCGTGCCTGGCCCTAACCCTCCTGGTTACCAGCGTCTCACCAGAGCGGTGAGCCCCCATGCCTGGCCCTAACCCTCCTGGTTACCAGCGTCTCACCAGAGCGGTGAGCCCCCATGCCTGACCCTAACCCTCCTGGTTACCAGCGTCTTACCGGAGCGGTGAGCCCCCGTGCCTGACCCTAACCCTCCTGGTTACCAGCGTCTCACCAGAGCGGTGAGCCCCCATGCCTGACCCTAACCCTCCTGGTTACCAGCATCTCACAGGAGCGGTGAGCCCCCGTGCCTGACCCTAACCCTCCTGGTTACCAGCGTCTCACAGGAGCGGTGAGCCCCCATGCCTGACCCTAACCCTCCTGGTTACCAGCGTCTCACCAGAGCGGTGAGCCCCCGTGCCTGGCCCTAACCCTCCTGGTTACCAGCGTCTCACCAGAGCGGTGAGCCCCCATGCCTGACCCTAACCCTCCTGGTTACCAGCGTCTCACAGGAGCGGTGAGCCCCCGTGCCTGACCCTAACCCTCCTGGTTACCAGCGTCTCACCAGAGCGGTGAGCCCCCATGCCTGACCCTAACCCTCCTGGTTACCAGCGTCTTACCGGAGCGGTGAGCCCCCGTGCCTGACCCAACCCCCCCAAGCCTGTGTGCATCCCTGCAGCTCCAGCATCAGCAGGCCTGTTACAGGTCTGAATACAGAAAAGAATAGTCAAAGCAACCTTTGAGGGCAAACAAGGTGGCAGTGTATGCATGTGTGTGGGGGGATGTAGGTTAAGTACGGGAGGAGGGGAGACACAGCATCGAATTAGGGCTACAACCTCAATTATTTCCATAATGTCTCCTTTTTTTACGCTGAATGAATAATTGTTCAGTCCAGTGGTGCCTAACCTTTTTTGTCTGATGCAGCGTACTGCACGCACATGAACTAAACCCAGCTGATCTAAAAGCATCAAAGATAATGTGCATTTTCTTTTTGGAAAATTGATAACAATATTATAAAGTTTGCTTTTATATTAAAAATGAACCTGGTTTTCTCAACAGGCACGTGTTCGGGTGATTTTCACCTGACGTTAGTGTTAGAGGGTGAACAAATTACGGATGGATTTTAACATTGAAGGGAGACTTTTCCTTCACAGGACAAGGCTCACATGTCCCAGGAACATATTGACCAAAGAACAAGTTCATAGCTCAATTATTTATATTTTTAATCATGTTTTATTGACGATTCCTTAATTTTTCACCCGATTTTGAGCCTTTTTTCAGGGTTACCCCTTGATACTCATTTTGGGTTTTATGAGAAGTTCTATAGGGTAAAATAAAAGAAGACTACTTCAATTTGCCTCGTTAGTGTTCTAGGGTTAAGCCATCTATTTAAACCATTGCTCTATTAGCCTATCTTTGCTAACGTCAGTCTATCCAACACATTTGGCTAGCCAAACATATTGGATAAATTGAAGCAGGAAGGTTTAGTTTATTGCTTTTTTGTCAGGGACCATGTACTAAAAAAGATTAATTTTCAGACAAAGAAAGTATGAGAAAATATGTATTATACCATATTTAGCTACTAGCCAATTTTCATTTAGTCACTGTTTTGTGCTCTCATTCGCAATATGTGGGTTACTTCTTTGATTAAAATAGTAATTTATAAGTTTCACATATTGTCGAGCTACTCCACAATCTTTCCTCACACCAACTGTAAAAGCAGAGATACAACCTATCTGACTGGGCTTAAACTGCAAGACTACATATCAGCTCAGACAGCAATGAGGTAGCTTCGGAAATAATGAGACCATGTGGCTGTAAGGATGTGTGTGGTTGCATGGCACAATGGCATGAAAAGTGGCAGACAGCCTATTTGAAAAGCAGCGAGTGCTTCTGAATATGCGCTGCCGCAGAGCTGATAGGAACAGATTATGACGAGAATCAACCCGCGCTGCCACATTACATCCTTCATCCCTTTTCTGCTGGTACCTGGGGAGCAGAAGCGTGCTGCTGCTTGGAGCTCGACCAAGATAGAAATCCGCCTGGTTTTTATCTCCCAGTCCTCTCGTCACCTTTCCAGTCCTTTTGGTTTTTTTTTATAAAAAAGGGCTGTAATGGCATGCATTGAGCTCGCTAGAGAGGCAGGGACTGGGGGAGGAGGGGTGAAAAGGTGATGGGCTGCACAATGGCCAGTCACACCGCATTTAAATGCTTTTCTCTCCGACACACATTAGAAATGGAACGTGAAGAGGGCTGGACAATATGTACTTATGTATGTCCTGTTCTTCGGGCTGTGGAAAATTGGATTGTGATGCCGATTCTGCTCTGCAGCGTGATTCGTCAGTGACACAGTTTTCTCTCAAAAACACCACTGAGAAAAATACATCATCCGAACCAGCTCTATTTTCTCTGGCCAGGAAGCAAGGTTCCTCTCCTTTTAGGGCGCCAACACAGAGAGCATCAACGATGACAGAGGAAAACAAAAGAGGTTGAAAATATGTGTCTGCCTCAAATGTATCATGTCCATTAACGCCTCGATCCAACTTTTTCCCCTCCGGAAATCAAAGAGAAAATATAATCCACAGCACGGAGCACTCTAAGGACATTCACAATCAGTCACATCTCAGTAACATCGATCCTGGAATGTTCCTGCTTCAGAGTCCAAAGCCAAAATGTAACTCAAACCATCAATTTAAATTAACCTTAACAGGAAATGCACCAGTAAATGTTACCTTGTGACATTTTTTTTTTAAAAGAACGACTTAATGTTTTCTCCAATGACTGTGTGAGACAATGTTTTGCAGAGGAACATTTCCTGTTCGAGATTTCCATTTCTTCCTGTGGGTGTGATGTGATTGACAGCGAGCCGAGTGCAGTTGATGAGAAAATAGTCAACAAAGTGAAATCTGATTTCAACGAGGGAACTCCAGACTAAACCAAGCCTCGATGTATGAGGTGATGGATTATCTACCTCGGGCAATGTTCACATTTGTGGCGGTTCATTTTTTATACGAGCAAATGGCTCCACTGTACACTACGATTATCGATTAAGAACTAGAGCTGAAACCATAAATCAAGCAATTGGTTGGTTGATTGAGTATTAAGCAGCTTTTTTTTGACGGTCCCAGCTTATTTTTCATTGGACAAAAGAAATTGCTTTTGCAAGACGTCACCTTGGATCATTTTTCTGAGTTTGCTGATGTTTTATTGACCAAACTTATCAATTAATTAAAAAAAAGATCTACAGGTTAAATCAATAATAAATTAGTTGTTAGACAAAACCAGCACTTTGAAGAAAAAATCTTGGGTTTGGGGACTTAATTGAATAATCCCAAAAATAATTAAGAATCGAAAAATGGTTGCAGCCCTAATATGTAATTTGTAGATCACAAGTGTTGTTAAGATTAAATCACGTCACTCAGGGAGACTGCAAACAAAGTTGTCCTTAAATGTTCTTCTTTACACTCACAGCCAGTGAGCCCATTGAAAGAAAAAGAAAAAAGCGTTTACAGGTTCATTCAAAGCGATCGCCGCATTAACGCCAGTGTTTAGCGACATGCAGTGTTGTTACTTTGCAGACACAGATGCAGCTGCTCGGTGTGGAGCGAATCTAATTAAATGCTGTTCCACATTAACAGGATTGAGCGAACCTACAGATTTCTGCCTGCTCCCTCCGGCCTGAGTGGCACTCGATTTAATGCATACGAGCAGGAACCGGACGAAGTAGCTTCCTAGAATATACACACATCCTGCCAGACACAAGCGAAACCGACATCCGTACACACAAGATGACCAGCACGCATTGTGCCTTGAGGTGGTGGAACATGGCGGCAGCGTTACAGTTGCACAATGGCCAAGTAGAAGCTGCTTTTCAAGGTCTTTATGTAGCCCTGGGCGATATCTAGGAGGTATAACCTGTAACGTCACTCTCCATTTCTAATTACAGGTTTAGCTCTACCTAACTCATCTGGATTGAACTTAATATATTCCGTCTTTGCCTGCAGTCATTTTGTTGTCACTGGGCTTTAGGGCTTTGGATCAAGCCCCATGTAGCTCATGTTGTGCTCCGATTGCTGCCAAATACCAACCAGGAAACTGTGGTCTGTCAAAGACATAGTATATGTGGTGGCCTACAGCGCACACTGTTAGTAAGCGGTTGCATTCCCCAACATAAACCACAGCTAAAATCTCTGCTGAACGTGGGTATGCTCATGTCGGATGAAGCAGGTCTCAATGAGAGCAGACCATAAGCTGCATGCTAATTAGCAGGCCCCATGTGTGAAATCAACGCTGTTTTACGCAGAACAAACTCTGCGGCCTAGCGCTCAATTATGGCTCTGGCTTTGCGTCTTCCATTTGTATCCAGCTGGAGTGTCTAAATGTACGGAATAAGAAAGTATGACCATATCTGAGCTGGGAGCTCTGAGATGTAAACAGCAGGCCAGTGTTGGTACGGATGGAGAGTCCATATGGGAGTCTGCTGCACGCCGGCTCTGTTTATGTGCTCACTCACGTTTGTTGAGACAACAGGACCAACTGGTCAAGATCTCGCCGGTTGCTGCTTCACATGACGGACTGCAGCGATCGAGTTAGAGACAAGTTTGCTCAAATAATATTTATAATTTCTGGCAGATAACCTACCGCGGGAAGACCGCACAGCCTGCTTTTTTGTTGCTGCATGTCAGTTCTGCTCACACCAGAATGTATGAAGTTGAAACACATCCTGCTATTTCATTTCCCCCTATAGCATAACAGCCCACTTTAAAAACAGCCTGAATTCACTCAGAGCCTCCTGGGGTGACTGGAACATGATCCTGACAATGATCTTAACAATATTCTTACTGTAACCCTGTAATGCAATTACAATGCGGTTAAGACATGTCTGACGTACGCCGTAATTAATGTACTGAGCAAAAACAAACACACCAAACCAATGCATGTCACCAAGTTACCATTAATAGCTAAATAAATAGTTTGTTGGCATTTTCCCCATCAGGGAGCTAGATGAGACAAAACAATCTAATTTGGACATTAAAGCCACTATATAGGTGTTGGGCAGGGGTCAGAACAAAATACAATTGTATAATAGTTTCCTTATCACACATTTATTCTCAAATGAAAAGGCTAAACTTCTTGTGCTGCTAGAGTAGAGTAATGTCATGGACAAAAAGCTGACTTTTAAACTTAATCTTGTGTGAAACCTTGACATTTTGGCCTGTGGGTGCCGAAAACAAAAACCGAGAAGTCTCTGAAAATCAATATGGTTCACCTTATGGAGGGAGAATGAATATGGGTGGGCCATCTGCCCATCAGATTAATACTGAGGAGGGGGAAAAAGGGGGTAGTATTCCTTGTCTGAGGACTTCGACCATCCAGGTCAGTTAGGGCATTTATTTATTTATTTGAAATACTTTTGTGAACTTAAGTGTTGGTCAAGATGCGATTTTGACTCATCGAACATATTAGGAGTAATCATCAGGAGACCAAGAATATCCGCACCTTTCGTCAAGCTGGCCAGGAGTTGTTGAGGTGTATTCATTATCCAACTGTATAATTGCCAGTCACGATCATTTGACATGAGATGTGTCGTGACACTGTGTTCAGTTTTTTGTTGATTAATCCTTTTGTCTCGGGCCAGAAATTAATCTGGGAACCAATTCTGCTACATGATCTTTTTCCCAGAGGAATACAATGTTCACTTGTGTGAGCCCAGCAGATCAGTCTGGGTGGTCCAGCCAAGTGAGCAGCCAATGGACCGGCCTGGACTGGTTCAGCCCAGATTGGACTTTTGTATGGGACACTTTCTTTTTTCCCTCCAACGCATTTCACTCCTGTGAAGTGACCGATCAGACAATGCCGCCGTTTTTTTCTTCCTTCTTCCATTTTTAATGAGCTCACAAACATCCTGAATTGCCTTCCTGTTTCCACGGGGAGATTTAGTCAGCAATTTTCATACAACACAAAGAAAAGAAAGAAAAAAAAACACTCAGGCCTACATGTAATAATTATGAAAAATGAAAACAAAAGAGGGACATGACGCTTAAATAATTGATTTTCTTCCACGGCCCATTCCATAATGGTCTACAGAAAGCCAATAACCCCTAATTGCTCTTCCAAACATGAACAGTTGGCTCGTAATGACTCCGTGTCTTTCACACACAGTCAATCTTTCCTTATGTCTCTACAACTGCAGCCCATCTCTGGCTTCAACCCAGTAATGAATTCACAGCGCAGCGCCACTCCCTTCTTCAGATCTCAATGATTAGGTGAAGTAATTGCCCAGGATTGCTCGGGGTCCACTCAGCCATTAGGAGCCGACCCGTCTGGTCCCTTAGCAACTACGATATGCAGCCTGAAGAAGATTTCCTGTTTTAGTCAAATTGCAATCAGAGTTGCATCCGTTATGAGAGCATCTATTTTCAACAGCTGCATCCATCCCTGAGAGCTACATAGCCCTTTTGACTTGGAGAGCCCGGTTTGTGGACAAAGAAACGGGAGCAGTTAACATGATGGGACAAAAAGCTGACTTTTAAAACACATTCATTTGCAGATTGTTTTGTCCAACACAGACATACTACTGGACAACAGATATAGATCAGCTTAAACCACAGGATATTTTCCTAATTGGGAAACCCTAAAAGGCACTGTAAACTTCTAAACGTCTGCATCTCCTTTCTCTGCATTTTCTGGGAAAACCTAACATCTATAGGGTTTATTTGATTCATTCCAAACAGCTGCTAAATGGCTGCAGTGTGGTGTTCAATTAGGCCATGATGAGCAGCACAGACCACAGCTTTAGAGGAGTGAAAAATGAGGCAGACATCCCAGTCAAAGATCCCTTTCATGGTACTAATATGTTTAAAGGCGTCTTATTTGGAGGAGAGAGAAAACTAAAGAGATACTTTGAAGAGACTGGTGGAAACAGAAGATAAACAGCTCCTGTTTACTGTATTCTATATAATGCTGTCATTGAATCATCAATAATGTATTCTTTATATGAAGGAAAGAATAATATTTCATGGTCTATGCACATCAAATTGATAGAAATGAGTTTCACTGGTTGCTTTAGGCTACCTGCTGATTCAAGAGCTCCTTAGTAAAACCTCTGCAGCCAGACAAGGACACAAACATCCACATATTTTGTAAAGATGATCATTTTGCGGTACTCCTTACCCAGCCACACTATACACCCGAAAAACAAATTAGCGGGATCAGGATTTGGATGTCAAAGTAATGTGTATTTTCCTACCTACCAGTCATGTTTTCCCTTCCGCTGAATGTTGAAACTTGATATTCCAGCCACTCTTTGCGTTAGCCTGAGGTTTAATGTTTAACATCATGTCATCTGCCTCATTCTAACGCAGTTTATGAACTGATCATAATAGCAACGTCGCTGGATTGTTTGGTTGCAAAGAGAATTGGGACCGTGGCTCCTTTAAGGATCGTGAAGCCACAAAGGGAGTGAGCAGTCGGTTGAGCGGGGACTTTTTCAACAGTAATGGCCCATATTGAAATAAATCTCTGGAGCAGGAGTGTATATTGATGCTTAACAAGCCCTGTCAAGAGACGGCTTTGCATATATTGAGCAGCATTGTGGGAGCTGATGAGGCGGCGCTCCAGTACTCAGGAAGAACACCGTTTACATTCCACTACTACTTCCCAACCCACACGTATCCACAGACTGAAACTACTTCCTCTGCTTCACCTGGAAAAGCTAAATGGATTTCCCTCGCAGCCCTAAAACCTGCTAATAATGAATACCATCAGCGAGGCTACCTCTAAGTATCCCCATAAAAGCCCATCAGGCCCATGCATCAGCGTGCTCTAATTGTTTGTTTGAAGTGGATTTCTGGAGTGTCACTGCCTTTCGGGCCCTCCTCCAGCGCTCGCTCTCACTCAACTTGATTGACACCGACGCTTGCGGCGGCCCGGAGCAGAGGGCAGGAATCACTTCTAGCGAGCGCTGGAATGAAAAGAGCAGGCCTTGTACGGCTGGCATGGGGGCAAACCACCGCGGCCGCCGCGAGGAGGCTTTGACTTCAGAAGCAGCACCATTTCTTTAGTGCACCACGAGCAGCAGCACATCGGTGGTTCAGGGGCAGCCGGCCACCAAAGCCTTAGCGCCAGCCCCCCTCCCTCCAGCCGGCCTTGATCTACAATTACCACCCGCCACTTGCCATTCCATTGAAGCAAAAAGGCTGTTTGATGCATAAAAAGGGATAAATAATTACATTTTTAATCAAGCTGAAATAATCTCTTCAGCGATAAGACAGGGGAGAGTTTCAACTGGAGGAGAGGTCTGCTCATTTGGAAGGAAAAATAAAAAGAGTCACAGACCCCCCTGTGTGATCAGAAGCCTAAACTATACTGAGATGCTTAACCTTGAAGTGTCTCTGGACCAATAAACCACATAAGAGTATTTCTGTTGAGTCATGCAAACACAGACGATATACATGCCGTTAAAGAAACCGGTAATCATTTTATTTGAACAAAAGGCAACAAAAGAAGGAATGAGACTAAATACTTTTCCAGCAACTTTTGTCCACATGGAATCTGGGCACAGAGACCACAGAGTTTGATATCAAAGCAGATGATGTACAATGCATGACAAACATACTGCGTCCTGAAGCCGTAAGCCAACACAAAAACAACTGGGATGTAGTGGGGCAATGTATATGTTCTTGATCAGCTGTCAGATGTGCAAGCTGTGCAAATAAAACCAAGTGAACCAAACACATGACACACTCAAGCCTATGATTCAGCAGCCTCTCATGTTCACCTACAAGTTTCAGTTAAATGTCTAAACATTCCAAACAATACAATTTGCAGCAGATCTCAGCACGATTGGTCGATGTTGACATCACCGTGGGGAGCCTGGCCTTTGGAGGGAGCTGAGAAGTTGTACAGAGGAAAGAGAGGGGGTGGTAAAGAGGATTACGAGGGGTCAGCGATGAGGGGACTATTGTTGGAGCCTGAGAAAGTGTGCAGGAAGAGTGGCACACACTGGAAACAAACTTGAAACTCTGGCCTCCCTGATGAATAACAGGAAACGGTTAGATACAGGTCTGCACAAGCCTCATGATCACTGCAAAGACTTTCCCGTTCACGTCTCCATCATGCTGCGAAGATGGGCAATCAGCAAAATGTATCGAGCATAAAATATATCCGTATCATGGGGCAATGCAGTATGCGTCCGTTTAGCATCATTTTGAACAAAGCGATTGCCTGTTGGAGTGTTCCCAGTTTTCAGCGGCTGCGTTTGTCAGGCGGAGATGACAGAGTGCTGCTCATCTGGGAAATGGCTGGACAGGAGGATGTTGCTGAGGCATTCACAGACATTCACCGTGTCTGTGAATGCAATTAGAATAAAGACCTTGATCTGGGGCCACGGACGAGGAATATGAGCTCGCATTAAAGAGTTGCAAATTCTGTTGCTATTACACATTAAAAAAGCCACACACACACACACACACACAAGGTTTTGATCATTTTACACAAGTTATTTATGTTTGTTTTGTTCTTTTTTGTTCTTCTTACTGGTTTTAAAGTGGACTGGGCTCAGTCGGGAAAAGCGAACATTACAAACTTCCATGCACCGATTTGAATAAAAATGGGACGACAGTTGTGGGGTTGTTGGCTTATGTTGCCGGGCCATCGTCAATGAAACATGTTCAAACCAAGCCCAGACACTCCTTATGAAGCAGACTGTCTGAGGACAGAGGATGTTCTTTACTCCAAACTTTAACTCGACAGTTTCATATTTAGCCATGGTTATTTATGTGATGAAAAATACTGTGGAGCCACGTTTTCAGGGGCCTTTAGGATTCATAATAGTTTAAAAGCTGCTTTGGGAGATTTTCGCACCTCTGCAGAAACAAAACATCCAAATGTTTAAAAAGGCAGTGAGGAGAGCGTCATCAGGAGAAAAGAAAAACACAAACATGTCGTAAATAGAGAGAAAGCTGACCCAGTTTACTCGTCCTGCTCTCCTTTGTGTTGGGAGGAAGAGGACACTGCCGCGGGGGTGTAGTCTAAAAAAACAACATCACGAAACGGTGTGAGCGCACAAGTGTGCATCCGGAGCCCATCAGGTTGATAATAAATCTCCCAAGTAGTCCTGTCCGCACTTAAGTGTCAGCTCCGACTGCGGGTCACAGACTCCGACCATTAAACTTGAAGTATATTTACTTTCCAGAATGGCACCACAGCCAGCGAACCAGTTAGGTAGTTTTGCCTCCCCGTGCTAAAAAAAAAGAAAATCTTGAAGCTGCATTACATCCTTTGAAATTCTTTCAACGGCAAAAGGAAACAGCTGCAGTTGAACAGTGTTTACTAAGCCAGCATACTGCAGTAATTATTTCAGTCCTCATGCTGGCATCCTCCTCCAGCTGCTCACACTCCACCACTGGCAAACACGAGAGCGGGCCCTAGATCGTGGATGAAGCCTCGCTCTTGTTTCTTGTCCCCCGTCTGTAAACTTAATGCCAAGTACACAAACCGTACTAACCGTTGACTGAATCACTAAATCCCCCAAAGCACCAGCATTTTTCCCTCTGGCATCTATACAACTGGACTGGAACATATTTCCATTATTCAGAGTGCTATCTGGATGTGTTATTGTATGGCGTAAATGCGGCACAAACATCAGAAGTTACATTCCCAATCACAGCCCGGTGATATCAAAGCCTAGAATGAACATCAAAAGCATGGTAATATGAGGAGTTTTACATGGAAAATGATGGCACACAATGGATGCAATTGGAAGATCAAAGATAGTGTGGATCATTGAAAATGCACCATCTCCATCCTCCTCTTCATCGACGTCTTTCAGTAAAAAGGAAAAACACAGGTTGCACGGGATGCACCGGACTCTCGTGGCTTATTCGGACGCCCTGTGGGAGACACCGTAAAGCAGGAAAAAGTCAATGAAGAGGAAGCAGCCTGATTAAAAGATGATTCTAGGACAGCAGGATTGGATTTCAAGGCCAAAATAACTCCAGGGTCTGACAACAGAAGGAATGCTGAAGGGATAAAGGAGGAAAAAAAAGAAAAAAAGACCACCCCCCAAGCGATAGATGAGCGATACATAAAAACTAACTGAGCCACGGTAAAATCAGACCTGGTCACACCTGACTCTTAATGAATGAATATTAGACTGAATATAGAAAGAATATAAGCAACACTCTTGCTCTATTTTGTCAGGGTTCACGGCACTGCTCTGATTCCAGCAGACTCGTGTTCAAAGTGGTCACACTTGAGAAACCCCATTACCTCATATTCCAGGGCAGTGTGTGGCACACCCAAAGACAGGCAACTACCCGGCCACAAAAGACACGCAATCTGTTATCTCCGTCCAAAGACTCTGCTTTCCGCGGAAATATTCTCAGCTTTGAGGCCCTGCCAGGTTTTTAAACTTGGCTCCGCTTTCACTTTCTGAGAACGGATGAAGCAAGAACATGTTCAAATGAGGCCAGAAAGCAAGAGAACGCGCAGCCAGTCCCACCTTTTACTTCCCAAGCGTTATGCAGTATACATTGTTCTCTACTTCAAACCGTCACGGCCTTGATGGAATGGCTTCAAAAGCAGACAAAAAAAGACTATCAATAATAATAATAATAATAATAATAATAATAGCCTGTTAGCGTGTGATGTCAAACTGCTTTCATATTTTGTGATTATGCGCTGATGCCAGTAATTAGAGAGCATAATTACAGTATACATTATGAGCATATCTCCACCCTACTGGTGGATTCCTCCCCAGATTTATTTTCTCCCACCACAGTAAAGTTAAGAGGATTCCTCACACTCACTGAGCCTCTCAAGCTTAAAGAAGTCCAACTGAGGGAAAGCAGAGTTTCATAAAGCCCCTGTGAGAATTATAGCAGCCATGCAGAAAGTTCAGGCTATTATTTTTTTTTCCTTCCTCTTTTCAAAACGTATCTTTGCACAAGCTTTCTATCTGCAGTTCATCTCGACTGCTCAGACACCTGGAGCAACAAAGCGTTGAGGGGAAGCGATGAAGTGATGGAGATGCCTTTGTTTCTCAAGGGGATTGGCCACACAGCAGAACGGCGGACAGGAGAGAAATTACTCCACATGTCGGGCTTTTCAGCCGCAGCGAGCCCCTCTTTGCACTCTTGAAAAAGACGCATGGATCAAAAACTGGGCCTCCTGGTTTGGGTCTCATCTTTTATCTTTCGAGCCTGGTTCCATTCAATTTCATAAAAAAAAAAAAAAGAAATCGCAATAACCTCCATAATTATATGATAGATGAAAAAGGGAGAAGGGGAAAAAGTATAGGACTTGGCACAAAGAGACAGACATTCCTGACATGAAACCTTCATCTGGCCTTTCTTTCTGCTTCAGTTCATCAGCTTTCTAAGGGGGACTGTGTGCACACAGACACTGGGCTATGGATGCGGCCATACTTACTGATCCCGGCGTAGTCTATAGTCCACCTTTAGAGAAAGCTGGCTTACTGACCGCAGCACACAGACCGGGGTTGTCGGATCAGAACCTGCTACCGAAGAGCACACCTGCTGCTTCCAGCAGTGCCGTCAAATGAGCAGGTGGCGAGTGACATACTGGTGAACTGTGGAGCCGAGGGAGGGTCGGGTATTATGTCTGCGTTTACCCACTCCCTATGCTCGCAGGGTCTCCGGACTCAGTTTACCACCCGACAGGCTACAAGTCACATCAGCAGTGTCTCTCTTTAAAGCTGGTTTGCTTTCTAGTTCATTTCCTTTAGAAGAGGAAACCATAAAACCTTAGCGTTAAGTCCTGTTCACGCCTTGGAAAACAAGAAAAATCTTTTGGTCTCCCGGTGAAGACCATATTTGGGATATTGCTAATTATTTCATTGAGTAAATCAGAATGTACATAGTTGCAATGTGTGTGAATGCTTGAGCAGCAATGTGCCATTATATTTTCATGGTCATCCTCGGGGAATGGTTCTTAAGCTTTAACCTTTGAGGGAACAAAGCAGGCCTTGTGTGCTAGTCTCACATCTCGTTTATCTTTTTACAAGCTCTTTTTTCAAAAAAGGTAGTCACATGGAATGAAAGTAATACAACTGGAGGTCATTATGGAATTCATAAAAAGTGACATGTGGGTGTAAACTGAACATCTATATTGTTATTTGCCTTCAGTGAGGTTATGAAATTCAGAAATGTAAATGTTATTGTAAAAGGTGTTACACAATAGCATTATCCTGATGCAAAATTTTTTCAGATTTTTTTTTTTTTTTTTTTTTAAAAAGGCTCAACCTAGAAGTGGGTATGTTTAACTGACTCAATATAGAATATAAGTATAGCAAATCAACTGAGAAACGTTGTATGACTAAAATAGCCAGATGGGAACATCTGCTTCGGCTAATCCAGAAAATCAAATTCCTCACAAATTAAGTTATTTCAGTTCTGCAGTCTTCACTCCTGATGTGCATCCTGACCCGTAAAGTCCAACACAAACAGAGACGTTAAACAGAGCGGTAAAGTGATGCCGTCTCGCTGTATGTATCGTTGAACTTGAGGTAACAACCGGTTCTAATGTGACTGTCAGGCTTACTTACCATTGAGCAAAGCAGCACACTGGATTAAAAGCACAACAAGCTCAGATGAAGTCAACATCTGTAGTGTAATCAAATTCATGCCATTCTGCTGGCAAAAACATACCATATGTCATTTGGAGGTCATTTTGGCTCGTGAAATAAGGGAATATGGAAAAGTCCCTTAAAAAAGGACCTTTATCCACACAAATCGGTTACTTTCATGTGACACCTCGAGGCTCCTTACGCTCCTCCACACAGCTAACTAGCATGCAAACTGCTCTACAATGCTACCTTGATGTTACGTTGCCAAACAAAACCAGACGCGGTGGAAGTTGAAACCAAAGATAACCAACAAAATATAGTAACATTACAATAGCAACTGAATGTAAAAGGATATGTCAAAAGTCTAAAACACAAAGAGGAAAGTCCTCCTCTGAAAGCACGATACTGCCACTTTATTAGAAAGCAAGCCCTCCGGTTGCCATCAGTCTGTGGGAAAACAATCTACAGCGTTGAAGTCTATAATTTGAGGTCGCATCCAAAGAACCTGCCCCAGATAAGAGCCCCATGACTGCGTTCGGTTATCTCCTCTGCTGCCCTTTGAGAAAACAGCATTGTGTGTCTCAACACCCGAGTGAACAATGCGCAGGACTAGAAAGACGCCGGCCACAACTCTGCGTGCCAGTAATCTCTCCTTGAGGCCCCGGCGTCTCTAATTGCCTGGACACTTGTGTCCGAGGGCCGCTCTCGTTGCACAGTGAAAAGATGAGACCTCTCGTGCTCCTTACAACAGGCTTAAGCTGATAAACCCTTTCATTCAACATGGCGGCGGGATCGGCGGTCCGTGCAAACAGATTGAGTAAAAAAAAGACTAATCAAAGCAGCGATTAGCCTCCAACACAGGGGCAGAGCTAAGCCAGAGAGCAGCCTCGGCAGGGGGTCCGCTCGCTCAACAACTAAAAGCGTGTGATGATTTGTGTGAGGCTTCTCCGACGAACACACTCCATATGGAGACTACACGAGCTGGAATATGTGTGGAATGCGTGCAGCTGTGTTTTTTTTATTGAAGACATGGCGGAGTTGATTTCAAAATGGGATGTGACACCTGAAGACAAGCGCGCCTCAGAAGACAGGCCTACCTGCTAGCATGATATCCAAAGCTATACTTCTTCACTCTGTGTTCAGATAATCAGCACCTCCCGTGACACGCTTGCTTCCTGTCATGTTTGTGTTACCCAGACTTTCATTGAGTCTTCTCTCTACAGTCCCCGTTACCGTCAACATTGCCAATAACTCCATGTGGATGAGCATCAGTGAATCCTCCGGCCTGTTGCTCTGGTATGTTACTCAGACTGTGTGTTTCTCAGCAGCAAGGTCAGGTTCTGTGCTTGTTTACTTTACTTGCTGAAGCGAATAAACAAGCCAGACTTCAACACTCACTACATTCTGGAGAACTACTGTGAAAAAGTCTGGTTTTGTGGAGAGTAGGTTTTAGAACACAGCCTCAAGGTATAGTAAGTATTTAAAACAACTAATTATGTATTTATTCATTATTCCCCTAAAAACATGGATCGCGTGGATCCAATGACAACGTGCAATGTTAATGGTACCGCTGGGAACGACAAACCCGTAGATCACCCAACTCTACAGCCCCCCCACCCTCAGCTCAGCGCTTTCTAGCGTATCTTAATTGTTTTGTTTCCCTCCCATTGCGCTTATCAGTGATGCAAAGTCAGCAACTAGCCGGTGAACACAGCGGAGCATTTAGCAGCCAAAGAGAAATCAGTGGCGAACAAAACAGAGACTCCTGGCTCCATGTGTCACGGATGTGTAAATATGTCATTGTTCGCCATATTCACCTCATCATGATGACAAGGTTTTGTTTTTCCGCATGTTGAAATGCTCGCAAATATACATTTTAAATGTATTGTTAATTAATAATAGCGTTAACTCTCCAGTTAAGCAGGTTTAAGTATCCCATGAGAGGCGTTCACTTCACGGGTGTCATAAAGGTTACCGTTGAAGATAATGTTTGGAGAATTGGGAAATTTACAAACATAGCACACCCAAAGGTAGCGTCAAAAAAGATTATTGTTGTAGTCGACGCACTACAGGGTGGCCTTGTTTTTTTCTACAAAATTTTATATGTAGAAATATGCTTTAATCACATATGGAATCTACAAATGGTTCAATTGCCAACACCAAAATAACTCTTATTACATACAGTCACTGACAAAGGCAGGCAAGTCTCCACCTACTAATTATCACGACACTTCGCCACAGGCTTTCAGAGCCAGTAAATATTTTGTAGCCTGCTAACAAAAGAGTCCGCTTCATATTGTCAGTGTGATGTTCCTAAAAATACCCCAGCATGAATCAATGTATTGGCAACCCTGCAGCAACATTAGTGTTCCTGATTAGCTTGCCCACCCGTGACCTTGAGTAATAACTCAAATGTATTCTAAAGAATCACATGACTCAGGCGTGTGCACATGCACACACAATCAGCCAGTGGGAGATGAACAGCTTACTGTAAATGTGGCATCTGCCTAGGAGCAAAGTGAGGATCAAACAACAAGTTAGAACCAACTGATCTGAATTACGTAAACTGAGCACTGTGTTTACGTTTAGGCCTTGAAGCGGTGTAAAAGCGTACATATATGAATAAGCAATGTAAAATGAAAAAGAAGGGACTTGGCCTGATCTCCCAGTGGAGTCTTGGTGCAAGTTTCGTTGAGCTGTCAAAAAAAACTGACAAAGTGCTATTCTGGATTTTAATATTGTTCGGTTTCCTCTGGTTCACCTTCAGTCTGCCTGCTGCTGAGTGACTGGGGTTGGCGGCTGTGTGAGTGCATGTGCACGCTGACAGGTTGTCATAGGGTGTGACCGACGAGACTTGGCATATTGCATATACGATCCAGTTCTACCGTCAATACTTCATTCTAGGAATAGGTCGCCATTTTGGGAAATATGCTTGTTTACTTTCTTGACCACTGTAGTCTGATATTGAAGACATCACACCTTTAGAGCGTTCTTCATCCCCCTCCACTTATGTCCTCTACAACTTTCCTTTTCCACAGTCTTGCTTATTATAAGGCTTAGGATGAGTTGAGAAAACAAAACAAAATTAAAATGAAAGTCAGATGATCCTCATCCATATACATTATACCGTGATAAATGTTTAGGTATTTGAAGAAGAAAAAAGAAAAACAAATCACAAAGTTATCTCACAAATTGATCCACAAAATTAAAATCCCACGATGTGGTTACAGTGGCAGACAATAAACAAGACACACTGCGTCGCCCACCTTAAATCTACCCTGTTGAATCATAGAAGATGTGGGCTGCCCGCAGAGCCCATCAGAGCAGAGTGGAGCATTTTCTCCACAGAAATACTCTCCGAGCTTGTTTTCCTCCGTCTTTATCTGTGTTCCAGCCTCACAGCGCAGCAGTTAATGTACACCAGCGGCTCCCAGTAGGGATGCTAATCTTTAGGCACCTCACGATTCAATTCCAATTTAGAGGGCAATGAGGAGATTATAAAATTATTAATGATTCATCTTGATGCATAGAAATTCATGATTGAAAAGTATAAATGTTTTCTCAGTGTGACTATCTGCTTTTTTTTTAACACTATGCAACATTTGTAATGATTCTTAATTAAAAAAACAAACAGATAAATGTACTTCCATTCTTTGATTAATTAAATATTAGTAACAAATAGAAGAGATGTGTCAATTTACAAGCATTGCAATGAGACCAACAAGAAAATAAATAGAATTGTGCCTGCAGCAGCAATTCTTGTAGTAAATAAATAAATATAGATTTATCTTCAAACAAATCCCGATCATAGGCAATGAGCAGTCGGTGCTATTGCTTTTGTACAAAAACAAACTTTCTGGAACTGGACATATTGATAACGTGAGCGGTGCACGCTGACACAAGATGCTGTGGCAGCGGATGTCCACGCACAGCTGAGATGGAACGTTGTAGTTCGGGTCCAACACCCAACACTACTTTTAGCTAACTCTGTCAACTATTTATTCATTTTATAGCTAACCATTTCCATGATTCATTCCTTACTTTTAGCCAACTATTTCAACGGTTTATCCATTGCTTTCATCACACCAGTTTGTAATCCAATGCTTCATTTCCTCAAACAAACATGTCAATAAGTCTTCTGTTTTTAATTAGTTGAGCTCCTCCGCCGGTTTTCCACAACTGCGGCGGTACAACCTGGGTTAGTGGTTGGGAATAGCCAATGTACATTGTTTAAGTGTAATCAAGCACAGCACAACAACACGGTTATTAAGGAAGCTACTGCTTGTCAGCTGCTATAAAAGTCCCCTCGCTACATGCACCAGCTAAACTGTAGGCAAGACAGCGGGGCTGGTGCCAGTGTGCCATGCTGCATGCCGAGACAGTGGGTCTCTTTGTATCTCTTCTTTTCAGACAGGAGCTGCAGGAGCACTTACACTTGGATGGAAACACCCAAGTGAGGAGGGGGAGGAGGGGGGGCTGCCATCCTGGGACCGAGGTGGTGGTAACATGGAAGGAAAAGGGTTATCGTCCAAGGGGAAACCTGTCACGTCAGAAATGTTCAATACAATGAATACATTTACATCAAATCAACACTGCCACTCACTGATACAGCATTGTCATGTCCTGAAGGAGGTCGCTTTCATCGACCGTCAGAGATTAAAGATGAACATCTTCAGTGACGGACTGAGGCGCTGTGTCTTTTTATTTAGCTTAAGAAATATGATCAGTGCTGGTGATGAGGGGGAAACTGGGCAATCACAAAGAGGCAACATTCAATCTAGGAGAGATAACAAAAGGAAGAGGAAAGACAGCTCTGGATGGCAGGATGCCCCTGGGGCGGCTATGCTGTCATTATCTTGGAAGGGGCTGCGGTGTGGGGCAATTAGAGACCGGAGGATCGAGTGGGGGAGGGTCCAAGCACAACAACCCGTCCGTGACGGGTTCTCAGCTCAGAGAAAAAAGGATGAACAAACCTACCGGATACGGCCACAGTAGCATTATAAAAGAAAGAAATAAAACACATGGCAGATGATGGTGGATTTATGATTTGAAGTAACAAACAGCTGCTTTTTTCCATGGAAAGAAGCTTGGTCTGAGCTGCTTTCCTGTCATCAGTAGAGTCCAAAATGAATATCTTGAACTTTATGCTGCAATGGTTTGGATGATTTGACTGGCAAGTATGTGGCAAATGGGCTGGTTTGGGGTAATGTGCGCAAGCGGAGGAATCATCTGTTGTTCTCATTGAGAGCTACTGCAGACTTTGCGGTGAACACATTAGCCATGTCCATTATCTTTAACGTCACTCCGCTTTGGAAAGTCCTGACTGAAAACCACACAGTCCAGCTGGAGAACACGGGGACAAAGAGGAAAACTCAATCCCAGAGTATCGTTTCAGGGGTCCGAGGACCACAGACGCAGGTCGAAGCCTTACAGCTATTATGTGATGTCTTCTGACGAGTAGATAACGGAAGTGAAAACAGATAGAGTTGCAACCGGGAGTGGGTTTTTACCAGACACACAGTGCGACTGTTCCCTAAACTTTGACTTGAGTAACTTGAGCATCCGAACTTCACCTCTGATGAGATCTCTATTGTGGCCTCTCATAATATTACAGCTCCCCCAATAAAGGGGACACACTGGGCAGTGAAAGAGGACGGTAACACAAGCTTGGTGGTGTGAGATGTAACAGTTGGCATTGCCAAGTATCCCGAGCCTTCTCGAGCACACACCGTTTCCATGCCCTCTGGCCCTGAACGGCTTCAGTGGGGCAGGTGTCCACATTCTTTACATAAGCTCTTGTCAAACATGGCGCACAGCAACAAGGCCTCACAGCTGCAGGACAATGGAGACACGTTAGAGTACAGAACCGCAACCAGAGTCTTCCAGCCGGAGTCAGGGGAACCGCTTCTACAAGGTCAGTAATGGCAAAAGGTACGGCATTTCAACACTACATGTGTTTATATCACACCTTTGTTGCCCGAGGTTGATACACCGCTGGCGCTGAAGTGATCTATATTTCATGACCAGTGAAACCAACAAAAAAACATTGCAAATGTCCAATCAACTTTAAAAAAAAAAAAATTAAAAAAGATACAATCAAACCTGAGGCGGAAAATGCAGAGATGCTAAATAAATTAGAATCAGTTAAATGCCTGTCTGTGGCATTTCCTGTTCCTTTTTGCTTTGAAATGAAGAGACCATAATATGTCATTTGAACAGCAAGAGGTATTATCTAGTTAGTTATGCCAACACCGTAACCGTAACTGTAACCGTAGAATGCACTTATTGTAAGTCGCTTTGGATAAAAGCGTCAGCTAAATGACATGTAATGTAATGTAACACGCAGAACTTCCTTTGGCTAAATATAAGGTGTCTAAGTATTGTTGACCGGAGCGGAGCCATGCTCGGGGAAGTGAAAATTGTTATTGGTAACGAACCAGCATATTGTACATTAAACCAGAAAACACAGCATCACAATTTAGTTTTATAATTAAGTACAGATTACACATTTATGGGGGGGGGGGGTAATTCATCGTTACATGTAATTACACAACAATAAACTTTAGGTTAAGCGTTCTTTTTTATTAGTCCTTTTATCTGCCGGGGGTCAAATGCCTTGAAGTAAAGATTATCGTATTTTCTATTGAGTCTCACATCCAACTACAGATTACGCTACTTAAAGCCTCTGTACTTTGAGGAGAGTTAGGAATCTAAAAGCGTTTCACAGCTTTATGTGGAGGAGTCCCTCATCTACCGTTTGTACAGGTCCAATGCACTCTGCAGGTTTTTACAATGATTTATAAGTCACTGTTATGTAGCAGGCAACATTTTTTTACACTTTTGCAACCTTCCTACTGTGTAAAAATACGTCGATCTGGATCGAAAAATCTATTCAATATTTACTCCGGCTCAGCCAGTCCGTGTTGTTGTGTCCTTGAGCAAGACACATAAACCTAATTGCTCACTGTTGCTGTGTCTACGGTCTACCGTATATCATGCAAGTCGCTTTGGATAAAAGAGTCAGCTAAATGAAATGTAATAATATCGAGGTAAAGAGAAAACATTGATACACATCATCAAGATGCACGTCTGCGTCACCATGGCCTTCCAAGCGCACCTCCTTCCCACAGAGCCCAGTATTACGATTGCCAAATCATATTCTAGTTGCTTATTGTGAGTGGATATATGTAACCGAATGTTTTAAATAGACAAATTATATAGTCTCAAATCGATTGCAGGGCCCTAAATTGAATCAAAATTGTATCGCTGCAAATTCTGTAATAAACAAATATTGTAGCCATGTCCAAAGAATCCATATAATATATGCTCCCACAGGCTGCAGCACAGGCTCCCCGAGCAGAGACTGGTGACGAACACATCCTCTCCAAATCCTACAATTACATTTCTAAAGCTCTCAATTACAGATGTTCCACATCACAGAAACTTAACAAATGTCACATTCTGTTGACGTTATTAACCCAGACTGTGCGAGTGAAAGAAGAAAAGGAAACATCTAACGGTACAGACCGACAGAAACCAAACGCAACACAGACAGATCAGGAAGAGGGAATTACCACCTGCAGATAAAACAGTCTGGATTCCTTTTCAAGCCGTTTCAGCTGTCAGTGCTAGGAGCGATAATGGGCTGGGTGCTCTGCAGTTTTCAGCAGATCAGTGACCTATTGATGACAGACGTCCTCAGCCCCTCTCTAAAGCCGAGTGAGCGGCCGCCCTGCCTTTGGGGGCCCGCTACCGTGCAGAACCGCCGACCAGGAGGACTCGAACAAGAGGCCTTTCCCTCCCCGGGATGTGATCCTCCCCCTCTTCCGACTCCTGCAACAGCAGCTCTGGCAGGGTCTCAGCTTGTTCTCCCAGCTTTGGTCAAGTTGGGTTTTCACATTGCGTCGGCCGAGGCTTTTATTGATTTACATAGAACTCTCTCTCTCCCTCCTGTTGCACAAGTCCATGTAAGGCATTGCCAGCAAGCCAAGATTGCCAGACAGCTGGGCCGACCCTGGACAACAAGCAGACGACCACTCGCTGAGAACATGCTATTCGAGGATTCCCGGAGACAAACACTCGTGGATATCCTCGGCCTGGCTTCAAGAGTGACATCACCTTCAGAATAGAAAATATCAACCAAGAAAGACTACCAACATGATCCACTCTATTAAGCAGTCTCTAACTGACCCACATGTCAGACACGCACATGAGGAAATAAACTAAAGTAAATACAGTGGGCTATTTATGTGGGCTATAAAACCATCAGAGAACTACACAAACAATTTCACCCTTTTTTTCCGAGGACAGATTAAATAAAGATTGGCCTCAACTTGAAGTTATCAACACCAGACTTTCCTTTCAATCTGTAGTTAATCAAGAATATTATCCCCTCTTGATTAAATACACACGTTCTGCAACAGGAAGAGGAAAAAGAAAAGAGGGCAGCCTCCAGTGAGATATAGCCAGTCAGTACAGGGCAGAGGGATGGAGGTAGAGTCAGAGATTCCCAGGTGGGCGGCGAGAATCTGAAAGAGTAAGTGCACCCTTCGGGGGATGAGCTCGGCTTGCACCAAGTCCAATAGAGCTCCGAGAGGAGAGAGGGTCACTTAGTCTCTGCAGACCAGCAGCATCAACAAGGCCCTCCACCGAGTCAACATCAGTCACCAATTAGGTCCGTCGATGGTGCACGCACACATTGGATCCTCTTCACTGACTGGTAACATTCAGACGAGCCTTCTTCAGCGCTCTCTTCCTCCGTTACTCAGAGCCAAATGAGAGACTTTGTTGTGCGATGTCGTCAACAGCTGACTTCACGCTTCCTTATATGCAAAATATGAATCTCACACTTGAAGTAGACACGTCCAATTATATCCCCCAAAAAATATAAATGTGTGCATTTCCGTTGACCACTTTGTGTTCCACCAAGACACAAAAATCCCCAAATAATGGCAAGTTCATTAGGGCTGCAACTGACAAGTACAATCATTATATTCATGTTTTGATTCGCTGATTCATTGTTGTCAGAAAATGATGACCAATATCTAACAAATTCCTAATTCTGGTGTATTTACATTGCTTGTTTTATTCCACTAAAACCCAACAATATTAACTTCCCTATCATGCATGACACAGAAATGCATCCGATCATCCCATCTAAGAAGCTTAACAAAACACACATTTGGCATTACTCTTAAAAATGTGTGAATTGTACAATCTACCACAATAGTTGCCAATTAATTTTCTGTTGATTGACTCATTTTTGCAGCGCTACAACTAATCAAAACAACAATATCTAGTGGGGAAAGAATATACTCAAATAGCTGAATTACCATTAAAAAGATAAACACCAACCATTTGGACAGGTTAAAGGCTGCAGTATGAATTAATGCACAGATCCCAGCATACATACATGTACCATTATAATATAATTGAAATGCCAACATGCATAAATCTTGCATGAACTAGTGGATGATGAGGGGCAACAACACGCTCTGCGCGCCTCTCACATTTATAAAACAGTGTTCCTGTACCAAAGCTGCTGATGCTCACACATGTTTCCACTGCTGTGTTGCGATGATGAGAGAGAATAGGCCGAGAGGTTGGAGGAAGAACTGTGGGCCTCTGCAAAAACACAGATCCATAAACAGTGTTGCTGTACTCTCATAAGGCCAAGGCAGCCAATAGACCACCAACAAAAGCATGAACAATGGTTATGTTGATGCCACAGACATTCTCCACCAGCAGTTCGAAAAACACAATAATGCTGCACTGTGGCGATGGACGTGCTCCGCCCCAGACACCAACAAGACAACCCCCCGCTCCCCTACCATCTCTGAGCCTCATTCCCGCCTGGACTTCATTATGAGACGCAACGGGAATCATCATTGGCAATCTGAAAGAATTTACAAGACAATGATGCAGTCCGAGTCATGCCTCGCCGACACAAAGAGCAGTTAGGGTTGAATTGGCTAAACGTGGCAAGTCTGAAAAACATGCATCCGCTCTGACAAAATACAGACTGTGTTAAAAAAACAAACAGATGTGGGCTGCAAAAGCATTTGAGGCCACTCTGGTTTGTAACACATATTGTACAACATGAGAAAGGTAGAATTTATCCTAAAAGGTAGAATCAAGCCGTATCTTAAAAAGCAAAAAGGGGTCAAAATCCTCTGACATTTTTGGGGCAATTTTGAATCCATAGCAATCCATTTAAATTTGCAAACCAAAAAAATAAAAAATAAATCAGTATTCACCGACATGTATACGATCCAAAAACAAAATGACTTTGTTGATGCCTCATCTGCACCTACATTTACCTGTCCACACACACACACACACACACACACACACACACACACACACACACACACACACACACACACACACACACACACACACACACACACACACACACACACACACACACACACACACACACACACACACACACACACACACACACACACACACACACACACACACACACACACACACACACACACACACACACACACACACACACACACACACACACACACACACACACACACACACACACACACAGGTAAAGGAAACCTCTACCATATACATGTTTTTATATTTTGCATAAGTTATGTTTGTGTGCGATTTTGTGTTTGTGTAGTTTTAGCCAAGAACAAAAGAAACTAGCAATAATTTTCTTAAGATTTAAAACTCAATCAAAATATTAGATTACAGTCAAATGTATAACAAAATAAATTATGCAATTTGATAATACAGTGACAACTGGAAAAAATAAAATACATTTTCTTTGTTTATTTCCACTGTAAAGCTATAGTATTTACACTATATTTTCAAACTAAATATTACAGAAATAAAATTCAAGCTGCCTCATGATTCACAAAAATAAGACAAATATAAATATACTGCATAAGTGGGACAAAGCAAAAGGACTGAACGACAAATATTCCAAGCACAGCATTGTTGTATGATAATCAGGAAACCAGTAAAGGCTATAAATGAGATGATGGCAAAAATAAAAGGCCGCCACTGGGCACATGGATAATATTATATGCACAAATACCAGTGCTCTGAGACATTTAGCTGAAATATGATGTGCCAATAACCATTCCTTGAACAGAAATAAGAAACCAAAAGTATATTAAGTCTCTCTTTCCGTTTCCTCTCCAGATAATAAGTTAGGAATGTCTGGCCTGCCACATTTAGATTATCTTGATAAAAAAAAGGAAGTCATGAACCCAAAGGACAAATTCTTTCATCACAGCTGCAAGTGATATTATTAAAAAGGGTGAAACATTTTTTCTTGGAAATGTCTCATTAAATTGCTCATAAGTCTTTGCCAACAGTGCTGACATTTCAAAGATCCTTTTAATGTTCCAATGGCTGTGGCTTTTTTCCTTGTTTAACCCCTGGCTTCATCAAATTAGATTTTCTTAATGTGTGTGTTTCCAATAACTAGATTCGGTGTATTTTAAGAAGACAAAAGTCCTTATAATAAAAGTCAGATTTGATGGAACCTGATTAAAAAGACGGTGATGATGTAAGGAAACTACTTTAAGGACCCACATTAAACCTCGTACACCTGTGCACCGGCAGAAGAAGCAGACACGGCCAACACGGGCTGATTTCCAGCCCACTAAACGCAGGCAGCCCTCTTCAGAGCAGGAGCGCCTCATCACCGCAGCCTCTTACCTTTTTGTGTCGGTCTTTGAAAGGTAACGCAGGCCATGGCATCTCCTGCAAAAAGTCCTGCCAGTGTTTCTGGTCCTGATCGGACGAGATGAAGACGATTTCCAATTTGTCCTTGTGTTCGGACGCCTTTTTGAACCGGCTGTAAAACTCGCACAGGCTGCCGTTGAACTGCTTGCACGGGGCGTTCAGGCTGCACCCGAAGAAGAGCCCGACCAGGGAGAGCTTGGCGCCCAGCGACTGCACGTCTACCTCGGCGTTCTCGCTGTTGACGAGCCGCTCCCCGAGCAGACTCACCAGGAACTCCGACATCGCGGCGCACAGGTCCTCCTCGAGCACACAACGTTTACCCTCGGCCGAGGCTGCTGCACATGTGACCGCTATGTGTTCGGGCGACACCCGGCACTTCCACCACCTCCAATTTGAGGTTGTCGGTGAGCTCTGAGCCCCTGTGAGGCGTTGCGGTCTGCGTCTCACCGCGGCGCGTCCTCCGGTGTGAGCGCTGTGCAGGAATGCGCTCCGCTTAAATCGCCCCGACTGCAACAGCGGTCGCCCCCCCCCCCCCCCCGCACACACACACACACCAAAAGAAAAAGCATACGCTTTATTTATGGCATCTGGTTATTTGAGCTACAAATGTAACACTTTATCACTATAGTATGGGGATTTTTTTGTATGTGTTTAGAATACATAATGCAGCTTAATCCTGATATGCATACTCCAATTTGTGTACATTTCAGATTAAAAGGAGTTGGATTCTAGGTTTTAAATGAACATTATATTTCATTAAGTGCTTCGGGATTTGATTATTTAACAAGTCTTTAAGGCAACTCTACAAACAAATTCTGCAAATTTAACAAAGATTAGGGCTGGGGTAAACTACCCTCTATTCCTTTGGATATGCTGCCACCTAGTTGTCACAAGAGGAAACTACCTGGCTGCAACACGTTGAAGTGGAGTGAAGCTTTTTCAGGCACAACTTCACCTACTTCCAAGGTGCATTGGACGAGGAAGACAGTCTTAAAAATAACATCTTTGTTCAAATATCAAGTTCCCAAGAATGGAAATTATCCAATAAAAACGTTGTGAAACTAGCACATTTTAAGCTTGCAGCCTTCATCACCCATCCATCATCACTAGAAATAATGTTTTATTCTGCTAGAATCAACATCAAGTGTTACTTTATTTTAATCTTACTGCAAGGCAACACGCATAATCACATAAAATAGTCACAATGAAGAAAATCCAAAGAATTAAAACAAATGTAATCAACTAGTGTTTTAGATTAACGTTACATTTGAAGAAACATAAAACTCAAATTACAAATAAGAATTGAGTGATTGCACATAAAGCAGCCCAAGAAGAATTACTATTAGAGTTACATCCATTCTTCATGTTTCTCTTTGCAGATGTTCAAGTACTGAATTAATAGAATAGCTGTGTCTTACGCTGAATGCTCATTATTTTGGTTGTAAATTTGCACAGGTGCTGATTTGCATCACATCCCAGAAGGAGATGTACAATACCTTGTGAATGGTTGTCAATAACGCTGGAATTGAATGGTGAAGAATTTAACTGTTTAACATTGATCAAATGATGAAAGGACGGATGTGAACAGCGTAGGATCCCTCAGTCCTCGGTGAACATCATCATCACCAGCTCGGATTTGAAGCATTCTTCCTCCACCAACTTCTGAGGCTGAAACAGGATTACAGGGGGTTGGGAAACCTTTTAATATGCAACATTTTATATGAGACTGGATGATAACTGAATATTGTCTGTTATTATCTAATTATAATTCTGGAAAACACGTATAGCTAAACTTTTGCTAAACGTTTGGTCTAATTATGTCAATTTGATAGTCAGGCAAATTATTCTTACTGTTCCATATCGCAGCAGAGTGGGAACTCCACTCAACTTCAATGTCTTCTTGAAGTCATTTGTTGAATCCTTCCAACTGAAGCATGACAAAAAAGCATTATTAGGTAGCTGATATAATTCATCAGTATCACATTTGAAAAAGCAGCCATGGGAAAGTTGAAGAGGGCTTTTCCAACATGGAACTGCATTTGCATTTTTTTTGGGGAAGTAAATGATAATGAAACCCACGAATAAGCATTATTTGGTGCTCTAATTTATATTATACATGTATACAACATATCATTTAACCATAGTACAGCAAATCCCTTTTTCTATCGTATATGTCTTGTAGCATTATGGACTTGTAAAATCCATTGTTTGCATGCAGATGGTCAACATGCAATACATATTTTTGACATATATTGTCTTTTTTTTTTAGGATAATAAAGTTTCCTAAAGAAATACTTATGCCGTTACTAATGAAAGCACAATGTTTTTCGCTACCATTCCTTTACTGGGTTTATTGATTATTTATATGCATCAGATTCACCCTGACGGCACAAGACTTTCTTGCTGTCTAGATATGTAATTTTTACAACTGAGCACACTGTGACTCACTCTGTAGTTTGTCAGTTCCCTAAAATGTAAGTGTTTTGTAACAGCAGAGTTTGCTTTTAAAAATAGAAGAGTAAAATACTGACTAGGTCCTTTCTCCCACTTGACAGTAGATGAAGACAGACCCCTCAGGAAGATGAGTCATCTGCCCTCTGACAACTGGCTCCGCTGAAAGTTACAATGCACCCAATGTAAAATAATTAAAGATGACTTAAAGAAATGCATGTTACGAACATCTCAGTACCAGAACAATGACAAGTGTGTCCCATACGGTTAGATGATCATACATTTAATCAATTCTACTCAAAAGGAAAGTAACGTACACACATATATTGGCTGTATGATATAGGTTAATTCCAGGTAGACAATATATGGCATTACCTTTCACACAGTCCGGGCACCAGCTCTTTCCTTGGGCGTCTTTATTACCAGAAAAATACACAAAAATATCCTTTCCCTTTCTCTCAGATACTGCCTGACAGAATTCGTCATATCCGTGCACAGCCACTTCTTCGTACTGGGCCATCGTTTAGACCGAGTTAATATGACTACCTAATACGAAGCACTAACAAGTGTGATCAGAAATACTACTCCTCTGAAAACTGGACCTGATAGAAATACTCAAAAGGTGAAAGTACCACTTCCGGTCTGTGCAAAAGTTCTTAAAGTGACCACGTACCTTTAGTTTTAATTAGGCTTTTTAAATTGTTCTTTGTCATATATAAGTTTTACATTTTAATTAATTACAGTACATACTAAATCCTGCATTAAGAAAGTATCGCAGAATGGAGCATATTTTAAATGTATTTCAAATTTAAAAAATGAGGTTGCGTTGATGTTTGACTTCTTTGACGATCCGTACTTGGTAAAAAAAGAAAAAAGAAAAATGAACTTCCGTTCAGCTGCGATCTGTTATCGTCATGGCGGCGATTCAAACACTTGACAAGCTTGATTTAATATTTAATAAGTTAACCATGTTCTATATTTTAGTTCGCTTCCTGTTAACAACGCTACGTGCATAGCTAATGTATAATTCTGTATAAACTGAAAAAAAGCCGATACAAGTGATGGTCGAGTGGGTTGTGTTGGGATTAATTTAATGTTTGCTAACAATTAAAAAGCTTAGTTATCTTGCTAATGCTAACCCTCTTGCATTCAGCATTGTTAGCTATTATTTTTGACAGAGCTCTGCGGTTGTTACCACTGTGATGACTGCACAGTTCCTGCTGAGGGGCCACACGGTTTCTGAAGGACTGCAAAGTCGAGGGAGAAGCTGGGTTGTTTCTGGCCCGACCCGAAACGATTTAACTCCTGTCATGTCCCAAACCAAGGTAAACAACAATGGATGTATGTGCTACAAATAACGAATCATATGCAGTCTGACACAACAGCGCTGCAGTACATCCTACATTCATGAATATGATGTTATATGTTGTTGAAACTGTGCTCGAGAGTGGGAGAGAGCTTTAATTGAAGTTACCAATATGCTCATTTATGGGCCTGTGGTGTGTAGTGCTGTTGGATTGTATTGCGTTGTACAAAGAGGTATTTCTAATATTTAGTTTACCTATATAAGCGTGGATAGAGTAGATATTATAATCTCCTCTCTCACTAAACAAATACTTGTTGAAAAAGGGCTGTGAAAAGCACGATTGAATGTATGTGTGTAGCCGGTCCTCTTTCCAGGTTCCCAAGGTGGAGGCTAGGTTATGTGGTTCAGGTTCCCTCTGTTGACACCAGCCAATGGTTGAGACTTGGAAGCTGCTTGACATTCTCCTGGATCCATATTATTTATATATTTATATGGATTTGAATGTATCATTTTGTGACAATGTACTGTTTATATCACATACAAGGCAAATTAAGAGATTGGTATCTTACACACCACAGCTATTGTTCCATGAAGCCTTCCCTGCAAGTACCAGCAATCGTGCCACCCACGTATGGCCGCCAGCCCCCATTGTGATAGAGAGGCTGCTGCCGCCGTCAGAGGAGTGTGAGAAAGTGGAAAGCATCAGAAGCTCCATCAGCTTCACCACTCTGTCAGAGGAGAGACTGCAGGCTGCGGTGCGGCTGGCCAAGCGAGATTTAAGAAGAAGGCATTTTGAGTCACAGACAAAATCCCCTGCCAAACCCTCTCAGGAGGCCTCCCTCCGTGAAACAAGTGATGTAGAGCCGCTCCAGGTAAGTGATGTAGAATAATGACACACATTTTATAATTAATAGTTTACTGGTTTATTTCCTTTTAAGGAATTATTGTTGCTTTGTTCAGTAAAGTAGTCTTTCTCTTTCTCTATAGGAGCTTACCGCCACTCCGAATGAGACCAACTTTAAGACCTCCAGTCCAAAAAAGAACTCAACCCGATCTGGAGCCAAATTGTCAGCGAACACACCCCAGAAGCGTCCCATTTGTCCCATGCCTCGGATTGGCCAGTCACCGCCGACCAGAGACCTTGGCCTAAGGCAATTTGAAGGAGGCAGACATGCACCTTTAAGCAAGGAGATCGGCAAGCTGCAGAATGAGCTGGAAGTGTATATTCAGAAAGTAGAAGCGCTCTCCAACAACGGTAACCCACAAAAACTTGTTACATTAGGCTTGTCTTACTGTTGATACGATTATTTCACAAAAGTAATTCCATTATTGTGCCCACCAAAATCAGTACACTTTTCAAATGATAATACTTCAAGTGATGAATAATGGTATTTAAACATCAGGGGGGGAAATAGAGGAGCCACTGGAGCCTGAAGAGCAAGACAAGTTGGAGGTGCGCAGGCAGAAGCAGGCAGGCCGCTCAGCACGTGTCATCTATGTTCTCCAGCAACAGGTATTTAAAACTCTACCACATGTCATTTTAAATAACCTTTATTGACTTTTTAATTTTCTCTTTATTGATAAACACTATTCCTCAAAATTGCTATTTAAAAGGTAAAAGAGATAAAAGAAGATATCGAGAAACTACGAAGCCAGAAAATGTGGGACACCAAAAAGGTATGTCTTCAGCATTGTCACACATGTACTGCTGTTTTGAGCTCATTTATTTGTTGATGATGATTAAACATTTAGAGCACTTCGTACAATAACTTCTTATGGGCCTCCTGCCCCTCAAAAGATATATGTTCTTCATGCGATTTATGTATCTAACACACTGAGTGGTGTGAAAACACAATATATTATTTATTTTTTTTGTTTCCATGAGAGGCGTTAAACGAAAGACCAAGCTGTTGGTTATATATATGATGCTCAAATAACAGTTTCATGTGCCAGTACTTTACTACATTATGTAAATAAATATTGTTTCTGCTAAATGGAATTTTCATAAAGTTTTGAATGCTGAGCCAAACTCATCGAGCTATCTGTTGGTAAACTGATTTACTGTCTGTTCTTCTTTCAGTCCACGACAATAAACAGACTTGCAGCGGCACACCGTGGGACACTCAGGGTCTTACAGTTGGTTGTCAACCAGCTTTCAGATCGTTCTCAAGGCACGGTACCCCCTTATCACAGAGAGCTGGGCCAGCTGATTCGCCAGCTCTCTCTGTGCTCAGCTAAAGTTGAAGCAGAACAAGGTTCAGAGATGGCCTTCGACGTCCTGCAGAAACTAGAGGTAAGGAGCATAAAGTGCAAAAGTAGTTGGACCATAATACAGATTTTCATTGTTTTGACACCGTTCTAGCACAGTGTATTTGACATTTGTACTTTTATACAAAGTTCCCCAATGTTTGGTCAATATAAAACAATAATCAACCGAAATAGTGTTTTGTTGAATGAGTTACATACCAGCACCTTGAAGTCAGTCATTTGACCTCAGTCCAACCGACTGTGTGTTTTACTTACTCATGCCAAGGCACATTTCACCAGCTTGGCATGTCAAAGTGCTTACTGAATACAAACTAAAGGCAATAATTCCCCAAAACGTGCATCAAGTGAAGCTAACTGCAGCACAGGTCTGGCAGAGCATCACAAGGGAAGATTAAAATAAAGGTGTCGGGCCATGTTTTTTGGGTCATAGAGTAATAGCTGAACATAAGGTAACTTTTTTTTAATCCCACAGTAGGGGAATTATTCTCTGCATTTTACCCATCCTTAATAATTAAGGAGCAGTGTGCTGCTGTGAAGCGCCCGGGGACACTTCAACATGCAAACTATGGGGAGAACTTTATTAAAGTCTAAGTTAACATTTCCAATTACTTTGTGAGTTCATGTGTAGAAAGGTCCACAGTTCCAACAGCATCAATCTGTTGCTGTTATAAATACAATATAATAAGCACTCGACTTTTGTCATGTTTTGTAATTTCCTTCTTTTACTTTATGAATACACTCTATGTGGCTCGTGGTTTGTTGGTCTGTTACGAATAAGTGTCTTTCTTATGTTTAAAATTAAAATAAAATGTAAGGACGTGAATTGAACAAATCTTGTTGTTATTTCTAACATGTTTTATTAATGGATATTTCTACATATGCCTCTTATTTTATGGAGGCATTGTTTAATGTCTTGTCACTCTATTCTGTTTAGACTTTGGATTCTGCCCTCCACAAGCAACAGCTGCTCGAAAAGATGCAGGCCCAAGCACGTCCTCCACACAGGAAGTCTCCTCATCGCAGCATGTCTCCTACAAGTGCACCCAAGGGTCCCATCACCTCAACTGTTCAAGGTCATCGCAAACCAGCCAATCCCAAAAGGGCAAACCGCGGTGGGTGCTCTTATGCCTGGATTTGGTTAGCACGTTAAAAGAGTTTACTTCTCTTTAGTTAGTCATTTGTAAATGTGTAACTTTATGAGTCATTTCTACCCTCAGCAACAGTAGTATCTATATTATTTATAACCCTTATGTAGTATTTCCCTTCATAATTTCCTGCAGAAAACTGCCCAGAAAGTAAATGATGTTTCAGCATTTTGATGAATGACAAACCGTTAAGCATCCAGAGTATCTGGAAGTCACAGACGGGCTTTGGTGCGGTTGTGTTTGGGCCTCCCACTGTGCTTAAACGGCTGCAACAGGCTTAAAACTGATAAGGAGCCAGGAAGAAGTGAAAGGAAAACAGGAACTGAAGTGCAGGACTCTGACTGTTGGTGCCCCACTGCTTCCTCTTATGAGCAGTCAACTCCTGCTTGCTCCCATTGGGCTGAGAGGCATCCTGTGGAAGAGATGACATAAACACATACAATGAGCTCAGGGACCCAACTGGTTGTCAAGAGTGTTTTCTAATTGTTTAATTGGAGGTGTGGTGTTGTGTCATGCCTTAGTTTCCCAGGCTCCATGCTGATTTACTCATGTTTATTAGTGATGAAGGGCCAAAGCTATTCCTTCATTTATTTTTACATGGGATAAATATGTTAAGACCACAACAAGTCAAATATTTCATTTTTGTTTGTGTCCTCAGGTAAGAGAATGACCTCACAGAAGCCCAGAACTGCTTCTCACCAGCTCATGAACAGACGAGAGGTGCTGAGGGCTGGCCTGCAGAGCCTCGCCCAGAGAGAGCAGCAGGGACGACCTCAGACTGACACCACCTGCAGAAAAGGAGGGGCTCCACACTCTGGGAGAAGCAAGGCTGACATTATAATTAAGGTGTTGGCTTTACTTCTACAAAGCTGAATACTGAATACAGATATGTTGTAACGCACAATAAATGCTTCATATATTAGAAGCAGTGGGATTTTGGTTTCATTAAAAGCCACTGTGAAAAAAGGCATATGAAGGTGTCCCAGAGGTCACTTCAAAGATTTAACATTCTTTGAGGGTCATGAAAACAATCTTTTTTTTGTTTTGTCGTCGCGTAATCAGATGCAAGAAGCAGGTTTCCAGCAGCCGACAGTCTCCTCTCAGCTCAGAGTGAACCAGCTCCCTCCAAAAGAGCACTCTGTGCCCTGGATACCTACATCCCCTCACTCTCCTCCTCCACAGCGGTGAGCCTTTTATCACTCTGTGCAACAGATGACATGTTCATTTAAAAAAAGAAAAAAAAAGAACCAGAGGCTATTCTTGTTCACCAATGTGTTTGCCCTCATTGCACACTGGATGACTGAAGTCATTATAGTTGTCTATGTTATGTACTGTAGAGTCTGAAACTCTAATATCACGGTAGCAGTTTTCCAGTATGAATATATTAATGCATTGTGAATTAATGTGTCCATGACACAATAACATAACAATATTTAAGGGGGGAAAGTGCCCGGAGAGACCACTAAAAGGTTATTTAGTTTTCAGCCAGAAGGTGGATGTGAGCAGGTCTCATTATAATAAATAGTGTACTAAGATGCTGGACTGTAATTGGAGGCCTTTTCGAAATCGGTCTCCAAACAATATTAACGGAATATGTAATGATACAGCACAAAAACATTTTAACATTTCCTATAATCCATATACATATATATTTATTTTAATTATTATTTTTTTATTATCTCAACAGATCCCCTCAAAGGAGAAGACCAGAGCCTCGATGTCTCTTTTCTCCCATCAAGCCCTCGTCCAGCCCTCCAAAGCAGCTGGTGATCGGTGGTTTGGGACCAGAGCCGACCCTGAGCTCTGAGAAGAAGACACAAGCTCAGAATGAAGCATTAAGGTGAAGCCCCTCGCCTACAAATCATATCCAACTTTTAAACTCTTCTATTTATCATTCATAATGACATGTTATAGTTCCTCAGATGAGTGATTTGGGGGTTGTCCTTTATACTGCACATAGGCCTACATACTGTACATCATGAAGTCGGTCCTGGCAAGAGAGAAAAAAGCAATATGAATGGGATCTTAATGAGTCCTTCCTCTGTATGCAGGGAGTTATTTCTAACCTCTTTGTCAGACCCCACTTGCTGAGAGCCACAGGCAATACTCAGATTCTAATTCAAAGTTAATTCTTTACAATAAATGAATCTAGGTGGTTGCTAGATTGAGGCCATTTCTCTTTGTGGGTGATTAATAGCTGGCCTGTTTTCAGTCGTTATAAGCAGCACATTGATTGAGTGTTCCACATATGTCTCTGTTTAATCAAATCCTAATTACTACAATTGTGCTTTCCAATTAATCGGGGGCTAGCAGCCTGATTTTAGAGATGAGGATTATGAGTATTTATGTGAAATGGTTAATTGAGCTTGCATGTTGCTTCATTGGATGATTACTGGCTTGGTACAGGAAAGCCTGGCTGGATAACATGACGATGCAGAGACTGAAGGAGCTCAACCAGCTGAGTAAAGAAGAGGCTCAACGCATTCAAACATTAAGGTACAGGAGAAGTATAATTATAGAATTAGCGGTATCTGAGGGGATGTAAGTTGATGGTCATAATATTGTGTCAGTTGTTGAATATAAATACTTTAACAATACTATAACAATACTTTATTGATCCCATCTTTCCCCAGATTGTAACCTTGTATGTTAAAACAATAAATATAAAACACAAAAATACATGCAGACAGCTAAAACAGATGACAAAACAAAATTCCTAATTAGACAAATTGAATAGATCTTAAAGGTACTACGAGGAACTTTAATTTTGTGTTGATTTTGCCGGTCCCTGTGCACAAAAGCGGTGTTCACGTTCCCGGAAACCTGATTTTACTGCAGCAGAATCTGACAGTTTGCCTTGCTCAGTCCTGGTTATTAATAATAATATATGCTTGAATGTGACCTGAAAAAAGCATTTGTCATTAAAGTTATTTTAGAAAGAACATTTCCCATCAGTAATGGCACTTTAAATATCCACATCTTGCTGCCAACCCAAGCCAGTAATCCACACAGTAGTCTCCCATACAGCTCAATGCACCATGCCTCACAATTATAAGAACAGTTACAGCTGGAATTACCGCATGGACATAATTACTTACAAACAATAGAACCGAACATAATGCAGGTTGTGATTGCAGCAACATCCCATCAGCACCAGAGAGAGCATATGTTCCCATAGGTCACCTCACATTTCCTAATTACTCATTGGACAGTTTAATACTGCAAGGCCAGCAACAACACAGCGTGAGCGGTGCATGGGCTGTACTCAACATTTGGGCCATAAAACTTTAATTGCATTGGAGCAAATGTGTGGCTTTGTCTTCGTTGCTTTCTGTTTCCTCGCACACAAAGACACAACCAATTGAACTGAACTTGGCAGGTTCCAAGGCTGCTTTTGTCTCGAGGGTCATTTGGACGCCTTTATGTAATTGCACCATCGTTAATATTATTAGTTTCAGCTGAGTGTTTAAAATGTCTGCAAATAACTATACATCACTAATAAGATATCACTATGTTTTAGAAAATGTATACCAATGGCCTTGTGTACCAAGAGTTCAGGCCTCTACGTTTTACAGCATTGATACGGGTTTAATATAGGACTGAACGTTTTTAATTAGTACTAATCTCCCAATAAACTTTATGGCAAAGAGCTGAAATCGGTCTCTGTTTTAAACTCGTCTCAGCTGTAGTCAATGTAATAATCAGCCTCTACAGCTAAATATACAAGGATTAATTCACTACAGTGTTAACAAGGTTTACCTCTATGCCGAGTGTTGATAGTTTGATGCTTTTGACCTGTTTTTTTTGCTGTAAATATTAATATTTTGACAAACAACAAGCCAGACAAATACTGCTGTTTTGTGTAGAACCCCATCGAGCTTGAAAACCAATTAAAATGTGTTTGGATTTAGATAACTTCTGTGACAGCTTGCCGTGTGGGTGTGTTTTGGTTTACAGGTCAGAAATGGTCTCGCCAACTCAGTGGGCTGAGAGCGCTGAGCAGAAGGCCAGAGAGAGAATTCAGCCGCTGCTGGATGAAGCACAGGTAGGAAGACTTGTCTGCTGTCTGCGTAGTGACAGATTTTTACTCTCTTTTCCTTCTCTTTATGTGCCACCTTATATGAAGAAGGGGAACAATCAATGCATCTTATTTGTTCAAATGAAAAGTAGAGCAAGTTTTATTTCACAGAAGGCAAATAAAATGGGACTCTTTGAGTAGCGGTATTGTTTTTATAAACTGAGAGGAAGTAAATGACGCTTGATTGGTGGGACTGAGTTTGTTTTTGTCCGTTTATTTCAGCAGATCGGGGAGTCCAGGACGAGGATCGGCCCCTCGCTGAGGATCCGGCTGTCTGAGCAGGCGGCAGAGAGGGTGAGCTGCGGCGAGGTTGCCACGCCTTCCCAAGGGAGAGGAAAATTGGTCTTGCCATTGAATAAAGTTTGAATGTGGTATAATGTCCACGATTCAGCCCAATATTCTGCTCATATTCTTTTGTGTGTGTGTTTTCCTCCACAGGCAGCAGGGAGTGCTGAGCAGCTGAGTGAGGCGCTGCTGGAGGATCTGCTGGAGGACACTGCGCGGGCGGCGTGGGCGGCTGAGACAGACAGACAGTTTGAGGGCATGGCCCGGCGTCGGCTGCAGGCCCCCACCCTGGAGAGTATGCTGCTTCGTATGGAGGAGATACAGGTGAGAGCTGCCCCACAGAAAGGCCCAGCTACAGAAGGGCAGCGTGGAACCCGAAAGGTCACTTGTGATCGGGCTGATATTTATAGAGCGCCCCTTGGTTGGTCTGGTGTTGTTTACTGATGCAGTGTCTGCTGGCGGGCGGACAGTTTGCTGATGATATGCACTTGGGGTTTTTTTTCTGAGCAGAGAGACCAGGAAGAAGTGAGGAGACGGGTTGCTTCTATCACCTACTCAGACCCCCTTCACTGGGATAGACCAGGAGCAGCAGGTACAAAAAACAAAAAACACCAAACGCACTCCTACTCATCCTCTGACTGCATTAAGAAAGGTGATTTCCCTGATGTCTCCTGTAGGTGGAGACAGCGCTACAACTGACACGAGTAGGCGAATACTTGTCATTCTGACTCTGCTCTGCTTGCTTTTTACATCCGTCTTCCCTCCGCTCCACTCCACCCCTCTCTGTTCTTCCCAGGACCCCAGTGCCATGCTCCACGCTCCAGGCCAGGATCTCCTCAGCCAATTAGGCTCACAAGGGAAGTGCCAATTCAGAGCTCTGCAGTGGATATTGTCCTAGAGAAACCTGTGGAGACTGGGTGGGTTACTTTGTCCTTTACCTGTTTTTCTTTTGCAACCGTATGTAACATAATTTCTACCTCTCATCTTTTGCTGAATGACTTCCCCTCCTTGCGGTTTTATTCATCCTCAAGAGGAAATCGGGACATTTTGGAGTGTTTCCAGAATATTAACTGCAGTGCAGTATCATGGTTTGACCTATTTCATCTTTTGAGCTGAAATTAAAGGTATAAGCTAAGTAGCCGGGGCTCTAACACAATACTAGCGATTATATGACATTATGGCACTCTGTTTAAAAAGAAATGTACACATTGCAACGTTGTGTTTCAGTTACTGACAGGGTCTAGATCGCTTTTTATTGCACAGTTTATGACTTCTGTTGTTGTGCTTCAAAACTAAGCGCAGCAGCATCATCATCCACAGGAAGTCATTCACCATTGGTTTAATTAGGCCTTGATGAAAAGTAAAGTAGTTAATGTTTTTCCAGCGATGCACAGTTAGTGTTAGTTTTTTTTCTTCCACATGACGTGTCGTTGCCCTATAATGACTCTCCCACCGGGAGGCCTTACTCATTTTGCAAAAACTCACTTGGTGGTTCCCGTACCCAGGGCACAGTCTATTCCTGACTCGGGCTACAGACTCCACAGAGAGACCCTCCACTGCCCAGGGCTGTCTGGCTGCAGCTGCTCCTCTGCTGAAATTAGTGAGAAACTTGGAAGGGAAGAAAAAAAGAGTATCAGGACTAGAAATTGTTGACAAAGACAAGCCAGCAGTATGCCACTTGTAACAAATTCAAGCAGCTGCATTAGCCAAATGAAGTCAGTGCCTCAGGTTCTTTTCCCCGTTGGATACTTGGCCCTCACGTCTACTGTGACTCATCATAGACTCTGTCTTCGTAACACATCCATCAATTAATAGCTCTAATTCTTTTTGCTATTCAGTGTCTAGTCTTTTTGAAGAGTTGTTGTGTTTTACATCATTACTTATTCTTTCTTCAAAGGTATCCAGCCTTGCAGCTTCTTAACAGGGACAAAGTCATTTGAGAACTGCCAGCCTCTTTGTTTTTAAACTGCCTGAATCCCTGCAGCATAAAACAGACAAACCTGGCTCCATCGCTTTTATCCTGAGTCCAAATTATTAGATGTCATCAATTAATTAATTAGCTCATCATTTCAGCACTAGTCTGCTCTTAATTTGAAGTGGTTTATGTATTCTCTATAAGTTAAACTATTGTTTGAGGTTTTTAATGGAACATCTGAGATCTCTTTGCATTAGTTGGACTGTTGTTTTCTGTCAGTACATCGATCGGCATAGTCCTTCAGTTAACATTGACAGTATTTATAATCATTGTAATTTGTAAAAGATAACTACCATAGATTCTAAAACATTGTCTACATTAGTGATGTTTTTCCACTGAATAAAGACTCCGTTAATTTAGTCGTAACATGCCAACTGCTTGGCTAATTAAGCACTTTGGTCTGGAAAGATTTTCATATTTGATTAAAATCTTCTTCGCCAAGTGCCATTGGGATTCTTTCTATGCCGGCAAACAATTATACATTTGTGTTTCCAAAGAGTTGATGGAGAAAGGTCCTTTTAGAAGTAATGCAGTTGGACATAGGGCGTTATTTGGTGTGCCATGGGAAGAGGACATGTGTTAATTAGGCCCATTGTTTTATAGAGCTGTGTTTTGGGGCCAAGAAGTTGCCTTTTAAATGGACCGTAGATGAGCAGGCAACCTGTGGTGCAGGTACTTTAATGATCCAGGTGACACATTTCACATCATGTAACAGAGGAGATGAGAAGAAACATAAAAAAATGTCACATGCACCTTTTTGGAACCAACATTTTACCTCACATACAAGATGGAAAAAAGGGTTTTAAAAAAAATATGAAAAATGTCATTATTAATGGGAGTAAAGGTAACGGTTATAAATTGTTATAACATAAAATATTATCTAAAATGTCTATTTTGATAATATTTAAAATATATATTGATAACTTCTGTTCACTGAATAACAATAACCATAAACCTGTCAAAATAAACATTTGGCCAAATAATACAAAAATAGACTGTATGAAGAAAGAACGGCATAGTTGATACAGATCATGAAAGTTTCAGATGGATTTCAAATGAGACACTAAAACTGGGACATGAATGTTTGTGGTCACATATCTTTTCCCTCGGTTCTGGAGTCGATGTGATTTATTTTCTCAGTTATCAGGTTCTCTCTTTCTTTTTTGTTCTCTTTGCTGAATCTCGTCTCGGCTTTTGTCAACACTCACTGTGACTAATTTCAGGATTACATGTTTTGTTTTTATATTTGTGTGTGTGTGTGTATATTCAATCAAATTAAAGCATACATTTCACCCAAAAGTTACTTACTCCACTCTTGATCTCACCCCTCAATTTGAAAGTTATTTTAAATCTACAGCCTGAGCTAAAGACCTGCATTATAGTCTCATGGATTTCATGATAATGCTTCAGGTTGGTGCCGGAGTCAATTAAGAATTAATTAAGAGTCCTAATTAAGAGGAATGTGATGTGGCAAACCCTTACATCCCAGCTATTTGTATACCTGCCAGCACTTCAGATATTAAATACGTTTGTGCAGCATGAACTATGCAGGCTTTGGCAGAAACTCGGATACGACAGAGGAGAATGCTTTCATGTGGCTTGTTCATCATTTGCATCAGCGTGAAATGCAGTGTGTTTGCGTTAATCCTTCGTCAGTGTTGGCTCCTCTCTAGTGTTCAGTGTAGCAGCATAGCAAGGTTGGATTTTAGGGGGTTTGGAACAGCGAAATGTGTGAAGAGCTATTCATGTGTGCCGTCTCAGCCCTGATTGGCTGTTTATAACCCATTTCTCAGCCCACAGGGACACATCAGCCGTCGTCGCCGTCAGTAAGAAAACAGAGTGATGTGTGCGATCTCGTACCACACACATGCGTTTAAACCCCCAAAGGAAGGAAATTGGTGACAGCAGACGTTTTTTTAAAGCTTCTTTGATTGTGTTGCCTGATGACTTTGAGGTTATTGCTTCTCAATTTTTATTTTAGGTGCTTTTATGTAGTCGGTGAAGGGGCATACACTTTTCAAAAATAATTATTAAGCAGATTTAATTGAGTTCTTTGAGTTCAGGCTATCGTATGCTGAGGCTCGTGGTTACCTATGAGTCATGACATACAACGTCGGGGCCTCTCAGAAGAGAGGTCTCGTCACTATTCGTGGAAAGGTAGTTGTTTACATTACGCCAATATTTCAAGCCTTCCGCCGGGCACCGCTAGACACGTCACCGGCGCCGTCCTCCTGAACAGCGTTTCCAAAACAGCAATACCTCGGCTGCTTTTGTGCTCGAGCTTTCGAGCGACCACACAGACAATGGGGTGAGAGATTTCATCCTTTGGGAACATCAGCAGAGCACCAGATAAGATTTATGTATCCATGGTGAGGAGCCCTGACACACACACACACACACACACACCGAGGCTGAACGACCAACTGCAGCCGCATCAGCAGGTCAAACAAATCAATGAAAAGATGAAAGCCCCACTCAGCAATATTCTTAACCTTTCATGTAGCTTTTTTCTACCTGCTCTCTCACTCCACGGCCCCTTTGTGTACAGCGACAGTCGTTTTCACAGGCCAAGTATCACGTGTAGTCAAACATGCCGCGTTGCACAGTAAGAGGCTGCTTGGTAGATTTGCGGTGGAGATGGCTCCCACCCTGTGCATCCGGTCGTGACTTCACATTCACAATGAATACAACCTGATATGTTGTCCTTCTGGAATATCAAAGATGTCACAACATGGTACGTTTTCCTCCCCACTATTCATCCCCCAGCTTTTCCTTCCCTGCTGCTCTCAGAAGCTCACCAGGGCTTCAGTGGCTCTCGCTCTGATCGCCCCTTACTTTCTCTCAGACACACTCGTCTTTGTCCAACTCGACTCCCTTTTGATGCATATGGCACCACCTTTCCTGGGCGATACGTGGCTTAAGTTCACAAACTTGAAAGGGGATCTTGCGAACAGCTCACTCTGTCCATCCATTTGTGTTCTGTGTATGTCTTGTGCAGGCCGAGTTGTAGGTGGCTGAACGTGACGGGGAAAAGAGAGAAGTTTGTTTTTTTATGGATCAGATGTCTGGTCTGTACTCCCCTGTCAAACGCGCACACACACACACACACACACACACACACACACACACACACACATACACACATTTAATGGAATGTTCAGCAGCGATGTTGTACATTGTTCTTTCTTGGCCTTTAGCTCTTTAATTGAGCTTCCTAAGCCATTATACAGTTCAATCACCTTTTCACATATGTATTCAAGGTTAATCCCAGTTTTTGCAACAATGTGTGAATGGTGTTTGATGTGAGGAAAATTAGGCAGTACATTGGCACAGTTCAGGCTGGATGCCAAGTTGACTCTGCTGACACTTTGATATTTATGGCCTCCCCGCAGTTTTGCGGCCACCAGAGTCAAAACAGAAACAAGTTCAGCTGAGGCCGGGGAGCACAATAGAGAGGCACTTTGCTTTGGGAACCGCTGCAACACTAAATATAGCACAAGAGTGCTGTCGCAACACCCAGGCTGATTTGCCCAAGCAGCCGGGATTATAAAGCCTGACCATGGCAATGCCTAGCTGAGCCCCTACTGATCAAGGGGGCAGGCGAGAGACGCCTCTCCGAACTTCATCATCCTCGGCCTTATAACGGCAAGTGTTTCTGGTCAATCACAGCGCTGCACTCCATTCTGGTCTCCATCGTCAATAAATTACTTTTTGTCTTCTCCACAGCTCTCAGAAGGCCTTCACCCAGAACGCTCAGATGTCGTGGAATTCCGCCCGTTTGCCTCATGAGCTTCCTCTTGTGTTCTCTCAGACACAGCATCCTCTCCGAGAGCAGCCTGGCCGATGAGGCATCCCAAGATGAACAGCAGCCCGGACGCGGCACCGTGTTCCCAGGCCCGGCGGAGAGAAGCGGGGGGACCGTTATCTCTGTGCCAGGAGGCATGCTGGGAAACATCCGGCGGTACCGGGAAGACTACGAGACCTACCTGCGTGTTGTGGCCCACGAGGCTGTCGGCAGCTTCAACCCTTGGGCCGTCACAGACCGGTAAAAGACTAACAGTGATCCTCCCCTGTGTGTGACAGAATATGTAGTTAAACTGCGCGTTTAATGAATTCTGTCATCAGTTTTTGTCTTTTGAGGTTTTATACGAATATCTATCTCTACTACATACAAGCAGCATCACACGCTCAGTTTTTATAGGCAGAGCCACATAGAAACAAGATCTGCCCCCCCACACCTCCACCCCCCAGCTCTCTGTTTTGTCCACAGATGTGTTCAGTCTTCCCGCTCTGAGAGGATAACGCAGTTTATGGTTTTGTATAGTGTGTCTCTGGTGTTCACCATTATTCTTCTCTCCCACTCACGAATTTGCATCCTTAACAGAATTCTTAAGTTGCTGCAATGCAGAAGACTCCCTCTCATCTGTGTGAACATACTGCATCCGAATGTGTTTGATATATCAGCTCTAAACTTCCCAGGGATAAACTATTTTCTCTCTCTGCGTCACAGATATGTGTGGGATTGTGAGCAGCTCAATAAATTGATGCTGCCCAGTCCCACCCATGGGACCTGACTGCTGGTGCCGCTGGCTCATTAACAATTCCACATTAATGAATCCACGTTTTCAAGAGATGGATCTTTATTTTTCTGAATTTGGAGGAACAATAAGGATATTGTGTGAGGAAAAAGCCATCCATAACCTCAGTGTCTTTGCAGAGAGAACACAAACAAATAGAATCCAAACCCCCCCGCTATTCTGGTAATGGGCCTACATGAATATCAAGCTTGTGCCATATTATTGTGCAGTTTTTCTGATTTCATTATATTTTGGCAGGTTAAACTTCCTGAGTCATTCAGGAGAGCATTATTAGTGTTAAACATATTTCCTAGTGTCTGTTCCAAATCCATTCTTCGCTCTGTTTCACCCTGCGTCTGGTGTCTGGTATTCTTGTATTGAATCTTGAAAGGTCACGGTAGTTCAACAACACACAATTAACTCCTGGGTCCCTGCTTCTGACTCCTGGTGTGTTGACCCAGATATTAATAAAAACACGCTTAGCGCTGCACCAATCTTCTGAGTTATTGTCCTTCATTGTATGAATGAAGGACAAAAGGAGTTTTAATATCAAGCAGTTCAGAAGGGCAGACGCAGATACACTGGTTTGGAAAAACCTGTTTTGATCAGTATTTCAGTATTTTTGAAAATAATAACACAAGGTTGATGATTTACATTTTTCAGCTCACATGCCACGTTTTTCAAGTGATGTGTATGTATCTTATTGTGGCTAAGTTCCTTGACCTTTTTTATTTTTGCATTTTGGCCAGAACAAAGGGAATATTACAACCATCACCACCATCTGGATCCTTTCTAGTTTTATGAAATAACAGTCACATGTTTTATTGGTTGTGATGCAGAAGATGATTTGTCAGATATTAGATCCTGACTTTTTCATGAAATTCAAGTTTGTATATAACCGACTGTGTTTAACTGATGTTTTTTTCTCACGCTCCCTCAGCCTGGCAGACGAGCTGCTGTCCGAGGCGGTGGCCGACGTGGCAGCAGAGTTTCAGGATGTCGTGGAGGAGTACGCCGAGGCCATCTTCACCTCCGAGTTTCTGCAGCCGACCCAGTCGCCTCCTGCTTCAGCTGCGGCTTCGGTCAGCCAACACGATGTTCCGGCATCATGAATGAAGCAGTTTCTTGTGTATTTATTTTAGTATAAAATCACTATTTTCAGACTTTCAGCACAAAATATGTAAATATCAAAGACCTTGAGTCTTTTTCTCAACCAAGGGCAACGATTATTTGTAATCTTTCTCTACTTTCTCAGGCGGATGTTTCATTTCGGAATGAAACTCTTTCACACTTGTACTTATTTTGTTAATTTACAAAGATCTATATTACTTGGGATTGTAGATATTTGTTTTTAATGAAGCCTCAGAAGAGGAGATTGTTGAATTGCACAGGGAGCATTATTCACAGGACTCTTAATGGTCCATATGTATCTGTGATTGAATTCTGCAGGGAAAGTTAGTTTAGATAAGCTTGGTGAGACTATTACGACATTACAGCGGATTATAAGATTACCGCCCTCCCCTTGCACTTGGTTTAAATATCTCTGAGGATTACGTACACTTTCTATTTTCACGTTGGAATATGGAAATACATTAATAGCATACCTGTCCCCACCCCACCTAGCTTCAATGTTGAAGCTATAGAGACAACTTGATTTCCTCTTTTGTATTAATGTCTAAATAAAGGGTCTAAACGCTGCAAAACACATTATTTCCCCTGTCTAATAAACATGTTATTTATGTAGATTTTGACCATGGTGAGGAGATGGAGTACAATAAGGAGTCACATGTTGGCATTCTTTTTTACTAAATTGGTTTAACACCATTTTTTATGATTTCTTCAGCATTTTTCTTAATTCCTGTTTATTTCTTTCCTCGGAGCCAAAGAAAATATGGCATCCGACCAACTAGATCCTGCACAATAAGGGTGAGAAATGTCAATTCTGAACACAAAATAAACAGGACGGACCCGGCAGTCGGAGTCCCTTGAGGGCAACATGAACGCCGTGCAGTCAAAGCGGAAGGGACACATCCAGATGTTGCGTTGGCCTGTGGGGACCAGCCTTTGATGGGGGACATTCAGTGACTGAACGAATTAGCTCACATTGAATCAGCTGCCTCCACGCTCTCCGGCTGACTTCTGCGTGGGCGTCTGCATACGTGCAGGCCTCCTCCTGAACCAGGACTAACAGAACTCGGGTTGGCTCCAAGCGAAGCGGGTGTTGCCATCTTCACCCTGACAAACAGGACTGAGGTTGTCCTGACATTGGCAATTGGGAAATGACTGTTCTTTTTCAAGTGTAAATTTCTTCATTGTTATGGTTCAGAAATGTCAAACGAGTCTGCCAAGAGAAATGTAAAAGATAATATATTTTCAGTTGGCACCACTTTGCATTTGACTGTGAGACTTGTCAGCGAACTGGAGAATAAGCGCCCTACTTTCCTCATGTACATTTGTTGCATAAGCATTAACATTCAGTGGCAGATGTTCAGTTCAAAGACCAGAATTAGCACTGGTTTCCACACAATATCATTTCAAATGATAAGAGGGGTTTCGACCCTGCCACCAGCCAGCACTGACTCATTGTCAGAGCTAATTTCAGAATTGGTGAGGACACGGACGATGTATTGAGAGAGGGCACTTTGCCGTACAGGTGCATCAGGGCTGCGTTGTGACATGTTGGCTTATTGCTCATGTTTGCTGTTCTCTCAATGATGTTCTCTTGGAGGGATGTGTTCTGCCTTCTCCCCGAGCCACTGTCATGCAAATACTTGCATTGTTTGCATTCAAATTATTTTGAGGCTTCATTTGCAGTCTGTGCTCTCATAAGACACCTGTGACTGCTGGGCAGCTTTTGACTGTTAGCCATCTGTTTGTCATTAATTCAGTCACGGCTTTGCTTTTTGGGGATAATCAACGGTCTCAGAGCCAGAAGCTAGTTATGAAACAATTGAAGAAACCGAGTCCCTGCAGAGAGTGAACTAAATTCACATCGATTGATTGTGAGACTGTAAAGCTTCTCTGTCGGCCTCGGAGCAGATGTGAGTCTGAAGCAGTGGGTACAGCAGAGTTATGGAGAAAAGATGGAGAATGGACTCTGACATGCAGAACAACACACTGAAGCAGGAGGAGCAGCGTCACCGTGTACCTCACTCGTCGACTCATTCAGCTTTCTGCTTTCTCATCGTATTAAATTATCTGCAGTGCACTTTCTTGATCATCAACCAAAATAAATTGAGATTACATTTGAGATGAGATTTAATAACAGTCTTTGATATTATGCTTCGTCAAAGGATGAATGCAGTATTCATATACTTATGGAGAAGTAGCAATACCGCAATGTATATATGTAGCTTTTAAAAGTAGAAATCCCTCATTTAGAAAAATATTTCAATAAAACAAATAAAATATAAAAATGTGCCCTTCTTAAAGAATCCAAAATAAAATGGCCTATTTAAGAGTATTATGAATGTATTACTATGCATTTGTTTCTAGACATCATGCTACAGTTGTAGCTGTCTAGGTGTAACAAATGTATTTCTTTATAAATATATCGAACAAAGCATGGCATTGTTTGATATGTTTGGTACATCAAATCTTGATCTGCAAAGTAACCAGTAACTACAGCTATGAATTAAATGCATATTTGCAGTCAAACGTTCTCTTGTGTAAAGCACACACACACACACACACACACACACACACACTTTACGCCTCTGATCTGATTGACATCGCGGCTGGTGGTCTCTAGTTTTAGATTCATTTTTCAATAATTTATTTTTCTCCCTTTTTTGATGTTGCTGTAAAATCAATATCTCCTTGTGTGGACCTGATGGATGTCCTCATGGCATGGAGAGAATTCTTCTTGCAGAAGAAATTCACTTAATGCAAGTAGCCTCTTGTTTTTTTCACTTCATTGCAGCCATTTGGTGTAATCAGTGCCATCAGTCTTGTTGGCTTCGTGGCCTTCAGGCTTTCTCCAATGATTTTTTCTGAGTGGGAAATCCGCTCAGTGTTCTGGGCCGGAAGTGTAATGTCGCTGGCCTTCATGATGAATACAAATTGGCTCCATCTATTCCTAGTAGAGTTTGGTAATGTAGCGTGATCAGCTCTCAGATTCCAGGGCAATGTTTTCAGCCACAGGCATTTTCCTTATCAATAATCATTTGTGTGCATGCTGGTGCCAAATGACGCCCCGGTCAGACCATCGTTCTGGGACTGTGTGACCTTGTGTGTGGAGGAGGAGGAGGAGGGCTAAACACAGGTGTTAACGTCATGACGGCTTCACACGCTATTGAGTGTAATGTTGTGCGCTCAGTGAGAAATCCTATTTTGCAGCAATGCAGGTCAAGTTTTGTAGTGGTGCAAGTCAAGATGAACTTAAAAATGAATTGGAGGCACCCATTAGGTAACACATCTGTCAGAGACCAGATCGCACAACTGGATTTAAAGGATTTAAAGTTTAGGGAAAATTATTCATACACTTCATTTCTCTTCTATCCCCAGTAAGCAAAAGGGAAGAAAACAATCAGCCTTGTGCCGAGGGCTTTATTTTGATAGGTTTTCTTGATTTCCTCTTCTGTCTGTGCCCCAATGTGACCAAGGTGGCACCTGCTGCTTCAGTGATGATGTTTGACAAGAGTGTTAGCTGTCACCCACTTCGTCCGTAGTTTGCTGTGATTTATCGTCCTCCTGCTCTTCATCCTTATCATCTTTTCTTCATCCTCTTAAAAAAAGGCTTTGTAACAGCCATCCTTTGTAGAGTACAATACAGGCTTGTGTGTGACACTCAAGGATTTTACCTACTTTGTATTTAATATGCAATTCTTCTAATATTAATGTGAAGACATATGATTCAACTGCAGTTAAGTGCCCTTCATATTAATTATTTGATATAGGCTAATAGATATGGTACAACCACACCCTATTACACTCATACTTACTTTAACTTTCCAAGCAGATTATTGGTTCTGCTGTTATGTTTTGTCCCTCTGGACGTTATCTTCATACCTCATCTTTTAAACACAGGACATATAAAGCCGACAAACAGGGGATACATGTGTGGCATTTCAATTATTGTTACTATATACATAACATTCGGTTCAATTCCAAATATCAATACATCCAATGGAATTGATTTGATTTGCCTCCCCCCCCCCTCCCCCCCTTCATTTAGGATAGCCCACTTTTTGAGTATTTTGCAAAGTCAGACACGGTGAGAGGAACGAGGTCGGACGCCATTCAGCCGTGCGCGCACCGCTGGAGGCAGTCGAGCTGCAGACCGGGTCTTGTTTGGAGGAACTCTGGCAGATGTTCGCGGCTGGAGAGGAGAGAGAGGAGAGAGATGAGAGAGAGCTGCAGGGTGGTCAAGACATGTGAGCCAAGTCTACACAGATACAACAAATAGCCAAAGTATGTCTGCGGCATCGGCGGCTCGATGCTCTGATGCTCTGAGACTTGACACAGGTGAATGAGAGCACAGCTGCATAATTAGTATCCCCCTCTCCTCTACCCCCCCCTCCCCTCCGCGGTGAGAGGAGACCGACGCGGCAGCTGTAGCTCTCCGTGCCAGCTTCACCCCGCTTCAGTCGGGCTGGCGTCAAGGTGCAGCAGGCGGGAGAGGGACGTTGGAAGAGCCGCTGTTTTAATGAACTGTCCGACGAGACGTTGACGCGCAGCTTAACGTGACGGCTTTGCTGAGTGACCGCAGAGAGAGTGGGGGACACACACGCGGGAGAGGACACTATGTCAAAGGAGACGAGAGGAAAAGGTAAGGACACACTACGCGCATAGTCTCGTGCTAACAGGTAGACAGTCCCGCGTCTCGTGCTGTTGGATGTTAGGGCGCGCGCGCGCGCACAGCCGCGTGCTGCATGTTCAGAGGGAAATCTGTAGGAATGTGCAACAGTCTGAAAACGGACCTCTGCGTGTCAAACGGCGCGGTCCGGTGGACTGTCCTCATACTGTCTGTGTGTCCTGCCTGTCTCTGCGCGTCCAGTGTTGCATCGAAATGTGTGACCCGTCACATTCTGTGACGCTGCAGGGTCGCAGACAAAAACAAAAGGGGTAGCAGCTGACACATATTACGATTCACGGATGTGAGCGTTTCGAGTAGAGAGAAAAAAGAAAACAACTTTTGCTGAAATCCCCAATTAGGTCACAGAATCCGGAGACACAAGACAGAAACAGCGCACACTGCCTGCGGTTCTACTCTGCTCATAACATCTCACAATAAATCCGTAAATGAATATCATGGACAAGGTTAAAGCGGGAATAGCGCAGATGAGTTCAGTGCGTGGCCAACAATAGCAGGGTGTTTTTCATGCAGCTCATTTGATTGTTAATTGGATACGAGGTGTGCGGGGCAGTGTTTACAGGACAGCAGGCCTCTGGGGTTGTTACATTACGGGAGAATACAAGCTGTATTGTTGCCAATTCCAAAGTAGCTTGTCTATAAAATTATGCTTGCTAAAAAAAACGAGAATATTGTAACAATAGATGAACTACAAAGCACGTAAATGTTCAGACTTTGAGCATGTGGATAAGACCACTAAAAGCCCAGTGAGCACAACACACTTCTAACCTGATATTCATGCTGAGGGCTTTGTGACTAGTCTGGCTTTTCTTCAGTCTGGGGTCTATTTCCTTGTGACGTCACGCATCTCTGCCCAGCTGAAGAGCCTTTGAGCAAGTCCCTAAATCGTTCTCTAGTCAGGCTTGCTGTTTGCATGTGGGGTTTGGGCTACGGCCTTCAACGAGGCGAGGGCAGAAAGAAATTCCCTGCAGAGATCAATACAATATCAGATCATTATTACTCTCGGCACGAGTGCCTGGTAATAAGTGTCACATAAGAGAGGGGATTTTCTTCAGTATGGTTAAGGCTTTAAAATATAGCTGTCTCTGATTTAAAGTAACATCCTCACTAGATATGAGGGTGCACTGCCATACAAAGTGGAAAGTCTCTCAAATAGAATATAGATAATAAAATAGTTGCCGGTTGTCAAGAAGGCGTGCCGGGCTGAGATCAGGAGTTGAATTAACCCGTGAAATCTCCACTCAGGCTCCTTAAATTTAGACAGAATGTATTTCTGTATCTGGATTTATCATGACTCCTTTCTGATGCCAACAATTGTATCAGAGCACAATAGTTTTTCAAGTTTGAAATGGAGTTATGAGAATGTGAACAAAGACTAGCAGCACGGTAGATTCAACATAAGGCATAAGCCAGTAAAATGGTTAATAAAATACCTTGTTTGTGTTACAAATATGAAAAAGGACGCAGAAGGTCATTCTGACACTGAGGCACAGCTGTAGAGTTTGTTCCACGCTAGAAATCAAGCAAATACTTGTGTTTTTAGGAGTCAAAGTTGGTTCTTTGAATACACAGAAGACTATTTATCTGCAACTGGATGGCCTCTCCAGTTAAAAAGTGAAATTCACTCCCTCATGGAAACTACACTGTGAATCCTTTACATCACTTCAGCCCAGCCCCATGTAATCATGTGAACACTGCGAGGCTCCAGCAGGCCGGTGGCAGATTGAAAGCAGTGTGCAGTGTGTGTGGGTTTACTGGTCGTGCATTCATATTTCAAGCATGCAGTGTTTCTGTTTTCATCTAACATCGCTTGACTTCAGCTCACAGTAGAACTTGTGAAGTAGAGCGGTTCTCATAGAAACACCATTCTTCAAAGTCAACATGGACATGGACATGGACAGGGCAGACCTTTTTAATTTCAAGACTCACTTATGTACGCAGATCCTATCTTTGTCATTTTCAATTATTAGAGGGCTCCAAGGGATTGCACACTTCTTAATTCTAGTTTAAACGTCTCACATCATCTTAGGAAAGGACGATGAAATAAAAAGCAGGGATAATATAGGAGCGCTGTATCTATCTTTTCATCATTAAAGTATGGCAACAAGAATTTCTGGAGCATCAAAGCTTTACAGTTTACAGCATCTTTTCTCAGCTTCTGCAGATACAATGGCCTTGTGCCCAGATTCACTGACTGTATATTCAACCAGAAGAGAGCCACCAGTTATAATCATTTGAATATTGAAAGATAATTCGAGGAGTAATAAGGGTTGAGGAATTATCGGGGCTGTGCTGAGTTATGCGTCAGTCCTCAAAACAAAGCAGGTGGGACTCAAACACAGCCATTTTTGTTTTCAATCAGTGGTGGTTGGTCCACCACTTTTGTCCATGCTGAGTCATCTCAACAACTATTGGTTTGGTGTTTTACCCCCAGATATTTAATCCTAAAGTCTTCCTTGAGTCCCTGAATGTAGCACTACCATTAGGTCAGTATTCTGATGCATACTGTAAAATGATTGGTATGAACTACAAATATTCCTGGTTCCCAGATGATGTCTGTTAAGGACTTGGTGGTCTGTAATCTTTGGCTCCTGCCTAGCGTCATCATGAGGTTGAGTTTTGTGGTTTGGGACTAAATGTCTTGAGAAATTAATTACCATGACATTTGGTACAGTCATGTCCTCCTGAAGAAGAATTGTAGTCACTTAGGTGATGCCTTTTAAGACCCTGTGTGTAGGATTTAAGGGGAGCTATTGACGGAAAACAACGTTTTTTTATTAGTATATAATCACCTGAAACTAAGAATCCTTGGGGTTTTGAAGGCCATGTTGCACAGCCATGTTTCTACAGTGGCCCAGAATGGACAAATTAAACACTGGCTGTAGAGGGAGCCCTTTGCGTTGTTACATTACATGAAGGACACCATAGCTCGCTGAGACGCCTGGAAAGGGAGGGCAAGTGGAAGGGTAAGAGTCGGTTGCCATCTGCCATCAGTCCTACACACTGGTCCTTTAACGTTTCATCTAGCATTATTATCTGGACAATGTTTTAATTTGTTCAACGCTTGCAAAACTAATTCCCATCAGCCTCAGATGTGCTTTCTGTTTATTAGTCGACCATAATAACGTGCGTTAGCATTTCACTCAAAGCACCACTGTGACTAGTACAACCTCACGGGGCGGCTAGCATGGCTGTAGACTCTTTAACGTTGTTGAATACACATTAGAAGATGACTATTGGCTAATAGCCATTTTATAAATGATTTTTTTTAAACTTTCTATAGGGAAATGCAGATGCTCAGTTCCAGCTGCGTTCTGAAGGTCTTGTGCTGCCAAATGTCCCAAGTGTTTTGATTGTCAGTCATCTTCATCATCCTTTCCTCCCAGAGTTGAACTGATCCCTGCTGTTTGTCCTCCCTAAGACTTTATGAACCATTTCCTTCGCTCTGTGTGCGATAGCGCACTTCGGATCATTTTGTATTTGTCATATTTGATGAAATGGTATTGGTCCGATGTGGTATTTTATTTTTCATTTGCTGTCCAAATAGAATAAATGGGTAGCCTACCTGCGGTTTTGCTGAGATTCAGCGTCAAGCTAAAAGTAGAGCTGAAGGATGCTGACAAACAGTCTCTCTCTCTCTCTTACTCTGCTTCCTTCTCTGTCTCTGTGAAGGTGAATAGTGAATGTTTGGCAGCATTTTAGTGTTGGATCTGGAATGTTTGCCACGTTGTTCTGGGAATAGACTGCTGGCACATTTTCAGCAAATCAATATTTTGTGTGACGCTGACAGTGATTGCCCAAATCCAGCTCAGTCACTCAGTTTAAGACATGATACACTTTATATATTATATAATATACAACAGTTTGTTGTGTGTTGGGGCTTTTGTCCTGGCAAATGGTCCCCAGACAGCCTGCTCATAAAGCAGCGCACAATGTTCTCTGAATGCTACAGAGGCGAGTGCTAATGCATTCAGCCCGTGACCTCTGTTATTTTATTTGATCATACAAAATAGTGCTAATTTACATTTAATAGGTGTTTGTCATGGGGAGGCACACTGGGCCTGTGTCGGGGAGCAGCAATTCACAATGCACACGGCAGATGGCCCGCTGCTGTTTGAGGTCGGAGACGAGGCGGCGGCGGGGGACGTCTCACCTGGAGCCGGCCACCAGTCTCCTCGTTGTTTGTCACTGCCAAATGTCTTGACGTCACACTGGTGTCTGAATACAGAGCGTGAGGCAGGAACTGTGTTTTCTTTCTCTCCTTTCGAGAATCACAGGTTTCTGGCTGCGTCGACGCTCTCAGACTCTGTCAATAGGCTTTTCGATGGCGCACTCTCAGCTCTATGATGCCACTATTAACAAAGATGTTAACTTTAAACTCTATTAGTTTGGGGTAGTTGTTTTTAGGAGGTTCATACCATTTTGGGTTTTGGCTAATTTACTTTGGTGATTAATTGGAAGCATTACATTACATTTCATTTAGCTGACGCTTTTATCCAAAGCGACTTACATGATATACAGTAGACCGTAGACACAGCAACGGTGAGCAATGAGGGTTAAGTGTCTTGCTCAAGGACACAACGACATGGACTGGCTGAGCCGGGGTTTGAACCACCAACCCTCTGATTGAAAGACTGACTTGCTAACCACTGATCCACAGTCGCCACGGAAGCACCATTTAAAGTTAAATTGTCAATCACAAATTGTTGTAGAATTACTTTTTTTGAATTGTCCTTTGTAGCGCTGACATGTCAATTAACTGATTAGTTGATCAACAGAAATGTAATCAGAAGCGATTTTGATAATCAATCCAATCATTTTTCAAGCAACATTGCCAAAACAATTCAGTGGTTCCACCTTCTCAAATGTGAACATTTGTCAGTTTTAATGACGATGAACTGAGCTGAACTTTAGGTTTGCGAGCTTCGCAGATCTGTCATCCATAACTCAAACATTAGTCCCTTGTTTTTTCGACAGGCACGTTTACTGTTTCACTCTCAGCACTCATACGGTCATTTTGGGAGCTAAAAAAAGAGCTAAACAGAGGTAAAAGACCACTGAATATTGGACTCACATTCACCAGGTGACCAGAAACAACAGTCCAAATGAATGCAAATTAGGGATGCAACGATACCACTTTTTGCAAACCGATACGAGTACGAGTATTTTTATTTGTGTACTTGCCGATACCGAGTACCGATACCGATACTTCTTAGATTTGGTCTCCATGAAAGTGCAATTAATTTGGAGGCAGATTTTATTTTATCCTCTGCAGATTATGTCAAGCCTATAGTACAAAATTAACAGAAGGCTATCCCAAGCTTTAAACTTCTTGTGGAAGTCCCTCTAATGTCGGACCATAAAACGCCCCCGTGTCCGGGTTCATAATGTAAGCGATAATATTAGGGATCGAGCAATTATATAGGAAGCTGTGTTCCAAGTTATGTTTCCGGTGCTTTTATTGTGGAGGGAGAAACGGAAAGGAAAACAGGAGTGGAATTGTGGGATATACGTGTGTGAAGGAGATAAAAAAGTGGTTCAAGTTACCCTGCAGCGTGTTTTCATTTTATTAGAATTACAAATATAGACACACAACAGACACTCGGCTACAATAATATCATCCGTAGCCGCACAACAGCGTCTGAATGAGGCCGCTGCCAGCGCTACTTCTGGTGGATCAGCAGCCGTTTGATTCAAACCGGCAGGACGGCAGTAATTTTTTACTGTGTGAACGCGACGCACATTACTCTACACACCTTGCTGCAAGAGCCGCAAGAGAGCGACGAAAGAGCCGCATGCGGCTCTGGATCACGGGTTGCCGACCCCTGCCCTAGACGTTGAAGTCAGGTAGGACAACAAATCTTTTTCTCCACAAAGCGCGACCAGTTTGTTGTAGTGAAATACTGTTGAGTGGTATCGGTTCTTGGTATCGGCAAACCGATACGAGTACGAGTATTTTAACGCAGTATCGGCCCCGGTGCATCCCTAATGCAAATGTTCAGCTTGTCTGACGATAAAAATTATTAAATTAGGGGGGAAAACATCAAGGCCAACTTGTTTCCTAAATGCCTTTCCTAAATACTTGTTTCCTCCAAAATGTATAATCAAATATTTAAATAATGCATAACAATTACAGTTGGGATCATAGTTAGTTTGTGATCTCCTCACCAGCTCGCTGTAATTAGGTGGTTGCCTCTTCACCCAGTGCACAACTCATTTAAAATCATAAGAACATGCCGTTTATAATGTAGTCCCTTCCCACGGAGTCATCCTCAGGCTGAATATTCAGCACTATGTGCGGCCATCGTTGCATCAGGATTGGAGAGCGTACAGGCGTAGCAGTCCATTAAGAGTCGATGCAAGGGTTGATCTGCGTAGCTGCACTGCAGATAAATAGCATCCAGGGGGATAATGTCTGGAAGGTGTGTTTGTGAACGACATATTTTTGAGGAGCGATCAAGCTCTGTGATTTCTCTCCCTGGCTGTAGAAAATGATTTTAACTTTGTGCTAAAATGAGGTTTAATTTAATTAGAAGACAGGCTATTAATAGCTTTTCCAGCTCACAGAGGACCAGGCAGACTTTTCTTTTATGTGTACCGTCTGTGAGCCACTGGGTGTTCACTGTGGCAGAACACACACACACACACACACACACACACACACACACACACACACACACAGATTCAGTCTTTTTCCTTCAGGTCCCTGTGATTTTCATACTTGGCCATGTTGCATGTTTAAACAGGGTACCAGAGGCACTTCTCATTTCCTCCCGTTTCTCTCATGCGCAGAAGCAAAACCTTGTTGGATTTGCTCTTGACGTGGTAGACATCGCACTCTGATGTCAGAGAGCCTTTCTGCACTTCCTCTCTGCGTGACGGCAGCCGTTGCCATCGCTTTTGACCCGGTAGATCTTTTGGCTGCCGTTAGTTGCTTAGAGTTGAGAGAGAGAGAGTGAATATGAAAGGCTGCTAATTAGTAAAATTTAAGATTGGCACTTGTTTAGCTTTCAGACCATCTGGATTGGAGAGGAGAGAGGGCAATGAGAGATATAGCTCCGGCAAGGAGAAATCCTTTGAGGATGGTAGAAACTGATTCCCCTATGAGGCCGTGGAGGCCTCCTACTGAGGGCTCGCTCATTATCCTCCAAACCCAGAACACTCTTTGAGAACTTTCTTCAAGCTCACGATGAAGCAGTTTCACATTCAAAGCTGTTCTTGCATGTACTTATCTATTCATATGGACTTTTTTTTTTTCTGGCTGAAATAAATCTATCGCTCACTTTAATTGGGATCACAGCATCTTGTAACCTAGAATCATGTCACCATAATACTACCAAGTCTTCCCAACCAAACAACTAAATATGCTCTCTATCTACCTGTACAAGTGTTTCCTATCGATGCTCCTGAGGCTGAGCCGAAAGCTTTAATCTTCAACCGTTGCTCGGGATGCCCCCCGAAACCAGGTACTAATCGGGTATAACGGGATAAGACAGTAGTAAATAGCGGGAGTTAGTTACTGGGTATGATATCCGCCCAAAAAAGCAGCGTTGCAAACCTCCTCTGTGTCTTTAACTAAGTGGCAGAGTCATGATTTACTCGCACACAATGACTCCGGCTCAGCACAGCGGGAGGCACATCATGGCAGAGAGAAGGAAAAAGATTCAAAGTGCGGCTACATTTTACTCGAGTAGATGCTGATAACTGTCGTTGTATCGAATGCAATAAAACCCTCACAAGTAAGACGGACGGTTAGGATGATTTCTTTGTCAGTATTCAAGGCAAGTATATGTAAAAGATAAACAAGTTCAAATATAAATATTTCAGGTGCTGCAGTCAAGCTATTTCTTTCTCATCTCCCAGAGTTTTCATCATGAATCCATAACCTCACAGCGTCTTTAACAGCTGCCTTCCTTCCCTTCCAAGAGAAAAATGTCCCCTTATATCACAGCTCTACAGGTAACATGTCGATATTGAGTTTCCCGTAAATCTTATGTATCTACTGCGAATTACACTGACGATCAATAGAAAATACCACATTGATTCATAAATTAAAGGGTTCATTTTAGTGTGTGTGTGTGTTTGTGTGTGTGTGTGGTACACATTCTACAGATTTCTATACAATAACTGTTGCCCAGAAAGCTATATATATAACTATAAATTCCTCCAACAGCAGATTTGTAATATATATTCTAAATGAAACTCTGGCGCGGTGGAAAGAAAAGTGAAAAAACTTTGACAGCAACATTAGTCCGTCATTCCCGGACAATTTACTCTTTCGTACATATCCCTCAGCAAATATGTTTTTAATTGGTCCACTCTCATTTGTGCACTGTGAAACTAAACCGGACTAAATAGAAAACAAACTGAAAAGAGTAGTTTCACTCTGGGCATTATGACTTTCACTTGCGAAAGCTCTCTAAGGAACTAGTGGGTTTCTTTTTGTTGTTTCTGTGGATTAGCTCACATTAACTACTTTTAAACAACCACAGGCACATGTCAAATAGGCTGTATTTAAAACCAGCAGGACCGAGACACAGTGGTTTAAAATGCCTGCCGAGGTGTTTTCTGACTGTTTTACCGAATATCATTTTCAGGCTATTCTCAGTCTACCATCCATCCCACTCTTACATTCAAATGCAAGCATTTGCCCCTGTGACTCCCGGCACTACCTCCCCACACATGGGTAGTACTGCTGCCGTGTGTTTGTAGTAAAGCATGAGATTCATACCTGTATACGATGGACAGATAAAGAGGCTATAACCTGTGATTGCAATGGAGCTTCTCCAGTAATTGATGCTGTCAGCCCACCGTTTCAACTGGCTGCAGGCCGCTGTGTAAACATCGCTGGAAGTGGATAATGGAAAAGGAAGAGATGAAAGAGGAAACAGATGAGTCACAAGAATCTGTGTGTTGTGCTGCTCTGAAGTAAAGCTTTTTAGCTACTTGCAAACCGATTTTGAACACAGCCCTGTGAAGTGCCGGGCCTCTCCCACGTCTCTTCCTCTCTTCTTGTTATTCCATAAGCTACAAATTTAGATTCATAATACGAGCTGTTTTTGGTTTTGCATGCTTTAATTTAGCAGACAAAAGCAAATTGATCAAAGTAACTGCTGAATCACCCTTTTCGGGGATTTTGTTGAACACTGTGAAACTGAATTTGAGCATGTGTAATTAGTGAAAAGAACACCCTAATGTTTTATTTCTAAAATTCAGCTTGTTTTTCTATCTATATTAACCTATTAATACCGCCCCAAAACATTTTCACAACACATTATGCTAAATTGAGTCATGTGTATATTGATTTAAAAAAAAGAATTGTTACTCAATTAGGTTTAAAATGGTGGGAAATAAATGCTTGTTCTCATCCCGAAATCTCCATTACATCTGTCTTGATGTGTAATTAAACAAAAGTGCATGAAAAGGCAAACATAAATAGCATCTCTTCAGCCAAACGTCCATTGTTCAAATTAAATATAACCAAGTTTAAGGAATATCACACTACGTGGTCATGTCCGGATATATTACTTAAAGTCCTTCAATGCTGTCAGTTTCAGCCATTTGTCAGTACCATTAAAATCAGTCAAACTCATAAAAACTCATATTTAGGTACATTTCACCAATGGCCAAAATAAAGATGAATACACTAAATGTTTAAGTTGACTAAAATAGAAGATAATTATATAATATCAAAAATGACTTTAAATGTCATGACTGAGGCTGAAAACCCCCCACATCTGATAAAATACTTAATTGTCCAATACTTTGCTTATGACCAAATACTTGAAAATGAATAACATTCCCATCAACTTCAGTTGTTCTTAGCATTAGCATGCTAACCAAGATGGTGAACCTTGAACCTGCTCAACATCAGCGTGTCAGCATTGAGCTCAGCAGCCTCACAGAGCTGCACTCCCCTGGTCCCACACCCACAGGGCGTTGACGTATAACTATATCGTCAGTGTGACTATTTGAAATACTTGACACGGTGTATTTTCGATCGGTTTGTTTCGACACTCTACTGATCTGGTTCAGCCTCTAACAACGAGTTTTCCTTTTGTAAGTGATGTTGTTTATCATTAAACAACATTGCTAAGCCAATCACATCTAATTTGCTTGGGACTACAATTGAATTACACAAATGCTGATTTCCACAACGCCGTCTGGTGAAACAATAATGGGCCTTGTTCTCATAGAGATATATACACGATGGAGCACTCTCGTGTCACCTACTGAGACAACATCCCGGCTTGTAGATGTGAATAGATGGGACATCAGCTCTCACTATTGACAAAATGTTCCCATTCCTAATTCATGGCTTCAAGCGGGATTGTCTGCTCAGATTTGCACTGCTGCTGGTTGTGTGATCCTAATCTGGAATGCTTTCAAGCATTCACTTAGTAGCCGTGGAAATATGGTGTAGTGTGAGGCTCTGCAGGGAGCTACAGCAATCATTTATATTACCCCAGTGGGAAAAGCAGCGCTTGGCGAGAGACTTCAGCCACACAAGGTTCGGTTAGAGAAACGGTTAAACGAGACATTCAACCTGCATGCGCAGCTCCAGGAGAAGCATCCACAACACATGCGTGTCTGTTCCACCAGTGGATGCAGTAGTTAAAAGCAGCACTTTGAGATCATTTGGAAGGCCTGAGGTGACTGACGGTGTATCCACTCAACAGTTGATGGAGGATGCAGAGAGACGTTTGGCTGTTGTTTAGGGCAGCAGCTGGCGTGGGTTGGCTGAATCGGGAGTGTTCTACTTTTCAAAGTTGTTTCTTTCCTTTGCGCATGTTGTGCACCTCATTAGCTCCGCCTCCATAAGCTCTGAACCTGTGGCACAGAGCAATGCCTCTGCCCAGCCATATGCATCATCAGCATGGCTATCTCAAAGCGTCAGACACTCAAGTAGGATGCACAGTGGAGAGTGACGGCTCCAATATTAGATGCCGAACAACAGGCCATTCATGACTAGCACGTCCTCTGCGTAGTTTTTCCCCACTGTGTAGGAGGAGTCAGGAGGGAGCTTTGCACCCCAGCAACCTCAGCCCAACTTGTTCCATTCAGACTTTAATTAGTCCTCATCTGAAGAGCTTTTTCCCTTTCAATGGTGAAAGTGAACCGTACTGCTCAAAAATACAAATACAAAAGCATACATTGAAGCTCTGTCTTGCTTGTTCAAGCATGTAAGCTGAGCAGCAGAACAGAACTATTGTAAAATAATAGCTTTACATTGAGACTTTAGTGGTCAAAGGTCACTGATCTCACAAAACTTGGTCAAAATGATTTTGACCAAGAATAACCATAACTCAAGAATTGATATGCTAATTATGACAGTTTGACACTAATGTTTAATAGTGTAAAATAATGAAGTGATGACATTTTGGACACACATGGATGTTAACAGTAACTGACAGCATAAAGTGTATAGCTCATCTGGCCTGAAGGTCTTGTTTATACAGCAGTTTAGTTGACACAAATGTGCCGCTGTTGGTCTGTATGTTGATGCACATTAAATCCTCCGCACTGAACCAATTCTCGCCTCAGCCCCGTTACTCATCCTCGATAGGGCAATAGGCCACGTTGAGAGGGTTAAAAGCTTTCCCCGGAGGTTTAGGGATACTGGAGGACAATTTTGCTGACGGGCAGAGAGCCCACTAAGTCAGAAGTAAAAAAGAGAGAGCTTCAGTTTATCCCTTACTTGGTTGGCATATTGACTAATTGTCCAGGATTAAAGTGCTTAGAAAGCAGCAATTCTTTTTAAATATTGTCGAGGTGGAGGATGTTGCTGCTCTTTTTCAGATTCTTCGTGGTTTCTTGACAGTAATGGAAAATGTCAAAGAGGCTTTTTACAGAGTGTTTTACATGTTTTTACTGCATTTGGAAGGGATAACAGCTGGTGTGTCTGAGAAATGTACAAACAGAAATAATAAATTGGTGTGTTTTCCGTGTAGCAGTGGATCAATAATTGAGCTTTCTAATGTCAGTGTGATTGCTCTACCCCCACACATAAAATGGACATTCTCTCTTGAAAATGATTCCCAATTGCAGTGTTGCTAGAGAGATGAGCATTTATCGCAAAACCCCTCAGGATGAGTTTGTTAGCGACACCATTTTAAATGCAAGGGGATGAAGAGGAGCTGGAACCGGGTTGTGTACTGTGGGAATTGCAAAAGTGACGGGTGGAAACTGTTCATTATCCCAGGCGGGAAACGTCTCCTTCAGCACACAGTAAATTATTTTATGCATACGTTTTAATGAGAAAAAAGGCCTTCTGCTGTATGCATACAGGTCTACAGTATATGTTAGATGAATAGCTTGTTGGACTATCTCATATCATTTGAAAGCAGGTTGATTTAGGGAATGTTAATGGTGCCATTTAGGCCTTTTTATTTAACGAATTCCTATGATTTATGTGATAGTCAGTGTCTTGTAGCAGGTTTCGCCACAAGTCTTATGTGAATGCTTTAATAGTGAAATATCTGACGGATTGCTACATTGCGTCTGTGCTGTAAAGTCAGGAAGGATGCAATGGACCCAGACTATGAGAAAATTGAGTTTTATGATTTGTGACACTGGGCCAGAAGGGAAACGCGGTTCATTACATCATCCCAGTGCAACAATACAGAGAGGTACTCGAGGCTTATCAAAGTCGTGGTGGTCCCAAAGAGCATGAAAATGCAGGGAAACATTACTTGCATTAAAAGAGCTAAACTCTGCTTCACAGACTGATGTTTAGTTGCTCTTTGACGGCACAACATTTGAACCCTGACCCAGGTGAGCAGAATTACACTGGCAGAAAAGGCTACTGAAACACCTAATTAATCTTGTAAATTAATACCAGCAGGATTTGTCAGTTTCACCCGGCTGTGTTACAGCCACTTTCTGCTTCGGAGAGTTTTGAAAAAATAAATTGCTCTTCTCTGTTGTTTGCGATGGTTTAATATCTGGGTACTTGAGAGTGAATTTTGTCAACAAATGGAAAGTGCTCTAAATCCCTTTTCATCCCTGCACTTGTATCAGAAGGTCATAAAAACACAGCCCGGCCTCCTTGCTGAGACACTTGTGGGCTATGACACTGCACAAAGGAAAGTCCATTTGGGTCTTTTCACCTGCTGTGGCACTCAAAAGGCCATCTATCCCCACCTGGGGCACTGACGCTTTGCTTTTCAACCGCGAGGTAAAAGTGAAAATGATATAAACATGTTTGAGTTGCCTGCCATCCAGTTCTGTGATTAAGGGCTTCACCCTGCTGTCATCCTTTGAGTTTAAAAGCTGATTTTATTTTCCTGTTCTGACCCACAGGATCATCTCGAAAGCACAGCGCCACTCATTGGTGTCTGCAGAATATTGCTCAAGAATCAGTTGAAAGCTCTGATGAGGAGTTCTTTGATGCCAGAGGTTAGTATTACATTTTATTTTCCCTTTTTATCTTCACCTTGTAGTTTGTCTGTCCCTCCAACAGTAATACGAACGTCTGCATTTTAAACAGACCCCTTTCCTTCAAGTGTGCAAACCTGTGACTCTTATAGCCCGTCTTCACTACTGGAGCTAACTTGGAGTCATTGCCACAGGTTCTGATTTTATTTCCAAGTTGCTGTATTGACCAGGACAACCAATGGAAACAGAACAACACAAACTAACCGTGCAGAACACTTGTTGGACGATGTTCAAGTCCTCAGTAAAGTCCTTTCTCAGAACAAAGTAGATACAGTGACACATTGATCATATATCAATGATCACTTTCCACTTTAAAGAGTCTTGTCCATGTATTGAAGATGTCAGAGTGACCAGAAATAGACACTTGAGAAGATGTTCGTCTACCAGCCTTTTCACCAGAGGGAGGGAATCAGTGCAACGCTTATCCCACCAATTATCCACTACAAGTGATCATCCCGAGAGACTGATGGTCGAGATATTTAGCTGTGTTGTTTTTATTATAACATGTTATTATTTTATATTAAGCTAGTCAATAGCCAGGGGTGTGTTGAGAGTTTCTGGAGTCCAACATTCTTTCTCATCCCATGAAAACATGATGAAAATGAGGCTCAGTGGGAAACAGTTTATAGACCGTTTGCTCTGCTCCATTTACGTTTCTGTCAGTGGACAGAATTTTAAGTGCTGCAGTCTGAAGTCACATGTTTGGGTATGGAGATGAGATTTAATAATTGTCTTCATAGTCCGTTTGTCATTCACACTCACTTTTATTTCATCTCATTTTGCTTTTTCTGCCTCAATCTTTTGTCTGCTTCCCTCCCTTAATTATGATTCCCCTGGACTCCCCCACCGTGCACATTCTCTTTGCCATAAAAGGCACGTTCACTGCAGGCTCCTTATCACAGCTGTCACGCAGCAGTGCTGCACGTTGCTCAAAATTCATTTTGTGAGACCAGTGTCAAGGCGGCAATGTGCTGCATGTGAGCCAATGTACTCCATCGTCCGGGCTTGCACATCTGCTGCATGAGATTCCCCACTCAGCCGTGAAATATCTTTACAGAGTGTGAAGGGACGGAGAGCAAAAATGTCCTTTCATCTTTTTAATTAAAAAGCATGGGAGAGACTGCACAATGGTGTGTTGTGTGTAAAACAATATGTCCTCAAGTGCCTGGCTCTGTCAAAATGTTCAATAAAAATCCACCTACAGGCACATTTAAATATCACCAATTCATAATGTTATATCTCATTTGTTTAATCCATAAAACACTCAGGTGTAAAACTACACACTGTGGTGACCCGTGTCCAGGAAGTCACTGTAACTGGCCATGAAATAATCAGGACATAACCCCCATGAAACCACATACAAATTGTTGTTTTTCCGCTTTGCTTTTTTTTTTTCATGTCTCTAATTGGCTTATTTGCTGGCTTCTTCTTCAGAGACCAAACACATCACATCGCATTTTTACAAGCGCTCATTGATGCACACAGGCCAGGTCTCAGTTTGTGAAAAACCTTGGATTATCCTCTCTAGTTGCATGAAAGCATGGCTGTCTCAAATCAACAAAGAAGCTCCATTATTGAAAGACCAACTTTAAAACATGAAATACAACAAAGCTAAAGAAATAAAACAAGAAAAGAAAAGAGATATTTGAAGGGTGTTCTTGAGTTATTGTTGCCATGCAACTTTATTGTCTGAGCTCATGGGGAAAGTGGAGCTCAGTCCTGCAGGAAAGGCAACAGAGGAAGTTATTCCAAACGTAAACATGCTCAGTATGAAGGATGCCTCCCTTAAAAGGGAAACCAGAAGTCTGCAGGCCCACTAGAGTCACTTGCTAACTGCAAGACTGTGGCTCAATCTTAGCTGCATATAGCTGCTCTGGTCGCTTTTATTTCTACTGGGGACACTGGGTATATGTTTTCTTTTGCCAAAAGCAATTTCAGCCTTTTATAGAAAAGCAGCGGGCGAAACTGAAAGAATTACATTGAAGAGTGACCGATGGGGTGTTTGTCATATTATAGGCCTACCACTCAAGCGCCACAATAAGCTCGTGGGGGAGAGTTTTATTTATATGGTTATGATTAATGCCTTCAGCTACACTATGTAACCCAGGGTGCCCAGAAATCTGTGAAAATGTATGAAGACTGTAAAATCTTTTCTCAGCTTTCTGCTAAAAAGGTGAGACCTGCCTGTTGTTGTTGTTATTATTTATCTGTTTATTTTTAACCATTTCTCTTGCTCATGCACTCTCCCTGTATAGATTATTTAATGTAATATATTGTCAGGAACCTTTTGAAAACAAGATGAGGCATCTCAAGGGGCTCTCCCTGCCCCCTGGACATTTCATTTTGTTGTCATGAAGTGGCTCTATTCTGATGCTCTTTTTTTAATGCTATTCAATGTACTTGGCCAGCGTCGCTCCTGAGCTGTTCAAGAACCGAGCTGAAGACGGCTTTTATCCGTGAGGGTGTTTTAGGCCGTTGACAATGTCGTCATACCCAGTATGACGACATGGATAATGTATGGATAATGTAGGACAAGTAGCCCTTTTTTATTTAATATAACACTTGTGAAAAATGTACAGTAGTTTTATTTACCTGGCCAGGACCAGGACCAGGCTGAAAACAAAAAAGCTAAAGTTTAATTGGGTGTCATATAGTTCTGCCAGAGACTCTTTAGGAAAGCTTCTGCTAAGATCTGAAGGTCAACGTCTTCAGTCCGTTTAGACTTAAGTCATTGATTGTAAAAGATTAACTAAACTATCAAATACCATGACTGTAGAGCAGAGTTAGCTACAAAGTTGGACTACTTTTTCACACATTATTTCCCCACAAGAAGCTGTATGTAGCAACGGGCTGTGACTCATTGCAGCGGTCTACTGAATGTCGTTGAATGCTGTAATTGACCTATCACAATCGAGTACTTTTAACAAAGCGGTGTAATAAAAATAATAAAAACTAAATGAAAAAAGTCATGAAAAAAACAAGGAATAGAAAATAACATATTAACAATAAACATCTTACCTTAAAGCAGGGAGGAGGATATAGAAATCCAGTAATAGCTGTGTGATGACTCTACGGATGAGGAGGCAACACAGATGTTGGCTGGATGGTCTCTTGATCAACTCTTTTGACATCTGTACAGCTGCCTAATCCCCACACATGTGTACACACACACACACACACACTCAGGATCAGTTTGTCATACACTCGCAGCCCCCCACAACTGGCCCGCAGTGATGGTGAAAACAGAAGTGCAACACAGACTGGCGTTCGATCTGAGAGTGCACTTTTGTATACTATTGAACAGTTTGAAGCTTTGTTCTCTATGAAGAAGCCACATGCTCAAACACGCTGGAGATCCTTAAGTTTTACCATAAACAAGCTGATAGAATCAAGTTTTTCTTAAATAATCAATTACAGTGAAGACCCTTTGCCAATAGCTCCATCTCATCTTCATCAGTTTGATGAAAATGCTCATTGGCACCAAAGCCTGCAATTTTAAATATTTGTTTAACGAGATGAAACACTGTGCTTCAGCCAGCAAATGCTGGCGTTGTTTTGGATTGAGGATAACGTTGTCAGTTTTTGTTATTTATGAGATTTGAACAAGACAATGTTTATATTTCTGTAGTCTGTTTCTATTTGAACGCTAGATTAAGAAAAGCTTCATAAAATGGCATTTCTTTTCTTTCCCGTTAACAGAATTCATTTCTGGCAATAAATAGTTTTGGTGTGTAAAATCAGGCTTGTATTTATGAAGTACAGATGTGTTGTGTAATGTTTTGCACATATATGTGGATACATGTTTAATACATCCTTCAATCAAGTGTTTCTTCTCCTTCGTGGCTGGTTCTGCCACAGGTGAGCAGCAGCAGCAGGAGGTAATTGTGCAGGATTGCTTTCAATTCTGTATTTTACTCCCTCTGAAGAATCTGATGAATTTCAGGTGCCCTCCACTCACCAGTAGTAACACAAATGAAAAATCATACCTCCACCCTGCAGCATCACTTAACATGCTTCCCTCTCACACATGGGATCCACTCACAGTTGCACACAAGGGGGAAATGACTGAATGTGCCTTCAGGCTGCTCGAGCAAATTCCAACGCAATTGTCACATTGTTTATTGATGTGAGCTGTTGACAAATTTGCTGTGCGTTAATCCAGATTAATTATTTGATGACATGAATTTAAATAATGAGCTGAATTGACAGACTGACCCTGAAAGGAAAGCCATGGTGTTGGCCACTCTCACAGTTTAATGACGTAATAAATTGCCACGGGAGGTAAAGGATAGTCTGTATGCACACAGGACTCTGCACTACTAGCGATAGCAAACGTATTTGCAAATCTGTCATGGCGTTTAATAACAAATCTCTTTAATAAAGGTTGTCCGAATAATCCTATAATGTAACGTTTGCAGGGACAAGCGCTTAAAGGTGTATGTCCGCTTTCACCGACTTGTTAAATAATAAGAGATATCTTCCGCCACTTCCACCTGGCCATGTCCCATCTTCTTGTTCATCTGTCGAGTTTTATGGCAGTTGTCCTCCAGAAGTGTTGGGACTGTCCCCCTATTTGCTATGTAAAGATATAGTGGAGTCAACCTGAGCAGATAATGATGTCACCCTGCCTCTGTCCGTGTTATCAGAGCTTCTCTGTGCTTTGTTGACTTAGCATTGGCATCATCCATTATGAGCCCTAACCTTAACTGTAAAACCAAGTAGAAGGAACTGTTAAAACTCACTTTTCAAAAATGTCATCGCCCTTTAGATCTGAAACTAAGCTGGTCCCCATAATGATAAGAGACCAAGAAGCACACAGACACACTCACACACGACTCATTCCCCCTGGATTTTGGTTGTCTGTACTATTGGTGAAATGATGTGTTTGTAAAAGAATCCACTCCATCCCCACGCCAGTCTTCACTCACTTTAATCCTGCATCTATGTGACATGTACGGCTCTGGGACAGAGGAAATGATGACATCTCTCTGGTTTTTCATTTTGTGTTACATTTCTCGAGAATAGACCCATCAGCCAGTGTGTTTACTCCACCTTCCTGTCACTTCACTTCTTTTTGGGCAGGGTGTTTTTGTGCTCGTTTGCTGTTCATTTTCTCAAGAAATGATGAGCAAATGTGGATTTAATGTTGTGCACCAGTGGACCGCTAACTCAAGAACATTTGATTACATTTTTGCTTGGATCCAGATCTTCTGTTTTTATTTTAAATGGCGTGAATTATGCAGCTTCCACATTTTGATGGGAATGTCCTACACGGTCAAACAGGAATAATTTGCACAATTTTGTTGTTTGGATGATCGAGAAAAAGTGGTCTTGCTAGCACTACACATCTGTTGATTTAAGCCATGTTCCACATAAACACAGACATATTTCACTGCAGGTGGAGATTTGTGTGTGTTGATCAGGTAAATCAGCTGCTGCAGTGTTTGATTCATAACTAGGTGACTAGGGTGACTGTGGCAAGTCTGTCTTTCAATCAGAGGGTCGGTGGTTCGATCCCAGGCTCCGGTAGTCCGTGTCGTTGTGTCCTTGAGCAAGACACTTAACCCTAATTGCTCACCGTTGCTGTGTCTACGGTCTACTGTATATCATGTAAGTCGCTTTGGATAAAAGCGTCAGCTAAATGTAATGTAACTAAATTGTTGCTGCACAACAACCTGTTCATATAATCTGCTGATAAAACAAAGGGTATAAAAAGCAAGTTCTATGAAAGTAATACAAAGCAAACAGCATTTTTATATGAAATTATAAAGACACTATACTGAATGAATGAGCCATTTAAAAATACACATTTTAATCACCGTTTAGGAATTGAATCATAACTACATGTTCTTCCACACATCTTCTTTCTCACCTGATATTATTACACACATATTGTCTGCTTGTGAGCTCTACTCACGGTGTTTCATTGCCATCCGTCTTCGGTAGCCTACTTACTTGACAGACTGTTCATGCCACCTTTATGGGATAATCCTCTAAGCAATCTCCGTTTCACAGTGCTTGGTATCGGGAGTTGCAATGAACTCAAATAAAGCCAGAAGTGGTATTTTGATAATTCCACCCCTTCAACTAATGCATAATGATGAGATCATGAAATTGAGAATGGGACACTGAAAAAACAATTGATGTGGTCGAGGTCACCTGAGGCCCTTTCCTCATCATTTCACAATCAAGGCATCTATCCTCTCCCTTCCGCTCTTGACACTTGATCACCGTGAGCCGACAGAGTGAAGGATGTTTCTAAATCTCTTTTCTCTCTCAGGCTTTTGGCTGCAGGTAGATCTCACACTTCTATTTCTCTTCTTGCCTGTCATTCAAATCGGATGTTGCCGCTCTGTTGTATATATTCCAAACGCAAGAGATAAGGTAGCTCCAATCGGTCGACTTCATTCTCCTAATTATTTCTGCATTGCTTTCGTTTGTGTTGCATGTGGTTTTCAGTCTCTTTTTACCTCGGCTCAAACACATTATGCTTCTCAGGGGAGCTTGGGTTTTGGCTGCGAGCGTCTTCACATAGCTCTCCCTCCAGGAGAAGAGAGAGTAACCTGCCTGTTCAGGGTGTTAAGCCTGCTTTGCATTCTCCTCCTCTCCAAAAACCAGCTTTCTTAAATCTTGCAACACGTTCAGATCCAATATGCACCTCTCTGTGTGTCTCTTTTTCGCTCCTCTCCATTTTCCTTGTGCTTGTCTGTGTATGTTTGTCCCAGCATTATTACTTTCGGCTCACTACCGTCTGTCCGGAGGGAAGAGAGGGCACCGAAAGAGGGGCGGGGGGAGAGAGAGAGAGTCAGAGCAGATAGCGTAAGACAAACTATGACCAGTAGACCGGTCGCTGTGTGATCCACATGGACAGGCAGTGGAGACCCACGTCAAAGTCTCTCAGAGCTGCCAGGCAGGAGTGTGTGTGAAAGGAGAGAAGTCTGTCAGGTACAGGGATGTCGTCCTGCATGACTCCTCCTGTCTCACACTGATCCACACAACACACCGAGCTTGTCTTTTTGGTTGATATTCGCCACGACAGAGCTCATCATTTACCGCCACAATGTGGAGGTTCCATGTTGACCTTCGTTTTCTCTTCCAGATGAGTTTGACTAACCTGTTGAACTTGTTTACAACCTGTTTGACTGTACATGTTTGTTACTCTAACCTATTTGTTTGCAATGGTGCATTGTTCGGGGATATCGGTAATCATAGAGCCGATGGCCAGAGCTACAAAAATACAAACTGATGCGGTGACCTTCCTTTGAAATATCCCGGTAGGTTTTGACCGCTTGCAGCACTATGAAGCAGAGCTTTGATGAGCAAGTCCTTGTTTTTTTTGCTCTACATGTAAGGACAGGTTGTCTCACGTTATTCCACTGATCCGCTGTGGATGATAAATAGCCAGCAACTTTATCAATGTACCCACCAACGGTCCAGGGAAGGGAAGTATAGCTGCAGGTTTCATTGAATTGACTTTTTAAATTAACTTTGTCAGATTGCAAGGCTACGCGAGGCATTTTGGCAAGAAACAGTAAAAACCAACAGTGTTTGTGTACAAGACAAATCCACAGGATTCCTTTTTAAATGAAGTGCAGACACTGAATTTTAATCGGCTAATAAACAAACAGCGGCCAGCAGTGTGGCTAAAGGTGTGATAGTGCTTCCCATTGGAAATAGATAAATACAGATAAATCTGGTGGGCCAACTTAATAAACATGTCACACCACAGTCTTTGGGGCGCAATTAATCTGTGTCAACATCATTCGGGCCATATTTACATTTTATCTTTGGACAGCTTGCAAGTGTTGGCAAAGGCAGCACAGAAGCAATTCCATTTGTGTTCAGACAAGACGAGCCCTGTGATTGTATGTGTTCAAAAAGGGTCTGTTATTTGTGTTGTTGGCCGTCATGTTGCTTTGTAGCTGCACATTAAGCTGTCTTTTCAGGTTGGCATAAGGACCATGTTTAGTGAGCCACATTTAAACGAAGTGGAAACCAATCAGGTGTTGGTCGGGTTTTAGGGCGTGCACTTTAAAAAGGGGTATTGTCCGTTCAAATTGTATTCTGGCAAAACGAATCAAAACACATGCATAGCTTTAATCTCTTCGAGCATCAAGTAATTTCCATTTCATTGATATGCAGAGAGGGGTCTGTTTTTTTTTTTTATCTTTGCTGCACTGTCTTACTCTCTCTCTCTGTGTGTGTGTGTGTGTGTGTGTGTGTGTGTGTGTGTGTGTGTGTGTGTGTGTGTGTGTGTGTGTGTCCCAGCAGATGTTATGGAGGGGAAGAGCGCCATTCTGCTGGGCATGAGTCAGTGGAACTCAAATGACCTGGTGGAGCAGATTGAAACTCTGGGACACATGGAGGACCAGTCGCACGGTACGCTTTGCACACACACACACACACATTTGTAATCACACCTATGAGTCACTGAATGATGGTAATGGTGACTACACTGAATTGTAGTTCTATTTAAAGCTGCATTAAGTCATTTTTTACCTCTAGAGAGCAGAAAAAGTAAAAAAACAATCCAGATTTATTTTTATTGAGGTGTAACGGGTACAAGCTAATATTGGCCTACTTAAAACTGTATTCGGGCCCACAGTAGCCATCCAGATAAACACTGCAACTGGGCCGTGTCAGTGTGTGTCAACAATATTTTTTAGTTTCTTGCAAAGTGAACTGTGAAATTAGCGCAATGCTTCAGTTGATCTTACCTGGCAGGAACATTTATGTTTTTGACTGTCAAACACTTTCTCACTGCCTTGTGAGAAAGTTGAGCCAGGATCCACAGGACGGAGTGTTACTGGTGGTCTGGATGCAGCATACCCATCAGGGACAGAGCAATGTGGGCGTCCCATTGCTTTTGTTTTTCTGCAACCTCACTAATGTTGTTTGTGTCCTATATTCATAGGCATATAGAGAGGGCTTGGTTCACCAACTCCTGGGTAAAATATATTTCCAAGTAGTTCAGATGAGATAATCTGAAGTGAAAAAGATTCCATGTTCCTTGGGGAACATTTGTTAGTCGTCTTTAGATGAGCGTGAATAAACGTAGCGAGCAGAAGCAAAAGATAAACATAATGGTGGCTGAGGTTTAAACGGTGCATTTCAAGCTCAGTGCTCCTGCTGCCTGAGGAGGAACGCTGAGCTCACAACATGTATGTCCTCTGCAATCATTTAAAGCATCACTGAAAATACAATTCACTCTTTCCAAGCAAAGAGGTTTCACTTCTATTTCAGTAGCGTGACATTTCAAACAAAACCTGACAAGAAGACAAATGGATTGAGCACAGATACGTGGGGATGCTCGGCTTCAGTTTGGCTCTCTGTTCTTGCCCAATCCATTCCTCAAATGCCGTAATGAGGCACCAAAGAAGTAAACATTGGAACAACGTTTCAGTTGAATGTTATTTCCACTCTTCCTCAACCTCAGATTGGAAGACTTTTTTAGAGAATAAGCTTCTTCTGTAATTCCGTTAATCAAAGAACATTTTAAGGAGAGTCAAAAAAAAGAATAGCACAGATGCATTGTCTGTACGGAGCACCAAGAACATTTGTGAAGCAAACAGCATCAACAGGAGGAATATCATATTTCAGCTGGTTTTCATATTAGTCGTCAAATCACTGAGTGGGTACACTGTGAATATTTTACACCCCCCCACACATTCAATCAACAAACCACTCGTAAAAACCAGCAATGACCTGTGAAGTGGTCCGCTGCCGCAGGAGCACAAGTCAGTTACTAAAGTGCTCCTGAACAGTGGAAATAACAGAGTTGCCCCATTTTAAAGGATTTTCTTCCATGTATATCTTGCAATATTTTTCAAAATTAACAATAAATGAATCCACCATTACCTACAGTACACCAACTGTGTTACTGTAGGTAATACATCAACTCTGTTACTGTCGTAATACACCACCTCTGTTAATGTAGATAATGCACCAACTGTGTTACTGTAGGTAATGCACCAACTGTGTTACTGTAGGTAATACACCAACTCTGTTACTGTAGGTAATACACCAACTCTGTTATTATAGGTAATACACCAACTATGTTACTGTATGTAATACACCAACTCTGTTACTGTAGGTAATACATCAACTCTGTTACTGTAGGTAATGCACCAACTCTGTTATTATAGGTAATACACCAACTCTGTTACTGTAGGTAATACACCAACTCTGTTATTATAGGTAATACACCAACTCTGTTATTATAGGTAATACACCAACTATGTTACTGTATGTAATACATCAACTCTGTTACTGTAGGTAATACACCAACTCTGTTACTGTAGGTAATACACCAACTCTGTTATTATAGGTAATACACCAACTATGTTACTGTATGTAATACACCAACTCTGTTATTATAGGTAATACACCAACTATGTTACTGTAGGTAATACACCAACTCTGTTATTATAGGTAATACACCAACTCTGTTACTGTAGGTAATGCACCAACTCTGTTACTGTAGATAATACACCAACTCTGTTACTGTATGTAATACACCAACTCTGTTACTGTAGGTAATGCACCAACTCTGTTACTGTAGGTAATGCACCAACTCTGTTACTGTAGATAATACACCAACTCTGTTACTGTATGTAATACACCAACTCTGTTACTGTAGGTAATGCACCAACTCTGTTACTGTAGGTAATGCACCAATTCTGTTACTGTAGATAATACACCAACTCTGTTACTGTAGGTAATACATCAACTCTGTTACTGTAGGTAATATATCAACTCTGTTATTGTAGATAATACACCAACTCTGTTACTGTAGATAATACACCAACTCTGTTACTGTATGTAATACACCAACTCTGTTACTGTAGGTAATGCACCAACTCTGTTACTGTAGGTAATGCACCAACTATGTTACTGTAGGTAATGTACCAACTATGTTATTGTAGGTAATGCACCAACTATGTTACTGTAGGTAATGTACCAACTATGTTATTGTAGGTAATACACCAACTCTGTTACTGTAGGTAATACATCAACTATGTTACTGTAGGTAATGCACCAACTATGTTACTGTAGGTAATGTACCAACTATGTTATTGTAGGTAATACACCAACTCTGTTACTGTAGGTAATGCACCAACTATGTTACTGTAGGTAATGTACCAACTATGTTATTGTAGGTAATGCACCAACTATGTTACTGTAGGTAATGTACCAACTATGTTATTGTAGGTAATACACCAACTCTGTTACTGTAGGTAATACACCAACTCTGTTATTGTAGGTAATACATCAACTATGTTACTGTAGGTAATGCACCAACTCTGTAATTTTAGGTGATGCACCAACTCTGTAATTTTAGGTAATGCACCAACTATGTTACTGTAGGTAATACACCAACTATGTTACTGTAGGTAATACACCAACTCTGTTATTGTAGGTAATACATCAACTCGGTTATTGTAAGTAATGCACCACCTCTGTTATTGTAAGTAATGCACCAACTGCAGAAGCCTATGTCAGGTCGAGGGGGAAGAGGGTTTTAGAAGGGCTTTGGAAAATAGCATTTTGATGCTAAAATATACATACTTCTACCAAAATGCAAATATTGGGATTTGAATACACAAGGAACACAATACAGAATGATATAAAATGTGACATTTGTTTCTGATTCTGAAAACAAAAGACTATGAAGCATAGCTGTATCGTAGTTGGAGCTGGCAGAAGCTACAATATGATTGTCAGTCTGTGTATAAGGGTTGGGACTTAGTGAAGGGCTAATAATCACCCGAGCAACTAGCTAACTACCAGCTACCAGCTCATTGTTTTAGCTTTAAGACCCAAAACCTCACTGTTTGGTTTCAGTGTGCTTTGGGCCGCAGAAGGCAGACATTTGACAACTTGGCAGCATTTAGCCGCGAAAGGGACAGACATGTTTTCTTTGTTAACCAGACAAAAACATGGCTAAAAGACAAAAATATGACTCCAATTGGATGCTATTGTTGCTCTGTGTCTTCCGCAAGAGTAAAACAGGTTACAACTTCACCATATCCAATTTATGATATGGCAGTGTTGTAGTCAAATTAAAATAATGATAACACTGAACATAACAACACATTACAACTTCCTGCCACTGTTGTCAGTTCTCTCGGCCCCATTGCTGTGGTATCGAAACAGGTACTCACATCAGTGGTGCTTAAGAAGAGACGTATCCACACTGCTCATTGAAGAAGACCCACTTTAGATGAATGGAGAATTGTTACCTTAAATGGAGTGTGTGATGTATTTGTCTGTAGAGATTTAAAGCTAGCGTCTGGCCACAGTGGGAGACGCTGAAACTAACTTCATTAGGTATTCATGCACTGTATGTGCACCCAGCGTCTTAAAACTGACTCACCCCAAGACCATCTTTCTCTATCTTTTATAATGTATGAAAACATCAGGAGTATGCTGGCCCATCTTCTTGATGAAATAGAAAGGGGGGCAGAGATGGGACGCTCCCACTGTTGTATAATCAGTGTGTCTCATAAAGCAGAGGCTTTGCATTTCATCAACACTGAAATTGCAAAGCATTCGTGCAAACACTAATAATATCTTAATAAACATAAATGTATTATCTGACCCTGAATTCAGCAATGCGGTGTATTTTTCCACATAAAACCCACGAACACGGAAAGGAAATATTGGACTGCTGGTTCCAGTAGATGTTTAATCTCGTACGGCGACTGTTGAGAAGGAGAATGTGGCTAGAACTGTCTAAGTTATGGTAATTGCATTCTCTCTCTCTCATTGTCAACAAAGTCAAACTTGCCCAAAATAGAAACACTCCCCAACACGGTGCTGCATACAAATGTGCAAAAGCCTGCGGAGGATCTTTGGTTGTTTGTTTACACCCTACACTCGTGGGGGCACAGGAAGACATAAATTTATCTATTTTTGTGCAACTAAGCATAGCAACCAAAAAGACAAAATAAAATGATCTCAAAGCGACACCAACAGTAGCGGCTGCAGCAAACGTTTATGAGGTCTCTTGTTTCTTGAAATTTGATATTCATTATTTTTTTAACCCAAAATATCCTGCTCAAAGGTACTGTATGTTGTCACAATATTTTAAGCCTTCAATCATGTAATCGTGGCCATGGTGGAGCAACACAACAAGCTGCAAACACATCAGTGACATATTATCCTCTTATAAAAGACCCCCAGCAGGTCAGGTAGCAGTTAGCACAGATAGACAGTTTACAGAGCGTTTAACCAACAAACACTGCTGAGGAGGAAAATTATGCTGATGAATGCGTTGAGAGTGAACCAAAACAATAAAGTTGTGAGCCGGATGTGCAGAAATTAATCAAATTAGTAAAAAGACACTATAGAGCTCTATTGAGCTGAGGGGAACTGCAAAGTTGGGTGCTAACTGGGTTCATCACTATGAGTGACCCCTTGCACATACATGTTGACATGCAATCAGTGGAGCTTTCATCCCAACAAATGTCTTGGACGTTCAATTGTTATGTCTGAACAGTCTCTGTTGAGGTTAATGACTCACAGCAGTTACAGCTACCCATATGCTTAATTACCTTTTTTTGTTGGTGGTGTGTAATGATAGGTGAGAAGAAAAGGAAACCTTAAAGGTGCAGTGTTACTACTCTCAGCCTGTGTAGCAGTTGAGCGGCGACATCCACTAACCTTTCATCTCCATCTATTTGTCGGTTCCTCAAAAGCGTCTTTGGGTACATGGCCTCTCTTCCTTTGCTCTACATTATGCTCTCATTCCCTCTTTTGTTCTCCTCAGCTTCTGTAACCATCCAGCTCCCCACCGGCTGCTCCCTCACTCCCCCTCATCTCATCACCTCATTGCTGTTCTTATATTTCCCCTCTCCATCTTCCTTCATTCATTACACCACAAGCCATGGGTGACTGTAAAGCCCTTTCCTACCAATGGAGGTAAACAGCGATGGAAAGCTCAGTGATGGTGAGGAATGCCTGGAGCACAACCGCCCCTTATTTTCCACTGTACTCTTTCTTCCTAATCTCAGTGACGCCCTGTGATTTAACATCGACCGCTGCTCCAGCATCTTTCAGGCTCGCCAGCTGTTCACTATGCAAACACTCTTATCGGCATTGCCACCCCCCCCCCCACACACACACACACACACACACACACACACACACACACAGAGACTGATGCTGTGATATGTGAAATGTACATGATGTATTTGAGGATATGATTCCACACAAAGTGACCGGGGAGAGAAATGTATTATGTATATTCTATGGAGCCCCACAGCTCTCTATTCTTCAAGCACACTTTAGCTCTATTCAGAAATGCATGCACAGCAGGAGGGTGACAGAAAACATCAATCTAAGGTCTGAGACTCATCTGTATTCTGCCTACCGACTTCCCTTTGGTCATTTTAAGCACACAGTGCTCGCTTGGACACAATAACCCTATCACTTTAACTACATATTTTTCCTTTTTGTCTTTTTCTTGGAAACAAAAATAAGTTGACAAGGCTTCTCAGGTGCAAAGAAAAAAGCAATTTCTCTGCAGAATTAGAGTAAAAGACGGCAAACAAAAAAGAGAGAAAGGTCAGATAATGAAAACAACTGACTTGATGTCAGGAGTATTGCTCTGCTTCATCTCTTATTTTTACAGCCCTTTGTTGTTTAAGGCTCTTTCTTCAGTGTGTCTTTATTTATTTTGCTCTGTTTTCAAGTATGGATCCCAATATTGTTTGTGCAAGTCTGCCTTTGTGTGCATACAGTATGTGCATGCTGGTCTCCGAGAATAAGAAGTAAGAAATGCTGTGTGATCTCACATTGAGAGCAGATAATCACACCCAAACAACACTGTTGTTGCCTGGAGCTCCAGGAGGGGGGAACAGGGAGGAGGGGACTGAAAGGGGGGGGGACTGTATCAAATGAAAAGGAACAAACCTGCGCAGAAAGCCTTGTATACTCGGTTCCACATGGCGTTCTCCTGCTGATTGTTAACGTCTTCCTTAACCCTTTAGATGTGTTGATCGAGCGTGAGTGTTCATGTGCTGCAGGTAGCAGGAAATGGGTCAATACCTAAAGGTGTGGTGGCCAAACTAAGGCCTGCGTGCCAACTGCGGCCCGCTGATTTTCTTAAATGGCCTGCAGTGAAGAGAATATGGCTTAAGCATATTCCTAATTAATTGCACTTTGTGCATTGCAGGCATCATAGTTTAAACACTAGATACGTTGAGTGAAAGGATCTCTATCTTAACCTTGGCACATAAAACACGATTTTACCAGTTCTGTCTGTTCTGTTTGAAACCTTGTTTTGTAGAAACCTTAGGGAGAGCAAGAGAGGAGCGATCCCTCTCCCAGGGTGGACAGAAGTACAATAGATGTCATCTTAAAGGAGTTTGTGCAGTTTTCTCATACGAATCAAGCATTTTTAGGATATAGTTGTCATATGTTTTACAAATGAGGGGGCGACTGTGGCTCAGTGGTTAGCAAGTCGGTCTTTCAATCAGAAGGTCGGTGGTTCGATCCCCGGCTCTGGCAGTCCATGTCGTTGTGTCCTTGAGCAAGACACTTAACCCTAATTGCTCACCGTTGCTGTGTCTACGGTCTACTGTATATCATGTAAGTCGCTTTGGATAAAAGCGTCAGCTAAATGAAATGTAATGTAATGTAAATGATAAAGCCATCTTCGACCTTGGACTATATAGAAATAATTGACTTGATTAAACTAACAATTTTCCTTCTCCAAAACCGATCCCAAAACATTGAGTATATTTGCCTGATCGAAATACAATATAATTTGCATTCATTCATTTTTCTCTGTCCTTTTTAGTGTAAAATATCTTCTGAGAGCTATTGCTACCACTTCTATCACTTATTCACATTCACATTTGTCAACATGTTCGATCCAGTGTCATTGGTCAGATCAGCATGTCCCCAGTTCTAGGCACTGAATGAGCCTCTGCTACCCCACTCTCACACACACATGTATGCGTGTGGGAGTGTTTGTTGCAGTACAGCAATTGCAACATATAGACAGGAAGCAGCTGGGAGCTGTTAGGGACAGACTGTGTGCGTTTGTGTGTGCATGTGTGTGTGTGTGTGTGAGACGGTTTGTCATGCAGTAGAGCTGGTGGCGTCTCCTGAGGTCTTTTCGCAGTAGGCAACACGACAGCCCCTGATTCCAACAGCAGTGAACAGATGGCTGAGCTTGTTAGCACGCGTGCACTGTGCCAGGGGTTAGAGGCGGCTGTTCAACCAGTCAGGAGGCAACATACCTCCAAACAAGCACCCTACCTGATGCTGCTTAATGGCACACACTTTTAAATCAAGTGAAGCATGACCTCTTCACATTTCTTTCCCCCAGCATCTTACCTGTTATACAAAGATATTTCTTCACTCATATCTTTAGCAGAAAAACCTTCATGGTCATGTAATGCTGATGTCCTCGGTCTTATTCGGACTGGGGACCTTTGTCAAATGAAGGTAAATATTTCACAAAAGTATCTCTTTTAATATCTTCAAAAGGTTTAATGAAAACAAATCCTTCCATGCACACCATGCATTTCTAGTGTTCATTGTACATTGCTGATAAAGATGTGCTCATGCAGAAAATGTGTTGCGTACTTTTACCATCCCAGATGATCACAAATAAATGTGAAACTTGTTGCAGTAATTTAGATTCCACCGTTCACCAAATGTCTTTAAGTTATTCTTTATTTCCAGCAGCAGGCTGCTGACCAACTGAATATTTTCTCAGGAGTTGGTGGAGAACAAAATGGAGCCAAAAATAACCTCATGCCATCTCTATTTTTTGATGACACCATATTAATTGAATGAATGACCTCTCATGACAACAGCTAGTTTTATTCTTAATTGCAAATTTCTTCTCATGTTTCTTGAAATTGTTGAGCTTTAGCAATTGAAAGCCAACGCTGCTCTTCAGTGAGTACGTCTTTTTGGTAAAACAGAATTCATCGTGATACTGAATCTCTCTAATAAGGTGATTCGCCCTCTCGCAGGCAGGAAACATTGAGGGGATTTTGCCATTTTAATACTCCCTGGGAAGATACAAATCTGTAGTCTGGAAGCCAATCTTCCCTATGATGAATCTAATATTTTGCCTCCCTATCATTCCCCTGCTCTTGTTTTCTCCCATCGGCTCAATCGATGGTGATAAATGTGTGAAGGTGAAGTCGTCAAAACACAAAACTGAAAACAAATACTTTTTATGCTGGAGACAAAAAGAACAATTAATATTGTAGTTGCACAGACAAAAAGAAAACAAGCGGAATCCAAACTTGGATCACCAGATGAATATTTCATCCTCTCATTCGGCTCTGGTAGACTTCTCTGTAGAGCGCTTTCATCTTCACAATCCTCTTTCTGGGGGTAATTTTCTCTTCCTCTCCCCTGAACATAAGTCAAGAAATATCTCAGACTGCAGTATGATAGCAGGTGCACGCAGTGAGTGTGCGCCTGACTGGGCTTTAAGCCACGGGAAATGGCCACGGTTGCTGCTGATCTACGGCATTGTTGTTGACTTTCCACAGGGAGTTTTCTCGGTTTGGTCCTTTGTTTGTGGAGATTGAGTGCCGATAAGGAGCTGCTAAATACCACTAAGCTTCATGAAGTGCATCTTGACTGGCAGGACTCAGACCTCTAAGAGGAATCTCAGAGAAATAAAAAGAGAAAAGCGGACGGATTTCTGGAATTGTAAAAACAGAAATTGTCCTCGTAACCTCAGAAGCCGGTTTATACCACTGAGCCGAGCCAAACAAAAAGATGATTTTATCAATTTCCTCCAATATCAGACAAATGTCTTGCTTATCGTTGGATTCACGAGCAGCCCAGCATGTGTGCTTCTCTTGCAAATTATGGGTCGAGCGAAGCTCTGCTATTTCCTCTGACTGTCTTTCCTACAATCTGCTGAACACAGCTGCTTGCTGCAGGTTGGCAGCCAGTACATGTTTTAGAACAATGCTGTGTGTGAGATGCAGGGCTTTTCATATGGGCTGTGCTGGAGTGTGTGCTTGAATACACTATTATTGTCTTATCTTGTGAATTATATGATCAAATTATTGTGTACCTGTTATTGCTCTTAATTAATAGAATGTAATAGAAAGGTCCAACGGATCATGATCAATAAACTTGAAGCGTCACATAGCTGAACTATATTGCTTGTAGCTGCAACGTTTCCTGTCCCCCAAACTGGTGAAATCATATTTCACTCAATCAGCCACAGTAATTGTAGTCTGTGAAACTTAGTTGAGCCTTCAGCTTTAAGGCATTGCTCTAACCCTCCTAAAATAAACGTATATGTCCAGGGGCTCATGTCCTGCTGTTTCAGGGGATTTTGTCAGTGTGGAAATGATCAAATTCTTGAAGATTGGTCCCAACTTAAAGTGCCCTCTGCCCACATAAAACCCACGAGGTTTTCACCTTGTGAGTCTGCGTGTATGTCATCATGATAAAATGTGGCCCTGGAGATTGCTCCTGGAGCAGGAACTACCACTGAGTCGTTTTTTAGTACTTTGCTCTGTGTTTCGGTGTCTGTCTGAGGACAGATTTTGTCACAGCGATATCATCACGACCATACAGGGTGAACTCGTGAAACTTTACAAGTGTGTAGTGGAGATAAAAATGAAGGTTGAGTTTGAATATGCGCATAGTCTGAGCAAGGGCGCCAGAAGTAGGGGGGGTAGAGAGTAGTGAAAGGGGTTATTGAACCCATGCACACTTTACGCCTGTGGACCTCTTTACCTTTGTTTACGTTGTGGTTTAACAGCCAGTGTAGCCTTGATAACTGCACACTGCTCTCCATTGAGAGTTTAATCAAGACACAAAGCTTCATGCTCCAACTGAATATTTTCTCAGGAGTTGGTGGAGATCAAAACGGAGCCAAAAATAACCTCATGCCATCTCTATTTTTTGATGACACCATGTTAATTGAATGAATGACAGGTCAAGGGGTGCTCCCTCTCATGAGAACAGCTAGTTTTCAAAAGATTACAAATGATTTGTGTGCACATAATTAACTCTTTATTTTCCTGACAATATAAATACATTGAATCTATCTGAGAGTAGACAATCATATTGCACAATTGGAGGCAACGGTGTGTTTGGCAGAGCAGCAGAAAATAAAGATAACATGTTTCAGACTTAACGCAGACAATTTAGAACTTGGATTTGAGTCTCTGACATCATAGCAAATCATGAGATTTATGTGACTGGGCAAACAATGACCTCTGTTAAATATCATATATCATTTATGAGAAATTAGAAAAAATGCTTAGTCTTCAAAGGATCAGAAAATAGTAAAAATAAAATGAATGAATCATCACAGTTCCCTATAGTGAAGAGGTGGCATCTTCAGATGTCTTATTTTGTCAGACCAACAGTTCAGTTTACAATGATAATGTACAGATTGGGGAAGCTGAAATCAGAGAATATTTGGCAGTTTTCTTCCTTGAAAAATTACAAAAATAATGCATCAATTATAAAATAGTTGCCGATTAATTTTCTCTAATCGATTAATCGACTTGTTAATAATTGTTGCAGTTTGCTTTGGTTTTAACAATCTCAAAGCAGCCACACCCCTAAGTATGCCTAACGTTAAGCCTTTATATGATTTAAATGGGTGATTGTATAAAGATTTACCTTCTGCTAAATCGTTCTTTGTACCAGGCTGTTAATGTGTATTTGTGCTGTAAAGATGATCATCTTAACATGGGGGTGTATGGGGATTGACTCACTTTTGGAGCCAGCCATTTGAGTAATTGCAGTTTTTGGCACTTCCGAGTTGGCTTCATTTCTTAGTATCTGAGGTTGCAATTGGTTTCTCCGCTCACTGTTAAATTCCACCTCACAGTTTTCCCCCTAAAATTCTAAACAAGGTTTTCGGAAGAACTTTTCTTCCCTACCTCCCGTATTCAGAAAAAAAGAAAACCTCCCTCCATTGATTTCCTTTTACTTTGTGACGGAAATAGTGTAGTGTGCTGAGTCCCTTGTGTGAGCTGAGCTGTTCTAGACAAGCAGGCTGTGGGCTGGGAGCCGAGTAGAAGGGAGATGACAGTGCGTGAATCTGTGAGAGTCTCCCATGACAGGCGGTCCCAGACGAGGAAGCTGCGTATAAATAAACACAGAGCCAGAATAGTAAGAGAGGCAGGAGAGAGCTCGGGAATAGGATGACACAGCCTGCAGCAGCTTCCGGAGAAGGTAATGAGTTTGGCCAGGTTCCCATGAAAGGCTGATCCGCACACAGAGAGAGGAAGAGTTGCTTCCAGTCGTCACAGTTGGGATGAAAATGTCCCCATTCCTTCATCTTTTGTCTGTACAAAATAAGTCTATTGTTGTTTCTGCATCAAAGAGGTCAAAATCCAATTGCATGTGACGGCTGTAGATGGCGCTGCAAAAAAAACAACCACGGTCCCGTGTTTACTGTCAGTATTGACTTCTGAATCTTATGCCTGTGCCATTTGAGCCTGAAGGTACATCGACCCATCACCCAGTTTGGAGTACGAATGAAGAGTGATGAAGAGGCATTAGTAATATTGACCATATTCACCAATCAATATCCATTTATGCTTGGTGTATCTGGGTGAAGTAGCTCCTGCAGTGACCCTTTCTTTATCTTTCCTCTTCCTTCCTGCCACTTCCTGTTTCTACTCTTTACTCATCCTATACAGAGGGTCTCTACCAGCTGGGTGGTCCACGCTGTGGCCCTCAGAGCAGCATTGAAGGACTGGAGGACACAGAGGTAGGATCATTATGAACAGCCTCTCAGTTCGACCACCAGCAGCCGAGAGCATCTAGAAGTACCCAGTTATTGGTCTTGCTAATATGTGGCCTCACTGCTTTCACAGAATGCTGTTTCTTTTCTTGCCCGTCTTTTAAGTTGCCCTCTTGTTCAAACTTGCCCTCACCTTTTTGCAGAGGAAATGTAAGACCCATGTGCTGCTGCTTGTGGTGCACGGAGGAAACATCTTGGACACAGCAGGCGGAGACCCCAGCACAAAGGCTGGCGATGTGGACACGCTGGCCTCAGTGCTGGAGAAGGTGACGCGGGCGCATTTCCAGGCCGCCGCAGAACACGTCAAGATCAAGCTGGTGCCATGTCCGGCTGTGTGTGCCGAGGCCTTCTCCCTGGTGTCCAAGTGAGTGCTCTTGCCAGAACACGGAGTCTCATTGGCCCGATTTACACTTTTCAAGTGTCTCCTATCTGGATAAAATCCAGATGTGGTTTAAAAGGCGTTTGTTTAAATTTGGCCACATACACACTACAGACAAATGAAAGATCCCATATTTAGAAATAAAGTGATATTTCCATTTACTTTTATCATTATAAAGCAGGTCTAGGTGCTACATAACTAATGTAAAATTATCAAAACATTCAATCCATGGAGAAATCCTCACAACCCGTATTCAGAAACTATGCAGTCAAGGTTTATGTAGGGTTGTGATGTCACACTTATACAGTCACCTGGTAGAAGTGCTGCTAAACTTCGGCTGTGGTGACGCTTTGAAGACGACAAAAGCGCAGATCCGGACGACCAGAAACAAAACAACTCCCAAACTCCCAAAACATGCCAGAGGAATAGCATGTGCTTTAACAGCAGTTACGCTAGCTAGCTAACAACTAATCCATTAATAAACTCAAACTCTTGGATGAGACTTGATGACGCTCATGTGACGCCTTCTGTAAGACAACAGCTGCTGCTGCCTTCTTCTGACACTTTCATGTAACGGAGAAAAAAATTATAATTTCAGTGACACTAAAGCTGCCATTATCAGCTGCAACACCCTGTAAGTGGCTACTTCCACAAGCTGCTTATCGGCATTGTTACACTTGGGAGGAGTTAAGAGTTAAGTTGTGATGGATGAATTAACACTTCTTAAGCATCTGCTCAGTTCAGCCAGAGACACACCAAGTAAATGACCGTTATGAGATTTGATGGAAAGGCTTTGCTCTTAGAGGAAGCTCTGAAAGAATCCGAGCAGCCACGAGGAAAACCCATGAAAACCTCATTTAAAATCAACAACAAATAACCCACGATGAGGAAGAGTCAGACGTGGGAAGCGTCAGGTTTGATTGGCCGTGCTGTCCACCTGCGTGAATGTGATTTAAAGTTAATCAGCTGGTGAGTGAGCATTAATAAAACGGATAATATGAGCAGTTGCAGTGCTCTACCTGAACTAAGTCTTTGTGCTGAGGTAGTTTCTTTTGTCGGGGTAGTGAAAACACATGCTTCAGTTTCAGGGTCCTTTTACTGCGCATCACTGTCACATGGTCATGGCTTAGTTAATGGGATTAGTAACATCTGTTCTTTTCCTACAATAATTCAAAATGTCTGCAGTGAAAAAGGACTATAGTGTGCTTCAAACTGATCTTTGTTTATATATTTCACATGGTACTAAGGCACCACCTCTTTTCTTAATTTGTCTTTACAATATTTTAGTCTCCTACTTCTGTTGTGTGTTTGTATTCAACCGACATTCTCACAAGTTTTACAGCCTTAATTCTTGTTTGGTAGCAATCAACGGACTACGCAGGACTGTTTCAGGGGGTATTTGAGGAATCTGTCCAATATGAACGCACGGCTGAAAGAATTAGCATAGAGGAAATTATGCCTGGTTGGCTAATGTGGTGAAGGTCAACTGAGGGAAACATATTGACCCCAAATAGATAGGGCAAGGTGAATTAGTATGCTGAAGACATTTCTCAGCGCCTGCAAGCATGTGGCCACGTGGCCATGTGGAATATTTGATTCATAACCTTTTTAAATGTCTTTAATTGTTAATTCTCCCCTTAAGTCCTGGAGGTGGTAAAAATGAATGGCTAAATGTCAGTTTCTACTGATCCTGAGGCCTCGGCAAGGAATGTGTGTAATTATCTGTTTATCTAATTAACTTTTACTTTGTATTCAGGTTACATTTGTGGTGCCAATTTCATAGTTGGAGTTAATTGTGGATAGTGGTACCTCAGTGATGAACAGCAGCCAGTAGATGATTCTTCCCTTATGATACATTAAAGAGTTTTATCTCCTTTAAAAGTCACAAGGTCTTGTTTCTTGCTGGGAGGTGCGCTTGCTTGTCTGCTGCCTGTGCAGACAACTGCTGAAGTGTAACTAATGATTTCATTTCACATTCAACGCCACATGTCCCAGTGGTGAGCAGCTTTATCTTTGACAGCGTCACTTAGTTTTTGCTGCTCTCCAATTATATGCAGAGGATGTTTTTGTCTGAGGTGTCACTAATCACAGGGACTGAGAGAATGTGTTTGGCAGTCAAGGGGAGGCTTCTGTCTGGTTTTGTGATTGACATTCAGCAGAGTGAGGTAGTGACTGGAAGCAAGACGAGTGTAAAGAGATTTGAGTTCTGTCGCTGCTCGGCAGCTTGATGTCCGCTTATCTTTCCCTACATCCAGAGATAAACTATTAAAAACTACAACGGCTCATGGGAGTCAAGCTGAGTTATTGCAATATTATAAGATTGTGGACTCAAACACACACAGGAACACATAGACAATGAAAAAAGACCCATTAATATTAAAACACTATGTGAAAAAGAATCAAAGCTGCCTCATGAAAAAACGAACCAATGATTAAATACAATGGTTGAATAAAAAGAGAAATATAATCAATTTAAATGCACAAACCACAAATTTAAAAACAGATTTAGCAGTGTGTTATAAATTGATCACACAGTATCTATTTTGTATTTATCCGATTCATTTTCCTGCAGGGGTTTGTAGACATATTTTCTTTTTAACAGAATTTTCATAGCCTCATTTTCACATTATTTTCCAATATTTTAAAACTTTTCCAGTCAGTAAACTGGCCAGAATTTATGTATTCCAGATGTGTTTGTTCACCACCTTATTTGCCTCTATGAAGGTTTTTCTCTGGTGGGCCCACTGCCCACAGGCATAGTTCTGCTTATGTAAATTATGTAATCTATGTAATATATCAACGTGGTTTCAATGAGTCAAAATGTTCCTCTTGGAGCAAGGCGTAGCCATCTCTGGATGGAATGGATCGTACCTATCTGATGCAATCATTGCTTCACAACCCAAGACTAATATATAATATTATAATAATTTCCATGTGGAGTGGAAAATAAATTGTATGTTAAGATAAGGTTACAACCATAAGAATAAATTGAGTTGAAAGTGGAGGACTAAATATATGAGAAAACATATATCGGCACAGAGAAGAAGTATAGAAGTTGCAGTAATTGGGATGTGCAGATCCGACAGCACATTCAATAAAGTTGCCCCCTGAGGAGTGAACAGGTATCAAGAAGCATCCTCCTTATGTGCTAAGCTATTGTTGACTTTACTAAGATTGAATGTTCATGTTTTTGTTTGATAAAGAGTAACTTTGGTATTTTTCAGTCTGGACCCTATTTCCCCATGTTTTTGTGTCTGAGTGACTAATGTGGACAACATGGTTTTTAATGGTCCGGTATTGAGCGAGAGCGCAGTAACCGGCAGCCGCGAAATGAGCTTCAAGGGCAATTGCGCCGCGTCAATGTTCACTAAAGGTGCTTGATTTTGCCCCTGGCAGGCTCAGATTGATATTATAAGTGTACATTATAGAAAGGAACCTACAGAGAAAAATATGTAGCATTTTGCCTTTACCCTTCACTTGATTCGGTCCATTTGTTATTGTGTCAGAATCCCGCTTAAGGAGAAGCCTCGTTCTGAAATCTGAACGTCGGGCAGCAACAGGTCCGTCTCTTTACAGCAGTCCTCCACTGTGGTCCTCTAGGCTCTCAGCACCCAAAGGAACCCCGCCAGTCTCCCAGACACTTATAATAACAATCTGAGCATGTACGTGGCATAAAACAATCACTTTTAGTGGACGCAAAGTTACATTGACAGGGCACAATTACGGCTGCAGCGCAAGATCAATGCTGGACCAATTTCAAAAGTTGTTGTACTCACTCGTTGCTTACTTAAAAAAAAACATGGCTAAATAATCAATTCGCTCAAAGCTAACGGAATAAAACTCACTTGTATCTCAATACACAGGATTTACAGCACAGTACGCTCCATTAACCATTACAGCACAAAAGCACAATAACAAGACACACAGCTCTGGATGTCTGAGGAGGATAAACAAAAAATGGATCCCGATGGTTTCTTTCTTGTGACATCTTCAATGTGAATGTTTAGGCTATTCCTTCCGCTTTCCAGTAGGACTTTTGTGGCTCTGTTATTGGTGGGAATGCCTACGCCCTTTTAAGTTAATAACAGATACCGCTGAGCCTCAGCCCGCTTGCCCTATGTGGTAATCCAACCGTGGTTCTCCCAGTCTCTTCCTTGCTTGAGAGCTTGTTTAAAGAGCAGTGTGTAACAAGACTGTATAACCATTTGCTATAAATAGTACATTCCTTGACCTAAGAGTCTTTGACTGAATATTATTTTTGTATCTCCTTTTGTTTATAATCTTTGAATTGGGCCATTCATCCTTTTATAAATCTTCCTTTACATTTTTTATAAGAATGTGATGTTCTTATTACGGCTCGGTATGATAATGGTTTTTGAGCCATTACTGATAATATTTGAGAGTAAAAAAAAATTAAAATCACAATTTACTGGTTATCACATAACATAACATCTATGATGATTGTAAATTATTCAGCACGGTATGGTACATTTATTTCACTAAACTCCACCAATATCTTGTTCTAGCCCTAATTTTCACACAAAGGGAGATATAACATGAAGAACCAGCTTGTTGAAAATCTCTGAAAACAGTGAGGTGTGAATATGTTTTTACAGCTCTCCACAATACTTTTTCAACTATGCTTTTGCCAGTTAACAGCGTTTGCTCTAAAGGCAGTGCTGGACTTGTGGGTGTGCAGAGCCTCATTCATTTGCATGCCAACATGAACAGAGGAGTAGGCAGCCTCTCGAGAAGGAATTGCTGCTGTGTGGGTAATTCACTCTCATTCTGGGGAACAGCTTGGCTGAAAATCACACCACATGATGGAGGTGGCAATCCTCTCAAACTTTCACATAAACAAACCACTTTTGACTCAATGCTTTATAATTCATCTTGTGCTGCAGGGTTCCCCCCACCGAGACTGAACATGTTCCTCAGCTTGTGTTGTCCTTGTTGCCATTTTAAAGCCAGCTGTGCTCCCGAAGGCTCTGAGCGCTCATTATTAGCTCAGCTAATGAACGTACCTGGCAGTGCTGGTTAGGAGCTGGGTGTCAAGACAACACACACATGCAATCCATAAACACACTCGCACAAATGCATCCCACACAAAAACAATCGGAGCACGTCCAATTAACAGCGACAGTGAAAAGGCTGCCAAATTGATTTCCTCTCAACCTCTGTCACAGTCTGAGGAGAAATAAACATTTCAACAGTCTTAACAACAGGAGAGAAAGATTCAATGTGTCCGGATCAGTTTTGTATCCGGGAGAGGAGATGGAGGAGGAGGGCGCTCCCTTGACCGTGTGCACGAACAGTGACCTCGGCTCAGGGAGATGGAGACTCATTAGTCTGGCCATTGGCGGCGGGGGACATGCTGCTGCTATTTCTAGGCCTTCTCCCTAATTAAGAAGACTCTGCGGAGGCCCGTCGCTGTTCGTTGTAACTGTGCAAACTTTTGGCAGAGCTAAGCCATTTAAGGAACAGGGAGAGCAATTACACAGGAATCTGACCGACTTCAAATTCTTCAGTTTGACATTATATGGCGAGAGGCTGGGAGGGCAGCATAATAGAGTCCGTCTCAAGGTTATGCTGCGTGGGATGAGGCCGATTCAAGGTTTAATCGGCTCACTCAGCCTTATCTTCCGCACAATGTTTATTAATGGTTCTCTCCAGCATCACATTACCATGAAACCCAGAGGAAGACTTCTGTACGTCGCTCAGTATGGAATAATACGGTAATTATTACTCTGCCTTTAGGTGTTATCAAGTGAGTCTTTGATAGTGTTTCGAGAGAACTTCACATAGTAATTACTGGAAAAGAAATAAACTGTAAAGCTTTAGGATGAATGATTACCTGACAACCAATCTAAAGCCAACTATATGGCCCATTACAAATGAACAAATTAGGCTTTTTATGTAAGGTGAGGTTGTATTGAAGTGTCACGTAATTTGAACACTCATATATAGTATATACATTAGTGTATATATAATATATATTATATACATTACTATATATATAATCTTTTTTTTTATATATACACTATATATACTGTATACGAGTGTTCAATGGTGGGCCGTCAGGGCCAGCTAAGCCTTCTCTGCTGGCTTAAACAGAATCACAAAGTTATAGCTATTTTATAATTTAATTAAATAATTGAATACACTACATGTATTATCATTTTTTTCCATATTAGCTTATTTTCTCATTGCAGAGCTCATGTCTTTGTCTGTTGTTCAGCTTCCAGCCTGCAGCGCTGCTTGCAGCTTGTTGAGGAGAGCTCTCATCCAATCAGACTTTATCGATATGTCTCTATGGAAGCAGACGTTATCGTTGATTGTCATAAACTTCAACAAATCAGATCTATAGTTTGGCATGCTGGGTGTATTCTTTGACGTGCCAGGGCTGGCTAGCTTGGTGGACGTGTGATTGGTCAATGGGCCAGCGTTACTTTTGTCTAATGGAAAACCATAGCTAGTAAGAACAGTTCAGGTTGTTGAAAGTTTGTTTAACACTCAATGGCTGAAGGAGGAGGAGAAACGAACTTGGTGGCAGATTTACTGACAACGTGGACATTTACAGAACTAAAACACATGGCAACTTATTCCAGAAACCAACGCAACTGGGAGGCTCGGCTGTCCTCACAGCATCTGGTGAGTGAAATGCTGTTTGTGTTTTTACATCTGCAGTCGTATTTAATCATATATATTAATCCGCTGTTGCTGCTGCTACCGCTGCTGAATTTTCAGTGTTGTTTACTTGAGATCAAACTCAGCTAGCTGCGCCGAGCTAACTGGTGGGAGCTCTAGCTCGGCCCAGCTGCGCCGGCGGGGAGAGGCAGGGGCTCCCTCCAGTCAGACCGTTTTTCCATCGCGCCTCCTCGGTGAGCGTGGTGAGGAATTTTACGGTAGTTAATATCCTTCTGATCATGGCTCATGCTTGAGTGTGCAGTGTTTTAGTGTTAGTTTTGTTGGATTGTTTTGTCATGTTTTGTTATAATTGAATGTGACTGGTTCTTGTTGATGTGGACTACATGCATTGTCCGTTAATGACGCAGCATCCCGTCATGCACGTATTTATGTAATCGATATCAGACAGCACAGAAGGCCCAGGGAGAAAATGCACGTGTGTTTATATATATAGCTGCCACTTTATTGATATATTGCTGCTACTTTATTGATCAACAGCATTTTTAAAGGAAGTTAGAGTTTAGTTTATTAAGATTAATTAGCCTTTAAATGCAGATGGGATTTGGATGGTTTGGTGGAGCAGCCTTTTCAGAAGTATATGTTTGTTTAGAAAAAGATAACTATGAATGCCTCAAATTAATTAGGAACCATTTGATTCTGAACATAAGTGACAGGCCACGAGGACGTTACACCTTAAACTGCCACACGCAAACAAACAAATCATTTACGTGTGCACTTTTGCATGTAAAACAGTGTCTGGTCTTTCTTAATACTAACAAGTGCTTTCATAATCAAGTAATTATGCAACACAGATAATGAGCAGTGCAGCAGGTGGTAAACCTCTGTTCCTGTTCTGTGACTTGTGAACCCTGTTCAGAGGGAGAGGTGTGTTTGGAATATGAATTGAAGCTTCTTCCTTTTTTTTGGTTCTCAGTGAGCATGTGTTTTGGGAGAGTAGGTGAGCACCAGTTATAAATGAGAATCCAATAAGATCAAGGCAAGGCCACTTCAAAGCTTGAACCTCAGTGGCACTCAGCTGGGGTGTTGGGATTTCTCATTTCTAGTTCCTTAAAACTCAATAAACACGCACCTGATAAATATATCAACGTGGTTTCAATGAGTCAAAATCTTCCTCTTGGAGCAAGGCGTAGCCATCTCTCTGCTTGAATTGCCTGAGCTGAATATTTCACACAGCAGCATCTCTTGAGGAAGTGACACTTTTGTAATGCAAATAACTGTCTGCAGAACCGTTCCAGTGACACAGAATACATTATAAAGGTTCCTTTTTTGTACAAATCTGCATGGAAGCGGCTCAAAGCGTAACATCTGTCTCAAAGAGCTATTCACTGGAGCAGCGTGCAGACGAGGCTGGGTCCCAATACAGGTTGCAGGTCGAGTGTAGTTTTGTCAAGCATGTTTTGCGCTGCCTTGTTCTTGTAATTGAAGTCGTGGTAATCACAGTAATATGGAGTTCTTGGACTATAATTAGTGATTACATTTTTTTTTTTTTTTATTGTGGTCAAGTTGTGGTCTAGTATATAGTTTATCTTATGAATGAGTGTAGTAAGCGCTTTCCACAAGGCTATTAAGTCACTCTGGAAAGTTTGGATGTTTACTCTTGGTAAGGGCAACTTTTAGCCATTTCCAATATTGAGCGTTCATTCTGTTGCTGGTGTTCTCCATAATGTTTTGCCAGAAAGGGACTGATGAGGGACGACTAAAACACATGTGCATCGTATCGCCCATCTCGAGCATGCGCTGGATGGCATCACTCAGACCATTTTCAATCCATTTATTCTGCTGGCTGATTTAAATAATATCCCTTCAACACAGATCTGTCACTGTCTGCTATTGTATCAGCAGAGGGGCTTGTGAGGAGGCTTTATCCACTAGACTGACTGGTGAACGCTGTGTTGCTGGGAGCACAACAATCAATTGTCTTCTTTTTCCTTCCCAACAGGTTTCACAATGCCAGCAGCATGGCATTTTGCAGTGACAACCAAAATAAGCAATGTCTACCATGAACATGTGGTGGTACAAAATAATGGCTGAAAGAAAAGGGATGATATTCTAGCTGGAGGACTTTTTCAGGAGTGGTTTTATCTGGATAATTCAAAGTGTGTTGGCGCCAAAATTGGCAAATAATGAGAAGATTTGCACAATCATGCAATCAGTCTAAGCAATCAAGTAAATGGCTTAATCTGAATTTCCACCGGGACATTCACAATCAGTGAAAGAACATTGAAGGGACTTCTGCCCCAGTTGTTCCTAGAATGGAAGAAACCTGTCCTTACCTAGATGGTCCTTTCCTGCGATATTGACATAGTAGGCAGACATTTGTGTGCAGAGCCAGTAACTTAGAGATGACAGGACCACTGTGCCCAGCTGTTGGTCATCCGCTAATTAGCCCCAATTATGTGACTGGTGAGATTTATTTTTACAATACGTTCCATGAAAAGGCATAAAACTACATTGACTTTGTCGGCTTTTTAAAAACCTTTTTCTCTATATTCAAAGCATGATATTTCTTCTTCCTTATCATGTTAGTAGAAGCAAATGGGCACTGGGCCTAAGTGCTGACTAAAAGAAAAATGCTCAAGGGTTTTGAAGTTGTTCGAAGGCAGAGCCAGGCTCCCCTTCCCTCTCCTTGCTTTCAGTGTTGGTGTTAAGACAGAAAGAGTTGACATTATTATTGGTCTTTTAATCTATGCAGTGTCTTTGAGGCAATTGTGTTCTTCCCATAATGTTGCAGTATAGACTTTTTTTTTGTCAGTCCTACATCAAAACTGTCTGCTTTTTTACTTGCATAGAGGTTGTGTCCCATTGGTCCTGACACATTCAGCCTTGATGTGGCGTCACAGGCTTCTTCCTGTAAACATAGCATTTGATGGATGGTGACAGGCTGGCCAACGCCATCTTTAACCCCACGTTGTCACATGAAATGTCTCTCTTATTTTGTGTCTGTCATTAGGTTACACACACACACACAGACACACACACACACACACACACACACACACAGTAGCATTGTGGGAAAGCCTTGCATCCAGTCAGATCATGAACAGATCAGATGAGGCATGAATACATTTAGAGAAGACGAAGGGTTGCGTGTAAAAACAATTATTCAAATAATCTAAGCTTTCATTTATTTTAACATTGCTTTTTATCAGAAACTGATGACTGTCATTTTACAAAGCTGTAAGGAAATACTCCCAAAGGGCTTTGTTAATATGTTAAATTATTACATGATCTGTCGGATTTATTCCTACTTTTCTTTCCTCTTCCAGTTTGAACCCATACAGCTATGACGAGAGCTGTGTGTCCAGTAGTGTGGACCACCTGCCCCTGGCTGCCCTCCCCCTCCTCGCCATCGTCTCACCTCGCTACCAGGATGCCGTGGCCACCGTGATCGCCCGAGCCAACCAGGTCTATCACAGCTTCCTGCAGTCAGAGGACGGCCAGGGATTCACGGGTCAGGTCAGTCTCAAACTTCTTCTGGTTGGGGAAGAAAGGACTCTCGTCTCTCCTCATTGAATAATGAGCTGTAGCCACTTTGATTGAAGCCTATGATTGTCAAAGGAATTACAGATAGCTTTTGAGTGGGCTATGTAATCTGTGGGAGCTCAGGCCCTTAGAGGCTCCAGATGTCTATTGTTTAAGCAGACCACATTTCATTCTCTTGTACATAACAACTACTAAGCTCCTGGTAACGAGCTGCTTTTTCTTGTGAGGTAGACTCTGAGATCTGTGAGAAGACTGTTGACCATTGACCATTTACTATGCCAGAACTACCACGAAGCCCACACTGTTACTTACTTCACCCCCTGAATAAATGTTATCTAATTTCTATAAGAAAAGAAAGGGGGTAGGTAGGTCTTTATTCACTGCAAAATCAGCATATATGCAGGATACCCTCAGCAGCTTGCATGACATAGAAGTGCTAAAGCGTGTAAATGATGTGCTAACATAACCTGCTATTAGTAGCTCTGCAGTGTTTTACTTATAAGTAACGTCATCATTATTGCACTTTGCAGTCTGATATCTTTACATTACATTACATTTCATTCAGCTGACGCTTTTATCCAAAGCGACTTACAATAAGTGCATTCCACCATGAGTACAAACAAGAATCAGAACAACAAGAATCACGAAGGTACAATTTCATCAATAAAGTTCAACTACAAAGTGCTATCAGTAAGAGCCATTCCAGTGCCACTAAATGCTACTTCCTTTATTCCAGGTATAGTCGGAAAAGATGTGTTTTTAGTTAGTGACGGAAGATGTAGAGACTTTCTGCTGTTCTGATGTCAATGGGGAGCTCATTCCACCATCGAGGAGCCAGGACAGAGAACAGTTGAGACTTTGTTGAGTGTTTAGCTCGCAGCGACGGAGCTACAAGCCGATTGGCAGAAGCTGAGTGGATCGCACGAGTTGGGGTGTAAGGTTTTAACATGTCCTGGATGTAGACTGGACCAGATCTGTTCGTAGCGCGGTACGCCAGTACCAATGTTTTGAAGCAGCCCTGGCTCGACACCTGATGCGGGCAGTAGCAGCAGTGGTAGCACCGTCGTGGCTTGTTTATGTTTAAATACGACTACAGATGTAAAAACACAAAAAGCAGTTCCCACACCAGCCAGGTAGCTTTCTGTTGACTAAAGTCACGCTGGCCCACTGACCAATCATACGTCCAACCAGTTTGCTGGTGCTGGTCAAAGAATACACCTAGCATGTCAAACTAAAGATCTGAATTGTTGAAATCAATGACAATCAAAACAACGTCCCCATGTACTTTAATCTGCAAAGGCCAGCTTGAAGCCTGCTTCCATAGAGACATGGTGAAATCTGATTGGATAAAAGCTCTCCTTAAAAAAAGCTGCACTGGAAGCAGAGCAACAGAGGAAGACAGGAACTGTGCAATGAGAAAATAACCTAATAGGGAAACATAATTACAATACATGTAGTGTATTTGTGAAACACAATTAAATTATAAAATAGATAGAACTTTGTGATTTTGTTCAGGCCAGCAGAGAAGGCTTAGCTGGCCCTGACTGCCCACCACTGCTATTACACAACATTTAAGAGAGCAACTGGTCATTACAATCCTGATGAGCCAATCAACAACAACAAAAGACACACAGGGAGGAGGTACAATTTAACAACCCTAACAGGATATTACAATAAAGGAAATTACACCAATACCTGTTATTGTTGATTGGCTTTTGCTATTGTGGATAGATTGTTTTGATAGGTTGATATTTTCTGCACTTAACGTTGGAGTAATATACAAGTATATTGTGTCCTCCCTTTCCCACTTTAAATTCTACAACTTGGTTTGCTCAATAAGATTATAACATTCAATTCCTGTACTTTAATTACTATTATTATTATTATTTTCCCTACAAATTGGTCTACTAGTAATTCAATTTGTATTATCAGCTGTGTGGATGTTCACTCTCACACTTTAAATGTAATTGTTTACTGGCTGCTGATGCAGTAGTAGTAGTCAAACAGTAGTCATATGGATCGACCCACACAACACCACTTAACCAAGAAACTGGAGTTATGTTAAAAGGATGTGGTATATTCGTACTGCAAAAATGACAAAAGTAAGGATATGAGTTTATATATAAAAGCAAGCATGCTAATAATGAAATCACCCAATGACGATGGAATGGGAAGAACATGAAAAGCAATCTGACTTCTAAGTGTTTACACATTATTCTCGAATGGTTAGAATCTCCATTTCTGTTAGCTGAATATTACCTCTTTTTACCAGGTGGGAGGTATCATATCTGGCAGAAATTCCAGATACGTCTGACTTGGAGTTACAACTCAGAGGCCTACATGAACCCGTTTCCCACTTGTTCGTAATTACAGTCTGAATGATTGTTCTGACACGGCAGGAAAAAATAAATGGAGGAGCTGCTCATAGCTGCAAAACATTCAAATACATTGTGAATGGTGGTGAAACTACTCCAGAACAATACTGTGTAGGAAATCACAGAGTACCTTTTTTGCTTTCTCTTTGAGAAGTTTTATCAGCAGTCTGATTGATGTCAATTAGCACAAATGTTTGTAATAATAAAATGCATTGATTCAGTTTGTTAAAAAAGTATTTAATACATGCTGTATCCTATTTGTCTATAGTCTAGAATTGTGACACTACGAGTGTCACACCTTCCTCTCCCAGTGAATTATGTTGTTTTCTTATTTTTTTAATTCCATTCACACACCCCTCCATTATCTTCCTGTTACGTCCCTCCCTGACTGAGTGTGCCATATGTGGAGGCTGTCTGGAATGATCTATTTTTCCGAGCAGGTATGCCTGATGGGCGACTGCGTGGGAGGTGTGCTGTGCTTCGACGCCTTGTGCTTTAGCAATCACCAGAGGACCGGCAGCCCCAACAACAGCAGCAGGAACAACAGCACCGAGAGCCTGAAGGTAGGAACTCGCTGTTACAGTGATAACAAGATGATGGCGATGCACAGACCTGTACTGGGCTCTGGGGAATGAGCACTTTACTGGGGATAAATCTTAAAGACATCACTGCAATGCAAAGTATTACATGCCTGTGTTTTATTTTGTCAGTGTAGTTAATTACTCTGAGTGCCCCAGTCCACCGTAGTAAACAAATGGAGACTATCATACACGACAGTCACCACTGCTATGTCTATTTCTACACCTCTATCAAGACACAACTTTTAGAAATGTCACTACAATAGAGGCAAACTCTTTTGGCACCATGTTATCTCAAGTCAACAGGTGTAAATAAGTCACACGGGGCTGTTTTTTGTGGTTACCCACCTGTTTTCCATCTGTATTTTTCTGAGCACAACTTTCAGTAGTTCCTGTTGTGGGCATGTAACATATTCATCATAATATTCAAGCTGAACTCTTGAGGCAGTTTGTCATTTGATGTCCCTTTCCGCCTGCTACGCTTCGCATGATCCCCACTTTCTGTCTGTTGCCCCCTCCCTCTCTTCTCCTCCCCTTTTCAATCCACTCACATCTTTACAGAGTTACTCGTGCACAGGTAGGGTTCACATAAGGGAATCAACTCCCATCTGATTATGTGTAATTTCCTGGTGCACCCACTCCTTTTAAGTGTATCAGGCTTCTTAGTATGTTGCACACTCTCCTCCTTCCTCTCAGGATAACTCGGGCCTGCTCGGGGACTCCAGCCCAAGTCTGAGTTCGAGCAAGAGGCTCAGTAAGAGCAACATCGATATCTCCGCCCCCAATGAAGGGCACGGGCAGAGCGGGCCTCCACTCAGCCGCAAGCAGAGCGACTCCTATGATGGAGACACCATGTCCACGGGCCAGCACAGCTTCTTTTCCAGGTGGGACAGTATGCATGATTAAACCCGCACACAAGGGTGGACAATATACAACAGGTAAAATAAGTATTGAACACATTGCCATTTTTCTCAGTAAATATTTTTCTAAAGGTGCTATTGACATGACATTTTCACTAAATGTCGGTAACAACCCAAGTAATCCATGCATACAAAGAAAACTAAACAAATAAGTTCAGAAATGAAGTTATGTGTAATGAAATTGAATGACACAGGGAAAAAGTCTTGAATTGTTGGTAACACTTGTTGGTTTACACTATACTATATATGTATACTATAAATAAGAGAACACTGGATCAAATCTCTGTCAGTGCAAAAGTGTTTTTATTTATTCTCCTCAAAATGAGCTTTCTTGACATTGGTGCTAAACCATTGGTTATATTATGTTTCGTGCCCATACCCACTATACATTGGGATTCATGCACACACAAAGGAAAAAGCCTAACATCACAATCAGACTGCTTCTTCTTCACAACAATGGCAGCAGGTAGGAAACTTACAAAAACTGTGCACTGTGTACAATCAAACAAATATGTAATCTACAGCAACATAATCTGTTACTGTTGGTCAATCTTTAAATACTCTGGAGCAAAAGAAGGTTTAGTTAAATAAAGAATACAATTTCACAGATGATATGTCATTTACAGCATTTTAATTTGCATAAAGTTGGCCAAAAAAGCAGAAAGAGGATAGACTAATAGTTTAATTGTTTTGTTGTGCTATTGGATAGAAGAGACCAGCTGTTCTAAACAGCTCATATCATGATTGACAGCCCCGAAGAATGGCGGTAAGGAAATTGTGTGAGGAGTAAATGGCAGATGTCTGAGAAATACACTACCAGCCTTCCATACAAGAGTATAATCTCCCTGACTGAACGTACGCTGGAGCTTCATGTGTGGCCCATTGATGAGTGCGTTAGGTTAGGGTTTCAGACGATAACCCAGATGTTGCATGCCATCCCTCATCCAGGTTTTCCTGGAATGTGTCACCCTGTCTCGCCCCTGCTCTTTATCAATATTTGCAGCTTGACTGGCCTGTCTGCCTACCTGCCTCTGCTGGACTATAAATAGCTGGTTTGTGTGAGAGCCCAAGCGCTGCAGCTGAATTTACTGGGTCGGGTTGGCTGGGGGGGGCTACAACTGCCATGTTGACTCACTTCAAGCAACCAGTGTTCCCATTCCAAATCACACGCTCCACTAGGCTTACGCCATCAAAGTAACACAGTGACTGAAGATAGGATCCCATCTATTCACCGTTACGCCACATTGTGTCCACGGTGGTAAGCCTCGCACCTTCCAGTACTTGTGGCACTGTTATTAAACGCGAGTCTTGCTGTGGGGAGGGTAACCTCTGCTCCTGGATGTGCTCTTTTCCCCGGCACCTCCCAGTGGCTATTCCCAGTCCAAAAGAGGGCTTATTAAAGCTCCTTTTCAAGCACACCTTATCCCTCCTGTCAGATTGTCCTATTGGAAAGCTGTATACATCTAGTTCACTCCTTGTCACATGCAGCTTGCTCTGCTTTGACCCTCACTGGCAGATGTAAATGGTCTCAACACGTATTGTGAAAACCCAGGAGACTGCAATCAGTGCAGCCCACATTAGTGATGTTGTCCTTAATGATGACCATTTCTTTCACTGAACTAGGTCTTGTTTCCTCACAGTCCATCTTTGTTAGGGATGTGTGTTTTAGCTAATTCCACTGATATTTAAACATATGGTAATAAAGCTAACCTTTCATGTTGAGAAAAAAGAAACGACGAAATAGATCTAATTGACAATATTTCAACATCTATTTAGTCTAAAGTGCTCCGAAAAAAATAAATGATTATGTGCAGCCAGAGCTACTAAAAGGCTTCATGCATTCTTAATGGCCAGAAGGAAATATATTTGTAATGGTTTAGTATAATAGGTTGGCATCAGTCAAATCTATTTGCTGCTCTCAGTAGAGAGCTGGGCATTTTAAAACACGTTATGTGTTTCTTTACCTATTATCCCTCATAAAACCATGTCAACCTGTTACTCAATAACATCAGTTATGTACCACTGCTCCAGATTCTATAAGCAAAGGTTTAGCGTCAATGTAATATTTGTCATATTTATATAACATATTGGTATCAATCTGCAGTTGCTATAGCTACAAAAAGATATTAAGCCCATTCAGGCACTTTTGTCCAACTGTTTTATGTGAATGACAATAATTTAATAGTGGATTTGAGTCTATTCAGTAGAACATGCTTAGCCATGCGTATCCCTCCTCTGCATGCACAGTTCTCTTCAGTCACACAGATACCACTAGTACTTTCACTTGTTTGGAGGAAGTTAATACCTGTGTGGATGTTTGGCAGCAGTGATTCATTTGGACAGACATAGTGAATGGCATGGCAGGTAGAAGTGAAGGAGTGGACATATGTCTAGAGAGAAGACAAAAAAACAAATGGAAGCCGAAGGCAATCAAAGCACTATTGATTTGGCTTTTAAACATGGCTGTCAGCTAATCCCTTTTCCCCATACAGGACTTACTGTAATGGGGAAATGACGCGGCCCGTGTGAAGGCTGAGCGAAGAGCTGCTCAGGCTGAGTCATAACGACTCTCTGCCGTCATCAACCCCTGAGTGTTGAAACTATACAGCCTACAATTGATTCAGGATGAAGCAAAAAGCATCCCTGACTTTTGCCTTCCCCATTTCAGCAAGCACATTATACACATAAAAAGGTTCTGATTACCCCTGCTTTTCCTCTTAAGATAAAAGTGAAATTTAAAAGTGCTGCAAAAGAATAGTTTCACCTTGAAATTACGAGTTTTTGTATTTATTTCTTAACTAAATCCATTTACGTGTTATTCATTCATCATGAAAACAGCTTTTAAAAGTGATGCAAATTTTATAATAATATTTAATCCCTTATTAGTCCCACATTGGGGAACTTTAGTCTCTGCATTTTAACCCATCCATCCATCCATCCATTTTCCACCGCTTATCCGGGGTCGGGTCGCGGAGGCAGCAGGTCAAGCAGGCTGACCCAGACTTCTCTCTCACCCGCAACATCTACCAGCTCATTCTGGGGGATCCCGAGGCGTTCCCAGACCAGCTGGGAGATATAATCCCTCCAGCGTGTCCTGGGTCTTCCCCGGGGCCTCCTACCAGTTGGACGTGCCTGGAAAACCTCTAAAGGGATTTTAAGGCATTTTAACCCATCCTTAGTAATTAATCCTTAGTAATTAAGGAGCAGTGGGCAGCCTCGTGAAGCACCCAGGGGGTTCAGTGTCTTGCTCAAGGACACTTCGACATATGGGGAGACCAGGGATCGAACCGCCTACCTTGTGGTTTCAGGACGACCACTCTCCCCATGAGCTACAGCCAACCCAACAATTTGTATTATCATGTCCCCCACATCTTCTCAAAGTACACGTGCAGCATAATCGCAGTCTCGCTAATGCACTTGAATCCATCCCAACCCTGTCATCACTACGTTATTGTTTCATAATCCACTTTTCCAAACTCCCTCCAATCCATTTATTGGCATAGTAAGCATCCAAAGAGTGAAAACCTACCAATTTGGACCGTTGAACATAAGAAGTCTGGACTGTCTCGTGTTCTATGGCTCTGATTGGATGTTTTATCGATTGACGTTTGTTCTACCAATCATGTGCAGCTGGTGATACAGCTGGCACAGCTGCAGCGTTAGTGACTGGCAGAGAAAAGTCCTCAGATAGTTTTGTTGGTGTTCAGTCCATTGTGTGCTTACAAGAGAAGTGAGGAATTAATGGTCTTTCTGTTAAAAATATAGTTTATGAGGGAGAAGTAGTTAACTACCAAATTAAGTAATAAAGAGATGTTGTACGCTTTTATTCACTAATTAATAGCTGTTAATGTTAATGTTAGTGACCACTTTGAAATAATTTAACAAAAGGGTGGGGTTAATTGCTGTTAATTGTCGCTCCAACCTTAATTTAATAATTTATATATATATATATATATATATATATATTAACAAAGATATAATATGATATATATAGATATCTATATATATCATATTATATCTTTGTTAATTACCTGTTATTAGGGTCTTTGTCCGCCACAATTCTGTTCTGTTCACAGGAGCCATTTGAGATTATTTGGATAATTTAGGTTATGGTAGTTTTGGTCAAACTATTCTTTGCTATAAATTCAACATTTTTAACTGTTAATATAATTTAGTAACAAAGGGAAATAATAATTATTTCTTCATTAAAATGTGTAATTATTTGCTGTGGTTCAATATGCTGTATATTTACTTTATATTTGTTGGCACGGCTACAACTGTGCCAGGTTGAATCAGATGCTCTGTAGCAATTCAACTTTCCACGTCAGCTATTTCTGAGTGACAGACGGATAATTTCTAATATTGTGTGTCCCCAGTTTGATGAAGGAAGGTGTGGAGCTGCGTGGCAGTAGCACCGGCCTGCTGTTGAATCCTGGTCAATTCGACTTTGAGGTGTCGGACTGCTTCCTGCTGGGCTGCCCTTTGGGCCTGGTGCTGGCCATGAGACGCACCGTGCTGCCTGCCGTCCAGGGTAAGACTCAAAACACATTCAACTTGTATCGGTGAGCGCAATTCTTCACATCCACACTTCTACACAAGGCCAGTGTGTGCACAGACTCTCACAGATAACAGCAGTTTGTATCTCCAGTTGTTTGGCTTTTGTTGTTTGTACTGAAACACTTGAAGACACTAACCTGTATAAAAGGTGCTATACAACGTCAGTTTGATTGACTTATTTAAAAAGGACTGCAGTGAAAAAACATCAATAACGGTTTTCTCTTGGATTTGGTGATTAGTCCCTCAAAGTAATAAATCCTATAAACCAAAAAATATTTTCACTGGAAGTTTGGTTGCCCTACTTATCTATTGGGTTTCCAACTCCTCCTCAATTTGCTACACTTTATACTCCGTACACTTCACACTTTTCCTAATGGTTGTGCCTGCATTGTGCTTTCTGACCCTCAGTGAGCCAGCTGCATCCAGCCTGCTCTCAGATTTTCAACTTGTTTTACCCTTCGGACCCGTCCGCCTCCAGACTGGAGCCGCTGCTGCAGTCTCTCTTCCACAAGTTGCCACCTTACGCCGTGCCGCGCTACCAGCGCTACCCTCTCGGAGACGGACGCTCAATGCTCATAGGTAGGAAGTTGGATTCGACCTTGGAAATCAATTTGTAAGAGTTGGGAGATGCGAGAGCAGTTCCTCCTGAATATTTCATTGGTTCATTTATTTTCCGTTATACTTGTATTGCTTTATTAATAACCTTTGGGGTTTTGCATTTCAAAGCTGGCATGACATCATTTAGGAATTCTGTTAGCGGGACTAGATTTCAGCGGCAGACGGATCCTATGACTTAGTAATGTGAATTTCCACAGGCACATGTGCACAGAGAGCCTCGGCCCCATCTGTGGGAGCTTGCCCTGCATTTGCTGAAGTTTGAAGTAATTATACTTCTTGTTGTGCTGTACCTTTGGCCTGCCATCGCTCTCTGAGGATCAGGCACAGTAAGTGAGATATTAGTCTGCTAGATACGGCAGAGTACTGCTGTAATCCCCCTTGAGGGCCTGGTTGTAGAAAAGGAGTCCTTAATGAGCCACTAAATTATTTGAAGCATGTTTTAGCACACTTTTGGGACATAGAAATCACTCCAAACAGCAGGGATGACACATAGCCTGGATACCCTGCCCCTCTATGCACCTAGCTCACCGAGAGAAAGTAGGGCGACGACTGATCTCTTGAGCTAACAGCCTGCAAGCATGAACTCAGATCAGAGGATAAGGCTTTCTGGTCTGGTGCAAGGCTTTAAACAAAACCAAAACTGCTTTACTGAACATGCAATCATTAGAAATATGTAAAACTCAAAGCAGATTTGTCAAATGTTCAATCCCGGCGATATTTACATTTTGTTTCAATTCATACCTTTTTACTACACACCCTGCAATAGTCAAGTTTATTTGTATGGCACATTTTCTACGACAGGACACTTTAGTAAGACAAGAGCAGAAAGCGATTGCTTAGACATGGAAAAGTATTGGCTCAATACAATGTTATGTATATGTGGTGGCAATTTTACACATTACAAATTAATGTTATTCTGATAATAGTAATTATTACTCTGTCAAACCCAGCAGTTTTGTCTGGTGCCTGAAACTAATATCCGTGCAAAGACTTCAGAATAATCATATTTCATACATCACCAAACAAAAAGTTGTAAAATACAGTCCTAAAAACGTTTGGAAGTGGTTGTGAGTGGCGACAGTGACTTCTCTGACAAGATCTCAGGAGAGATCTAATTGGATCATTTATGGCAGATCTATTATCAGTTTTCCTTCTTTACTGATTAGTCGATGTACAAGATAGATCAAGCTAGCTACAAGTTAGCTCCGTAGCTTTTTAACAATATGGAAAAATGTAGATATCGAAACAAATTTGACATTTTGGAGTTTCAAAAATATTGTCACACATCGTACAAGGGGCAAATTATTGTAAAAATAGGACAGTTATCTTACAACTGGTTACAATACTAACCTGTCAAATCTGAAATACAGCACAATTTAATTGAAGTCAGGACCACCTGAACCAAGATCAGGTGATATGCAAATGGTCTTTCGTTTTCCCTGAGCAATCACAGTAATGATGTTATACAATAAACAAGACAGTGCACATGCAATTCAGTGCTGAATAATTTGCGTGTTTTGCTTGTATGTGACCCAACATGTCTGACACAAGGTAATAAATATCGTAGTGTTTATACCAGAGTAAACTCGGGGGCCCAAGCTGTGTTTTATTAATTCAATCAGGTTCAGCCATTCGCATAACGAGATGCTCGTCGCAACTCAGAGCCAGTAGTGCAGATAAAGCTGATGGAGTGTAAAAACAGACACACAGCGAAGGCTTGCAGCTATATCGGGTTTTAATTAAGGGTCTGCATCCCTGTTCCATTGATGAGGCCTGGATGCTGTCAAAATGTGTGTTAAATTGAAAAACATAGACGGGTGCGCACGGACAGACCCAGACACACAAACACACTCGCTCACACAGACACACAGAAGAAACAACAACACGCATCACCCATTTCCTGCTCTGTAATACGGTAATTAGTTGTTATGAAGGCATGAAAAGACAATCAAATCCGGCTCCTGTGTGTATGACTTTGACATCAACACCCGTCAACAGTGGAGCTTTTATTATGATGAATGTTCCTAATATAGAGGGAACAAGCCCTCTTCCTATTGATTTCCAGCTATGGTCCAATGGGAAATATGATCGTCCAAGACAGCAAATGCACATGGAATCACAGTAATTTATATCAGTATTGATCACATGGCTAATGTATAAGTAACATACTATGCTTTAACGTAAGGATGGTGGTGTGTCTTTTGCTCACCGTTAAATTATTCCTTAATGGGGTGCTTGTGTGTCTGGAGGCTGAGAGCCTGGCGAGGACTGGAGGAAAGGGTTTGAGTTCAAGGTCTCTCCGTCACTAAGACGTTTCAAGGCCACAGTGCAATCATCCTCCCTCACTTCATGAATAATCTGCTTGTCCTTCCATTTTCCACTGTCATCAGCGGTTTCACTCTCACCTGCCTTGTGCTTGAATCCCAATCTTTTGGTCTTTTTTCTTTTACAGTGCTTGTACTTTTTTCTTTCCTCTGCAGTTTTGAAACGCTCCTGTCTCTCTCTGTCTCTGCTCCTCCAGCAGCACGTCTTGTGAAATGTTACAAAAATGTGTCAGTCAGTGAATCGTTCTCTCAGCCAGAAGAGTCTCTCCCTCCCTTTTCGCCTCTCTGTTTATTATTCTGTGAACGAAAGACAGAGTTGTGCTCATATTCGAGATTAGACGGAAATAACAGATTGATGTGTGTGTGTGTGTGTCACTGCAAACAGGATACATTATATGCAAATAACAGATTTGTGTGTGTGTGTGTGTGTGTGTGTGTGTGTGTGTGTGTGTGTGTGTGTGTGTGTGTGTGTGTGTGTGTGTGTGTGTGTGTGTGTGTGTGTGTGTGTGTGTGTGTGTGTGTGTGTGTGTGTGTGTGTGTGTGTGTGTGTGTGTGTGTGTGTGTGTGTGTCTTCAGTTATAAGTAAACAACATTTTGATTAGAGATTGTGACTGTGTTTTGGTTAACATTCAATTTCACATACATACATTTCCATACATGTGATTTTTATTTTATACAACAAACAAAAACTATCACCAAAGGTGGCTCCAACTGATTGTTTTAATATAATATCATGCCTTCCACCATGGAATTTTGCTAACAAAAATGTTATATTATAATATTTTTATTTAGATTACATTTGCAGATTAGTTTTCAGAGACATAATTTGGTCTACAAATCAGAAAAAGCTGATAATGTGGTCATTATTTGTTTCGTCCAACCAACAGTCCAAAGAGAAGAGAAAGCCATGTTTCCCGTGTGTGTTCTTCGTGTTTCCTGATTGTTTATTCCCTTCACCTGTTCTCTTTCCAGACTCCTCCCTCCTTATGTGTCTTTCCCTGTGTGATTGTAAAGCCCCGCCCTCATTGTTTCCACCTGTGCCTCTGCCTGTCTTCCCCTGTGTATTTAGTCTGTGTCTTCCCCTTGTGAGTTGCAGGATTGTCTCCTTTTGTCTTCGTTGTACACATGCATGTTTCATCGCCATCTATCTGTCTTCTAGTGTTGTTTTGTGACTTTGTTAAGTAAAATACGTTTTGATTTTGCCTTACGTGGACCCTTACATGTCTTTGCCCCACCACACCTGGTCATGACAAAAGCAAATGTTCTCATATGAGATCAGTATAAAACATGGTTTCCATTTTTACCAAAATAATCACTCAAAGAGATAGGTTTTGAGTAGACTTGTATGAGGTCTGGGAGAGCCCATACAAAACTAACAAGGCAATGTTCTCCTCTCTCTCAATCAGTTTTAGTGTATGCAATATTTAGAACATGTTCTAAATATTGTGCCCCTCAAAAGCAGACCCATAAGACAATCTAGTAATCTAGCATCACTGACATGAATGCAGTGTGTCAGATTCCATCATCTTCATCATCCTAAGAGCTCTCCCTCATTAACCACAGCTGATCCTCCCTCATGTCTGAGCTGCTAATCTGTTTCCTGTGACGGTAGCCGAGCCTTCAAAGACCAAACACGCAACCTGTGGCTTCATCTGGCGCTTTCTTTACGCACATTCTAGCAGGCAGCAGAGAAAGGGTTAATCCACCAATAATGGGATGCAAATCTGACTGACGACAAGATGATCTCCAAAACGCTGCTGAAACAACAATGGCAATTTTTAGACACATGAATCAGGAAATTGACTTATTTCTGTAAATTATGTTTATTCTCAAAAGCACAGAGTACACAGTTATACATTGCACATGTCATATTTAATTTTATCTCTCTCCCCCCCCACATTCCCCACTCAAGTTCCTACCCCCAAATTCCCCCAACACAGAACAAATTGCACTGCCTGAATTGACAAAAAGCACATTACAGTATTAATTAAACTCAAGTATACACAAAAGTTAAAATGGTGTAGGAGGGTATTACAGACAAACAGAAACAAGTAATGTGTTCTTGACAATAGCGTCAAGATAACTAAATAAAAAATAAAACCGTCCAAGGCCACAGAAATGGTTTATGAAACTAATGAGAGAGTCTTCAATTTATCAAAGTATTGTATAATCAGACCCCACGTAGATTTGAATTTCTCAGGGTGTCACTGCAGCGAAAACAAAAGGATTGACTTTAACTTAATGTTCAAGACCTCTCTCTGTCTCGGCAACACATTCTTACAAGATCTGGCAACATGGAAATTCCCCCTCTTCCCCCTGTTGGTGCTGAACCATCAGTCTGGTAACGTTACTAGTCGAGTGTTAACGTGAGCTAAACTGTGTCAAACCTTGAGCTAAATATGTCTGTTAAGAAGATTTTAATACATTAGACCGAAGCCCCTTGATGTAAGACGTCATCTTATGATATAAAATAACAATGCTCGTGTTTGTGTATACATTGTGAATGTACAGTCAGGTCCATAAATATTTGGACATTGACACATTTTCCATTATTTTGGCTCTGTACACCACAACAATGGAGTTGAAATGAAAAAATCAAGATGTGCTTTAAGTGCAGACTTTCAGCTTTAATTTGAGGGTATTTACATCCAAATCAGGTGAACGGTGTAGGAATTACAACAAATTAAAATGTGGCCACCCTCTTTTTACAACTCCATTGTTGTGGTGTACAGAGACAAAATAATGAAAAATGTGTCAATGTCCAAATATTTATGGACCTGACTGTAAGTGGGAAGAATCTGTAAGGAGAAACCCTTTTTTTCCAGAGATGAAGCAAGATCCTCTTAAACCCAGACATGATGTGTTCTGGTTAACATTAGCAGGCAAGCAGGCACACCTGCTCCCGTTTTTATCTCCGCTCTCCTCAGACGTGCTGCTCCCTGTTTAAGCTCCCTGTTTGTACCTTTATATCTGCTTCATCACAACAGCAGACATCCAATGTATCAATTTTGATTGATATATATTATAGTAAATGTAAGCAAAGTAAAGGACGTGGTACAGAAGTGGGCTCATTGAGTCTGGGCTTGTTTGTTACATACATACAAATATAGAATACATTGGTTTGTAGCAAGAATACCAAAATACTCTGCTTTCCGACGGACATGGTCTCTAATATGAGAGACAAAATCTTGGACATCGTGGCTAACCATCCTACGGTGAAAAACATAATTCTGCATACGGGAAGCTGTGATCTTGTGAAACAAGAGTCTGAAGTTCTGAAGAGAGACTTTATTGACTTGTTAAACACAGTCAGCTCTGTCAATGCCGAGGTGTTTATCAGTGGCCCTCTGCCACCAGCCAGGAGAGGAGATGTAAGATTCAGCAGGCTGTTTGCACTGAACAGATGGCTGTCAACTGCATGTACTGACCATCCAGTACATTTTATTGACAATTTTTACCTTTTCTGGGAACGCATTCATCTTTTTAAAGCAGATGGAATCTGCCTGAACAAGTCAGGGGTAAAACAGTTTGCCTCTAACCTATTTTTCTTCCTGCGTCACCCGTCTGTTCCCACTGCCAAGGACAGTAGACAAGAGGAGTCTAAACAAGAGATAACCACACAGCGTCGTCCTGGAGACCTCATGGGAAGGATGCCAAAGGAGAGCCAAGAGGAGGAGTCTCCAACCTCACCAACAAGGCCCCCCCCTCCGAGAGAGGAAGATAATTTACTTCAGTCACCAGCACCAACTTCCACCCCCCATACACCATCCAGGTCCCCCTCATTCTCCCCCTCATCCTCCCCCTCCTCCCCCCACCTGGAGTTCACTGACCACATGAAAGAGCTGGTCACTGCTGGAACCAAATTCACTCCCCGCCGCACTCCCATTTTCCCTCCAGTAAGTCCAGCTCGACCTCGACCTCGGCCACCGCTGCCACTGGCTCTAAGTCCAGCTCGACCTCTGCCATTTCTGCCCCCGCCTCCACGACAGCTCCACCAATATCCTCAAGCTATAACGGATACAGAAACCTTGATATTGATATCTACTTGATATCTTCTGGGTCCGGACTACAAGGCTAATGACACTACTGAATATCTCCAGGAACAGTCGGGGCCCTGTATGCAGCTAGCGTTCTCAATTCCTGTCCTGACTCATAGAAAAGGAAAGGTGAGGCTGCGAAGAAACATTAGTAAATCTGCAAATTTATCAAACTTATTGATAATTTCCCGTCAGCCTGTCCAGACACATAGGACAAATAGAGCTTTAAACACATTAAACTTAGCTTTATTAAATGTCAGGTCTCTGTCAGGAAAAACATTTTTAATCAATGATTTCATTGTTAGGCACAAGCTGGATTTTTTGTTTTTAACCGAAACTTGGTTAGACCAAGATAACAGTGCAGCTGTTCTTATTGAATCAACACCTCCCAACTTCAGTTTCATGAGTGTTTCAAGAGCGCATAAGAAAGGAGGAGGAGTTGCTATTTTATTTAATGAGTCTTTGCAATGCAAGCAGATGTCTTTTGGTCATTTTACTTCTTTTGAATATGTGGCTCTGAATTCCACTCGAGTTTTATTCCTTAACATTTACAGACCACCTAAATACTGTGCATCCTTCTTCGATGAGTTTACTGAACTGCTGTCAATAATCTGTGTTGATTTTGATTGTGTTGCCATTGTTGGTGATTTTAATATCCATGTTGATAATCCCCAGGACAGAGGGTCTATACAGCTATGTGGTGTCCTTGATAACTATGAGCTGACTCAGCATGTAACAGGTCCCACCCACAACAAGGGGCACACCCTGGATCTAATCATCACCAAAGGTCTGGACATTTCCAAGGTTGCTGTGACTGATGTTGCACTCTCTGATCATTTCTGTGTTTTCTTTGAGAGTGCAATCTCCCTGCACACAAATGTCCAAACCAAGGTTGTGACAAAGCGTTACATCACTGAAAACACGGGTGAACTATTTATTCAGAAGTTCTCCTCCACACCAGCCCTCTCTTGCATCTCAGTCAATGAGCTTGTGGATGACTTCAATTCTAAAGTTAAAAATGTTATTGATGCCATTGCACCCACTAAGGTGAAGGTTGTCTCAGGTAAGAAAAGATCCCCTTGGAGAAATGCCACGCTGGTCCGAATAGAGAAAAGAGAGTGTCGGAAAGCTGAGCGCAGGTGGCGAAAGACTAATCTCCAGGTTCACTGTGGTATCTATAAAGAGAGACTTCGCAACTACAATTTGGAACTTAGAAATGCAAGGCGGGCCTTCTTCTCTGACATCATAATCAAAAACAATAACAATGCACGCGCCTTATTTGCTACCGTGGACAGGCTAACAAACCCTCCGGTGTCAGTAACTGCTACGCTCCAATCCACCTGGGCATGCAATCAATTTGCATTCTTTTTTGCTGACAAAATTCAGCAAATTAGACAAGCAGTTGGTGGCTCCACACCAACCACAGGATGTGTGTTGTCCCCATCTTTAAATAACATCCATCCAAATATCTTGACACAATTTCATTCAATTAACCAAAGAAGCTTAGAAGATATTATACAACATCTGAAAACATCCTCATGCTGCTTAGATATTCTACCAACACACTTTTTCAAAAATATTTCGCACTGCATGATCACTGACCTTTTACAAATTGTAAACACATCCCTTCTCTCAGGTGTCTTCCCACAAGCCCTAAAAACTGCAGTTATTAAACCACTCCTAAAGAAGGCTACTTTAGACCCCGAAATAATGAAAAATTATAGGCCAATATCAAACCTCCCCTTTTTAAGTAAAATAATGGAAAAAGTGGTTTATCATCAGCTAAATAGCTTCTTGGCCGAAAATAATTGTTTTGATGTCTTCCAGTCTGGCTTTCGTCAGCATCACAGTACTGAAACTGCTCTTGTTAAGGTTTTCAACGACATCCACTTAAACACAGACAGAGGCAGAACTTCAGTCTTAGTATTACTGGATCTCAGTGCTGCATTCGACACAGTCGATCACAACATACTACTAGACAGACTGAAAGTCTGGGTAGGACTCTCTGGCGCAGCACTTAACTGGTTTGACTCTTACTTGAAGGACCGACAATACTTTGTGTCGGTAGCTAATTACAGGTCAGAGCTGACTGGTATGACATGTGGTGTTCCCCAAGGTTCAATACTGGGGCCTCTTCTGTTCAATATCTACATGCTTCCACTGGCTCAGATTATGAAAAACAACAAAGTGTGTTATCATAACTATGCAGACGACACACAAATCTACATAACTATATCACCAGGGGACTATAATCCCATACCAGTGCTGGCTAAATGTATTGAAGAAATCAACAACTGGATGTGCCAGAATTTTCTTCAATTAAATAAAGATAAAACAGAAGTACTTGTTTTTGGTTCCAAGGACGAACGATTGAAAGTGAGCGCTGAGCTACAATCACTGATGTTAAAAACCTCAAACCAAGCCAGAAATCTAGGAGTAGTTATGGATTCAGATCTCAACCTGAACAGTCATATCAAGACAGTTACAAAATCAGCCTACTATCACCTGAAGAATATATCAAGGGTTAGAGGACTTATGTCTCAACAGGATTTGGAGAAACTTGTCCATGCATTCATCTTCAGTAGACTTGACTACTGTAACGGTGTGTTCACAGGTCTCAGTAAAAAGTCAATCAGAAAGCTGCAGCTGATTCAGAACGCTGCAGCTCGAGTCCTCACTAAGACCAGGAGAGTGGATCACATCACTCCAGTTCTGAGGTCCTTGCACTGGCTTCCTGTCCAACAAAGAATTGACTTTAAAATCCTGCTGCTGGTTTATAAAGCCTTGAATGGTTTAGGGCCTAAATACATTAGTGATCTGCTGCTGCCTTATGAACCATCCCGACCCCTCAGGTCGTCTGGGACGGGTCTACTTTCTGTTCCAAGAGTCAGAACTAAACACGGAGAGGCAGCGTTCAGCTTTTCTGCTCCACACATCTGGAACAAGGTCCCTGAGAGCTGCAGGTCTGCAGAGACCCTCAGCCTCTTTAAATCCAGACTGAAGACCTTTCTGTTTGCTGTTGCCTTTAATTAAACCAGATTCTACATTTCACTACTGCATTTTATATCTTAAACTGCACTGCAACTTTTATTCAATTCTGTATCTATCTATTTCTGCTTTTTGCCTTCTAACTGTTTTTTATTGTTTTAATGATTGTTCTTAATTGTTTTTAAATCTTTTATTTTGGATTGTGTAATTGTTTTTAATTGTTTTTAAATCTTTTATTCTGCATTGTGTTTTTATGCTTTTAATGGCTATATGTGAAGCACTTTGAATCACCTTGTGTTGAAATGTGCTATACAAATAAACTTGCCTTGCCTTGCCTTGCCTTGTAGGCTATCAGGAGTTCAACATTTAATCTCTAGCACACTGTGTGGCGCAGCGGTGGAGAAGAGACTCATTCAGACGAGTCAAGCCTTATCCAGGGCCATAATAGATCCACAGCAACATACAAGACCTAGGTAACAGGATAATGAGCACCCTCCAGAGTCTGGCTGGGGAAAAACATTGTGAGTTAAGAAGAGTAAAACAGTGTTGGATTGTTCTCAAAGAAAGAGAAGGGGCCTCATGGCTTTGTGGCTCAGCTTTCTGTTTGGAAGAGCCATGTTAGGCCCCGCTGTTTAGTGGAAGCTGTATTATAGTCAGTGTGAGTCTCCTTTTGTCCTCAGGATGTACTGTAGTGTTTTTTCATTTCATGTTTATTAGCTTTTTGTTCATTTTGAATAAACAGAACAAACATCAGCAAACATCCTCTCTAACCTCCCTAATAACACAACATTACCTGTGAAAAGAGAAACTTAATGAGGGGAAATAAAAAATAAACATTGTACATAAACACACATGGTGTATATAATATACACACACACACACACACACGCACACGCACACACAAGACAATATAGAAATATCCATATCAACGTCTATGAATTGTAAGGTAAGATCATGTACTATTGAACTGAACTGGTAGCCATTTGTCTTTCTCACGATTAAATTATTGATGAAATATGCTCCTTCTATGCCGTACGTCTTAGGAAATAGCAAGTAGATCCATGATGTCTGGTGAAACTAAGTCTCCAGGGAAAAATCGTAATTTTCTTATTATACAATATTATCACCGAACAAATAGGAAAGAGATGTGTCGGTGGGAGAGAGAACCCCAAGCAGACAAAGTGAATCTACTCGTCAGCAGGAGCCAAGAGCAAGATGCTTTTAAGAATGATATAGTCAATACATGTGGACTCGAGTAGAAGCAGTTTCTGTCGATGTTCTTGGTGCTTGCCTTTGGTTTTTCCTTGATAAAACACAAAGCAAGTCGATGCGTAGCAAGAGGCTACGATCTTATTAGGCAAAAATAACAGCATTGATTTTACATTGAGGTCAGTCAATTGTTGTGTGATCAAAGCATTTCCTTTCCTCTTCCCTCCCCGTTTGTCCTTGTCTCTTCTCTTTCACTCACCCTCCCTAGCCGAGAGTATCCAAGGTCATTCAAATGTGTTTCTGGAAGGTGAGCAAACTCCTGGAGGTTCAGCTTCACAGACGTCCTCTGAGACTAAGACGGAAGGAGGAGGGGGAGAAGAAGGAGGTCGTAGAGCCAGCGTGACCAGTGTGGAAAGTGAAATGTCCATTTGCTCCATGAGCCAGCTGGGAAACACCATCGCTAACAGTGAGTGGGAGGGAAGGAGCGTTAGAAGCTGTCCCGTCTCCTGTCGATGCATTCAGGTTCATGAGGTTTCACAGTTCTGAAGTTCAACTCAGATTTCCACATGTATATGCTTGCATATGTGTATGCATTTCAGTTTCCAGCAGCTGGTGGGGCTCCAAGAGGCTGGATTATGCGTTGTACTGTCCTGATGTGCTGACTGCCTTCCCGACGGTGGCTCTGCCCCACCTTTTTCATGCCTCCTACTGGGAATCCACTGACGTAGCAGCCTTTGTTCTCCGGCAGGTGGGAAAGCCTTATTGACAGCCTATTGCTTTTACTGCAGCAAGTTTCACCGCTCGAAAAGTATTGCCTCAGTAATTAGTATGCAAATATTAAAACCAAATTAGCATACTAAAACCAAGATTTATTTTTTGCATAATTAGCATACTTTATTCTCAACAGCAGCAGACAACAAGCATCATCTAAAGGCTGTTTAAAAATGAAGCTTCACAATAAGACAAAGCCCTTCGCAGGGTAAAGTAGAAGCTGTGTGAATTGTACTGGTATCTCAAAAGACTGGTCAAATCAAATATGAAGAGGTTCTCCAAGCACGTTGCTCTGGGAGTAGATGAAACAATGTGATGAAATATGGCACATCTCCCGTCTCTTGTTAAGGCCAGAAGTTTGCATATATCTCTTTTGATGTTACAATTGTGATCTGTTCCAAGCCCACGCCTCTGGGTTTGTTTGCTTTTATGACATGTAGTTAAACCAAATGAGAGCAGCAGGAAGCCCTTTGCTGTCACTGCACACACATTGAACATTTTTATATATATATATATATATATATATATATATATATTAGTTTTCACCCTTATCAACACCCTCGCATGGCATCTAACTGTGGACAGAGCCAGCATTATCAAATGATACTAATATCCAAAACAAAATTTACAGAGCAGGGAAGTCCAAAAATGACTAACTAAAAATGCAATAGGCAAAACAACACAAAACAGGACCAGGTAAATTGAACATGCGCACGAGACCTTAACAACCTAACTAACAACCAGCAGACAAAAGACAGGACTATAAATACACAAGAAACTAATCAGACAACAAGAAACAGGTGGGTAGACACGAGGGCAGGCTGAAAGCCTGAAATCGGTGGAAGAAACATAAGGGAACAGAATAAGACTGACGAGACTAATACAACACAGAACAAAGGAGGAAAAACCACAGGAGGCAGGTCATTTCAGGAAAAAAACGAAGATTGTTCGTGACATTAAGAAATAAGCAATGCTGATGAAGATTTACCCAACGTGTGTATTACATCATGTCCTGTTAAAAGCCCCTGAAAACGCTGGTATTCTTTAAACCTGGTCATTAGAAAGCAGGGTTCCCACCCTGCCACTGTCTGCTGCAGCATGTCGTCTTCGTGAGAAAACGTGAGGGGAATAAGGAGAGCACACAGGGAAAAATAAGTGCTATCGATGCCATCAGGAAGCTAATAAACCCGAAGATCCTTATTTTGGTCCAGCGGTTTACAGCTCCAGTGGACGCAGCGTTGTATTAAAGGATCGTTATGGAATTTAAGATCTGCACAGAACATACTTTGTTGCTGAATCATTTGCTTTTCTCTCAACCCAAGCTCAGGGTGTAAGAGAATGTCTTCCGGTGTGACATGAAACAAGGAGCCTCTTGACATCCGAGAGTCAGGAATGACATGGATTCTTTCTGTGTGGTCATTTTAGTTGAGCACTCCAAATCACCCTTTGTCCCTTAATCTGTGTCTGTGCTGTCACAAAAGCGTCCCATCAGAATTGTGATGTATGATCACTAAACGTGTGTGTGTGTGTGTGTGTGTGTGTGTGTGTGTGTGTGTGTGTGTGTGTGTGTGTGTGTGTGTGTGTGTGTGTGTGTGTGTGTGTGTGTGTGTGTGTGTGTGTGTGTGTGTGTGTGTGTGTGTGTGTGTGTGTGTGTGTGTGTGTGTGTGTGTGTGTGTGTGTGCGTTGAAATGCCTGCTCTTATACATGCATGTGTTTGTTAACAGCTCATGGGATGTGACTGTGTGAAGACCCAGGAAGCCGACAATTTGGGATCTGCTTCGTTCTCTCCCTCCAGCCCACGAGAAAAATGGCTCAGAAGGAGGACGCATGTCAAACTAAGGGTAATAAATTATTTGGTTGGTTAATTTTGCATAAAGATACTTTTGCCCCACTTTTCTCTGCTGACAGAAATGCGGATTTATCGCTACTCGGTTAACTTTTATGGTCACATTCAATCTTTATGTGAACAAATTTGTGAATATTTTAACAAAGCACTTTGGCTTGGATACCAGTTGTAACACAACTTAGGAGATTGTCTTGACGGTGCCCCTCCTCAGAAAACTCAAGAGAAACAACCACCCACACAGCAGATATTATCATTCTGCTGCAATTGCCTTGCATTCATTCAAACTACAAATAAAGTTATCGCTAACTGCTAAGGTTGTAGTGCTTTAGTGCTGTCGACTTTGTGATCAGAAACCTACATTTCTTCAAATACTCCTACACTTTCACCTTGAGACACATAAGCAGGCACACACAATTACTTGAAGCTTCTGAGCCCTGCAGAGTAGAAAAATCAAGGTTATATGGCTGTACACCAAGTGCTCCTTTTATCTGCATTTTTTAAAGACTATTATTTAGAGACTGCTTGCTTTTCATGAGGCTATAAATATAACTATGTAACCAGAGTACAATGTAAAAACATCTATATTTAAGTCTGTGAAGGTTTTCTTTTCACTCTCATCTTGTCCATGCCTTACTTTGGCCCGAGTGATGCGTTTCTGATGTAAGTGCTCAAAGAAGTGCTCTGAAAAAGGTGCCTCATCCTGAATACGTTTCAGTATGTGGAGATTTAGAGCCGCTCTGTGCTGATTCAATCTGGGCACAGCCAGCTCATTTGCTGCAGAGTGGTACTATTCAGAGCGAGGAGGCCTCTATTTCTGATCTTCCTTACCTTGGTAAGAGGTGTTGTCACGGCTGGAGAGGAACCGCTAGTGTGGCAATTGTTTCTTGTACATGCTGCTCTCTCGCAGGCGGGTTTTTGACTCCCAAAGTCATATCTTCCACACTTTGTCTGTGAGTTGATGGCGATATTGAGGTGCATGGAATTTGACCATATAGAGTACCTAGAAAACTGCATCTGGGAAATGTAAAGTGTGCATCTCTCTACTGGTGATTCCTCAAGACTACTGGACTTCTTGGATCTTGGCTGAGTACATTCTCTAAAGAGGTTTCTCTGCTATATTCCTATTGTACTTGCTGTATTGGTTCTACTATTTGTGGAACTATCTCTACTAGACTATTTCTAGTAGACTGTTAATCTGTACTGTCATTTCTGTCTGAATTGTTTGAGCCGGGACTTTGCTTTGGTCAAGTGACTTAAACGCAACTGAACTAGCTAGGGTTAAAGTCTGCTTCTGTAATCCTACTGTACTTGGGACTAGGCTCTGGTTTTACTTTCTACTTTTGAGGTAAACAGATCCTGTCCTTGTTGACTTTTGGCAAGAAGCAGCTGTTCTTGGGAAACTCTCACCTCACTGATTAAAGGGAAACCCTGCTATTGTCCTGAGCCAGAGTACTTTCGATTGGTGGCCGTCACACTAAAGACCTGGGGCGGAGTCAACTCAGCTGACTCAGTGGCTTACTTAAAGCAGCTTCAGGAAGCCATTTCTCATCGTATGAAGACTCGGAGAATAAAGACTTAGGAGTCTTTCGTTGGAGTCTTCGGGGGCGGCTGAGCATTACCACTTCCCTGTGAAAATGTGCTTCCCTCCCATACCCGTGTACATATCACCTCGTAGATACTTCAGACCTCGGACTCGTTCTTACTTGCATCAAAATCCTTCCGTGCTTCTTCATCCCACCCGCTCCACACAAACCCAACACCTCGTCACAGGAGGCCTCTGGAACTGCCAGTCAGCTAACCGCAAGGCAGACTTCATCTCTGGCTTTGCTATCAAGCAATCTCTGGACTTCCTGGCTCTCACTGAGACCTGGATCACACCAGACAACACATCTACCCCTGCCGCTCTCTCCTCTGCCTTCTCCTTCAGCCACACACCTAGGCCCACTGGCCGGGGTGGTGGTACTGGTCTACTCATCTCCCCCAAATGGAGTTTTTCTCTCTACCCGCTTCCACTGTCTACACCACTGTCTTTTGAGCTTCATGCTGTGACGGTTACCCATCCGGTTCAACTGAACATTGTTGTTCTCTACCGTCCACCTGGTTCCCTGGGAGACTTCTTGGAAGAATTAGACGTCCTCCTATCAAATTTCCCAGAAAACGGCCCTCCTCTCATTCTTCTAGGTGACTTCAACATCCAGACCGAGAAGTCATCTGACCTGGTGCTCCTACTATCTTCCTTCGCTCTCTCACTCAGTCCTTCACCTCCGACTCACAAGGCTGGAAATCATCTTGACTACATTTTCACCAGAAACTGCGCAACATCTAACCTCACTGTAACTCCACTTCACGTCTCAGACCACTTCTTCATCTCCTACTCTCTCCCACTCTTGGGAACTGACAACCCTCCCACAGCAACAGACTCTGCACCTATCCGTCGCAACATTCGCTCCCTCTCTCCCTCCTCTCTGGCCTCGTCTGTTCTGTCAGCCCTTCCTTCAACTGACTCTTTCTCACTCATGCATCCTAACTGTGCCACAGACACTCTCCTCTCTACTCTGTCCTCCTCTCTTGATTCTCTCTGTCCTCTTACGACACGTAAGGTCCGCAACTCCCCTCCAGCTCCGTGGTTGTCAGACCCGGTCCGTGCCCAGAGAGCCACTTTGCGAGCATCGGAAAGGAAATGGCGAAAATCCAAACACGCAGACGACCTGCACGCCTATCACTCTCTTCTCTCCTCCTTCTCTGCCTCTATCTCTGCAGCCAAAAGCCTGTTCTACCAATCCAGAATTGAATCTTCTTTCTCTAACCCCAAAAAACTCTTCTCCATTTTTTCCAACCTCTTAGACCCCCCCTGTCCTCCTCCTCCCTCCACCCTTCTACCGAACCACTTTGTCGACTACTTTACTAAAAAGATAGATGACATACGCTCCTCATTCACTGATCCCCCGCCCATAACTACATCTCCATTAACATTATCCGCCTCCCCTTCACTTTCCTCTTTCACCCCTCTGTCCCCCAACCAAGTTCTTACCTTGGTATCCTCTGCCCGCCCAACCACCTGCCCCCTTGACCCCATCCCATCTCACATCCTCCAGTCTATTGCTCCTGACCTTCTTCCCTTTCTCACCCATCTTATTAACACCTCCCTCTCAACTGGTTGTTTCCCTAACTCTCTGAAGGAGGCAAGAGTTAACCCTCTCCTGAAGAAACCCACTCTCGACCCGTCAGAAGTCAACAACTACAGACCTGTCTCTCTCCTTCCCTTTCTTTCCAAAACCCTGGAGCGAGCTATCTTCAACCAAGTCTCCTCCTTCCTCCACCAGAACAACCTTCTGGACCCTCACCAGTCTGGATTCAAGGCAGGCCACTCAACAGAGACTGCCCTCCTTGCTGTCTCAGAGCAGCTTCACACTGCGAGAGAAGCCTCTCTCTCCTCTGTCCTTATCCTTCTGGACCTTTCTGCTGCCTTTGACACAGTGAACCACCAGATCCTCATCTCCTCCCTCCAGGACCTGGGTATCTCAGGCACTGCGCTCTCCCTCCTCTCATCCTACCTCAGTGATCGGACCTACCGGGTAACCTGGAGAGGATCTGTGTCTGAACCTTGTCCTCTCACTACTGGGGTCCCTCAAGGCTCAGTCCTCGGTCCTCTCCTCTTCTCCCTGTACACCAACTCTCTTGGCTCCGTCATTCGCTCGCATGGCTTTTCCTACCATAGCTATGCTGATGACACCCAACTGATCCTCTCGTTTCCACAATCGGAAACACAGATAGCAGCACGAATCTCTGCTTGTCTGACTGACATTTCACAATGGATGTCCGCACATCACTTGAAAATTAACCCTGACAAGACGGAATTACTTTTCCTTCCAGGAAAAGTCTCCCCCACTCACAACCTGACGATTACTTTCAACAACTCAGTCTTGGCCCCGACCCCGACTGCCAGGAACCTCGGTGTGACCCTTGACAGTCAACTCTCCCTGACTGCCAACATTACCGCAACAACTCGTTCCTGTAGATTCATGCTGCACAACATCAGGAGAATACGTCCACTTCTCACCCAGAAGGCAGCACAGGTTCTCGTCCAGGCTCTGGTCATCTCGCGTCTAGACTACTGCAACTCCCTCCTGGCGGGTCTACCTGCTGGTGCCATCCGACCGTTGCAGCTCATCCAGAATGCAGCAGCTCGACTGGTCTTTAACCTCCCGAAATTCACCCACACTACTCCGCTCCTCCGCGACCTTCACTGGTTACCGGTGGCCGCCCGCATCCGCTTCAAAACATTGGTACTGGCGTACCGTGCAACGAACAGATCTGGTCCAGTCTACATCCAGGACATGGTAAAACCTTACACCCCAACTCGTGCGCTCCGCTCGGCTTCTGCCAATCGGCTTGTAGCTCCGTCACTGCGAGCTAAACACTCAACAAAGTCTCGACTGTTCTCTGTCCTGGCTCCTCGATGGTGGAATGAGCTCCCCATTGACATCAGAACAGCAGAAAGTCTCTACATCTTCCGTCGCAAACTAAAAACACATCTTTTCCGACTATACCTTGAATAAAGGAAGTAGCACTTTAGTAGCACTGAAATGGCTCTTACTGATAGCACTTTGTAGTTGAACTTTTTGTCGAAATTGTACCTTCGTGATTCTTGTTCTGATTCTTGTTGTAAACGGTAGAATGCACTTATTGTAAGTCGCTTTGGATAAAAGCGTCAGCTAAATGAAATGTAATGTAATGTAATGTAATGTATGTAGATTTTGACTACTGTCAGGACTCCTCAAACCACACAGTAGCTGGGAGGTTTTTTTGCACTGTGCCCAGATGTGCATATATGGTTTACTCTGCTTGTCATCACTGGATCAGTAAGTAAGACCTTGTGCTGGCAGAAAATGAATTGTTGTCAAAGCTAATACCAAGATAACATCCTTTTAAATCAGTTATCATTAGCTCATGAGGTGAAACAGTAAAATACAACCACAACATGTTGGATCACTTTAGTGTTAGTAATATTTATAATGTGCAGATGCTCCATTATCTTTGGGTGAGTGCTGTCAATAAACAGCCTCTCGCTCCTGATAAAATGTCTTCAAACAAACAAAGATGGAATCAACGAATGACATTTATTGCTTTTGCTTTTGTTTGTTACGATATTTCAGGTCCGCTTCGAAGAAGTTGACAAGTTGAACTGATTGGATTTTGGTGGTCAAAGGTCAATGTTACTGTGACCTTCAAACATATGTTTTTGGCCATATCTCAAGAATACATGTGCTAATTATGAATATTTCACACACATATCTAATAGTATAAAATTATGCTTTATTATGCTTCGGACAGGCATGGATGTATTCTAGTTTATAGAATATTTATAAATGGTGTTTTTAAAAAGTGTACATTTCACCAGCTCTTCCTATCTATGAATCCTGCACAAGCCTGTGGAGGAAATGTAATCTTTTGTCACAGTATCTACACAGCAGAAAAACACATTTCGAGTTTTCTTACTGCTTGGGAGAAAAGCAGGGAGTGGAAACAAGTGCATCTGTGCCGAGCAAAACTTTGCCGGATTAAGTGCATGTTACAGAAACGGAAGAGAAGTCCATTGAATAATTGAAATCCTGTCACGTTGGCCCACAACAGAGTGGAGAACTGTACATTAATGTGCTTATAATGTGCTACTGAAAGGCTGCCATTTCAGCAAGAAGAGATTTAGGGATTAAGGTTTCTCCGCTGAATTGTGCAATGTGGAGAAAAGAATGAGACATGGAAGTTGGATGTAGAGGTAACACCCTTTTCTGGAAGGTCCCAGAGGCTTTCAGGTGGAGAATGTTCGGCACATTTTAGGTGGTCCATATAATAATGCTTTTAGAGTTCGCCCATGCACCTTCCCCTGCCTCCCCCTCTGTTGCTTAGACCCTTTATTAACAGAAACATTATCTATCGTTATCGTATCTAACATTAGCATTCATTTGTCTGGGGTTTGCTGCTAGGCAGAAAGCGTAGTGTAGGTTTTTATGCTTTTTCACTGAATGAAGGCTAATTTATACCTGCAGAACATTTTCAGAACAAAAACAACCGTATTAATTCTAGGAATAGCAGCTCCGTCTCATCATCCAACTCTTTCATCGTTTATCACTGATGAGGGCAGTGTGAGTGGATCAGTTTAGCTGCTTAGGGCTGAGAGAAACTGCCGAGTCTGGTGATGAATCTTTTTTTTTTTACTTAGATTTTACACATGCAATTCGACCCATCCTAAGCATTAGGAGTAATGGGCTGCTGTAACTTGGGGTTCAGTGTCTCGCTCAAGGACACGTGGATAGGACCCAGAGATTGAACCCCAAACCTTGTGATGAAATAATAACCCATTCCACCTGAGAAGTCCCTCGCACATTATTTATTAAATCCATTGATAAATTTGACATATAGATTGTAGCAGCTTTAAAAATGTGTTCATGTTCAAGAAATGTGTATCTCTGGCTATTCAGAGCTGGTTTAATTAGATTTTTTTCTTTTAAATCATAGTCACTTTTTCAGAGCTTTCTACCTCATCTCACTATTGTCATCATCAAATCATGAGATTGGCTCTCTAGAGCAGCGGCTCTCAAATGGGGGAACGTGAGATTTTTTTTTAAATATATCAAATCAGACACTTATGGCACAGCGCTGTGTATTCCATTTTAATCTAATCCTAAACAAAAATACATGTTTTGATATATGGGTTGAGTCCATCCGTGATGTCACAGGATGAACTGATCAAGAAAAAGAAAAAGGTTGAGAACAGTCACATAAGCAGCAATAACAAGCTTGACTGAACTGTGTTTTGTGCCCTTGTTATCTACTGCAGAACGTCACTGCCAACCACAGGGTGAATGATGTCATTGCCACAGAGGACGGGCATCAAACTCTGGTTGGTCGCTTCATGTACGGCCCCTTGGACATGGTCACTCTGACTGGAGAAAAGGTGAAAACATGAAACAAGATTGTTATCGATATACGTTTGTGTATGAAATACCTTCATGAATCTCCACCCTGGCCCTCTTAGGTGGACATCCTGCTAATGACACAACCTCAGTCCGGCCGCTGGGTGCACTTTGACACAGAGGTGACCAACAGCAGCGGCAGAGTCACATATACGATACCCAAGAGCAAGAAGCTGAGCCTGGGCGTCTATCCGATTAAGATGGTGGTCAAGTAAGCATCCATGTAGCATTACAGACTGAAGTATTATCAAATAAGATGATACGTTGTGTATTTGTGAAGTGTGTGTGCTTCTAGCCAGAGGGTGTAAAGTCCCTTGACGGGAGTAACAACCATGTGGAGCAAATGCAGTTTGTCCCTCTTTTTCTTTCCCAAGGGGCGATCAAACAAGTGCAGAGGCCTATGTGACGGTGTTGCCGCGGGGCATGGAGTGCGTGGTCTTCAGCATCGATGGCTCTTTTGCTGCTAGTGTGTCAATCATGGGCAGTGACCCCAAGGTTCGCCCTGGAGCGGTCGATGTCGTCAGGTAACCGGTTAACAGCCTCCAGATGTGTGTGGCCGTGGCTGTAAATGACATTCCACACTTTAACCAAAAGGTTCAGAAGGGTGTACACAGCGAGCACTCGAAGCATTGAAGCGTGTCCTCCAAGATCATGCCACTACTGATCAAAATGAAAGCCTTCGAAGTGTGTGTTTGATGTTATGTATTCACATGCAGGCACTGGCAGGACCTGGGTTATCTGATCATCTACATCACAGGCCGGCCTGATATGCAGAAGCAGCGTGTGGTTTCCTGGCTGTCGCAGCACAATTTTCCTCACGGCATGATCTTCTTTTCTGAAGGCCTGGTTCATGATCCTCTTCGACAAAAGACCATTTTCCTCAGGAACCTCATGCAGGAGGTACGCTCCTGAGACTGTCCTTCGTTCATTAACCGGCAGTTCATCTTTCTTACAAAGCATGTGAAACATTTTGTTCTCCCCCCCAACAGTGATCTTGATTTCTGTCATTCGCGTCATCACTCAGGCTCACAGTGTTGTAGCCTTGAGTTGTGCTGCATCAAAAATGCCATTCACATCTCTGACTGCTTGTTCTCTCTCTTACCAGTGTCACATTAAGATCAACTCTGCTTATGGCTCCATGAAGGACATCTCTGTTTACAACATGCTCGGCCTCTGCCCGTCACAGATTTATATTGTTGGCAGACCTTCGAAGAAGTACCAAAATCAGTGCCAGGTAGTTTGATTTTCATTGTCTTTCATCTCTCTCATTAGAAGTATTTCATAGTCCATTTTACTTGAACAGTTTTGGTTTTCCTTTTGGAAAATGTTACCATTTACTTACATTTTTTACCTACTCCTTATTTTTGTACCATTTCTCTGTATGGTATATGTAGTTCCTGAGCGAGGGATATGCAGCGCACCTCTCCACCCTTCAGTTTGGGCACAGAGCCAGACCCAAGAAATCCCCTTCAGTCCGTATGGTCCTCAGGAAGGGCTCTTTTGGTCTCTCGGCGAAGCCCGACTTCCTGTGTAAGCGCACCCACCTGCGCAGGACCATGTCAGTGCAGCAACCTGATCCACCGTGCACACCCAACCCCAAGCCGGAGCGAGCTCAGAGCCAGCCGGAGTCAGATAAAGACCACGGAGGAGGACAAGGCTCATGGGGACGGCCCTCCATTCACCGTGGAGACACCACTCCCTGACGTCAAAAAAAAGATGGAAGGATTGCAGGAATAAAGAAGAGGAGGAGAACAAAGTTGTCCAGTGCCAAGGTGACATGTTGTGTTTAAATATGGGGTTTTTAATGTACCAGTGTGTAAGATTTAGTGGCATCTGCCAATGAGGTTGTAGATTTCAACCACATGAACACCCCTCCCTGTCCAAAGGTGTTTAATAGTTACGGAGGCCTTCACCTAACTTAAGAACGTGAAGGGCTCTCTCCAGAACCAGATGCTTGGTTTGTCTGTTCTGGTCTACTGTAAAAACATGTTGATGCAACATGGCGGGCTCCCACTCAGTATTTAGATATAATACACTCATTATATGCTCACAAAAAAAAAGTCTTAGTTTTATATATCACTATCGAAAACATAGTGATGAATCTATAATCCATTTACTGCCCTGGATGTTACATACTGCTCCTTTTTTAATGAATAATTTCAGGAATTTCTTTTTTTTTTTTGTTTTGGCAGTTTTCTTATAAGAAAGAATATTGTTGTACTCTTCAAGCGGTAAACAGAGTCAGTCAGATGATCTTCAAGCTCCAGGCTGATAAAACAAAGATGAACAGAAAAAAAGTTCCCTAAAAGGTTTTTACTGACTGGGCTCCAAAAACACTTGATCCTACAATTCCAATAATGCAACTTGATCAACTTGATTTGACGTCCCCACACGGCCTCCTACTGTACAAGCCCACTTTTTGTTTCAATCCACACATCCAGTTTGTATCCAGTCTGTTATACATCCTTACAAAAAGTTCCAAAGCAAACATCTTTCCCTCCTGTTTTAATCATGCTCAGCCTCTGATCAGGTGTTGGGTAAAAGCATCACAGCTGTAAAGATTGTCAAAATTCTTTTCGGATTGCTGCAACACCTGTAAAGTCGTGTTTTATTGTTTCCCACTTAAAGATAACAATCGCTGTTGCATCGTCGAATAATGAGCCTCTCGCCTTTTTATTTGGCTGCATGGTCTGTTAAGCCTTTAAGAGCTGGAGGCTCTGCAGAGCTTTGACTCAAACACAGATTGATTTTGCTCGCTACTGTTGAGTTCCGACAAAGTCAATAAACGTCCTCCTTGAGGAGATTGTGTTCTTTGATGTATCGATACATTGCGGCCCTTACACTTTCAGTCACAGGCGCATTAACATCTTTTATAAATAAAGTGAAGTAAGGGCACTAAAGAAAAAAGATCAGCAAAGCAGGAAAGTAACAAACAATAAATAATTATCCTCTATACTTAATATTGCTGTGGCAACCTGAGTAAGAGATGCTGTTATTAGCAGCAGCTCCCTTTGGAGTACTGAAGGTACATTTGGTGTTGATTATGCAAGTAGACCTACTGCTGAGATAAAACGCCCTTCCAAGCTCGAAATCCACTGATTTCCATATTTGGAAATATTATTTGTGCAATTATGTAAATTAAAGCTGTGGCACCGTGAGAGGCTGTATACGAACAAAATATGCTGACGCAGAACATGCTAACAACTAATCTCCCTTTCTCTTTTGACAGTGTCGCCTCTACCACCATGTAGATACATGTACATCGGATCCTCTGCTGGTATCCCGCGCAGCTCAGCTTTACCTCCTGCTTGGCCCTCCACACTGTTCCACCTGTTCGGCCCTTTTCTCCTGACCTGCTCGGTGGATTACGTCACTTTGTCTTTGTGCCTGATATTTTTAAGCAGTTGCAGAGGGATGGCGAGGATTTTTGCGGATGTTCTTGTCGCGCTAAAATTGTGTCTAATTGTAAAGTAAAACAAAATGTACTTGAGATAGTAGATGTACGCGCGTATACATGCACACACACAGGCGCGAGCTTCAGAGGGTGAAAGATGTGCCGATGGCGGTGACTTGAACCTGTTGAGACCTTTGCGACAGATTACCCGATGCAACCAGACTGCTGCTGACGGGTGGTCATGTGGACTGACTCCTGCAGTAACATGCTGATGTAAATACTCAACGCACATCATCCCTGTTCGGGCCTCTGGACACAGAAGCACTGTGACATTTAGGTTCAAGCTCGACACGAGCTCTGAGATCTGCATCTCCAATGGGTCGACCTCGCCAGCCCCCCTTTTGCTCCCCCTGTAGATGTCCCCCTCTCATTGTAGCTGGCTTTCTATCCCCTTTCGTCCCCTCAATCCAGTCTGACAGAACTGGCCTTCGACAGCCGCCTCAGATCTGGGCCACGACTCGGCCCCTGAGGTTGCACTTGCACTATGGCAGTACAGCGCAGTGGTTCTTAGTGCAGCTGCGACACTCGCTTCAGAATCAAAGAGTTGTATGTTTGTAGTTTTTGTTTTTCCTGCAGATTGTGCACTGTAGCAGCTTGTTGGTTACTGTAACTCCTGGAAGATTAAACAATAGTTTGTTGGTTTGACCAAAACATGTTTACAGATTGACAGACTCGGATGTTAAAAGTGATCAGACTTGTTTATCTACGTAATTAAAATGATCATTATTGGCAACATTATTATCGTTGGTAGTTGCAGTTGCTTGCAGGATATTGTTCTGTACAACACACCCCATGCCAGTTGAAATTCCTCCAGGATGCCCTGGCGTCCTTTGAATACAGCTGCACTGGAACCAATACACTTGTGGTTAAATCTGATGCTGTCTTGTGCACTCTGGGTTGAATTGAATCCATGTTTAAAACTGTGCAAGTCAAACATATTTTTCTATGAGGAAATATTGTAAATAGAAATATTTTCAATGTATGTTTTTGAACCTTTTGTTGTTTGACCTTAAATTGTATTTGATGTTGTGTAGAGATAGTTTTTTTATTTGTTTGACCAAAGTGTTGCGTTTATGACAAAGTGCATTTATCAAGTACAATATTTTTGCTTTGATTTGTTTAGACTGTGTGTGTGTGTGTGTGTGTGTGTGTGTGTGTGTGTGTGTGTGTGTGTGTTTGTGTGCGAGAGAGAGCAAGTGTGTGTCTAGGTATTTGTCGTGGAGTTGTATTTACTGTGAACATGACGAGTTCATGTCGGTGTGTTGACACACCATTATGTTCTCACTGAGCGTGTATTTTATAGATCTGGATTGAAGCACTGCGTCAGAGGATCACTTAGTCAAGGTTTTTAAACCTGCTATGAAAGAAAAAAGGCTTCAGAGTTCTCAGTGTCTCGGTTCAACTGAAACCCTGCGTAGCAGAGTGGAACGTGTCAGCCAGGAGGGAGCGGGCTTGTTCTCCCCCCACCTGCACACAATAGGTGGTCCAGTAATTAGCTGTTTGATTACTACTACTAAGTATGTATGACTCTCTGTAGTGCCGCCCCTGTAATTGCAGTGCACTGATTAGCATTACTTGGTAAATGTATAATATTGTAGAAACAATACTGAAATGCCAACGTTTTGCATTAAGATTGTTAAATATTGAAACATTGTTTTCTAAGCAACACAATGATCATTCTCATTATCGCATAAGCTACACAATAATCAAGTCTGTTTAACACGTCGTGATATTTTTCTTCGTGACAATACCTGGAGGAGTAAATATGTATGCTGGGCAGAATTTTAGTACAATGTTAGTAAATGGCAAATGATGATCTAATGGTTAAATGGTGATTGTTCTGTGCATGTTATTATTCCATATTGTTAAGTTATGGCTATCGATTGTCAGCTTTGTGATACTCTTAACTAATGATAGTTATTTGTAAATAAGGGGAGAATAAGAATTAATGGTCAGATTCCCAGATTTGCGAAATGCAAATCAGAATTCCAATACCACAGAAAAAAAAGGATATATATATATATATATATATATATATATATATATATATATATATATATATATATTATACAATGTAAAATGATTGCATTTGTTTGGATATGTAAGTGATTTTACAATTATTGATTAGTATTCACCTAATCATGACTTAACTATTGTGTATCGACCTAATTTGCCATTTATTAACAGTTTGTATGACTTATTAAGTCGGCTTTGGTAACTAACATGGTGTTGGTTTCTTTTGGAAAAAATAAATATTAATTTTATTTATTTTTGTGGTCTTAATCTTGGTCTTATGAGTATTTGACAATTGCCCTTTGACCAATGTGGACAAAAAAAAGTGTATTGTTTTGTACAGATCTCCTGTAATGATGAACATGTTGTGTTTATTGGACTCAGTCCGTCTTTCATTATTGCATAAATAAAGTAATTTCACAGTCGAAGAATTTGGTTTTACTCCAGGAATGTTACTATTACTTCCACATGTGTTTCGTCTGCAGATAAACTGAATGCCCTCTGATGCGCTTTATTTCACTTCAATGTCAGAGTTTGAGTATCGGCCATGACTGGGATATCCTCTGATTTAGATCTCGTACGGCTCACTGTGTTGTAATGTCAGTATTAGAAACCTCACTCGTTCTTTTGTATCAGGATTCACTGAACTGTCTGACCTGAATGAACGGCTGAGTCAGCCCACCCGGTTTGATTTAGCACCGAGTACAGACATTAGGCTTTTACAGGGGCACTGGCCTTATGCCGTCTCACGCCCTCACCCGAGCAGCGCTTCTGATAACCAATAAATGTCTACAAGCTTGTGCTGATTGCTAGAAATAAAAGCATGTATCCATTCTCTCTCCAGTACTACACCAGACTAGTGTTGATAGCACAAATCTACGTGGCTTTAAAAATTGGCATTTCATTCTTGAGCCTAAAAACAGTTAAAAACAATTACAGGGCAAGGTCCATTAGGCCTTAGAAACAGGTCTGTATGGGTAAATAGCAGATCAACAGTGTACTTCATAAGTTGTAGTCATGAATCTGTAATAAACATTGTGTTTTGGTTAGGAGAGGTCTTAGAACATTATAGTGAAGGTTTGTGTTGGCCATATTTTGTTGCAGCCTTTTTTGGGTTTAGACAGTTTTGTTGCATTGATTTGGTGCTAATCTTACAATTTTAGACCACTTAAAATTTATTTTTTTAAACTGTCAGTAATCCACACAAAATATCACCTTAAGACTTTGATGAACACCATAGAAAAACCCATGCTGTGTTTTGGTATTTAAACAACTGGCAATTTGGCAACTTCTGCAAGAATGACATTGAATGATGAACTCCGGTTCTGGAAAATGCTCAGAAACCCCCCATGGGGACTAAAATAATTAATACAATTGAGCTTATTGAATCCATAATAGTTTCAGCTTTACATTCGTCCCCAATGTTTGTTATCCCAAGACAAATATAGACAGATATATTCAAATACATGCATGCAACAAACAAATAACTGCATGGGATTAGCATTGAGGGGAGACATCCGGTGCCCATACAACCCATTTCATTCAGCTATCTTAATGTATCCCGACACAGACCTTCGCTGAGTCATTTGAAACATATTCATGATACATCAAAAGCAAACATAATCCACAACATAACACTTTCACCTCAATACATAATTCACAATGCAGTTTCTTTGTCTGGGAATGCTAATTGTATGAGACAGGGCTGCTTGAGGTTCTCTTCCCAACAAGATCAAGTTTTTTTATAGTACCAGTATCTTCACGGTGTCTTTAAAACTGAGATCGCTACAGCTTCTTAAATACAGTAATGTCGCCGATTCTGTGGGAGCAAATCATGACAAAATAAAGAATTTCATCAAACTGAATTGTCAAGTTTGACAATAAAATGAACTTGACTGTATCTTGGGTCTGTTGTATTCTTCATGTGGTATAATGAGCTGGAGCTGTGATTCTCCAAGCCTCATGTAGCATATGGTCTGGGAAAAGAGGCAAAGAAATAGCTCCCCTGTGTAGGGCAGGACTGCTGGTTTCTCATACTATGATTCACATGAAAGGTTGAAGTCAGCCACAGTGGAAGATGTGATTTAAAACTTAGCAACAGTTTCCGGCTCACTTCACTTGTGTCCCTATTCTCCCTCTTGGCATGTTCGTTTGGGCAGAATAAATCCGTCCTTTTTCCTTTTTCCATCCCTATAAGTCACTTATCACAGCTGATCCATATCAAGGTCAAGGTAATTTTCCTCTTTAGTAAGTGTGTACTGTAGCTACTTCACTAATCAACTAGGTGCTCAAGTAACTGCTTCCAATCCTTGGAGATGATCTCTTTATTTAGACCGCGTGATTAAGTAATGCCTTTATCAGGGATTTTTAAAGTCTTTGGTAGTAACACTGCTCAAAACTGTCTCTTGGACCAGAATATTTTTTAAGCGAGGTTTAAAGGGGGAATCTTGACCCTGCAAACAGAACAATTACAAAACAGTCCATTTAGTGGCTGCTCTTAGTCTCCGAGCATGTTGCACAGTGTTTCTCGTGAGATGGAGTACCAGGGGATGAATGTAGAAAGCTAACCAGGGACAGGGGCTCGACACCTTATACACATGTAATGGATTGCTTCTCCCTTTGAAACCAGGTCGTTGTAAGAGCCTTACGAATGCTTATCCCAAGGGTTTGATTGGTGCATCCCTTATTGTTATTCTTGCTTTTATCTCAAGCTTCTGGATATCTGAGGCTTTTTGCAGGTCACAGAGTCTGAATCTTGTTAAAGATTAATGGGCCTGGCTTGTGAATCGATGTGTGCTATTTTTGCAGGGTTTTTGTCTTTGTAAACGGATGACGCTGGAGCAGTGCTGTGTGTTGGATGAAGTGCCCTGCCTTGTAACAGCTGTAGAACCTGTAATGCTGTTCACGGGGGACAAAGTAATGCTTGCATAAGAAAGAAATCATCATCCTTATGTAATTCAGTTCATCACTCTGCAACACACAACAAGTTAGTTAGTCACCTAGCAGCAACTAAACACTCACCGTGACCTCCAGCTCTGCTTCACAGCAGCACCCACTGAATCACCATGATTGTTATTCCAAAACAGCAGTGTGGTTTAATTCGTCCTGGGATCTGGCAGGTGATGTATGGATGCCAGGACACCGACGAGGAATGCATTAAAACCGTAATAGATCAACGCATCAGAGCAGCCCAGAGACAGAGGGAAGGACATTTCTTTGAGCCAGGATGCCTGGTTCCTACGCAGAGAGAATAGCCTCAGACGGTGTAAATAACCGTCCACACATTCCTGTGGTCAGCAAGGAGAGAACGAGATAATAACGCGCACCTCTGGCAAGTCGGCATGGCAACGCTCTCCTGTTTAGGTCAAGCCTGGTTTCACATCTTATTAAATTGAAATCTGTCTTGTTTTACATCCTGTAGATGGTCATCTGAATTCATTTTCACTATGAATGCAGGTGCTGCAGCTTAATGTATGTCAGGATACTGGTTACGAGCTCAATGTAGTTGACCTTAGCTGTGGTGACTGGAATACATGGTGTAGCTGTTTGGTGGTAGTCCAGGAAATGACCAAAAGGATGCACTGCAGCAAGATTAAAAATAGGTCTCCAAATTATTCTGGAGGGCACAGCCCTGGCTGGATGCTCGGTCGCTTGGATGCGTACAAAATCCTGTTATGGCAGCCGACAACCCAGCTTCTGCATTCAGTTCTGGGTCACAAGAAATTAAAAAGAATTTGGAAACCCGCTGCCTTAGAATATTTTCAGGGGTGGGACGGGACAATATAAAGATTGGATTTGAGAAAGCAATTATCCAAAATGTTCCCCGGAGGAGGGGGTCGGATGCCGGAGCCACTTATCGTCGCTCACTGAGGCATCAGACATGACAGGCTGTGTCCCCTCATAGCTGAGATCAAATCTTTCCCTTAGCCAAAGTCAATCAATATTTAACTGAAGCTAATGTTCAGACAGCTCTGGGAAGGTATGAACCTTTCCTGCTTTTTGTTTTGGAGAAGTTTTATGTAACAGAGTGGAGGCAGATGTTTTGACTGTTTGGTCCCTGCAAACAAGATGTCTCACAATTCTAAAACACAGGATTCTGCTGCATGTTCAGGCTCGTTTTGCATATTTATTTCAAGTTTTCCTCCGCTTTGCTATTTCCTTTCAAATACTGTACGAGATGGTATATAGGGGCATCTTTTATTCAATCTATGCAACCAGTGTTGATAACTTAGTAGCTAATTAACACAATATCAGTTTTACTCACAGCATTGTGAAAGGCAAAATGAAAGTGAATGATTAAAGGAGAACCGACTGAATAAACAGCGCGTGCCTCCTGCAGAAGTATAATTCAAACATGTATCATCAGTGGAATAAAATTGTAGAAAAGAGATATTTGCCTCTTGATTTTTTTATCCACCAGGAAACCACAGGCAGTGTCGCCGTGCATGCTTCTTCATCATCTTTTAGGAGGAAGCAGGATGAAAATGAAATGCTGCAGCTCAAGTAATGTTAAACCAAGATACATTTATAAACTCTGCAGATGAATGTTTAACTCTGAAACGAGCTGGCAGAGTTTTGAAATCATCTCTTGCTTTGCACTGTTTAACTTAGCTTAGTCTCATGGACTCCTAACTTTTACCATAAATTACGTTGTGCTGTCTGCAGAAGGCTCAGGTGACTCTATCAGCATTGTGCATGACCCAGTGCAGAGGTCAACAGTATGTTGATGGTCTGTGGTTTTCTTCTCCTCATCCTGGAGTGTCCCAGATGGATGTGTACATACAGCGGATGACAGCACAATGCCACTGAGCACAGCCACAGTCTCTGAATGGAGCTTGTGAGAAACTGATGGGTTGACAGGTGGAGCGGAACATGAAGAGCAACCTGTGCTAGTGTACATCAATCAAACCCTTATATTTCAAATAAAGGCTTTGATGAATCTCTTTTTACATTTTTAAAGAGGGGCGGGGGGGCAGAGATACAGTATGCGAGCCATCCGATGGACTTAGAAAATACAACGGCCAGAGCAGTGTGAGGGAAAATAACAAGTGACAGATACAAATCACTGGCGCTGTCATTCCAACAGGCTGATTGATTTAGCCGACATGAGGCCTCGAGGGCTTTGGGTTGTCTCACTAAGGGAAGGACACTCATTCTGAGCAGAAACACCACATTTTCGTTCATCCTGTTTTCAGAGATGCATATGCAGCTAGAGTTCACCCATCTTTTCTGATCTGGTGAAGTAAATCGATCGGAAGATTCTTATTCTCGCTCTCAGTACAGTTGACTCTGTTTTTCAAAACTGATTCTGGGGGTATCAAGACACTTGTTGCAAAAATAATAATAACCAGTTTTTTTAATATAGCTTTTCAGTAGCACTGTAAGAGAAGAATAGTGCATGAGCTCCCACTTATTCAGCTTTGTGTGCGTATAATTACATTGTATTGCACTCACACAATGTTATTACTGCCTTAATGTGCGTAACACCCTCATTTTAGAGCATTGATTTCTATGAAACCATGCTGTGTTTCTTGTCCCGTACAGCATTGAGGAACATGTTTATACTGTCATGCCGTGTCAGTCGGCTGAGCCTTTCCAAAGGAACTGAGTGAAGTGTGCGGAGAAACCTTTCACAGTTTGCTCTCTAATATGAAGCGAGAACTCCCATTCATACGGAGGTTCAAGGAGATCTGAGAGAACGTGAAACTTGGAATACAAACACTAATTGTGTAGTCTAGCTGTGAGATGTCACTCCTTACCAAGGATTTCAACATTCACACAGAATGTTTTTTCTATGAAACTTATTGCCATCACTTGCCCCCCCCCCCCCCCCTCCCTCCATCCCACACTGGTTGGTGAAAACAATGGGGAGGTTAAAGTCACATTCAATTCATACCCAAATCCTAAAAGAAGTGGGGTCTAACTATCCAAAGTGGGCAATGACACAAACACATTGTGTGTTTTTATGTAGTCTTTGTCTCTACACCAAGTGGAAGGCTTCATCCAATGAGATTTAGATTTCCAATGAGAGAAGCAATCAGAGTGGCACACTTGAGTGTGCTTTTTATGATTGTGTGTTTTAAACTCCTGCTCCCTCTCATGGAATAATGAATGCACCACACAGATGCACCACCTCATCACTTCATGTGGAAATGAGGAAAGCTGAATTCACCAAAAACACAATCACTTAAGTGCAATAATCGTGTTTGGTCCACATGAGGCAGCACTTCTAGAAACTATGCTTTTTAAATCTTATAAATCACCCGATATCTGAGTGTGTAATCTCATTGCTACACAAAGTTATACAGCAGCTTTGCCTCAAGTGCAAAATATGTGTTTTCTACCCATGAAACAGGAATCTTGCAGTGATGCACGCTGCCTCCATGCTACAGGTAGTTGAACGAGTTTCTGCTTGATTGCAACAGAGGGCTGCATCTTAGTTTAGATGTTGCCAGAGCACTGACTGGTTAACCTTTGCTGCTCCCAGTAGGACAAAGAACCATATGCTGATGTCAATGTTTCATATCCCTAAACACTTAATACACATTACTGGATTGGACTGATTTCACTTCTTCAAAGGAAACCTGTGCCAGTCAATAATTTGTAAGAGATGTTCATGAATAATCATGACTTCACACCTTCGGTCTGTTCACATATCATATCTGACAACACAGAGGTAGAACAAAGGCAGGTTATGGTTATTTAATATGCTTTCCACAAAAGGAATCTTGGCCATATAATCATTTACCCAGTGAACGCAATGAGACGCAAAATTACATTTTAACCGCAGTTTAATTTTAAACTAAATTGTAAATGTAATTCGTGTGCATCTCTGGTTTCACTTAGTACACAATATGATATCATGACTCATAATATGTACTTTGTAACATATTACCAGAAAATATATAGTTAGTTTACATAATTGTTGTGTCTAGCCTGAAATTCAATATGAATAACTAACTAATTAATAAGTTACCTTTGAAGGTGTTGACCTACAGCAGTGGTGAATTCTTTCCCTGGAGAGCATCAAAGATGACAGTAAGGGCCGAGGCTGCAGAGGGAAACTCTGCATTAGTGTCTGGTCCTGCAGACATGGAGGGGTCCAGCGACAAGCTTTTCTGCTGCAGGTGGGTGCGCCACAGAGTTCCCCTGGTCCACAGAGAGGAACTGTACCACATCCTGAGGATGACAGGCCCTCTGGTAAGGATCGATACTGTTTACATACCTTCCTCTGTCTGTTAGGGATTGTGTGGATTGAGGCTGTCCTTGGTGACTGATTTATATAACAGAAGATTTAATGTTTGGTTGGAAATGTGAAGTAAAAAACAACTTGTGTCTGATATTTAGAAGCACATATCAGTCAACCAAAGGCAGTGCTTGTCTGGTTTCAATCAGTGGCTGCAGCCTGACAAAGTGATGACAGTGTGGTGGCTCATTTGCAAAGAGAGCCATGCTAATTAATTGCAACTTGTGTTTCCGGTAAATTAAAAACGTATCCTATTAACTGCAACATTGTCGATCTTTGTCTTTCTAGCTGGTCTCTCGAATCCTCCATTACTTGCTTCCATTTGTGGTCACAATGTTCTGTGGCCGTCTGGGAAATGAAGTGATGGCTGGCTATGGATTAGCTTCTGCTGTAAGTGGTCACCTGCATGGTCCATAGACTTGTGGAGGCTAGCATGAGGGAATGAAAGGTGGAGAGGTCATTTCAAGGGAGAAAATTAAATATTAAAGCAATAAACTCACCTTTTCAAGATTGTACAATTGTCTCACAAGCCTGATGATTTAATCAATATAGTTACTGCTAAGAGTCATAGAAATATTGGTTACATCAGAGTGTGTGCATCAGACTCATTCAAGTTTGTTTCATATTCATTCCAGACCATTAATATTACTACTGCAGCAACGGGATGTGGTCTGGGACTGGCATGCGATACTTTGGTGTCTCAGGTTTGCCCTATGTAATCTTTCCCTCCCCCTTCAATTTTACGTACTCAAAATCCCCATTGCTCCTTCATTACACCCTGTTCTATACTGAAAAACACAGTCTGTGCTGTTGTGCAGACATTTGGTGGCAAGAACCTGCTGCGGGTGGGAGTGATCCTCCAGCGGGGCATCATCATCCTGCTGTTGTTCTGCCTGCCCTGCTGGGGTCTGCTCGTCAATGCCCAGGCCCTCCTGCAATGCCTGGGCCAGAGCCCTGAGATGACCAGGTAAAAACAACTTCTTGAATAGTGTTCGGTCAGAGCATGAGACCTCATCCCCTCAAACACCTCTACATTCAAATCAGATCTGGTCCCCACAGATTATGAGCAGATTCAGCATGAACAGATTATCTGTATTACAAATATTGATCAAATGACCTCTTAACAAGTCTGTGGTGCACACTCACACCTCTTCGGTGTATTTAATGTGTCTTCTCCAGGGATAAGCATACACTGTACAAAATAATACCTTCATATTATTTCTCCTGACAGGAATCACTTTCTTGCAATGAATACATTTTTGAGTGTGGATATAAATGAGCTTCAAATTACATTGAACATTGAACATTATATACTATAAATGAGCATTGCCTTGGATCTAAATACAGCCTTTTGCTTTCAGAATAGCCCAGCTGTATATAACAGCCTTCCTTCCTGCAGTACCAGTGAGTTGTGACTTTTCTTTTACCTTTTTAAACAAATTCAATAATTTCAGAGATGACTAGAGAAATCACTACCTCTCAAATGTGTGTTTCATTTGTATGTCTTTTAGGCAATGTTTCTGCATCAGCTTCAGGTGTCTTATCTGCAGAACCAGGTGCAGTAATATCCTGAACACAATTCCTTTTTTTTCAGGGAATAAAAACATGTTGTCTTAATTAATGTAATGACTGAGGGGAAATGTATAAGTGATACTCATCATCACATCATCTGGTGTTTGTGTACTCAGGGTATAATACTGCCACAAATGTACACTGCTGCCATGGCAAACATAGCGAACGTTGTGACGAACTACATCTTTCTTTACTGGCTGGATCTGGGTGTTAGGTAGGTGTACTCACACACCATTTAGATCTGATTAAAACACACACACACACACACACACACACTGATTAACTTCTCTGTCTTACAGCGGATCTGCAGCAGCCAATGCTCTGTCTCAGATTTACATCTGTGCTTTTCTGTTTGCTTACATTTGGTGGAAGAAGCTCCATGTAAAAACATGGGGAGGTGAGAGATTTCGCATTTGTGGTTTCCCTATGCTTTCATTCATCACTCTCTTCAGCCTCCATCTTTTGTAGTCTACATACATGAGTTTCTCTCTCCCCCTGCAGGCTGGTCTGTGGAATCACTGCATGAGTGGGGATCCTACATGAAACTGGCCTTTCCCAGTACATTAATGACATGTTTTGAGTGGTGGATTTATGAGTTTGGGGGATTATTTGCAGGTAATCCAAATATTTTCATGATTATATTAAACCCACTGAGCAGTACTGACTTATGTCAATTAAGCATATATCTAAGCTCATTGATTTAATCAAATCAGCATGCAATACAAACTTCTTCTTTGTCTCTGACGATCAGGAATGCTGAGTGAAGACGAACTGGCCGCACAACATGTTGTGATAATGGTGGCTTTCATTACCTATATGGTACTAACAACAAGTCACAGTGTGATAATGTCACTTTTTAAGTTTGAACACTTTAAAGAGCAAGCTCTTTTGTATATCAGTGTTCATTATTTCTGATTTCTGAATGTATTTTTTTGTGCAAAACAATGAATCCACAGTTCCCTCTTGGTATTCAAGCTGCAGCATGCGCCCGTGTGGGCAACGCTCTCGGTGCCGGAGACCCTGCCAGGGCCATCCTCACCTGCAAGATGTCACTCGCTCTTGCAGGTCAGTTCTTAACACATTCTGTTAATGTGGCCTCAATCCATAAAGCAGCATTTGATGTTGGATTTCTTTACATCCACTTTTTGCAGGGACCATTGCAGTTGTTGAAGGTATTGTGCTCGGCTCTACTAAGTCATTAATTGGATACATCTTCACCTCTGATGAGTGAGTCTCTGCAGCTGCACTCACATTATACTTGTTGAATGTTAAAGTTGTTACAGTACAACTGTGACACAAAAAGACACAATCTGAATTACTCTTCCAGGAAGATCGTTGGTCTGGTCTCCCATTTGATGAACGCTTACTGTTTCCTCCAACTCTTTGATGGTCTTGTGGTGAGTCTAACAGCCAGCAAAACATATTTTCAGTGTGATGCCAAAATCAAGTCATAAATGTCAAATAGCAAAAATGTTTTCCCCCATTCTAGTGTGTTTGCACAGGCATCTTCTTGGGCACGGGCAAACAGAAGATACCGGCTGTGGCCAATTTCATTGGATACTACTGCATCGGATTTCCACTGAGCGCAGTTTTAACGTTTGTCGCCAAACTGAGAATCTTTGGTAATAATATGAAGTGACCATGCTTTGTTACTTTCAGAGACATTTCAGAGCAATAAATGACTGCTGAGAGCGAAGTAAGTTCTTATAAGTGAGTCCTGCTGTGTCCTTGACAGACTAATTTGTCTTTTTTTGTGCAGGTTTTTGGCTGGGGCTGCTCATCTGTGTCATCTTGCAATCTACCTTCTACATCATTGTCATCTTCAAGCTCAACTGGAGGAGAATGACAGAAGAGGTATGCTGCTGGCCAATGAATCAATCAGGATCATTCAGGGCCTCAGCTGTTTCGATATACTGGCAGAATCTGCTTCTTTTCTACAGCATCCGCTGCTCAAGCAAAGCTGGCAAAATTTGTCAAGTGTATGAATAAGAAGATATTGACAGTTGGGTTTTTCTATCTGCTTGTTTGCAGGCTGTGAAACGAGCTCAGAAAAAGACACATGTAACATTATTAAGCACACCTGCCCAGTCAGATGACCAGACAGCAAGTAATGGGAAAGTAAGTGGCTTGTTATTGTTAACACTAACAACCTAAGATACTTTTCATAGCTAGGTTCACACTGTCATCAATGGACTTTTCTTATTTGTTTTATGTAATATTCTATAGCGGACACTTAAGTCCAAGAAACCAAATAGCTGACGACTTTTCTTTTAAGTTTTACTGCACATATTCTTCATATGTCTCAACAAAATAATGAATATGATTATTTTTCCTTTAAGTCAGTGGAAGGCTACATGTCTGTGGGCACTGACGGGAGCACGGAGACACAGGGTGGTCATGTGGTCCAGCGGAAGGGTGTCCGTCTGTCCACGACCCAGCTGATCCTCAGGAGAGGCCTCATTGTGTTTGCAGCAGTTGCACTGCTGGCTGCGGGAGCGACTGTGCACTTCCTGGTGCCCCTGCCAGAGACCCGGCCTTCAGAGGCCAACTTCACTTTGGACTGGATCAACACGACATATACTCCTGATCAAACTTTCTCCACTGCACTAGTCCCAATAAAAGGATGAGATCTTTGATCATTAAGTTGTTACACAAAATCCTAGACTCTCATGGACTTATACAAAAGTGACTAAAATAATGTCAGATTTGATGCAAAATTAAGTGAATACATTTTGAGTAAGAGATTCATTCTTTGCTTAATCATAAAAGATTACATTTTTTAATGGTCCTTCTCCTTTTCTCCCATCTCTTGTGTCATGTCAATCTGTGATACAGCTCTGCATGATAAAAGCTTCAGATATTTTGTTTCCCCCTGAATCTTTAGAGCATTTGTAAGTGTAACCCTCATCTGTTGGCAAAATAAATAATGGTCTGTAGAAATTGTAATGCATGTTCTATTTAGTTGAATAAGAATATTAACAGTACGCTATCTTTTCTTATCTAGCATGTAAGTGTTTCCATTATCATGCTTAATGATTATATGCTACTTACAGTGGATGTAAATACTAAATTGAATTGACTGTTAAGGTCTTCCACAAACACATTTGCATATTGAACACATTATAACAACTGTCATGTTGTTTAGAACTTTGCCTGCATTGTCTGTATTTGGGTCCAAGGTCCCAGGTCATCAGGAGCAAAACACAAGTTCATATAAGGGTGGGTTTACTGTATGTTGATGGTCTGCTGAGACCCCCAGCCTCTTTAAATCCAGACTGAAGACCTTTCTGTTTGCTGTTGCCTTTAATTAAACCAGATTCTGCATCTTACTACTGCATTTTATATCTTAAACTGCACTGCAACTTTTATTCAATTCTGTATCTATTTATTTTTTATTTTTTATTGTTTTTTAATGTTTTAATGAATGTTCTTAATTGTTTTTAAATCTTGTTTTATTTTGCATTGTGTTTTGATGTTTTTAATGGTTTTATGTGAAGCACTTTGAATCGCCTTGTTGTTGAAATGTGCTATACAAATAAATTTGGCTTGCCTTATGTTGATTGTTACTTTTCCAATGGTCAGTTTCGGTCCAATACTGAACAAATAAATCAATGCACAAGCTCGAAGTTCATGTCTCCATAAATATGTTTTCACAATCGCTATCCACTACACTATTAACTAAACACTATTTAACATTAGTAAAGCATGAGTAAATAATTAATTCATCATTTATAAAGCCTTGTTCCAACATGAACACTCATTAGTAATTAATTAATATGCAATTCATAAACACAGTTATAAATGTTTCATTCTTGATTAATAAGCTTGACTATTATGCATTTCCTGATTGAGTGTTCATACTTTATAAATGATGGATTCCTCATTTGTAATATAAGTATTACGGACATACAGATGATTAACAAGATAACTTCTAAAGTGTTAGCAAATGATAAAAAAAGATTTAAATGTGATTTATTAATGCATTTATTTATACATATAATGATTTAGATATGCACTAATGGTTAGTGAGTATGTTAACATGTGCTTTATAGACGTGTTTTAAACTGCAATTCATGATGAATTCCGGTAGTTACTTGTCTTTAGTTAAGTATTAGTTAAGTATGTTCTGTGACCCCATTTAAATTGAGCACTATCTATGCTTTACAATGCATGAATAAATTACATTGAAAGGCCAGCAGTGCCTCAAAGCTAACAACAAGTTATAAAAAACATTAATATTATGGTGATGGGGCAATGCCCGTCAGTGGCACAAATGGTGAGTGTGTTTCATAGTTTGTACGTACACATTATTGATTATTGATCTAGTCTGCATGTATGCTAGCTTGCTAGCTGGCTAGTTAGCAAGCTAGCATACTGGCAGTCACTAACAGGATGCTAGTTAGTAGGATGCTAATGATGAATTGTTTACTCATGCTTTACTAATGCTAAATAGTGTGTAGTTATTATAAAGTGCTACTGTGAAAGTGTATCATATGAAAGTAGTAAAGTGTGTTGTAACAAGCTAAGTACTACTGTGTGCATAACATGGATACAGCTCTGAATTATCTGGTTAATCTGGTTAATCTGGTTATTCTAGTTCCCAGTCCACTAACAGACCCTTTAAGCTTTTCCTAGCTATTCAAACATATCCTGGCCCCTTACCAAGAGTCAAGGTTAATTTGAGGAAAGCTGCCACTGACTAGACTGATAGCTGCATTCGACCAACAAGGCCTCCCAATGAAGTGTAGTTGTGAGTGTAAGCGAGGTAGATGTCAGGACGGACAGTAATGACACAGCCAGGGGAGTTACCTCGACATTAGCTTTAACAGATCTCCAACTATCTATAGTGATCCGGACCCATTGAACGGAGAGCTGGTAAATTAGAAAGCCCTGTGTGAGGGGTTTATCTTCTGGATCTAACAGTAGGGATTGTGTTTTCAGTATTAAACCGCTCAAGATCAAACATTCTTGCCTTTAAGTCATCAATTTTAGTCTTTGTTGTGATTGCAAGCTTTTCTTCCTTCTTGTTTTTCCGCTATCTACGTTGTTTCAGCTGCCTTTGGCTTCATTCCAAGGCCAGCTGAGCAAATATGTCCATGCTCTCCAACATTATCTCCAAGACCGTGAGATAAAAGACAGACACTCCAGCAGAAGGACCTTCTTTAACATTTTCTCTTGCAGACATGGAGGGGTCCAGCGACAAGCTTTTCTGCTGCAGGTGGGTGCGCCACAGAGTTCCCCTGGTCCACAGAGAGGAACTGTACCACATCCTGAGGATGACAGGCCCTCTGGTAAGGATCGATACTGTTTAAATACCTTCCTCTGTCTGTTAGGGATTGTGTGGATTAAGGGTGTCCTTGGTGACTGATTTATATAACAGAAGATGTAATGTTTGGTTGATATTTAGAAGCACATATCAGTCAACCAAAGGCAGTGCTTGTCTGGTTTCAATCAGTGGCTGCAGCCTGACAAAGTGATGACAGTGTGGTGGCTCATTTGCAAAGAGAGCCATGCTAATTAATTGCAACTTGTGTTTCCGGTAAATTAAAAACGTATCCTATTAACTGCAACATTGTCGATCTTTGTCTTTCTAGCTGGTCTCTCGAATCCTCCATTACTTGCTTCCATTTGTGGTCACAATGTTCTGTGGCCGTCTGGGAAATGAAGTGATGGCTGGCTATGGATTAGCTTCTGCTGTAAGTGGTCACCTGCATGGTCCATAGACTTGTGGAGGCTAGCATGAGGGAATGAAAGGTGGAGAGGTCATTTCAAGGGAGAAAATTAAATATTAAAGCAATAAACTCACCTTTTCAAGATTGTACAATTGTCTCACAAGCCTGATGATTTAATCAATATAGTTACTGCTATGAGTCATATAAATATTGGTTACATCAGAGTGTGTGCGTCAGACTCATTCAAGTTTGTTTCATATTCATTCCAGACCATTAATATTACTACTGCAGCAACGGGATGTGGTCTGGGACTGGCATGCGATACTTTGGTGTCTCAGGTTTGGAAAGCTCTTTTGATGATATAATACATTTGAATTGTTTATTACCCACTCCTGTGTATTACTGCACCCCTTTCTAAAATCTGTATTATGTTGTGCAGACATTTGGTGGCAAGAACCTGCTGCGGGTGGGAGTGATCCTCCAGCGGGGCATCATCATCCTGCTGTTGTTCTGCCTGCCCTGCTGGGGTCTGCTCATCAATGCCCAGGCCCTCCTGCAATGCCTTGGCCAGAACCCTGAAGTGACCAGGTACAGCAACAAACATGCCATGATGCTATTGCTAACACTACAGGGGATGTGGGTGTGTTTAAACTTGGGAAGTCGAGACCTTTACCTACGTAAAAAAAAATGAAGAAATCAAGCATGATTTATGACAACCATGGTCAAAATTATATTTTTTTACTTTTTTCATTAAATGGGAAACTGTCTGCATCTAAATGGCTGTGAAAATAAATGAAACTCAATTCACTTTGTATATTATTTTAGGTGCTTCTTTTATTATTCATTGTTATTTCAGAATAGCCCAGTTGTATATTACAGGCTTCCTTCCTGCAGTACCAGTGAGTCCTATCTTTTCTCTCACCTTTCAGCAACTATACAACTTGTTTTTATATACCTGTTTTGTAGTATTTCTTCTCAATAAGCTTCTAAATAAATACAAAACACCTAACTTAAATCGTCTTTTTTCATAGGCAATGTTTCTACAGCATCTCCAGGTGTCTTACCTGCAGAACCAGGTGCATTGCTGTTTAAACCCAAGTCCAGTTAGCCCTCTGTATCATCTTATTTTAGTAAATGTTCTAAATTGTATTCAGTCTAATTCTGCAATTGAATAAGTGATCTGGTGTTTGTGTACTCAGGGTATAATACTGCCACAAATGTACACTGCTGCCATGGCAAACATAGCAAACGTTGTGACGAACTACATCTTTCTTTACTGGCTGGATCTGGGTGTTAGGTAGGTGTACTCACACACCATTTAGATCTGATTAAAACACACACACTGATTAACTTCTCTGTCTTACAGCGGATCTGCAGCAGCCAATGCTCTGTCTCAGATTTACATCTGTGCTTTTCTGTTTGCTTACATTTGGTGGAAGAAGCTCCATGTAAAAACATGGGGAGGTGAGGGACAGTTATATTTAGCAGATATTTATGATGACCCAATGATCTTATGTTCTACTTTGTTCATCATCCAAGATCTTTCCTGCACTTGCATAAGTTTCTCTCTCCCCCTGCAGGCTGGTCTGTGGAATCACTGCAGGAGTGGGGCTCCTACATGAAACTGGCCTTTCCCAGCACCTTAATGAAGTGCTTTGAGTGGTGGATTTATGAGTTTGGCGGATTCTTTGCAGGTAAGCCAAGTCTTATACAATGTTAAGACATTTGTTTTGAACATACCAGATAATAACTTTGAGTCATGACTTTCATCTTAAACAATTAGCAGTACTGACCAATGTTATTTAAGACTATGTCCAAGGTCATTGATTTAATCAAATCAGCATGCAATACAAACTTATTCTTTGTCTCTGACGTTCAGGAATGCTGAGTGAAGACGAACTGGCCGCCCAACATGCTGTGATGATGGTGTCTTTCATTACGTTCATGGTACTAACAAATCAGAGTGTGATATCCTCCTGTTAAAACCTTTATCTAAACATAATACACTCAAGGTTTGTTCACCTCGAGTCATTTTACTTTTTTTCATACTTAAAAAAACAAAACAATGAATCCACAGTTCCCTCTTGGTATTCAAGCTGCAGCATGCGCCCGTGTGGGCAACGCTCTCGGTGCCGGAGACCCTGCCAGGGCCATCCTCACCTGCAAGATGTCACTCGCTCTTGCAGGTCAGTTCTTAACACATTCTGTTAATGTGGCCTCAATCCATAAAGCAGCATTTGATGTTGGATTTCTTTACATCCACTTTTTGCAGGGACCATTGCAGTTGTTGAAGGTCTTGTGCTCGGCTCTATTAAATCAAGGATTGGCTTTCTCTTCACCTCTGATGAGTGAGTCTCTGCAGCTGCACTTTCTTTTAGTAACCCTAATTGCAAATATTGGCCTAAAAAAATACATGTTAACAATAAAATCCTGTTTCAGGAAGATCATAGGTCTGGTTTCACACTTGATGAATGTCTACTGTTTCCTTCAGTTCTTTGATGCTCTTATGGTGAGTGCAACAGTTCTTCTTGAAAGCACAGCAAACATATTTGCATGTTGAATGAGCCAAATATAATGAAATAAAAATGCAAAATAATTAGATATATGTCTCTTTACATTAGTGCGTGTGCTCAGGCATCTTCTTGGGCACAGGCAAACAGAAGATACCAGCCGTGGGCAACTTTATTGGATACTACTGCATCGGACTTCCACTGAGCGTTACTTTAACTTTTGTTACAAAACTGAGAATTTTAGGTATTTTGTACAAAGTGACGTGTCATTTTTTCTTCATGGAAAGCCTGCTTTTAACTTCACTGTATAATTGCAGGTTTTTGGCTGGGACTGCTCATTGGTGTCATTTTACTATGCACCATCTACATCATTGTCATCTTCAAGCTGAATTGGGAGGGAATGACAGAGGAGGTATGATCAGCAAGGCCTCAGAATCTGGACTTTCAAAAGCTATTTGTTGCATGTAAGAATCAGAGAAATTAGACGATTCGGTTTCTGATTGTATTTGTTTTCAGGCTTCAAACCGAGCACAGAAAAACACTCCCATGACGGTATCAAGCACAGCTGCCCTGTTAGACGCTGCGGGTAACGACCCTGTTGACCAGACAGCGAGCCATGGGAGCGTAAGTGGCCCGCTAAACTTAACGTTAGCAACAACCAGTTACACAGCTTGTTTCATCTCATCAATTGGCATTTATAAGTTTATATATATATATATATATATATATATATATATATATATATATATATATATATATATATATATATATATATATGCACTTTTCATATGACTCAACAAAATAAAGTAATGGTCAATTTCTCTCTCCCAAGTCAGTGGAAGGCTGACTCGGACACTTAAGTCCAAGAAACCAAATAGCTGACGACTTTTCTTTTAAGTTGTACTGCACTTATTCTTCATATGTCTCAACAAAATAATGAATATGATTATTTTTCCTTTAAGTCAGTGGAAGGCTACATGTCTGTGGGCACTGACGGGAGCACGGAGACACAGGGTGGTCATGTGGTCCAGCGGAAGGGTGTCCGTCTGTCCACGACCCAGCTGATCCTCAGGAGAGGCCTCATTGTGTTTGCAGCAGTTGCACTGCTGGCTGCGGGAGCGACTGTGCACTTCCTGGTGCCCCTGCCAGAGTCCCGGCCTTTAGAGGCCAACTTCACTTTGGACTGGATCAACACGACATATACTCATCAAAACAGTTTGCCGAGCTGAGGACACAGAACTGTCATGAATACAAGACGAGCGCAACATTGTACTTTGACAATGACAAGGTGTCCTACACTGTAAATTGATCAGCTACATTTGTAATGTATTTGTCCGCAAATTATAAACCAGTTTACGAGGATTTAAAAAATATATAATTTGAGTTCACTAGATGTGTGGCTGGCTATGTTTAGGGGAGCCAAAGCTAAAAATATACACGTGGAAGTTGGAGGTCAGTGGCTGCTGGCCTTACTACTTTCCAGGCCTCAACCCTAGAACACTAACGTCAGGTGAAACCCGAGCGATTGTGGTTACGTCATTTTCATTGTGTTGCTTTTGTCTGAGTTGCGTGGGTCCTTGTGTAGCTTCATGCTGCTCACTGATGTTGTTGAAGGTGGGCGTGTCTCAATTTAAGGTGGGCGTGTCCCTCTGCTCCAATCCCTGGTTCTTCAACAGGCACATGTTCAGTGTTCAGGTGATTTTCACCCATCGTTATAGGGTAAAATAAAAGACAAGTACTTCAATTTGCCTTGCATTGTTTAATACCCGTTTAAAAAAAAAAATCTGAGACATCTCAATCTCTCAAATGCATTTACAATATTTACCCTTCTTTTTTATGATTTAATACAGTAAATATATTGTTGTTCCTTTAAGAAAACAAAAATAACCACAATGTAATGCATTAAATACAAAAGTTGTCAAACTGTCTTTAGTATGATTCATTCACTTTTACAGAATGTGGTTGTGAGACAAACACTGCGGAGTCACTGGAACATCTTGTGAATTATTGGTTCGACAGTAATTCATTAAGCGTACCCATTTTAACTATCTGTGCTCTGTCTGTGCCTTCTTTCTGCATGCCCTGCTTTGACATCCTGCAATGCAAACAGCTGCATCATAATGTGCACTCGTGGCTAAGGAGATACTTAACTTAATACAATAGACGTTGGTCGTGTTCATGTCATCAAGTTAGTAATCAGCAGGTTAAGAATGATTCCAGCAGCCAGGATTAAAAGCATGAGAGCCAACATGAGGCCTCTGTGCAGAACCAGAGCCCTGAAAGAAAGCTCCGCCTCCACTATTTTTACTGCTGGTATTTCCTCAGGGAGAACCAGGTCCACAGTGTCCAATTGCCATGGTGAGGTCTCTGGATCATCTGGTTGGGGACCTGGATAAATACAATATGAGCTTTTTCATGAACTTAAAAAAAAAAAAAAAAAAAGGTGCTAGGAGTACATCCATCGTTTTAAGTAACATGCCTCCATTAAACTACATATAGTGTAAACTGGCTTGAGGAAGAATTCATCATTTCCCTTCCTGAACAGGATACATTTTTCCCTAGCAGGACAAAATGTTTCACTTACTTGCGTCTGGTAACTTCTCACAGACTCCCGCTCTGATTTGAGCCTGGAAGAAGAACAATGTGGGAAACTGTATTCATAAAGAAGTAGCCTGAGGCCATTTAGAACAGGAAGATGTACCTCTGAATACTGACCTCGGCTTTAGCTTTCCCCCAGTTCATTCTAATTAGGTAGAAAATCAGGAATGAAGACTGCAGAAACACACAGCTAAACAAGCCCATCCAAAGACCTGAGGGAAATAAAGAGATTACATATTTAGCTTTAAGTGTAGCACATGATGCCGTGTCAGATATCTTACTAAAAAAGACTTTGGGGACAAAACATAAAAAATTACCAGTTAGACAGAAATGTGGCAAAAACAAACAGCTTAAGGTTAAAAAACATGCCGTAAATCTTACCCTTGATTCCCATTTTGGCTGCAAACATCAGTGACACGCCAATGGGAAAACCAACACCATAATATCCCAAAATGTTGCAAATAGCCCCAATCTTCTGTTTACCAGCTCCTCTTATAATGCCTCCTGAGGACGCCTAGTCATGCAAACACAATAAAGAGCTGGTTAGACAATGCAATAATATGTTAGTGCATCAAGGGAACTTGTTTGGATGTAAATTTCAGAGATACTTACCGATAAGGCATCCAGGAGGATGAATGGTGCATATAAAGTTATGACATCAGCAACCCTGTTCCGAATTAGTCTGACGGAAAAGAGACTCAAAATTAAAATAGAAACAGTAAGATGTTTAAAAAAAAAGTTATTTTATCATGATATTTGTGTTATGTAATGAGACGCACAGTATTGTTGTCCAAAGAGAAATCAGTAAATTGACAAATCAGTGATGCTGGGCAAAACATTTCCTTCAAGTTAATGTTTAAAAGAATTTGTTGGCAAAGTTCACTGAAGTGTAAGTGGTGAAAGGTAATTTAAGAGACAGACTATCTCTCCGAGACTTGACACCGTCTAAGTATATGTTAACATAACACACACTGCGTTCGCCCCCAAAAGAAAAATAAATATATTTGTAAAAGATATACTCACTCGTCATATGTAAAGACATAAGATACATGGTTCTTCAGGCTCCCAATGAGAATGGACAAACATATGGAGACCGACACTGTGGTAAAGAATAACAGTATAATAATTAGTATATTTCTTTGTAAACTGACATTCACATAAAAAGGACAACCCCAGTCTCCTAATGTTGGCCAACGAGAAGCTCTGCAAGAGCAGGGCTAGAACATTTTTTTTTTTTTTTAAGATCTAAGCTACTCCTGAATTAGTTTCTTGAGTAAAAATAGAATTAACAATTGTTAAAAGTATTAACTCACCTTAATCTCACCAAATACATGTTATTTTGAGAAGATATCAACACATGGCACAGACATGGTGTTAACTGACCTGCACAGAATATAGTCAGCTTAGCGGACAGCTTCGCCTGCTCCGTGTCTCCGGATCCCAAAGCATTTCCAACTCTTATATTGCCTGCTATACTGAAACCCAGAGGGAACTAAGAACAAAAAAAAGCAACATTGACATGCCGTTACACTGCGTGTGCAAATAGGTGGTTCATAACACAGGTGACACAATAACAATTTAATTAATAATAAAAGTATATTAATTTTGGTCGGGGGAAGATTACCATATATGCAACAGTACCAAGTTCATATACAACCGCTTGAGCTCCAAGCTCCACCTCACTTATTAGACCTGTCAATGACAAATGGCAGTTAGTTTCCACAGAAATGCTTTAAACAACAAAGTGGCCCATGACATTACCTGCCAGAAAGCCTCCAATCTCATACGTCCACCACTCCACACACATCATGACCATGCTGGGGATGGCCAAGTTGATGTATGAGCCCCAGTCCCGCAGGCACTCTTTAGACCAGCCTGAATTAATAAATCATTATATAGATTAGATCAGAGCCTTGTCTCAACAATCATATTTGTAACAACTCCAGGGAACTTTGCTGGGAATTTATCATATGCAGAATAATATTATATTAGGCTGATTAGAATATGAATCTACCACAACATTCTTAAATGTCTTAAAACAGGGAAGCAAGGAAGAGAATGAAAAAGAGCTTGTATTTGTGTTTGTAGTGACACAAGCCTCAGGTTCTGAACCAAACCATAGTTTGTGCCCTAAGCATGTCAAATATGGAAGATGTTTTATACTGCTGTGGAGGAAGAGGGATGGGAGAAATGGAAACTTCCCTCCATAAGTTAAAGCAGTGGTTCTCAAATGGGGGCATCAATAAAAACATCCTTTGAAAATAGTCATTTTATTTCATAAATATTTAAAAAAATATATATGTTTACGTTAATAGACTGTATTTTATATATTCTATATTAAATCAGACACAGATGGCACAGCGCTGTGTATAAAAAAAATGTTCAACCAAAAATGCTTTGTGCTGTTAGGGGGTTCTTGGCTGGAAAAAGGTTGAGAACCACTGAGGAATCACTGACACTACAGAGCCTTGAATGGATAGCAGTTTGTCTCTGAAGATGGGTGTACACTGCTCTTGAAACTCCTTCAACACAATGAATTAGATGCTTCTTTGAGCTTCCTTCCTGAGTTGTATGCAGTCTCACGGCCCTCCAATGCAAATGTGGTTCTCACCTCCCCAGGTGGCCTTGTGAAGACCTTTCAACATGATGTAAGCATAGAGAGTGGAAGCCATGGCGAACTGGGAAATGGTGTTGGCAAGAGCAGAACCTCTGTAAAAGTATTTTGTAGCATGATATTGGTTATGGGATACAAGCCATACTTGTGTTACTGAAAGAGTCAACAGGCAATACTCACGCTACTCCCAGCATTAATATGTAAAGGAAGATGTAGTTGATGAGAGCGTTAAGGAGATTAACCAAAACGCCTGTGATTACCTGCGGCCAAATGATGCCCTAAAAGAGGAGAGCCACATTATTCAGATTAGACACGGGCAAAGTGAGAACCTAAAGATAGGGAACGAATGGAGGACATCAACAGACAGAACACATATGATCAGATACATCTGGACCAGATATAGGGCCTAATACAATAAAATAAAATGTAACTGGGCCATTATATAGGGTTGGTAAGTACTTGGGTTAAATTTACAGAATTAATGGTACCATTTCCGGATTCGGCACCTGGACAAGAAAGAAGTGCATGTGTTTTGTGTGGTGGAAATCAACCATTTAAAATGTGCTTGAGAGAAACAACTGTGATGTGAAAATTCTTAAATGTCTTCAAGTCTTTATTAAGACAGACACTTTGCATAATTCAGCTGAAGGGATAGAGCTCTTCACCCACAGCTGGTTCAGGGGTTTAACCACAAGGAAAGGTTTAACAGAGTCAGGTCAGACAGCCGCCTCTCATACACACAATGTTTGGAGTTGAGTTACATCTAAAAAGAACAATATGATACTTTCCCACAACATTTTGCAAACTGATTGATTTACAAATGCAAACATTTGGTCAAAATGGGGGTTTGTGGTCTCAATCACATTTGTTTGCCAGGACTGAAATTTCACATTAGGTCACATTAAACATAATGGCAACACTAACAACACTAAATAAATAGAAGCCTGATTAAAAGCATTTTACTGTACTTTCATCCTGATGTTAATACGAGGAAGCAGTTCACAGGCTGTCCTTATTTCAGCTCATCAGTTACTTATGTTGAATAATAACAGACTGTACCTGGTTTTGCAGATATCGTGCTTGCAATGCATACATGAAAGTAGCCTAAATAGAACAAAGAAAAAAGAACAATATCAATATATCGATTTGTTTTTGTTTTTTAGAACAGCTTATTCCCATTTAGAAATACTTACAGGAAGTGCTGGCATAAAGATATTCACGTACATCTGAGACAACCTAAAAAGAGACATTAACATTAACAAAAAACACACTTTCTTTAACAATACATACATATATTAAATGAATAAATAAAGCGAAAGAAGAAGTGTGTGTTGGGACACAGCTTACCTGGCCACCTCGGGCTCCTGTTTGACGAGCAACAGAATGGGCTCTGTGTTCACGAGGATGGCCCAACAGGGGAAACACGCCAGTAACAAAATGAGGATTGCCCGCTGAAGAATGACCCCAACTCTCAGGAGGTTATTGCTCCCGAAGGTCTAAAACCAGAGAGCATTTAGTTATTTTGTCAATACTTACTCATCTTACCAAATGGAAAATAGTGTGCAAGGCTCATACCTGAGAAATCAGAGTATCACACGCTGAAGCCAAACCTGATCCAATAGATATACCTGTAACATTAATAACCTGAGGATACAACACAAACATTGATGGATTATGTTCTGTTGGTTTAATGGCTTGTCTTTCCTTGTGAGAACATTCCGATCCTGGACTTACTCCTATCGCCAGAGACACCCCTGCCAGCTCCTTCCTCCCCAGATGGCCACAGAAAATAGTACTGACCACACTCACTGCAAACACCATGAGCTGAGCAATAACCTGATGAGATCAAATCAAAACAGATACAAAGGATAGTGATTAGTGACAAGTAACTGACAATTAGTGGCATGGGCCTATTAGTAATTTATTTAATTACCGGTCAAATGATGAATTGTTCATTGGAATTGTTTCGTGCATTAGTTGTAATTAGATATGGACAAACTGATGAAGAAGGCCAGCAGCGTGCTGGGGTGTCCTCTGGATACTGTGGAGGTGGTGGGAGACAGGAGGATGATGGCCAAACTCTCATCCCTGATGAACCACGCCTCCCACCCCATGCAGGACACCCTGGCAGCGCTGCACAGCTCCTTCAGCCACCGGCTGATTCACCCCCGGTGTGTGAGGGAGAGGTACCGCAAGTCCTTCCTCCCTGCTGCTGTCAGGCTGCACAACAAGCTGACCTCCCAGTAGCCCACAAACATTCTGGACTCTCAATACTTGAACACTTTTTATCACTCTGGTCACTTTAATCCATTCTGGTGCAATATTTTTGTATATTCAATATTCTACTGTACATTCAATTTTCTTCCATAACGTTTTTATCAGTCTTAGTATCTGCAATGAGCCTGCTTTCCTCTACAAAACTTTGTAAATAGGGTTGCAGGCTTAATACAGCGAGATTTACACTGGGTTCAGGAGAGCGAGTGTTGCCATCTTCACCCAGGGAGCGTTTAAAAAACGCAGATAAAGCTGTCTGCTTTTCACGCGACATATTTTTAGACGCTCTCTGTCTCTCTTGCAGTCCGCTGGTGGGAGTGTAGTCACCTGCCTGTGCTCACCTGTGTGCGCGCACGTGCCAGTGTGTGCGCGCATCGAGCGGAACAGAAATTGCATGCCGTCGTGTAGATACGATAAATAACATAAGGTCGTTTAATTTTAGTAAAAGAACAAGGTGTAGACCTGTTTTATAGGGAAGGAAACCTTAATTCTGTTGTGATCCGGCACTATAGAGAAAATTAAGGGGGCGCCCCCTAATATAATGGTAGGGAAAACACTGGAGAGCGTGTGTCTGCTTATATTATGAGTGTCTTTCTTTTAAAAGCATTAACATAATATAACAAATGTCCATGACATTTACAAAACGTTTGTAATTTTATGTTTTTCAAGGACCTTTCCAGGCATAACCAATTCCATGACTTTTCCAGGGTTTCCATGACCAGGGTTGCCAGGTCTGTGTGACAAAACCAGCCCAATGGCCAATAAAACCAGCCCAAAAACTCAAAATATGCCCCTGCCAAACCATATACACTGCTTTTAAAGTCCAACAGCATTGCTATCATTGCCAAATGTATTGCAATATCTACAAAGTAACACCAACTAACACTAACTACCAGACCAGAGTTGGGATCGAGCGGGAGAGAGCATTAGGTGCGTGTGTGTATGTGGGTGTGTCCCATGTCCATGTGTGTACGTGCTGATCTGGAGTCAGTTTGGTAGGATTTGGGTATAAATAAATAATTTCATTTAAAATATGGATTTTTATTTAAAGATATTCATGTAATTTGCATGCAAAATAGGTCTACCCGAACCAGCGGACAAAAAATTCAACCCGGGGCAACACTTCAAAAGTAGCCCAATTCCGCGGGAAAACCGCGGACCTGGCAACACCATGACCGTACGAGCCCTGGCTACTTACCACTGGTCCAGCCAGTTTGCACAACTCTTTTATTTCGGTCTTGAAGCCAACAGGGACCAACGTGCGGATCCGCTTCCACACACAACCTTCCCTCCATGAAGGACGCGTTGAGCTCGGCGCGCTGCCCTCCATGACTCAGGACTTCGTGCTGTGTCCCGGCTGCGTGTTGAAGTCAGGGCGCCTTCCGCTCTTTACGGAGCCTCTGCCAGTGTGTTGACTGATAACCGGGTTGTAAACTGTGCTTTCACGCCATGGCGGCACGTGGAAGATATTCACTTCCGGTGAGTCACTTTTTGTGGCTGCAGCATGTGATTCCTTGACCTTAAAAGTTCGGGCTCAAACCGGATACAGTGGCCCAATCTCAGTCACTCAAACCATCAATCACTCGACTCTCGAAGGCCCAATCCCAATCTCCACCTTTACGGACATTGTGAGCCCTTTATGAATTTATTCAGCAAACATTTCGTTTTGTTATTGAAGCAAAACGAGTAAATAGATTATTTTAAATTACTTTTCATCTCGTGATGAAAGCCTGATGATAGCCTGAAGACGTTTAAATCGGGGAATAAAAAGTATAATAATAATAATATAATAGTAGGTAGTCATGGTCACGTGATATGTTGCAGCAAAGTGCCGTTGTAAATATTGATGATTTCCCAACAAAAGGGGACAACAAGGCCTCATCCCTACCCCACATAGGGTAGAAGCAGGTAGGCTACGAGTGTCTCAGGAGGGGGCCTCCTCCGTTCTCCAAGACTGCTTTGACTCAACAGACTGTTGAATGTTTAAGCAGACAGCCACATACAACAACCACACAGACATTGGTGAGTACAAAGACACTGTTACTTTATATGTTGGACAGGAGAGGAACATATTTTCAACTGTTTAGAAAATGTCAATAAAGCAGACTTTTGACTGACTAAACTGAATGGGTCAGCACATATCACGTGACCATGACTACATACAAAAATATTGTGTACAATTGTAGGTATTTTATTTTTTTTCTTCCCTAATTTGACATATTCCAGGCTCTTTCATCACGAGATGAGACGTCTTTTTAAATGATCTATTTACTCGTTTTTGTCAAAACAGCTTCAATAACAAAACGAAATGTTTGATGAATACATCTGTGTAAAAAAATATATGTATAACTCTCTCCACCAGCACCTCAGACATTCTCCATCACTCGTCACTTTCAAAACAGCACTTAAAACTAATCTATTTAAATCTGCTTTTAACCTGTGATACTAGTTTTATATTTTTCACTATTTCTTGTTTTATTGCTTTATTGCTGCCTCTATTGTTTGTCTCTACCATGTAAAGTGTGTCTGTCTGTGTGTGAGTATGTATGTATGTATGTATGTATATATATAAATTTCTGCTTGCATTCCTCGGATTTAATGTGTGTTATGTTCCATCTTTAATCCTTAATGTTGTTGAGTAAAACTTTTTACATAGTATCCTATGTGAAGATTGGATTACATATTCAGAATCTGAAATTCAGTTGCAGGTATTTATTAGTTATGTTATAATACTTTTCATACTGTAATATGTAACTAGTATCTTTATATTTTAATTTGAAATGTGTCCACATGTTGCAAGTCATTCCACAAAGCAATACGCCTGCCCTTCAATAACCCCCACAGTAAAGTCCTGAGTTGTTGTTGTTGTTGTTGTTGTTGTTGCTGAATCATACCAACAGATGGAGCCATTTCCTTGAAACACGTGCAAACTGTTCATACTGTAGCATCATAAAACGTTTAGTGTTGCAGTGCATTCATTCCAAGGTCTTTATATTAACATATCACATCACAAATGATACAACATTATTGATTTACCACTAAACCATTGTACTGAAGAGATATGTCTATACTAAACATGTTGTTTATCTCTAAATGTTCACTATCAAATCATTATGAGACAATTATTGATTACAATGCCATTAAAACACCTTTTTAAACGTATAATTTAAATTGTTGGCTTCATGCTGCACATGTTGGCTAATTCATTATTTGTACACCTTTTAATGATTTACAAGGTTCATTTTGAGTCAGCATTAATAGACCCATTATGAAGAAGGCCCATCAAATGATCAACTAGGATTACCTAATATTGTACTTAAGTTAACAATTTAAAGTACAAAGTCCTTTGTAAAGGTATTCATTTAAAATTACAGAGATATTCATTTAAATGTTGCAAAGACTACAAGTCCCCTTATTAAATTGAGACATTTGCAGTCTGAAATTCAGGGGTTGTTTAAGGTGGTCTCAAAAAGAAGAATCCAATGAATGTAATATACTCCTATGCCACGTTAAGCCCCATCATCTATTTGGGTTTGGAATTAAGCTAGGGGCAGATCAATGTCACTGAGGATAAGCATCTGTCAAATAAATAAATGTAATTTAAATCTTTAAAATATTTTTCCTACGTAACAATGTGTTTTTTGGAATTCTTCTAAGTGGACAAATTCCAGTCAGATTCTTTATGTACTTCCCATGTAATGTAAATCAAGGGAATAAACACTTTGCAGGTAATTGGTTTCACACAGGTGAAACTATTGAAAAACACTGTAACTTCACCACCGTGGCATGAAAATAATGCAAAGATCTTTTTTTTCAGGTTCTTTCAGGTTTTAAGAGGAGACATCTAAAAATCAAACAAACATTCCCCCAGCATTGGGGTATTCTGTCCTTGGCCCTAAGGAAAGACATCACATCGGGGCACTTTGGGATAAAGGCACATGCTCTTTGGTCACCAAAATGTGCTCTTATTTTTACATGGAAGGGAAAAACAGACGGGCAACCTCGAATCAGTTCACTTTTATTGTCAATTCGAGACAGTTCCATCAAAACAGTCTATTGAGAACTTCAGAGAGGGACACAATAGTAGGTTTGCACGGCTTTAGCTTTTAACTCCTAAAAATGATCTATTTGGAGGTAAAGCGGTGCACAGAACACATGAACTGTGGTCATACAGTCCAATGAGTCACCCGTCACCCTGTTTTTGAACGTGTGGTACACGGAAAACAAGTGTCTAAAAGAAGTATGATCACTGTTGCATTTTCGGGCAAGAATCCCACAGAAGAAACAGAAACCAATAAACACGACGTGACTGTGAGATTATGTAATGGATGCCAGGGCCTCCATCTACAGGGGTCACTGACATATCTAATAGGCATGGAAATTATTTGATAAGCAAGTGGCTGTGCTGTTTAGGCCAGCCCACCTCCTAGTATTGCTTCCTATGCTGAGAAAATAACATGGCTCCATGTTTGTGGTGTTGCAGTAATTGGACTAAATTAATTCAGGAATATGAACATTGTAAGCACAATGTGAACTGAAATAATGTATTGATTGTAAAGGCACTGTTTAGCCTGGTCAGCATGAATGTACTTTGGCCCAAAGAGTACAAAGAAAGGCCCTCTGTCTTCTTCTAGATCTTTGAGCTTTTGGCCTGGGCTCTTGTCCACAAGTTAATTGGATACATTGCTAACTGAAACCATCTCTACACACACACGTCTTTATAGGCTGGATAGGATTGATTGTATCGGACAGGCTGCATATTGTCCTCATGTGTAACTGATACAGAAAAGGTGGAAGGCCAATGTGGCTTTAAAAAGACTTCCCATCCGCAAAATGCTCTCAAATTCATCAGGTGGACGAGTCTGGTCAAAAAGACCTCTTGTGTTCCTGAACAAATTGTCAAATTGTAATTCCAAACTGGCAGAAATGTATCAATATTACTTCCTTTCCGTGCAACCAGAAAGCTAAAGGAACAGTGGGATTAGGGGGATTATTTTGGCAGAAATAGAATAGGATATTAATAAATTTGTATTCTTTAGTGTTTAGTGTTTTTGTTCCCTAATAATGAATGAGGCCTCCGTATGTAGAGCGGACACACAACATTTTAGTTCTATAGGGCGATTCACGTTTTCACTTCTTTACTTCGGCCATTCACGGAACTTTTAAGTGTAAGAGTCTCAGTGTAGCATCGATGCCTCTACATGACCTAATAGAAATGCGTTTTTGAGGTTACCAGAGGTCTTGTGTGTGTGCATGCAACCCCAGCAAAGAGAACAACTTGCAGGTTCAATTTCCTTCCTGAAGCCTTACGTGTATATATAGTCAATAATAGAGGCTATAATATGTGAAGATGTGTTTCAATTGGATAATGAGTGGGTGGCTGAGAGGCAGCAAAGGGAAAAAAGGCACTATAATTACATAAGCTTTTTTTCCCCATTGGGACCCAAGATCATAGTGATCTGGGCTTCTCTATGCACCCGACCGTTTGTTAACCACTTTCAAACCGTCGAACATTTTAATTGTCCGACAGAACTGAGGTCAAAATGTTTTGCTGTGATCCTTTCATGTATTTCCCCCTGCTACCTTTGCTGCATGTTTTCCTCTGTCACACGATCCCACCAACATGGTTTGCTGCTGCCATATATAGAGTCACGGGATTGATGATCCTTTGTCTCGCTGTAAAACAGAGTTCTCATCATGGTGTTCAGGGTAGGGTTGTAATAAAGTGCTTTGCGGTATTTAAATGGAGACATGTGAAGCGTCTTCTTTGAGCTCATAATGTTTATGACGCTGGACGACATCACCGCCTTGACCTTTGGCTCACGCAACGTCTCGGCGAGAGGACAATGACACAGAGCTCTTGTCTACATATATTAGGTGTGGCCTTTCAGTGCAGGATTACTGTGGTTTTGCGCACTGTGTTTACAGGATTATATCAGCTTTATGCACGAGACAAGAGGTCCCTAAGCGAAAGGTGGCGAAACACTGATAATAGTTATGCGTAGTTGAGAAAGAGACGACTGGTGATGAAAGTGGGATCAAAATGTTATGGATGATTGATTTATTTCCACTTGCTTTATTAAAGGCTCTAAGTTGCTTAACAGCCATACTTGGCTATTAATGGAAACTGTTAAAATCTTGCTGTGAAATTAGTGGCTTACATTTTAAACTGAGTGGTTCTGTAGAATTTAGAAATATTGTGTGCATGAACAACTGAAATAACATTGCGTAGAGGAATGAGGATTTGTAACTATTTTCAAAGCACTGTGTATGGAGGCAATGCAACAGGAAAGACAAATTAAAACTCGCTGTATTGAAACTTATGTCTTTTATTTTTAGAGTTTGTCATGAAATATTGTATCTTCATGGTTTAGGCAGAGAATATACTTTATTCATTATTTCCCAGGTACAAAAGTCTTGCAATTAAAGAGAAAAAAAGATACATAGCTTAAATATGACTTTTATTGCAATTCAGTCACAATTAAATTATTGCAGCGAGACATTTCACAATGTCATCACATACTGTATTGATCAAAATATTGAAAATGTGTTTACAGTACAATACATCAGTGTGTTTGTACAAGCCACATAGGTTTTTGCATGGATGCATTTCAAAGTTCAACTGGAACAAACCACATAAAGAATACATCCTGATATAACCTGTAGGTCAACGGAGTGTTCCAAAGTACAAGTTTACTTTTTGTCAAGTTTCTAACATTCTGTTCATATTAGCCCATTATCTGTTAATACCAAAACACCAAAACTAACTAACAGCATTGTTTCCTTGAATCTATTTAGAAAGATGTGCTCACAAACCACTCTTGGTAGCAGTAAGGTCAAAAGTATTTAGATGTCTTATTAAACTAGTACTTGTAGAAGTAGCAACACTACAATGTAAAAACAGGCACTTCAACATTTTACAGCTGTACAGATGTTTGATACAGAAATGTATCAAGAAGTACAATTACTGATTTGGCAGTTGAATTGCCCTTATCAGTGTTATATTGATGTTATTGTATGATACTAATGTATTAACAAATAAGATTGGGTCTGGTTGAGATGGGGCTATTTTATATTTAATCTCTAATAATATTTCATATTACATTGGTATGAAAAGTTACTAGTAACTACAGCTGTCAGATAAATGTACTAAATAAAGTGTAGTGAAGTAAAAGCAGAAGCAGCAAAACATGAAAATATTTAAATAAAGTACAAGTACCTCAATATTGTAGTTAAATGCAGTACTTGAGTAATTGTGCAAAGTTAGCTTCTTATATTTTACTATATGGCTTATTGCTATTTTTATTTAGTCGCTACATGTGAATATGTAAAACATTTCTAAAAACCTCTTCTGTCTTGTGCATATATCTTTTCTATTTCATCTTTTTATGTTATTTTATCTTATAAAATGTGAGTTATTTTAGCACTTTATCTCAACACCTTTAATGGTTGATGATTTATGTAAAGCACTTTGAATTTCCTTATTGATAGCCTTCCCATAGCTACTTAAGTGGATTATAAAATCTAATTATTTGAGAGTATAGATACAGTTTTATGAGTGTAGCTGTAACTTAATTATGATGCAATGTAAATAAAGAAACGTTTTTAATTTCATTCCTCAACCACTCTTCTTTCAATCATACTCATCACCACTTTCTTTCCCAAGCAATACTCAGGTGTCAATGAAAACAAGCCTTGAGGGCCTTGTTTTCTAACAGCAATCGGACGCAGGCGGTCCACCGTGCGGTCCTGATGCTGTTGCTCTGACCAGAGGTCTTTGTCTGGCACCTGTGGATAGGGAGGGCAGAGTGTGCGTGGATCCTCTCCTGTGGCAGAACCAGGAGGCTCACACTCCGGTGACGTTGGCCCAGGCCGGGAAGGTGTCCAGGTCAAACATGGCCTTGCCCCAGCTGTTGATGGCCAGTGTGATACAAAGGATGCCAATGATGTTCATGACTAATCCTGTTCTGGCCTGATGGACAAGAAGAGCATGTCGGGATATTAACGCAATAGTTGGACATTTGGAGAAATACGCTTGTTCACTTGCTTGCTGAGAGTTAGATAAGATCGATAACACTCTTGTTTCATTCCGTTGAATAGGAAGCTATACAGCCAGAAGCTGGTTAGCTCAGATTAGCATGAAGAAAAAAATATGTCTAAAGGTAACAGAATCCACCTCAAAACTGCACTACATAACACGCCATACCTCGTGTATTTAGAAATAAAGGTTTGTGAAGACCCAAGAAAAGTGATTCTACACAAAATCAGCAGAATGGCACATTTGGAAACAGCAGGCTGCTTGAGCAAAAAAAAAAAGCATTTTGACCAAGAGTTATTCCTTTCACAGTTTCAGATCACAGCTGCAAGTGAGCATACATAGGTTCAGATGTCTTCCTTAATGTGTAACTGTGGCCCGAAACTGACAACTTTGCACGTTCAACATATCATTGACTGAACCAACATAACCGCTGCCATATACTCACCATGTCAACAACCTTGAGGTATCCATAAGAGAAGACTATCGCGTTGGGAGGCGTAGCAACAGGCAGCATGAAGGCAAACGAGGCGCTCAGAGTACACGGCACCATGACGTACAGTGGGTTGATTCCAATGGACTGAGACTGCAATAACCACACAGAAAGCTTCAACAGTCAAAGAGCCATCATCATGAAATCTTCTACTCCTCCATCTGGCTATTTTTCTTGCAACCGTAATCACTGACTCATGAGTCAGAGTAAAATGTGTGCAATTCTTTGTGGACTGAGAACTCTCATTAGGTTGGTGTAATTAAGATGTAATTCCTGCAAACTCGGGGCTGAGTCACTCTGTGGAATTTGCTTCTGAATTACATACGCTGCAGCAGCTTCCAAGTGCACAGTCATTTCTGGCATTTAAAATAAACAAAGGGGGGGAAAAATCAACGTTTATAGTTAGTCTTCTTTAAAATACAGGCTGTATATCAGGTCACCACGATGACAGTATTTAGTCTTGTCCGATGTTTTTTGTTTAAATCAAATAATGCATATTGACAGGATGACACAAAGTGATCTCATCATCAAAATCTCCTCACTTTCAGCTGATCACATGCTGGTTTCTTTCTATCGCTGTAGGGGCTGGACACCCCTGTACACCCTACTGGCTTCGCCCTCAATAAATAAATATCTTTCTGAATACCCCTGCTTGGCACTGGCTTTCGCAACCCAGTCTTGGCGTTCTCTCGAGTGCTGGACTAGCGGGCACAGTGATGCCATTCTTCAGCAGCAGCAGGGTGGGCAGTATTACAAGGCACTGGGCTGCATTGGTGAGTTTGGCAGGTTATTAATGGGAGGAGGGGGAAGGGGACCAAACACATTCAGCCTGACTAGATGGGTGACCAAACAAGGAAAAATAGGCCGGCTCCCACTGGGAGTAGTTTCAATGCTGGACTCCAATTGGGGAAATCGGTTCAAAAGAAAATACACTATGTAGCACTTCACCTTACTGAACCGCACATAATTGTCTGTCTCCTGCAGTCTGAGAACCTGCCTCTGCTTCTTTTTTTTAATACATTTCACATTCTCCCCCAAACGTACCATTGAGGCTAAGACAGGTAGGAAGAGCGTCGCAGTGGCCACATTACTGGTGCACTCTGTGAAGGTGGCAATCAGCAGGCATAAGATGATAGCAATTGCCCAGGGAGGGATGTTTTGCAGGGGAGTCATTTGCTCTCCCAACCACTTTGAGAGTCCTGATTCCTAAAGAGAGAAATATGTAAAACATATTTTCTGGAAGTACAAATAGTTTTGATGTGTACATCTGAGTCGACATTTGCTCATTTACTGTGATTAAACTCTAATTCGGGTTTGTGCATCATATACAGCATCCTTTGGAATATTACTTAAGTGTATCTTCAGCATAAGTAAGCAAAATAAATAAAACTAAAGCAACACCCAGAGGGAACATTTGATCTAGCAGCAATAGGACATTTTCAGTTTGCATAGCTGTTACCTAAAACACCTCAAATATACCGTCAATAATAAGACTGATTTGGATACAAATTAAAACAGTAAAGCTGGATTACATGCTGCACCATTTCCTGTGAATCCCTTGTGCATAGAAAGGCCATTTGGATCCTGTGTGGGAATGCCAACATTAAAAAACACTATTCTGCAAGGGTTTTACACAATGGAAAAATCTCAACAATCAATAGCATAACAAAAGCGATTTGATATCATGAAAATCTTGTCCAACTTGAAACACATGCAGTCGGCACTTACTTCACTGCCCTTGGCCAGAGCAAAACCTCCGCCAAGAAGAAGCACGATGCCCCACGGTACCTTCTTTTGGGCAACTTTCCAGGTGAGCAGGCGTGGAGTTGGGCCAACAGTTTGAGGGGGTGCTACAGATCCAATACATTCAGTGTAAGTATGGATGCAATGCAGTTTCCAGCTCTCGAGACTTAGATATGGCTGTATGCTACTTAACATATATACTTCCAGAATGATGGCTCACCTGATTCCAAACTTTGAGTCCGACACGAGCAGAAACGCGGGGGTTTAGAGGGCAGAACAAAGAGAAGGACGGCAATGAAGATTGCCACTGTTGCATCTGTCACATACCTGAGAAGAGGAGTGATGAGGGAATGAACACACTTAAATGAATGAAAGGTCTTTCAGGCAAACAATACAAAGGTGCTAAACGAGATTAACGTGTGAGTGAAACGTGAGGTTTATAATTGTATACACACTCTGCTTTGAGATTGAAGAAATCTGTGGCCCAGCCGTCGACAAAGCCCGGGTCTCTTGTGAACCACATCACCACCAGCAGAATAAAGAGACACAGGACACTGATCTCTCCGAAGGACATGGGCCCCAGCCGGCGATGCTCCTCACGGATCACATTATAGGCAGCAATCTCCTTCTCTGTCTTCACAACCCCACAGCCCCACGTCTTCTTAAAGCTAGAGGGATCACACCTTTTTGTCACCTTCACACTCAATCACACTCCTGATGTGGCAAAAGTTTCTTGATGTTGATTCAAGTCTATGTCACTGTAATTAGTCTTTAGCCATCACAGAACTCACTTGAATCCCATGAAGACGAACTGCAGCCAAAGCCAGGCCAGTGTGAGCATGATAATCATGTTAGGGAAGGCAAAGCCGAACCAGGAGGCAAAGTTAATCACATCCCCGTTTTGGGGAAAGAGTCTGAGGAAAAAAACAAAAGTTTGATTTAATCGTAACACTTGATAGAACACGTTTGAAACCAATAGTACATGACAAAACAAAGCTCACTGGTTCATCTGGCCCATGAGCACCAGGTTGGGACCGGTTCCTGTCAGCGTGGCGGTGCCTCCGATACTGGCAGCATAACAAACACACAGGGTCATCCCTTTACACATTTTACGCTTTTCTGCTGCCTCTTTTTGCATGGCAGCCTCCACTGCCACATCCAAGAAAGTCACCACCACTGGGCCTTCAAACAAAGAGCAAGTTATGTCAAGAGCTACAAAATAACCTAGTTTTATAGGCAATAAACGCCTATTTTGCTTGGCCTGCACGTGAAGGCGATCATGGCCTTTACCTTGGCCCTCACTCTGTGGAGGCTGTTTACTGTCAGTCTCTGATGTCTGGACCTGCTCCTCTGAGCTGAGGATCTGAGGTGTCTCTGCCTCACTGGTGTTGAGCTGCTGCAGCACTGCTTGGACAATAGGCACCATCATGGCAGTGGTAGCAGTGTTACTGATCCACATGGACAAGAAGGCCGTCACGCCCATGAAACCCAACATCAAACTACCAGGAAGATGAAAAAAACATGCACACTGTCAGTGGCCTTGGATTTGAAGAGGACGGCCAGAGGGTTTTACAACAATCAATAATAAAAAAGAAAGGGAAAAATACTTTTATGATGTCAATAATCAACTTGAACATGGTTTCCTTATCTATGTTTTGAGTTGATTAGATATGCTTTAGAAAGTTGTAATAGATGAGAAACCAAACTGAGCCATGTGAGCCACTCACAGCGCTGGACGCACACCAACGACGAGCAGCACCCTCAAGGCGATGCGCTTGTGCAGATTCCAGTGTTCCACGGCTACCGCGACCAGCAGTCCCCCCACAAACAACATGTTTGTGTCCTTCAGGTACTGCATACACACCTGGGTCACAGAGTGAGATGTGGGTGAACAGAAATCCATCCCTGCGGAGCGACTTCCACACACTGTTGCAGTGATTTTCACTTACGTCTTTGGATTGCATGATGCCGAACGCGGGGAAAAGGATGGCTGGGAGCAGAGCTGTTATGGCCAGTGGTAGGACTTCTGTGCACCAGTACACCGCCATCAGGGCAATCACATAGGCACATTCTGCCTCCTGCACAAAAACATGTAATCACGTACATGCACAAACACAAAGACTTTTGGATCCGGGTGAGTGTTACATCATTCTGAATGGGCCATTATTATGGTTCAAAGGTTAAAGATAAGTGTGCTTTTTGTTATAATGTCACCTGCATGTACACTTCTGAGATAAACACCCCTCCAATTAGTATTACTTCATAATTATGCTACGCTGTAAGGGCTTGGTTGCTTTGATATGTGTAAAAACCAAAAAAATCCTTTGCTTTTGCAAGTGAGCAAAGATTTGCTAAACTTTTTTCTTCTATCAGATTGAGAGCTCATAGGTCACCCTCCTCTGCCATTGTTGCATGTCTATCACAACACGCCTGTGTGCGCGTCTCCGTGTCATATGGAGCGTCAGCAACGTGGACACATCTGACTGTGTTCCCACGCTGGAAGGAGTTAAAATAACACGACTTCAGAGCGCTCCCGCCTCAGGCCACACCGGACTGCTCTCATGCAATTTGCTCGCAAGTGCAAGTGCATCAACAGGTGCAGGAGAGAACCAGATTCCTTCATTTGAACTGCGTCTGAAGGCAACCACACGTTTTATATCAATGTGTTAAAACTGCACGCGCGCGGAGCGAGATGCTCCTTAATTAAACTAAATTAAAGAACTCTGAATGGAGCAGCGGGGTTTTGCCAAATGGTATCCGACACTGCTGTTATTCCATGCCCCAAAATCACCAGGAGTGATCGCATTCATCCACTTTTGATGATTTGGCAAAAGTTGCATTTTAAATAAAATAGTTACATACCGGTGTCCCGATCACTAAAGGCAGAGGAAGGAATAGAAACGGAGCTGTGAAGAGGATAACCTCATTCTTAACCGAGCAGAGATATTTGAAGAATCCCATCCTGAAGGAAAAAAGAGAACGGGAGGCTTTCGCACCATGGATCGCGCTTTTGACTAGCAGACGAGAGGAGTCGGGAGTCCCACTGCACATAGAGAGAGAGAGAGAGAGAGAGAGAGAGAAAAGAGAGAGAGAGAGGAGAGAGAGAGAGAGAGAGAGAAAGAGAGAAAGAGAGAGAAGAGAGAGAGAGAGAGAGAGAGAGAGAGAAAGAGAGAAAGAGAGAGAAAAGAGAGAGAGAGAGAGAGGAGAGAGAGAGAGATTGACAAAAGAGCTGACTGATTGATTATTCTCCGAATTAATGACCAACACTGGCTGAACTGCCGCATTGAGTGAACTTGTTAGAAATAAAACTCGAGGAACTTGAGGTTCCTGCATATTGACAGGTTATCAACCAAGGCCATGACCTCGGATGTTGTGAATCGTGGGTTAAATAGCCTTTGCAGGGCAGCCCGTAATTGTGTAATTTGTATTATTCATGTTTGAAGGGAGATAAGATGAACAGCTGCAGACCTCGCATCAGAGCAGTGTTTGTCAGGTTGGTCAGTAATAGGAAAAGGACAAGATCACCCGTTTCTGGAACTGTGTCTCACAGTTTTCTCCAGAGACACTAATGCAATAGAGTTCCACATGAATGTGAATCATATGGCTGCACGGGGGCGGTTATTTGATTCATTGCTGCCTCGCCTTGTTATTTTGGACCATCACCAAGAACCCGTTCATTGTCATTATTATTATTATTAATTAACGTTACTGTATATTAAATCTCTCTTATTGTGTAAATGCTGTTTTCAAACACTGACATTGATAGAATTATGGCGTAAAAATAGCACATTTATTTAACATTTTAATATGTATATTTTTAAAAAGTGGTTGGACTAAAAATATCATCATCAATCAGTTGGGGTCAAGCTTTGTAGGCTACTATACGGCCAGGTATATATATCAACTCTCCATGATGTAACCTAAGCATAACACACACAGGAGTAGAAAGCAATGCAATGGATGCTGGGAGATAAGCGGACAGCCTTCTTGAAAGCGCTTCACATGCCTGTATGTCACAGAACACATAAACTTTCACGGTGAGTTTGTTCGTTTCAATCAGAGTTAAGAACAGGCCACTGAACTGTGAAAGGGATTGACACAATAATAATAAATGTGAAATTGTATTACTATTATTACTATTTCTGCAAAATGCACCACTTCCACTTCCTCAAACGTATTCCAATAAATTATTTCTTTATATAGTCTTCGTATTTCTACATAATGTGGATTTCTGTATTATGTATGTCAATGTAAATGTAAAATGTATGTTAAATGTAACACTATGCTGTGTGTGTTGGTTGGTTTTCCTTTCTTGGCACTGTGGATCAGTGGTTACCAAGTCAGTCTTTCAATCAGAAGGTCGGTGGTTCAAACCCCGGCTCAGCCAGTCCATGTCGTTGTGTCCTTGAGCAAGACACTTAACCCTCATTGCTCACCGTTGCTGTGTCTACTGTATACTGTATATCATGTAAGTCACTTTGGATAAAAGCATCAGCTAAATGAAATGTAATGTAATACAGTACATCTTGCTCTTTGGTTAAAATGTCTTTATTTAGAAGCCAGTGAGTGAGAAGGGTTTTGGGACACAACTGGCAAATAAGTAAAGAGGAGACATAGGCAATAGGAAAATGATTGTGCTTATTTGCACACACTTATTTGTGTTGGTCAACTGATGCCTTGAAGTCTTTCAAGACAGAAAATAAACTTTCTTGCAACTTGTGCCATCTCAGATTAGCATTTCTTATTTTTTTTCCATAAAAAACTAAGGTAAGGTATGGCAACAGTGTTGCATGTATTATGTAAAATTGTCTATGCCTGCAAGCATATTAACACAACAGTTATTATAGGATTTGTGTAGGGTCTTTCAAATTCAATTTGTATGAGGAGAGGAGGATAAGCTATTAAGAATGACATAAAGTGATACCTGATGGCATTATCCGAACCACAAATAAATTCCCTTGGCCCGTGGCCTAACTTTCCTTCAAATTTGTCTGAAATCAGTTTTTCTAGACATCCAATTACCAAAGAGACCATCAAACCTAGAGAAATGCAACCCTGTTGGCAGAAGAAACAACTTGCATCTCTTTAGATTATTGAAAAGTTATTTTATATAAAATGACAGTCAAATTATTTTGAGTGATGTGACATGATACAAAAGTACAAATATTATTTAGTGAAAGGACCCTGGAATATATTGAATTATAACGCATTACGCCTCTTTGTGTACACCCTCTTTTCATATACTGAAAGTGTAGGCCATTTGCAGAGAATGATTTAATCCAGAACCAAAAGCATGCGTTGGGACATAAAACCCATTCTGCCTGTCAGTTCTATAAAACTACCAAGAGAACAAAATGCTGAGCCAAGGAATGTTATGTTCTTTTCTGTAATGCTTACAGTAATTATGCTGCATTGGTGGTACCCCTGTAATTGTGGGTCTATAACACATGGAATTTAAAAGTTGATAAACTCATTTTTACAAACTCTACAAACCATTTTTGTTATAATCTATCTGGACTACATGAACACTAACTGCCTTGATTCTGCGCCTTTGCTTTATCAATTGTTTGATCGGTTTTGCTAACTATGTTTGACTTCCTGCCAAAATAATTTTAAAACATCCATACATAAAATAAAATAAAATGTTGTTTTAAATGTTCATATCAAGTTTGTTTAACAAGTAAGATTGGGTGCCTTCACAAGAATGCGTTCCCAAGTGCCGACAACTGCAGCAGTCATAGGCAGATCAGTGCACATTGAGAAGAAGCATTTGTCATTATTTTTCAAAGCTTCATATTCATAAAATCACATCCATGTCAAGTTTGCAACTGCAACATTTACAGTATAATCCACCTTCAAGCGTATTCACAACCATCTCAGTAAATATATTGGAATTTATATATTAACATACAATTTTCTGGAACAAGAAATTCCTGTGTATGACACTGTACTCTCTTCTGATGAACAGTCCACAACACATATTCAGTCTCTGATAAAGCCTGTTTTCACATTAAGTGTCCAATTTAAAATCACTGCAAATCGTCAGATTTGGTGACTTTGTGGAAAATGTGTTTTATATATAATAGTAATGTCAAAGAGGAATCAGGCATGCACATTAAAGATAATATGTAGGACAGACTGAATCTACAAACTGTATATGTCAGGACAACACTGCTGAAGGATTTATCTATGAAATTACAGACATAACGCCACCTTGTGGAGACGACTCTAATGACATCCCAATCAGGTATTAGAAGCACATGTTTCTTTAAATTGAACACTATAGAGACTTTGTGACCTTAAATAATTGTCAATTTGGGAAATGGGGGTGTTTTAAAAAAAATAAAAAGGTAAGATATTTTCAAGGGGCCGTAAAATAAAGTACCAGCAAAATGTGGTATTGTCACTTCATTTCATTATCTACATTAGTTTGTCTAGATATATGCCTAGTAGTTTTTCAGGAGGAAGGGCAGTCTTTTGCTTATTACATTACCTTAAATGTTTAATTCAATAAAATAAAATAAAAGGACATCTTGAACACAGATATACTGTCACTGTGGTTGTCACAATATCGGTAGCACAGTTGACTATCTACTTCTGCCCTGTGACGACAAAAATTATTTTTGGTATTAATCAAACGTTATTTGCAGGAATTTAGGGAAGTGGCCCTGAGAAAAAAAGAGAATGACCAAGATATAAATTGAAGTCAATAATAGAGTGGGTAACATTGTGAGACACACAAGAGGAAATATCGGACATGTGCTTGCTAGTTGGGGAGAAGTTCATAGAAAAGGACATGATGGAAGAAATTAAAGGATTAGGATTAACAAGAGCAGGATTAAAGAGCACACTGGAGAGTGGTGGAAAAGAACAAGGCAGAAGTTGTTTGGTCAGTCTATTTCGGAGAAATGGCTTATAGGAAAATGTTTAAACATGTATTAGAGATGTTTTGTACAAATATTTGGCATAATGCTATGAGCATTTTATATTTGGATCCTTTACCTGTGACAGAACAGTTGAGGAAAGGGCATATAACACAAATCTATTGATTATCCCTTGCCAAATTATATATACATAGGTGCAAGTTTACAAGCCAAAGACCTATTTTTGTGTTTTTTACAAAGAGTTTGAACTATATTAAAACATTATTAATTTCTGTAACAACAAAAAGAACAGTAATGGTATGCATTGTCTGTGATACTGTATCTAATTACACAACCAGAGTGTGTGTCTTAGTGTCCCCTTTTTCTCTTAATAGTATTAGTATTTATAATATTTACGTTTTTCTATTTACATGTTTTTATGCTTTTTATTTCGGTCTATACTTGTTATCCTCTGCGGTTGCCCCCCTGGTAAGTTAGTTTAAATGGATGTATTTTGCTGTTTCTTATTGACAATTTGTGAAATTGTACATGTGCAATTGTTAATTATTATTATTATTATTATTATTTCGGAGCCCATGGGCTGATGGGAACCATCTGACAAACTGGACACCGCAGGAGCTCGCTACCTCCAGAGGGGGGCAGTCATACAACACCACGGACGCCAGCTGCCTTTACCCGCCACAGAAGAAGAAGAGGCGCTATCTCGCAGCCTCAGCAGCAGTAGTCACATGAGATGGGGCCGGTGTTGTGTCACGTGACGTGTCTCCTCTTAAACATGGCTGCAGCTAGCAGCTAGAACAAAACATCCTCTGACTGACTGTCGTCCGTCTGCTGACACGCATCAGTACACATCGGGGGAGCATGGTGGAAGTGGACGTCGCCCCGCTGCACGTTGTCACGTTACTGTCGCACAGACTGATCATGCGTGAAGCCCGCGGGGAACCGCTAGCTCGACGCTAGTTAGCTGTCAACTGCTACAAGTGGGAAGAGGTAAGCTAGTGAACAGTACATGTTGTCGTGCTGTGTTCACACTGGAGTTACATGTACCCAGTGGAGCTGCTCTTGTTCAGCTCCATGTCGATGGGGTCGTAACCCGCCTCGCGCTGTGGGAGAGGTGTCGTGACGTCAGCGGGCTAGCTGTTCGCGTGAAGTAGACGTTACTTCCCCAATTAGTCTTTTTCAAGATTTAAACTCACTTTCGTCGTTCCTAAGTATAATAGGTAAGAGGGTGGCATTAGCTCGACAAATAACATTTAAATGTGTCGTTTGAAGCTTACAGTATTGATTAGTTTCGGTTTAAATGAGTATTATTGTTTTTGGACGGTTTCCCTTCCAGACGGCTAACAAAAATCCATTAAAACTATTAACTTCCGGTACTGGCTAGTACGACACTAGCTCAGTTTGATTGGTAACGTTACAGATTAAATCACTGCACTGGAGGCTCTTTTGTAAACTTGTCACTCCGGTATGTTGGCCGTGTCGTGGGGCGGAAGCAGGACGCGGTCATGTGAGCGAAACTGAACTTCAGGAACTTGCAGAAGTGCTGCGCAATCACCAACATCACATCACAGCAAGCAACCGACTTCTCTCCCCTGTCGAAAACAACCGTCATCACAGCGTTGCACAGCAATATCTCTGTTGATACACTATAGAAGAAGCTAAAATAATTGTCCTTTTGTATTGTTTCCTCAGAGGTACTGGTGGAAGAGGAGATTTGGTCTGCCCTCGATGACTTTGATATCATCCGTCATGAATGTCTGAAAGGCGTCCTTGTGGGAGACGGCAAGGTGTGTGCAGCGGGACATTGTGCGACTCTTAACAAGCATTGGAGACTCGCCATGGATTCGCTGATGTGTGCCGTTGAGAAAGACTTGGGGGTTGACCGGCGGCAGCAAGGCCCAGGTCCCCGTCCCAGGGAGCTCATTGCCCTTGTTCCTATGCGCTGGGTGATGGGTCTGAGGGAGAGGAGGATCATGCGCTGTGCCCGCTTTGACAGCGCCAGTGAGCCAGAGATTCGCACCTACCTTCAGTGTTCCCAGGCAAAGTTGCCTCCTGGCTGGACACGAGTGTGCATTCAGGGTCTGAGGAAAAGCAAGCTGAGCTACAGATTGGCCAGAGACCCAGGGCATCAACAGATGGAGTGCATGTCACAGGATTCCTATGTCAAAAGCATGCAGTATGTGTCGCAACATAATGTCAGGTACGATACACACTTTGGTATTCTTTTATTCTATCCATTTTGTAAAATGTGGCAATGCATGTCAGTAGACATTTGTACAAGTAAAAATATCCATTTGAAAATGATGCTATTCCTATGACAATTGACTGTAATTTGTGAACATTAATTACCCTCAGCCAAAGCTTAAAGAAGCTTTTCTGTCATGATTAGGTAGAGCTGAACAATTATTTAATTGATAAATTGATTGGCAGATATTTAATCTACAATCATTTTGATAAGTGATCAATTGTTTTAAGTAATTTCTCTAGCATGTGTCCATTTATATTAGTATACAATGTTACTGTCTTTGGGTTTTGTCCTTCTTATATTTTATAGTAAATAATTGATAAAAAAATAATGGTGATATTAATCAGGAGTTGGAACCCTAATATCAGTGGACCTAGAAGTTCACTTGAATTGACTTGGCTTTGTGGATTATTTAATGTTTGTGTATGTTTGTTTTTTAATCTAAATGAGCTTTATTTGCATTGGTCCCTGTGACCCTAAACGGGATAAGCGGTTCAGATAATGGATGGATGGATGCATTGCTAGCTTCAATGAGTGGGACAAGGTTTCTCATTTACTTTTAGCGGGGTCGCTCGGTTGTGCGCTCTTAATGACAGTGGGCGGTTCACTCTTGCTTTTAGTTTTTGAAAGGTTTCTATTGTCAGAAAGTTGAACTTAACCATTTACCTTGTTAATTGAATTGTCATAATACATGTCTGTTTAGTGTCTTGTTTGCAGTGAATTTGAAGTTAACACATGTGATATTTAAGTGGCGAATAATGAATGCAGCCATTGAGTTGAATATGTTTTAGATGTAATCTCAATCTGCTTTTTGTCTTTTCTCCTTTTCAGGAATCTGTGGCGTGACGCTCATTCCAAACTTGTGCAAGCATATTCAGGAGCCAATGAGCGGGTGCATGTTGCAGCTGTAGATGCAGTGCGTCATGCTTTACAGAAGATTTTCAATTCCACATTCATCTCAGCTGACAGAATGTCACCATCTCTTTCTCCAGCGAGAGAGAAGGAGAAAGAAAACTACTTCCCATCCAGTTCATCTTGCTTTTCCAAGTCCCAGTCAGACCATCTGTGTCCCAATGTTCTGCCAGCAGATTGTCTGCTGGAGACAGCAGAGATGCTCTATGTTATTCTACCTTATACTCAGTATTCACTCCATGATATTGTCTCCTTCAGCCCAGCCAAGCTCGCTAACAGCCATGCCAAAGTGTTGTTCATTCTCTACCAGTTACTAATAGCCCTGCAGGGATGCCATGCAGCAGGTCTGTCTTGTGGAGAGCTCTCCCTGCAGGACATCGCTGTAGATGAGCGGCTCTGCAGTCGTCTCAAGCTCAACCTAGCCCATTATGAGGAACTGGGGCCAGAAGGGGATGCAAACAGTGATGTTACTGGCAGACAAGTGCCAAAAAGTGTCCTGCCAAGGAACACCTCATGTGTGAGCCAAGAAAACAAAGGACTTTGCAAAGACTGCTTTGATGAGCTTAAGAAGTTGGTTCTGGACTGGGTCCATGGGCGAGTCAGTAACTTCCGCTACTTGATGGAGCTGAACAGGTTAGCAGGACGGCGAGAAGGAGATCCTAATTATCACCCAGTGCTGCCATGGGTGGTTGATTTCACTGTGCCATTTGGAAAATTCCGAGACCTCAGGAGGTCGAAGTTCAGGCTCAACAAAGGGGATAAGCAGCTGGACTTCACATATGAGATGACCAAAGAGGCTTTGGCTGCTGCGGTGGGTAATGGAGTTGGTGGAGGTGGTGTAGGTGGGGACATTGGTGGCTCTGTAGGTGCTGGTGGTGCTGGACCGTCTGACCATCTCCATGTACCTCATCACATATCCGATGTGCTCTCAGACATAACCTACTATGTCTACAAAGCGCGACAGACACCCAAGTCAGTGTTGTGCAGCCATGTTAGATCCCAGTGGGAGCCGAATGAATACCCAGCCAGCATGGAGCGCATGCAGAGCTGGACCCCCGATGAGTGCATTCCCGAGTTCTACACAGATCCCTCCATTTTCCGCTCAATCCACCCCGACATGCCAGACCTGGATGTGCCTTCCTGGTGCAAGTCGTGTGAGGAGTTTATTGAGGTCCATCGCCGCCTTCTGGAGAGCAGAGACGTGTCCCAATACTTGCATCACTGGATAGATCTCACATTTGGGTATAAGCTGTCTGGTAAAGAAGCTGTCAAGGCCAAGAATGTGTGCCTGCACCTGGTGGACAACCACACCAATCTGACTACCTATGGTGTAGTGCAGCTGTTTGACCAGCCTCACCCACCACGTTTATCTCCTTCCCAGTATGCCCCAGCAGAACCTCCTCTCCTTGGTCTTGCTGTGCTTAATGTGCCTTCGCTACACATCCCTCAAATCGACACTGTGGCTGACACTGTGGATGGACTGGTGCCAGAGTCAACAGGGTGTGAGTCCAGTGGCTGGACCATGGTAGACAGAGATGAAGAGCTTGAACAAGGTATGGAAGCTCTGGACTCATTAGCGTCCACTGGCTCAGCCAGCTCTGCTTCCTGCTCTGTGCCAATGCCGAGCATCGGTACGGCAGGAGGGAAGATGGGAGGAGAGCACACAGCACTTATTGTATCGCAGTCCCCAAGTTCATTCCCTGGGGAATTCACAAGCGGCTTAGGCCCTGGTTTACGCAGTGCCATGTTACAAAGAGGTGGGCCAACGAACAAAAAACACTTGGAGGGGACTGTGACTACTGCCAATGCAGAGGAAATCAAGATCGTCCTCCCTGAAGGCTTCAACCCGCTGCAGCCTTTGGATGAGCTGGAGAAGTTGAACAATTTCCTAGTAAAGAGTCTGCACGCTGAAGTGGGGCATCCTGACTGCACGAGAGACGGTGTCCTGATTGAATCGATACCCTCTCTTACACATCTATATCAAAGAGACATGCAGGCCTTCGGTGTTCTCATCGCTGAGATATGCTACCCCTCTAAACTGAGAAGTCTGAAACCAGGCACCCCCCTGAGACAACGTTTCCAAGCTGTTATAAAGCTATGCTCTGCCAGCCTGCGTGGTGTGCCACTGTCTTTGCATTATGCTCTTAAGACACTGCTGCTAATAGAGAAGCACTCTGGAATAGCACAAAGAGAAGAACCAGATTGCCCCCGTCCACTCCTTTTCAAATATGATCCCATCTGCGATGGTCTCCCTCCCCCAAACCCCGGCCAGTTATTGAACTCGATCATCTCACCCTTTCCTTTCCCTTCCTATTTTGCAGCGCTTCACCGGTTTATCTTTTCCTACCACGCCAAGATGGAGACCACATGTAGTCTTCAAGGAAGAGATGTTGTCTTTCGCCTGTGGCAGCAGCTCGAGACACTGTTGCGGGGTAACATCACAGCGGAGGGCCTCGAGATTCTCTTGCCCTTCATTCTAGCCCTCATGCTTGAGGAGTCCACTGCCGTCTATGCTGCCTGGTACCTTTTTGAACCCATTTCCCGAGTACTGGGTCCCAGAAATGCAAACAAGTACTTACTGAAGCCACTGATCAACGTTTATGAAAACCCTCACTGCCTGCGTGGACGTTTCTATCTCTACACTGACTGTTTCATTCTGCAGCTGATGGTGAGGCTCGGCCTGCAGGCCTTTTTATCCAGCCTACTCCCCCATGTGCTGCAGGTCATCACTGGCTTTGAGAGCTGCATCTCTGGCTCGAGCGGGGAGGCTTGCAAAGGGCTAAGGGGTGGCACATGTAACCTTGAAGAGGAAGAGGACTTTCAGTGCGGCGAGGTGCGGCCATCTTCTGGGTCTGTTAGCGGGAATATGGGAGGTGGCAGTGGGGCCAGTGGAGGGGTCGGGGGGGTGGGAGAGACGGGGATGGTCGATTACTCCTCTGGCATCAGTCTCAATGATCAAGTGTTTCTGTCAGAGGCAGAGGACTTTCAGAATGGGTTCTATGACAACAGTGGAGCAGGGGTGGCTGCTGGGAAACCGCAGAGCCAGAACTCTGCAGCCAAGGATCAAGACCAGGAGTCTCTAAGTGTGGGGAAACTAAGTGACAAAAGCAGCACAAGTGAGCTCTCACTGGGTGATGGAGACTCAATGCGGGATCGAGCCAGTCTCAAATCAGCTGACAGCAGCCAGGACCTGAAGCAGGCTAGTGAGGGAGAGGAGGGATTAGAGCTGGAGGAAGAGGAGGTGACTGAGGGTCAAGAGGGGTCAGGCGACCCTACTGCTGCCAACCTGGATCTAACGCTCTCTGGTCGCACAGAAGCCTCAGAAGATACAGTTGCCACTCTGGAGGGTGAGTTTGTGAATGGACTGGCACTGGAACAGACGGAGAAAGGCATCGTGGGAGAGCAGGAGGAGGATGACCATGATGCATCTGACGAGTCTGGGGAGAAAGAGCAAAAGATTCTTCTAGGTGAGAGAATGATTGAGGTTTATGTAAATGGTTTGTTTATTAATCGATCACGTCTAATGATTTTACTAATTTCTCCACGCACAGATACAGTCTGCAAAACAGTTCGGTGGCTGTCAGCAAAGCTTGGACCAACAGTGACTTCTCGATACGTCGCCAGAAATTTGCTGCGATTGCTCACAAATTGTTACATCGGTACGTAGATGCAGAGCATAAAGAAAAGTTGAATTGACTCATTAACACTTTTTTTTTATATTTAGCAATATTGACAAAAGCCAAGAGGTGGACTGCTTCACCCCTTTTCCTCATTGTGCTCTGCCTGTAGGACTTGAGAAACACCAGTTTGTGGCTGTTGCATCTGAGGAGAGCGGTGTGGAGAGTGTGGGAATGGGCAGCGTGTATGAGAAGAAGCCCGTCGTTGGGGACCAGACAGCCGGACCTGTGTTGGACTGTCTCATCTACATAGCTCAACTTTATGGAGAGCCTGTACTAACTTACCAGTACCTGCCTTATATAGGATATCTGGTAAGGCAAAATACAATATCACACTAAAAACCTCCTATGGCTCATTAAGCTTGATTGTGTGTTTGTGGGGAAAAAGACATTTGTTCCAAATTACTTTTCTAGGTAAGGTAACGAATATGTATGTTTCCAGGTTTCTCCACCTTCTTCGCAGCGTCTTAACACGCGTAAGGAGGCAAGTCTGCTTGGGGCCGTTGCACTTACGCAGAAGATCATTGTCTTTCTCTCTGACACCACTCTAATGGACATGCTTATGAAGATCAACCAGGATGTGCTCCTCCCACTACTGGACTTGCTCACCACGCCCTGCATGGGGTAAATAACTCGCATTCAACATTCAACCATGCACATTCTGTAGATCAGTGGTTCTCAAATGGGGATATGTGAAGGCACTCGGCTATGTAAGATTTGCATATATTAAAAATTAGCATCCATTAAAAAATTCTTTAAAAATAGTTATTTAATAATAGTGTAATTTCATAAACAGAATTTTTCAACCAAAAATGCTTTGTGCTGGTTAGGAGTTTCATGGCTGAACAATTGTTTCACCGGGGGTACTGAAAAAAGGTTGAGAACCACAGTTCTAGATGTATGTTGAGGTATAACTCATGATAGTGTTCAAATATTCAAACACAGCATGCCAAATGAAAACACATTGTAAAATATTGCTTTCCTTTTTATGAACTGTTCATATTTTTGCAAGTGTTTAACGTTTGTGTTAATTAGAGTATTTTCAGAATTATGCTACAGTAGGTATGTCATTAGTCCTCTGCTTGGTTGTACTCATTCTGCTGTACTCAGGTTCCCCAGCGGGGTGCAGACACGCACTGCCGTCTGTCTCAAGACACTCAGCCTGATGGCTCTCATCTGCCTGCGCATCGGGAGGGAGATGGTGCAACAGCATATGGCTGACACTCTGCGTCGGTTCTTTGCCATTTTCTCTCTGCTGCATTTTCTGCAGCCCCAGGTATGCACACACACACAAGAAGAATGACGAGCCTGACAACCGTAATGTCAACTTATTTTCTACAATGCTTTCAACAAGCACATCTATCAGATAGGGCTTTACAAAAATAATGACAGAAAGGTAGATACAAATAGAAATGAGACAGAAATGTTGAATACAAACTGACAGAGGGAGAGAAAGAGTGTATGTATTTGTGAGCATGGCAGGATGGTTGTTTTCTTAATGTAGTTATGTCTTTGAGATGTGGTGATTGTTTCATTTCTAATGTAGCTGGACAGCGCCCCTTGCAGAGTTGTGGGAGAAGTCACGGTTGTGGACGTCTGCACACCAGAAAAGACAAATGTGACATATGAGTTGGGGGTATTGGAGGAGCTACAGACTGTATTTAACCCTGAGATGGCGCATGCCTCCTACATCCCCTTCTACTGCCTCATAGGTAGGAAATGCCTCATCTTGTGCCAAATAAAAAATATCATATCCAGCAGTAAAGAGGCGGTATATTCTGTGTTATAATCACAGTGCTATAGATCAGTTCTGTACTGTGATTTCTGTAGGTGACATGGCAATACGGAAACTGGTTCCCAACCACGAGCTGGTCTGGCAGTTGGCCCAGTCCTACCACCAGAGTTTGCGTCAGGAGAGTTCAGAGACGTCGAGAGTGGATCTACCCCCGTCCTCCCCGGGTGTTTCTTCCGGTTTTGGCAGACACATTGGTTGCAGCCCGTTCCCTGCACCCGCGACTAACTCCACCATGCCGGGAGACTCCCTCCCTGAGTCGGGCACGTTTGGGAGCCACCTGGTAGGAAACCGAATCCAAGTGTCCCGGGACACTGATTATGACAGTAGCCGGAATCTGGGCTTGGCCAACTCTTGGGGACGCTCCAGCCATGCCACCCCCACCATCACCACAGCCTCCAGCTTCACCACTCCATCCTTTGGCACGGCTTCTGCCTCCTCCTGGGTGACAGGCCCCACCCCAGAGGACAGTGCGCTGAAGCAGGAGCTCCCTCGCAGTGGCCGCTCCCTGCAGGGCAACTGGCTGGCCTACTGGCAGTACGAGATTGGCCTCAACCAACAGGATCCACATTTTCACTTCCACCAGATACGTCTGCAGAGCTTCCTGGGTCACTCGGGCACCACAAAGTGTTTGGCACCTCTGGCGGGGGAGGACTACTTCCTCTCTGGAAGTAAAGACAAGACTGTGAAGCTTTGGCCCCTCTATAACCATGGCGATGGAACACAGGAAGTGGAGCCCTGTGTGACGTATACCGAACATCGAAAGTCAATTTTCTATGTTGGACAAGTAGAGGCTTCGCAGGAGGTCGTCAGCTGCGATGGAACTGTGCACCTGTGGGACCAGTATACAGGTAAGATGGTCAGAACTATACATCGTAAACTTACATAAAGTTTTTAGAGGACGGGATACACAAATGGGTGGAATTAGTTAACTACTACTTTTCTGTGCAACTTACACTCAATCTATTTTCCTTAGGCAAACAGATCCGCTCGTATGAAGCCGTGGATGGGAAGAATCCCATCACAGCTGTCACCACCATGCCAGCACCACACTGCAGTGTTGTGTTTGGCAGCGCAGATTCTATTCTCCGCTTCATCGATCCTCGCAAGCCTGGATTGCAGGTAGCAATCTGTCGTACGACATGCTCCAATTATCAGTGTGTTTTCAACATAGTAAGATGTCTCCGCTATAGAGTTATTCCAGACTTGACGGTGACAAATCTTCCCGTGTTTTCAGCATGAATTTCGTCTGGCATACAACAATGTGAGTGCTGGCCTCATCCGCTACCTGGCGGTGAGCCCTTCAGGGCGCACGGTCGCTGCAGGGTTCTCATCTGGCTTCATTGTTCTGCTCGATGCACGCACTGGACTTATTCTGAAGGGCTGGCCGGCTCATGAGGGAGATATCCTCCAAATGAAGGTATACCTTTTCTTTACCTCATGTCTATATCACTGAAGAGGGCTGCCTCTGGGTTACAGCAGTAATCAGTAAAGGACCAATACATAGGTGGTCAGCTCTTTGGAAGATGATCTACCAATTATAGTAAAACAAGAGGGAGGGAGGGAGGGAGGCAGGGGGAGAGGGAGAGAGAAACCTGGCAATACCTGATGTTGCAACTACATGGACAAACCTGTGAGCCGTGAACTATTTGAAGACAAATTATTTTCACTCTCTATGCTGTAGTCCGACTTTGTTTTCTGCCAGATAAACATGTAGCCAAACACAAGTGAACGGCGTGTTTTTACAAAAGAAATGTTGAGCCACAAGATGGGCGAGTCAGAGGAGTGGAGCGTTATATTGTCTTCCGTTAGCAGCTTCGGAGGTTCTGGTGCAGCAACCAGAATCTGGTGGGTAGTAAATCGCAATCGGGCTTCGTGGTAAACGGTGGGAACCTTTGGATCAGCCAGTTAGTCTCTTGTCACTTGTCTTGACTCTTTTTCTCTGAGTAACCCACATTACTTCCCTCTGCCTGACCTAGACCTCCTGATTGGTTGTCTAGATAAGTTTTATCTGTGGGTTTCTTTGACCACATTACACACTCAAGCCTACTCTTGGATAATACATATTCAGCCATGGGACTTTTATTTGTACATTCCCCAAAGGTAGTGATACTAAGTGGTGCAGAGATGGTGAAAGTTGTACCCAGCCAGTCTGTTGTCAACAGTGCGCAAGCATGAGCAAACTTTATTTAACCCCAAATTAGGTCAAGGATTGTATCTCTAGTTTTAAAGGCACAAGTTTAGACAAATATGGACACAGGTTACTCATTAGAAAGACCACAGTGGTTCTCACTGTCCCATTCTTATTGCTCATACTTTCCCCTCAATGTGTGGGTGTGTATAAACAAGTGACTGTTTTCACTTCTATCTGGGACATTTCAAACAAATACACTTTTAAATATTTTTAAAATAGGTTTGTGTGAAATAAAGATAATCAAATAAATGTAACTTACCAAAGTTTGTGGGTACAGGAACACTACTAGTCAGATGATTTTAGTAATTCTAATTAAATCTAAAGCGATGTGCTTTAGAGTGGTAGTCTGTCAGTAACTATAGAAATATGAGTAGAAAATGTATATAAACAGTAGGCACGGGATGATATGAACATTTTATGTCAGGATTATTCTGGTCAAAATAGATGTGATTTAAAATATTATCCCAATAATCAGAGCTAAACAGTTTTTTCCAAGTTACTTGTGGGGATATATTTATGATTATCCCAATAATGAAAATTCACTAATAATAATAATAATAATAACTAAGACATCAAATGTTAGTGACTTCCTTTCTTGTGTTTTACTTTTCAGGCTGCAGAAGGAAACTTGGTGGTCAGCTCCTCCACCGACTACACACTCGCCGTGTGGAAAGATCTGGAGCACAAGCCTCTTCGCCAGTACAAGTCGCAGTCCGACCCCATCCATGCCTTTGACCTTTACGGTTCAGAGATTGTGACCGGAACAGTGGCGAACAAGATCGGGGTGTACTCCATGGCAGATATCTCCTTGAGTCCTGTTAGCAGCACAAAGCTGAGCTCGGAGAACTTCCGTGGCACTCTGACCAGCCTGGCGGTCCTGCCCACCAAGAGGCTGCTGCTGCTGGGCTCTGAGAACGGGGCCATCCGGCTACTGGCTTAGAGATGAGCGGTGGCTCGCGGCTACGCTCAACACGCTTAACGCTGACCTTAAATCTGTCTTGTTCCTGAAGACACCAGCTGTCTGAGCTCTCGCTGTCCCCTGTCCTGTGCTTGAGGTCAGCTGTATTGGTAGGGCTCTTTCTCTAAGTCGCTTTTTGAACGAAGCAGCACAAGTGAAGGCATTGTACGCATAAGCTTCATGTCGACCGAATCTCGCCACTCGGGCTGTTGGCACTGAATTTGATGACCAAGATGTGTGTGTGTCACACAGTTAACATTCATCACGTACAATGAATACCATGATTTTTTTTTTTTAAAAAGCCTATAGATGTATAGAAAAGTATATAATGGGAACTTCATATTTGACTAGGTCAGTTCTTCTGTTCAAAAGAATGAATCAGAAGACGCGCTCAGGAAGGTGGAACCAAACACGGTTCTTATGTAGTGTTTACACTTTCCAAATAGATGCATAACAACACCAAAAAAAACATTGACCTCAACTCTCATTTCCCTCACTGTTAGAAAACATAAGCACCCAAATGCACTGATTAAACTATGCAGTATTTGTAGATCAAATAATTTGTTTGTGTAAGCTTCGCTCCGTGTTTCATAAGAGTTGTTTCACAGTAGATTGTTTATGCGCCATGAACAATAAAAGTACATTCGCTGTTTCGTCAACAGTCTTGGTGCATCTTCTCAGCGTGGAGACGCTTCAACTGTTGTCACTCACCGATGCACAGCCTTTACCCTTCTGCACAAGTACGGCCTAAATTGTAACATTTAGTAGATTCTCACTCAGATTTTAAAGATTGAATGTTTTTATCCACTAATAAAGTACTTGAAGTTGCTTTGGGATTTTTAAACCATGTTTAGAGATTATTGATTTTGCGGCCAGACCCTGTAGCAGCATATTTCTGGCAGTGTATCTAAGCAGGTGCCACTTGGCTGGGTTTGCCGGTTATTAGACTCAACACTTTTCTAACTTCTCATTACAGAAGCTAATAAGAACAGTCAATGCCAAGATGCACTGTTTTTGTATGTAATAATTTATATGTAACTGCATATGGATATGTTGAGAGAAAAGTTGTAAATTAAATAAGAATGTGGTTTAATTTGCTCCTTAGGGTATAATGCAAATGAATATGCAGTATAGATATATGCCCACAAACCTCTTAATAAATCTATCAAAGATCATTAGCATCACATCACAAAACTCTCCCCTTTCTATGATTTTATCACGTTCATGTTGTAAAATGCAGTTTGCCTACTTTTCTAATGATTTGCTCAAACTGCTCTGACAACTATTCTACACCCTTTTATATTTTTATTTTTTTCTAAGTGAAAGCTCAATGGTCAAACGACAAACTTTGTTTTGAAAATACAATTTGTAGTCTCATATTGATAATTGGTTACGATAGCTTCAGAATCTCTTTGAACATTTTAAGAAAAGTCTTTGAAAATGCTTATTTATTAACTGGATTAATAAAAGACTTGCTTCCATGCTTTGTTTCTGTGTGATTTCCCCCCGGATTCATTATGACTCCCGGCCATGCTAAACGGCACTAGAGTCACTAGAGCTCGGATTGGACAAAGTCCCCTCTTCTGTGTGCAGAAGATATCACTTGCATAGTGGTGAAATGTGACCAAATACACTGAAAAAGTTATTTATTTTCATAATTTTGTCTCCCTGTCTCGAATAATTATATGCCACAACACGTAGCATCCATTTCTAGACTTAGCAGAACAATCATGTCTGTTCTGTGAAGTGAGTAACATCAAAGCCAGAGGTTTCTGGGAAATGTGGGCTTGTTTCCCCGTCATCAAATATGTAACTGGTGTGAGCAAACTGTTTGTTTGCAAACACAGTGTTGGATGAACCACACTTTTGCAACTAATCTGACATATGTTCTGTCCAAGATTAGGTTGTCATGATATTGTCACCTGTCCGTTGATGTGCAAAGTAGCTGAACATCTGGGTCTTCAATATTTAACCCTGGATGAGTCTCAGCAGCTACATTGACAAACACGTAGTGGCTTAAATGAGGCCCCGATCAATGTAAGTTGATGTTTAACTGTTTGCTGAGCAAATGCCAATCTTTGACTCTCAGGAATTCTGTTCACTCAGTCGCTCCTTTTTTGGACAAGGCAGCACATTTGTTTTCTAATTTAAATTTAAGGTAAGATCAAACTTATTTTTAAAAAAAGTTATTGGGATACAATTGTACATTTGATGACTTTTTTTGATGGACTCCTGCACGGTTGCTGCTTTCCATGTTTCTGTAAGGTCTGCAAAGGGGGATGTGGTGCTCCACTTTTTTATTTATTTTGCACATTTCGACATGTTATTATGAATACAGAACTTCTGTACCATGCATTGATACTCGAGATTGTTTCTGCCATGTCGGGTAGATTTTCTGTCCCTCAAAGTATAAAACCTATAACTGCTTTTTACTAAACGCAAATCAGCTGTGTGATATGTGATTGGAAACAGCTTGGATATCTGCTGATAACACACATGTTGCACATGAGGCTGACTAAGTAGACGTGTTACAAACCTGCAGAAAATACAGCTAAGAAACTATACACAAAAGGGAAAGGTAAAGAGCCTTTCCCTTTTGTGTTCAAGAGGCTTAAAAATTAACCATATATTTGTTGTTTTTTCATAAAAGGGACCAAGATAATTATTTTTTTAAAGCAACATAATTTCTTTCTCTCACAGTTCCATTTAAAGGATATGGATCTTCGTCTGACACTCCTGTTGATCTGTCTCTGCAGCCAAGGAGTCACTGTAAAGCATTGGAATTACTTATTTTTAACTCAAAAGATCAAGCTAGATCATTTTAATCTGTGCTGATTTATATAACACTTGTATAGAATGTTGTTTTATGTCAACTTCCTTCTCAACAGAAAGCTGAAGTGGCAGAAAATGACTCAATTCCTCTGGTGCCTCTTACTCCCTTGATGCCCAGCCACCCAATGGAGGTTAGAGACAAAACAGAATTTGAGAGGTTTTTCTCTCTCATTGTGCTTGTTGGATCACTGTTTGGAAAATATGTCCTTGTACTTAACATTTTGTACTATTCCTGCCTTTTTAGAAAGTAGAAAATGAAAGTACAGTACAACCAGGAAATGTGCATACCACAGAAGCACCTGTACTTGCAACAGCCATAACTAGTGAGCCGAATGGGAGCTCATCAGAGGAAGAACATGACAAAGATTGTCTGTCAGTTGGCCGGCGCCAACAGTCAAGAGAGGCCGTCGGTGCAGCCATTCAGAAGCTGGGTGTGCAGCTGCTGCAGAACCTGGAGACAACGCCGGAGCAGCCAAATGTCATCATATCTCCTTTGAGCATATCATTAGCGCTCTCCCAACTGGCTTTGGGTACGCATGTCCTGCTGCAGCATTTACATGACACACACTGGAGCAAAACAGCTGGTTCTCTTCATGTATGCAATTACAACATGTGATGAATTGCGTCAGCAACTTGCCCAAGTTTAAAGTTGTCTGGGGACTGGCGCCGTTCTCATCCAATTATGGCACCCCTCTTCTTTCCAGGTGCAGTAAATGAGACGGAGGAGCTGCTGATGCATCATCTCCATGAACGCACTCTCCCGTGCTTCCACCAGTCTCTGCATAATGTCTTAGCCCAGCTCAGAAACAATGACTTGCAAATTGCCACACGCATCTTCCTGCGCCAAGGTTACTTCCTGGAAATAATGTTGCACCATACTAAATGTTGAGACCGCCTAGCTTGCTGTTTGCAGAAACATTCATTTTTAATGTGTATTAACTGTCGTAGGATTCGAGCCAAAGCAAGACTTTATCAATGAATCCCGGAGGTTATATGACTCAGAACCAGTAGTATTGGAGAGCCTGCAGCAGATAAACGACTGGGTAGAGAATGCAACAAATGGAAAAATGACGGACTTCCTATCTGCTTTACCGCCAAATCTGCTCCTCATGCTCATCAATGCTGTCCACTTTAAAGGTGAGATGTCAGCATATTTATGTCATTGGCTTCTTTTTGAAAGGATTTTTTTTTAATTGAGAATACTCCTTTCCCAAATTACCAGTGGAAATAACCAATGAAATCTCCCAATGTTTGTAAGTTTCCCTTTTCATAAGCTACTGTATGTTTGAATTATGCTGCTGACTAAAACTGAGACCCATGTTACCCCAAAGGAGAGTGGAGAGCTCTATTTGACCCGCGCTTTACCTCTAGAGGCGTGTTCTACCTTGACGACAAGCGCATGGTTGATGTTGAAGTGATGGAAGATGCCAAACACCCCTTGAGTTTATTTATTGATAATGACCTGGAGGCTCAGGTAAAACCCAGTTTTATTATCTACGGTGTAATCACTGTGCCCAAAATACACTTGCCTCTTGTCACACAATTTGGAAAGAAATATAAATTCCAAACATAACTTCCATGTATTTACAACATAATTTCTTCCCGTGCAGGTAGCATGCTTCCCATTCCTGAAGTCAATGAGCTTGTTGGTGGTCATGCCTCTGTCCGGCCAGTTGAATGTGTCTTCACTTTCCACAAGGCTGAATATCTCGGACTTGTATCATCGTCTGCCCAAGGAGAGAGCTGTTCAAGTTAAAGTCCCTAAATTCAAACTGGAGTATGTTCAAGACCTGAAAGATGTTTTTACTAAATTGGGTAAGAGGTTGTGTATTTGTTGTTCATTTTCACCACATATACACATTCTTATGGTTCACTGACATTGCTTTGGATTGAGCCTGTCCTCTCTGCTCTGTGTTAGGCCTCGGAGATTTGTTTTCCAGTCCCAACTTGGCTGATCTGGCAAACGGCCCTCTGCTGGTCTCCAGTGTGATGCACAAGTCCAGCATGGAGATAAATGAGGAGGGTGCAGAGGCTGCTGCAGCCACCACAGTAGTCATCTCACGGGCATCGAACCCTGTTTTCCACCTCAGCCAACCTTTCTTCTTTGCCCTCATGGATGATATAACTCAAGTGCCCATTTTCATGGGTGTCATTAACAACCCGAATCCTGGTGCTCCTATTTTGGAGAGAGGAGAATTTGGAAGCAAAGATAAAGTGGGATTCCCAATTGATAAGGATCATGTTGGCCCACCAAAGTAGGGACTAATAATTATACTGATACTGTCATCCCAGGAAAAACCCATAACAAGATCTCTCATGATAGATTAAATGTACAATGCCAATAAACTGGACCAAGATGTGTGTGTGTGTGAAAACAGATGCTTCATGTGTGTCTTTGTTTCATTGAGGAATAAACACACAAAGGTGCCCTTTTTTCAATGTAAAAAACAAACATGCTTAGCTTGTGCTGCATTAGATGACATGTCCAGGGGCCTGTACAAAAGTAGAATTAAGACATCCGGGATAAATGACTCAGCTGAGCTCAATGAAACCAAAACATGTGCGTCCAGGCTTAATTGGTTGCACAAAGACCAAGCCAGGATGAGCAGACACGGATTCATTAAGCCAGGTGAAACCAATCCTGGATAGGTGCGCGCTCACGGCTCACTCAAATAGACCCCGCCACAGATCACAGATTAACTGATTTACCATGGCAACTAGAGCCGCGTACTTTTCCCCGTCGGAAGCACAAATCCTCATGGAGGCATACGAGGAGGTAAAAGATATAATTAAGAAGAAAGGCAACACCGCCACAGTGATAAAGCAAAGAGAAAAAGCGTGGCAAAGCAGACCGCCTGAATGCGTAAGTAGTGCACAATTACACACTCACCGCTCCGCTGAAACACCACAATTACAATTCAAATATTTAATTCACATCTCCAAAAATGCAGTACTGTAATTATGAAACGGTTAAATTTTTAATTGAAATGCACTGCAGATATGAGTGAAATTGTGTAAAGTAACTCCATCACACTGTATAAAGCTATGATAAATTATTATTAAAGCCTTACATTATTATTTAACGTTACTACGCTCAGTACGGTTTAATCTTAGCCGTTGTACTCTGCTTCTTATGTTGTCCACCGTTTTTTTTGTGTTTCTCCTGCTTTCATTAATGTAAAGCTGCTTTGACAGAATGAAACAATTGTGAAAAGTGCTATATAAATAAAATTTAATTGAATAAATAGATGAGCTATAATAATAATCACTTTAATTTATATAGTGCCTTTCAAAGGACCCAAGGTCGGTTGCTCACTGCACTGCAAAAATGTCTTTCTTACTTAGTATTTTTGTCTTGTTTTCAGTCAAAAAAAATCTTAAATATTTTCTTGAGCAAAATTACCTAGGAAAATAAGCAAAAAAATCTGCCAGTGAAACGAGAACTTTTCTAAAATTAAGTGTTTATGGAAAAGTAAACTTATTTCAAGAGAATTTTTATTATATTGACAGATTTTTTATTTGTTTGCTTGTTTTAAGCACACATTTACTTAAAGTTTATATTTTTTGTCTAAACTATACTTATTTTGCTAGGTCATTTAGCAAATCAAGAAAATACATCTTTATTTAATTCTTTTTTTTTTTAAATATTTTTACTGAAAACAAGACAAAAATACCAAGTAATTCTTTGCAGTGTGACTCCATTAAATGTGTGTGTGTGTGTGTGTGTGTAGATTAAACATGAACGGGCCAAAACGGACATGGCAGCAGGTCAAAATCAAATACAAGAACATTCTGCAGAATGGTATGGTCCCTGACTAATATTTAACAAAGCACAAGCATATATTGTACCCAGAAGGTGCCTGCTCACACATTGTCTGTACTGTTTTAGCAGTGAAAAAGAATACCCACAGACAAGGCACGGGTGGTGGGTCACCAAAGGCTGACCTTACCCCAGCAGAGAACATGGCCTTGGAGCTAAATAAAGGCAGGCCCGTCTTAGAGGGGATCCCTGGGGGGAAAGAGACGAGCATAGGTTCCTCCCAAGATGCCACCCGCTTCATTCAAGGTATGTCCTTCCATCTCTACATGGGATACAACCACATTCATATTGAATCAATTTGGACTGTCTGACTTTGGTTTACCTATTGCCTTGCAGTGTCTGGCAGCACTGTGTTCCTGTTAGAGCCACCAGCACAAGCACCAGACGATGCTGATCCAGTGAGTACTCCATCAAAGGCATACTGTAGGCCTGGCATGTCTTGTCTACTAGCTTCAATATGAATCCGATTAAATGTGATAGGGTGAAGGCCCCAGTGCAGCAGCAACAGCACATGATGGAGACGATGATGAGGAGGAGACCATCTCTCTGGATTCCAGAAGGCATGAGGTATCATGTTAAGACTGTGAAAGTACTATTTACTCTACAATGGTGAGGAGTCCTCATCAAAATCAAAAAATCTAATTTCTTTTACAGGACCCAGATGCTATACAGTAGGAAAACCAGCCTGGCAACATAGTGCGTATTAATAAAAGGACACCACATCCTGCCAAATTCCAGCTGCGCTAATTGTATTCACAGAGCTCACAAGCTATCAGAAAGTTGTATGGCAACCACCTCCGGCGCCAAATAGAACTGGCAGACATAGACATTCAGTACAAGAAGAAAAAGATGGAAAATCTTGCACTGGAGTCCGAAATAAAAAAGAGGACAATTAGGAAACTGGACCTTGAAATAAAAAAACTTGAGAGGGAGGTGAGATATGCCTTCAATGTACACTGTATGCTAACTGTAACACAAATGTATTAATCATTATTTTTCTTTCCTCCCCCAGCTCCAAGAAGATGACACAGCTCAAAATAAAAATTAGGTATATTCTCGTAAAGTCAAGTGAGCCATGACATATGAGCTCTTATTGTGAGCACACAGGACGGTGGCATCTTTCTAAGGTTATTTTTATTTTCCCAGCAATCAGTACAACCAAGTCATCGTTATAAGGCATCGCCCTCTTTTGCCCACCCCCCCAGCACCAGGTGTGGCCACTAGCCTATATGAAGGCCCAACATTGTGTGTTCCTTTCTGCTCTGACAATGGCATGCCCATTCGTGCGAGATGTGGTGGATGAAGAAGCACTTGTGCTGAGGAGAGCCTTCAGGCGAGAAAGGGTCTTCAGGGACCGGTTGGACCCACTGGCCTTCCCTGATGACCATCTATATGAAAGATACAGGTTTTCTGCAGATGGCATCAGGTATCTATGCAGACTACTGGGTCCCAGGATTAAGCACCGCACTGCACGGAGCCATGCACTGAGTGTGGAGCAAATGGTTTGTGTGGCCTTGCGCTTTTTTGCTAGTGGAGCCTTCCTGTACTCAGTGGGGGATGCAGAACAGCTGAACAAGGCCACAATTTGCCGCACAATAAGGAGTGTGTGTCTGGCTATCAAAGCATTAGCAGATGTCTTCATCTCCTTCCCTGGCCACAGAAGACTCTGTGACATCAAAGAGGAGTTCTATAGGATTGCAGGTAAGAGGATCTACAAATTACAGGACAACTGTTAACACATAGTAGGATACTCATTACTTTGTGTGACAGGTTTCCCCAATGTCATTGGTGCAGTGGACTGCACACACATAAGGATAAAAGCCCCCTCAGGTGCCCATGAGGCCGATTTTGTGAATAGGAAATCCTTTCACAGCATTAATGTTCAGGTGAACATAACTTTTTGATATTGTCCATTGACGAACACTCTGCATTGCCAGTGATGTGCATTGATTGGTGTAATATTCCTCATCTTATGATTTCAGATGGTATGCAATGCTGACTGTGTGATCAGCAATGTTGTGGCAAAATGGCCTGGCTCAGTCCATGACTCCAGAATCTTTCGGGCCTCTGAAATCTATCAGTGCCTATCACAAGGTAAGCCACACAACCCCTATTTATAACCATCATGGCTGTGTCAAGAATATCACTGTGTTTATGAGGTAGTAATGATGAGATTTTGTGTTGACAGGTGAATTCTCTGGTGTGTTGCTGGGAGACAGGGGGTATGGCTGCCAGCCTTTTCTCCTGACACCTTTCACAGACCCCCAGGAAGCACAGCAGGCCTACAACCATGCCCATGCCAGGACCAGGGCCAGAGTTGAAATGACCTTTGGCCTCCTGAAGGCACGCTTTCACTGCCTTCACAAATTAAGGGTCAGCCCTGTTAGGGCATGTGATATTACTGTGGCTTGTGCTGTCCTCCACAATGTGGCCTGCCTGAGGAAGGAGAGGGCCCCCAGAGTGCCACCAGCCATGGACTGGGACAATCCGGCAATCTTCCCTGATGACGACAGTGGTCGGCTGCTGAGGGACCAATATGTGTTGAATTATTTTAGTTAGTATGTGTGCTTTCAATTTTGGTTAAATATGTCCTGCGGTGGCAGAGGAATTTGGGTTTTTTTGGGTTCGTTTTTTTACGAATTTGGCCTCTTATGATGTTTGTGCGGTATACTGTGTGTAATACAAGGCTGCAGGGAGGCTACTGCATCCATTCATTTGTCTGTTCAGTTGATGTGTATGGATTTGTCCTGCATTTATTTTAGTGTGCAGACATGCAGGGTGTGTTATATACAGACCTTTGAATGTGTATGTATCATTTTGTATAATATGCTTGGATTCTGTGCTTTCCATCTTGTAGAGTCACTGTGACTTCAGTTTCGAAAGGAGCTGATGGTTTACCTGCTTTGTTTTGTCCTCCTTCAATAAAGGAACATAATGTTACACATTGTGTTTTTATATTCATATGGAATGTGTATTTGTTTATATGACAGAGTACTAGGGCCACACTGAAGAAAAAGGATAAAGTCATAAATTTATGAGGCTGGTTCTTTCTGCAGAAAAGCTACATATTGTTTTTACAGTTTTGATACTTATGACAATGTGATACTTAATATTCTGGCACATCAGCATGTCTTTGTTTATGAAACCATACTGAAGTACAATTTCACGAAATGCCCCACATCTGTCATTTTAACAACTGTCCTCCTTTAAAATCAGGGGCGACTGTGGCTCAGTGGTTAGCAAGTCAGTCTTTCAATCAGAGGGTCGGAGGTTCAAACCCCGGCTCAGCCAGTCCATTTCGTTGTGTCCTTGAGCAAGACACTTAACCCTAATTGCTCACCGTTGCTGTGTCTACGGTCTAATGTATACTGTATATCATGTAAGTCGCTTTGGATAAAAGCGTCAGCTAAATGAAATGTAATGTAAAACAACTGGTTACAATATTATGACTTGTCTTTTTTTTCCCTCTGTGGCCATAATATTCTATCATTTTATATATAGCCTTATAGTCTATGGGAAACTGTAAATTATCTAATGATAGCAACATCATCTAAAAATCATTTTTTATCCAAAATCATTGAAATGAATGATCACAAACGTTTAAATAATGACAGTGGGTCTAGTTATATGTGATAACAATGTATAGTGAGCAGTGAAATAACTATTGGTTTCCATTTGTGGTGACTGCTGACTGACATTAGGGATGAGATTAAATAGATCCTGGAATTTAGCCTGGTCTGGAGCAGGCTAGCTCCACAGAATAAATCTCCATGGTAATTTATACCATAACATATCCTCCTGCCCCCTATCCATCTTTAGTGCAACCGGATTACGGATCAATTGAGCCAGGATCACCAAGATATCCTGGCTTAATCCCTTATCCTAGTTTTGTGCAACAGGCCCCTGGTAAAGAAACTCTCAAAATAATAGTTAAATACAAGAAAATGGTTTATACTCATAGTAGATTATCTGTGAGCCAGTGTCACAGCATTATTGCTTTGTATGTGGTTGATTTTCTTTTAAATCTCTCATCTAATAAAATTAATTGATTTGAATGACACTACTTCAAGGTTATGACATCGTTTTTATTGTCGTCTTGAATGTAAACTGATATTGACCGAATTGGGAAATAATAAAATAGAATCTGCAGAGAGCAATAGGCAATTTTACATACTTGCGAGGCAATTTTTTATATACATTTAAATTTTTTTAAATGTATATATTTTTTGTATCAGTTTATTTTCCCCTGTATATATCTAATATTATTCAAAAAGTAAACTAGTTTGCGATTAAATAACACAAGGTCCAGGATCCTATTAAAAGAGTATACGCTATCGTTGACACTAAACTCCCATTTTACTGTGAATGCATCGCATTAAGCGCCTGACGTCACGTGATGTTTGGCGCTGACATTCATGCAGCTGGTCTCCGGTCAGTTTCATTGTGTTTACCAGGCCAATAGATTGCCGCAAACTGAACTGAGATCTGTAAACGGAAACGGAAACTGGAGCAGCGCATACGACGCTTCGCGCGCTAGTGCAAGCCGTTGGCGCCAACGATACAACTGAAGGAGTACTGACAGTGTTGGAAGCGTAGAGTTGGCTGTCCAGCAGATATTTTGCCAAAGTTATCTCTGTTTTTCGCGGCTAAATCTCCTTCTCGTAGACATGACGAGCCTCTCAGAGGGTGCGATAGAGGTAAGGTCAACCTTTTCAGACCAACTAACGCGCTAAAACTATGAGCTGCCGAAGTTAAATATTGTTTGGTGCAGCGTCAAGTGCTGTCTTTGTTCCCCACCTGGATGAGCTAGAAAGAAGTTAATTAATTGTTGGCACTCCCCGCAAACTCGGCTGCTTTCTGTAATTTAACGAACGTTAGTTAGCTTACTGTGACATTAGTATTCATCTTCATGTTTGTAACTGAACACCACCTGCAGCCAGTTAATTAAGATTTCAGTCCTGGTTGATATATCCTTTATATTTTAAAGGAGTTAAGCTGCGTCAAAAATTCAATACTATCCGGTTATTTTTCAGAACCGTGAGCGTAGTTTTTATTTTGTGTGTCTAACATAACACAATGGAGAAAAACTGTAATACAGCATTTTTCTTTTTGCTGGGAATGTCACCATAGACGCCCACTTTGTAATACTACACACACACACTCGTATGTTTGTGTGATATGTATGTATGTATGTGTGTGTGTGTATATATATATATCTGTGTGTATATATTTATTCTAGATATATCTTTCATCACTGGGCTCAATCACCTCCCTTGGCGATCAATGGTCACTTAGCAGATATTTATTTAAGTGTTTTCTTCCAGGCTCTATCAAATGGCATTGGTGGTAACGACGCAGTGCTTCAGTTGGTGGTGAGTAACAACAACACACAATCTTTCCTGAACATGACTGCTGACTTAACATTTCCTGTATTTGGAGCTGAGGTTGACACCATACACTAAATCCAGCTTGTCTGTTAGATTACATACGTACAGATTTAGGAAGCATTATGCAAAATAACGTTGGATTTTAAGGGTGGAAAACCTTTTGAAACTATATTTCAGACCATGACCCACAAGTTATTATTGAGAATATACTACAATATTAGTAGTTTATAGTTTTAAGGACAAAAGAAAGACAATGGACTAACAAATGTACAGTATGTACATTTGTTTAATGCAACATACAACAAGCTAACCAAGATGAGTGCTGTCAGAGGATGCAGAATGACACAGTTAGACAAACATGTTTGAAGATTAACCTTTTTTAAATGTATTTAACCCTATCACTTGTATATCACCTCTCAGAACCTTCGCAAGATTGACGGTGGAAGTGGTCCAACTCGCTTTCGAGTGATGATGAGTGACGGACTACACACTCTGTCCTGTAAGTTTTTATTACATAGCGTTGATACAGAAAAGCAGATTAGGACCCATAAAAGACAATGTCATGCTTGTTCAGCACTTTGATCAACAGCGGTTCATTTAGAATGTGCTATACAAATAAAGCTTTCTCTCTAAGACTTGAGAGTTGTTATTATCAAGATCCCCTTCGTTGAATGAACCTGAGCTGCCTGTCTGATTTTATCCTCTCACTTTTCCACACCGCCGCAGCCTTCATGCTCTCAACGCAGCTGAACTACATGGCTGAGGAGAACCTCCTGGCACCGAACTGCATCTGCATTCTGAAGAAGCATGTGACCAATATACTGAAGGACAAACGGTATGCAGTTATTCTCTACATTTTATCGTCCTATCAAGATTTTGCCCACCCTCTGTATAGTTGTGTGGATGATGGTGAGCACAATTATCTTCCAAAACTAAATGGATACAATGCTATTGTCTGTGGTTCACGATGATGTCTCATTACAGACGAGTGGTGATCATTTTAGAACTTGAAGTCATCAAGCCTGCTGCAGATGTTGCTGGAAGAATAGGTGACCCTACTCCTGTAATTGAGGGTAAGCCTTAAAATCACATTTCATGATAACATCTGCTACCTAATAATCAAATTGTGTTGTTGTTTACATATATATCATTAGTCTTAATGGGTCATAAATGCAGCCAATACTAATGTCAAATCGTTCTAGTAGGGCAGGTCAAAGGCCCGCAGTCGGCACCAAACCCTGAAACCCGCCAACCACTACAGCACCAGGTTAAAAATGAAGGTGAGTGCAAGTGTTTATTTTAACTCTTGAGCATGATTTAACATGGGCTAAATTCACAATTTACATTTTGTGGAAGACACTGTGCACACAGTTCATAAGTATCCACCAGATGGCAGCATTCCTCTGTTGCTTTCTCAAATCTGGGTAACCCACAGATATACTACATGACACCAGTAATTTTAAGGCCAATTGAGGACCATTTTCATTGTAAGCTATCTCGAGCCTTTCTCAGGGTTTCTTTCAGTGTTATTGCCTTTTTCATGTGAATGCTTGGTATCATAAACTTGAACAACTATGAGTCTGTAGATGGGCAGCGGTCTGTGCCCGTCAATCATAGTGTTTCATTTCTTTTGGAAGCACAGTAGACAACGCAAACGAATACCATGTAGCACAGACAACCTGGAAATTGTATTTTAACCCCATGAGCAAACAGATTTGTTTTTCAAATTTGTTCATGTCAGATAAGCATTGGATCACAGCCTTGCAAGTAACTTGAATCAGGAGAGATGTGCAATCCGGCTATCAGAGAGGTTTTGCTGCCTTCTAGTGTGTCATAGCAGGTATTCATCCCTTTAATCTTCCGTGTGGGAATTGAGGTTGTGGCAAGCACCCTCCTCATCAGCACAGTCATTGTTCGTTTCTCTGTGTGTGCTGGTTGATCTGGTGGCTTAATTACCAGAAGTGCAGTGGTTGGCAAAGTGGGAGGACTTAAGTGGACACTTTGAACTCTAATCCTCCGCGTGAGACGCACACAAATCAAATGTGCAGCGCTTGTTCAAATGGAAAATCTCAAAGTCAGGCGGTACAGCTCTCCTGGGGAAGAGCAGATCCAGTTTGTTATAGCATTTCACACTCTGCCCCGATTCTGTGAAATGTGAATCATCCCTCTGACCAAAAATGCTGGATCACACATCTCCACCAATTTGGCTTGACAAGATTTTGTTTCCTGCTTGAGTCTTTCCTCTTGCTCGACTTGAGAGCCAACAGTGGTAGATTTGCTTTAGGTTCTTCTTTTGATGGCACTTCCCTCATGAAGTGCGATAATTACAGTGATCGAGCAGTTGCAATCCAAAGAAATTGGATTTTTGGAATTTGTCTCTGATGAATAATGTATGTGCCTCTCTCTTGACTTCTTTCCATCACCGCTCTTCATTGATCATTTATTTCTCTCTTCATGCCTTCAACAGGGAACAAAGGTTTCAGTAGAGACTTTGGGAGAAAGACCCCATCGGCTATGCCCAGTACTCCAGGGGGCAGCTCTAAAGTTGTGCCCATCGCCAGCCTCAACCCCTATCAGTCCAAGTGAGTATGCTTCCCAGTCAGTGGGAAATGTCCGGGCATGTCATAAGGTTGTATATGAAATGTTTAGCACAGTAACAACATGCATGTGATTTGATACAACTTTGATATGATTACACATTTATGATAAAACACAAATGAAAATCAGTGGGAGTAAATAATAGCAGTAAAAGAATACTAAGCACCAGATGTGACGGTAAAAGGGAGGCAAAATATAATGAACTTAAATATAATAACCATTCAAATGACCAAATATGTTTAGTACAATATTATATACAAAAAACAGCTATTTTTAAAACTTTTGAATATCACTGCCACTGCCGTTTCATCCCTTTTGGTTGGCTGTGGTGCTGGCCTGAACAAAATGCAATGTCGTTCGAGCAACGTACAGATTATTAAAAGGTTTTGTTGGTGAATAAATGTATGAATAGAGGAATAAAAACATGCAAATGTAGGGTTACAATATCATCTCATGAGGTGCTCTAGAGATGAACAAGACTGACAGGAGTAACCTCAGACTTGTTGTTGTCCCGTAGGTGGACCATCCGCGCTCGTGTTACCAACAAGGGCAGCATCCGTACATGGAGCAACTCTCGTGGTGATGGCAAACTCTTCTCCATGGAGATTGTGGATGAGAGTGTGAGTATTATTGTTGTCCCGGTGTTGATTCTTAGGCTATAAGAATAAACTACAAGATATTATGAGTTGAAAATCTTGTACTGTGTCTGGCAAGTTTTAATATATTAACCAACTTTTCTATTTTATTACAGGGAGAGATACGAGTGACTGGTTTTAACCAAGAGGTGGACAAGTTCTTCAGCCTGGTTGAGGTTGGCAAGGTGAGACGTTCCTCCAGATAAGGATTCAGCACAGACTTTCCTAATTGTCTCTCATAACTGACGGATTTGCCGCAGACAGTTCTATCAACAGCTGCCAGTACTTTGTGAGTTAAAACCAGACACTGTGAATGAGTCATCTGGCTACACTGTACCCCAACAATAAGCGGCTTATGATCATCTGACAGCCTTTGTTGATCCCCACCAACAGTCGAAGTCGTATCTTGTTTGCACCATTCGGTCAGTTGAAATGCTCCGCAGATCTCTGAATAACACGTGGTTCATCCATCTCTGTGCGTCAGGTCTACTACATCTCCAAGGGCTCACTGAAGGTCGCCAACAAGCAGTACACATCGGTGAAGAATGACTATGAGATGACTCTCAATGGAGAGACCAGCATCATCCCCTGTGAAGACAGCAGTGAAGTTCCCGTGATGCAGTTTGACTTCGTCTCTATCGGGGACCTGGAAAACAGAGAAAAAGATGCCATCATTGGTAAGGAATCTACATGTGCATTTCTGAACCCAACATGTCATTAGATCAGATCAGTTTTTCCCTCATGTTCCCAGACTGATTTGTTAGTGAAAAAATACTGAAGATCCTGCAGCCCTAACTACTTGTACAAATACAGGTTTTATACAAATACAACATGGAGCCCCATCATACATAACCCTGAGATTTAGCAGAGTTCTGCTCAAACATCATGTCTTTGTTTGAAAATGTCTACTGACATTTGAAGTGTTGTTGATTCATGTTACAGATTTTTAAGCATGAGTTTTTGACTTGCCAATTATTCTAGGTGTTTTTAGATATTTACAGTCTCTGGATGGAACAAATGAAACTCAATGAAGAGTGAAACTGTCAGCGTTAAACCCTCCAAGTACAATGCTGTAACAAAGAGAACAGCTGAATAAAACATTTAAAGGCAGCTTATGTAAGATGATGATTAAATCCTAGCCTACAGTCTTGACAGGTTAAAATATATGCTGGAGGAATATAATCATTTCTAATTTTTAGTCAAGCCCCCTTTTTTTCTTCTAAGCCAGGTATCATTTTACAGTGTGAAATATTGTATAGAAGCCGCAAATCCAATCAAAACAGTGAATGTACCATGAATGTAGTTAATGTTTGTGTCTTCTGTGTTTTCTGGGGAGTTGGTCCACACCGTCTTCCTTTTTCGGCGGGCTTGAGCTCTGTGAGGCCGAAACGCATCATAAGTCTCTTAAGCACGGGTGTATTCCACCTGCAGCTCAGAGCCCTGCTCCTGCTGAGGCGTTCCCAAGCACCCAACAATAAGTTATCATAAGCAGAAGATAGAGTTTGTAGCTGAAAGAAGAGCTGGATATGTTGTGAGGTTAATGTAATTACAGCACATGAGCAGAGATAACGGTGGTATTAATAATACTGATGACACTAATAGCCTGTAGCGCAGATTGACTTTGGGCCCTGTGGCAGAGCCGATGAGAAAATGAGAACCCACTGTCACAGGTAAAATGAAATGATATTAAGGAGTCTTCTGCTTGTACTTCTTTTAATGAAGACTGCAGCTTGTCCTGCCGTTTGAGTAATTTCTCTCCAGCTTACCAGTAGGCATTCAACATTAAGTTTTATTCATCATGGTTAATGCATCTAAACCCCTTCAGTCTGTGCTGATGGGGGTTTATAGATGAGTAATGTTGGTGATGCCACCCTTGCACTTTCACAAATAAACGCTCTGCGTTTGTCATGCTTGATTACATTAGTCAACAAAGTATGCTTGATGAAGTGCATTGCTGGAAACAATTAAAGCATATTTCTTGGATTCGCTCCTACATTATGGATGTAAGTGCCAGTTACACAGGTCAGTGCACCTGATTTTGAAATGAATGAATGAATGAATCACTTATTTCCCATGAGCCAATTTGCGCCGGAAGCCACAGGACCTAGAATGACCTGTGGGCGTAAACACACTTAATATTTATGGTATGTATATTTGGAAACAATCGGTATGTTTTGCGGGGAAGTTAAACCCATATGGTCATCGTCTCTCAAGAATGTCATGCGCGGTATATGATTCAAACTTAACTGTAAACGGTGTAAACATTTCGGTTGGAATTAGATAAATTGATCCAGTGCCTGCTGCTAATGCACTGGTTTATGTCTTCTATTGCAGATGTGATTGGCGTGTGTAAGAGTGTGGACGAAGTGACCCGCCTCACCACCAAGTCGAACAAGGAAGTGTCCAAGAGGACACTCAACTTGATGGACATGTCCGGGAAGCTGGTGACTCTCACACTGTGGGGAGACGAAGTGAGTATAGACGTTACATGGGGGGTAAAACCTGCAATGTGGTGGAGCAAGTAGTGTCTGGAGCTTTTTTTAAATGGGTGGTCAAAATCAATACCTACTTTATATAATGCATAGGCATGCTTAGTGTAATGGTTAAGCTTTCCCCTCAGAGCATTTGTCCTTCTAAATGCTCTTCGTCATCTGAGAGCAACCGTTTACTACAAATGACTGAAGCTGAACCGAAGCCAGACCTCACATGGCGAGGGTGAGCGACACGGACACGGGTAGCTCCAATATAAAACGCCTACAATAAAAGCTACCGTTTGTGAAGCTCATAATGTTCAGTCATTGGTGAGACCATGTCAGCAATCTGTTTAATTAGAAAGGGTTGTTCAACACATTTACTGATCACTGTTCAGCAGTTTGAGAGCCGTGTGCAGTGTTTAATGGAGGCGGATGTGGTTGAAATCGTCGACTTGAATTCCCTGTCACAGGGTGATAAAGTAACTGTGCCTGTGCAGTTGATTTTTACCTTTGGCTCAGAGGGACTGTGTTGAGTTTACCACCATTTCTTTCCTCCTGACAAGAAGCACAGTGTTCCCTGTTTGTTTGTCTGACACGTACCCCTTTTTCCACCGGGACCTGCTGAGGTACACAAGATGTATAGTTTATAAAGAACAATGGCCATGCCAAGAAGCAAGTGTGGGGAGATATTTTCCCCGTCACTGAAGGCTGCCCGACCTCCTCTCTCTGTTATATTTTCATTAGTTGGGGCCGCGGGTTATTATAGTAAAGAGTCCTGAAAACCTAATAAAATTGAAAAAATGTTTTCTAAAAATTTGGAAGTAATTTTAGAACCGAACTAATTAGAAATGTGCGGCGAGGTCTGTCCTTTGGTCCTTCAGTCGGTACATCTCTTTGGTTAAAAAATATCGTACTACCTATTCAACGGATTAAGTGTCATGGTCCCCAGATGAGGAACCATGAAGGCTTTGGCTTTCCTCTAGTTCAATGAAATATCTCCATCTCCATGCTATACAAGGGATTGCCATGACATTTGTTAGACATTCATGTTGATAAAATAGATGAAAGTGAAGCTTTGGTGATTCCATAACTCATCATCTTCCATCAGCATCAGGTCAAAGTGTCAGGTTGTCAAATTATTTGGTTATGAAATACCTGTATTACTAAATGACGTTCCCATCAGCCTCAACTGTAGGGCTGTGCTACTCTAACATGGTTAACATTATACCTGCTAATCATCAGCATGTTGGCGTTGCCATTATGAGCCACCTTTGAGAAAATGGTTTAAAAACAAGAAATTTGAATCCCGGGCTGAAAGCCTGATGTAATAGGATGCATGATTTTATGCTGTAATGGCCATGGGATCAGACATGCAAATGTTTTAATAGGGACCCTTTTGCCCTTAAGGGTCTAAGTGTCTGTATTTTGGCTGCACAGTTTATTATATATATTTTTTTATTTATTAAAGCTGAGGTTCCACATCCAAATTTCAGGAAGAAATTCTTGCACTCTCGCCAAAATGTTTTCCATTTGCATTAACATGGCCAAAAATGTCTGTGACGCATAAGGGTTACAAAGTAGCAACAAATAACTGTATAAACCATAAACGAAAGCAATGAAATCCAGACAAATAATAAGCAACAAAGTTTGAATGAGTGTTTCCATATCTCTCGTTTTGCGTAGGCAGAGAAGTTTGACGGCTCTGGACAGCCCATTCTAGCCGTAAAGGGGGCGAAGCTTTCGGACTACGGTGGCCGGTCCCTCTCGGCATCCTTCAGCAGCACCCTGATGATCAACCCAGACATCCCTGAGGCGTATAAGCTCAGAGGCTGGTAAGTGAGCCTGAAACTCATCGATAATGCAGGGCAGGGCTCATGTGTTCTAGCAACTGTGTACCAATGACAAAGTACTTCCATTGCAGGTATACATATATACTGATATACAAACCAGAGTAAACCCGCAAGTATTATTGCTGTTGAAATTGGAGAACTCAAAGGATTTAACTGGTTGCAAGAGTGCATGCTTTGATTCTCATTATCAAGATTAGTTTCCCCCCATTAGCCCCCACCCACAATGTGTGGGTGGGGGCTGCCTCAATGAAGCATTACATATAAATGAAAATCATACTTAATCTGTGGAATTGCATTTTTTCTGCTTCTCCTAAACTCCTTTCTAGATGAAATGAAATCCAGACTAATTTCTGTGTTATGTTTCTTTTGCCTTGGTCTGTCTCTGTGTCTCTGTCTCTGTCTGTATCTCTGTATCTCTGTCTGTCTCTGTGTCTGTGTCTCTGTCTGTGTCTCTGTCTCTGTCTGTATCTCTCTGTCTGTATCTCTGTCTCTGTCTGTATCTCTGTGTCTGTGTCTCTGTCTCTGTCTCTGTGTCTCTGTCTCTGTCTGTGTCTCTGTATCTCTGTCTGTCTCTGTGTCTGTGTCTCTGTCTCTGTGTCTGTGTCTCTGTGTCTGTCTCTGTGTCTGTGTCTCTGTATCTCTGTCTGTGTCTGTGTCTCTGTCTGTATCTCTGTCTCTGTCTGTATCTCTGTCTCTGTCTGTATCTCTGTCTCTGTCTGTATCTCTGTATCTGTCTGTATCTCTGTCTCTGTGTCTGTGTCTCTGTCTGTATCTCTGTCTCTGTCTGTATCTCTGTCTCTGTCTCTGTCTGTATCTCTGTCTCTGTCTGTATCTCTGTCTCTGTCTGTATCTCTGTCTCTGTGTCTCTGTCTGTGTCTCTGTCTCTGTCTGTATATCTGTCTCTGTCTGTCTCTGTGTCTCTGTCTGTCTCTGTCTGTGTCTCTGTCTGTATCTCTGTCTCTGTCTGTATATCTGTCTCTGTGTCTCTGTCTGTGTCTCTGTCTCTGTCTCTCTGTCTGTATCTCTGTCTTTGTCTGTGTCTCTGTCTATGTGTCTGTGTCTCTCTGTCTGTGTCTCTGTCTCTGTCTGTATCTCTGTCTGTCTCTGTCTCTTTGTCTGTGTCTCTGTCTCTGTCTCTGTCTCTGTGTCTCTGTCTCTGTGTCTCTGTCTCTGTGTCTCTGTCTCTGTCTGTATCTCTGTCTGTCTCTGTCTCTGTGTCTCTGTCTCTGTCTGTATCTCTGTCTGTCTCTGTCTCTGTCTCTGTGTCTCTGTCTCTGTGTCTCTGTCTCTGTCTCTGTCTCTGTGTCTGTGTCTCTGTCTCTGTCTCTGTCTGTCTCTGTCTCTCTGTCTGTATCTCTGTCTCTGTCTGTATCTCTGTCTGTCTCTGTGTCTCTGTCTCTGTGTCTCTGTCTCTGTGTCTGTGTCTCTGTCTCTGTCTGTCTCTGTCTCTGTCTGTCTCTGTCTCTCTGTCTGTATCTCTGTCTCTGTCTGTATCTCTGTCTGTGTCTGTCTCTGTCTCTCTGTCTGTATCTCTGTCTCTGTCTGTATATGTGTCTCTGTCTGTGTCTCTGTCTGTGTCTCCGTGTTCTTTCATGTTTGTTTTAGCTTTTTGGCAAGATATCTCTTTCCTTAATCAAATCAGAGGAGTTATCTTCATACACGTAGACATGCATATTGCACAAAAGTAGATTTTTATTAGCATTACTACAGCCAAATGCAGAGTTGATGAATTGTACAATAACACAATTAAGGCATGCAACTATTATACCTTGAATATTTTGGGCTTATTGGGCTTGCAATAGAAAAGAGAAACATTTTAAGACCATGGCTTTCATCTTTAATTTGACTTCCCGTGTCAGTTCCTTGATTCCTTATTTTCTAAATGATCCCCTTTCCCTTGTGCGCAACATCACAAAAAAAAAAATCCTGCACTGTATTTATGCATTTTGTCAGGGGTGAAGGACATTTTTGTTTATCTTTGTTATCTATTTTCAAACAAAGACATCACCTCGTCGGTGTGAGGTTGGCACATGATTGACGCATCAGGCAGCGCTGTCGCATCGCAGTGGGGGTTGAACCTCGCTCCAGCGCGGTGGCAAACTGATCTGTCCTTATAGATCCCCCTTCAACGGGCGGGGCCTGCCCCTCCTCTCATGACATGAAAGCAAACGTCTCTATTTCTGAGTGCCGATCCAAAGAGTTTCATTTATTTACCTCCCAATGCCGGTGCCTGCTCTGCTCTGAGGAATACAAAACAAAACAGTAAACGGTTCAAATTTAATTTGTGACAAGTCGAGTGCGACCTTCTTCTGCCTTGACAAATGTGGCTGTGAGTATTTATACACGAACAGAGCACCTGATCTGCATAATCAGAGCAGTAAATTGTGACTCTACTTTGCAAGTGAGAAAGAGGCAAATCACAAAATATGCTCAAACGTGCTTCTTTAATCAGACGTCTTGGCTCAGTAATTTCGTGATGACGGTATTACCACCAGCCTCTGGCTTCTCTGAATATATTTCTTTCATTTCTTAGAACGCCAACTACTGTTTTTTATTTCTTTTATATTACATTGGACATCCCTGCTGGAGCGTAGTCTTTTTATACCTCCTGTGCTCTCTTCTGTTGAATAATTTTCAAAGGGGTTACTTGACCTATCACCTCATTATATATATTAGAATATTTCCATAAACCGTGTTGGCATTCCACAAAGTGGGCACCACTGGAAAGCCGAGACTCGTCACCAGTGAGCCCAGTTCCTGTGTGATGACGGTTGTCCCCTTAGTAGCCATTTCACATAGACAATTGTTTGGTCTGAACTTCATGTCACTGTGTAAAATGACCTGTTGTGACCTCTAGGATTATGAGGATAATAATAAGCCTCATGAAACTTTACCACTAGAGACCAAGGGCATTCAGCAAATAGGGGGACAGCCCAACGCTGCTGGAGGACAACTGCCATAAAACTCGACAGAAGAAGAAAAAGATGGGACATAGCCGAGTGGAAGTGGCGGAAGATATATCTTATTATTTAACAAGCCGCCTAGGTGACATTGTTCTTGTCATGTATTTAATATTCAACAAGTTTGCGAGACTTGTTGGTTAAAGAAATGTCCCCTGAAAGCATTGGTGGAAATGTTTAACTGCCAACAAGTTTACATCATTAAATACATCATCAGTGGAGTCTTGTGAAAGCGGACATGCACCTTAAGCGCTTGTCCCTGCAATGTTGCATGTAAATGAAAGGTCGGCAAATTATGTTAAATGGACAGACGTGAGAGTATCAACCTTCTCATCTCACTCTCCTTTGAGGTCTTACTATGTCATGGTGTATATAGGCTGGTGGTGGGCCGTCATAAACAGAATCACAAAGTTATAGCTATTTTTTAATTTAATTGTTTTTCACAAATACACTACATGTATTATAATTATGTTTCCCTACAAGCTTATTTTCTCATTGCACAGGTGATTGGTCAGTGGACCAGCGTGACTTTAGTCCACAGAAAGCTACCGTGCTGCTAGCAGAACTCAGGAGGAGTAAGAGCAGTTCAGGCTGAAACCAAAAGAGAAGTTATGACATTTTAAGTGTTTTACTTGGTGAAGTTTTTTTTAACACTTAATGGCTGAAGGAGAAACGGACTTGGTGGCAGATTTACTGGCAACGGGGACATTTTCATCCCCTAAAACGCATGGGAACTTGGGCTGTCCTCACTGGCCTTCATGGTCGTCTATTTCACACCAAATCTGTGTAACAAATGGTATCAAATCATAAATAGCTCTAACAACTTATGAAATGTAAGTGAGCATAGGAAGGGTCATCATAAATTTACATCACCATGATCATTTACTCTTTCACAATTTATTTAAATTATTTTGATAAATCAATTTCTATTTCTGATACATGACCAGAACTAGACCGTAGCTCTCTTCACGTTAGGTTCTTGTTCGGTAGTGGACAGTACGGAGGAGCAACCTCGTTCAACGGGTTCCTGCAAGTTCTGCAAGCACCAACAGTTTAGAAGTCACTGGTGAAAGGAGGCCGGACCGCCCTCATTACTCTTGATCAAGTGAGAACCAAGGTGAAGACGAGATCGTTGTACTGCGTGTCTGAGAGCGGCGCCTCATGCCGTGAAGAAGGTTGAGAGAACAGCCGCCTCACTGCTTTATCTTTATTCTAAAGGTGCGTTCACACCGAATGCAAATTATTTGCGCGAGTAGATTACATGTAAAGTCAATAAGATAAGCCCCGCCCCCTTTCAGGCGCGAGTAAAGCGAATGATGCAAATTAATCACATTAAGTCGAGCTAGTAATGCAGCGCGAATATTCGTAATATACATTATGGCGACGATATCTAGTGATGACAAACGAGTTGGTGAGTTTTCACTGCGAGGCTCCCAGCTGTTAAATGCATATTGTGTGTTTTGTTGTGCCACTGATATGTCTGGTTCACAAGTGTGTCTCTTGATGACGGCTCTGTAAGCTTATCTGATGTATTATGTAAAGCAGAACAAGGGAGCAAATCAATCAAGCTTTTGATGATCATATTTTTCATTTTGGACAGAAGAACCCGAAGCCTTTTCTCCCACAGCCCAACACGGATACAGTGCACCAAGGCTGCTGAAACATTGTTTTACTCATGCAGAGGCGTCTTAATTTGATTTTGTTTTGGCGCAGACCTCTGGGACTTCCTCAAATGAATAGTCTTTCCTTGGTGGGCTATTGACTCAAACTCGTGCAGAGTACACTCTAAGAAGGAATGTGTCAGAAATGGCACAACATGTGTTGAATTTCAACACATCTACAGAGTGTGCTCAGGGACAACTCATGTTGTGTTAATTTCAACACAGCAAATGTGTAAACCATTTCTACACACCAGCTGTGTTACATGGCTTAACATATAAATGTGTGTGTTTAACACATTATGTGTAAATCATGTGTAACCCAGATAAACACATAAATGTGTTATTTCTGCACATTATGTGTCACCAATGTGTACTGGAATACCTGGTGACTAATTCATATTTTTCTTTCAATAATAATGAAAAGCAAGGATACAATCAAGAGGCTTTATTAAATATTTCATTTAGAATTGTCAACTTTTCTTTACATGCATTTGTAATACAAGTCAAAAAATGCATTAAATGTTATTACTGAACATGACAGTGCAGAACCACACCTACAAAATATTGTACCTCGGATTGAGATAGAGCTTGTCATTGCTAAAATTGGACATAATGTCAAGAGATTGAACATCTGCAACATTGTCCAAATTTATCATTTCAAAATCTTTAGTTTGTTGCACAACATATGCATAAAAATGCTGATCAAAGCACTGAACTTCAAGTACTCTAATAAGAAAGAGTAACTTCTCCTCCTGGGGTAGAACATGAATTATCTGACCAAATAAGCGCTCCCCATGATAGTGTGTTTTTAGTGGCAGCACAGATCCAGTTCTGTATGTCTGGCCATTTACAGTCAGTGAATGTGTAACATAAATTATGCTACCAATTGTGAAATCTTTGTGCATGGCTGACTTTCCCGAAGATGCCAAATTAGTTTCTTTATTTGAGTGAATTGTGACGAACATTTTGGACAAGTGTACATTTTGATGTGATCTAATTAACAGACTTAACTTTTGAAATGAGGTCCAATACCTTTGCTCTCCTGTTTGTTGACATGGTCAAGTCGTAGATGTACTCGAAGAATGAGAACACAGAGCTGAGCGGTGCTGGATAGGCCAAGATGCATACCCAGTAGAGCTTAAAGAGCTTGTCCACAGCGCATGTCAATCCTTCATCCAAGGGAATAGCGATCTTGTCAGACTTGGCCATAATGAGATACTGCTGTGACCCTCCCCTTAGAGTTCCAATGCAGACTAGTTGTGGCTGTGTGCTGGATCCTGCGATGCATTGTAGAGGGAAGCAATAGTACTTCCAACCTGAAATCAGAATATAGACATATAGAAATAAGTGAAGTTAAGCAGCAATGTGTCCCAAACTAGCTCCTTGTGATTGTTGATAATGAATGTTTTAGTGTTTAGAACAAACATACCGGTAAAATTCAAGAAGTCGCGTAATCGCAGACTTCCCGCTACAGCGGCTTGCTGCAACTGGTGGAAGGAGATGAGAGAGGACGACCAGCATCGTATAGCACTTCTCATCTGCAAATGAGAAGCGAGGGGGAGGGGTTGCAGTTTGGAGACGAAGAGAGATGATCATTAGCAAAATAAATAGTTGTGAAGATAAATTGAAGAAATTCAACATAACATTCGGTACTTACCATCAGTCTGGTCTTCCATCCCTTCAACTACAGATGAAATATCACCCTTCTCCCTGGCGGCAACCGCTTTCAGCTTTGGCATGATGCTGGCCTCCCAGCGCCTTAAGAACAGGTCCCCCTTTCCTTCATACATTTTGCTGAACTCAGTATCAAGCTGGGTGGTTGGGAGGACAAAGAGTGGAAAGAGACACAATACAACATTGTTGAAATAAGACCAGTATTTTACAATAGCATAGATGAATAATGCCTTATTTATAATTGCTTTAATCTATGTGTACACATTAGTTTGATTACTGCTACACATATCCTGTGGTTTTATGTGAGCATAGTTTAAGCTAAGTGTATAAAAAGACACCTACCAGTGTTGGTATGTCCAAGAAGCGTGGATACTCTTGAAATATTTCCTCCATGGTCGGTGAATGTTTGGCTATCCACGATCTGCGCCAAGTGAAAGTTTTCTCCATTGCCGTTCTGATTGATGAAATATTGTCTGCAGAAGGCCTCAGTCTTTTCATCACGTTGATGAGCTCTCGGACTTCACTGCTGTCTGCTTCACCGTCCTCAGAGCTTGGTCCAACATCTCTGCACCTCTTGTGTCTGCTGTAGCGGCGCTGACCTTCCTCTAGCTTACGGCGGATGTTACGTAGTCTCATCTCTATAAATCCAGTATGAGATACTGGATCATAGAAATGTTCCTGATTTAAGGAGGGAAAAAAGAATATATTAAACAAAGCAAGTTTCATGACTGCTTGAGACATTTCAATTTAAGAGTCTGATGATGCAAAAAACAAAAGTGAAATTGAGAAAACACTATCAGTTTGTAAGATGGATTGCTGGATTGTAAGATGTAACATTTATGATTATACATGGCTTGCATAAAAAAGTCATAGCACAAAAACTGCTTGCATGTTTATTAAAAGACATAAGACAGTTTTACTGTTCCAATATGTAACCATGCAATACCCATAGCTGACTCTGATAACTTTTCAACAAAGAAACTATATACTCACAAAGCCTTCTCCTCTGCCATCCACTTGGACTTTAAGAGACGGGAAGATGGTGATGATATTCTTTGCAAGGACCACCTTTTCAGTAGCGGGTGGATAACTAAAGAAACAAACCACAACCAGTGCACCTATTTTAAACAGTGTTTCCTTTACTTTAAAAAAGGACCTGAGAAGCTATTAAGGTCAAAAGTATAATTAAAAAGCAACTGCTAAAAAAACATGTGCCCTGTATTAAGCAAATGAGAACTTGCATTTCATACACTCAATAAACGTATGATGTACATTCTTTTAAAAGTCTAATCATGACAAATGAGCATATTTGTTAAACCACTCTTATTATAAACTGCAAAACTTACAATCCGTGCCTCTCCACCAAGTCAGAGATGCAAACTTTGACGAGTTTCAGCCTTGTTTTTTCTACGACAATGCCCTGAGTTTGGATTTCCTCAAATATTTCTGGAACTTTCTTTTCGAGGAGAGGCCTCAATCCATCCTGTACATCAGGCTCTTTACTAGGCTGAAAAGAGAATTAAGAGTGAAGTGGATCAAAGCAGAATTTTGAATAAGATGTACATATAACCAAAAAATATATAAACTAAAATGTACCTGAGTTAGACACACTTCTCTAGCAACAGGTTGACAATGGGGGGCTTCTGAAAAGTGCACTTGAAATCTGTCCAGGTTCCTTATCTCTACACTACTGTCAACATCAGTGAACTCTTGGAAGTCTGTGTTGAATTTTAAAATCCATTGAAGGACAAATCCCAATTCGCTAGTTTTTTCTATAAGTTGGTTTGTGCTGTGGACAATGTAAATTGTTCTTTTTAATTCTCAGCCATCCTTAAATGTAGTGGCAAGGACTTTGACAGATTCCTGCTGCTCATGTCTCCCTTCCTGTAAACAATAAACAAAGACAAGTTAAGTACAAATCTAATTAATTGTGATATTGACTAAATGTATTTATTTATCCAGTGTTTTCCCCTTTTAGATGGTTAGGGTGCTGCATCACACATTCCCAGAATGGGAGATATCACCTCAAGCCACTTGAAGTAATCTTTAGGCAAATAATGACACATTTACTAAGGGGGCATTGTTTAATTGAAGAAAATAAATCTACAAAGGGAAGGAAATTACAAAGAAAATACAAATGGCATGAGATCTATGGCGCTTATACTATAGTGCACCGTTCCAACGCACTAAAGTGTCAGGGCAAATCACTAAAGCTGAACTCCCTCTCAAACGGGCAGCGTCTCGTCTCATCCTGCACGCATGCGCACGGCGGCGCAAGAAGTGAGGGAGAGACGGACCCTGAAGCGCTTCACATTTACGCAGTACATACAGTTACAAAAGTACAAAGTACACGAAAATACAACTAAGTAATTAATACATGGTGAAATGCGTGTACTTTCGGGTAACGTTTACGTTACGCCATTTTAACAGGTGACCCTTGTGCACGCGCGGCTCGCCGATTCTTGGCACCTTGCCAAGTCCTCTTTCTATCTAACGTTACATCTCAACACGTAGCTAGCTACACACTGACGTTAACTACGCACTTTCGCGCACTTTCGCGCCACTTCTGACAGAACAATGAATTCAATATAAAAAAGATATAGCGTTAGCTTGAGATGACCAACAAGTGTTTGCTAGCTTATGAATGCTAACATAAACCTTAACCTTTCTACTAAAACATTAAGCCACTGTTTTAGTAATATAACCAATGCCGATAACTCACCACTAGTGCTGGATTGTCCTCCTCTGAGACGTCCATCTTCAGCCGAAGCCAGCAGCGAAAAGGGCAGTTTGACGGTTGCAACTTGAAACATTTGAAATCGCTCAACCGATTGGTCAAGGCAGTCCACTGTGTAACCACACATTTATTTATTTTTATTTATTTGGAACCAATAATTTGATTTCAAGTCCATTTTCAGATCACTTTTTCATACATTAAATGTAACAAATTGTATAAACTGAATTTCAAAAAACATATTTTGCCGTGCTCAACAACACACAAATGTGTGGGCTGATCCGTCATCATACTACACATGTGTGTGTTAAAAGGATACATAAATAACACAACATGTGTTAACATGCCCTTGACACAGCAGATGTGTTGAAAAAATGACACATTCCTTCTAAGAGTGTATTAGTCGTTCCGCTCAGCACTTTCCAATGTGCTTATGAATGAGAATGCTGCACCCTGCACTAATTATCTTGATCTCGGGTCTATCTGAAGTCTCAGCGCATTGTTAGGTTGTCTTTTTTGAGAGGTATTGACACAGGTTGCCAACTTGACACTAAACCTACACTAAGTTCCTATTTGTGGACATTATCAGTGTAAATAAATCTGACTTCACGTTCACACTTTGGCAAATCTGAAAAAAAACAAACTGTGAAGACGCAGTTGTCCATTAGGGGGCAACAGCTCATCCAGAGACGGCCATGCTGCCTGTTCCCACACTTCTCTGATAACTACACGTTCTTCTCTGTGCGTGATGCCTTCAGCCTCAGACGCACAACACGGACTCATTTAGTCACACAAGTCCAAGCTGACCGCTTCTCCGTCTTCCTTATTATGACTCCTGTATTTACACATGTACAAGCCACAGCGTTATGCTTGTGACATTATTCATGTCAGCCCAGAATCCATCAAGCGTTATTAACATAGTAGTCTAATGAATATGATGCCTGGGTATTTAATTGACGGTTACTTTCTCCACATGTTTCCCTTTGCTGTATTGATTAAAAAAAGAAAAGTGGCGGCTGTACAAGCTGAATTGCTGGTGTTGAGTTATTAGCTGAACTGACTGAATGTTTCAAACCATATTTGGTAACAAGTGTCTGACAAAGGGAATAATTCTTCTCTGGGTGGAGTTATTGCTCGTTGCTCAAAGGAGCCTTCATCGGGGCACTCAACCCACAGATGCTTTGCTTGATCATTGAAATAGCTCTAAGTTGCATTATGTTTTGTGTGTTTAGTCGATATAGCAAAAATTACTTGAAATTATTATTATTATTATTATTACTAATAAATTATTTGTTGGTTGCTGGTTTTCTTTGTCATTTATGATATTAAACTAAATATCTTACAGTTTCAGACTGTTGGTTAGACAAATTAATTAATTGGTTTTGGGTAATGCTGCAACAATCAATAGATTAGTTGTCAACTATTAAATTCATTAAGAAAAAAAAGATACATTATTATCTGATTCTAGCTCCTTTTTATATGTGAATATTTTGGTTTCTTTACTTGTAGGACAGTAAACTGATAACCTTTGAGTTGTGGACAGGAAGTCATCTCGGCCTTTGGAAAACACTGATCAACATTTTTCACCATTTTCTGACATTTTATACACCAAACAACTTATAAATAATTGATCTGAAAGATAAATCAGCAATGAAAACTATTATTTGCAGATCTTTTTTAAACAAATATTATATATTCATCGAGAAAATAAGATTATTCTTTGCAACATACCAGTAAATACAGTTTTATTGCTTTTTATAGTTCAAAATGCATGTTTCATTTACAGAAGGTTTCCAAAAGATGTGAACTTTCTTAGTCACAGATATATTAACAAAAACTTGGCCAATATGATTTATTCATAAATGTATGCTGAGGTCAATTTATTTAAAACTGCAAAATATCAGGTTAGCAGGATGTTCATTTTGGCTTCCTGCGCTATTTAAATCCTGTTTTACCAAGAAAAGTACTGTAGCATAGCAATAACTTTCTGTTCTCTTTTTCCATGATGTATACAGTACTTGTACTGCGAATATGACAAACCCATTCAAATTAAATAATGCCGAACTGTCCCAAGGTGTGGGAATGATATGTAAACGTTGGATTGCCGTATTCTTTTATTCAACAGCGTTCTCTGACGCGTTTTATTTGACAAGTGCAGCCTGTGTGGTCGCTCCATCACGAGGAGAGCGAATCACTTTGCTGTCATTCGGCTCGAAAAATGTGTTCATGTCCTCTTCCATTCAAACTGAATCGTTTAAATAAAACCACTTCTGTAGCTTCCGCGTTACTGGAAGCTCAATGTTTGACCACGTGCCACTCACTTCAGGAGAAGAGGCTAAGGCCATGTCACACACTACATGGAGTAATTGTGTTGGGTGGTGTTTGCCACTCGCAGCCCAGGCATCAGGGTCTTTGCCCAGAGCGGAGAACCATGCTGACTGAGACGTTCCCATCATCCCCTCGTGCCTCTTCATCCGACGCGCCTCTTCCCCCATCCTGTCTCTGATCATTGATACGCTGACATTTGACATGTCTGCGGCAAGCACATGCATGTCTGCCAAGCCTCCAGTCATCTATCTCGGTGTTCCTGCAGATAGTTTGTCTCCCTGACTGCTCGCTGCTCTCCGCGGGGATATCTGCCTGCTTTCTGTTGACTGGTGCATGTCTTCAGCCGGGTCGAACATGTCCTCGTTTTGTTTCCTCCATTCCAATCGCTGTGTATTGGGCCCTTTCTGTTTCCTTTTGGCTTACCTGTCAAATCAGGTGTCCAGAGAAGCCATGTGACACACTGAAGCCTTACTAGTCTGCAGGCTTACCTTATTGTACTATGTTGCCACTACATTTTCCTCCCCTGTAGAACATCTGCCTTAGGAAATACCATGACAGAACATGGTATTTCCATTTTGTCCGATTTGATGTGTCAGACTGTCTTCTTACAGGTTTCTAACCGGGTGTGGGCTCGGTTAAAGCAGAGCCGTGCAGGTACACCCGTGAGGAATCTGGTGCCACCATAAAGAAGTGCTCACATTTGTCAGTGTGGGAAATTGGCAGCCTGCGCGTCGCTCTGGCCACACACGTTAATGGGGATATTTTCAATTAGTCATGCCTCCAGGAGCAAAGCATGCTCTCGCTGTATTTACAACCCGACCTCCCCGTTGTGCGCCACTCTGCCTTATGGCCAACAGATTAGTAAGCTCTATTGATCCCTGTGACCATTTTAAACGGTTATTTGCTTTCCCCACTGCATTTTACCTCCACCCATCTTTCTTCTCCTTCTACTCCTGTCCTCGTCCTTCCTTTTGTCTTCCCTGAATTACCGAGGAACATGGGAGAAAATGGGTTTCTGGAATCACTATAACAGCCCTGACCCTGGCAAGCTCAGCTGTCCCTGTGCTGTTGAGTCATTGCACAAGCCTCTCAGCCTGCCTTTCTCTCAGCTGAGCCATCCTTGCTTTGACAAACACAAATGGATGCTCTGCCTGGAACAAGTATATAAATATTTTTAGGCCAACTGCTAAATGGACAGCCTGTATTCTGTTGACAGTCATGTGAACAACAGACTGTTGTGTCTCCTGCTTTGGTTTGGATGTGTTCAACTGAATAAAGCAGCAACCAGAAGCAGGCCTCAATATGCCACCATTATGAATCTCATGTGGAAATAAAGCTTTTTTTCAATTTATTTGTAACGACATAAATGTGAGGTTCTGCTGTACAGAGATGAAACCATAACTTCATTTATGGATTACTCTATTGAAAAAATGAATCTGCAGCAATTTAGATGGTCTTAATGGCATTTTTATGTGAAAAGACAAAATATTCCATTTCTCAAAGATTGTTTTGTCCTCTTTCACTTTAAACTATAATCTGGAATATGCCATATACAAGCTTGGGCGTGGCAAAATAGGGATGTGATTGTGTTATGTGAGCAGTCAATCAAGGAAATGATTATTGATTAATGATTTAAGATTCTAATCATCAGTTGCAGACCTGCAGCTACACTGGGTCCACTGTGACTGGATACAAACCAGCAGTGACCGGTATTCGTTCTCTCTCTCAAACAGGTATGACAAGGAGGGCCACGCCGTGGATGGACAGTCGGTGACGGAGGTGAAAGGCAGCGGGGGAGGACTCGCCAACTGGAAGACTCTGTCTGACGTTAAGACGGAGCACCTGGGACACGGAGACAAGGTACCTGTGCTCCGCTTTGCCTTGATGCGCTCAAACGTTCAAGCAATGGTAACCCAGACGTATTGTTATTCAAGGATGATTCTTTGAAGATGTTCAAGGACAAACTGAAAGCCTGCCGTTACATTACATTACATTACATTTCATTTAGCTGACGCTTTTATCCAAAGCGACTTACATGATATACAGTAGACCGTAGACACAGCAACGGTGAGCAATGAGGGTTAAGTGTCTTGCTCAAGGACACAACGACATGGACTGGCTGAGCCGGGGTTTGAACCACCGACCCTCTGATTGAAAGACTGACTTGCTAACCACTGAGCCACAGTTGCCCCGTTGAATCCAAAACGATGAATATGAAGGTGCTCACAGTCGATCTGTATTTATTAAGAACTCACAGTGTATGTCAATACAGTACTTGCCAGTCAAATATCCGGGTCCAGCCCTACTCGCGTTCGTGTAACCGTGTCACTCGTAGCTCTGCTTTGCAAAGGAACTTTTGGTTAAGTCAGTATGATGAATCTACTGCACTGACTCATAAAATCACTGCACCAGCAGGTATGTGATCCGGTCCTCCTCATTATTCCCCCTGTATTGTGGCTGTCCGCTCGCAATCTTGCATTGTTATGGTGAAAGTCACATTCATCCCTGGTATTGATTACTAAGATTACACAGGTTCTATTATTTGCCCTCTGAAATGCAATTACTGCCCTCGGATAAGTAAAGTAATGTGTTTGCTAATTTCCCCCTTTTTTCCATTTATACCTTTTGAGGGAAACGGTGTTCGCAGAAGTGTATGTTGTGTGGAGCGGATAATGTGACCTGTGCAGAGATCTTAACTTGTTTAATTTAACATGATCTGCACAATAGTCACAGTATGATGAAAGAATCCCATTAAGGCTATAGGACAATTAATAGATGTAAGCAATTATGATAAGGCACCAAGAGAAGCAAGAAGAACAATTTTACGTCATTGTCTTTTTGGAAGCTCAAAGAGGATTTAAAGGCACGATTTGAATGCAGTGTTGAAACTCTGCTGCCCGAGGCTGAGTGACCACTTCCTACACGTGTTGCCATTATAATTCTTTCTGATATGACCACAGCAGGATTCCCAGTACTGGATAGTAGGCTTATTGCTTCCTCATTATTCCTCTTCTAGTCTAGCCACCAGCTATGGGCCTACAATGCAGCTCAAACAGTCCCATCTATTTCGTACTCTTAAATTTCAAACCCCAAACCCTGACAATGTATTAGCCCCCTGTCAGGTGAAGGGCTTCTCGTGGCATTAGCTTCCTGCCGTTCAGGAGGAAAAAGTTTGACCCGGGGCGATGGCGGCTCTTGTTCACCTCAGCATGGCGTGTGATGAGGCCCGGTACTGACAGAGGGGTTGAGGACGGCCTTGGTCCAGCTCCTTTGAGACATCCCATACACGGGGGCATGGGGGGTCAGACCTCTCAAACCCCCCCGAACCAAAGTCTGTTGCAATTAATTGTGCCTGTCACAAAGCCTTTGTGTCACAATCTCAAGTTTCCACATGGCTCCCGTGCCCTCTCTGACAGTAGGTGGTCACCCTCTTCTTGTTGGCTTGACACTGCATTTGTAAAGGCCCATGACAGTGGCTGGAAACAAGTTATTCTGTGGCAGCCCTGGTCAGTCACACACTAATGGAAGAGGGATTTACTTGATTAATTGCACCTCATTTAGCAGAGGTTGATGTCTGGGGTTGTTTTTGGTAAATGAAAACTATTAAAAAAAGCACAGCCAGCCACTTCAGGGTTGCAACAGGATACATTTATCTTGTTTTGTTGCTGTCATTTACCAAATGTAAGGGCTTTTCTTTTGTCAATCCAAAATGACACAAAATATCATTGTCCTGCTCTAGAAGTTAATTGGGGTCGAATGCCTTTTGCATACTCATGCAATGAAGAGAGGGGAAATAATTCATTTGTATTGTTTTTTTTAGCAATGTCAGAACATCAGTATAACCTTGAATTAAAAAAATATATAAAAAAAGTATCACTCAGCAAAGTATCTTGATTGTGTATTCATTTTTGAAAAAAAAGCTGCTCTTGACCATAGAAATGAATCAGATTGCACCGATCACTGAAATATTTGAACTATGCCTTCGAAATTTCCAAAATATACCAGCTTTTCCTCTAGCAGTAGAATATGTCGATATGCCATATTACAATATCCAAAATCTAATACAAGATCTTGTCTTGTATTACGATATTGATATTCTAAGTGTTTTCTTTTCCTGGTTTTAAACACTGCTTTACAATAAAGTGGTGCAATTTTCTGAACTTACCAGTGTTCTCGCTGTTCTATTGACTCACTTAGTCATCATATCCACATTACTGATGATTATTTATCAATAATCTCAGTGTGTAAATATTTAGTGACAGCGCCAAGTCGACTGTAGTTGATGTTTGATTTTTTTCCCCCCATATCACGCGGCCAGAGTTTCTCCTCAGTAAACACAGTCTTACATTTACATAGTGACGTTAATGATTATTTGATGTATTTACATCACCAAGCTGATGGCCTTCTGCGCGGCTCCCTGACCCCGAGCCGGCCTTTAGCCTTTATCAAAGTGTGCGTGGCGACGTCTCCTTTCTGTTGTCGCAGCCAATGTAGGGGTTAGTAGAGGAGGGCGTCTCTGTCTGAAACAATTAGCTGTTCGGGTGCAACAGCTATCTGTCGAGCACATTAGGGTCTGCCCTTCACGACGAGGAGAAGATGTGCCTCATCTGCAAACGCGTTGGAACCGTTCGTCCCTTCATGACAGCACATCCAGAGCTGCTTCTTGCACCCACCCGCTTCTATCCTTTGTTGGGTGTTTTCCATGCAGACTAAGAATGTTTCCTGAAGGCTGTTTGCGCGTCTCAAAGGTTTGCCTGCTCCCCATAAACGCAGCAGCGACCTCACAAGTTTGCATTTGTGTCAGAGCCATTAGGATTCTGGAGTACAACTCTAGCATCTGCTCCACAAAATGTTGCTTCCAGACTGTTCACATGCACCATTACGTGCTCCTTAAAATGCCATCTTAATGTTAATTTCATGCAGTTTTCAACAGTCAACATATACAAGCACATTCCAGTAACATTATTCAGCACTGAACTTTTGTTTACATGAATATTTGTTTGTTTGTATTCCCTTTTAGGCGGACTACTACAACTGCATAGCTACCATAGTATACGTGCGCAAGGAAAACTGCCTTTACCAGGCCTGTCCCAGCCAAGACTGCAACAAGAAGGTGGTTGACCAGAACAATGGCATGTTCCGCTGTGAAAAGTGTGACAAAGAGTTCCCCAACTTCAAGTACCGCCTCATCCTTTCTGTAAGTGACTGGCATCCCTAAAACTTCTAGCAGACTGTTTTTCAGCCGGGACACACAAACATTTATGCTAATGCACATATCTTAAAAGCCTGCTCTTTCTGCTCAGTCTTGAGCAGCTGCCTCCGCTGAGGCTACCCATATCCTCCCCATAGTCCTTCTCGTTGCCTTTTCTTTCTGTTCTCCTTCCTTACTGTCCTTGTTCTGTCTCCCGGGACTCCAGCCCCCCCTCTCCCCTTATGACCCACTCCCTCTGGTTCAACATTGGCCCAAGATGCTCTTTCTAAATTTAGAAACATTTAAAGCCAACTCTGCGGTTTGTGTGACTCAGTGTGACGAGCACTAATTTTGGATTTCTTTTCCTGTGAAAATCAGAGCCATGTTTGGTTAATTGCTGTAGCTTTCCATACTGTGTTAGTCCTTTTACAGAAAGTGCATGGAGGAAAAGACAAATACGGGCCTTTTTATTCTCAGCTCGTTCGCAACCAACATTAATAGGAAAAAACAAATGATATTAAGTACAAAAACCTCAGTCAGCAGCAGAGCAATTTCAGCTAGGCATCTAAACTAAGTGACTTTTGTTTAGTACCACTCGCTAGCCGACATATTATTTTTCAGAAGCTGTAGCATAAGCTGTGAATTTTCTTCCGCTGTATGTATCACAAGAGCATCGTAACTGCTTGATTTTCCAGGCTTTGCCAGCAGGATATAGGCTAATTAGAAGATGTGACAATTTCTTAAGAGCAGAGCGATAAACATATTTAAGCATCCAGCCACCACTCTAACAAACAAGATAATGATTCCAAATTAAAACATTAGTCTCTGCTTGTGTACATGCATGTAACCTTTCTTCTCATCCACTCGTGTTTTTTGTTTTCTCTATAATCCGATAGGCCAACATTGCAGATTACTCGGACAACCAGTGGGTGACTTGCTTCCAGGAGAGTGCAGAGGCCATCCTCGGCCAGAACGCAGCTTACCTGGGGCAGCTCAAGGACTCGGTGAGACTCTCCTCCCTGAATACAATACTGGCCTCAGGAAAAGACGAGGCTTGGTTGCAGCCAGATATGCACGCTCTCACGCTCCTGCATGGGCACATTTGTTTCTTCCAGGCACAATTACTTAGAAAATCAGTTTTCTTAGTAATTGAGTTGTCTTTCAGACACTTGCTTTATTTTTCTCTTGAAACTTTGATGAAACTGACATTTGATTAAACAAATGTGTACCTCTTTTAATTGAGCCATTCAATTGTTTTTTTCATTACAGAACGAAGCTGCCTTTGACGAGGTCTTCCATCAAGCCAATTTCAGCACTCTCATCTTCCGCAGCAGAGTGAAGCTAGAAACATACAACGTGAGTAAAGCAGGAATGGTTGTCTGATATAATGCTGACAGGACTGCGGCACCGTATTGCTGTAACAGAAAATATGCCTGTTTGAAAGACAGGGAGGGAAACGTATGCAGTCTCCATCCCCAGATCCACCATCACTCCTTTGTAGACTGAAAATGCAGCACATAAACGGGTTCTTTATGTTTTAGTCGTTTGTGTTTTTCCTCCTTGATAGTTTTCCCATTCATTAACAGAACTGCCCTGCTTTCATTTTGACTGACTGAGCCATCTCTAAAAAACAAACAACCTCCTAAGTGTTTGTCCGAGATTGCTGCTCATTTTCAGTGGCTTTGTGAAGGGTGCACACACAGATTAGTTGTGGTCACTATTTCCGGAAGGCCACACAGATAGAGGTTTGTTTTGAGGGACGCACATAAAAGAATTGATTGGGCTGGGGCTCTGAGCAGGAAGTATGGAGTTGAGCCAGAGGCTCATCCGCCTTCAAACCACAGAAGAGGCCACTGTGTCTGTCACATTCAGCTCAGCAGCCTCTCTGCCAATGGCACTCCTACAGGCATGTATTGGCTGCTGCCTCCAGACTCATATTCCTTCAACAGAGACACCTGCAACCCCTCTTTCAGGTTATTTTCTTCCTGTCAATGCTGCAAGCCAGCCATTGTGCGACGCTCTCCCATATTGTCCTGTGAGCAATGTTGTATCTGCCTGATGTGAGACAAAGGAAGTCAATGACACCCATCCATCTTGTTGCATCACAGGGAGATTAAGTTTAGGCAGAAACTCTTGTTTCAGGGTTTTTCAGGACATTTGAGGAAATTAAACTATTCATTTTTAATTCAATCAAGAACCTGCCACATGAGGATTATAATGAAATGATCTCCTATAATGACATTAAAACACAAACAGACTGTCAGCGCATTTCAAGGTCAACTTGGCTATACCTAATGTTAGAAAGGTAGACAAAGCTGTATGCGTATATGACCAACATTAAAGCTGAAACATATGATAAATACGTTGGTCAAAAGAATATTTTGGATGTCATTTTTAAGCAAATTAACACACTTTTTAAATTAAATTTTGCTGCTTTTCTGTTTTATCATTTAATATTCATGACCAACGATTGGTAGTCATACAAAACCAGCAAATGTCAAAATGTGACAATTCTTTGACATTTTCTAGATGATTAATCTGATAATCAAAAAGAAATCAAAGTAAGATATTAATCATGATAAACGTTAGATGCACCCTTATACAATATATTACATATAGCCCAGTACTGCTAACAACCTGATTAATATATATATTACATAGATAAGAATGACTGCAATTGTGAAAAAGAATGATCAAGATTTATTGGACTTTGAGTATCAAAAGGAAATGAAAGTATTCTGATCCTCCATTTGTTGCTCAACATCACACAAAAACCCAAATGAGCATGACGTTCTTAATGAGAAAAACCAAGCCACTGTTGTGTCGCATTCAGGATCAAAACAACATTCTAGTTTAATTAATGTCATTCTGGCATCACAATTTCCAAATAAATGAGCATACAGCGTTTTAAAGGATATGTGGTGCCACTGAGAATCAAAAGCTTTTCCACTTACTATAGTTTTGGCTATTAAATCAAAACATTCAAGGATTAATTACAGCGCCTTTATCAAAACAAGTGTGAAGTGAAGCTGGTTCATGTAAGCATGATGCGTAATGTTATTATTTTCACACAAATCAATATCAAAGTTGTGTTTTGGCGTTAAAAATATAATTTTAATATTGCATGTAGGTAATTGTGTTGTAACTCAACATGTCAGTGCAGGAATTGCTTTATTTCTATAGCGGTGTCGCTACAGCCAAAAGCAATCTTTAGAGTATTACCACTCAGTACTCAACTCGTCGACATTGCTAAATCTTCTACTTGCCTGACATCATGGATGTCTGCTTGCGGCTAAAGTATCCAAACGGCGGTTATTAAGGTCTCATTGTCCCCGTAGGCCGTGTCTAGACGTGGTAACTGATTCAAGTGCCTCAAAGGATGACCCTGATGGCGGAGCTGATATTGGACATTCAAGGCTTTTCATTGTAGCACTGGCCCAGTCTGCAGCACTGCAGGCCCATATTATTCATATTTTCTCATTTGGCCCTTTATGAATCCTGTCTGTCTTTACAAGATGTGACCACCGATGATCACATGATGAAGTCTGTTACATTACTCTGGGGAGGTGGTGAAGGAGTACTACTGGTTTTCCATTCCACCAAACATTGGTTGTACCGGACTAGTTTTCTGGTGCTGCGTAAGATCCACAGGTTGTCCTGGATCCCCACCCAGCTTGGCTCTGTAGTGTTGGCTACTTAGATTCTCACACCTCTTGTATTCACCCACAACCATAGTTTTAACATTGTTACGATGCCCTGTTGATACAATCCTATGTGTTTCCCTCTGGTTTGGAGTCAGTGTGAAGATGAAAACCTTGCTATTGTGTTATCGATGAGCATCATGTGCATTCAAAAATCTGATAGCTTTTCTCTTCCTTTACCAAAATGTGTGTTAACCGTCGTGTGGAAAAGTGGCCTGACAAACATGTGTTTTCTTAGTCTGTCCCACTCAAATATTCTTAATCTTGCATTGTGCATATACATGTTTTCTCAGCTGTTGACCAGTGTAATGGATGATACTAATTCATAAGCATCTTTCTATAGATCTTCTGGTGGTCACAAACTCCACAGGGTACCACTGAAGATAATCCTTAAAGATGGATCAGTTTGTCTGAATCCACATGCATTCCTTCTGCTGCACAGCAATGAGAGTTTAACTTGTTTTTCATGTTGTACCCATTATGTTATTTTGTAAAATGCATGGCCAACGTTTTAGTGTCCAGTTAATTTATCTACATTGAGGTTTCGCATGACAGTTCATTCTTCTTTATGTCAAACTATAATGATGAAATTTTAATATGTTTGGGTAATACTTTGCATCATACAAACCTAGCAAAGAGACTATAGTGGGCTGTTCTGGAGGAAAGTTGGCACCAGTCCAAAGAAAGATGATTTACATTCAGCTTCAGCTGCAGAAGATCAATGGAGACAAAATGAGTGTAACCTCTGTTTGAATGCAGAGAATAATGGTCCTGGTGGAAATGACCTTCCTGTGTCTAGACAGCTGTGGAGGTGGTTATGGCTTTAAGAGCGGCCGCTTTTTTTGTGAACCATTCTTCTGAATGCCAACAAAATTCACATTAACCCACTTTGTCGTGGAGACGAGGAGAAGCCCATATAAATGGTATGTTTCCTGCAGATGTGTGGTATGGATGGAGAGATTAAGTGAGCCACCATCCCCTGTCATTTATTTTACATATGTAGTAGTATGTGGCACGCAATATTGATGACAGAACCAGTCAATACAATTCCATAGTTAATTTATTGTATAATCACTGATATTACAAAAGGTGGAACAAAGAAAGACGCCTCCCTATAGGGTTGACGTTAAGAGCAGAGAGTCGAGGTGCGTGGCTTGTCGGAAAAGACCAAGAAGCCCCAATTCTTCCAACGTACAACCTTAAATACAACAGCCTCCGCCCCGGAGTGGCCTACACTTTGGAAATACAGAAGTGCATAACACATTAATTAAACGCAGGTCGCAAATCTGCATCATAGCGTTTTTTGAATGGAACAGAGTCGTTCCCCTTGTGCCGCTTTCAGTGCGTTGAAGGAAGTCGGGCACGATGTGCGAGCCGTCTGCAGTCGGGTCACAAGGAAGACGCAGCGGGCCCGGACATGAGTGACACGGCCGTCGTCTGGGTCAGGATTATATTAGAGTTATATTGCAAGAGGGAAAAGGAAGGGGTCATTGTGTATTAACTTTCCAGCAATGCATTTAACAAACTATTTAGCAACGTGACCTGAAGACGCTCCACCACATGCTGGCTTATGTCGGTCATTGGGGGCTTATGCTGTGTTGTGCTGCTTTATAGCAGCTGTGTTTTGTTAGTGATTGTCCCTCATATTGAAGGACAAAGCATTGTAAGTATGTGTGCTCTGCTGGACAAACTGGGATGACACCATATCTAAATTACCCAAACACCAATTTCTGTGTTCAGTTCTGGAGAATATAATATTTTTGATAAGCCAGCTAAACAATAACCGGGGTCTTATCTATGTAAACGCCACACAAGCTGATTTTACACACAATATGAATGTCGTACAAACGTCCCATGCCAACAGGAATCTGTGCAGTGAAACAGAAGTGTGTGCTTCCTCTTTAACTGCCTTTAACTTTGTTTGGCACAGCAGTGATAACGAGATGTGTGATCTAAAGGTTTTCTAATCGCTTGTCCTCAGGATGAATCCAGGATCAAGGCTACCGTGATGGACGTGAAGCCCGTTGACCATAAGGACTACAGCAAGAGGCTGATTATCAACATAAGGAAACTGGCTGCTGAGTAGGAACCTACAGTCTATGCAAAGTAGGACGAGTGCTTTGTTTCTGTATAGTCGACATCAGCTCGAAATGTGTGACACAGTTTTGCTAAAAAATAAATAAATAATTGTTTATTTCTTTTTGTTTGTTTGTTTTTTACTTCCCTGTGAATAAATTGTCCTGATAGTACTTGTGACTGTTCACCCTTTTCTTTGTCAAATACTGATTACTGGCCTGATTCTTTTTTCTGTTGGTGAACATAACGGACATGTTTTCCTTCTTTTTGTTATTTTGGGAAGCAGAGCAGGGAGTGGGGGTCAGCGGGCCACAAAAGAAATCCTAACCGTCTGTCTTAAGTCGGCCAGTTCTTTGACTGGCCATGTGGCGCTGGTGGCTGCTTCAAGCAGAAGACCCGTACAGCAACTCTTTTCACTTTCTGACGCGCGAGGCTGGACCTGCACATCCCTGATAAGACCGCTTACTGTCCCACTCTTTTGTGCCGCGTCCCTCACACAACCTGCGAACATAAGCAGACACACACATGCACAGTGCAGACCTAGTGGGGAATGTACTGTAGTCCATTTAAGTAGAAACGAGGTGTTTTCTGACGTTGTCAATGCCTTAACTGTTTTGTCTGTTCCTTAATTATTATTTTTTTGATGGTTGTGAAAATAAATGTTTGCAATCAAGTTGTTTGTTGTTTTTACAATGCGTACGGTCAGGAATCTTTTGTATTGATTGATGTACATAATGGTAATGTGTCAACTATTGCCATCCCTTTCAGCACCTGATCCTAACCCTGTGCCAATTAAAAGCTAACCAAAATATGTAGACTGTTTTTCGGAGTTTCACTATGTGTAGAGGATTTATTCAGAGGATGGCACACAATGCCCTCCATCTCCTCAGATTTTGCTCAGATGTGCAACAGACTCTCCTGCAAACCTGACTTTCATGTTGAATTAAAGCAGAACATCAGTACGGCTGCACGGCCCCATTCTTCATGCGATAACATCTCCTTTCTGCTGAGCGCGGCATCCGTTGCCTGTAGTGTGCCGAGATGGATTAATGCTGTCTTTAAATGGTAAGGAAAGGTGAGTTTTATTTTATTTTGTCAGCCATGCTTGGTTTGCCTGTGACCCCCCACCCACTGTGAATGTTGCAATCGATCTTATAAAACGCCACAAGTCGGTAAAGAGTGTCAAAGGTTGCCGGTGATGCCTCCCCCCATTCCTGCCTCAAGCTCCAAGTCAATATACAGAAACGGTCCCGTAGGAGCCGGTGGCTCTTTAGCCGTCTGAACTGAAGCATTTAATTTAGTGATGCACAGCTGTGAAAAGGGTACTTCTGCCAGGTTAATCTAGTGATTTCCCCGGGGCTCAGGTCTAGCGAGTTATTTTCTTCCATCTGACATCACCTAACCTTCTATTTGAAACCGGAAAACTATTGATCAAGCGTCAACCGGAGTGAAGTCACTTAACTTGTTTATTTTTTATTAAGCTGATAACACAGTTCCAGTTCAGTGACAAGTTTGATTATAATGCATTTGCAATTGATTTAGCACTCGTTAGAATGAGATCGGCTGATGTTTGTTGCTCAGGAATAGTTGGCTGTCTTTTTTTAACATGGCTGGATGGAATAGTCACGCAACCTGGTCAACATTAGATATGATTAAAGTCAGAGAGATGGCACTGTGCTGGGGTCATGTTGGTTTATATTACATACTGAAAATGTCCACCCACAAAAAGCCCTTTTGATATGTTTTGACCAAATATTAAGCTATCAGATAACAAAATGTCAGATGTCAATGTGCAAGGGATAATTGCACTACACTCTGTATTTACAGTTTTAATGGTATATTTGGAACATCTTCCCTTAGGTGTAGAGATCCAAGCAGAGTTCCCCGTTTCTTTCAGGGTTCTTTGACTAACAGGTGTAACACGGTTACCATGCATCGTGTTCCTGCTCAGTGTGACACTTTAAAATGAGTTTGCTTTGTTATTAACTGTTCTGGTTGGTAAATAGTTTTGACATTTTCTTGTTTCTTATCCATAAAGTGCGTAATGATAACTCAAAATGTGACAACCCTATGAGTGATGACTCGTCCATCTATAATCAAATATGAATGTGGTTGTCATGCTGAGTCCTTGTAAAAAGCTTTGTCGGGTGGGGGTGCATTTGCAGTCTTGTACGTCAGTTCAACTTAATTTTCAAGGTTTTTATACAACTTCCAATTTCCACTTATTGTGGAGGTGCTGTGTTGTCAGGGCAACTGCTCCTCATAGGGTCTGGTAAAGAGGGATGAAGGACCTCCATGGATCCACGAGACTGGTATAAACTTGATTCTGAACCCACTGCAGTTACAAGCCTGGTTTAGCAGGAGCCAACCAACATGGGCTCCAAATAGTCCAAAACACCACCCATTGTTTCACCGCTCAGTGGGTTTCAGTCATTTGGTTGATTGTAGGTTCATTTAATATTTGCAACATTAAGTACAACATTTCATTTAGCTGACGCTTTTATCCAAAGCGACTTACATGATATACAGTAGACCGTAGACACAGCAACGGTGAGCAGTTAGGGTTAAGTGTCTTGCTCAAGGACACAACATGGACTAACGGAGTCAGGGATCGAACTACCGATCCTCTGATTGTAAGTCAGACCTGCTAACCACTGATCCACAGTCGCCCACAACACCAGCTGAGGCAGGTAAGTCATCATTACTTAATCTAATGGCCCAGTGCTGCTGTGTCAGTCTAGTTTCAACCCATTTTTTAAATTTATATCTTAACCTGCAGACGAGCTGAAACTACCTGACCGACTGAGACCCCGGGGCCGGTTAGCATCAGGACCACATGGTAGTAATAATTGGTTTCTGGGTCTTTGAGTGCTCTTGAAACTGATTTAATATAGGATTTAACTGCACTTACTAATAACAATTCATATTTATGTGTTATATCACATGACATTCGTCTACACGTGGTTTTTGACAAATCTATTGCAATGTAGGTTAATTTAAGGAGATGATCACAGATTCTGTGTCTGGTGGCGGTATGTTTGGTGAAACGTCAGTTGTGGCATTTTAAATAATGTTCAGTAAAAATGTTAAATTGAATCCCAACACCACTGCCTGTGCTGTGCCGGATTAATAATACATAAATGTCCTTAATCTCCTTTCTGAAGAGAGATGCATGTTAAGTTTCTGGACTTGGTGACCATGCATTGCTGCTGTGGCGTCAACAGATGGTGCGCTGTCGAGCCGTTGCTGTGCTCATCGGTTTTGCTGAGCTGTTAATGGTTTTGACATTTTCCGTATCAGCATGAGAACATCTCATTAGTAAGTTTATGACATCTGCAATAAGATTGAGCACCTAAAGCACATTGTATTCCTTGATGGCTCCGGGTCTCCAGCCGTGTGTGGCTCCACATCCCTTATTTGTTTTAGACTCGTTTGATCTGGAGCCTTAGCAGCTGCTTCCGTCTTTCAAGATTAGATAACTCTCATTTTGATCACCTGCACCCTTATGTGGTCATCCAACTCTCCACATAAGGATTGCTCAATAACATCAGGCTAATGTCACAGGTATGTTTTATGAATATCTCAATATTGCTTCTCATGTCACACTTCATAAGCTAATGTGTGTACATGTGCATACGATACTCCTGGACTGGATGGTTGCCTTTTCCTTTTCTCGGAGGACCTAGTCATTTTGTAATGAAATCAGTAAACCCTAAAATTCAACTCCATATTAATGGAAACTGTAATTTGACACTATAGAAAGGAAATGTGTTCATATTGCAGGGACCTGAATGTCACATCCTGGGGCGACTGTGGCTCAGAGGAAGAGCGGGTCGTCCTTCAATCAGAGGCGAATCCCCGGCTCTGCTAGTCCATATCAACACACTTAACCCCAAAATGCTCACTGTTGTGTGAGTGATTAGTCGTGATGGGCAGGTGGCAGCTTGCATGGGGGCGTCTGACATCCGTGTACGTATGGGTGTGAGTGGATGAATTACATGTCGTGTCAAAAGCACTTTGAGTGGTTGTAGGATTTGAAAAGTGCAGTCCAAGTAATTTACCATTTACACTGGCCCAGTCAAAACAATCAGCTCTCTATTCTTTAACAGTGTGTGGTGCACGAGCACTGGCCCGGTATTCCAGCACGGCGCAGTCTTTTTATTACGGCACATATGCCAATCATTGAGTTATTGTGCTCACAGGCAGTCAGCAGTGCTTTAGTCGAGGCCTTGACCGGTCTGCAGCTGGCTTAGCTTTATTACTGGTGCTCCTCCTCTGGACCTGTGGAGGCCCGCCAGGTGAAACTGTACGCTGTGCTGAACGTGGGGAAGCCCCGACAGCCATGGAGATGACCGGCCAGGAGGAGGACCCCTAGGGTGCTGCTGTAATGAATGGGAGTAAGCAGTTTGTGTTTCTAAAGATTTGTGGGTTCCCTTTCCTGGGCCACGGCTATTTGCTTATGTGTTCAGAAAGGGACAGGTGCAAGACCTTGTGTGTGTGTGTGTGTGTGTGTGAGGCAGCCTACCCTGGTCTACTCTCAGGACCTGTTGAACAAACGTGTAATGTGGATGCAGCATAGTTTTTTCCCTGACTGGCCTCACCAAAGGCTGTGCAGCTGAGAGCGAAAGTGTTTCTGGCTCAGGATCTGTGCTCTGTCTTCAGATAGGTGTGGAAAATTGCACTGGCTGTCAAAATGTCTGGCAGGTGGAAAGCTGATCGTTACAATAACCGTTGCAATCAAATGAAGTAATAATCCATTGTTCTTGAAAAGCAGTTCAGATTGAATCTGTAGATACAAATGTGTCTTGGGTGCCTATCCTGTTTCCACTTTAATTGGATTTGGGTATAGATAAGGTTCTGTTTGTCTTCTCAAGCACTAGATTATAAGGTCATGTTGTGAGTTTGTATTGCTGTTTTCTCTGCAGTGTCTCCTCGTCATTGTCAGGGCTAGATGTCCTGAAAAACAGACTTTACTGATTCAATTCCAGTGAATCATTTTCAGCTGTGTTGTTTCTCCCTTGCAACTATTCTCTATTCTAAGTTGTTTTGTACAATTCTCCTGGTAAGAGCGGTAGCAATCTCCAAAATGATATAGTTTCAGTCTCCTTTACACTAAACAGGTAACAGCATGATGATGGTTTGATATTTTAGGACTGGGAATGATACTGATTGGATCTCTGGGCTACACTTTCCCCGACTGATATCATTGGATTTTAAAACCAGTCACTTACTTTTGTCTGACTTTGTGCCATCAACCCTCCACTAAAATGCACATGGGTCTCTTGTTATTTATTCACTTGTTTAAATTCTGTCCTGCTGCATTTCAGCATTCAGTAGCGAGTTTACCTCAAACTTTGAAACAATGAGGTTAGATGCAACAGCAGTCTAAGCTCCAACACATTATATTAACGGTTTAAACAGAGCACAGATAGCTTTTTGTTTCTCTGTGAATCCTATGACGAGGAAGACGGTCTTCATTCTATCTCCAGTCTGTAACCTCTATAACCTAATATTTAGATATTTGTCATTTTGTTCATTATTTTAATGACTGGAAAGAACATTGAGGAAATTCAGAGTCCTGGAGTCAGGCTTTACACCTTGAGGATGGGACTGTTATTATTATTTATTTGTTATCATAAAGCAATATTTTACAGGATCCTTTATTAACCTAAATATACTGTCTAAATGATCCTGTAAAATATTGCTTTGAGGATGACATTCTCACCAGCATCCTTGTAAGGATTGTGAGCACAACTACGGTAACAACATTTGACTTTTTGGAAGCATTTTGAGTTGTTTTCTTATTTGACTTTGCTGGTCTTTCTGGTATTTCACTGCAGTGCTTATGTCCACTATCTGTACAATGTCAATCTGGAATACAACCTTTTGGTATATTGGACACAGTGAGTTTGCTTTCTGAGAGGGAAATAATAAATACACAATTTAGTACAATATAGTAATGTATGTATATGGTTACATTGGCCAAACTGAGTCTTTTGCTCACGTTACCCCAAAGAAGATGGAGAGTTTGTCCTGTAGCCGACAGGTCTCTCTTAAAGGAATAGAATCTGCACCACAGGGGCGTTTGAACGGTGTCGGTAGAATATTTTTCAGATTCTCATTACATTGAAGGAGGAAGGGGGGAGAAAACATCAAAGGCTTTGCACGTCAATGAAATTACTATTCCATGTATGGTTTCCGATATCAAAATAACTTTGAAGTTTCATGTTGCTCTTTTGTAAACCTCACAAAGGAACTGACACCCCATGCTTTGAGATCTGCAGGTCTTCATTCAGTATGTACAGGTGCGGATGACCTTGTCTAGGTTCTCTTTAATTGGATGACCCATTGCTTTGAATGCACGCTGCTCATCAGTGAATTCTGAGGAGTGTTATCATCTCAGAGTTCATTGAAGTGTCAAGATAACAAGTGATTAGACGATGTGACACGCAAGACTGTCAGAGCCCATCGCCGTACTGAAAGATATCAAATGTGTGTCCATTTTTCCCCCCTCTGGCAACACTTCTTTCTCCCTGAATGAACCGAGAGAGCATTATAAATAGTCATTCATTGTGATGCTGATACTGTACAGTCCAGTTCCTGGATTCTTGTGCACCATCATTCCATCCACCCTCTCTATCCAGTTCCTCTCCTTCCCTCGCTGCCTGTCCACTTTGACACCACCGCTCTCCTTCCCAGCTTCTATACTGAGACGTTTCTAATAGTCCCTGTGGTGTGGCATTTGGACAGGCGTTTTAGTTACGTAACCGGGCCCTGCTTCAGCTGCCTCTGTGTCTTGAGTTCCCTCCTTTTTTATTTTTGTTTTTCTCACTCTCTCTCTCGTCTTACATTTTTCATGCTTCGGGGCTTTAATTGCTAATAAACACTGGGGGCGTTCCCTAAAGGCTCGAGTGTGTGACCTGTACTACGTGCATTTGTGTTCAAGCCTCCGGGACACCTCAGCTGCAGAAAGCCAGGACTATGCAAGTCCAGACTCCCAGTCCTCTGTGCCTCGTTTTCCCCTCTCTGTACACTCCACAAGGTTTCTAAATTTGTAGTATTCCTCAGTGCGGTGATTCACGTTCTAGCTTTTTTTCCTTTTACATTGTCATCCTACATTACTTCAATATTTATCTTCAGCGAGCGCCTGCACATTATCTCCTCAGTGCAATGGGAGTCCAAGTGGAACTCATGCATTCAAACATGTTTGTTTGACTTTATGCCAAGGTCTTCTTGGAAAACAAAATTTGCTTGCTCCTCTGTTTCTCCCTGCGATACAGATTATATCTCCATGTCAAGTAGGCCCGGCTGGGAGAAGAGTCACCCCTTGAGGGAAGGCCGTAGCCTCAGGCCCTGCTGCAATATGTCTCAGTAGTCCAGCCCTCTTGATGCTCTGGGTGATGCAGTGACAGAGTCATTTTTCTCCTGCGTCTGCACAGAACTCCATTTACACAAACCCTTTGGAGTTGCCCCCTCCTACCAAAGTGAAAAGCAATTGGCTTATATTTACTTACTGCCTGTGGAAGCCTCCTGTTTCTGGAACAAGATGAAAAAAAGGTTAAGTCAGAGAGAGCAACGGTGCTGTCTCAGGAGCTGACAGAGTGCCTGCACAGGCAGCTTCGCACACTTCCTGCTGGAGATGATATTCTGACATCTTTTTACAGACCCCTTGAAGACGAGACTGAATCTGGAGAACCACTTCAGTCACTCATGTGAATGTAAAGAAAAAAGAAAAGCTGAGGATGATTGAAGGTTGAAGGTACATGAAAAAAGAAATCCTCTACTGAACTATTTCCACTGTTTTTGTGCGTTGCTTTGTTCATATCATGACTGTCAAATTTAAAGTATTTTGAAAGTTCAACACTTACTCAAAACCAACACAACAATCAAGCCAGTAGTGGGAAAGTCTTGGCAACACCAGTGGCTCCCGGTTGTTTTGTTTTCTGGAGTGGGACCTTTAAAGGATGGTGTCTTCTTCCTCTAACCGACATCATCATGGAAAAAGAGACGATGTTCTGCCACAAACACAACTTAGCTGTGAAGGTGCCTCAGCGGCTGCCCTGCCAAGTCCATGGCTTTACTTCAGCAGATGCCCTGCAGCTATCATTCCACTTACAAGCCATTGTGCCTCGTGTGTGAGAAATAAAATCAACAAACTGAAAGCAGGGGTAGAGGGAGAAGCTTGGGGATGCTTTATGACAATCATTAGTGAGGGAAAATGAAGGTAATGTGCAGTATTACTCTGAAGATCTATAATTAAACAAGAAGGTCCAATGCCAACTGTGTCTTCTGAGGAGCCCCGGGCAATGCATGCATGTCTGTAGTGGGAGAGATAACGCTGCTGTGTGGGTGGGATGTCTCCTGGAGCCAGTAGTAGCCTGAACTAGCACCCATTGTTTTTGCCTAATTGACGTCCTGATTTGGCCAAGCAGTGACCTGTGTGTTGCCCGGCCGGTGTTTGAAGTGTTGGTGGCGAGGTAGCTGCAGGGGGGGAATTTAATGGTCCGTGTGTTTGGGAAGTATTTGGCCTGTTTTGTCAGCAGCTGCATCATTGAAGCACACAGGAAACGTAACAAGAGTAGATGAGCTGGAGGAACATGTGTCACCCGAGGATATGCCTTTAACTGCGAGCTGCGCTGGAAGCTTTACAGCACAAAGCAAGGTGGTGGGACAGTGTGATACCAGGCCTTACGTGCAGGCTTCAAAGCCAGGTGGGGGGACGTTTGGGTCAACATCAAAAGCCCTTCTTTCATGCCTGTCAGTTCTGGAATCAACAACAACCCCTTAAGACTGAGGTTTACACAGCCTATCAAGGCAGAGGGCCGGCTGTCGTACCCTGCCATACTCGAGACGCTGAGTTATCCCGATAAAGAAGTAAGCCCAGGATCTGGTGTCACCCGGAGCAGTGGGTCAATCATTGGGGATTCTGAAAGACTGTTTATTACATTGTGGATAAACAGTACATGAGTTTGAAAGAAAACACATTTTCTGGGAGCAATAAAGAAGAAACCAAAAGGAGCACATACTATTTTTTTCAGATTGGCAGTATTTTGCAATAATATACCAAAAAATGCTGCAGCCAAATTTGACTAAAAATTCAAATGTGAATTAATTGAAGGTCCCCCAAGATTTTTAACTGATTGGATGTTACTGAAAAGTCGTTAACTTAGCACCGTAAGTGAGTTACAGGTGTCACAAAGTACACTTCTTCCAAGAGGTTGAGAGATCTTGGAAGTTTTAACCAGAGAGGGCAGCAAAGCACGTGCTTCTCATCCTGGTGTTACCCTGTTTTACTCGTTAAAGACATCACCGTCTGACAGCGGTGGAAAAACAGATCTCTCTCACGCAGCAGACATTTGGACACAGGTGTGACTAATAAATAATTAATAGTTGAGGTGTGCCTCTTCCAGGGTCTTGGTTCTTGGAGCTGCTTACTGAGACGGTTAATGGAACTGAGCCATTGTTGATGTTATGACTCACACCTGTGTTTTTCGTGCTAAAAATATCTGCTGTAAACATGGCTCCCTGTGAGGTACGCTGTGTTTACTTCTTGTGGTATTTTTGTGATAAATCCATTGAAGTATTTACATATTATGCTAATTCATGTAGAGAAGTCAGCAAACTGGCGCAGGAATGTCAGTTATACAATAATATTTTGCATTAGCCACCATAAGCTACTGGGCGTTTAATTATTAATGAATACTACGTTGTATTTGTAGAAGGAAAATCTACTTTTTTTAATATTGCATAGTTTTGCTTCAAGGTAAATTTGGAGATAAACAGTAAGCTGGCATTTATTGTTTGTCAACATACTTTGCTGTGAACAGTTATGTTCAGTTACAGTTCACAGTGAGGTCTGTAGATAAACCAGAGTAACCCAGGCATTGTCTTTGGAGAGACACAGTGCTGCGCATTTTATTTTTTATTTCATTATCTTCTTTTTTTTGAGCACCACAAACAAAAACCCATTATTCTGGTCTGAGGTATAAGTTTGAGCAATGGATACCCAAACAATTATTTTCTTTTTTTTTTCTTATGAGGTGTTAGAGCACGTTATGAAGGGATGAAAAGAAAAACAAATCAGGAAAGCAGAGAAGAGTCTTTCAGGGACAACGCCAGTACAGAGTACATCCTTAACAATTACAATGGAGTTGAGTTAATACCCTCCTTAGTGGCCAAAAAGAAAATCTGAGAAGCTTGATAAAGGATTTATTTTAAGACTGAAATGCATTAGATTGTACAGCTGTAGCTAATAAACTCTCCCCTCACCATAAGTACTAAAGAGGGCTCTAATAATACGGCTTCTTGATTCAATAAAGTGCCACACAAAGGTCCAAAGGTCCAAGGAACCTGTTACCTGCAGTAAAATAAAAAACTCTGGATCTGATTTGACAAATCGGTCGTTGCATCTCTCAGCAGGACACAGCTTTCACTGAAGACTTGTCTTTTGGGGCTGATATTGCCACATTCAGGATAAATGGGAACCCCACAAGCCATTGAAATGGCTTTACAAATATCGACATATCTGTCAGCCTGTCTAATCCTTAATGATGGCTCTCTGAGCCTGCAGGGACATCAATTTATTCACCTAACCACATGACAGTTTCTTCTGGAAAATGCAGCTAAAGGGAGCTAGTGGTGTGTGGACTTGTATCTGCAGGTTCAGTCAAGCAGCGCTAATGATATCATTGGTCAACAAGTTGTTGCAGCCGCAATGTTGCTTCACATTTAACTGGTTTCCTGCTGTGTCACCTCATGGGGGCAACCCCGGAGCTAGCTTTACTTGTATTGTCCTGTCTTTGAGTGTTATTTCGGAATATTACTTTAAAAACAATTTACCAGTGAGCCTAGACGCCACTTAATGTATTGCAACCTAATACCCATTATCAGACTAAAATGCTCATTAAGATATTGCTTCTATACTTTTCAGACTTGAGTTTAAACAACATGAGGGAGGCTTTAGTGGTCGGAGATGAAGACGTGTTTGTGTCCTCGTCTCCATTAAAACCACCGGAGGCTGTGTGCATTCTGTATCTTTTAAAGCGAATAGCTGCTTTTCTCCTAGAAGCTTCATGCATATGCAGGCAAAAGCAATTATTTCTGTGAAAGACTCACAGCCTGCTTTAAATCATACTGTACATCACTCTGGTCAAAACCCTCATTATCTGTCACTGAAATACTGCTGCAGTAAATGCGATAAACAAACTCTTTTACCACAAATATCTAAATTGTTTAATGACACAATTTCAATTATCTTCAGCTGCCAGTCGTATTGGCAACAAATGACACGAGACGCTAAACCTCCAGGGCTACGCTGCTCAATGAGAGGGAAAAGCAAACATATTGTTTTGTATTTGTCATGGAAATACGGTCTTATGTCAACATGTGTAGATGTGATTAAATCATTATTTTAAAAACATCTTTTATTGGTTTGCAGGGAATGTTGATTTTCAGAAGAAGAAAAAAAGAGTATGTTGTGTGCAGTGGAGCTGTGGAGTGAGAGTCCAACGTGGTAATTCAATTCAGCATGTTGAGGGGGAATTTTGTCTTGAAAGACGGATGCGACGGAGCTCGGTGCTGACATAATTGTGCATGTTGTACGTGCGTGTGGCTGTGTACTTGTCGGCTAGATAACATCAAGCAGCAGATAATAGAGCTGAGCCGGATAACAGACAACGGTGACAGATAGAGCAAACTGTCAGGATGACAAGTCAGTGAGAGTGAAGCCCCCGTGTTCTCGCTTCTACCAGGAGTTATTGATTCAGCCAGAATTGATTATGACTTGAAAAGGCTTTTCGGTGGACTATGGGCTAAGTAGAAATGGAGTGATTGGGTTGAGATGCATTATGGATCATTAGTTTTGAATAAAGAAATGTCTCTGCCAAGACGGCAAGAAGAGCAGAGGCAATTCTGACCGTCCCAAGCAGTGGCTGAATGATGAGAGCGGGACGCAACCTAATTGGGTTCTTTTTGAACATTGAATAGACGGAAGAGAAAAGCCTTTTAGAGCATTACATCTTCCTCATAATACACCACATATGCATATTTGTAGATGTATTCACATCACCAGAGCTAATGTGATTGAACTGGACTTTAACCCTGAAATGCACTGCAGTTCTTCTGCTTTCTCTTTGATTGCAAAGCCAATTTGGAGGGCGGCCTATACTCCTGATGGCATCCCACACCGTGACCCTGACCGGCCCTGCTGATCAATGAGACTATTGGGCTCCAGGCTGTTTACTCGCAGCCACTGAGCGCCTGGATTGGGTTGATTGCATCTCTGTTGATACCGTTAACGCTCCCTCATTAACCCGAATCATTTTTTGCACAGGATTAGAAAACGCTCTGCCACAGCGGCCCCTTAATTATTGCAGCCATTAATTATTTTGGGGCATTCTTCAGTGACTTTTGTGTAAATGAAAGAGGATGATACAATACACATTGTGTGGATTGATTAAATGTCTCTGTTGGTCTGGAGCCCTGGGTGGTGTCTCCGAAGTGAGAGCTTAACAGAACCCATGACCACTGAATTCTCTTTATTTATTTATTTATTTTACTGTGGGGCATTTTGTTCTACGAAATCCTTTATTATGAAGGCTTGTATTTAAATTAATTATTTCAATTGCCACTTTGGAGCAGCCCAAACAAGGTTGACATTTCACTTTTTGAGTTATGGCTCTTCTTTCTTCCCACTTGGAGAATGTCCAGTAGCTGTTCTCCTTTTAGCTGAGGGAATATATGTCTTTCTTTAGTTGTTAAATGCTCAGCTATGTTTAACAACTAGTTTCTATCATCGTCTTCTGTTAAGTGTCGGGCTGGTAGCGTGCAGAGATTTATTTTTGGTGCGAAAAAGAAATGCCGGCTGCTTCTGAAAACAATGTCGTTGAGAGTGGACCAAAAATTCCCCAGAAACAAATGTTACGGTCCAGAGAACCAAAACAATAATGGATTTACCTCCTACCACATTACATAAAGGCTGCAGTCAAAAAGCCAAAAGAATGACGTCCTACTGTCTTTTCCCAACCACTTTTCCGTTTTGGAAAACGTCATGAGGTCAAAGAAAGATGTGAAGGATTTGATACAACAGCAATGCTCAGAGAATCCCATTGCACTTACACAAGACTACATTACTGCATAATGCAAAGGCGGATGCTATTGACAAGGATCTGGATAACACAAAGTGCACCTTATTCTTCGCCGCTGGTGTTCTATGTGCAGGTTAAATGAACAGCTCCCTGATCCCTGGTCCTTATGTGCAATAACGTGAATTCAACTGTTCAACACTCTATGTACTTATTTTATGTAGCTTTTACTGTTTCATTATCTGTATGATTTGTTTAATTGTTGTTTTTTGTTAATGCAGTGTTCCCTTTGCTGGAAATGCCCCAGCGTGGGACTAACAAAGGCTTATATTATCTGAATTCAAAAAAGGAATAGGTTACCAGTCACAGAAGTCCATATGATAAATATTAACACCATCTATAAGTGTATACCTCTTTCTGATCCTTTTTACACATTTAATAATTATGTAATGTTGTTTTGTTGTATTTGTTTATTGACATTTTGCTGTAATAAATGCTAATTGTATTGATTTTTACATGTCAAAATAAATAAATACAAATAAACTGACATGAAATTATTATTATCTCTGTCCTCTCATATTTATAAACATGAATTATAATTAGTCAATGCCTGTATGAAAATAATTGTTTAATCTATGCATGGTGGGCATATTGTTTGTTTTCGAGAACAGTCGAATGGTATGTTGCTTTGATGTCGCTGTCCCACAGAATTGTGGGACGGCATTATTCCTTTTGCTTTGGTGAATTATCCAGTGTACCCTATATGCTGAAGGAGATAAGAAAGGAAGCATTGAAGCACCATTCCTTTGCGTTTAGATAATTTGACCAGCTCTTATGCACCTCACTCTATGTACCTCACTTACGAAGTCAAGAAGACTATTCTACTACAACAAGGAGGATTTTATTCATCAAGTACAGCAGCTTTCTAATCCCTATTTATATTGAGTGAGCCAATCAGCAAATGCATTACTCTGCTGAGATACATGTATTGTCTGCATGCAGTACATTGTCTGTCACCACAGTGAACGTGCTTCTCTTAATGTTAAAGTACAATATGTAGTAAGTTTGAGTGCGAGGCTTTAAAGACGTGCACATCCCCACCATGTTAGTGTTTGCAAATTCTAGCGGATTCCAGCCGGCGCTTCATATAATAATGTAATTTCTTTTGAAAGCAAACCTAAGTAACCATGTTGCAAATATTGAAGCCAAAGTTTTGCACTGATGGAATTACAACAAAAACAAAGCGAGTCAGCGTGCGTAGAAATTAATTTCTGTCACATTCCCGACACAACTACTAACTAAGCACGCTAAAAGCCGTTGACTTAGAATTGGTGAGCAGTGGGCTTAAAAAAAGTCCCCTTGTATAACAACACACTTTATTTGTCACAGGGAACTGAGCAGAGATTGTGTTTTTGTTTTTATTAAAATTTCCACTCGCTTTAGGAGGAAAACAAGCTAATCCTTGTATTTCTGATGCCAAAAGTCCATGAAATAGGTAGAGGAGGGGCGGGCCTCTGAAGTCAGCGCACACTGTCAAAGTGTTTTTATGAAAGGCCCATGAGGAGAACTGAGGACTCTCATTTTGGTACAGTGGGAATACAGGAGAGCTCTTCACTCACTGTTTACACATTGTTCTGAGAGAGGAATAAGTAAGATGTTACATAAACTGCGGCTCATGGCTGGGAATAAAATACAACTGTATTGAATCATATTTTTCTTTTTAGCCCTTTGCCATCTTTTTAGGTGGTGCGTGTCAGATTAATATTAGCATCACGATTAGCGCATGTCATCCTCTCTTGACCCCATACATCTTAAAAGGAACACACTTGGAGTTTTGAGTGGCAGAGATGAAGCCTCCCACCTCCAAGTCGGAGGCCTCTGTCGTGTTAAACGTATGTTTTTGTGACACGTGCGGACAAAGTGCTCAGTGCTGCGTGAGGACGCAGGAAGACATTTGACCTGATCTCTGTCATTCGCAGGCTGATTGTGGCTGTAAAGTGAAGTGTCTCTTGATGTCCCCCAGGTGTGTCACTGTGTGTGTGCGTTGGCATATGGGCTGTGGGAGAAGGTAAAGACGACCCTAGAGCCGGGAGCTTTGTTGTCCGTCCGCTTGTTCGAATTTAATTTAATCTGGCATAAAAACTTCACTAAAGGTCGACCCGATTAGATATTGGTGGTCAAAACTTTTTGGGCATGACTCAAGAATTCAGACGCTAATTGTGACACTTTTACATAACATATCAGTGGATGGATGGCTTCTGCCACTGCCTTTGTTTTATCTTTGAACAATGTGCCAGTCAATTTCTTGCTCCCTTAAAGTAAATATAAATGTTGCTTAATAACTCATAGGTGATTTTTTTAAGAGTATTTGTTGTGTGATTGTTTACCAATAAATAACATTTTGTTTGCTAATTTAAGAAAGCCAGATCATAACACTATTAAGTTTGAATCTAACCAAATCCCAGCGGATATCAAAAGAAACATTTTAAGCAATCATGTTTTTATTAAACCTGATCCCGCTGATATCATCTGCCGGCCATGTCAGCATGAGAGATGAATCGTGCGTCAATTAAAAATGTATTTAGGTTTTTCATTTCATCGCTGCTATGCCAATATGATGCTGGGGGTTACAGAAACCACTATCAGTAGACTGAACTTGACTAAAACTACAATTATATACATGTTAAATATTGAGGTGTATATGTTTGCCTGTGTTAAACTGGCAAGTAAGTGTTAAAACTATAGTAAAGAGCAAAGAGAAGGAAGTGAAGCAAGTGAGCTGGGTTTCTATACACTGACCTTTCCCTGACCTTCCCACAGAAAACCCCTCTATGTTTCGTGTATCATCTGTGGGGATGTACAAGGCCAAACAAGATCATAAGTTATTAGATACGAATCTTCAATCGGTGATTTATTCAGCATCTTTAAACATTTTGGAAATGAACGCCATGCCTATTTATACATGGAAAGGATATACAAAGGTTTAAATAATTAATATAAAAATCGGTATGGCTTATGTAAATCGGCACATTAGCTTCTCAGTGATATTAGACTGTAATTATTTTATGCATATTACTGTGCCACTTTTTGAGGCTATCACATGCACACAGGTTATTTTGAATGCATTTTGTATTGTTGTTTTGCACTTCAGAATCCTTCCCACTTTATTGACCTTAGAAACAGCGGTTGAGAAAGCAATCCGGGGATCAAGCCAGCAGCTCGGCAATTTATAGACAATACACTCTGCTGAGATGTAATTCCACAGGAAGTAAACAAACACGAGTGCAACTATAAATCAAAGAAGATGCTGAGCAACTTTGGTGGGCCGTGGAGACCCAGGAAGAGGATTGCACTTACACACCAGAAACAGTAGTAGTGCTGCCATTATGATGGCATTTAGCAATAAAATAGATGTTGCACATCAACAGCATCAGTATATTTCTATTTTTCTAGCACAGGACAGTGTGTGCCTATGAGAGCACTGCGTTGGCGGGAGGGTGGGTGTATGTGGGTGTGTGTATCTGCGGCTGTAGTTGGTGTATAATAAATGCTGAGCCATGTCCACCTCATATGAAAGCAGATCAAAGGCTTTCACGGAGCATGTTGTTAATTGAGTGCACTGGACAGTGTGTGTATGACTCACAGCATCTCTGGGCAGAACCGGCGATTGTACGCAAATGGCAGCGCATTTCTCCTCACCGTGAATTTAAGGCACCCCCTCACTCACTTGTGTCCTTGTGGGGGGTTATATGTGTATGTGTGTATGTGTGTTTTTGTGCAGAGAAAGCCTGAATGATTTCACATGCTTGAATTGAATTGACTGTGATGGGTCAACAGAGGACACATAAGAAGAATGGACAGGAGGCAGTTTTCATTTTTGCTCAGTTCTCTGTGTTGACAGCCAGAAGTGTAAAGACCGGGGCGGCACTCTTGTCACTTTGAACTACAGCAACAGTCTATGTCGGCTTCACATACTGAAAGTATGAGTCCTAAAAGTTTATTCTGCAACCAACGAGCGCCTTGGCGGCCCTGAAAAGGTTTTGTTACCCATCAAAGAGTGGTGAATCTTTTTTTTTCTTCTTTTTTCACTTGCTTTATTTGCAGGAATCTCTGCGTTCTTTTTGGTTTGGGTTTACAAATCTATGGCATCACAGCCATCCCGGAATATTTTGAGTTCTTTGATCAGAAACCTTCCTTCATAAAAAAGGCCTTGAAAAGATGTATTTTCTGCACACCACCTTGCACGCTGACTGATGTGAAGCTCTACAGAGGTAATAATTTCAATGCGTAACACAGGTTTCTTTTTTTTTTTTTCTCTGACAGTTGCCTCCCAAGTGCTTGTTGGGTAGAGAAGAGTTGCACCAGAGCTGATGGGAGAGATGGAATCTCTCAGAGTCTCCCTGTTGAGACGACTTAGCAAACCAAGTGAGATGGGAGGCAGCTTTTTCGAAGGGTTTAACATCTTATTTTTAGAGCGCGAGGATAGAACGGCACGCCGGCATGAGTAGCGGTGCCGCTCGTCCCCTGTGACGGAGTGGCACTCACAACGCTGCCTCACCGTTTGCTGTCAGTGCTGTGGGGATGTGATGTGGAAGCCTGATGCTCCAGCTCAAACCCCCAGGTAGGTGACAAAGGACACTGATGTGTATCTTTTTACATTTTAATAGCAGGCGCCGCAAAACATTATTGCTGAAGATGGCTGGCCATTCCTTGCCATAAAAGAAAAAGAAAAGGAACACCCCTCTCGTTTTTCATTTTCTTTGTGCTCTGTTTATCTTTTCATCTATCCTCTCATTCATCACACTTGTCACTGAGCCTCTCCTTTCCCAACGCTTCTGTTTTTACATGTTTTCCTTCTAGACAGCTAACCACCTGCCTCCAGTAAAAATCCACATACCAACTCACTTTTCCCTTATTGTGGCTAATAGCTCAGTCAAAACTTTAGTTGATAAACTTTCTGGTTTCTGAGACGACATTTCCTTCAGCTCTCATGGCCAATAAGCTCTCATGGCCAATACAAGATAAAATATGCATCTCTTTATATTAATATGTAAAAAAAAATCAACAAAACAACACAAGTACATAATGCAACCCAATAGAGACAGCACAAACTATGGCCTTAAAATATTAACAAGTGTTGAATAAATCCTCTTGTTGGTTTCATAAATATGCATTTTTTTCCTCCATTGAATTCCAATTATCTACAGTATGGATCTACATAAAAGATATATGTAGGGGGAGACCTCCTCAGGCATGCTAGGTGTGTTAGTAATCCAGAAGGCTGTTGATATTCCTCCCTACTAATATCATGTACTGCATTAGATTATGGACTTATGGACTTTAGGGAGCCCACAGAACTCCCTCACATGTCGGTTGCACTCACTGTCCAGGCCAGCTGTGCTCTCCCGAAGCCATGAGAAACATGCTGGGCAAGGTTAGTGGGGGTTGGACTGTGCAAGGAGAGGCGAGGGTCCAACTCTACACACCTGACAGGAGACTTTACGGCACTCTGTGGAGTTTTTAAACCACTAAACCCGTATGGAGCAATGTTTTAATGAGCGGGTCTGCTTCGCCTGCTCTGCAAGCGCCTTCATAAACTGCTAGCTATGGGGGAAAACCATGCAAAAGGCATTCTACTTGCTTGTTAGGTCTGAAGGATACAATAAATAGGTTGAGAAGGTTAACGAGAAAGAAGAGCGCTCCGCAGGGTACATTTTAAAGAGCAACTTAACGCCAGGCTTAAAACCATGGTTTGTTTCCCTTTTCCTCTTTCGAGTTGAAAGTCTGTTGCACTGCTGGAAACACCAACCATCGCTGAGCGTGGACGCTTTCATATACAAGGTTTAAACTTTAAATATGCAGCATTTCAGCTGAATGCTGTGTGTACCCTATTATAACTTTAATGGGCAGACAAAGGACGGTTGTGGATTAGTTGGTCTATAATGGTTGGAAACGAGCTACATCCATTCTGTGTATATAATGGGAGGAAAGTCTAAGATCAGTCCTGCCAGATGAGTTTACTCACAATCACCTTCAGCAGCCTTCTTACATGAACAAGGATGTTTTTCTGACTTTGCACATCAACTATTGACCAAAATGCTTGCCTCCGAGGACAATATTGGCGTTACAATGCAGTCCCACCAGAGATACATTAGTGATAAAACAAGGCCAGTCCTCCGCCACCGACCTGGAGCGATTATTCTGCACAGAGCTGCAGGCCGGAGCTGTCGAGTGTCACGCTGGTCCAGTCCCAGCAGCCCGCCTTGAGCTGCCTTGGCCTTGTGCAATTAGCTCGGAGGACTGCAAATGCACACATCCAATTAAAGCGAGGCCTGATTCACTTGACACAAAATCAATGCAGATCTGACCCCTAACTTGAGAGGCAGCGATGTGTGAACAAAGTGACGTCTTTCCTGCCTTTTACCATCATTTTCCTTCCCTCTGCTCACTAAATGTGTGATACAACAGCCAACAACAACAGAGTATTGAAGTACTGTCAGGGAACAGCAAATTAATTGTTGAAGCAACTGCAGTGGATCACAGACAAGTATTTTCATTTATTTTTTCACATTCTGTATTGTTTTTGTAGAGATGGGCGTATTTTGTAAAGCAAAAAGTCCTTCGGATGTTCTGGTATTCATGCAGCCTGCCATTTCCCTTCCTGCACAAGTCTGGCACATTTCAAGAAAATAAGCTGACAAGCATCTCAAAGGAATATTCCACTTTGATATAACATTTTGTTTAAACTGCATGCTTACTCAACTTTTGACATTAGTTGCCCTGTAAGCTCATTTAGTTTTCTCAGCAAATCTCTTTATTGACAGTAAACTAAATATAGATTGTTTTCCCTTGAGCCAAATTAAGTTATTATAGAATAACACAAACAGTTTGTTGTCCCATTAGTCAACACTGTTTTTTGTGCTCATCTGAATATTAACCTTAGGGTTAGGGTTAGGGTTAAATCTTTATTTAACAGTCATATGCACTCATATCCACCAGGTGTAAGGGGCAACTGATTCTGACCATCTCTGGAAGACAATGAAGAAAATATTGTTTAGGATAACTTGTTGAAATGCTGCTAAGGTTGTGCATATGTGGTTTGTTTACAAAAAATAAAATGCTTCTTTTGGACGTTTTCTTTCTACTGGTCTGACTTTTGAAAACCAGTCCACCCATAGGGCAGCAGGCCGAGCAATTGTTATATACACACCTGTAAATCATAGGTTGTCTTATGAATTTTTAAAAATATAAGCCCAAAACTGCTGTATTTGGATGTATTGAACACCATAAGTAATATAAAATTGAAATATATGGTTTGGTACATGAGAAAATGGCATTGAAATGTCCTGAGACCTCACCTGAATGTTCTGTACTAAAACCCTCTAACTTTGTTCTGCTTCACTTTATTAAAGTCAACCTTTGCAGAGAGAATGTTCACATATTGCACTATGATTTGGGAGGTTTAGACCTCACAGCTGCATCATTCCAAAGAAATAATTATCCTGAAAGTGATTTTTTTTCCTAGGCGGAGTTGAAACATTTTAATTTTTGCTGCGAGTCATCTTCATTTACTCTTAACCAGTAACATATAGACTGACATTTACACATCTGAACAAAAATCTCACGCGTAGCCTTTTATTACACAAAAATTCAAATAGCCCTGGTGGTTGTAGAGACACCCTTTTTAGTTTGGTTATGCAACTTAAAATAGGTATGTTTTCAAAAGGTTAAAAAAGACAAGATAGAAAAGCAAAACGACCAAAAATCTTACAATTTACCGGGAAAAAAAATGGTTTTGCCTGCGGTGTCTCTGTAACGGGTCGTATCTGGACCCAAATGCGCGCACACACACACACACACACACACACACACACACACACACACACACACACACACACACACACACACACACACACACACACACACACACACACACACACACACACACAATAGGGGCTTGATTAGTGATCAGAGGCAGGTGAGTGAACAGGTGAAGGGAGTTAGACTAACGAGGAGGGAGTGACTGAAACTAGAGTGAGGGTGTGGAGCTGAACTGTGACAGTCTTAATGTATTGCTTACAAACCTCAACACTTGTATGCTATGAAGGATGCTACATAGTGTGAGAGTAAATTCAGATATAGCATTAGTACTCACAGATGTCTACAGTATTTGGCCATAGCCTCTGAGATCAACAGTGAGTTTGTTTTCTGTAAACACAGCTGGGGTCTGGTGCTTGCGTGCCTGCTTTCAATCTACTTGGAAGCTGTACAAGTCCACTGATACACTCATGTGCGCTGGCATTCACGTGTCTCACAGAGAAAAGGCCGATGAGCATCGTATGTATAAAAAAAAAAAAAAAAATTGGTGCTTGTAAGAACACGTATGTGTGATAAAATATTGTAGTGTGCAGCGCTGCGTGTCAGCGTGGGTGTGTGTTTATCTGAGGACGCCGCGGGGCAGGAGCACGGAGCGAGGCAGTGAGACGAGCTTGAACCCGACCTCAGACACCCTGCAGCTTCCCACTGAGTGGGCGGCGCATGGGTGGATGTGAGGGGGACACACTTGTGGTGTCTTCTTTTGTTGCTTGACTTTGTAAACTTTGTAATCCTTGGAACAGTGTTGATGGCAACGTTGTTTTTAAAGACAAAGAAATCCAGAAACAAAACCCTCTTTGATCATTAAACTCTATTCTATTGTTGTGCATAATGCCAACACAGCTTCAAAGTGTTGACTGGGAGTGTCGCCAGTGTGGTATTGAAATGTGTTCAGAATATGACATGATAATTAGACACTGCTGGCCCAGTGATCAGGCCCATCAGCTGCGACTGTCGCCCTTCGTTGCTCTCAAATAGAGCTATGCTTAAGCATATGGTCGTGCACACTGCTCTGGTAAATCTGTGTTATTTATTTATCCGCACTTAGAAAGGCAGAGAGGATTAAGTGGGTACGTGAGGGTCTGTCACTCGTTAGCCTCAAGGTGAGTGACAAAATCACTACAACGTCAGCATATTTCATTCTCTTGGTACCCTGCAGCGAGAGATCCAGAGAGCCTCTCTGTCAGAACAGTGTTTTAATCAAATTAAAAACTTGGAGATATCTGAACATGGACGACAAAAATGTAGCCTTCTATAGAAAAGCCAGCGCCCAAAGCCGGCGGCTGAATGTCGATGCCCTGTAACTCCAATTGCACGGGATGTATTTAAATGACGACATCTTGCAATACATGTATCTCAGTCATTAGTTATTACATTTTAAGAGACCTCAATTTCACAACTTTCCAGGAATTTTCCTGGTAAGAACTATATTTGGCACCAATTATAGAGTAAAGGCAAAGGTTCTGAGACGGCTTAATAGGTTGAAGTGATTTCCTGAGAGAAAAACACATTCTCCTTCCCAACTCGTCAAATACCGACACCTGGTCAGTGGACCCCGAAGCTTCAAACTAAGATGCTCTATAGGCGGCGTGTCAGCTTCCACTCATTACATGAATCCTGTCTTTTCAAAATAAGCTTCTATCTTCACAGAAAGTTAGGTTGAGGCAACAAAACCACTTAAATTCAGGATGTCGGCAAATTTGACTCACGACACTAACGACTCACTTGACCAATGTCTGATGTGCAAAAGTGTCAACATTTGCTTTTATTTTTTTCACACGAAACAAGAACAGCTGTTTGTTAACGAACATCTACGTTATCTCCTCTGTACCGTCGGAGCTAATATTTCACCTCAACTATAAAGTTGCAATCCCTTTTTTGTGTCTTTATCTCATGGAAAAGGTCATTGGATCCTTTTGAAGATGTGTCATCAGCATATCATCATTTCTCTTTTGGCCTCTTGTGATCACAGGATTAGCACAGACCTACATTATATGCACATGATTTTCAAGCCTGACAGATAGAAACTTTGATCAGTAAGTGGATTATTCTAGGCTTTTGAAAAAAATGCTGTAAATGTGAAATGTATCTTAAAATCCCTGTCAAATGTGACTATAAAAAGAGTGGATGAGGAATACATAGACCAGTAGACTGGGCAGCTTTAACACTAACGTAATCACTCTTAGATATGGAAACCATGCTTAATTTACCTACTCCCGTTTAACCCTAGAACACTAACGTCGGGTGATTCTCACCCGAGCGATTATATTTACGTTATTTTCATTGTGTTGCTTTTTTCTGAGTTGCGTGGGTCCTTGTGTAGCTTCCTGCTTCTCACTGACGTTACTGAAAGTGGGCGTGTCTCTCAGCTCCGATCCCTGTTTTTTTCAACAGGCAGGTGTTCGGGTGATTTTCACCCGACGTTAGTGTTAGAGGTGTTCACAGAACAAGGCTCACATGTCCCAGGAACATGTGGACCAGAGAACAAGTTCATAGCTCCATTATTTATGTTTTTAAATCGTGTTTTATTGACGATTTCCTCATTTTTCACCCGATTTTGAGCCTTTTTTCACGGTCCCACCATGATATCTGTTTTTCATTTTATGAGAAATTATATAGGTTAAAATAATAGAAGAGGACTTCAATTTACCTTGTATAGTTGTATTTTAACATATTTTGATCAGAAGTATTTTATATCGGGTGAAAATCACCCGACGTTAGTGTTAGTGTGACTATTTTTAACGTTAGTGTTCTAGGGTTAAATTCTGCATTCTGATAGATGTACATATACATATATATATATATATATATATATATATACATATATATATATATATATATATACATATATATATATATATAGTGTCATTGTATTACAATTATGATTATTGAACGTCTGCATTCATTCAATGCAGAATACACAAAGGCACATCTCATCAGCCGTCCTGAAGAGGACAGAATAAAATGCTGCTGTGTAGAGGAGTTTTCTCTTTTGTCAGACCACCACAGGGGTGATTAATAATGGGGGAGAGAGAAAGTGCTGTGTGTGTCATTAGCCTCTTGACTGGAGCGTGGACCCATCCAGGAGTGATGGGCTCCATGGCTGCTTCACACTCAAAGGACAACGTCTGTGTTCCACAGGCCTCCATTGATCGTGTGTGTTAATTGTAGGCATTGATCAGGACAAAAGAGGCTTTTCCGTGGGGATGTGAGCTCGATGGAAGAAACAGAGAAGCACATCTGTCTTAAAGGGGAATTAAGAGTAAGTCTTATTTTCACAGTTTTGGCCTTTCTTAATTTCTAACTATGACTATAAAATCTGAGAACCCAAAAGAAGACTGACATGTGTGGTCAGGCAATCAATCTCCAGGTTAGCCAAACTTATTTGAAAGAGAAAACAATGGTGAATGGTAAAATCATAACCATAACTGTTGTACACATCCAATACAGTAGACCCACTTCCTGGTCGTTGCAGTGCGATGAGGACTATTTCTGATGCCTGACCCCCAATGTCTACTGGACCTTTAGCCAACTCTTTTCTCCACTTTGCTATCTTTAATCACTAGGTGTGCTATTAACATGTGATTCATAAACTAATCATTACATAACAATACATTATCAACTATAAAGTCCTCGACATATTTAAGTTATTCAGAAGCTACTATTAATACTATTAATGATTGGCCAATCATCAGGTGAGGTCACTCTTTCCTGACTAAATATAACTTATTGTGAAGTGTGTTGCTGCTAGAAGATTTAATAAATACTAATGAACTAATATCAAGATATGTAACGATTATAGAGAATCAAATTATGACCTATAAATGCATACATTTGTATTAAAGAATGATACTAGAACGTACTCAGCGTACGCCATAAGACATTAGTTTAACTAACAGAATTTAACATACAATTCAATTTTGACTCCACCCAACAATTATTTTATATTTATTTATGAATGAATACATTTTACAATAAAAAAATGAAAGGAATCATAAAAATAAGAGTACAATGATTAAAAATGAACCACAACTAAATAAAAAGGGTTGCATGTGATCAGGTAAAATCAGATTGTGAAGCACCTTTATATTAGTTTGATTCAAATGTAATTTAGATCATTACGTCTAAGATATTTCTATCTAATATTATTTCATTATGTAACTAACATCAACATGTATTGTTTCACCTTACGGTTCTGATGGGCAGATGGAGGTTAAGCTGCATGCAGCGGCTCCTCTTCTTTGGAAACCTGCATCTGGTTGGATGATTGTAGTTTGTTGATTGCACTCTTCCATCTCTCGCTCAGTGGAAGTTGATTCTGCTTTCTCTAAAATCTTCGGAATCGGGTTGACTTCTTCGTTGAGGTTCGGCTTGAACTTTTCTTCCTCGTCTCCATCTCTCTCTAATCATCTTATTGCCTCCCTTTGTAGCAGCAGGGGTCTTCAAGCTTTTCTTTTAGAGTCGCTTGCTCAATATTTGGAGCTGCATATATATATGAAAGAGGGATTTACAGCACATCAAGGAAAAGTTACTTTATTACCAATTCGATGCTTTGCTATGTCTTCAGGAATGGTCGTAAAAAAATAAAAGATGATCCGTATGTCCAGACACATGATACATTCAGTGTTCAACCATTAAGGTTGTGAGAGCAGAAAGAAGTGTATTAGTTCAGATTTCGGCATAGATGTTTGTTTTATAATTTCTTGGTAAATAAATGGTATGGACTGTACTTGAATAGTGCTTTTCTAGTCTTCTGATCACTCAAGGTGCTTTAACACTTGTCATCATTCTGTCATGTTAGGGGTTTAAGGGAGGACCCAAACGCAGGGCAACAGTTCAAAAGTAAATTTATTAATCCAAAAAACAAGGCCAGGCTCTAAAAGACTGGATAAATGCTGAGGTACAAAACAGAACTCAAACAAGACACTAACGGGGCTCAAGACAGGGCTCAACACAGACATACCCACAAGTAACATGAAGTATGATCCGACAAGGAACAGGAGACAAACTGGGCTTACATACAAGGGGAAGGTGATTGGACACAGCTGGGGACAATCAACACACAGGGCAGACAATCAACAGACAATCACAGGGGCAGGAAGTGCAGGGAGCACAGAGGACATATGAAACAAGGGCTTCAAACTAAAACAGGAAACAAGAAAACATCCACATCATGACACATTCACCCACAAAGTATTTGTGTCTTACATGATCAGTGTTACCACATTGATCATTGAATAAATAAGTTATTCAGTATCTTGTAAAATATTTAAAAAAAACTGTCCGTAAAACAACAGTTTTTCAGAGTCCATCAAAATGAAAACACATTGCAAATCACTTCTCAAGTAGACCTTGCATCTTTCTTCACCAATCATTGTTGGCTTTCTGAATAGCACACTTGACCTCTGAAACACTCCCAGCAGACATCCAGGGCATCTTTCATTTATCCCAGATTACAACAATGAATTTGATGAGTACACTTATGGTAAAAGAAAAAGTCGGGATAAAGGAGTTTTGATTTTTAGAAAGCTCAAGTCTGAAGTTTCCTGGTGAATCAGCTCCAGCCACGGGCCCAGCAGAGCACGTAACAGTCAGCAGTCTCCACTGAGAAATCAGCAACAGGAAATCGTGATTCCTGAAAAGTAACACTGCACTAACCAGCCCCTCCTTCCTCCACCTAGCAAAGAAAAGTAACCTGGATGTATTGTTATGGAGAAACATGCCATGCTGACTTTGAGTAATTTTTCTGCATATTCCGTCTGACTTGAGGTCAAACACGAGTGGATTAGCGAGCCTCTAATCCATGCAGGTCGTGATGTGGCCTTGGGCTGTGCAAGTCCTCTCAGTTTATTATGCAGGCTGGTTGGTTTGGAGAACTGGAGCACGCCATCGCTCTGGGGGGGATTTTAAGATAAATAAATAGACAAAATAAAAGCGCTGCAATAAGAAAGGATTTTATGGAGAAAGAGGTGATATTAGCTCTGTGATTGAGTTGGGAGAGTGGGACTCGAAGACGGAGAGGGAATGCAGAGTCACACTAGATGTTGAAGCATTTTGTGGTGTCTGCTCTTAATTAGCATATCCCTCAGTGTGCCGTCTCTCTTCCCAGCTCCCCCACTTTCTTCATCTCCTTTTCAATTTTCTAATTGCTTGGTTTTAATTAAAGCCACACAGAAGTGACAGTGAGTCAGTTAAAAGCAGAGAAATGGGCACAGATAGTCCAAGGCAGCATTTTTTTTGGAGGGGTATTTCTGTCAGAGAGCATCGCTGCCTCCCACAATACTATAATGCCTTAGGATGAATCAACAAGCTGCCTCTCTCCTGCATGAATAAGTGATGTGAAATCACACATGCCGATGCTATATTGGGAGGCTCGTATTGTGATGTGGGGAAATGTAAGAAGGGCTTTGTGGTGGTTGTTGTTGTAAATACATACACGGTATATTTATACAAAGACTCCTGGAGAATTGCAACGTATCAAACACCTATTTAATTTTTCATTGCTTCTGTGCTTTTTTTGTGTGCTCTCCTTACTTCTTCTCTGTTTCCTCACTGTAACATGACATCTGGTTGTGTTTCCTTTGTGTGTTATTTCCTCGCCAATGAATCCCAGCCAATCCCCCTCCCTCATGCTCAATAGCTGATGCAATGTATCCCCCCGCTCTCTGCTTCTCTCATTTTCCTGAAGGTGCATAGTATGGGATTGGGAGCATTTCAGTTGCCGCTCAACGGCTCTCAACATGGAGACGCAGCTCGCAGAAAACAGTGCAAACAGTGTTTACCTCAAGGAGAACTGACGGTGGGCGCTACGCTTCTGCGCCGAACGCCGTCGGTCGGGGCGGCTTCATCAGTTGTAACCGCCACATGGGCGCAGTGCAGAGCGGCGGCCATGAGCCTGTGAGCTCACAAGCGGGATCATCCACCAAAAGCATGCGCTGCCAGAATGGAAACGCTCAGAGGGAGAGCAAATTTATTCTGGTAGACATTACTCCACGAAATCTTTGCATTGTTTGATGCCCTGAATGTCGTATTTTGATAATTTAATGATACTACCTTCCACCTTTTGATACTTCTCCTGATCCCACCTGTTAATTATGCAGCATCATTTGAGCTCCAACTTCTAACGGTACAGTCGGTGTCCTACCTGTTTTTGCACAGGATCTGCCAGCTGAACTGGGTCCTCACCGTACGCTGATCACTCCACAATCACAATTACATCCCAGCCTTTGATGTGCTTTACAAATAACTGGGTCAAGTCAGTTGAGCGTCTGTGAGTCAGATACTAATTTACCCCGAAGTTGAGGAAAATCAAACAATTCAGTGTAAAACTCTCCTCCTACAAGATAACTCTGAGCTGGAAATGCATCGCAATCGTGCCATTTATTTCCAGGTTTTCATCCGCATTTACTGCTTCTTCAGTAGTCCAACAATTAGTGTATTTAGCATGTTATTAAATACAGATGTTATGTCATTTGCTAGGAACATGCTAGCTGAGCTTACACTATATTATACATAACAGGAAAATGTCTAGTGTAATTGCCTGTTTTGTAACTAATCAATCTATAGCATTAGCAGATTAACAATGATGAACAATGACAGCCCAAGGTCAAATTGTCCTTATTGTTTAGTGAAAATAATGAATTAATATGAACACATTTTCAAAAGGTTATACTTGCATGAAAAACATAACTCAAGTCAAGGTCCACTTTCTAGTTTGGTTATTTCTTCCAAACACACCTGATATTCTTTATCAGTGAATGGAACCAGCTCAGTTGTTGTGGAACGCCAGCCTCATAATAACAGGTTGTCTTATAGTGCACTGGCTCCTGGTCAAAAACGTTGGTCTTTTCCTTGTTCATTCTGTGACAGCTTCTGGTTTAACTTAGTGGTCGTGTTGCCTAAAAAAATCCTCTGAAAATGTAGTTTATTTTGAAAAGACACTATGAAACAAGTGGAAAATGCCATCCCTGCCATCACTTTCTCCCTGCCTAGAGCGTCATAGCTTGAAGCTTATAGGCCCACTGACCAAGTTTTAGAATTTGATGAGTTGGGAGTGAGAATGTGCTGATTCATAATAGCACTTTTTTTTTTTTTTTACAGATCCAATTGATTTAATGTGAGTTAGTGAGCTTTAGTGTTGCTATTTAATTGATTTTGTTACTTTTGAATATCGAGCGGTTCAAGGGTGGTCACGCTTGGATCATTGAATATTACAACGTCGCGCAGCATAACATACGTTGTAAAGGATCCGGGGCAGGGGCGAGTCAGGTGGTCGGTTGGACTCGGACTCGGTGTGCAGCCTATGCTCTCTATGAGCAAAGTTAGTTGTTCCAGCTGTTTACAGTCTTTATGCAAAGCTAAGCGAACCATCTGCTGGCTATAGTTTCATACAGAGTGGCATCAATATGCTCAACTAACTCTCTGCATGAGAGTAAATAAGAGCTATTGAACTATTCCTTAAGAGCACTGATAAAACCCTGAAGACAGCACACCCCCAAGAGGAAAACTGGAGCGTGTAAGACATCCGTGTATACAGGGAACATGACAAAGGCTCTGGACATGAGCGACTGCATGCTGAGTGATGAGCGCTTTCAACCAAAGGTCACGGTCGTTATCAGTGAATGGAACTGCTCATGTGGTCACATAGTCACTTGTCCTGCGACAAAAACTCATAAAAAGCTTGTAAATTGACATTAAATTGAGATTCATTATCATACACTAATCTGGAGGTGAAGAATTCATTTCAAATTAGCAAATTGAGCAGTTTAACTAGGAGCTCACGAGAAAGTTCAATTTACCCTGAAAAGAGTCAGTACATCATTTATGATTAATTAATCTCTTTGAAACAATTTACAGCAATGTTAGTCTGACCTTTAATTTAACCTACAGTCAGTGTAAATAGACAGATTATGTAAACATAGAAAACGTTCCATTTAACACAGCAAATAAGCATGTTTATTCTCATATTTATGAAGTTCTTTGCACTACACTTTACTAAGTGCATGTTTTATTTTTTTTACCTAAATTACAGTGATGGATGTTTGTGTGCATGTGGACAAGCTTATTAGAGAATCCACACCCCATCAGCTCCTGCAAATAGTTACAAATGATCCAGAGAAGCCTCATCTTTTCCTATTTATCATTTAACATCTCGCTCAGCTCACTCAAACATGAACATGGAAAAAGGAAAATCAACCTAGCTGACTTTGGACTTGATTATTATTGATATATATTTTGAGGTGTTTTGTGGCGTTAAAACTAAAAGATATTTTTTTAGATTGTAACAAGTACTTTAACTTTAAACTACTTTAATCATCATTAAAACCAAACATTCAGCAGGATTTGTCTGAGCTTTGGGTTCTGGTCAAAACAAAACATAAACATAAAATGTAATGTTGCTTTATTCATTTAATTGTTTCATTTACAGTTTCTGGGCTTCTCCAGGAACCCAATGTTTATTCTTGCAAACAAAAATAATGATTTTATTAAGTATGTGAAGGAAAAGCCAACATCATTGGGTGATGCAGAGTATGAGTAGTTGAGGTGGGTGTTTCAAATGAGCTTGGAGGGGGTTGATGGGCATCAAAACACCAGATGCCAGTTTGAATATAATTATACCCCACTCTCATCCATGCATATAACCTCTGCTTCGGCGCTCATTTATCATTTAACACAATTATGAAAAAAAAGTAAAATGGAACACTTACTTGTGGATCAATTTCCATCTCGGTGAGAGGAATTTAAAGAAGAGGAAATTGAATTTATGTTCTAAAGGGCTATTAATAATAATAATAGCCTGGAATATCTACAGATTCAATGTGACACTTTCATTTATATCTTCAGTGCTTTTAAATGATTTATTGAACTGCAATATATTACACCACAGTCTGCATGTCGACTTAGAATTTTCTTTTTTTCCAGTCCGGTCAGGAACTTCTGTATGTCGTTGATAAAATGGCCTTTTCTATTCCATTTGTAGCCAACATTTCAATGATATTTTTACATTGTATATTGTACATACATCTTAAATTTGTACAGAAAGAGGGGATCTGTTTGTAGGAAGCAGCTTTAGGTTAGCCAGCAGGTCTGATCAGGGGAAACCAACTAGAGGGAAATAGATAGATATAGAGGAAAACAGTTCAGAAAAAACATTTGCTGGCATTATCAATTTCTGGTGTAAATTAATTTAAAGGGAAAGAAAGGTAAGAAGAGGGTGTCGAGCGTGACGTTTACTTTCTCTAAATAAGCCTAAAAGCTCAAATACGGCAATAAACAGACTCAGACCGCAACGGTAGACATAAGAAGATATAGATTTTAATATCTTTATAAACATTTTTGTACTGTTGTTTTTTGATGATAACTTACTGAACAATTTAATTATGGCAAAGAAAGAACATGGATAGGCATACAGGAGAACAAGAAATAGGAAGGTGAGGAATTGTGCATGAACAAATAAAAGGCTCTAAAACTATAACATGGAAAATACGTAAATAAACCACCAGGAAATTAAAAATCAAAAGACTCCCCCTGACAGGAGGAGCAGAAAACCCTGTTATCATCATCAATGTCACTGATATTGTTTTTTCTCATAGTAATACAGTAAATGATTAATATCAGCACTGCAAGAAGTCCCCTTGTCTCCATTGGTACTGGTACAGTTCACATTGATACAAACACCATCTTATCGGTAGATTTAAGGGAGGCACAGAAGCTCCAGAAGTACAGCAAGGCGTCCCGTAATTGTCCATCTGTCGATCTGCATTGTACTGCAAACCCTTGATACTTCAGAGGCGATTGTCTTGGATCCCCACACCCATGGACAATCACATCAGTTAATTAAGAGGCATCATTTTCTCTGCACGATCCTTGTTTTACCATGCTCCTTTCAAATTGTTTTTTTTTGTAATGTTTTATTGAGTCATTGATGTTACACACACGTTTTGTTTCTTGAGTCTTGTATTCCGTTGACGTCAAGTGATCAAAATGTGATCCTCGCGTTCTCAATGAGGAAGGTTCGCCCTCACTGGGGGAGGCATCAGTTCAGCACAACCTCACCAGGGAACTGAGAAATCACCCCTTTGACCCTCCACCTTGAAGGCTCCTGTTGGTCCTGCAGCGGGTATCCGCCTCCAGGTCCACTTTGTGTCTTAGAAAAACCAAATGAACAACATCGGACACAAGATATAGACAGACTTCATCAATATTCACAGCTTGATCTCCCAGAGACACACACACTGTTTTTTCCAAGCCAATGAAAATAGCGCGTGGCCTCGTCATCTTGAAATAATTGTCAGCTTATATTCAGTTGCACAGAGGGAGAGAAGTGGTGTGAAGATGGAAGCAGAGCTTTGTGTAGAGATGTAATACCAATGATAAATGCTGTTAGAAAGAAAGGTACAGCACCTTAAAAAGGTCAGCATTGTGCAGAGAGCAGTTGGTACAATTTGGTACGGCTCCATACAGCGTATGTGCTAATGGTTGCTCTATTTATAGCCTTAAAACATCTGTAGCTATGGATTTCCATTTTGCTGTGTTAATGGCACATTCCATTGTCTGATACTGAACGACTATTTATTGCCACGCTTCCACTTTACTTCTTCGTTGAGAAGAAACACTTACACCCAATTGTCTGGACAGAGTACATTTGGCAGAAAGGATGGGAGCAAAACAGACGCCAGAGGCCTGACAGGGTCTTTGACTTATCTTTTGTACTTGATAACAATTTACAAACTGTGAACTGAAAGATAAAACTGGATTGAGCACTTGAACACCTAGCGTATCTGTCTCAGAGCTAAGAAGTTTACATCATTTACTCTATCTTTCACTTCTTTTCTCTATTTTTACCAAATCTTGGTTATCTGAGTGAAAAACAGATGTTTAAAAATACATAAGATACCAAGACATATGAAGATGAAATCATACTGGCATAAGTGGCAGTGCAAGCTTGGGCTGCGTTAATCTTTTGTCATCCACTGTCACTCAGTCCCTTCGATTTTTGTGCTGTGAGTCTTTCTGTTGTAGATGTTTGATGCTTTTGATGCTTTCAGTCTGAACAGTAAAGCTCCCTACACTACATTTACACATATAATCACACACACACACACACACACACACACACACACACACACACACACACACACACACACACACACACACACACACACACACACACACACAAAAGACACACAGGCCTTGTAGTGCAGGAGCAAGAGAGGATCTGAGGGCTGTTTTTTTTTTCTTTTCATTTTCCAAACCCTCTGAGGGTCAACGGAGAATGAAGTCAATATTTGTCGTTATGAAGGCCGCAAAGAGGGCGCAGACATGTAGTAATGACTTGGCTAAGGTTGCCCTGTTGTTGGCTTGCTGAACCCCACTAGGGGGGCGAACAGTGGTCCGGGGAGTACACTTGTGCTTCCTCCGTGTGACGGTGCCGTCTGGGGATGTGTGGTCATGTTTGCCCCCGTCTGTGAAATCCGGGGAGGAATCCTCCTTGTCTGCCATGACCTCCTTTGAGTGGTGAACCTCATTGTCACCCTTCCCCTTGCCTCTGTTACGAGGCTTTGTGCAGTTCCGAGAGCGGCCAGGCCTTGAGGGGTGCACGATGTGGGTCTGCCCCCCAGAGCCCACCACCACACCGCGGTGAAGGGATGGATTCACCGTGCCAGATAAATTGTTAGTCTGGGCTCTGGACTCAGAACTAGGAACGGTTGGTGAACAGTTGGGGAAGTCCTCCTTGCGCAGCTCCTTGAGGTCTTTCCCAACCATATCCACTGGCGCCTGGCAACCTACTGAAGATGTAGAGCCTCGAAAACGCTTCAACCATTCCCATAGCGACAGGGCCTTGCAGTCACATGACCAGGGGTTGTCGTTGAGGCGCAGGTATTCCAACGCGGGCAGTGTGTCCAGGCACTGTCCGGAGAGCTCTATCAGGGTGTTGTTGAACAGGTAGAGGGTGGTGAGACGTTTTAGGTCGTGGAAGGCCAGGTGGTCCACCCACTCGATCTGGTTTTGGTGCAGAAGCAGTCGGTCCAAGGCTCGAAGGCCTCGAAAGGTGTTCTGGTTAAGGTTCCACAGACGGTTGCCATGCAGGAACAGGTGGCTCAGGTTGTGGAGGTCCATAAACGTGTCATCCTGCAGGAACTTCAGATGATTATCCTGAGGAGATACGGAACGCAGACAATCATGAGCTATTGACATATTGTGCAAAGTTTTTATTCCAACATTATTGTGCAAAACGACGTCACATTAACTTCCATCAGCACACTATGCAAATATTATCTCTTCAAATTCAAAATTCCCAGCGAATAAGCACTACAGGCTTTGCCTTGTACTCCAGGGGAAGCATACATCTGACCTATTGCATGCCTTCAGAAAAGTAGACTATTGCGGTTATTTTCCAAAAATGGAGAAAAATAACAAGCAGTGCTGAATGGATAATCATGACACCAAACCATCTGTGAAGTTATGCGCAAAAAAGATTTGGATTTGACACCACAGATGGAAAAATTGTGGAAAGAATTACGGTTTGTTTGCTGATGCTGATGTGAAATGCAGCTGCCAGCTTGTCACTCAAGTGAGGCAGGGGAGGCACTGCGAATCAACAACACATTCATTTTGCAACATAGTTTAGAATTTGCCTACGTAGGTTGTGCTAGTTCAGATTTGTTCTAGTGGAAGAGTGACAGCCCTAATAGAGTATTAGTGGTAGAAACAGACTAGTGTACCTGCAAGTAGAGATACTGCAGGTTCCTGAGGCCTTGGAAGATGTTATTAGGGAGTGAACTGAGCCCACAGCGGTACAGGTGAAGCGCATTGAGCCGATTCAGCCCGTGGAAGGTGTCTTCCGCCAAGGAGCGCAGGTGGCGGTTGTCTCCGAGGTCCAGCTCCTCGAGCAGCGTGAAGCCGTGGAATGTGGACGGCTCAATGTAAGTGATGTTATTGGAGTATATCCAGAGAGTGACCGTATTGGAGCTGAAGTGTCCCCGAAGTAAGCGATGGATCTTATTGTTCTGTAGGAAGATGCGCTCACTGTCGGGAGGAATGCCTTCGGGGACCGACAGGAAATTATGGGCTTGGCAGGACACGGTGGTGGGTGCAGTGTAGCAGATACAGTGACGGGGGCAGGACCAGGAAAACTCAAGCCCACAGAGAACCAGCAGGAACTCCAGACCAGAGCCTGCAGAGACACACACACAAAACACACACACATGCACACAGGTTGACAGAGAGGAAGGAAAAAAGAAAATCAATTAAGTTAGTTAGATAGTTAATGTCTCCTCGTCTAGACCATACTTGAAGACTATACATATGTATTAATATCACTGAGAGTTGACAGCCTCTATAGTTGCTCTCTCTGTGAGTTGCTCATCTTCGTTAGCAAAATTATGCAACCAAAAAAATAATAATGATGTCAAAAATGGCAACTTCCTGACCATCAATATTGTTGAATATATCAGGACAAGTGGTGGACAGGCCAAACCACTGTCTAAAAATGGCAATGCATTATGTGTTGAAGTCGTACAACACAGGTCATGCGTCAGTAAACACTGAACAGAATTCCAACGGGAACAATTTGGTAAATACATTGACTGATTTTGGGCCACATACACACACGTGTTGCTCAGCACAAGTTGTAAGTGTCTCTCTCTCTCTGATTGGTTCAGCTTGTGCCACAGTGCTACAACTCCCTGCCATAGTTTACTTGCTGAACACAATGAGTGTATTTTGGCCCACACAATGAGGAGTCTATTGAAGAGAGCAAACAATAACACCTGCTCCAGTGAATCACAAGACGCCTGCGTGAAGCTGATTGGATCTCAGGCGCCACACTCTTGTCTGATCTGACGCCAATGCAGCTATTTCAGAATTACCCTTTTCAATATTCTGCCACAGGGGAGATGAGCTATTAAGAGTCCAATCCCTTCACTGATTCCATCGGCACTACTTTGCAGTGAGCGGAGGCTGTGATCAGTCTTTTGTGTTGTTAAATGGGGCGGGGAATGCTATTTAAACTTGTAGTAAGCTGCTCCTATGCGCCTTCTGATCGGTGACATGATTCCCCAGATCCCTGAGACTGGTGGTGTGTCTTATCCACAGTCTCATCTAAAATGAGCACAACTCACAGCCCATCATGAAAGTTCCATCTGACAACCTCTGGCTGTCTTCTACTCAATTTATTATTCACAGCATAGCAGCAGCCTGATTCACTGCCTCTAATCGATATGCCTCTGTTGCCTTTTAACTCTCCCTGTAATTCTGGGTCTTTAACACTGGAAATTCAGGAGCTGCAGAATAACTCTCCACCAAGAGAGAGGCGTATTTATCTAATGTATTTTCTCGCCAAACTGTGGCTAAGCTGTGACATTCAGTGTCTGACTCCACTGACCTTTAACAGTAATTCTCTGTGTCTAGTTGCAGAGCTGGAGCATGGAGCTGTGTGTCACCTGAACAGGAGTGTGCTCTCTCGGGCACGGATCTAATCCTATTTGTTAAGCCCTGCCACTGGGCCACAATGGAAATGCATGCATCCTCCTAAACCAAAATGTGCCCACAAAATGGACTGATTCTTCACGGCTGGAAACGGGCAAAAAGGTTGAATCCGTGTGCGTGTTCATGTGTACTGTGTGGATATTTAGTGCTGGAGATCACGACACGCCATGACAGCACTACAATCGGCCTTGGCTTTATTTCGACTTTTAATTTTAACGTCATGACATGCATCAGTACATGGATCCTTAACTTTGTTACTGGCTATTTCCAGATTTGTCACACCGATGTATTTCTTTTTTTGGTCTGCTTTTTATCTCAACCGCTCTCTCTACTCGCCATTTCCATTAAGATGTATCAAGTGTGACACCTACTGACAGAATAAATAGGGGAAAGTGTTTTGCATTACTCTTGGGAAATAAAGGTTTGCTTTATGTATCAGACAAATAAGCAAGACAAGACACAATATATTTTCCTCCCGCTGTTAGAGAAACATTTGCATTCGGCGGCAGCCACCAGGTGCTTGAGACGCAGGTATTTGTTACTGTATTTCACATATTATCAGACCCACACAAAGAAGAACGATTTCCATAAAGAACAAACAAAATACAACGAATTCAATCCGTCTTTTGATTTGATATTTGTTACAAGATTAAATCCTACCTGTTTTAATCACCTGCCTTAGCAGGAATTCAATGAAGTTCATTAAATTGATATTCTCACTTTCAGTAAATATTTTCTGAGGTCTTAAACTATTTCCATTAACAGTTTCCTTCATGCATGTCAATAGAGTTAGGCAACAGCCCTCTGATAGAAACATGATCTGAGCAGCTGAGAGACAGACAGGAATACGTGTGATACACAGGGAAAGCGAGGGGATGGGAATGTAGATGCTGCCTAGATAGCGAGACAATTTGAATCAGTGATGTGCTAATCAGGTTGGACACAAGGATGCGCCTCCTCTCCTCTCTCACTCTCCTCAGCTTGTCAGGACAAAGTAATAGATTCTTTACACCGCTTAATCTGTTCCTCTAAAATGGATGTTTTTACTGCTTTGCCAAATTCCCCTAATTTGCAGCTGAAACCATTAAAACATGGTAGATAAAGGGAGTTATATCGAACTCTATTCCTTCCCTCAAGAGCAACATCTTTTAACTACATTTCTGATGATGCTTTAGAAGACGTGAATCTATGATGTGGATGCTCTTTAGATGCTGAAAGTATCTCATACGCTCTCTTCTGCGTGCAGATTTAATGACGAGGGGATTTTTCTTGTGTTCAGCCCCACTGAGATCATGTGTGCTCTCTTTTGAAGCCGGTGTAACATGCACTCTCACGGACTTTAGCACCTGCCCGCTCACTGATCTCATCACTCACATGTATTTGCACCTCCAAACAATACTCTAAATCTAAATGTAAACGGAAATTGACACATGCAGTTACACACGTGCATTCGTGCATGTATGTAAACGCTCTCTGTGGACACACTGAGACACACATTATCAACCATTCTCAGGACGACATGTGTCACGTTTGGGAAGGAATGAAGCAGATCATGCCAGGGTGACGAGCATAGAAGCCGTAATGACGATTGTTTAAAGAGCTTTGAATACGGAAACGGAGCTCAAATAAGTATTGTGTCAGAATGCTGTACTTAAATAAAAAATGAATGTGTGTGATAACTGCATTGTGCGAACACACAATGAGCTTTGTATTATATAAATAGCTTTGGACACAACAGAACATATATATGCCAATAGTGCCTATTGGAATTTGGCAGAATAAAGGAGAGGCTCTGAAAGGGAATGTGATAATGATAATGTGCAGTTATCTCTGCTTCTGTGCTGTATTAACACTCTCGTCACAAGTCTTTCACCCCAGAGTCTCTCCCCATGCAGCTTTCCTCTTTCCGTCTAACGACCCCCTTTTAAACATGCATTCTTTCAAATGCCCAACAGGGGGCGACTCCCCTGGTAGCCAAAATAAGTCCACTTGTAAAGAGATATATGAGAAAGTAAACCTTGTAAACATGAGTTTATGGTCTCAATCCATCGTTTCAAGTCATTTTCAATAAAGCCTGATGTTTATTTAGCAAATTATGGTCCCATTTACAGTGAAATAGACAACAAAGCAGAGGAACTTTAGGGCGGGCTACCTTATGATTGACGAGCCGCTACCACAGCGTTTTGCAGTCTGGGTGTTGTCCCTGTTTTAGAACTTTAACCCATTTACAATGTTTTTTCAGTTTATTCCATTTTCGGTTCTACTTCGCTCCACCCTCTCGTGTCACTTCTGGTGAAACTCCTGATGTCAATGGTCAGAAACCAAGATGTCGACGGCCAAAATATCTAACTCAAGGCTTCAAAACTGTGGTCCACAAACCAAATGGGTGACATTACCATGACTACATCCACTTTTTATACACGGTCTATGTGGCAGATGCTATCGATAGCTCTTCACAAGCACGTTTGACCCCGTGACCCCATAATCACCAAGTTCCGCCTATTCTTGGGGGCGCAGGAAGGGAAATAGATAAATAAATGAATAACACAATGGATCGGGTCCCCTGACAGATGGAGAAGTGACTGTGTAGAATATCAGTGAGGCATAGTTCACACTAGATTTGCCCTCATGAATAACACATCTCTGCTAATGGGAGGGAAATGGTACGTCTGTAGAGCTGCGTGACTCCATAATTAGACTGGACAAACTCAATTTCCTGTGTCTCTCCAAATACCCTGATAAGCACCCTGGTGTTTTCTCTCTTGCTATTGGCTGTTTGTAAATAATAAGTCTCGACTCACTCCACCCTCAAAAGGTGTTTACAGTCATGTTCAGGTACAGCAATGTATTTGATTATTGATTGAATGGGCTCATCCTTCTATCTCATAACTCGGCTGACATAAGGTGCAGTGTCGCAATGACTCTGTGGAGCTAAATGTGGTGTCACCATCTGCAATATGGTGAACATTCATATTATACTATACGCATACGATGGCATAGGGGTGCAAAACAATGCTATCTATATCTCTTTATGTCAACATATCTACACAAGTCTAAACTGAGATGTGTGACTGGTCACTGGAGAAAGCTGTTGACAAAAATGCACTTTTGAAACAGCCCCTTAATTTAGCTTGTCATTTTTTCAATCGCTTGTCAAGTCATGCCAGGTTCCAGACTTCAATATTGGATGATGTGGTAAAAATAACATTAATATTATGGCAACTATTTGAATTATTCCTGTTCAGTGCACATCCTCTGCTCATGTATTCATTTTACAACCCTATTTTAAACTCTACATTAAGAGGCATTTTTAAATCCACAATATTTGGCATACCAAATGCTACAATCAGGAGCAACATCTATAACTGATAATTCTGACATAAAATCATTTTCTATTTACATTAGTTTATGCACACCATGACTCTGAACAATGCTCTGAAAAGAACATCAGCGTCTGACATTTTTAGTACGGGTCAATGATTGCATATTTATTTTAATTAACATTGTTAAAAGCACAAATGTAAATATAAACAGCAGTAATAGCACAAAGTTCAATCTATTTTCCCCTAGCATTTAAAGAAAGTCTCTGATGACTTGTTGAAAGCACTGATTACTGCCGTTATTTTTGGATTGAACAGCAAACTCACGCTTGCCAACAGCTGTGAGCAGCAACACAGGGGAAATGGGAGAGAACAGTGACAATGCTGAGATCTCTGAGAAATGCAGCAGAAGTTAAATGTTTAATAAATACAGCACGTTCGATATTCTTCTGGTGCAGAGGCAAAGTGAGCGACTGCTTACCTAAGCAATAAGGTATGAGAGTACTGTATCGTCAATAATGTACATGTATAATGTATGTTCAAGGGTGTTGTTAGGCCCAACGCGGTTGCCTGTAACATTATAAATAATAAGTAAATAGTAAAAAATAGTAAGCTGCCTTTCAGCACAACATAGTTGTGGCCACTAAACGTTGTGTATTGCATTTCAGTAGAAAAAAATAGCCCCTGTTCATGTGGCTAGCTAGATCTCGCACCACCAGTCCCAAACACCGGCAGACGTAACTGCTGATCCCGTAGTGGTCACCCTTTCTATTGCGCACAGTGCCATAGAAATCCTGCAGTATTTCATTCATATTTTAATTTTTTCATTCATGTTTTTCAGGTCTCCTGTTTTCCCATCGCTTCGCACCAGTTGGTGTAGCAGTTAATTGCCCACTTTGTTTGGCTGACAGTGTTATTTTCGTTGCGCAACATTTCATAGGCCTCAGTTTCTTTCTTATCTATGATAGCATGACGTCCAACTGAATTATCATCTTCGGCATACCACTCATCAAAAGTCATTCACCGCAAAATATCAAAGTTTACACAAAACATGTTTGGTAACTGTCAAGCTTGAAAATCTCCATGTTATTTTGAGTGCGCACTGATATGGAACGCTCAGGTAAATGTAAACAGGTGTACAGTACATTCTGGCTCAATACAGTACACCCAGTGACCCACTCTCAACCAATCAGAATGCTTGATTTCATCTACCCGTATTATAAAAGTGCATGTGTGTGTGTGTGTGTGTGTGTGTGTGTGTGTGTGTGTGTGTGTGTGTGTGTGTGTTTCTGTCTATTGGATCAGCATGAATACTGGCCTGGTGTCTTATCTGATGCACACTGCAAAAATAATTAGGTCGCCAAGCTGATAGTGTTATTAGTATATATAATGATTTCCTAATATTAATGGTATCTTTCTGATTTAATGGTCAAGCTGCTGAGTTTGTGTGTGTGTGTGCGTGTGTGTGTGTGGAGTGTGGGGTGTGTGTGTGTGTGTGGGGGGGGGGGGGGGGGGGGGGGGGGTCAGTTCAACTCATCACCAACTTCATACAAATATATTTGTTTTATATTTTGGACATCCACGATATTGTAAAAATGTTCAGAGGTCCCACAGTACAATGCACCAGCTGCTCCTCAGACCAGCGGGACTTGCACTACTGATCTATATTTGGGTGTTCTGTTCCATGTGTGATTTATTTAATTTTTGCCATGTGTGCTGTGAAACTGTAAAGTGCCAACACTCATTTCAACGGCGTCACCACCTCATGCACATTAAATATGATTCGAACCTTCTTTTGTCGGGTTAGCTTCACTTCTGATTGCATCTTCTCTGAGGCAGAAGGACAGTTGAAGTAAAGAAAGCAGGTGAGAACTGGAGCCCAGTCACATGTTGGCGTACAGAGTACCAAGGTGTGTCAGGGTTAAATGGACCAGCATGAGCCACACATTATTGATATTTAAGTCTGCTAAGTGCTGTTTTATGGCCGTTTGATATTGTATGCAGCAGTGGCTGGTCAATAAGGCGTCTCTGTCCATTAATCTCTTTGATTCACAATGTGGGAGGGACAAAGGGAGTGATGAAAAACTGCAGATAGCAATGCAGATACATAATGCAAAGCTTGTGTAGAAAACTGTGACATGAGGTCTCTCTCATCTGAACAATACAGACAGATGAGGATCTCATCGGTTATAGTGCTTCTCAACACAAAACGTCTAACATCAAAAAGACAGACGATGTGAGTGACAGCTGGGTTTCTCAGGTTCCAGAATAGAGCCTAAAAATAACTCTTCTAAACAAGCAGCACCATATGAAGCATTTGCAAAATAAAGGGGGAGATCTTATTTCATAGATGGAACTGGAAGAGGCTGATAGAGTCCAGGATGAGAGGCAGCTCTGAGCTATCCACAGATGTAAAATATTTACATTGTTCTTTTACAGACTTAATGGATATCTAGTGGGTGATAATGATATTTGCTTATTTGTATAGCTGCATCTGTACCTGCTGGTCTATTACTCCACACGCCTTGACAGCATTCTGTTGAACGTTGATAAGATGCCAGACGGCGTGCATGCGCACACATGGAGAAGACAGATATAGCATACAGAGAGTACACATGCACAAACAAACACAGGCACACGAGCCAAATCACTGCTGTTTGGGGCAGCACTATCAGCCACCAACTGCATTCATTCATCATGACAGCACGAAGCCAAATGATTCAAATACATTGCCCGCCCTGCGGCGGTATTGCACTGCATTGGCCAAACTTAACTAATGGTTCTACCCAACCTATAAATCATCGAAAGTGTATCCATATGTAGTTCAGCAGGTGATAGAGAGAATTTATAATGTGATTCGCGTCTGGGGTGGCTCATATGTATCCCTCACAGTGGAAGCTGTTTGATATAATGTAGAACCTCTTTAAATGTAGAGAAATCTATACAGTCCTTTCACGACACACGAGACCGACAAGGTCTTTGGTATCAGTGTCATCTCACAAGCTAGTGGCACTAAAATGCATGCTAAATCTCATTATCACATCATGTGGCACATTCCGGTTAGATTTATTTCTGAACTAAAAAAGGCCCACTCAGTAGAGTGCAGATCTCTGCCAGGTGTGTTCGCACACATTTAATGAATACAACCCACAATTCGGTTAAAAGTTCAAAAGGTCTTTGTATCACTTGTACATTGCAAATTTGGGACAAATAAGAAATCATGAGAACAATGGACTTTCTAATTAATGAATTCATACACACTGAGCTAAAAGCCTAGAACATACTTTCTTTCCTCCTCTCAAAGTGGGCGTACATGCTATGTGTAGAGTCACATGGTCACACACTTTGGGCTGCGGACGGATGACGACGTTTACATCACACGGAGCAAGGCCAACCCTCACATGGAAAGTATGAATTGGCCTGATAGACTTCCACAAAGGACACTAATCATACACTCTGCCTCCGCTTTCGCACTCTTTCACAAAGCTTCTCTGTTTCGTAGAGTTTGGAGTGGAGTTTATAGCTTTCAGCGGCATGCTGGACGATTGCCAGTCGGCCTCGTTCGTCCAGTCGCTGAGTCTTATTCAATCATGCGCGCGTATGCCAATGACAGAGTGCAGCACAGGCAATCATTAGGTGTTGCTATCGGAGTGACAGCTGAGTTGTGGTGATTCTGTGACAGCGAGCAGACGGATGAGGAGAAAAGCAGCCGATGACAAAGAAATATCCTTGTTGTAATAATTCAAGCTATTTTATTAGAGAATGAAGCAGAAAAAGAGGGAAATATCAGAGGGAGGTTGTTTTAAAAAGGAGCTGTGGACTTGGGGAGATGTGTCTGCAGCATTGGGACTGTTACTCCATGAACCAGAGGACCTGGTTACCTTATGAACAATCCGAGCACTGAATCATTACCAGCTGCAGGGCTGTTGCTCTTCAACGCACTCTGTGCTTTGATGTTTCTGTGGAAGGGGCCAAACTAAAAAGTGAAATTTCCCCATGGAGTTTGTAAATTAACACAGTGTTTAGAAAAGCAGAGCAGAAGGGCCAAAGCAAGGCTGCAGCCAAAGGTTATAGTCTCCCTTTGGAATTCATACAGTGACATGAAACATTAATTATAAGCCATAACATATAACATTGCAATCAGTCTAATAGCAGGCTGATTTATCTCAACCTGCTCTACACTTTATTCTTAGTGTTCTGCATTTCTGATACGTGTCAGCTCAAATACTATAATCCACGTGAGGATGGCCTGAGAGCAGTTTACTTCACGACTTATCATGCATAATTTCATGTCATTTGCCAGACAAATATTCAATTTGTTTTAGCTTCTGAATTGTTATTGTGTTGCAGGAAACAAGGAAAGTAAATTGAGTTTTCCCAATGCCAACAACCTCCGATCCACCAACGCGTCCTTTTTCTATCAGGCATTGTTTTGATCATAGACTTGAAACTGCTGATTAAAATTGCATTATGTTGACATGTGCAGACATGCACTAACCTAACAACACATTCTGACTCCAGTAAATGCAACTAAAAGCTTTTGTGGATTAATGATTTAGAAGCTGCCCAGCTCTGCTTTGGAACCATCAGGTCAGTAAAGACCATACCTGCGCTGAAAGATGGCATTTTCCAGTTCACCAGTCTCCATCTCCTGGTACCCCTTACATATTTCCCTTAAAACAAACTGTAAGGTACCCTCCTGCTGCTGCAGCTGCCTCCTTGCATTCAAACCTCATGCGGCCTAGATTCAGCAGATCAATTATTCATAGCAGGTGAGAGTTTGGTGCTCCATGTACGTAAAGGCACAATCACACACACACACACACACACACACACACACACACACACACACACACACACACACACACACACACACACACACATTCAACAGTCTCAGTTAATGGCTTCAAAGAGGCAAGGAGAGATGTAAAATCAAGCAGAAAAGAGTGTGAGGGAAGAGAAAAGCATTGTGGCTCATTAGTTCAGGAGTCAGTAAGATGACCAGGAGATGAAGAGGACTGGATAGAAGTCAAGAGATGAAAGATAACCTTGAGGGAGGACATAACACAACACAGGCAGGAGTGTGACATGCATCTACCAACATATGAATGTACATGGCCCCACTCCTATAACTCATGAAGCCAGCAGTATCCAGCGTGTCAACCATATTAGATGCAATCAGATTGAAGGAGGGTGGTAGTTAGCCTAGATTTACAGCGCTTACAATGGATTCAGTTGACTCAAATGTACCAAAGCATTCCTGCACATCATAAACGTCCCCATTGACCCATACTCTAAGTATGCTTATGTTACAAACAACCAATCAAGTCAGCAAGTAATTGTTAAACAGGCTGCACGTCTTTGGTTGGGGCGGATGGGCTATGACAAGGCAACAAATGGCATGCAAATGTATTTAGCAATGCTGTGGATAAAACTGTGACTGAATGGCAAATACCGGGTTAAACATACAGTTTGGATTAATGGCAACAGGGTGGATGATGCTGCAGGAATGGATCGAGAAGTTTCTATAGATGTTTCAACGTGTCTCTTTGTCTTGACTTTGAATACACTGTTGTGGATCAGTAACTACAGATGCTGGCGTCCTTACAGGATCAAGCTACACACTTTTCAGAACCACATTTCAAACCTAAGGGAGTAAAAAAAAAGTATCTGATATTCAATAGGCACATTTTGAGGTAAGTTTTCCCTTAAGCAGAGACTCAAATTCCCACAAATCAGTGTGCATGGACATAATGTGAACATTTACGAAGGCTTCTCTCAACAAATGACATAGAGCCACATTTCCAGACCAGCTTTGCATTTAAACTAGTGGCTTGGGGAAACCATGTCAGATTGTGGACAAAATCTGAATATATGTGTTTTCCTCAGAAATAGTGAGGGTGTGAGGAAAGAAAACACAACAGAATATGAAAGAGAAGAAGAAAAAAGAGCAGAAGGGAAGTGGAAGACCTTGATCTTAAGAGAGTAATCCCTTTTCATTTGGTGCAGTTCTTTCCGACCCTGAGAGCTTCAGCATTGATCCCAGTGTAATGTCAATTCATTAATGTCCTGGGCCTCTACTGGGCCTATCACTTTGAAGGCGTCCAACACTCTCTCCCAACAAATATATCCCTCATTTATCGTAACCTTTTCTCACAGTCAAATGGAGGGGGCTACTATAGGTTCAATTCTCATCAAATTGAATTTAAATCTACTTTGCTCCCGATTGAATTCCATCCTGGACTTTCCACTTTTTTATTCCCACTGTTCTGTCTTCATTCATTCTGTCTGGGGTTTCATATAGTCTAGCTCCAGTTGAGTATGAGCAACTTATCATCATTTTATTTGTTCAATGCGCTGCGGTGTATTAGGCTGCCCTTGACTTACTATTCTGCACACATACCTGTACCTGTTTATTGAGTCTACACTCCTGAGAAATATGCAAGTCTCCAATGTGAAACCTCTTCAGTTTAATGTAAAATACAATTATTTAATGCTAAGTTTCCATAAGTTAATGTCTCCCTTGTTTATTCAAATTACTGTTCCCTTTTACGTCCTGTCTCTGCCATCATTTACTCCTCTCCTCCCTCATGCCATGTCGCGCCCGCTGCTTAATTGATTCTGTTGTTGTTTCCCAAAACTACAAAGCAGACAGCTTCACAGGATGAAACAGAGTCACTGTCTAGGTGTGATTAAAGAAACTCTGGTCTGTCCGTTAGAGATACTATAGCAGCTTATGGGATTTAGTGAGTCACTGAAAAAGCACACCAAAACCAAAGATTCACTTCAAAGTGTTCTATCACCAAAACCTTAAACACATACAACCCAATAATGCGTTTCGTACTCTTTGCCCATGCCTGTGTTTCATCCAGGAAGGGGAATCTGAGGTTCATGACCAATCACTTGATTTCTTTCACGAGACATGCAGGGATGTTTTCTCATGTCGTGAGTGCTGCTGCTTCTGCCACAGCGCTGCCATTTGAAGTTCCTATTTTGCTTTCCTCCTCTCCATTGTAAACCTGAACCCTCTGGAGGCGAACCACACAAACTACTCAGCTTCCCTCAGTGCTTCCCTCCTCCCTCTCAGCTGCTTGTCTGCATGCAACTACCACTCGCTAGAAAGTGCTCCCAATCCTCTCTCTCCTTATAAAGCCAAGTGCCTCGCTGCAGACGTTCCACAGATAAGTGGTTTGTTTTTTTCCCTGTCCACAGTGATGTCCTGAGACTAATTTTCGTTGCATGTAATGCCTTGGTCCCTTGAACTTTCTCGACGTACAACCAAAAAGAAAGCCGCCCCCTGAATATTGCATCGAGTCATGAACAACAAAGATATACAGACAAGCAGCTGCAAAAAGAGATGTCAGGCTCCATCTCAGTGAATATGTCTGGATGATGAAACATGATTCCCTCCAGCCACTCCCCCATCTCTCCTTGAAGATGGATAATGAGATGTAGAGTCAAGGACAGAGAGAGAGCCAGTGAGGGGTTTGTTTACGCAATAAATTGTGAGTGTGGTATTTCAAAGACAGCAAAACAAGGGAGGTGAGAGGGATGTGAGGTGATAGAGAAGGAGAGTAAAAGTGAAGGAAAGATAGAGAAAGAAACAGATATAGTGAGGAAAGGAAAACAATGGACGCTCGGGTGACAGCTTAAAAAGGAAACCTGAAGATCTTATCTTGTGGTTACAAGTTCAACAGAGCACATACTACACCTAACCACACTAATACGTGATGCAGGGTGCGGTCACAAGGGAAACCACGACTATCCATCTTGTCTAATTGATCCAGGACAAAAGTGGCATTTTAAATTAGTACAGAAATAGAAACTTGCAGGTAAATACTTCATATACTTCTTCTTTACACCAGGAACAAACATAATGTAACACAAGTTGTTTGAATATACAACAATCTTTAGATAAAAATCAAGGTGTTATTTTTTTTGTTCATGTTGAATGCCAGGTGTAACCAGAGACTTGTCTTACTATAAAAAGATTCCTCTCTTCTAGAGCATTCCAAGAGAAAAGAAACAGCAATTTAATAAACAGTTAAATTCAAACTTCTTGTGTCAGATTGACTCGATCGTCACCCGATGTTTTCTTTGCAAAAATAGGCCAAGGACAAGGAGATCACATTGAATAACCAATTTTTAAGTAGTTTTCCTTTTAGTGAAAATGAAAAACGTGCCACTTTGACTCATACAGCACATCAAGGTTAAAGCCCGAGCTTCCACTGATGCTCTGCGTTGCCAAGAGGAGAAAAGTCCCATCAGCCAGTTGGGCATGAGCCTCAGCTCTTCTAACAGCAGCACAGCTCTCTCACAATCTGGAGCAATCAAATTACAGCCAAAGAAAAAGAAACGTACATTGACCACTGTGCTGTTTAGCTCTGAACAGACAACGCTAAGCGGCAGATTATCGAGGCGCCGTGAGCGATCTAAACTGAGAGAGATAAACACTGACTGAGTGACCGCAGCTTGTCTATTGGGACTGATGGACGAACCTGGCAACCCAGAGAAAACAGACTGCATTAGTTCTGCCAACAACAAAGGATGGAATGAGAGCAACACTTCACCGGGGTTGGTATAAAGACATAAAAAACAAGTTCTTTACCAAAATAAAACTAAAATGCTCTCAGACCAAAATCAAATGCAATATGAAAACTATACTGATCTCCTTTTAAGCTCCTTCTTTGTTTGATGTATATCTTATTTGTTTTTTCGGTTGTTCTGTCCATTAACATTACATTCAATTACATGTCATCATATCATGTATAATATAACTGATATTAACAAGTCTACAACTCCTTTTTAAAACAACATCCCTCTGATATTTCCCTCTGTTTCTGCATATTTCTCAAATAAGAGCAAAAAGCATTCAGATAAATAAACTATAGGGTTTATATATAGTAATGTAGCTGTAAAATGTGTGCATGTGCAAACCATTTGTTTTGTTTGTCAGGTTCTGAATCATACTCACACTGTAAGCCAACAGTACTTACTTATTTATGAAGTGATGAGAGACAAAGCAAGTTAGAGAAAGAATAAAAGTGGGAGTAAGAGAGAGATATCCAAAGCCACCAGAAGTGAAAAACTGAATAAGTTCAAGATTACTCTTACAGTTTCTGTGTGCGATGCTGGACTCCTTCACAGTACACTGACCAAGCCTCATAAAGCGCCCCTGCCTTGCATATCTCCCCATTGGGGCTATTATCTTCACACCTCTCTGCCTTCACCAAAACAAATGTTACCTCCTCACCATGCCACCTCTCACCCACCTATTCTATTATCAGTGGTAGGGCCGCTTCAGAGGTTAAACTGGGCCCCAGTCAACCATGGGAAGCTGTAATGGCAAAAGCTCAAACTCAAACACACCAAGTTTGCCAAAGTGATTCTTTCCGTTCAACTCACGCTGTTGACAAAATAGTAAACTTGATGTGTGTACAGAACTTTTCAAGTTGCTTGACTCTGCAATTAGAAATACACAGACAAAATAATTAATACAAACAATAAAAGGTCTTGACATTGATCAAACACAGGACAAAACCAACAACATCTTCCTAAGTAGTATTGCCTGTCTACCCAAGCCTGGTAATTCCTCTGTGCCAAACACGATCAGTGAAGCGGTCAAAGTTAACTTTGTGGTACGTGGTTAATGTGAAACAGTGGAGGTTAGGGTTAGGGATTGAAAGCTCTTGGTTAAGGTGAGGGAAAAACATGTTCATGGTTTGGCTTGAAATACGTATGCTTGTAACAGCGTGAGCTCTGGACATAACATCATGTGACTCAGTGGCATAGCATCAACTTTGTTTTCACATTGGACACTAATGCCAAATGTCGGTATTTGACGTCCTGGAAGTGAGACCAAGCTGAACTATCCCACCAAATACACCTCTGAAATAGTCCCCAACAAATTCACTCCTGTAGGAGTATAAATAAACTACAGCATCCAGATGTCAAGAAATGACTGACATTTTTGTAAAGAATGAAAGTATCCTGTATTTATTTCCCATTTTTTTCTCCATATTTACATCTTCAATAATTGAGACACAAACTTATAGTTTGTTGACTTGATTTATTTGTGGGATTTGTTGACAAAAAGAAGAATCTAAAATAAGCCGAGCCTCGTATGTCACATTGTTTCATCCATTTTTGCTTAGCTTCTGCATTCAGTTTATTAATTTATTTCATCTAGCACCGTTAAACTATTTTCGTTGCGCTACACTAGATTTGAAGCAACCTCGTTGTTCTTTGAAAAAAGAAAAAAAGATGAAGAAATATACATTTTCTTTAAAAGAAACAAATGATAGAACATCCACATGCCAACGATAAAAACATGTTGAATAGGGTGAACAAAATCTGTGAGAAAGAAATGAGCTCAGTCATGAAAACCTCTCAGGGCTATAACATGGCGTGATACAAAGTTATATAGCAAATCAGCCAATGCTTGATGTTCTTGGAGCTGATTCTGGGTGTTCCTCTTTTTACTTCCCTTGTACAGATGCCCACAATTCTTGATAGAACATTTTCAAGAGAGGAAAAAAGCGGCATTTGGCTGCATAGAAATGGGATGTGTGGGTGGGTGCGTTGGGAGGTGTGTGTGTGTGTGTGGGGGGGGGGGGGGGGGTCTGTACAGTAGTTTTGCCTAAAGTGATGTTGGAGCTGAATAATGTACTGTATGTAGTTATCTTATCTCGAGAAACTGGCATTAACATAATCGTCGGGATAATTGGAGGTAAAGGAATGTGAAAATTCCATGGTGTGCTAATCTAACAGGAATATCACATAATAATTACAATTTTAAGCTTTATGTTGAATATGGTTGGAATTGCCTTACAAGCGAGGCTTGAAACAAAGCTTTTTGCTATTTAAATATTATTTATTTTACTGTGATCTGCTGACTGATTTTTAACACCCACACTACAATAGCACTTGATCTCCCATTTGTCAGTTTTTAGCAAAATCTTTTTTCTCTGAAAATGATATAGTCCACTACAGTGTGCAATAATCCTTAATTTAAATTATTATCTAATGTACATTGTATTAATGGCTATCAATTTCAAAATGCAATACCTTATGTCCACTGTATTAATCCTAATTCCCCATTATATGAAATATATCACACTACACTATCCAGACCGGCGCAATGAATGCAATAAATCCTACTTTCACGGACACATGTGATCTGCCTTCTCTGCTTTCTACGCTGCAGACGCTGAGTAACCACCTAATTAGACACCGGCACGGGGTGGTGGTCTGCTGCAGACACATTCCAGTAAATTCACTGTGCTGAGAAGCTACTGTTTGGTTCAAACTGCATGTCAACACCGTAAATCATCAGTGCATGGAAAGCCGAGAGAAGAATAGTATCTTTAACATGAACTAATGGGCCTGAAAAAAAAAAAAAACATCTTTCTGTATCCTTGTAATTTTCAGTGACCTGGCAACATAAGCAAACAAACCCACTAAATTAAGCTTAAAATATTGTTAAATCCTGATTGAAGAACGAAGTACATGAGATCAACCTTCTTCAAATGAGACCCACCCACTTTAAACCAGAAGTAATGGTGCACACAAGACATCACAAAAAGGAGGTTTTCAAGCCCTTCAAGGTGGTCCAGTGGTCAGTGCAACAACCCAGAGAGCACAAATGATCGTAACAACTAAAAAGCTTTTTCACACCAAGTCTGAGGCAAATCAATATCCCATAAAACAAAGAAAAGAAACTTTCACATAGTTGTCTTTATCTCCACATAGATCGCTAACTGACTGGAGCAGATCTGACGGCCGTCCAGTATATGTGCCAGACCCAACTCACATCTGGTGCCAGAACACAGCCGACACTTGACACAATCAGCCCAATTTGGCTGGCAACCTGGAACACCTGAATCTTTCTAGTCGTGTCTGCCTTCTGCACTTTGAAACGCTCATCTGGTGATGACGCAGAAAGCAATGTGATCAGTTAAAATAAGGAAACATACCTGATACGCTGCTCTCCACTGCCTTCAAGCCATCAGCATATGACACATTTTCAAGTTCAAAACTCTCACAGTATTCCCTCCAACGTCTCAAGATGTTTGAGAGCCGCTGATGCACCGCCGTAAGAGTGAGACTACACGTCTTCAAGGCCTCGGTGTGTGTCTGTTCATGTGTAAAGCTTTTTCAGATGTTGGCTTCTCTAATAGGTTACAGTGAGCACCTTCCTAAGAGATATACAGTGTGCAATCATAAACCAGGCTGCAAGTCGAACTTAGTGTGAGTTTTACTTTCTCCAGTCTCGAGTACTTTTAAGAGTACTTTATGAACTATATCAGTCATTTGCCATATTTCATTTTGCCCATTTAATGCTTAATATATTTTAGTTTTCTTCCTGACTTTCTTTTCTGAGTTTCTGGCATTCTTTTACGTAGTTTACGCTGAAGGTTCGTGTATGGTAACGTGAAACGATGGTTAGGTTAAGACCACCAAACAACTTAGTTAGTGTTAGAAAACGCATCGTTTTATGGATTTTGTGTACCTGTATGATGTATTAGAAATAATTTCCGAGTAAGAGACATGTGCTCACTGCACATTGTTTGAACATTTGTAGAAACATTTTTGGATATATGACGGAGCTGCTTGGAGGCGGGCCTTGAGACGGGCCTCGTCACGCATATGACATTTTGAGTCATGCTTGAAGCCGTTAATATGCCACTTAATTTATTGAATTAAATTATGTTTTCAGTTTAGAAAGTAACCGTTAAATTCCCACTGCGATATAATCTAAATGTTTGTTTGGATTTGTTGCAACATTGAACAGATGTGAAAGGAACGCTGGCTGTGTGCCTAGAGACCTTGATCACACCATCACTAGACGTAACGTTTTATACGGGACACAAGAGTTGTCATAATAAAAAACTATTTCCTTTTTTTATGTTCATCATCAACCATGTAGTTGTGAGTAGGATATGGTTTAAAAACTATTCCATGTTTTGTGTGCACTCCAATGCTACTCAAGTTTCAAACTTTTCAATGTGATACATTTACATTAACCTTCCAGCAACAACCATGTTTGCTTGTTTTTTTTTATTTTGTTTGTTTGTCTTGACTTTCCAAAAACATAGCCTGTGAATGTGATGCAACTGATGCCAGATCTTCCTCAAACACACCAACACATGTTCATAGCTGTCTCTTCTTATAACTGAATAACAATGAGATGGTAATGTAGCTTTGACAGGGAACATTGCATGCTGTAGAAAGTGGTCCGAGGTACACATGAAACATGGTTAATGAGATAAAACATGAAAAAACATTGATCAAAGGCACTACCTTTTCTCCATCATTTCCTTCCAGTATGGTACATTCTAAGGTTTGGCACATATTTCTGTGCCCAAACCAAAAACTGGCATTTAAAATAATATTCCCTTTTTTACGCTTTGTAGATCCAATCACATACAAAGCCCTCCAAAACAAGCACCAACAGATGATATTGATGATCATAGGAATGGTTGTTCCATTTTGTGATCATAGCTTCCGCACACAGTGAGTGAGTGAGTGAGTGAGTGAGTGAGTGTGACAAATGGCACTACTTTCATTATATTCACCGCTCCAGTGTTATTATCCCCTGGCTGTTCCCCCACCAATGACAGCCTACGTGTCTGAAAGTGTAAATCTGCAGAGAGATAATGCAGTGCGCCGTGTAATTGGAGGGAAAGAGAAAATTAACCTTTTTTTTCTCACCCAGAGACTTGTGACACCGGGAGAGTTTGAGAAATAGTGATGGTGAAAATGATTATGCAGCAAATGCTTCTCAATCAAGAAGAATTATTTCCTGTTAGGTGCGAGAGCATTTTTTTTTTTATCCTGCCCCTTCTTCTCCATGCCTCTCTGTTTCTGACATGCACTTTGGTGCTCCATGAATTAATTTGGTGTATTGCACCAGTTAGAAATGATGAAACTAAAATTGGAAGCCTATTTCTCGCACAGAAATGACTGTGCTGGGGCTGTGGAGTAAGAAGAATACCACTGAGGTGTTGAGGGACGGATAGTGGAGCACTGTGTGGGGTTTAAAGCATTTCAGATATTTAAAGTCCACCAAACAGACATTAGCAATGATGTGCATGAGACTTATGAACACGTTTAATGCTGTAAAAAGTAGCAGGATGTCTTCTCAGCCCCCTGCAGCTGGTGAAATGGAGTCAGCCGTGGACCATTTTATAGATTTTGAATTACAGACTTGACATAGCCCACAGTATGTGTGTCTATGTAATGGTCACAAACCTTTGGGGGCATCCATAAGACTTAAGCTTAGCATTTTGGGCTGTGCAGTGTGACTTTCTCTCAACGGGATCCATACAGCTATGAGAAGCTGTTTGGTACATAGATTATATTTTACCAGTAGGATTTCAGATGTATTGTTAATGCTCAGTTATTGACTGGCTTGCCTGTGGCTCTGCCAGCATTGCTCAGGCTCAAATAACTTTTGAAATCAAGCTTATGTAAAATCAATTTAAAACGTGCCATGTTTTGACAGAGCGACAGCAACCATGTCTTTTCTGATAATGTACTTCTATTCTGATTCATGTTCAAATCAACTTCTGTTCTGTGGACATCAAACTCTAGCATAACTAGGGTTGTTGACAGGGCCCTGTGTCAACGAAATGTATTTATAGTCAACCACATTACCACAAACAGCTGATCAATAAGGGCCCACAGCTCATGTACGCTCAAGAGGCCCCCGAACTGATTAATGTTAGCCAGTATCAAGTGTATAGCCATGTGGACAGCGGTACATTGTGTAGGACACTGTGACAGAGTGTATAAGGGAGCATGTGTGTGTGTGTGTGTGTGTGTGTGCAACATTATGAGGCTATTGAGCGAGCAAGGGAGATTTGTAGCTTAAACATCCCCAATATAAACCTGGTATAAATTGGGCTCTTGACAAATCAATCTACATGCATTAATCCAATTGGTACTCAGCTGGAATACATGGCAGTTTTTCTATATATTATACCCTCCATATTCAAATGATACAATACAAGCCTTGTTTGAAGACCACTAATTTTATCTGCATACAATTATACATTCCTCCATTAATGGGAAGCAGTGGACATGATAGCTGTACAATATAACGCAGGGTAATACAACAGCACCGCAATTATCGGAGTATGTTGTGATGTTTGTGTTAGATTGTACATTGTAATGTTAAAAAACAAAAATATTGTATGTATTGTATTTACTGTTATATTAAAATAACATTATGTTTCTTAATAAACATTTCTTTGTGGCAGCATCATCACCACTTAAACTTCGGTCAGTGGAAAATCTCTGCCTCTTTTTTCCTCCAAAAATTGGTGAATAGGTCAGCTGCATATCGTAGCTTTATTTCTTTGAATCGGGGAACTCGCACTATAACGTGATGTTTAGCTTGGATGCTTCAGATGGCAAGAAGAAAGACTTTAGCCCAGCAAGTAATACCCCCACTGGATTAACCACTGAAATTGCGGATAAATAGTCTGTCTCATTTAGCCTTCGAAATGCTTCAATTTGCAGCTGCCCACTGCTGTTCTGTACTGTAGCGACCTGAGAAACCATTTGATGACTTTGCTGCCATCTGTCCCGGCTCTCTGTCTTTGTGACTGCTGTTTGCTCTGCAACATCAGTAACGCCTTGCCGGCTGTCTGCCTCGTCTCAGACTCACAGTCAGTCTTCTGTTATCCACAGTTTTTGTGCAGACAAGATTATTCATGTGGCTGGTATGAGTTCAGGTTCATTAATCTGTTTTAAATATCACACTGACATCAAATGCAGTGTGCACTTGTAGTTCAACAACTCAATCAAAATGTTCTTTTTCTAACTGACTTTGCTTTTTTGTTTGCGATGAATAAATCACATGAGACTCTGAAAGGAGGCCACTTTATTAACTTAAACAAATGATGTTTGATGTTCTAACTTTATGCAACATGAAGTGGTATTTGCATCCTCTTCCCTTTCCATCTTATCTCCATACAATTACTATTCTTGCAATTTTTTGGGGGGATTTCCACATTGGGGTAAAGCGGTGCCCATATAGCAGCCTGATGCACTCTACATGACAGATTTTTATCACATTCTAAAATATTATTCCTATGCCAGCCATCTCCATTGAGCTGCTACTGGATTGGTCCTTAGCATCTAAGCACAAACACTCACATTTAGCTGGTACATCACCTCTGTGGACAGTATTCTGCAGAAATAGTTCCAATTGAGTTAGAGGGTAGCTCCATTTACCCTGCTGTGAAGACATTGGCGACATAGTGACTTCTCCAAGAGCAGTATACTGTAATTATATGTTGACTGATCTGTTATAAACACCCTGTATCTACTTGTTAGCATTTATGAGCATTCCCCTGAAGGATTTCCCCTTATAGTACTCATTTTATAACCACTCCTTATTTTCTGTTCTCTTCCTCCTACTGTCCATTTTCATTCACTCCCCTGTTGTCATCTGTTGCAGAATGCCAGCAGTACTTTCACTATCATAACTAACAAGCCAATCCTGTAGACAAGACATTGATTGATGATATTTCTCAACAATTTCCCACTCACTATTCATGCCAGGCAAGACTGTGTCAAATGTGGGGTATATTTAGTAATGCCCAAATATTACAGTACATCTGCTCAGCTCTGCTGACAAATTACTTTATTCTCTGCTTATTTTAACTGGCCAGTTATTTATGCTTTGCTTTGATCAATGGTGAAATTAACAATCTGCTGGTCACATGAATAATTTGGCCGGTGGGACATTGGAAGTTGTTCCAGACCTCGCACTGGTCACATTGGGGAAAAAGTCAGATTCGTGGTTCTTTTAAGATGAATAACAATGAACAACTCATGCATTTAGAAATCACTATTTGCTTTAATACTTTTACCTAATTTACTTAATGTCTATATTTTTATATAAAATACTTAAAGTATGTACCTAAATGTAGGCCTATCAAAATCAATAAGTCTGTCCTTGTTATAGTTATATTATAATATATACAAATAATATCATAATGGTATGCAAATTCATAAAAAATGTAAGAAGCATTTCAATGGTCCAGCTGGTAGTGGTGAAGATAATGTAAAGTAGTGGGATTAACTAAATTAATCTCTTTCCCCTACTGTTAAACATCAATTGAATCTGTGAAACCTTTCAAGATTTTAGCCAACATACTAAAAGTGTTATCTTCCATGATAATTCTGCAAATTAAATCAATACGAATATTGGATTACAGGATTACTGGAGTGAAAATTACATTTGTAGCAGGATCTACGCCATGCACACTCGTCAAATTACATACATTAATTTGATATACTTCCAGATTAATACATTATTATGCATAAATGCCTCCCAGAAGTCAGAAAATCCATACAGAGTTACATTTGTGAATCAAATTTGTAAACGACAATCTCTGGTTTGTGAACTGATGTATCTGTGCTGTCTGCTTCTGGTCTTCGCTGTCACATTGGGACATAGACAGAGGGAAAAGCCTGCAGACACAAAATAGAACCTTAGTTACGTATTGTAACTACAGACTATATGAGTATAGGCATAGCCCTTTAAGCTTTTGGGCCCCTTTGGCTTCGCCTACTCCTGCTAAAGAAATGATGGTTGATTGGGAACAAAACTATGGTTGCATAGCACAATGATGAGTAAAATATCATCACAACTGTGTATGCGAGTTACAATAAGTAACTCATGTTTTCAGCTAACTAAACCCTTCAATGCTTCAATGACTTCATAGTCTGACAGCAGAATATTTATGGTACGGAGTTTGGTGTCGCAAACTCATAGAGTCAAACAGCAAATTATCTTTTCATGACTCACCATTTGCATTGATGTTCAACGCTCCTACAGGGAGAAATATGTTGTACAATAGGCAGAGATGCCAATTTCTTTTTACTGCAGCTGCATAACAAGACCAAAATGTAATGCAGCCACAAAACATGCCGCCTTTGTTACAGAGTTACAGGTTGTAATGCTCACTTTTCCTCAACTGGAAAGAATTCTCTCATATTGCTTTTGCTTTAATGTGTCTCCACATAACTGAAATGAAAGTGTCACTTCTTCTTTCTCTGTGGGTTGTTGAAAGACTTGTTGGAGACTGTAATTGAAGTTGGAGCACAGAGGGAAGGTTGAGAGAAAGTTGATTCACAAAAGTGCAATGGTTGAACATATTGAACAATGCATATTTCTTTTCTTATTTCAGACATTCTAAACATTTTTTACATTTTTTTTACATTTTATTTAGCTGACGCTTTTATCCAAAGCGACTTACATGATATACAGTATACAGTAGACACAGCAACCGTGAGCAATGAGGGTTAAGTGTCTTGCTCAAGGACACAACGACAGTCTGCCGGAGCCGGGGATCGAACCACCGACCTTCTGATTGAAAGACCGACTTGCTAACCACTGAGCCACAGTCGCCCTATTATTTTCAGTTAAAAAAATCCCTGATGCGTTGTGGATGGACCAAATAAGCTTAATGAGATGAGCCAATTACACTTGATAAGCTCGGCTGCCATTAAAAAAGAAATGCAGCCAGAGCAGAAGTTCTCTCTTTGGGGAGAGAACATCCTGCGTGACACTGAGGTAGTGAACTCGTAACTTAAATGTACCATCTGTTGCAATGCTGAGCACGAGTTTATACATATATCATTGATGGATTTTAAACAGTTCCTCTCTATCAATGGGTGATCTACGAGTCACCTGGTGGTAATGTGCAATCTTTTGTATTAACCACAAATCAGCGAGTACTGAGGGATGGCCTGTAGCCATGTTTGAGTGAGTCTGGTATTGAGTCACATTCTGCTCTAGAAGCAATTTCAGAAAAATAAAATCAGCACAAAATGTGACAGGCTATCATTATCTCTGGACAGCAGCTCTCTTGCAGCGGGGCTCATTCCTTTTCAGAATAAGATGTGGTCAAAAGCATATATTCTATTTCAACCCAGATGCCTCTCATATCCTCAAAATACTTAAAAGCTATACTATTGCAGTAATTACAGTCACACAGCTGTGATCATTTGCCAGAAGTTGGATTTTTTTCTTATCGGAAGCAATCAACATGAGGAATAGCTACTATACGGCATACATATCTATGCTTTTTTGTCTACAAACCATTATATTTATGGTTCTGGCGATGACATTTCCAACGCATCTTCAAAATTGCTATTATCATACAAACATGCATTCACGAACATTTTAATACTTCTATTTATGTTTAATGAAAATGTTATATTTTTTCATATGTATAATGCAACAAACAAATGCTCTAATTAGGGTTACAGATCTTCTAAAGCCTGGGTCGGATGATATGAAGTGACGTTTTTAAATATTTTTGCTTAATAGTGTGCCACATTAACATTTAGGTTAACATTAAGTTCATGACATCACAAATTTATAAAAAAAAGTTTACATTTGCATTAGTTGCAAGAAAGGAAGCAAATCAAACCACCCTAATTAACAGGCTGGTCAACTGCCAATGGCTGTGAAAGAGGTAATTTGGCATGCGCATGAGAGGGTACTTCAACATTTCCCCAAAAAACTATCTTGCATACTTATGCTTGCATGCTATCGGCTACCACGTCCCAAGGGTGGCACAGTATGTGTGCCTAATGTTGCCGACCCCTGTTCTAAAGCAATCAGCTCATGCAAATACTGCAGAGACGGTGTAGGACCCTACAAGAACATTCACATTTTCCATAAATGTGAAAACTTAAGCGAAAAAAGTCTCTACGCCATTCATTGCTATTTCATCAAGCTGTTTAATGTACCAATTGAGCTCCATTTGTGCCAGCTGGATACTTATTTTTAGCATCTATGTATATGCATGGAACACAAGGGTGGAGGTTTGTTTCAGTTGTTGGGTTAGAGGACAAATCTCATCAAAACATGTATTAATAATGTAATCTGTTCAATTATGCTGAAATAGGTTATCATGGTTGCCATAGTATTGCCACTTCAAATGATGTTGAGTTTCCTTATTCGAGATAGATATTGTCCTGATAGATAATGTTGCATGTTGTCTTTACTGCAAACACCACTGTGCTGTTTTCAACCTAAAAGCATGCAGAGACGGTGCTTTTCCTAACCCTGGGTTGAGGTGTCTGCAGCTCATGCCTTTTAGTCTGAATACAACTTTTACCAACAAGATATGACAGACTGTACAGCCTAAAAGACAAAACGTCAACCAGACCAACGTGAATAACATGTTTGCAGCTCATACCTGGAAGCATGATGGTCACAGGGCACTGTTCTTTTTAGAGAAAGTAGAGTAAGAAAGTCAACTTAAATCCAGGATGTTGTTTGAAAACAGACCAGCAGGTATAGCCAAATATTGTGTGGGAGTTTTTCACTTCAATACAGGGTGGAGGGTATATAGCAGGAGTCACCACAGGGATTCGTGCCCTTATACTCAACAATAAACACACCTACACTACCCTACTTACATGTTCCCTGTTATGAACTCATGGATTTATGACAAGGACTAATAATGAGTTTCACCCAACTAAAGAGGCCATACTGATGCATATACAACATCTTCTGATTCCTGTCACAAATGCGACTTATATGAAAGTGATCCGGTTCTTATGAGTCAAGTTCATATTGGAGCTTTGCTTCTAAGAGTTGAGTCAGTCCAGAAGATCTTACCCCCTGCTGCGCTCAGAGGAACATGTGAAACACGGGAGCAGGCAGCATAATCACCACATGACATGCATCTCAAATCCCAGACATTAAGGCGGATTAGAGTTCTTCATGCCAGTTTAATAGCATCTTCGTGGGAATACAACTTTGTGTCGTTTTAAGGAATCAAAGAAACACTTTTTTCGTGCTCTTTATGGACAGATTTGTCATCTTGCAGATTAATATTTAATAATGACCCGGGGAGTTTTAAATCAAAACTCTACAGCATATACAACTCTAACTTTCTTGGCAATACTAAAGTGAGGAAATCTTATTTTTGTCTCTTGCGATCTGCAATTTCCTCCTCAGCACACTGGAGGTTGATTGATGGTAGAATCCTGCTCTATAATTACCAGTAATGGCATGTTTCCCCTTCCATGTCTGTGTTTACATGTGTTGTGTTTAATTTTAGATTGCACCATTAAATGATTCCCAACTCATAGTTATTTGTAAGAGCAGTAATAATTATAGTGATTATCAGTGTTGGGTAAAAGCAGGGAATCAGAAGAGGCTTTCAGCATTGTGCTTTTGAGGGGCTATATTTCCCATTTTATTGCTGCTGTTGATAGAAGATGAGGGATTGGAGGGCTGATCTATCTATCTATCTATCTATCTATCTATCTATCTATCTATCTATCTATCTATCTATCTATCTATCTATCTATCTATCTATCTATCTATCTATCTATCTATCTATCTATCTATCTATCTATCTATCTATCTATCTATCTATCTTTGCAGTGTCCTTTGGTAGCTGTCAGGTGAAAACCCTGCAGAGGAATTGGACCATGTCTTCCAAAATGTGGACAAACACCTGCCTCCCCAGCCTCCCCAGCCTCCCCATGCCTTTAAGAAACTCCAATTATTTTCCCCTAATGAGCTCCCGTAGCGGAGGATGTGCTCCCCCATCATCGTTACTGTAGGGACAGCAGTTGCAGTGCTGGCCCTGACTGGCAGCTAACATGGACCTGTTCCCCCTGACTGACTGCCGGCTGCAGTCCTTGACAGCTGGAAGCTGGCCTCCTGGAGCAGAGCATACACTCTAACACACACACATAAAAACATAAAAACACACACACACACACACACACACACACACACACACACACACACACACACACACACACAGATGCATGGACGTGAGGCCCAACAGAGTAGATATTAGAAATACTTGGATTTTACTTCAATATGATGATTACTTTTAATATCTACAAAATCAGTTTTACGATACGACAACCAAGAACAAACTGCCTCAAAGCAAACAGTTTACTTTATGTCTTTATTATATTGATTTCCTCTTTTACGTGTCCTCTAAACTTGTTGTTTATCAGCTTGTTCCAGCTCTTCACTAAACTTTAGCTTATTTGTTAAACAGTCTCTCAAAACTGTGCAATTGTCTTTGTTTCATGGGACATCACATGTTTCATGTCTGAAAAACTTAGTAACTCACCCAAAACATTTCATTCTTGCATCAAAATCTAGTTATCGAAAATTCAAAATAAAAAAAGTTTTATCATTGTATGAGTTGGACTAGTCCAAATATTTTGAATTTTTTAATCAAAGCAGTCGACCCTGAAAATGTTTTTTTATATTGCTTTACTTTTTTGTTGACTGCTTACTGTACTATAAAAGTCAGTTCTGTCGAGCTTAATGCAATTTTGTACCGCACTGAAGTTTTAGGTTCCTAATTTCAACAGGAGGTAAAAGATAACTCGTAAAAGTAATTTCGATGGAAGGATGTTGTAGTGTCATTATTGTCATTTCTTTGGCAAATTTATGTTAACTCACTTTATATTAAAGATCAAAGTTGGCTTCTCTGTTTACAGTATGACAAATTGCTATACTAATTACTGTATACATTCAAATGTGCATACAATTGTTGTGTGTATTGTACAGTGTACAAAACATATATATTAGTATATAAGAAATATTTCCATGGTTAACTGCCATGGGTAAAAAAATAACCTGCACACGACCAAACCAACTTTTCTTTTTTTGTGCCATTGGCCAATTTACTGACACAATAACTAGGTGTTGAGGCTTGACGAGTTACTTCCTTTTGTAGAAGGTTGTGCATAGAGTTGTGATGTCCCAAGAAACAGTTGTGACAACTGCACCCACATTTACAAGTATGTAAAAACTGTAAAATAATGTTCTGTGCATCAGAACATGTTTTGCTGCACACTATAAGGTTGAACTTAAATTAACCTACATTTTCAGCTCCATAGATTTTTAAAGTTACTTGATAATACATAATTTATATAAATAATGTTCTAATATTAAAGCAGTGTTTTGGCCAGGTGGACAAGATAGATAAGTTTATAAAAGAGCCACAATCAACTTACTGCCACTCAGGCTCTTCCAGTCCCTTTACATTTTCTCATCTCAACAACTCAAATTCATGTATGCCACATATATAAAACCCCTGACAATGATATTGGCATTAAAATGTAGCTTGCAGAAGCTTCAGCTTGCTTATTTGATGCAAGTATTGAACATGTATCAAATCAAATCTCAAATTCAATCATTCAAACTCTCTCAAATTGAATCTCCAATGAGATGATATGGATTGCACTCATGTGTGATTGCATTACTCCCAGAGTAGACCGGAGGTCAGTAGCAAAATAAAAAGCAGCTGCCATAGAAAAACTACACATTACCGCTATTAACCTGTTATTATGTCCTCAGTCTCCAAGTTTGATGTAAGCAGTGACATAAGCACAGTGATACATTTTTCTCCTTCTTTCTCTCGGAGAAACTACGGTGAAAACTCTTCAAAGTGCAATTGTTTCTTTACATAGTGTGTCACTCCAATGATTAATACAACTCGCATGGCTTCCCAACAGCTTTCCCACCACATTTCACAGTATTGAGTCTGCCTGCCGGCATCGCATGGAGAGAGGCCTAAAAGTGCCGATAAAGAGCATGAAAGAGAAGCTGAAAAATAGAGCTATTGCATCGCAGGACACCACACCTACAGGGAACTTTCACCTGAATAAAGGGAGCATATACCCTGAGCACCACTTCCTCCTCACCAGCTACCACGATCCCTGTGCATGAGCCAGATGCCTGTGGCAACTTTTGTTAAATTGGTGAAGGTTTTCATCCAAAACCTTGTAGACAAAGAGCTATTTTAGCTCAGCAGTCTGGAAGCATTGTGTACTAATTATCATAGAGTTGTTAGGGGATACTGTAGTTTGCCAAGGTGTATATTTAGCCTGATTCAACTTTTAGGAGGCTGCTGGGACAAACATTTAATGCTGCCCCTCTGGAACAATATCTGGCTTCAGGCATTGCATTTTTAGTAGGTGTGTGGTGATTCAATCAAACACATATTTATTTACAAATATGTAACATGTGAGCACATTATAAGATAATGTATACTGAGTAAAAAAGGAGTTAAAACTACATTTTGACAGGGAGCCCTTTTCCCTCAAGAAAGGACTTGATTAAGTAACAAGGCAAAAACCAACCCTAGATTATATATAATTTAGGTGCAAATTTGCAATTAATTTCCTACTTTAGCAAAATATTTTGTGCTTCACATACTGCGTATGGATAATGACATCATCAACCTGCTACGTGTCCTATGCTAACAAAGGCTACAGAGATATCATTCCTGCTCAAGCAGCCAGATGGGTGTGAATTTAAGTCGTTGAATGAGGATGTTTCGCACAAAACATATCTGCCATGTATGAGTTGTCTGACACACGTCACAGGTAGACAAGGAGATACTTCATCTTAGCAGTTGGAAAGCCTTGTGTCCATGTGCAGCCAATGAGAGTATTGCTGTAAGGTGGTACGGATAATTTCATTCTTGCAGCGACTTGAGATGCACCTCATTATCACTACTTAAAAAACTGTTGGATGGTTTTGTTTGTAAAATCTTAATATGCAATGTGACTACTCATTATGGCTTTCCAATAAAGGTTGTGGGGTATTAGCAATATCCATGAGTATAAAGTGTCATAAAATAAAATAAATAGTTCAAATAGTTAATAAAATAACCAAAGATTTGAGAAGATGTTTTCTTCTGGTGTTTTGAAAACGACTGCTGGGAAATACAGTATTCATGCGCTACATATTCAATATATGAGTGGGTCAATTATCATTGTAACAAGAATACAAACATCAAGGGGTTTCAACATTAAGGGACATCAGTGCAGGTCCTGGTTCTATGTTGGTCACATGACTCTCTGTTGAATGCACGGGCCAGCTAAGATCAGTAGACCCGTGCTCTGCAGCAAAATATCAGCAAAACAGCCGGACACAGTAACCTTGATAGCCAGAGCAGAAAAGAATGAAGATTGACAGAAATGTAATGAACTGTTTGGGAATATTAAGCGCCATTCTCTCTGACATTGGATTGCAGTTTAGAGGAGATATTATTCCAGAATTGCCCACAGAAACTGTGGAACGTCTATTCAGGACTCAAAGTCAACCCATAAATGTCACATAGAAGAAAACAAATAGTTTGAGGCGATATTGCAACCTGGGATAAAAAGCAGCCAGATACTGCTACTGGCCATCAAACAAGACTTAAATTGTATTACTGAGTTGAAGTGTTTGTGTAACCATTTAATTACCCAGGAGGTAAAAGACATTTTGACTCGACACATTGTATACAGACACGCAGGTTTTTGTCGGCTCCAACGTTTTGCCGCCCACACATTTATCTGTGGCCGAGGTCCCCACTCCATCGAACCAAGATTGCTTCATGATAACACTGTTCTCACTCCTCAATCCCCACAAACACTTTGACAAGATTCAGAATGAGAAAAAGAAGAAGAAAAAAGACCTGACATAGTGGCAATGGGGAAAGTTATTTGCACGTAGCTGGAGAATAAAAGTAAAATGTTTTGGCTTCCCACTCCCACCCCAGGTTTACCAAAGCTATGTTTATAGTTGTGTCAAAGTCCATGGGATTTTAATAACTTTTCCGTCATTGCTTTGTGATGCGACACTTTATTCTGGTGCAAATCAAACAGGATCATATAGCAAATGTTCCAAAGGTATTTTAGGCTATTCAAATTACTAACAGCAGACATCAACCTGATATTAACCATTGAGTCTATGAATCTAACATAAAGAAAAATATCCATTCTGCACATGAGTTTTAGAAATGATGCTTCATGAATTTAGTTCAATGCATTTCAATGATCTGAAGACTTTCATTAACTGGAATATACTGTAATTCTCCTATTCTCCCATCACTATTATTTCTGAAACACTTTGCTGAGATTTGGGGAAATTAACAAAGAATGGTTGAAGAGTGAAAGGCAAGTATTCATCAATGTGCAGCATGTGCAAATACAATCAACATTTACTCTCCATCCTACACTTGTTGCAATACATTCCCCTGGCGTTCCAACTCAACTCTGTTGATGATGAAACTGTTGATGTAACACCTGTGTGATGGATGATTTAGCGGCGGTGGATGAATCATTTTTGATGCTCCTTCAGGAAATTTGGACCATTGCAGGACGTACAAATAAAGTACACCAGAGTTATGTTTCTGTTCACTTTTTCTCACCAAAATACACCCTGAGGCCTCATAAACATGTGAAATGTATTTCCTTTGGCAGAAAACAACCGTTGCATCCTTTGCTTCCAGCAGGCCCTGAGTGGACAGTAAAGACAGCGTTAAGGTTTATGCTGGAGCCACCTGTGGGTTTCCAAACTTTTCCCACTTGTGTCTAGTTTTTTTGTTCTCAAAGAGTTGTGCAGTGGCTATAGGTGCACTTTTCCAAATTGAATCAGTTATCAAAGAGCCTTTCTTTGTGTGTGGGACCTGAGTATGATACAGGCTCCTCGGGAAAGCAGGGCATTTTGTCTCATAATGAGATGTGACTGATTTAAGTAGAAGCTAATTATAGATTAAACATGTAATCCAAATGCTCCAGAGGCAAAGATATTGAGCTAGATTAGTTTTTCAGTGTAATATGGTTTTGGGACTTAACAGGTGATAATAAGGTTGTGAGACAGAGACCTGCACTGTGCTGATATGCCTTCAAGACAGGATTCAGTTTAGAGGAATTCCCATGAGAAGAAGTGTCCTACTGTGACACATCTTCTTCAGAGAAAACAAGTTGTATAACTAGAAGTCATCCTCCACAGTGGCATTGAGGAACAGTCAACTCTTTCATCCTGTCTAACTTAAATTTCTCTGAACAACACACACACACACACACACACACACACACACACACACACACACACACACACACACACACAGGTCATTCGATTCACTCTGATTCAAATTTCCTCATTACTCCATCTCATAAACATTCTTGGTGCTCGTCCTCTCCACTCAACCTGACACTGTAGAGGTTCAGGTTCAGGTAGTGAGAAAAACACTCACCCACCTTCATCTCCATTCATCTATTCCTAATGCATTTTGTATTAATGCTAATATTTGTAAATGGCGTGCTGAAATGCAGCTTGGTGTTGTTTGGTGAAATGGTCTACTGTTTGTGCATATACATGGTTGAGATGGCTTGAGGAGATAATGGGAAGAAGTGTCTGTGAAACTGAAGCTAGTTGACAACAATATAGACTGGATGGACATGCCTGGCATTTTCAATTATACTTCAGCCAAGGTCAGGAAGAGTGAGAGAAAGTAATACATGCAATTGTGTCACCTTAAAAAAGTAGAAGTACAATGTTTCTACTGTAAAGTAGACTCTGGCCACCACGGATTAAAGTCTGAAAATCTCTTAGCTATGTTTCTAGTAGTGCATTGATGATGTACGTACTTCAGTACTATTCAGTGCTGAAACTTAAAGAGTTCATCACTGAAAAATAAATCTCTTTACCTCCTGATTAATGTATCAACGTTTTCTGCTCTCTTCAGTGAGACATCTATTAAAAAGTTAATAACAGATACATAGATCAACCAAGTCAAACCAAAACGGTCTGGCAGAACACGTGTTTCTCGTAGGACTCCACTGCTCATTATAAGAAACTGATTAACATTAACTACTGTATAGCTTCACATGTGTTTAACATGTCTCTGTTGTACTACATGCCAAAATGAAAATGAAATGGAGACTGAAATTGATTTGTCTCAGGATAATATATCAGTTGTTTTTCACTTTTTAGTTTCCTCACAATACAACAAAACTCCACTGCAGTATTTCTTTGAACTTCTCAATAGTATCTGGGATTTAGTTTCTGACCAAAGTCAAAGCCACTGGCTGTGATCACAGCATGAGTAAGCACTTCACTATGGTGGGCTATGTCTGGCTGTGAGTTGAACACTGAAACAGCACTTATGGCTCCAGTTATGGTGAAAGCTGTGTGGGCCTGTAATTGAGATTGGCTGGCTACTCTTTGCAGCACTTAAGGTAGTAAATCTGGCCTTGTAGAGCCACTTCTGCCGACAAGACAATGCAACAGTGTTATGAGAGGCTGCAAAACTATATGTGCATATGTGATGGTTCAGAACAACTTCCCTCTGTGACCTTTTGGTGCCTGCAATGAAAAGTTTAAAAATGAGACTTTTTGGCAACTCTTTTGAGTGCCATACCACGTCTGATTATAGTTCCTGCTCTTTACAGAATCACTTGACCATTTAAAACAGTTCATAATACATCTCCAATGTGTCTGTGGTACTAACTCTCTGTGTTTAGTCAGGTGTCATCTCATTTTCTGTAAAGTTTTTAACATGCACAATTAACATTTAGCAAAGCATTCATTTGCTTTTAATATCCATTAATTTTAAACTGCTTTATATTATGTCCAGGAGGTTGTGGATAATTGCAAACATCCTTGGTATTGATGGTGCGCTGTTTTCGATGCAAATTTGAACACTGTGATGACAGCTGCTTATTCATGTATTCCTTAAAGTTATCATCTGTCTTGTGTTGTGGTTGTGTGTGTGTGTGTGTGTGTGTGTGTATGTGTGTGTGTGTGTGTCTACTCTTGTAATCAACCTCTTTTATTAGAGAGCTGTGCAGTGCATAGGATTTGTGTATTACTGTGTGAGCAGGTGGTTTGTCATATTGGCTGATTGATATTTGATCTATTTGTTTGTTGCATGGTGGCACAATAAAATCAGAAGGAGGCAAAATAGCAGGGTGCTCTTATGAGGCCCCAGGTAGCCCCCAATGCAGACAGAAAAGCTTTTTAAACTTCTCACCAGGAGGCACAATGGCCGTGCAATTGTTGCTTGCAGACGGAGCAGCATCAGAATGGATAAGGAGGAGAAGAGAATGGAGTAGGAGGGGAAATTACAGAGCAGGAAAGGTTTTTTCTGAAGTAGTCAGAAAAATGCACAACATGTTCCTTTGTCGGGTAGCACTGTGAAAGCCTTGTGCCTGCTGATGAATGGGCTTTTTTTCTTTAATTTGCTTTCATCTGATGCCTGTGTTTACTGAATCCCTGGAGACATGAGCACAATCAAAAACTGACTGCAGAACTGCCGAGACTGCACTAATATGAAGAATTGATCACTTTCACATTGGCTAACTTATAGCAAAGTAGTTCATTACATTACACTGTTACACTGGCACTCTGTTACGTCACACTGTTACATTACACTGTTACACTGTTTCTCTGTTACGCTGTTACTCTGTTACGCTGTTACTCTGTTACACTGTTACTCTGTTACTCTGTTACGCTGTTACGCTGTTACTCTGTTACACTGTTACTCTGTTACTCTGTTACGTCACGCTGTTACGTTACACTGTTACATTACGCGATGAGAGCTAAGTGAAACGGGAGTCAAATTCCATGTATATGTGGACACACATGGCCAATAAACCTGAGTTTGATTCTGAAAAGTGTGTTTTGTCACAGCGACCTTAGACAACCACATTCTGCATTCATCAATAGGTGTAAGTGACATTTGTACAAAATTGGGAGAAAATAGCTCACGGTGTTCCTGAGACATTGCATTGATGAGAATAGGAAGGATGTGAGGTCACAGTGACTTAACCGTTGACCACCACATTTTAAGTGGTTCATCTTTGGATCCAGGTGGACGTTTATGTCAAATTTGGATAAATTCACTCTAGGCATTCCTGAGGTATCACTTTTATGAGAATGGACTGAACAATCCAAAAGCATAATGCCTCCAATCACGGATATTACTGGCAAGGAGGCAAAAACACGTGCGTCACAACAACCAAAAAAATGACACGGGTGAGAATATACGGAACAATTTGGCTGTCTGCAAGATTGGAAAGGTAATTTAGAAATAAATAATGTCTGCCTTCTGCTCCTGGGACATTAAGTGGTGTTTATGCAGGGAGATTGTCGCTCAACGTAGATATGTATTTGTAGTCATGCTTCCCTTGATTGATTTTCTGGCAACTCCCTTCTCTGGAAAAACAGCAGAGGGCTTGTGCGGCATTGTTAAACACAATTTTCCTGAATAGCTTTGAACTGCAGCCACAATTCCATACAAATCCACAATGACACAAGAGTTTATATATTACATTTTTTACATGCCGCCACCATTGTGCTTAAAACACAGCAAAGCCATCATGCAATTGCAGATGCATTACTCTGGCTAAATTACAGCTCGAGGGCTCAACTGTCGGCTCTGCTGTCGTCCTAAAATAGATGAGAGACAAGAGGTCAGTTACAGTTTTGTCATCCGCTGCTCATTTCAAGTGTGTTCCACCTACTTTATGTCACCAGAGACAATTTCCGCATATGTGATGGCCACAAGAGCTGTTGCTTTGATTAATGGGACAATAACATGTACAGCCATCATCCAGTTCATTCTCCCTCAAATGTGTCCCTTGAACTCTTCAGTTTACTTTTGGTGCTGAAAGAGGTTGATATGAGGAAAATTCCCCTCCCATTCCATCTCTTTAACTTATGACTTGTCCAGCAAATAGAGGTAATATGAGCTCTTACAAATCATAAAATTGAGCAACATGTGCATGGGATTGATAGTCGTAACCTGAAGACAAGAACTGCTTTTATTTGTTGGTGTCATATTTAATCATTTTTAAGTCCTTCATGATGCTACCAGCCAGAAACAAAGGTGCATTTTATTCACATACGTGGGGGTAACTCACAAATACTCTTCTTGCATGTGCATGTTTTTTGGATCCAGCAGTAGGTTAGCTTTGCTTAGCCTACATACTTAAAAGAGAATAAAACAGCAAACAAGTCGGACCAAAAAACAATCAAAACAAAATCTGACTGATTATATTCCAAGGAAGCAAATAAGTGTATTGGCCACAAACTATTCCTCCAAGTCAATGGCAACGGCCCACTTGACCATTTCTAGATATTTTGGACTTTATGTCAGCATGTGTTTACGAGGCGCCTTGCAAATACATACAATTACAAATGTATATTTTTTACATTTCTTTTAGCTATTTTTTACTATTGCTAGTAAATAAATGCACAATATGTATGTGACCTAAATGGGATAAAATATATTTTTATTTCATCTCAGCTTTAATGATTATACAGATCCCCACTCTGCTCCACAAAAAATATGTAAATACATCACACATTTATAATATATAATACATTTGTATTCATAAACATGTAAGTCCCAACTCCCAACATGAGGCTGTCATGAAGTTATTATGACTTCAGGAACAAAGACCATCCCTCATCGTATTGTATTCATTTCCTGTGCAAAAACAGCTGTGTCTAACCTCTTCCTCCCCAGGTCGTCTCAGTTCTCACGACCTTGACTGCTTTCTGTTCTCGTCTCTCATTACAGGATCCACAGGGTGGAAGATGAAGCCATGAGTCTCTTAGAGATGTGCCCCCACCCTGAGGCTCACTGCCTCGTTTCCTCACGATCACACCTCCTGGCCTGTCTTCAAACCATATGCATAATCTCCCATGCGCCCCTGACACCTTACGTGCCAATTTGCTCACCTAAACAATGTGGTCTTTGTTACTGAATCACAATACACTCTACTCCACTCATCATGTTTTAGAAATGTGCAAATTAGTTCATGTGGGTTGATGCTCTGCATGTGTGGGAGGAAGGAAATAAGTTGTGAGGCTTGTTGAAAATATATATATATATATATATATGTGTGTGTCTGACTTACATGTTTGATGTGTGTACGTGTATATGTGTGTACTAGGCTGTCCGAGTAAAAACAGGCCAGTGACAGGTCCTGACAGTGAGATTGACGGGCCTACTGGGAGTTGGACGAGAGGTGGCTTTGGCTCCACTAATTGAACTGTGAGAGCACTGAAGCTTTCAAAGCAGCGAGGCTGAGAACTAGCTTCACCGAAGACATATTATGGCGCTTGTGTGTGTGTGTGTGTGTGTGTGTGAATGCACGTGTGTCTTTTTGCATTTGTATTGTTATTAAAGACTACAATCTGTCAGGGTTGATGACAAAGCGCGGCTGTTGTTCGTGTTTACCATGAAGAAAGAATGTCTTGATTGAGATTTCCCTTTATTGCTGTGAAATGTTTTTGACAGGGCTGTGCTGAAAACCCATGCCTCACTATTGAAAACTCTAGCTTTAGTCAGTGCTATGTTACATTTGCTATTCATCAGCCGTATCAAAAACAGACTTTATTAGACCGATATGCCAATCTGAGCCAGTCTGAGTCAGAAACTTGTTTTTATAAAGTGAACACTATGGTATCTACATTGTAGTTTATGTAATGTTCAACACTAAAGGACACACATTGCTGGTCACTATGTAGGGTTGCACTCACACCTATACTCGTGCACACACATGCAAACACACACCATTGCCGTCTTCTATGACAGGTTGATGAATATTTTATATGTTTATCCATTTTAACTCCATGGCTGGTGTATTATTAAAGTGCTGGTGTGCAGCTTATATTAACCCTCTCAGACAGGGCAGAGACAGGCTAGGACAGGGCATGCACTCTCTCTCTCTTGTATGTCATATCATCTATCATCATCTGTATATCTGCCTCTGTCTGTTGACTAGCCTTGTCTCTATCCATCTCCGTCCTGCCTCTCATCTCTTGTCGCAACTGCCATCATGCTCCTTGCTGCACCTCTGCAACATCCTTCTCACAGTCACCCCCACCTTCGATCTTCAATGTGTCTACACATTGAAGACACATTATATATATATAATATATATATATATAATTGTGTATATATATGCCGTCAGAGTCCCTATATATATTATCTGAGTCTCTCTGGAGCTACCTATCAAGATGAACTGTCTCTGTGTCTGTCTGTGTCTGAGACATGGACGGCCTTTTGAGTCTGACTGTGCTTTGTCCATGGAGCTCTGACAAAAACTTTAGAGGGCCTGTCTGGAAGGAGACAGTGAGGGGAAATTGAGAGGGCATTGAAGAGGATATGAATCCCTGTACCAAGTCCTCAGCTGACAGTCAGCTCATCCCTCCTGGCTCCCAGTCAGTGGCTGAGATGGATGGTTGGGACAGACGGGATGGACGGCACCCAGCTGGAGTGACGGCTGTGAGTGGCAACACCGGTGAAACAACATCAACAACGGATAAACCAAATGATGAAAGAGTTAAGATGACACTGTGAGCCTATGTTTGTGTACGGCTGCGTGTTTGTGTTTATTTTTATCCATAAGGGTGAAGGGTAAGGGAGGAATCCAGAAAAGATGTGACTAGAGCTGAAGCACTGCAGAAGGCAAGGCAGATTATGTCTGAAAATCCCTGCATACATGTGTCAGCATTATGGATGTGTGGTCTGTGAGAGCGAGAGAGAGAGTAAATGTGAGACAGGCCATATCAGGCCATGCGGTTTCAGTGAGCTTGTATGGCTTTCTGTCATGCCTCCTTCCCAACCTGACTATTGTAATCCAGCCTGCCTGGCACCGGGCTCTGGTTACGGCTCTACACGTCCCATTTGGGCCCTCGGCAGAACACAGTATTCCCTCTAAAGGCAGGGCCTATTGATTGCTGTGTCAGAGGCCATATTATACCAACCACTCATTGAACTGGCAGAGATTTTATTCAGTCCATCTTGGGCTGTGTGTACTGCCAGCAGATGACATTTAAACTATAGCTGGTTCAGGCCTGCTGGAGATGGAGATGACAGCCTTACTAATGGCTGCTTTATAGTTGGCATTTCACTCTTGGCTTATTAACACTATTAAAACACAGCTTGTTCAAATACGCTGCTGGCCAGTCACATTGTTTTGGCCCCATACAGTCTCGGGCAAAAGGGTGTAAATATTGCTCATTAGCAAAATTACAAAAAATCCTTTTCTTTCTTTTCTTTTCTTTTCGACCTGTAGATGAAACTGCGACAGCACAGACGAGAGTCGTGCAACGAAGTATAGACCCTTTTAAATTTGACAACGTTCTAAAAGGGCCTCTTTGTATTTCCTGATGCAGTGTTTGTTAATGCAGTAGCTTTCAGGGTGTAACCCTAGACCAAAGCTGTTTCTCTAGCAACAGAATGGCAGTGAGGTCTATAGATAAGCATGTAAGCATAGATATACATGGTTAGTTGCTTCTTACAGTGACCACAAAGGTCACACTCTGCCTCAGTAATTCATGCAGCGCCCCAGAGGACCACTGAAGCCAAAGAGTTTTACAGGCAGTCCCCAAACACCAGGAGCCACGGTACCTATTAGCCGTCAACCTGCTCTTTTCTCCTCAGCAGATCAGCCAAGCGCAGCAGCACATTTAGAGAGGAATCAGTCATTATTGTCGCAGTATCATCCACCTTGTTGCCCATGGCAGCTCAAAGACATGCCAAAATTGGTTTAGCATACGTTAGGATCCTTCTAAGTATGGGTCCAGTGTTAATTGGTGCTCTGCTCACGTCCACAGGCAGATTATATGGTTACACGTGGGAGGAAAGGATTGCCTTTGATTATAATGGAAACCTGATTATGGAATATGAATGGGGCAGAATGACCGCAGACAAATGCACATGGTCACAGGAAGCAGCCGGTTAAATTGATTTTATGCTGTAGTAATTCAATGATTTTTTCTTACACACTGTCTTGTCAGATGGCAGTATCTTGTTTGTAGAATCATAAAAACACCATCTTATAAATGGCTATGCAGTCATGCAGGCAGATTGCAGTTCTAACAATGTCCTTCAAGTCCAAATACCAACAATAAAGCACACTAGAAGGTGCTACTTTTAGTGGAGGAAAATGTATTATTTGTTGATTAATTGTTGACCAAGTAGATCAGTATGTGACACGTATTGCAGCCCTGAACAATCTGCATCACTGATATTGTTGTGAATATTTTGTATATGTTTATAACTAATCTGTATGTATATGCTACTATGTGTTGCTATGTGATTATCTGTTTCTGTTTACTGACTAACTAGGGTAGTGAATTATAAATATTCAAATGACAAATCTATACAGGTAAGATTTATGCAATACCAAAATGATCAGTAGGTAAGATGCAATTTTCAGAATTAAAGGTATAATTGGATAAATACATAATGCCTGATATGAATGATGCAAATGGATCTTTAGAAATGAAAAGCTTTTAATACTCATAATTACTTGATTTGCCTCAAATTAGTAATTCGTTAACATAAAATACATTTGTTTTACTTGGCCCTACTCTGCATTTAAATCAGTTATTTGTTCTCTTATTTCCCTGACGTAACTTTTTCAAAATGATTTGTCCTTGAGGTGAAGAGAATAGAAAATCGGCAATATCAGCCCATGTGTGAAGTCAAAGTGGTCATTAGTGGACTTAGTTCTATTACTTTATCCAATACACAGGGACCTGCATGTTTTATAAACCCCTCTCACACAAACCCTAGGTTTCGGATAATTAGTTGAGCTGAAAACCTTCCTGTGGTTCATGGGGCATAATCACTTGCTGCACTGTGGCAGAAATCAAGCTAGCTTATTGCTAATACTAAACATATCATATAAGGTATGTGACCATTAAAATGGTAAATAGATGATGTTCTTAAGTCAAAGAAAAAAGTGAAACGTAAAGAGTTATTTGTAGAAAAAAGGTGTCTGTGAATGATTGGAGGATAAAATGCCTTTTTGTATCTATATACATTATTTAACTGACTCTTATGTATTTGTGTATTAACTGAACTGATGATTCCTCATAAAAGCTTAATAGGGAGTTTTTTTTTGTCTTTGGGATTGCATGGAGTCTCTCTTCTCATTTCACACCTTGTGTCTGCTTTGACGCCCCTCGGAAGGTGTAGTATGCTCAGCATACTACACCTTCATACGCCTATGAAAAACAACTAATGTGTGACATTTTCATTGACGTAATTTGGATGGTATAGACAAAGACATGGTCGACAAATGCAGTTTCATTTAATAAGGTGATAAACAGTTGTGCAGGGGACGACAGCTGTTTGTGAGGATGTTGGGGTTCTGGGTGAGAGCTGGAAAAACTGGGGGAAGAGGAAAAACATAGGAAGGGACAGAGGTGTGGAGGAGAGCGGAAGGAGACATCAAAAGGGAGAGAGAAGTGGGATGCTGTCATCACCCCAGAGAGGACAGGTGTGGACCACGATTAAGACAGAGTTTCACTGGCAGCCATCTGGAAACAACCCTCACGTCACCCGCATGGGACGGGACATTTGCAAGCATCCACAGCCGTGTGCACACATGAGTCACTACACTCAGATGCACGTATTCAAACACACACATGCGCACACACACAGCAGCGGTTTAATGAGCGTGCTGCTGGTGTGAAGCAACCAAACTATACAGTTATGATGCAGTTGAATTTGAGGCTGGAGGGATGCTTGAAATTAATTATGAATACAATAATATTTCCCTCCATTTTAGATCTTCCTGTGCCCACTTATCCACAAACACAGATACAACCCTTTGCTACAGGTCTCATTCAGTCTGTCCGTACTACTCTGCTGGTTCCACCCAAATCCCATCCTTTCTGAGCTGCAGGGTAATAAGGGAGCAGGGAAAGAGAGGGAGAGAAAGAGGTACACTCTAAATGAAAAACCAGCCTTGGTTTAACATCTTCTCTTTCTGGGCCACGGTTAAGCTTTATTGGATTTTTTTTTTCTCCTAGTTTCGTCAAATCAGAAGGAATTTTCTCATAACCTTTGGGGCATATGCAATGTCAAATTTAATCACTTTCCTTGTTGAAACACACCGTACATGAAATTAAAGGGCTAAGACAGGGACAAATAATAATTTAGTGTCTGACAAGTATTGCTTATTATCTGAGCCCTACACCCTCTCCTTCTTGTTAGACGAAGTGATGCTCAAGTCTCAGCATCTTAACACTACTTTAATGAAAAGATATATGAGATTCAGGAATATCATGAACCCACTTAATTCCGGGACCTCATTGTCAGTGTGCAGGCCAATAACTAAAAGATAATCCTCAAACTCCTCTTTGTGATTGGAGACACTGAAGCGGTACAGTCAATTTCAGGTTAGTTGAGTCCAGAGTCAGAGCAGAGCCAAGGCCGTAAAATGTAATAGCATGATGCAAGTTGAGTGGAGAGGTACAATACCACATGTTCGTGATGCAAGGGTACAAAATAAATCTATATTCTCTAAGGTCAGATTGGATTTTCTCACTTCCTGTTTCCCACATGGACACCACCTCCACAGACCTGCAGCAAATCCATTCACACTAACAGCGCCTCGTTGTTCATCCTTTCTTCCACCACTCAGTAATGCTTTAATATCATTTGCTGATGAGGTGATATAATACATGTTAAATGCTGGTCATAATTGACTGTCTAGTGGCCCTCACACATTCTAAACTAAAGTGTTGCCCTCTTTATATTTCAGTGCTACGTCTATCTCATTAATTCTAGTCAATAATTTGATTATTTCAGTGAGAGCTAGGATGAGTGAAACAGAAATGTATTCATAGTTGTTTCACTAAAATGCTGTTTCTCTATTTAGAATATTATTAGAGATTCTGAATCAATCACCATGTTAAATTAGTATTGTAGGGATCTTACAGGAAAACAAACACGGAATTCAAAGCTAATTTAAAAGTATAATAATGTAAGAACATAGTCTGTAATCTAGATTACATTTCAACCGTGACTCTAAAACCAAATCACTCTTATTTGCCTCAATAAATAAATAATTGATGATAATGGCAGCGTCAATAAAAAGCCATTAAACAGTCTGACCAGTGCATTAACTGCAAAGCTGCATTTAAATCAGGTTTAAATTAGGGCTCATTTCCTGCTCGCTGACCTCCTAATGGATAGTTCATCATCATCAACTCAGAATCCTTTATGCCTAAAAAGGTGCTTGTGCAAGTCACTGGAATGGAAAAACAATTAATTAAAAAGTAATATAGGGCATAATCTTAATGGTCAGTTTTTTGCATGAGGTGAAATAGACCTTTTGGTGTGGTGCTGTAGAGATTATAACCCAGCCAGTGGATTGGTTTCATACAAGCAACAGCCATCAAATCTGAATCCTAAAACCGATGCAAAGTGTACTGAGATGCAATTCATCTGATGATTACTAAATTGTGGCTCCAACAAAACAATATTCAAAAAGAGTTTTGAAGTCGATGATGTATTCAGTACGAATCACCATATATTACACAAAAAGGTTTTCAAATGTAGATCATAAGTGCATATTGGATAAAGTCCTCTCAAATTATTTTTTTGTCGTCAGGGTAGAGATAATTTATCTGGGTGTTTTGGGATTTGTGTCCTCCCAGTAATGAAAAGAGAAACCGCCAGCCTCAAGAAGTAAACTACTCTGTCATGCATGAACTCAGCAGTGCAGGAGAGATGGGGCCCTGAAAGCCACACTCACTAAAAGTTTAACCCACAGAGGAACCTCATTTGGATGCAGTTGATAACATGTTTTGTCTGTGCACAGTTTGTAAAGTAGGCCTTTCATCCTCGTCATAAATTCTGCTCTTGGTAAGTTCATAGATTTGCACACATGGGTTAGTTTTTATGGTGTATTTGTTTACGCAGTATTTATGAAATATTGCCATAGTACACTCGGAAAATTCCTTCCAGGAACAATGCTCCTCCTTTTCTGCAGCTCCTGGTGCACCTGTGGCAAACAATACCTCTGTGTTCTCAATTAGACACTTTTTCATCCGAAAATACACTCAGGAATTTCAAATGTGAGGCGTACTGTTTCTCACTTATTATATGTTCTGTTAAATTTCACTGGGATTATAGCTGAGGTAACCACACACTCAGTTCCCTGTTGTCTGTGCTGCCCCTGAAGACGAGCCACTGACTGTTGGCACTGAAGAGCTAAATAAATCTGGCTTGCACACAGCTGATGGGACAGATTGTTCTGCTTTGACATTTATGAAAATGTTTCCTAAATGTAACTGTATGAGCAATACCGTCAATAGATTAATCAGAGTTTTTGTTCTCTGTGTGGGTGGCTAATATAGCACTGAATTAATTACATTATACTAGCAAATAAAACCCCAAGTTCTGTTTCAGGTGCTCGGGGGCCTCTTTAATATACTTAACATTGTGTTATCACCTTAATTAGTACTTCCATAAACATTTACTAAAAGGTAAAAAAAAAAATGATATATATATATATATTAGTGTTTTTTATTTTTTATTTAATGGGAGCAGAGTATACTCAAATAGAAAAATAGGCTTTACATGATGCAGTAAATAATAATTAGGTTACTATTACCTCAATAGGCTTCCAACAACCGGCACCTGGGCTCATCTCCAACACCTGTCAGCTGTTTTCTCATCAATCCCTCCTGTCAAATACTCCGGCTTCCCTCTCACCTGTGCCAGATTATTTCGCCATTTCAGTGGTAGTATGATTCTCGGCTGCTCAGAGGCCTTTCAACGACTTAGAGTATTCTTGCCACCGCCACTCACCGCCGCTCACCGCCGCTCACGCCACCCCACCGCTCTACCTGCATTCACCTCCTGCCCTGCTAATCACCAGTGTTCTTTAAATAAAAATCCATTCATTCACCTTACCTTGCCGTCCCCATGTCTGCGCTTGTGAAAAGGTGTGAAACCGGCTTGTGAATGACAACAGTGGTCTTCTGCCACTGCCTGGTGAACGGCCTATACCTTTAAAATGACTATCAGCTGTCACTGAAGGATCTTTAGTATTATACTTTGGATAATGTGAGCATTGCGTCATGGTTAATGTGTATGCCAGCTCATGTCCCATATGTTTCTTTTTGTCCATTGTTAATGATTAGCTAATAATGTAGAGGTATAATGCAGAGGTAGAATGGGTTGTCCACTAACTAGGAGAGTGGCGGTTTGATGCCCAGCTCCTCCAGTGTGCATGTCGTCAGCGTCCTTGAACAGGAAGGCTGTGCCATCAGGGATGAGTGTGTGTGTGTGTACATTTTGCCGTGTAGTTAAAAGCACTTTTTGTGGTCAGAAGAATAGAAAAGGTGCTCTATAAATTCAAGTCCATTTTAGTGCTTGGTGCAGTTTGCCCGAGCCTGTTACACACACATTCTTGTCAGTGGTGCCACTCCGTTGATAGCGATGGTTGTCAAAGTGGTAACGTGCTGGCTACAACTCATAACATTTTCATAGCACATAGCATAGAATTGCTGAGGGTATTCATTTTGTGGGCCTAAAGTATTGTTTTGCGGTCTGTAACGCATTTGAAAATGTTGTGCGTCCATAACTGTGCACAGCTGCATGGGGTTGCGACTGAAGTCGGAGTTAGTGCGTTCGGCATAAATACATAAATATACAGACATACAGTCTTGAGCTCACTGAAGCATGTGTACGCATACAACGCTGGTTTCAAATAGATCTCAGAAGAAAAACGGCAGTCAAATGTGCATTATAATAAAAACACTCTTATCGTTGTAAAATGTTGTCATTTGTCTCTCAAGACTAAATGTTTAGCACCAGCTAATCAAGCTCCTTCATAGCTCCCCTGGCCAGCTGCTAGCACTGTGCACTTCCCTGTTCTAGTACTGTCTAGGAGTTGAAGCTTGTATGTAACCCAGCATTTTCCCTGCCGAAGTGGCCTTGAGCAAGCTCTTCTTTTCTTACCGGATCCAGAGGCACGGCTCTATTTCTAACTTTCGCTTCAAGGATTAATATAGTATCAGATTTACATCATAATGATCATTATTATAATTGAACTTAACAGTCACAAAAGTGCTTGAGAGGCAAAATAATATCTCCAACATGGCTTTATCTCCTGTCCAATTTGAGAAGAAAAAACCCTCATATTGCTCATTACTGTATTTCTACAGCATACAGTTGCATAAGCCAAGAATATCTCCACCAGAGTTCAGCCTCGCCCGGCCAGCAACCTGCACCAGGCGGCCGGCTAATGGGCTGGTGTGGAGCACAACAGGAGCTGGCGTTCCTAATGACCCGTAACCGAGCAGCACTGGGCTGTACAGTAAGAGCACTCAGGAGCCTCGTGAAATCTAACCCCCGATCTCATTTTGTAACAGCGTGCTCTTCCATTCTAACATGGCGTCACTGGTGGTTGTGAATAATAGAGGAGCAAGACAGGCTTCAAGCATGCCGTCAGATATCAGTGGTTCTCTCTCCACCCTAGTGGTTTTAGCACATTCACAGAATGCCCCGATGTCTGCCGTTGACCCGCGAGCATTGTCGACCAGCTAACACAATCGGCTTTGGCTTTGAGATTTTCAATCTAGCTAACATTTATTCAAGTCTTTTGCTGCTTCTTCTAAAGTCACTCCTACATGCATGCAGATGGGCTGAGCTGGCCTATTGTTGAGAGAGGGAGAGCCAGAGAGACTGTACTGATGCTTCACAGCCCCTAATCCTATTGGAAGCTAGGCCTGCTGTTTGTTTGCCTGTGTTGGCCCGATCAGTCACACTTAGATGAAGCCTGAGGGGAAGTAATATGGGTAGATTGGGCCTGAGTGGCACGGGGAAGTTGCCAGGGCAGATGGGGGACTGTGAAGTAATACTGTGTGAAGTACCACAGCCAGGGGTTCGGTTCGCTGTAGATGGATGTGTAATGGTAATGAAGAGAGATGAGATGAATCTGATACTCAGCGAATGGAAATGTCTCTGACTCTTTCTCTCAGACACACACACACACACACACACACACACACACACACACACACACACACACACACACACACACACACACACACAATACTCTCAAGAATGGCCCTATGGATTATGCGCTGAAGCGCTTGCTTGCGATAAACATCATTCAGCACTGTGCTATTTCTGCAGTGTCTCCACTTTTAAATGTTTCAAGAGAGATAGAGTGAAACTTAGAAGAATAGTCCTCACTGATACGCGGTATGAAGGGAATGTGCTGACATAATACATCGTCCATACTCAAATCGTGGATGCCTTGAAATAATTTCTGTGATAGGCTACACATCCACATGCCGTATGCGTGGGTAATGGACTTCCTCTAGTATGCACTGAACAAGAACTCCGGAAGATGGAAAGGCATTTTAAAATGTCTACACCCGATCAGGGCTCTTTCTATGGGACAACAGTGTCAGTGGGATGATTCAGTGTGGCTATTTTTAAGCATCTGATCCACCAGACACTTTTAATGCACGGCTAGCTCATTTTTTACAGGATGTGCTGCGACTTTTAAAATATGCAGTGATGGATGGCACATTCGGTGAGAGAGTGCATTTCAGTTTCGTTGCGAATAAATAAAACATCGATGTGATCTATTTTCACAGCATTTTATCCTGAGTGTTTATATAAGCTGTAATAAAATCAATAAGTGGACCTTTGACAATGCTTGTTGTCTTATTAAGAGCTAAGCAAATGCCTCCAGTGCTTTCTCGAAACAGCTGTTGAAAAGCCCAGTGAGTTACATAATGAGAAATGAGATTACAATTATTTGGATAGTGTTTTCCTACCCCCTAGCCTGCTAGCTAAGAGCTCTGAGTGTCTAACAATTGCGAGGAGAAAAATGAATGCAGGGTTGGGGGGCTGCACTTTTATTGAAATGATGGTAAAATCCATCAATAATACTCTTTAGTTGGTCGGGCGGTGCAGATTAGTCCTCGCTCCGTAACTTCAGTCCTATCCCCTCTACATGATAAAACAGCTCTTAAGAATCAGAAAACAGCTCTTTTTTCTTATTTTATCACTAATGAAGATTTATGGCTGGCGGTGTCAAATCATAGATGATTTACATAACGCAACGGGTAGCCTGCCACCAGTGAAAGTAGAGCGATAGCGAGCGAAGGAGGGAGGGCTATTAAGAGCTTTGAGGTTCTTCGGCAGGCATGACGCCCCATTAATATGCACACATACAGTATTTGCCTGGGTGCGTGAAATCATTTTGGGCAGACGATCATATCTGCCAGATTCATGAAGCACGACAACAGCAAACTGTGCACACAATATAATGGTGATTAATACACTCACACTCGATGTCTGCAACTAAATAAGTAAAAGTCAGATGCAGTAGCAATTCTGAAAAACAACAAGCCAATTTGTTTATCATTTGCATGCTTACAGCTAAACCTTCAGCTGGCCTGTAACTCTGATGTTCTGCCTGGGGTCCTGAAGACATAACCGAATTTAACAAGGAAACACATACAAGACCGCCGAAAGAGTAACTTTTATACTAGGCAAGACAAGAACGATAGTCATCAAAATCTCATTTCACTTTGCCTTTAAAAGACCTAAGAAGCAGGTGGAAATTCAAAAGCCTGAAGCTTGGAAAATCAATCATGAACGTAAGCACGAGTTCTCCTGTATGGCCGCCCGTCCTGCTATGCCCAGGTTAGCTTTAATCATCACTGATCCCTCACCACTATTCAGAAGCTCACAGCTTCTTCTCGTCCCCAGAAAGCCTTTGATATGGATAGGTGTGAAACCGGCTCTCATTGCTGATCCCTAACCACCACCAGGCTCACCATCCCAGTAATTCAGTTTGCAGTCTCTGGTTTGTGAATTGATTACTTTGCTTTGCCTCTTTAAATCGGTGTCTAGAGAGTGGTGCTCTCTCTTTCTCTCCTCTCAAAAAAGCTCCCATCAAATCAAATGGAAATTTAATATAGGAGGGCAAAGGGAATGGATAGTGGGTGACCTATGGTTCAGAATCATGCGTGTGTGTGTGATTTTATATCTGCGGAGATGAGTCCATCCCACTCGCCCTCCAGTGGGCTTCTTTAGGTCTTATACAAGTCTTGCGCTCCTCGAGCATGCAAGACTACCATCAGGCCAAGAGCAGTGTGATACAGGTCCAAGTTCAACTTTCTAAAGCACGAATTGAGGTGACATTAAATAATGATGTAGCAATGTGCCAGACTAAGTAATGCATGTAGACTTTACAGTACATCTGCAATCTCTAGACCTTAAGTATCACACTTCTTCTGTATCGCCCTTTTGTGCATTCTTCACACCTTTCCTCGACCTCATTTCATATTTCTCTAATCCTTTCTTTCTCTGTATTCCCCAACACCCTGCCACGTCTAGACAGTCACCGTTGTGGCAGACTTTGCTGATCGATGAATCACCCGGGGAAACACGCAGCACAGCTGGTCAGAGTCGTTTTCCTTGAAGCCACAAACACACACACATATATGTACATAGATTTTGACGTTACATATACTGCCATAGATGAATGTCATCCCCACAGGCATCCCTGATCTCCAATCAATGGCCCATATGCAAAATGTCCTGCTGTGATGTTGTTATTGTATGTGAACAACGCCGGTAGGACGTAATTTCAAGGAAAAGGGCATCTGAAGGGCAACTTTAGAACACATCCTATGAATTACTTATGGTGTTGTTGCAACTGACATGCCCACACTCCACATTTTCATGCTTAACCCATTCCAGTCTGCTGCAGGTTTCATAAAGAAATCACTGACCCCAGCTGGATAAACTGAAGCCTTGCCTCCTAGCCCCACAGCCCTGAGTCTTGAGGGCCTGTTGACGTGCAATTAAATACAGTAGAGAAATGTTGTCTAAATATTTCCTCACCCTGTGAGCAGCAGGGCTAGACGGCTAGTGTCAGTTTTAGTGCATGGGCACAAATCTTTGAGAGCAAAGACATGCTTTTTTGTGCGTGAAGCAGTGAGTGAATGAAGAATGTAAGAGGGAGCAGAGAGATGGATAGATGGAGAAGCAAAATATGACAAGACAATGGAACATGCAGAACTGAGTGAGGGAAAGGAGTTTAAGTAGAAAGGACAAGGCACTATTTGTGCTTACTGACTCAAAAGAAATGGCTTATATGAACAAGAATGTTCACTTGTGAAATAATTAAAAAAGGGGGCAGGGATGGATATACTGGGTGGTGCATAAACTCAGTGAGCATGTGGCAACCATAATCTTGTCCCATTGAAATATTTAAGAGGGATGTGCAGTGGAGCAATTCCACCAAGGGAAATAAAATACATCCAAGATGAAGGACTTGCTCAAGGTCATTTCTTTTCTCTTTTCTTACCTCTCCTCACGACACCGTTTTCCTTGAATCACAGTTATATTCCTCACACGTTTGCTTGGTTACAGAAGCAGCACATGATTAATTATTTCTGAGTTGGGTCGGCTTGATTTTTAGCAAAGCAGGAGATATTAATCTTAACGGCACTGATGTGCTTTGTAGGTAGAACAATATATTGTCCCGTCTGTCTGTCTGTCTGTCTGTCTGTCTGTCTGTCTGTCTGTCTGTCCAACTATATCATTTCATTTTTTCCCTTTTTTTCCGGGTAGTTCATAGCGCCACTTCTTCAATAATTAAATTGCTCCTTGGAACTGAGAACAAAATTGCCTAATTCAGATCGTGGTACCTTCAGACTTCTCCACTATCACATATTATATGAACATATTTTTCCTTTCTTCACCTCTTCCAGGCGAAAAAAAAGCCATAATTAAAAATTGCCTTGACTCATCTTTGAAAAAACCTCTTGAGGATGTTGAAGCAACTGTGGAGCAGCAGGCAGAGCCTTACAACTCTTGTTCTGTGTGCAGCCTAGATTTCCTCCTCCTGAGAATGGTGCCTCCCTGGCGACTGTCAAGTCCAATTCAACCCAGTGCTGATGGCCAGTAAAATCCCAGTTCCTCGAGCGCCAGCTTCTAAAACATTCATCATTCCCTACCCTGGTGCAAGCTGAGCTTATATCTGAGGATTTGACAGGGTTTTTTGGAAGATTTAACAGAGTCCCCCTACGACCAGCACCCCTTCCTCAAAGAGCATGGTTATGTAATGGAGAGACGTCTTATCCCACTTATATTCTTCTCACTGGTCAATAGGCTCGCTGGGTAAAGAGCTGTGTGCTTGCTACATTCAAAACCCAGAAAACCCAGCTTACATCGTCCTTTAGTCCCGCAGTGGGGACATTTACAATACGATCCTTGAACCAGTTTGAAAGATTACTAACATCGTGGAAATTTGAAACTTTGCTTGTTTCTTACAGTCCCCCCCCCAGTCTAGGGTGTCTGACTGGCTTCACATGAGGTAATGGTGGGTCATTTTCTAGCTTTGATTCATCACACAATTGTTTGTCCATTCAACACCAGGTCGGTCTGTTGCTTTACCGACACAAAATGAAATCAAGTATCGCTTTGAATCAGCCAACAGTGACAAATGAGCAGATTTCCACAGTTCTTACCAACACCTCTTCGCAGCCAGAGGGCTATTTGTGCTGAATAAAAATCAATACAGAACAAGAGATGCATTTAGATACAAGTACTTAGGAACATTTTGTAATTAGTCCTGCACATTTGTGTCCACACAAAACATTCACCAACTCACGGAAACTGTGATTCCTGAAGCAAGTCAAACTGTAATTATAGCTCATACTTTAAGCAGAACATTGTGAGGGTAGCTACAAAGAAGTGGTCTCCAGTCGGTCTCACCTAGATAAAGTCCATAAAACATCTATACATCTTTTAAAACCCTTAGAGGGAACATCTTGCTGGGTTTCTTTCTTCAAAACAATGATAAAATATATAATGTGTTTATAGTGTTTGCGTATAGTCACCCAAGGCCGGTTCCTACACAAAAGCATCTCTTCCCTCTTTCCCTGCTGTCGCTGTGTGTTGACAGTAAGTGTTCAGCTCCATCACTACTCCTGTGGGAAAATCCACCTAATAGAATTAATTGCATTTCAAATTCTGTTTGCATTTTGCAATTGTTCCGTTTGTGTTCTCACACACTCTGTTAATCCCTTTCCTCCGTCGTCTTTATCACGGTACAGCCCAATATTTAAATGGCCTGCCTGACGACGTCATAAAGCATAACTAGTCTCTCCAGTCACCCACTTGCTCTTTGTGTCTCCATGGGATTGCGACCTCTGCTGCAGCCATTCATGAAAACACACATCCTACTGATGAATGGGAATGAAACACCAAAAGCGTCTAAAAACCAGTCTGCTGGTTTTCTTTATGTCAGCCTTTACTCGGCGCAGCCTGCCAGCACAAGTTGGCATATTGGTTCTTTGGGTGGGAAGTCTTACTGGAACAGTTGCTGCTTTGTCCCTGGCAGTAAAGACTGATAGTGCCCAACATTACTGCAGCGAGGGCACCAAGACCATGTACAGTACGTGTGCCTCCAAGGTCTGGTAGTAAATAATGTCAGACTAAAATCAATTACACATACACTGTCTCATTGGCAGTATAGTCACCATTTACTGATTTCTGATTCTGATTTCCTCTGAATATAAAACAATGTACAATCTTGTCTGCGTTGAACATTCAGCGGACTATATCTCTAATCTGTTGCCTCGTGTTTTTCCATTAAAACTGGCCAGTGTGACATGGAGCTGAGGGCTAAACTAGAAGTGTATGAGGTAGCTGTGTGTGTGTGTGTGTGTGTGTGTGTGTGTGTGTGTGCTAGTGCCTTTGTGAGATATTAAAATAAAGAGTGGCTTGGTTAATCACCCTTTATCAAACTCTCCAATCGGCTCACTTGCAGTCCCCTTCAAGGATCCGGCTGACACCGCCACAGAGACGCACTAATGACTTTGCTCATCCAAGCAGAATTAAACCTGAAAGGCCTCGGCTATTGGAAGGATCCCTTAGGAACTGCAGCTAAAAAGCCTGGATTCAGACATCGTACAGGGGAAGTCAAAAGTGATTTGATACACGCCAATGGAGAATTAGCCAAGAAAGTGCACACAGAGACAAAGCAACATTCAGCCTTACGGCTGTTTTAGAGGTTATCCGATTACATGAGTAATAATGCAGCCATATTGGAATCTGTATCCCAAAATGTCCACAATATCTAAGCTCTTTGGTCCTCATAGCTGCATTATAGTGTGAACAAAATGACTGCTACATTCAGCTATTGTGTATGTAAAAGCCTATTTGAAAGGGCTTTATTATGAAGTTCATGGGGGAGCCAAGTTCATTAGTGGTTTTGATAGAGTAGGAGGTGTGAATCAAACCTGAATCAGAGAGAAAAGGAGAGCGAGAGCGAGAGAGAAAGCGAGAGAGAGAGAGAGAGAGAGAGAGAGAGAGAGCGAGAAAGAGAGAGAAAGAGAGAGAGAGAGAGAGAGATGCTCAGAACTGCTGAAGCTTTCACATAGAGCTGAGCAAACCACAAATAGGCTCTAACAGGGCAGGTCTTTGGCCTCTCCGTGAAATCTGGGTCGCATGGCATTTTCTGGTTTTAATTATTCTTTGTGATGTGTTTTTGTCTGTTGTGAACTGTGGACTGTGTATATTGTTGTCTGTATGCCTATATTGTTGTTGAGTTTTTGGAGGCAAATGAGTTTCCTGACTGGGGAGTTTTCTAATCTAACACACACAAAAGCACTTATAACCAATTCATGTTACAACAATCCATAATGTCCTATTATTCCAATCACCCCTTCTTTTCATCAGTCTTGCTTTATTTTTCTATCTCTAACTACTCTTTGTCCATTAGTGTGATTGTAACAGTTTACAGTTGTTTAACTAGTTGCAAGCAGGCTTACGAGGCTGCTAAGTGAGAGCTGACATAATTGGGTCACATCAATACAAACATTATACCGTTGCAATCTAGACAAGATTGCTTTGATGAGATTTTTGGGATCTTTTAAAATTCAGATAGGGCTGGACTGGTTTTCTACTGTGATTACTTCCACATTTAAAAAAAAAAGATTCCCAAAGGATGTGTTAACTGAGACTGTGTGCAGTTGCCAACTTATTGGAGTGCCAAAAGTTGCCTCAGTTGTTGAAGTAATTTCACCATTCACTTGCAAAGTTTCATCATAGGGAGGACATGGTGCATTCAATTGCCCCTGGAATCTACCAGGTGACACAAATGGCTAAATGAAGAAAATGTTTTTAAACAGCTTTGCTGTTTTCTTCCATTCAATAGTCTCTCAAATATGGTATAATGAAACAGCTTTAATGATGGATATAAATGAGCTGTCCTGGAAATGAAGCCTCACGGCAATTTAGCAATACAATTACCTTTCAACATAGGCTTTCATTCAAAAGCTGGGAAATAGGGCTTCCAAGCATGCCCATTAAGTGCAATAAAATAAACAAGACTGGAAGCCACTTGATGAAACAGTGACAGATTAATTCGCTGACAGGCACCATAAATCAGTTTAAAAGGCAACTATTACATTACATTACATTTCATTTAGCTGACGCTTTTATCCAAAGCGACTTACATGATATACAGTAGACCGTAGACACAGCAACGGTGAGCAATTAGGGGTTAAGTGTCTTGCTCAAGGACACAACGACGCAGACTGCCGGAGCCGGGGATCGAACCACCGACCTTCTGATTGAAAGACCGACTTGCTAACCACTGAGCCACAGTCGCCCAACTATGACATGGAACAGAAGCAAAGTGGTTTAACCCTTTAACTTTTTAAGTAGCATCAAGCAAGTGAAGGTGGATCTTTAGAAATACAATGCATCAAGTGGCCTTAATGCCCAGGAAAATGCATAGTCACGTGTGCAATTGGTTGTTTCATCAAGCAGCTTCCAATCTCCTCTGTTCTATTTCATTCAGCATGAAGGCTGCAGTCCTGTGGGGCTCTGCTGAAGTGTTTCCTTACCCAGTAGTGCAGAATTAGTGTGCATGACACAGGCAGGAAATTAAGAAATATAAAATACTTCCAAGATATGCTGCCCTGGTAAGTCAAGTAGAACTGCAGAGCTGCACGACCTCAGCACTGACATTCAATCAGCACTGAGGGGGTGTTTGTGTGAGAATAAGCCGCCTGACTGACAATGCTAAAAGGGGTCAGGAAGTCCAAGGCTATTGATCAATAAATGTGGGCAAGTATACTCATGATACATGCCCGACAGCCACACAAACACATTCTGTATCTCTCTCTCTGTAGGAAATCGGCCTTCAATTCGGCTTTTTTTTCATTTTTCTTTTCACAATCGAATTCCCAAGAACCGCCATCTTTACTCCCTCCTACACTCATTCCATGAAAGAGTGCAACATAATAGTGGGGAGACACTTAGCCCTTTGAACACAAGCTACACATCCTCTTATTGTGTATCTACTACATCAATGATTGGGTTTATGTTATCTCCCCGAAGCCGCAACAAAGCATTCAGCCATCCTCCTCTCTACATTATTAAATGTTCCTGTCATTATTTCTGATGCCTTCTCTCAAGGCATTCCTCTGAAAATAGAGCTCCCTTGTTCAGAGGCTGCCAGGCGAGAAAAAGCAGACAGAGGAGGATAGGGTGGTGGTACTGGTGATGCTGGAAAAGAGATGGGTGTGAACATGTGTAATGGAGAGATGGGAAATCTGATCAAATGGGCCAACCCCCGTGTTTGGTGCTAATGATGAGCCTGGAGGGGAAGCGTCTATCTGCTGTGTGTGAGATGGTGGCGAAGATGATGAATAGAAGAAGATATCATGGCCCATTATGGGTAAGTACTAAAAACTTAAAAGTGATGCACATAAGCATTTTACATTACTGTGAATAATTTCCAAAGAATACCATACGTTTCTTTATTGATTTTCCACAATTCAGTGTATTTCAGTATGCTATTGAAATCGACCTACAGACTCCATCCAGATCTATCGCATCTTCAGCTTGAGATCCGTTAGAGGGAACATCTCAACTTCTTTCTTTCTTTCTTTCTTTATTTTTGTTAAAGTTGTATGGGGGACCACTTTCAAATATTGCTCCAGTGGTGCATTTAAGAAAACGAACATTAGGTTGTCTGACAAAAAACAATTGATGAGTGCTGTTTTCAGGCAACCTAATCTAAAAAACAAACAGCAAGAAAACCATTGTGACATTCTGAAAAGGTATTTCTCACACCAAAAAAAGATTGCTGTTCAACAGCAGACGCTGACAATTAAGGTGTCAGAGAATTGCTTTTGAATTTCTAATTGACTACTGAAACATACAGGGAACTGTCCTTCTAAGAAACACAACATCATCAGCCATTTATGTAAACACAAAAACGTAGTAGAGAGTGTTACATTGTTATAGAGCCGAAACAAGTCGGCCGAAGGTTAAAGTTGGGATGGCTGTTCCCAGGAAGAGCGCCGGGCTTTGAAGCCAATGTTACGCAGTGGCCAAACAAGGAAACCCAACTTACAATGTCAATCATGACACGACATTGGCCACAAAAATAATTTTCCCCCACATACTATGGTGGAGGCGTGTATGCAGATAGAAATTACTGTTCAAACAACATAGTTTGTTATTTTCAGAGGAGGACATGTTTAAATACTTCAATGCAAAACCTAATGAACTACATCACCTGGATCGCAGGAAAGATAAAACCTTAGACAATTGCAATATATATATATATATATATATATATGTGTTCAATTTGTTTCATGGAAAAAGTATTATTTCCAGTTGGGGACCAGCTAGAGTCTGTTTTTATATTTAATGAATGCAAATAACTAACTTTCTTTGGGCCCAATTACTGTCTATTTATTGAACAAGGCATTCCTGATTGATGTGTGTTCACAGTGGGCAATCCATGAATCAAAGCCGTTCTTCCTTTGAATATTACCCCGTGTACTCCACATGTGCGTTAATGAATCATGGCTGTAATTGGGCCAATGAATAATTCATATTGTTAGTATTCAAAAATGTATGCCTGCACTTGATGAACACATTAAGCACATAAGACAAAGTCATCCTTATGCACCATGTTCCATACAATAGAGCAATGACAGGACATAATGAGTGCTCATTGTCATGGCTTTAGCCTGGTTTCTTTTCAAATGGAGCCAGATTCTGATTGACTTTAAGGGAGAAAAAATAAACTCTTGTTTCTTTTTTTATTATTGGATATATTGTATTAGACTTCTGTTTTAGTTCAAAACCATGCGTTTCCTTCCAGGCTTTAAAACATGCTACAACAATATGTGGCTCAACAAGTTTAATCTAATTTTTATAATCTAACTGCTTACTTATCTTAACCCCTTAAGCAGCTGATCTAATTCCACTTAAATCCTTAATCTCTTGCTGTGTACTGTGCTGTAAGGGCACAGTAGTCACACGTTAGCAACACACTGGAGCTCCCTCCGTCAGGGAGTCAGTGCACTGAATACTTCCTGGTCTCAGCATTACCTCGAGCTGTTTGTATCACTGATGGTTATCATTCTACTCTTCACTCATGCTACTTTCCCCTCATTCCCGGGAGATACTCGGCTGACAGTCAATTCCTGAATGGGAGTGATTCAATAGGATAGGACCTCTATAACAATAATCTGCACACCGTCTCTACAGACCTGCTCATAAACAAGAATGCACTCATGCACACATGCAGGCAGACGCCAGCCAGCACACAACCACACACACTCTACCTGTACCCTGCTCAAGTTAAGGGACCAGCACCATTTCTGCCTCATCTCTTCCCCACTCTGCCCTTTGCTCCTCTCATTTTCCACCTGTCTCTGATCCTCTGCCTCTTTTACATTTCAATCCACCGCCTGCTCCTCCTCGTCCTGACAGGGAAGTGAGCAGAGAGAGGGAGCGGGAAAGAGGGAGTTGTCCCCTTTGGCTAGCTATAAGCGATTACCGTTTGAAAGATCCAATCCCTTGCATCATGCCTCTCCCGACCTCCTCTGCTCTCACATTCCTCTGTGGGAACCCATTTTCTGCCTCTTCTGCACGTCTGGCGCCTCCACTCCTCTTTTTTTTCTTTATGACTCCCCTTGTTGTCTCACCCACACAAAAGCCATTTAATTCACGCTCAGGATTTTATAAATGTTTGCGTTGTCATTATTTCTTAAGTATTTACACGCCACACTGATATACAATGCAAACTGTAATCAGGTATCGACAACTGAAGGGACCTCCAGTGCAAAACAGCCAAGTTCCCGGTCCCCACTTCGCGCGTCCTGGAGACGGTGTGTGACAAGCCGACAAGCCCCTCCTTTACTCAGCTGTTTTTATTCTTAATTCTTATTCTTTATTTATTTTAACATGAATTGGTGAGAATTATTGTGGTGATCATTAACATCCTCAGTAATATAAGTATTTAAAGAATAATAATTTGTGCATGCCTGCACACTTGCATTTTCTGCCTATGTATGTGTGTTTGTAAGAGTACATCTGAGTGTGTGTTAGCAGAGGCTGTAAGCTACTTCAGGAGTCCTTTCTGCCTGCTTTATCTGGCTGAGTGGTGCTGGCTGCTCCAGCAGCAGAGCCGGAGCCCACTGCCCACTGCTTAAGTGGAAGAGGACTAATCCCTCCTCTCAAAGCCCACTCTAGTAAACACCACTTCTCCAAAGCCACCCATGCACACCCAGCCAGTCCAGTCGAGTAAACGGTCCCCAAAACTCTGCATAGGTTATGTGCAGCCTGGGGTTCCTTCATGAAGGTGGGAGTTATTGAGGGCGCCTGATGTCACTTCAAATGATTACCAGTACCACGTTTCATTAAGAGTAGAGGGGAAAGAGCTCTTTGCACATGCCAGCACTCAACAGACATTTGTACCTGAATCCTTTAGCAAGGCAGAGCATGCTCATGTGCATATTACTGCATCAATATATTAATCTGTCATATCCATAACCATTCATCTCCATGATATATTGTTATGGAAAATGTAGCAACTGTAGTTTGAACCTTTGAAATCTGAACCAATCTAAATGCTTTAAACGGGGACACAATTGTGGGTGAAATGTTTCTAAATGGGTTTTCATTCATAGGGGGGTTCATTTCCCAGATTTTAATATTTTTTTTTTCAATTGGAAAGATTATCTCCTAGCCGGGTGCCTTCAGGGTACAATTTATTCTAATGGACAAAGATTACACCTTGAATTAAAAAGTGCTCATCACAGACTAATAAACCTTTCAGTAGTCAGCCCTGAGAAGAGAGAGAAAACCAGTTTTCGTTTGGTTTGTGGTTTTGTTTTTCCACTTTTCTTTGTGCTTTGTTTTGCACTGCAGAGGCAGTTTGATAAGAACAGCTTTCTTGCCCCAACAGCGCAACTGAAGGCCATTATCTGCTTATGTTGCTGCTATGAAACAAGGTATTTAACAAGAGAAGGTCAGATGCAAAACAGAGATCTGCCATATGGCGTGACGAGTCTTTGATGAGGAAATTCATCAAAATCATTCCCGTATCTGGCAGCCTTGTGATTTTTCACCGTAACACTTCCTTTAGCCATTTTGGGTAGAAATTTGAAGGTGGGTGGGTGGTTGGAGGGACATGGTGATTGATTTAAATTCATTAAAGTGAGCTTTGCATACACGCTGCACTCCGTTCTGCATGGATGGCTGGCTCTACTCAATCACGTCTGGTAAAAATTGACCCACATCATCCATTCCTGTGCGAGTCAGGAACGGTGTGTAATGCGGCATGCTTTTTGCATTATTTTAGGGTGGCCTTGCTTTTGATGGGTTTTTAGTCGGTGCCAGAATGCAGGAAAATGTGCCCTCTGTGGTTTGTCCTCACATACTGTACCATGCAAGAATGATGTCAAATAAAAGCATTCAATAATGTCTTCCTTTTACTAAATTGTAGGATTTTGCCCATGCTAATTCAAGTGTCCATTAAATTGATATTTAAAGTTGTTTTGGATATTTAGCTTGAAAACAAGCACTTGTAAACAAAGCCACTAGTCAAAAATCAATAAAAGCCCATACGTGTCTAACAAATGGTCCATTAAGCTTTATTTATTCCCTGTGCCAACAATTAAGCTGAGAGCTCACTAACAAGTTTTATATTCTCTTCAAGCTGACTGACACCTCACACAGCCTCTGCGGCGACCTTCTGTGGTTGAATTAGAGTTAATCAAAGTTCAAGTCTCTTCAAATCCCTAAAGAGGACACTGGGGAAACTGTGGATCGTAGTTAGAATAATCGTTATGACACACACGCTGACAAGGTAGGGCATCCATTCTGCAGCAGCCTGAGTGGACCAGGAGGAAAAATGAGAAGATTGAACGATATCAGAACTGAATCTGTTGAGTCAGGACGAGACAGGTCCAGCCAGCATGTGTCTAGAGGTTCCATTAGCAGTTCCATGCAGCTGCGAGACCGTTCCACGCTCATCAATCTTTTAGGAGTTTGCCTGTAAAGGCAAGGTGGCTCTGGAGCGGAGTCACTGCCAGATGTAGCACAGCCAGATTCTGAGCTGGCACACACTGCAGCGGCCGGCTGGGCTTGACTGGTCCGCTCCGGTCTGGTAGATGGGCACACCAGAGGAGCTCAGTCTGTTTGTCTGTCTGCACAGCAACCAAACTGCTCTGCCCGGTACAGTCAGCGCCGATATTTTGGCCACAGTGAATGCATGCATGCATGCATGCATGTGGGTCGGACGCTTCAGTAACAACAGGGAAGGTGGAGAGCTGAGGAGACTCTGAGAACACCAAGCATGCTGGGAAAAAGTGCTTCTCTCTGCCAGTGAAACCACACGGCATTTTGATCCTTTTTAACTCATATAACCCGATACACACTGAGGCTATCTGAGCCGGTCTGTCAGCTGTCACAGAATAAACCTTGACTTTTTTCTTTTTTAAAGCCAGTCAGCACACAAAAGCAGAAATGTTATTGTCTGTAATAAATCTGGTGTAACCCTCCAAAGTTACTGTCAGGAAAAAACTAATGGGCGTCAATTCTCATTTGTCACTTTTAACTTCACACAGGCACATACCTGCACATGCACACACATGCAATCTTCGGCTCTGACAGCCGAGGACATACTCTACTACACAGCAGGGGCAGACTCTCTCTTTGCAGCTGATTGTGTTTGTTGCTCCTGTTTGATGGAGTTTAGTGTCTCCAGGGCACAGTCAGAATATTGTGGGCAGACGCAGAGCATAAACAATCTCAAGCTTGCTTTTTAGGTTGTGTTCACAATAAACAAAAGTATATCTTATAGAGAAGTAGTTTGTAGCCAACACAAAGCACAGCTTTGCTTAAATGTAGATTTTAGCAATGACACGGCAGCATTTAACTGGAAATGTGTTGTTCAGGAAACCATTATCTAACCATTATGATGCACTGTGCATCCTGATGATAATGTTATCTGTGTTAATGTGTTGCTTTTTGCAAAGTAAATGGGGATAGCATCCTCAAATAATATTTAGCCTTTGCATTTTAAAGTGGTTTCAATTAACCTTTTTAGTGATTGCACTGGAGGACACATTGGAATCCATTCTTAATCCAGTAATTATTGTCTGACAGATGTACTTGACTTCGCCCCATCAGTCAGCTAATTCACTTCATCTGTTTTTAGTTTAGGAGTTCCTCAAAGTGCTCCTTCCACCGCCCGACGATATCCTCTGTCTGGGTCAGCAGCCCCCCTCCCCCGCTGATAACAGCCTGGGGAAGGCCCTGCTTTCCCTTCCTGAGTCGTCGGATGGTTTGCCAGAACCTCCTTGAGGCCAACCGAAAGTCCTTCTCCATGGCCTCCCCGAACTCCTCCCATGCCCGAGTTTTAGCATCCGTGACCACCGCAGCTGCAGTCCTTCTGGCCTGCCTGTACCTGTCAGCTGCTTCAGGAGACCCCTGGGCCAACCAAGCCCGAAAGGCCTCCTTCTTCAGCTTGACGGCTTCCCTCACCCCCGGTGTCCACCACCGGGTTCTCGGGTTGCCGCCACGACAGGCACCGATGACCTTCCGACCACAGCTCCTAGCGGCCGCGTCCACAATAGAGGCTTTGAACATGATCCACTCGGATTCCATGTCCCCAACCTCCCTCGGGATGTGTGAGAAGTCCTTCCGGAGGTGGGAGTTGAAGACCTCCCGGACAGGATCCTCCGCCAGACGTTCCCAGTTCACCCTCACTACACGTTTGGGCTTGCCAGGTCTTTCTGGCCGACTCCCCCGCCATCTGATCCAACTCACCACCAGGTGGTGATCAGTTGACAGCTCTGCTCCTCTCTTCACCCGAGTGTCCAAAACATACGGCCGCAGATCAGATGATACGATTACGAAGTCGATCATTGATCTCCGGCCTAAGGCGTTCTGGTACCAGGTACACTTATGAACCACCTTATGTTCAAACATGGTGTTTGTTATGGACAAACTGTGGCTAGCACAGAAGTCCAACAACGAAACACCGCTCGGGTTCAGATCAGGCAAGCCGTTCCTCCCAATCACTCCCCGCCAGGTTTCTCTGTCGTCGCCCACGTGAGCGTTGAAGTCTCCCAGGAGAACTATGGAGTCGGCAGGCGGCGCCCTTTCCAGGACCCCTCCCACCAACTCCAAGAAGGCCGGATACTCCGAAATGCTGTTTGGTGCATAAGCACAAACAACAGTCAGAGCCTTACTCCCCGCAACCCGTAGGCGCAGGGAGGCGACCCTCTCGTTCTCCGGGGAAAACTCCAACACGGCGGCGCTCAGCCGGGGACTCGTGAGTATCCCCACTCCCGCCCGGCGCCTCTCACCCTGGGCGACTCCAGAAAAGAACAAAGTCCAACCCTTCTCCAGGAGTTTGGTTCCAGAGCCAGCGCTGTGCGTGGAGGTGAGCCCAACTATATCTAGCTGGTATCGCTCCACCTCCCCCACCAGCTCTGGCTCCTTCCCCGCTAGCGAGGTGACGTTCCACGTCCCTAGAGCTAGTCTATGTCGCCGGCGATCGGCTCGCCCAGGCCCCCTGCCCGGCCCGCCGCCCGGTCTACATAGCACCCGACCCCGATGTCTGTCCCTGCGGGTGGTGGGTCCACAGGGTGAAAACCCTGTGGAAAACCCGGTCAACATGTCCCCTGAACAGGGGGCAGCGCCTGAAGACTTGGGGTTGGATGAACCCATATCCCTGGCAGAGGCCACTATGGTAGTCAAAAAGCTCCTTGGTGGCAAGGCGCCGGGGGTGGATGAAATCCGCCCTGAGATGCTGAAGGCGCTGGACTTTGTTGGGCTGTCTTGGCTGACACGCCTCTTCAATGTCGCATGGGGGTCGGGCACCACCGGGGTGGTGGTTCCCATCTTCAAGAAGGGGGACCGGAGAGTGTGCTCGAATTATCGGGGTATCACACTACTCAGCCTCCCGGGAAAAGCTTATGCCAGGGTGCTGGAACGGAGGCTCCGACCGTTTGTCGAACCTCGGATTCAAGAAGAACAGTGCGGGTTTCGTCCTGGTCGTGGAACAGTGGACCAGCTCTTTACCCTTGCAAGGATACTGGAGGGGTCCTGGGAGTTTGCCCAACCAGTCTACATGTGCTTTGTGGACTTGGAGAAGGCTTTCGACCGGGTCCCTCGGGGCTTTTTGTGGGGGGTGCTGCGGGAGTATGGTGTGCCGGACCCGTTGCAACGGGCCATCCGGTCTCTGTACGCCTGCAGTAGGAGCTGTGTTCGTATCCTCGGCAGTAAGTCAGATACGTTCCCGGTGGGTGTTGGCCTCCGCCAGGGCTAACCTTTATCACCGGTCCTGTTCGTGACTTTCATGGACAGGATATCTAGGCGCAGCCGTGGGGCGGAGAATGTCAGGTTCGGGGATCTCAGGATAGCCTCTCTGCTGTTTGCAGATGATGTGGTCCTGTTTGCCTCCTCGGACCATGACCTCCAGCATTCACTGGGGCGTTTTGCAGCCGAGTGTGAAGCGGCGGGGATGAGAGTTAGCACCACGAAATCTGAGGCCATGGTGCTCTGCCGGAAACCGGTGGATTGCTCCCTCCGGGTGGGGACAGAGTGCCTACCACAAGCGAAGGAGTTCAAGTATCTCGGGGTCTTGTTCACGAGTGAGGGTAAAATGAAGCGGGAGATCGACAGGCGTATCGGTGCGGCTGCAGCAGTAAAGCAGGCGTTGCACCGGGCTGTCTTGGTGAAGAAGGAGCTGAGCCGAAAGGCAAAGCTCTCAATTTACTGGTCGGTCTACGTCCCAACCCTCACCTATGGTCACGAGCTTTGGATCGTGTCCGAAAGAACGAGGTCGCGGATACAAGCGGCCGAAATGAGTTTCCTCCGTAGAGTGGCCGGGCTCAGCCTTAGAGATAGGGTAAGGAGCTCGGACGTCAGGAGGAGGCTTGAAGTCGAGCCGCTACTCCTTCGTGTCGAAAGGAGTCAGCTGAGGTGGTTCGGGCATCTAATTAGGATGCCTCCAGGACGCCTCCCTTTAGAGGTTTTCCAGGCACGTCCAACTGGTAGGAGGCCCCGGGGAAGACCCAGGACACGCTGGAGGGATTATATCTCCCAGCTGGCCTGGGAACGCCTCGGGATCCCCCAGAATGAGCTGGTAGATGTTGCGGGTGAGAGAGAAGTCTGGGTCAGCCTGCTTGACCTGCTGCCTCCGCGACCCGACCCCGGATAAGCGGTGGAAAATGGATGGATGGATGTTTTTAGTTTTTTTTGCTGGTCAATATTTCCTTTGACTAGAATTGGATAACAGTTGAGCCTTGTCCTGTGAAGGAAAAGTCTCCCTTAAATGATAAAACCCAGCCGGAAATTTTTCACCCTCTAACACTAACGTCGGGTGAAAATCACCCGAAAACGTGCCTGTTGAGAAAAACAGGGATTGGAGCAGAGAGCCATGCCCACCTTAAATAAAGACACGCCCACCTTCAATAACGTCAGTGAGAAGCATGAAGCTACACAAGGACCCACGCAACTCAGACAAAAGCAACACAATGGAAATTACATAACAACAATCGCTTGGGTGAAAATCACCCAACGTTAGTGTTTTAGGGTTAAATATATTTATACGTGGCAGTCTTTTCTACTGTAAAACAATCAATTTAAATATTGTTTGGTCGATTTTATGGTGTCAGAGTCAAATGTATGTGACTAAAAATTATACTTTACTTCCTCATTGGTTTGGATCACATAGACCTCAATTCTGCAATACAAATCTACCATTTTTTATGAACCTCATAAAAACCCAATATGCAAGTACCCTTTTCCTAAATAGTAAACCATTTTCATTACACCAAACAAGCAAATATTACATTAAAGAAATGCACATCACTTATATTTGGGCTTACTTTGACCCCAGAGGTTTATTAACTTCCTATTAGACCTTGTGTGGACAACACCAATCACACTGTATCTAACCTCGTTACACAGCTCTTGAAACCCAAACAAGGGATGCGTAATTCTCTCTGGCAAGCTGTCATCAGTTCAAAAATCATGTTGAAAAACATTTCTCATAACATTAGTCAGGAAGCATCAAGTTGATATAAAAATGTGAGTATATTTTTGAGCAGTTGCAAGTTTTTTTTTAACCAGTGTTAAAAATAAAGAGTAATTTTCTTTTTCTTGCCTCAAATATTTAATGGAAAACTCAACCATTCTCGAATCAGAACTGAATTGATGAACTGAAAGTGATGAGCACCAAACTACTATCATCTGTCTGCAATTCTTGACAGAGTCATAAGAGCACTTCCCATCATGAAATAACTATTCTCTGTCAGAGAAAGACCACAACTTGAGCTTTAACCTCCATCTCGGAGCCTTTTAACCACCCTACTACGTACAGGTCATACAGACGTCTTGCCGCTCATATGTTTACGGAAAAGAGGCATGTATCAAAGACAAATGATTCCTCTCAGAAGAGGATCTGAGTGACAACAGGCAGCCACGCAACATTGTCCTCCTCTCACAAACGCCATTTCTCCACCTCTCCAAAAGACCCATCTGTTGTTAGAAATCTCTTTTTTGACTTCTCCTGGTTTGTTGTTGTGGCTCAATTTAGCCACGGAGACATTCCAGCATTTCAATGACTCGGGCAGTCCAAAGTGTTTGGCTTCCCATTCAAATGGCCCAGTAAAAAACGTCATGGTGTACCAAGAGTATGGGAATGTTGAAACCTGGTTAATATTCTAACCAGCAACAGCAGAGTGAAATTTGAAAGCGGAGTCTTTTTAAAGTGGTTCATTTATCTTGTGTGGGGAGAGCCAGCCCACACTCCGACACCGAGAGAAGACTTGCAAGGAAAATCCCAATCAAGCATCAGTAAAGCTTTCTGAGGCTTTTGTACGGTCATTGGCTAAAAAGTAATTTGTCTCTGTACCTGCCAACTTTGTCCAGCAGCAACAACAACAGAAATGTCTCAAGGGCTGGTCGTAATTGTTATGACAGAAGGCATGTAAACCAGAAGTGTCTGTCCCATCTTATCATCAACAATGAGCCTACAATGATAGCATTTCATTTTTGTTATTTCAGCTCAGCTAAGCCAAAGGAAGATTCAGAATTCGGAAAAAGACAAGAGAACGCAGATTACGAGATGGAACTCGAGTAGGTTTTTATGGGTGACAGTAAAGGTTGAAATTAACAATGATGAAACACACGAAGAAAATGAATGTGAAATTAATGAAGTGAAACAATATCAATTAATGAGAAAGGGAGGAGGGGTGTAGAGGAGCAGAGAGGGGTACGTGAGGAGTGGAGATGGAACAGGAGCAGGAGACAAGAAATGATGACAGTAAAGGAGCAAGGTTTGAGAATATAATGCAGGAAGTGAGCAATCTAAAAAGACGGTTCACACTCCACTGCATGGCTAAGGAGGTCAATTTGAGCAGGGCAACAAACAACTATGTTTAATGATTCATCTGTCTAATCTGATGCAGATCATTAGGCAGAAGCCCCTGTACAACAGAAACAAGGCAAGCATAAAAACATCAGTGAGTCTGGTATCTTTAACCAAACAACTTATGTTTGCTCGGATGCCTATAGTGGGAGGAATGAATCCAAGACATATTTTTTTCATTGAAGATTGCCAAAACCTGACTGCACAGTGCGGAAAATGTGTGAATCCCATGTTTTGCCAACTTCCCCTCTTTTCTTTACTTCGCCCCAGTTTAGAGGTATTGGGAAGTGGGGGTGCTGAGCCATGCGTGATGTGCTGGGGTGTTAATCGTCTTATTAACAGTGACTGGTGTGTGGCAGCAGGCGGCAGGCTTTGAGGGAGAACCAGCCCAGCTGAGACACAGTCTCACTGCTGGGAAGTCACCAGCAGGACGGACACATATATGGTGGAATGCACGCTTTCCCCGCAGAGCGGAACGTGTGTGCTAGGACAGTGGAGTGTGCTAATGCTGGAGCCTGCCACATAGGCGCAATTATAAATGAGCATGGCTCACTGGGGCAGCTGGGCTACGCATGGGGCAGCTGGGTAATTTGGAGAACTGTGCAGAGAGTGGTTTGTTGGCCCAGCTGTGTTAGCTGAAGTGGTAAAATGGGTCTGGGTCACAAGATGGAGTAGTGTCCATACATATATGTCCACTGCTGTGCATGTATGCACATGCCTCTGCAAGGACGAAAGGATCGGGGTCAGCTCATCTCAAAGCCTTGATGTAGACAGAGGGAATAAACTGGCCTGGAACTGAAATTGCCCTTCACTGAAATATTGATTATGCTCCACAGCAGAGGGAGAGTGCACAGACAGTAGAGACGGATACACAGACAGAGAGATGAAACTGAGTAACGCAGATATGAAGGAATAGGTTTCTCAACAAAACCTTCTGGCGACGCACAGCATTACATAAACATGTTGTTGTTCCGATGCTCTGAAGTCTAATTTGCTTAAAGGTCAATAGGTGCTGCTCAATGTATTCTGATTGATTCAGTGTTGACAACTCAAATATGGAGGGATTTGATATGGAGAATAACTTTCAATACATAAACAGAGAATGTACTGCAAAGGGAAAGGTAGCAGCTATTGGGTCTACTCCAGACAAATCAATTATTCAGTTTACAATCAATTTGTAATCTCACATACTATGCCAAACACACTGCAGGTGTAGCTATAGGAACACTGAGGTTCAACGGAGAAACAAAGATTCTCTGTCTATTCCTTCCTGTCATTTGAAGGGAATTATTCATCACTGGAGTCAAACATATCTGCCTGAATCTAACGGCATTTTGGGTCGACAATGATTCGTAGCCACTGGTTTTGCCAGAGTATTAAAACCCCGATGTGGGGTAATATTGAGAAGACATGCCGTCTATAACGCACATTACATTACATTACATTACATTTCATTTAGCTGACGCTTTTATCCAAAGCGACTTACAATAAGTGCATTCTACCGTTTACAACAAGAATCAGAACAAGAATCACGAAGGTACAATTTCGACAAAAAGTTCAACTACAAAGTGCTATCAGTAAGAGCCATTTCAGTGCTACTAAAGTGCTACTTCCTTTATTCAAGGTATAGTCGGAAAAGATGTGTTTTTAGTTTGCGACGGAAGATGTAGAGACTTTCTGCTGTTCTGATGTCAATGGGGAGCTCATTCCACCATCGAGGAGCCAGGACAGAGAACAGTCGAGACTTTGTTGAGTGTTTAGCTCGCAGTGACGGAGCTACAAGCCGATTGGCAGAAGCCGAGCGGAGCGCACGAGTTGGGGTGTAAGGTTTTACCATGTCCTGGATGTAGACTGGACCAGATCTGTTCGTTGCACGGTACGCCAGTACCAATGTTTTGAAGCGGATGCGGGCGGCCACCGGTAACCAGTGAAGGTCGCGGAGGAGCGGAGTAGTGTGGGTGAATTTCGGGAGGTTAAAGACCAGTCGAGCTGCTGCATTCTGGATGAGCTGCAACGGTCGGATGGCACCAGCAGGTAGACCCGCCAGGAGGGAGTTACAATAGTCTAGGCGCGAGATGACCAGAGCCTGGACGAGAACCTGTGCTGCCTTCTGGGTGAGAAGTGGACGTATTCTCCTGATGTTGTGCAGCATGAATCTACAGGAACGAGTTGTTGCGGTAATGTTGGCAGTCAGGGAGAGTTGACTGTCAAGGGTCACACCGAGGTTCCTGGCAGTCGGGGTCGGGGCCAAGACTGAGTTGTTGAAAGTAATCGTCAGGTTGTGAGTGGGGGAGACTTTTCCTGGAAGGAAAAGTAATTCCGTCTTGTCAGGGTTAATTTTCAGGTGGTGTGCGGACATCCATTGTGAAATGTCAGTCAGACAAGCAGAGATTCGTGCTGCTATCTGTGTTTCCGATTGTGGAAACGAGAGGATCAGTTGGGTGTCATCAGCATAGCTATGGTAGGAAAAGCCATGCGAGCGAATGACGGAGCCAAGAGAGTTGGTGTACAGGGAGAAGAGGAGAGGACCGAGGACTGAGCATTGAGGGACCCCAGTAGTGAGAGGACAAGGTTCAGACACAGATCCTCTCCAGGTTACCCGGTAGGTCCGATCACTGAGGTAGGATGAGAGGAGGGAGAGCGCAGTGCCTGAGATACCCAGGTCCTGGAGGGAGGAGATGAGGATCTGGTGGTTCACTGTGTCAAAGGCAGCAGAAAGGTCCAGAAGGATAAGGACAGAGGAGAGAGAGGCTTCTCTCGCAGTGTGAAGCTGCTCTGAGACAGCAAGGAGGGCAGTCTCTGTTGAGTGGCCTGCCTTGAATCCAGACTGGTGAGGGTCCAGAAGGTTGTTCTGGTGGAGGAAGGAGGAGACTTGGTTGAAGATAGCTCGCTCCAGGGTTTTGGAAAGAAAGGGAAGGAGAGAGACAGGTCTGTAGTTGTTGACTTCTGACGGGTTGAGAGTGGGTTTCTTCAGGAGAGGGTTAACTCTTGCCTCCTTCAGAGAGTTAGGGAAACAACCAGTTGAGAGGGAGGTGTTAATTAGATGGGTGAGAAAGGGAAGAAGGTCAGGAGCAATAGACTGGAGGATGTGAGATGGGATGGGGTCAAGGGGGCAGGTGGTTGGACGGGCAGAGGTTACCAAGGTAAGAACTTGGTTGGGGGACAGAGGGGTGAAAGAGGAAAGTGAAGGGGAGGCGGATAATGTTAATGGAGATGTAGTTATGGGCGGGGGATCAGTGAATGAGGAGCGTATGTCATCTATCTTTTTAGTAAAGTAGTCGACAAAGTGGTTCGGTAGAAGGGTGGAGGGAGGAGGAGGACAGGGGGGGTCTAGGAGGTTGGAAAAAATGGAGAAGAGTTTTTTGGGGTTAGAGAAAGAAGATTCAATTCTGGATTGGTAGAACAGGCTTTTGGCTGCAGAGATAGAGGCAGAGAAGGAGGCGAGAAGAGAGTGATAGGCGTGCAGGTCGTCTGCGTGTTTGGATTTTCGCCATTTCCTTTCCGATGCTCGCAAAGTGGCTCTCTGGGCACGGACCGGGTCTGACAACCACGGAGCCGGAGAGGAATTGCGAACCTTACGTGTCGTAAGAGGACAGAGAGAATCAAGAGAGGAGGACAGAGTAGAGAGGAGAGTGTCTGTGGCAGAGTTAGGATGCATGAGTGAGAAAGAGTCAGTTGAAGGAAGGGCTGACAGAACAGACGAGGCCAGAGAGGAGGGAGAGAGGGAGCGAATGTTGCGACGGATAGGTGCAGAGTCTGTTGCTGTGGGAGGGTTGTCAGTTCCCAAGAGTGGGAGAGAGTAGGAGATAAAGAAGTGGTCGGAGACGTGAAGTGGAGTTACAGTGAGGTTAGATGTTGCGCAGTTTCTGGTGAAAATGTAGTCAAGATGATTTCCAGCCTTGTGAGTCGGAGGTGAAGGACTGAGTGAGAGAGCGAAGGAAGATAGTAGGAGCACCAGGTCAGATGACTTCTCGGTCTGGATGTTGAAGTCACCTAGAAGAATGAGAGGAGGGCCGTTTTCTGGGAAATTTGATAGGACGCTTGACAACGCTTGGCAATGACGTTAGTCCTGCTGATTGGCTAATCGTTTGTCCCCCCCCGTGGTGCTCATCGGCTCTATTGCTTTTTCAACCAGAAAAAAAGTTGTTTCATATCACATAGCCAGACGACGAATAAGTCAAAGTCAATTGAGTGGGACGATTCAAAGGTCGGGACCCAGGCAAATGAGAAAAGAAAAGGCTTATAACAAATCAATTAGCACCATTTCCCTGTGATCCAGATGACTGAGGACTGAGCGGGAGGGGGAGAAAACCAGAGGTATTGGAAGGAAAAAAAGGAGAGGCCTTTGTTTTTCTTTCTCTCTGCCTCTCTCTAATTAGGCAGGCCAGTGTGAGCGGAATCCCAATGGCTGGATGCAGCGAGGAACAGATGTAGAGACGAGTGGAAAACAGAGAGGAGGTATACCATGACACTACCTGAGCTACACAATGAAGGAAGCTGGAAAGGTAAATGTGGTGTTATGCTGCAAGAGATGATAAAAAAGAGGCATATTGTACGTAACAGATACTGGTGTGGTGGAGATTTGCTGTGTAATAAAAAAAGATGAGGGAGAAGGACAAACTGTGTGACTGCAGACAAAAGGTAATTTAGGAGAGATGCTGCAAGAGTGCAGCAAGCAGCGGCGCCCCACCCTGTCGAGCTACCAAACACCTTGAGGGTCTTTGAACCTGTTTCTGGTCGCCGTCATCCTATCTAGAACAAATATATTTCCATACAAGAGGTGTTGCTTTTCTTTTTGCAACCGAATCTTCCCTTTTAGTTTTTTCTCCTGTTCCTTTCTTGTTTTCAGGTTTCGGTTTCAAACTAGCGGGGGCCTGCTTTGCTTGTTTGATAAATTGATGAGACGTGAATCTGATTGGTGGTTGACTTTGCAGGCGGCGCCTGCATGTCACTTACTAGCAACAGACTCTGCATCAAAGCATCATTACAGTCATGTAAAAACAGTGAAAGCTTTTCTTTTGTATCAAGTGTGGGGAAAAAATTGGAGGCGACGATTAGGATTTAATCTGCCTTACTTGACATCGCACATTCTGCAATGTGACTGCTGTGCATGCTCACATCTCAACGCCGATGCTAAAGCAACACATCGCACAGCCCTGGACTGAGTCCTGCTACTTTTGGTATTATAAGAACATTGTGATGCCAAAGTAGTTATACACTATGGTGTTACTTTTACTTCAGTTAAATATCTGAGTACTTGTTCCAACATTGGTGAAATGAAAGTGAGATAGGAGAGACATCTGGGCCCGAGTCATGCAGCTGTACTCTCATCCAGCTCATGCACCTTCCCTTTATAAATGTCTCACTACTTCCTGTACTGACATTTTTTTCCCTGCTGAATATACGTTTTTGCAAATTAATTGCAAATTAATGTGATTTGTTAGAGACATGTTGGCAATGGGGGTGTCTTTTTTACTATAAACACACATTTCTGCTTTTAGGATCAAATAGGACAAATTTCACAGACTATCAGTATACTTCCTTTTGAAGCCCATCTAACAGTCCTCTGTTTTAGAGCAGCTGGAGGGCAGCAAGATTTACTGAGCTGGAGCAGTAGTTAAATAAGAGTAGATCAAATTAAGCCAATAACCCCAATAACACAGCCTCTGACTATAGGCAGCATTAACACTGAATTATCTTATGTTATAGCAACTCTAATCACCTCCGAGCAATTCGGCTTTATTGTCAAATGTTGGCAGACTGGGAGAAGTTAAGAAAATACTACATTTAATTATAGTGGTTCTGCAATTTAAAAGTGTTTATCTATGCTATTCCATACACTCTTTTTAGATACTATTGAAAATACACTGAATGTCTATGATATCAAACAAGACGTGTTCAAATTTGAAGACACTGCATCACCATCAACCGAATCTTGTGTGACAAATAAACCTTTGAATCCTGAGACACATAAGCTTTTTGGAACTTTAAAAAAAAAAGTGACAACCCTCTCTGTTCTTCAACAGGAAGCCTTTAAGTGTCACTGTCAGCTGTGTCAAGTTTCTGCATAACTATGGAGTAGGTATGAAAAAGCATCTCCACAGAATATTTGGGGAACAAGTGGATTATATGCCTCGAGCTCAGGCTCATCGTCATAGGCCAGATTTGTCATTCTGCAGGATTTGAAATGTCTTCCTCCGAGCTCTTAAAATGTTGATTTGTGCTATTTGTATTGCAAAGCCTGTCGATGAGTCACAGGGCTAAATTATTTGCTGAGAAGAGGATTCCCAAACTGATAAATCTAAGTGAGCCTGACTTTAGTCGAACTATCAAAACAATTTTCAATCAAATGGTTTAATACTTTCAATAAACTGAAAACATCGCACTAGAAGGTCTGATGATACAACAGTTCAACTCTTATGATAGCACAGATTGTGCTGCTTGGTACAGTGAGTACTTACTGAGATCTAAGGTGGCTTCATCAAATATTGAGCAGCATTTCAAACCAAACTGCCAGACTGTGATTGAGAAAAGCACACTTGAAAGTGAGATAATCCATCAACACATTTGAACCTGCAAAACACTGATGACCCGTTTCTTTTTGACACCTATTTCAACACTTCAGTCGAAAGCTGTATTATTAAAGACATTTCTCTTTCACTTCCTGAGTGATGCATGCGTGTGTTTACATTTGTGTGTGCGGTGCTTGTATAACAGAGATATATAACTCATATAATGACCTATAACAGAGAGATAATAATGTTCTCTTTTGACACTTTGTTTGTCATACAAGCACAGTAATAGGGTCAACATAGCTGACATTCAATTATTTCTATTTGGAGCGTTTTTGGACTCAAATTTCAACCCTTTCAACTGACACAATGATCATATGCTAGAAAATATATCTCTTTCATATGAGGGCTTGGTTGCCATGCTTACATGTGGTACTTTAGTCCAGTACAATAGTCGCATAATGGATTGAAGGCCTTATTCCAGCAAAACATTAAACAGACTTGTTTTATACTGCGTTTTTGTCTAAATCATGTCTCTAAATGGAGGCTTGCAAGCCTTAGCAGTGTTCTGATAATTTCCTGGAAGACCCTCACTCTGGAACAAAGCTTCATAGCCACTGTGGATAATCCATCTGATTCAAGTTTCTTTTTTTTTTTCAGGAGCTGTAATTAAATTTCCTAACGATCAAGGCACTATTACGGAGGGGAATTGGACACCGAGTGGAATTCAAGTTCAGAGGAGCGAGACCTTTATAATGAACCGTATTCATATAAAGCATATAGCATGCCAGTGCTATCTCACTTTGACCATGTAGTCACCATATGACCTGACAAAAGAAAGAATGATGTACTGTTCTGTATGTGGCGGCAGCAATAACCCAGTTTAATATGAAACTTGGTGCAGATAACAACGACGCAACACATGTTTTTTTAACGAGGGAGGCAATTAGGCTGTGATTTTGAGCGTTCATGTGTATGAGATTGTTAATTTCAATTACAGGATACATCAGTATCCACCTCAGTTTTCTCTTTCCTCTGTGGAGAAATCTTAGAAGGCCCACTATATTAGAGAGTATAACTGTGTTGAGAATAGTTAGATGAGCTGGCAATCAAGATCAGCAGCACACAGTTAAACCAATTAAAGGAAATTGTATGCTTTGAAGATGGAAAAACAACCTTTGAAAATGGCATTTTGATTTGAGGAGCTGTGTCCTTGGCCTGCAGACAGAGGTGATGGTCTCTATTTTTATACATTATGAAGGAGACCAAGAGGATATCTTGGTGTCTTGTTCATAAGTGAAAGTAAAATGGAACATTTGATGAAACACATTTTGACAGTTCAGTGCTGCAGGTACAGTCATGCAGACATTGTACCAGACAAAGTCTGCAGTAAGAAAGGCCTGAAGGCAAATTTACCAGGTGATCTATATTCTACACATTACTTACTGCCACGAGCTCTGGTTAGTGCCTGAGACGATAAGATTGATCCTTAGGGAGAGAGTGATGGGCTCAGGGTAGAAACATTGCTCCTTAGCATCAAAAAAGAGGCAATTGACGTGGTTCAGGCAGCTGATTAGAAACCCTCACAGAGGCCTCAGTTTGGAGGGCATGTTTGACTGGGAGGAGACCCAGGGCTGACACAGACCAAGCTGAAGTGGATTTTATATATATCGCTACACTTTAAAACACTTTTTGGCCCACCTGGATGAGATACAGGACAGGTTAGAGCTGCTTCCACTACTGTCCATACACAGTGGACCAGCTTTGACTGTAAGCCTCTTTAAGATGATAAGGAGTATTTTCTTGCTATCTGACAACATGTAATTTGTACATTTATAAAGGCTAAAGACTGTGTGATTAAGCAGGGAGTTTTTTTTGCAGATGATGCCATCTTTCTGGATTAAAACCCAAACCTCTTTTTGTTTTTTGTCAACGGCTGGTCCGCTAGCTGTCTGTTCTGCGAGTGCGCTGCAAAAATCAAGTGTTCATACACAGCCCTGGCTCTGTAAAAGGGAAAGAAACAAAGTTTCCTGCCAGGACAGGGACAAGGCCATAGATGTATAAAGAGTAAGGGAGTGAGAGCGAGATGGTAAATCTGACACATGCTAATGTTCTGAAGGAGCACTGACAAGAGTGTTAAAATATCAAATATCTACAGAATTGCAGTCGTCACCTTTTAACTGGACGTTTACTTTCAGTGGCCCATTTTGCAGAGTTGAGTGAGGATGAGCATTGGTGTGAGGTTTTCTGGATTCTCCATCCACGTGAGAGGGGATAAGATGTCTTCAAAGTCGTACTCGTGTGTGACAGTAAGAAGGATCATGGGATTAATGGTGAGTGTCAGCTGCACTTATTGCAGGTGTTATGTTGGGATATAGTGGTGAAAGAAAGGGTGGGCCACAGATCAAGGCTGTTCATATTCTGCTGTTGGTTGGCATTGGTCATATTTATGTTAGGACACACATACATACATACATACATAGCAGTGATGAGGTTTCCCTAAAAAAGTAATGTTATCACAATAAGAAGTATATACGTTGTTGGAGTAAATAATTGGCAACACAACCCTTACAACCCCTAAAATATTACTGGAAAGAAGATGGGTGGATTGATGGATATGATAATTGAGAAAAGAGCTGGAAACATCCACACATCCACCACTTGCACAATTGTTCCAGCAAGACTGAAAAACATCAACACGAGGGCTCTGCAGTGGCAACAAATGGCTCAACTCCCTAATCTTTAGTGTAATGCCATTATTATTGGTGACATGGTGTCAGCTCAAAACCGTGACACGGTGCATCACAGAGTCATTTTGTGTTCATATTTCACAATTGGATGGGGAGAAGCGGCATGCAAAAAAAAAAAGGAAAGCAAAATTAATCTAACGAGCTTTCACTTGTTAAGTACGTGCTCTGTCTCCGGCTGAATGACAATGACGAGGCATCCGCTTACCACGATACACATTCCATTGTGAATAAATGAATATGTGAGCACACTGCAAAACAAAAGGCAAATGGAGGAATTAATTCAATGGAATGAAAGGCCTGCATTGCCAGATAAGCCATAAGGCTTCGCTGCCGAGGTATGAAATGTGACAGCGTTTGCTTGAGCTGCATTGATACGGTCACTAGATCTTCATGTGACAATCTGTCCATGCAGTGTTGACTGTTGTAGGCTTCTAGCTCCGGCCAGAGTGTCTTGCATCATTAATTCAGCATCTCCCTGGCGCGGTGTTTTGGCTGCTTTCTCTGCATATGGGCAAAGTAAATGCCAGGACAAACAGAGGTCAGAGTACAACAGAAAGGAAAACTTTCAGGAGAAATTTTCTTTCTCTAACAAAATATACACACAGCCTTGCTTTGCCTTGACTAAAACAAAAGTTATACCCATGTGCGTCTGATGAACGCAAGTCATACTCTGTTTTGAAAAGTTTGGCTGATGCAAGGAGCTAAAGAATACATACACACATATGTGTGTTTACTCCCAAATACAGTGGGAAATATCAGAGTGGGAGTTCATACCAAGATCCAAGTTCATTCAGACCTACACCCGTGCATCAGAGCCAGCTGCTGCACAGGGGGTGGGAGGCTGCACGTCCAGCTCCAGCACGGCCACTCAGGACAGCTAAAACAGGCACGTCACTACGAGCTACAAAGAGTGGGGCTTGATGGTGGAGGGTGTGGGGGGAAGTGTTGATAGGGAGGTGATAAAGATAGAGGGCCCCCCTGCCAACTACCTCTGAGTCATGAAGCAGGGGCAAGTGTTGGAAATTGGAAAGTTGAAAATAAAAAAAAATAGCAGCAAGACAGAAGGAGCTGGATGGTTAGAGTATAAGCGACACTGAGTAGCTCTGAATGTTGGGTAATTGGAATGGGAGAGCCCTTGATGAGAGCGAGAGGATTCTGCTCACAGCTAAGGGAGAGATTTTCCACTGCCACATACTTTATTTCCTACTGTAACTATCCTGGATTACTGATGGAGCCCTTGCATTTGCCCTGGCTTTGTCGCAAACAGGATTGAAAGTGTTACAAAGCGCTCAGGTGAGGACATCAGGGAAGCATTCAGGTTTTTTTAAATTCTTACTTACGAGAAAAGAGATGCCAACAGATTTGAATGTATGTGAGTATGTTTTTTGCCCGAATGAGCTCATACAGTGACCAAGATCCTCTAAAAAGCCTGCTTAGATGTGTAGAGTTTCCAGGACCGAGACATTGTAATTTAAACTGATATGAGGCCAACAGCATGACCTTGACATTTGAGTTTGTTTTTCTTTTACAACCAAAAACGAATGAGCCTGCAGGGCATCTGCAGTGTAAATATGTTGACTAAAGCTGCAGCTCAAGGAGACAAACTGCCATCCACAATTTGAAGAAAATATACATTATGAAAACTGAAGAAGGTTAAAATTGATTTTGTTCGTACGACTGATTTTCTTCATCGTACACTGACAACTCAATAATAGATTCTTTAAAGAAAAAGGAAGTATATAAAAGGTAAAAAGTCCAACTATAAATTCACACAAGAGGCCACATTAAAATGCAGCGCATCAAACACTCATTAATTTTACACTTGTACAGTCAGAGACATTGCATGATATGAGTGTAACACAGATTAGTGGCCTGAAAAGATTTGAATGTCTTCCATCTATGGCTCTCTGTTCTTCCCTCTGAAGTGTTTCCAGAATGAAGGGAAGGTACATGGGAAAAATATTTAAGCACGACAGAGAAGATGGAATTAGTTAAAGCTACAAAGTACTGCTGTCAGAAATCCTTCTGCTCGGTCACACAGCTTTAGCCGGGCCTGCAAGTGACCTTGACTACTTACATACATAAATGTATGAACACATGGAGCTCGATATAGAAATATTTACATTTAGATACACTGGTGGTCCACTTTGGCTTATTCTCATATCCCATGTATCTATACGCTTCTTCAACATTTAATTTCTCAAGTGTCAATTGTGCTCTGGGAACAACGGGCGCAGATATCAGCTGTGATTACCTGAAGCTAAACTGGAGATTTTTCTGTCAAATGTTTAAAGATTGAAGAATGAGATGTTCAGGAAAACGACTAGAGATCATGAGGCCACGGAGACTGATAACAAATCTCTTCAGTCTCCAGTGGTGAAATGGAGCTGTTTACAACTTCCATGCATAGAAGGGATACATTATATTATTATTCTATAATAATAAATAAATACATAATAATATAGTTTCATGTTCAAAGAATCATGATACGACTGCATTATGTGAAAAAAAAAAACCTTTTTGTATCATTCTACTTGAGGCTAAAATATGGTCAAATTATTTTGCAAAGTGAGGAATACAGCCTGTACCTATATTTATATCATATTAAATGTACAGATACATACTTTTGATGACTGGGTAACTTTGAGAATGTATATTTCAAATATGAGTGACTCAAAGGCTAAATTCCCAACACATTTGGATTGGACAGTATGCATCGTTAGAGCAGCGAAGAATGCACTTGGTTCACTACTTCCCCTTTTAGTCTTTTATCTGCTCATCAGGGGACATTAACCTTCTTTTGGTGACAAATCCTTTCTAGCTGCTTGGCCACCTCAAAGCAGGCACACTAATAATGTACAACATCATTATTTTTACCTCCGATCCACATATTTTCTTGAAGTTATTATCTTCACGGCTGATCCATTTTTGTCCTCTCTTGGTTACCTAAGACAGTAATCAATTTGTGTTATCTGCCTAATGCATTGAGACTCCCATTAACACTCTCATGCAGCCGAAACAAGGGAAAGCATTAATTACTATAGCTATGACCTTTAAGTATCTTTTTCCTTTTTTTTCTCTCTCTTGCTGATGGTACTGCTTTCTGTCCCTTATCTCCATCCCATAACTACCATATCATGCATTCGCAAAACACTGTCGGTCCACCATCCGTTACATTAACCTTTAGCTCAGTGCGCAAACAAAAGCCCACCATCAAAATATCTGTGAGGTCTCAAGGGTCATTAAGTCTTGAACTCTTGACCCTTTTGCTCCATGCTCAAAAGCACACGGGCCTTGCAGATACCACATGCTTTTTCGTCTATAAGTCCCAGAGAAGAGCTTTACACTTTCAAGATCTTTACAAACACTGACCACAGAGCCCACCAGTGCTCTCTTTGTCATGAAAAGACAACCTTTTAAACATCAACCGAATGACTGCAGACCAGCTTTCTAAATGTTTACAGTCAATGGAGCTAAAAGGACAAACTCACTATTAAATAGTTTCATCCTGTCTTCATCTTTGGAAGCACTTGGACCACAGAATAGAACCAGATCTGATACAACAGCAGGGATTTTTTAAATTATAGAATCAAATGTACCTTGCATGTGTTTTCAGCATAACAGATTGCATAATACAGTGCAAAATAGCTTGCCGGAGCATAGACCGTCTACAAGAAGTGGACGTAATAATTGTGACATTACCTTTTGGTTTGTGGACAAATGTAATGTGATGTAATGGACTGCTGTTTTGAAGCCACATATTTGTCATTTTGGCCACCGCCATCTTGGATTTTTGCCACCAATGAAAGGAAGTGACTTGAAACTAGCGATTGAGACCATAAACTCATCTTCACAGTGTGTACTGAGGTAATAAATCAAGTGAGTAGTTGGACCATTGACAGAACTTCTGCATTGGCTTCACTTTACAGAAGCCGATTGCCGCCTGGTCAGAAGATGTAACTCAGCTGATCCATTTTGGAACAGTCGCCACAGAACATACTGTAATGCAAAACTGATAAAAACTATGCTAATACGGATTGGTATTAGTAATATTAAAACAGGAAACATTGAATAAAAAGCCTTTTTTCTTATTCAGAGCCAAAAGCTTTGATTTTATTCCAAACACCTCCACCCACACCGATGCAGCAAAAGTAACCTCTAAAGTCAGTGAGATGGTGAATAGCCTCCAGTATGAGGAGGAAAACCCAAACTTGATCCAGCAGCCCCCGAGGCACTGGGCGTGTGTGTACTGGCCTCACCAACTCAAGAGCACGAGTTCCCTCTGGATCATTCTCTCTGGCACAGGAGCTCAGCGTATACTGTTTTAGTATTTAGCCAATAGCGGTGTAGAGCTATACAGTTAACCGCTAACTGCACACCTTCTCTTCATGTTGTTTTAGGCCTTAAAGGTTTATTCAAGCATCAATCTCAATTATTTAAGCTGGCCATGGTCCGTGGTTGGTAAAAAAGGAAGTGGAGATCATTTATTCATGACAAAGTGCAGCTGAGTTTTTATCAGTGGAGGCTGGTAGAAACAAAGTAAGAAGAGGGTGTTTTGCTCGTGGGGACAAAGGAATCCACTACATCTCTCCCCATTTAGCCTGTCTCTCATTACCACATGAACTCATAGAAAACAGATATGCGCCTCAGATGCTCTTGCACTGCGCGGCATCATGAATTTGTGATGTTCAATTTGTGATGAAATGTGATCATTTTAAATTCAATTTTTGCTGCGCCCACTTTGTTTCAACTTGGCTCATCAACTTCAACAGTCGGTGGTTTCCCAGAATGACTTTAACCAGCTGCCGGCGAACGCCGTCTCATAAAAGACACGACCAATGTTTCCCTTCTCTCCAGGTGGGGCGAGGCTCATTAACTGTAAAACTATTAGATACATCATCACACACAGCAATTCTATATATAGATAATTAGTCAAGCTCACCCCTCTCGCTCTGTTTAGCATCATCATCATACACTACATTTACATTTATTGTATCATGATTAATGTACTATTAAATGGGAAAGAATTATACGGAAGGCAATTATGTTAAGTTGTACTATATCATTGATACTGTTTTGTTCTTAAAAACCTTGCACACGTTTGTTGGAAAACCATTAAGTTGTTATTAAGTGGGGTAAGTATTTATATGTTTTTTACTGATGATGGATACTTCATCATATCATGCATTATATTTTGAACAACTATTAATATGAAGAATAATATACTTAATATTACATGTATAAGTAGCATACCTGCATATCAATGTAAGTCAACAAAAGTTATACTTAGGTATGTTGATATAAGGGAACATGAAAGTGTTGCCATAGTGGCCTTCATACATTCATGCAGTGAAATGTAGAAGGCAGAACACATACAACACTGGCTCACGCTTCAAAAACGTTGCATTGCATTAAACCTGTCCAAGTCACTTTTTCTCTGCATAACCCTCTCTCAGTGCTGCACCTTTCACTCTCCAGAGGACACACTGTAAGCACTTACTGCATGCATACTGTCCTCATTAAACACCTTTATGATGGCGATGAAGGAAACAAAATGTCATTGAAGGAAAACATCAGGACGTAAATCAAGACAGCGCTCCAGAGACTGAGGTGCATTAAACAGCTGGCACGGCACCATTTATCACTCTCCTGATCCGTGGCCCTCTGACGCCTTTAGGTTGCCTGACATCACATTGACGCAGTGTTTCACTCCCAGCACAGTCAGCCATGTCATCTGTGTCCACTTTATCTCCAGCCCACCAGAACAAGAGCAGCATGCCACAATGCACCTGTAACTCCGTCAATAAATCGTAAGAGCGCAGGGGGAACTGGGATCATGTGTATGTATAATGTAGACAACATGTAGACTGCCTTATGTTTTGCTGGCCATCCATCAAAGAGATGTAGACACATCAGATGATTAATGGTGTCTCCACTCAACACTGCTGACAAAAGTAAGACATGCTAGTCTTGTGTTTGACCCTCTCCACTGAACCCAAAGAATGAACAGTGAGATCTTGATGTTGTTTTATTATGATTTTTTTAATTTACTCTTAGACCTACTCTGTCTCTCAAAAACACACAAAAGAAGTGGAGAGAAAGACTACATACCCAAGCAGTCCATTTAATAGTAATGTTTTTTCTTTTTCTTTTAAGACACATTATATATTTAACACTCTGACCTATTCAATTCCATTTAAACATCATGGAGTGGATTTGCTTTTGCTGATGCTCCCGTGTGTGGGTCAATGACAACAGTTCTTTATATAATGTCGATTAATTAAAGGCTCACACCCACCTAGCTTTGTTCGGCTCAATATTTCACACTAGCATCACTCCAATTTTCTCTCCTTTCTTCAGAACCCCAGATTCTCCTCTTTGTTCATTTCTCTCTTTTCTAATCTAACAATAGACGGTTTTTAATAACACAGAGATTGGGTTCATCAGCCCTTCTGTTCAGTAGTACAATGTCACAAATTGCCTACTGTATTTCCATGCATTGTGTTAGTGTAATCACAGAGGTTAGTAATTACCTCATAGAGTAAATGGATGAAGGGTCTTGGCAGGAAATCCTGTTAGTCATTTAGATTGTGCACATTGTGTGAACATTGTCTTTTAGAGGGGTTTATATAACATATTCAAGGGTGACATTTAGAGCAGCTTGTTTGTGTGACATACATGTAACACAAGTTATCAAAAGACTTGTTTTTATTGTGTGTTTGTTTTATCAATATTTTTAAACTCTGTGTTCATTCAGTAAACAAGGAATAACTAGTGTTACTACTTTAATAGAATAAAGAATAATCTAGCACATCCACGTTTGGTGACTGTGGCTCACTGGTCTGACTTTCAATCAGAGGATCGGTGGTTCAAACCCCGGCTCAGCCAGTCCGTGTTGTTGTGTCCTTGAGCAAGACACTTAACCCTCATTGCTCACTGTTGCTGTGTCTACGGTCTACTGTATATCATGTAAGTCACTTTGGATAAAAGCGTCAGCTAAATGTAATGTAATACTTCATGCAGTACATAAATACATTTCTTTTGTTGATTGTTCATTAGAGCTTTGCGTTAGTTGTGCTCATGTTTGTAGAACCACCTCTGTGTGCTCGAGAAAAAGGGCAGCCTTATTTTGGTGATGGAGAGACAGAGAGAGGAAGAGAGAGACAGAGAGAGAGAGAGAGAGACATGTCCCCATAACCCCTTCACACAACACTGCTTATTGATTGATTGCCAGTACCAGGGCTAAACCCCCTTCCAAGGACAAGTAGCTTCACACGCCCATCCAGCACACACACATACTGGTCACTGCAGCGTTTGCTTTGAACAGGTCTCTAAAGTACACTGTGCTCGGCTTTGTGTTTGATGACAAATTTTGTAAAGGAGCAGCTGAGATCAAAAAGCCTCCCCGCCTTCTGTAGCATGGCTCTAGACAGCCATGTCCACATAGTTCTCTGTGCTTTTGGTGGGGTTGTTTTGTGCGACAGCATAAAGTATTATTCTTGACAATAGCTTGGGAAAGGCCCATTGTTTCAACATAAAAGTCCACAAAACCAAGTCTGTACAGAAAAGGTCTTCCCAGTTTGGCGTGGAATAATTTCACCCTAATCCCGCAGCTTGAACTTGACCGTTGACTGTGAATCTTATTGGCCTTTTTGAACAATATTGGTGGCCGGCTTTGCTAACGTGGCTTAAGTGGCTTAATGGGAGCAAACTGCGGCAAATAGGTTTCCACAATCTTGTGAAAACTCTTCAAGAAAGAGTGAAGGCTGATATAGAAAGCACATTAATGCCAACTGTTTTGGAAAAATACATCCAGGAATCACATCTGGCTGTAATGTATGGGTGTGAACATACATTTGCAGTATAGTTTCCATTAAAATGCAAACAAATAGCCTGCCTCAATCTTGTGTACATCTGTCATAATGCGCTGATGAATGTGCCTTTGTGTTCACCAGGGACCCGATTCTGGGACATAACAAGTGCAAATCAATGGTTCCCAAAAGCAACAATGTCGAAAGAATTAAGTTGGCCTGCAAACTTTAAACCGCTGCAAAAATGCTGAGCTACAGACAACATCTCTTGACGAGCATAACAACACAGCCTTTTTTTAACAGGAAACAGCTTTAATACATTGCCTTCATCGCTAAGCATTGTGAAGCAGCTTTTATTCATAAAAAAGACTGTGTCCATATAATCAGTCGACATAATCACTTTAACTTATCTCTCAACCCTCTTTTTTCCTTTTTCTTCTTTCCTTTATCGTTTCAAAACAGGTTTTTTTGGTTAATATACCTGTGCATCCATGAAAACTTCAAAATCAATGCGTGACCAAGCCTGCACACATCACAGAGCAATCCCAGGTACCCCACTGTCTGCTTAAGCCACAAACACACACACACACACACACAAACCTGCCCGAAGGCATGTTTTGATTGTACAAATGCAAATGCACAAAAAGAAACATCCAGGGATCTAGGGTGTGTGAATATATGAGTAGTGGAAGTGATGGAGAGAGCTATGAGGTTATGGGTGGAGGCTGCAGGCCAGGCGATGGCGGGGGACGAGGGGGCAGAGTAGGGGCCGACTGCCACCAAGCAGCTGTTAGGCTCTGCTGGCCTGCCGTGAGTTATTTATTGCCGCAATGGTTGGGATCTCAGCTTGGTGTCTGCAAAGTGGGTCAGCATATTATATACCTCCCTCCTTTGCTCTTTCTCTCAGTAACTATCTCACACTACTCATCATGCAGCCCTTGCACTAACACTGTCTCTGTCTGACACCACATATCTAACCTCTTGCCTCTATTGCCCTTTTTACCTCCCACATCCCCGTCCATGTGGCCTTGTTTATTTCCTCAAACTTAGCTGGCTTTCTTCACGCCAACCCACGCCCTTCCATTGTCACTCTAATCCCTCTTGTCCTGGCAGTCCCCCGATCGTCCCCTCATCATTCGTGCATCTTTGTAGTTTTGCCCACGTAGCCTGGGCGAGAAAGCGCCGGGGAGAGAGTGGGATATGGATGCTGGTAGCCAGTAAACAGCAGGAGAAGACTTCTGTGGCCCAGACACCCAATGAGCTTCATTAGCAGCCTTCCACTGTGATTCAGGAATCACATTAAAAATAATAAATGCGTAGTGCTCACAGGAGGGTACACACTCAAATGCATAACCTCACACTTGCACACTGAAATACCAACAAAGGCCCCCACTCAAAGGCTTTTCAACAAACACAAGTTCATGGACTCACAGTTAAATCCCCCTGCTGTGTAAGAATATGCTTAAAAATCTGTTCTGTCTGCGCGAATCCTCCTTAGAGCACATGATCACCAGGCCATGATCCTATGAGGATGTAGCCTGCTGAGTCATCAAGGTTTTTCTTGAATGGTTTGGTTTTTGGACCCTCAAGGCTCGGGAGCTGCCAGGTTCATACAGGTCTGAAGAGCAATGCTAATGATTTTGTAACCCCCTCTCCGACTGGCCTAAAGCCTTAATTAGAATCTCAAATCCCAGCAGCCCCTGGAGCATGGGCGGGGCCGGCCTATTCCCACAGCTAGGTTGCTAGGATACAACTGAGCACCTGTGTGTGACTTGCACCTGCTTCTCGATCGGAGGAATTATTAAAATATATGCCAGCATCTGTCCTCTAATCTTTCTTTCCTATTAATCCTCATTTGATGAGAGCAGGTTCAATCTTTGCAGTAATTCAAATAGTTCGCAAACACAGTCAATCCTTCTTCTTTCTCTACCAACAACAAAAATAGTTCTAGCAATCCCAGTGCTGCTAAACAAGCTGCGTTTTCCTCAAGCTTTCATGTTTCTGGCCTGACTTGGGAAAAAAAAGGAAAAAAACATTGAATCTAGGCCATGCAAAATCTGGATGTTTCATATTCAGCTTTTGGAAAACACACACACACACACACACACACATACTCAGCAGTGAGGTTATGCTAAAGAAAATTACGACACTCCAGAAACTCGAAGCTGTTAGTTTTTCAGATGCTTCCTCTTCTGAATCTCTTACTTTATATGCCGACCCAAGGTGTCTCGTTTCCCCCATTCTTTTGACCCTTTGCCCTCAGAAAAATACAGAACGTGTGCTGGCCATGTGGAGAGAAAGCTTTGGAGGGATTGCAACCAATTAAAGGGAACAGTGCTACACTCTGAAGAACTGCTGCACACAAGACAAAGCGGTATGTTTGTAATCTAGCCCAGTGTCTCCTTGCTGGCCAATGCTCATCAATCCTGGCTACAGCGGGTGGCAAAGGGGCAGGGAGGATAAGAAGCGGCGCTTTGCACCAGGGTCACTTCATCATCACCCTGCACCAACCTACCTCTCGCCCCTATTGCCTCATTCACACTGCGCTATAAATGTCAGCATTGCCCACCCCACTCTATGGTCTATGCCCATGTACTGAGAATCAACCCCCTGGGACTTGATACATGTTTTTGTCCTTCTCTGTGCACTCTGACGCTACCCAAGAGAGCACAAGGCTGCACTCTGCTGCATAATGGACATCAGTCATGGTCTCACTCATTCTGCGGTGAGACTCTGACGGTGTTTATGGTGACAGGCATTACAGGTACTGGGACTCAGACAACCAATAAAAACGGCCTATTCGATGCAGTCCAAAGGTAACATTTCCTCCAAAAATTATCAATGCATTCGTAATAAGCAATATTGTTTGTCAATATAGCTTACAATAAACAAGCTCTGTTATGCCCTGTGGCATAAACATGTTAGAATTGCTTTGACACTGGCTAGTCCTTCTTGCAGATACCAGCTATTGAAATAGCAGACCTGCAGGGCAGCAATTGAAGCCACTGCAACAGGGATGGGAGACTGTACCCATTAAAGACCTATGGGTAAAGACTAGCCATGCCGTGGTACATGTCCCATTAGACCGCTGCTCATCTCCTCCGCTCCTCTCCTTTCTGACATTAACTGGCCTGTGTCCCTTCCTAATATATTTAAAATAAATTCATCTCTTCTATTCTCCTCAAGGGCAATGAGCATTTTTATCCATTTGTTTCTTGCTTTTGTTTTACTTTCATCTGCTGAAAGCTCTATTCCTCTATAGAAAAGGGTGTATTGTTTGTTTGGCCTTCACCCATTTTCCAAATTTGATATTATATATCATTGATATTCTATATTATTAGTGCCTGTAGGACAGACACATTTCTTTCGTTCAGTTCTGACATTTTCAACCATAAATAATGAATTTACTTAAAACAAATAATTAGACAGATTAATGAATGGTGAAATAAATGGTGGTTACACTCGTAATTAAAAACACTGCACACAAGCAAGCAAAAACCCACAAGGTTATGCATGCATGCTTCCTTTGAGAGCCGTGACAGCACTACTGATAATGCAGGACTGTCATGAAAGACTATGGTATACAAAAAAACCTGATTTGACTCCTCGGGTGCAGTTCGTATAACCTGTTCTCGACACAGCTGAATAACTAAACTAACATTTATTTTCTCTCTCATGTTCATTCATAGGGATGCCAGTTTGTTTGATCGCATTTGCCTTGCTTGTGCTGTCTAAGAGCCAGTGTGCTTACTTAGGTAAAAGTAACCTTGTTGGCAAATTGAGTTCATGTCATTATGTTAAGTGTTGCTTTGTGTGTTTTGAAAACTCTACTGTCAGCCTGCAACAGTCTTTCCTCACAGTGAAAGACACTGAGAGAGACAGGCGGAAGAAAGTGAGAGATGAGGGGCCCTGCCATCTCTCTTATTATCACATCCAGCAGCCATCTTGCACCAATCAGACTAGACACATGGCAAACCGATGGCTGTAGGGGGTAAGAAAAGCTTAAATCATGCGAGAGCTGCATTGTTTTTGTCGGGTACCATGGACAGCTCCAGAGAGGATTTGAGGCCCTGTCCTTTCATAGTGTTGAATAAGAATTGCAATGCTTCAGTCTTTATTTCAGTGAGTCAGTGTTATGCGTACGACAGAAATATGAGTGTATGAAAGCCTAAACCAGCTGTGGCCTGAATGTGTCAGGTTCAAACGTCACTTGGTGTATTGAATAAGGAATAGAGCATAAGATGGAACAAGCACAGAGCAGCTTTATGGGGGCGCCATCAGCCTTAATGGAGTCTGAGAGGCAGCTATGTACACCACGTCCTCTCAGATTGTTCTAGCGCTTTTCTCTCGCGATCCCCATCATTTTCTCTCCCATCCCTCAGTTGCCTAAACACACATTTCAGAGCTATTAGAAAATGTCCGCTGGAGCAGACACACAGAATAACACTCGGGCACATCAATATTGACTTGACACCCATATTGCAGCACACTTTACAACCATTATCAACGCTGTCATATTTAGAGTAATTTCATTATTCTATTCATAGTAAAATTGCGTTGCCTTCTTAGAGCAGATAACGTCTCAGTCCCCCATGTCTTATCTGGTCACATATCCACAAGAGTGAACAAATAAGGCCGTTGTCAAGCTTCATGTCGCTGCATGTTGTGATATTATTTCACAATCTGCCTCTTGTCTTTTCCTTCACCATTCCTGCATCTCTCACACACTCACACCCCTACGGCTTTATCTGCCTCTCAAACACACATGAACATGTACATACATACCCTTATAGACACCTCCACCATCACCATGACTACCACCACACATACATACTCTGACAGCGTTTTCCTCTAATGATGTTAAGAAAATGCTTTTTTATTAGGCCAAACTACACCCGGCATCTCTATGTAGGCTTTTTTCTAATCTCATGAATATCTCCCCTCCTCTGCCTACGTAGAGGAGGGAAAAGAAGAAAGCAGGCTGTGTATTGTTTGGTGCCCTTGATGAGGCTTGCCGCCATAAATGAAAAATAAACCCGTCTGTCTGGCTTTCCTCACGCAGTTCTGACATCAACTACACAGCCCCATGGAACAGGGGAGAAAAGGAAAATGAGCTCCTCTTGACATGATTGTGGCAATTTAATCGTGAATTGCTGTTTGCCTTCTGTCGCAACAAGCAGTTGTCAGAAGTTCATGTTTGGTTCTGCAAAGCTGTGTCCTGTGCACCCAACACATGGGATGTACGACAAATGCCACTGAGCTCACCACAAATACAGACCAAGAACAGGCTCCGTCTGCAAACCAGGTGGAAAGCCACTATTGGCCGGGTGACGAGCGCAAACTATGAAATGAACAATAGAAAATAAAAACAGAAACAGAACGGCAGCGCTGAAGATGAGTCTCTGTTGGTCTGATAACAGTTGGTGTAACAGGTCCACCGTTAAAGGAACAAGCACTAGGATCAATGCAAAAAATGTAGTTTAAGCTCTGTAGTTCGGCGTGGCTTTCTTCCTGGAGAAGAAGAGCTGAGTTCAGAGAGACATGCAGATGAGTGGCTCGAAGCAGACTATGCCACACCAAAGAGATCCAAACTATAATGGTTGATTGAATAATATTGAATATTATCTTCAGACAGTCTCCCCCAAATGCTTACTTTAATACAGAAAAACTGAAAAAAACAGAATGCTCAACATAGTGCTGTTTCATTCAACATGATAGCCTATATTAAAATTATTACTTGCAGAGATATGGTATGTGGGACAAAAACAGGGTGCACGATCACTGCTAAAATGAACAGCCTCAAAGAGATGGTGATTTTTTTAACTGACAAAATATTGTCATCCACATCACATAATTGCCATAACCCTGTACATTTCATCACGTGAAATCAATGTGTCTTCTTTAAGCTAAATATAAATAACACTATCTAGTTCCTTCACAGCATGCCACCAAATAAAGAGGATTCATCCCGAAATAGAAATGGTGGTTACAACTTGCAGGTTGCTTGTGAAGAGAGAACGCTCCCGCCTGCAGCTGCAGCTGTGTCTGGGAAGCACAGACCAGTTAATCACAGCATGCTCCAAACAAATGGCTGTGGTAGGTCAGACGCTTTTCCTACGTGAGTTTAGGCACCAGATCAGACATGAAGACACAATATTGTAGCAGCCCAGATAAAATTTCGGTAATTGTGGGATACAAAAACATAATTATTATAGCATAACTGTGAAGCCCAAATTTCAAGTAGTTGCCTCTCTCTTTAGCAACACTTCACTGAATGGATATCTCAACATAATGCTTTCTACTTGTGGATGTGTATGGTGCCACTATCAGGGTAGATTATGGAAAATTAGAAAGAGAAACACATCTAATAGAGTATGGTGGTGATAAAACAGAAAAACCTCAGATCATCAGGACCAAGCGCCAGACCTGGGGTGACAGGGCCTTCTCAGCTGCTGCACCCCCCTCTGGAACGCCCTCCCCATCCACATCCGTCAGGCTCCCACCCTATCATTATTTAAGAAAGGCCTAAAAACCCACCTCTTCAAACTTGCCTTCACCTGCTAACCCCTGCTCCCTACCCTTCACCTGCTAACCCCTGCTCTCTACCCTTCACCTGCTAACCCCTGCTCTCTACCCTTCACCTGCTAACCCCTGCTCCCTACCCTTCACCTGCTAACCCCTGCTCCCTACCCTTCACCTGCTAACCCCTGCTCCCTATCCTCCACTACAGGACTCATACATAGCTTCTCCTGTTTTATTTTTTATATCAAAAATATTCAGTTTTTAATTGATGTCTTGATGTTTTTCTAATCATTCCCTATTTCATTTTGTTGTATGTAAAGCATCTTTGAGTGGCTTGAAAAGCACTATAGAAAATCAAATTATTATTATACAACATTGTGTATCATATAACCAGGATAATCATATGCTGATGAGGAGCTGGTGTAGATAAGGTCTGATAGAGAGGATTAAAAGTGAGATGTATATGTGTCAATATTCATGAATTGAGGGTGCATCACCCAATGAGAGGACTGCAGAGGGAAAAGTAAAGGAGGAGCAGGGATATGGTTGGCAGATGTGCCGTGCAGCAGGACCACAGGTGCAGACTGGTTTAATGAGCAAAGGGAAGCCATGTGGACTAAACTCCCTCATCTGTTGCCATCACTCCTATGATGAGTCCGGTTTGGGGTCAGATTCCCTCCGTTTATCCCCCCTAGGACAAATCAGATTTCAAACTCGGCCATATGGAGACCGAGGCGGGATAGAGGAGGCCCTTTGGCTCTGAGCTGTTGGAAATAGACCACTGATGGGCGGGGCTTACTTGTGCTTATTAGGAGAGTAACTATCATTAATGAAGAGGATGGAGGATGCTTCTTTCAAAGGAGATGAGTACTGTATGTGTCTTCTCAAAATAAACAGCAGCAACTTGTTTATCATGCGAGGAGGGTAAAACACTGCACAGGGTTAAGCTCATAATGAATGGATATGGATGCAGCAGCAAGGATGCTATCATGTAATCTTGCATAGACCAACTTCGGTCTCGCCAAGTCCTGGTCTTTCAAACACAAGTAGGTTAAAAACACTCTAGACAGAGTGGAATGTTTAAATCTCAACCAATTACGTTATGTTATGTTGAATTTGTTTGTGCCCAACTAGAGGTGCCGTTTCCTGAGGCTAACATTTCAAACTTACAGTCAATCGAATAGCTGTCTGAGGTTTATAGTAGAGGTCTCCCACTCTTGCACATTTTGCTGTGAGATTTGCTCCAGACCTCTGTGAGCTTAACGAGACCGGTTCTGGCTTCTCGACATCAACACCCGTGGAGCACTAAGATACTCTACTCCTCCATGGGATATTAACAATGTTGCATGCCAAAGAGGGCAGACAAGAGTGAAAGTGTACTTGAGTGGGGCTGCTCGGGCTGCCTGGTGTGTGCACACACTTCTGTGCCAGCCTCTCAGAAGGCCCGGAAAGTAATTATAGGATTCAAAGTGGTAATGGGAAATATATGTCACACACTGAGCTACGCAGACTAAGGTTTGAAATTTTTAATCAACGTGAATTTCCCATTAGATCTCGACGAGGCTTTTGTTGTGCCAGCGGCTGATGTAAAGCTAAAAGTGTCTGGCACAAAAGCTGACCTGGAGCTATCGTTACATCTATTGTTATGCTGCGTTGTACGCTATTTGTTTGGCTCTGTTCTGACTTACTGAACAAACACATCAGCTGTAAGATGCTGGTGTTCCATCGTTGTTCCGCTTGGGGTCACAGGGACAAACGTGGGCTCGGAGCTGGGTTGTTGGAGGCTGATAAAACTGCATTTGCGTTTCTACCTTTTGAAGTCTCTCTTGTCTGACATGGCTGGTACAGATGAGTTGCACAGCAAATAGACTAAGCCAGGGCAGGACACATGTGGGAGATCAGGCATAGGCATGGACATGGGCAGATGAAAGGTTTTGGTACCCTGCTTGTGACAACAGCAGTCACAGATTCCTGCTTTGATGGCGGCACTCTATCTTCAACACCCGCCTCGTCCTGCTAACCTCCTGGCATTCCTGTAGAGTATCACCTTATCTCTCTCTCTCTCTCTCTCTCTCTCTCTCTCTCTCTCTCTCTCTCTCTCTCTCTCTCTCTCCCTCTCTCCCTCTCTCCCTCTCTCCCTCTCTCTCTCTCTCTCTCTCTCTCTCTCTCTCTCTCTCTCTCTCTCTCCCCCTCTCTCTCTCTCTCTGACATGTCCACGGTGTTATTTACAACTATCAAACTCCTTACTAATATTATATAGTGAATCCTCTGATCCCAAGCATCACTGTTCATTACCATCAGCAATTACAGATATCTGATTATTACACTGGGAGAAAACTTGCTCAGCATTGATTACAATGACAGTGAAATCTGAGAATGAATGGCTCTTGGTTATCGCAGCCATTTATCAACATTATGTCTTGTGTCTGTGTCTGCGTATCAACAGCATGGACTGTGGACGAAATATTGTTTGTTATAAATGAATATTAATCAGATAGACAATATTTTCTCTCTGGGGAATGATGACGGGGTTACATCACACTTTGAGAATCACTACCATATGTTTAAGCGCTGCCTGGTCTAAATAAGCCATGGGCCCTTTTATGTAAGCCGAGACTCTCAATGAGTTAGTCTCTGTGGATCCAGAGATGCCGATAGGATACAGCATCACATGGACAAATGGTCCTGCCCTCGGTGGGGTATGGGGAGTTATACGAGAGGGGATTGCAGGTCATTTAGGCCAAAGAAATAATAGCAGGCCTGTGGTTTACATCCCTCTCTGCGTTTGACCTCTGAGCAGTAACACAGTATTCACTACAGATGGCCTGCATGCGCCTCGCTGCTCATTGCTCACCCAGGTACCATCGCTGTCACCTTGTTACCGCAAACTCACACACACCAGTCACACAGCCAACTGACAGGGCTGAGAGCTGGCGCGTGCCCAACAGCCCGAGGCACACCTCAGTGCAGCTGGGGAAGCTCTTACACAACTCATTAGAAAAGACTCTTGGTCAATACAACGATGAATGTCTCAAATGCAAATGATGCATTTAACTGTGCACCAAAAATAATGCTCTGTGTGTCTACTGATCATATTCTAGTACCATGTGGAACAGAGAATTAAAGGTCAAATGTGGATTTTTTTTTACAAGACACACAAATTGTACACTCTACAATAATGTTTGTGCCTGATTATTGTATTAATATATGGCATGACCACAGAACACTGTGATTCATGCAGGTGATGGATTACTCACTATTGTGTATTATTAATTATATGTAACTATAATATCAGGTCAAAGGACAGTTTAACAGTGGCTAGAATGTTTGAATTGAGCTTTGAAAAACACGTTTTATTATTCTCTTCAAATGGAATTAATGTCTACTGTGTTTTTAATTTGTGTGTTGTTAATGTCTGCGTGTTTGTATTGATCTTAATGAGATTACCCATTTGAAAAAAAAGATGAACAAACTATGAATCAAAATTAGTATATTCATTCAAACATAGTTTTATTTTTCTTAAATACTTATACTGTAATGTTGCATTGATATCACAAATTAGAGCCACTTAGGTTGAAACATATACAAGATACGGGACATTTTGGATATGATTTTCAAAACAAATCACATTGTTTAAGACACAGTGGGGTACTTAATATAAAATGTATTTGGTTATAAATATGCACATGAATGGAAACACTTTTTGTTTGCTTGTGTAATACTTTGCCAATGATTAGTACAAACAAAGTTTGAGTACAAACACAAATTCCCTTTCCAGTCAGTTTAATTATCTGCTTTATTATAAATTAAAACAAAAACTTCCCAGCAATTTGTATTTTGTCGACAAATGCTGTGTTTGCTCAAACGGTTCTGTCGCCCGCTCACGTCCTCCCTGTCCATCACACCACCACCACTTCCTCCCTGTCAGTCAAATGCTGTAACACGCCTCCTCAGAAGATATATACACACAGTCAAACATATGGACACCCTGGGCCCTGCAGCATTTCAATCTGCAGATTCACAGCAGTTAAGAGGGAGAGAGACAAAGAAAAAGAGAGAGCACTGCTAACTGCTAGGAGCCTCCAGCACAGATAAACACAGACACATATGCAGCCACCAGAAAGGGTGTGAACTCATCTGCATTATCTAATGCTGCTGTATCAGTGCTAAAATATATGTAGCAGCTCCAAATTGGAGTTGTGATATACGTTTATGATGTGATGTATTCCTTTTATTATGTTGGGGTTCATCATGATATAATTGGTCTGTTTGCAGAAGGCTTGTCTCAAAAAGACAGACGGGATTCTTTCTCTTCACGATGAGAAGACATGACAATTAGCTGAAACTGTGCTTGTGGATCGCAGGGAAATCTGGCGCTGTCAAAGCTGTGCCGACAGGCTCCTGATCCATGTTTTAATCATCACCACTTACACAATGTGTTGAAATGTTAAATAAACCTAAAGGCTGCACTCATCAATAAATTGCTGCTTTAAATCCAGTTCACTGATTTGTTTTTGTTCCCACCCACATTCAAGCCCAAACCCACCACAGTTCGGCTGGCAGACTACAAGTGACTTTGAGATGTGAGGGTATGTCTAATTAGTGTGCTGCATGACTGCATCAGCTTGAACAACTGTCTATGTCAAGAAAGCAAGGGACCTAATATGATGTTGTTTTAGAGCAAATGAAAACAATGAAAATGACAATATAACAATGATAGAATTATTTCTCTGTCAAATCATCCTCAAGCTGCATTTTTGTTGCCTCCCGCCCACATCTTGTGTTCGTCTCAAAACATGTCCCCTTTTGATGTACTCGCCCATCAATGAAGTCGGCAATGGAGTGACAGAGACAAGAAGAGAGACTCTGACACGTACGTTTGCAATCTTCTTCTCCCTCGCGGTCTGTAAATTCACTTGACTGCTCACATGCACTTGTGCGACCCTACACTAGGGGGAGAGGAGTACCGGTGAGAACACCTTTTAAGGTTATCAATAGTGTCCTCGTTGACATTCCCTCACACATAATGCATGTGAGAGGAGATGCGTGTGTGTCTGCGCCGCGTGTGTGCTTTTAGATGTTTGGCTTAGTCTGCGTGCGTGCGCGGTGTGTTAATGTCAACACAGAGTGCAGTGGGTGAGGCTCATTGTCTTTGAAGACGTCAGAAAGAGATGAAAGGGCTTTCTCTCACCTCTCACTGATGCCGCCCCTCCGTTACCCCTCTCTGCCTTTCTCTCCCTCCATAATCCAATGACGTGCCTAGCTTGCCTCCCCTATCCACACACACTGTCGTATTGACATGCATAGGCCATACCACTCTCTTCTTTAAAGGAAAATGGATTTTGCGGAAGTGAGTCCTGAAGCACTTTTGCCATGTTGAATGTCCCCCAGGGTTTGCGAATGGATAGATCTTTCCTAAGGGCAAGTATAAAGAGAAGATCTCCCCACCCCCAACACACACACTCCCCTCACACTCACACACAGTTAATCTTTTAGTTCTCAATCCAGTTTCTCCAAACACTTCCCAAGCATCCCAACAACTGCTGTACATACTTTCCCAGAAGGCAAGGTTACCAAGGTAAAGATACAAAAATAGATAAATACAGTACAATGCAGTGCGACATGCTTTCGTGCAGTCATTTGTTCCATGTGTGCTTTCCTTAAAATCCAATTGGTCTGTCGAACTAGTGCAAAATTACGCAATTGCTGGGCAGAGATTTCAACACTCAAAGGTTCCTGAATGGTTTACATCCAGTTGTGTACACGGGTACTTTTTGGTTTGTAAGATGATGGGATATTTTCAGAGTGAATGTGAAGCATCTTTTAGAGATATGGAAATATATATGTTATAAATATGCTAATTTATACCGGGAGGTGTGAATTAAATTTCCTTGAGGAAAATAACCAAAAAGACTGAAGACCGCTGGTAAATTTTGAGAGAAGAGTAAGAGGCTGAGCTATTACTGAAACACAGCACAGTGACAGACATGGTTGGTGCATTCGTTGCTAGTTAGCTCCAGCTAACGTCTGTACAGTCAGGGCACTGGCTTTTTGGGGCGAATGAACACAGACAGAACAGCAGTTAGGTTTGTGTTATTTACAGGAGGTGAAAAGATGCTTTGCGCTGTCTGGACAAGCATGCACAGCTCACAGCTACTGGGCTGCTTAATATGCTGCTATCTAGCATTTAGGTCAATGCACTGAGGCCTGCCAACAACTCTATTCTACCTGCTTACCCTCTGCAGATGAGACAGCCTTATCTGTTCAATTACTCTGTCAGTAAAGAGGCACTGGCCCAGAGGTGAAGGAGTAAAGGACTGAGGAGGGGCCAACCTCTTCAATCTTTGCACGATCAAAGCCCGGTGTCCTATATTCAGCAGCAGCAGCGTGAATGTCAGAGAGGAGAAGAGATTAGCTCAGTGTCAACCCAGACGGAGGTTACCGCAGGAGCAGGTCAACCATTTGTAACCCAAAAGGAGATTAATTAATGACGGACTGTGTGTGTGTTCGCTTGAGCACTGACTATTTATTTAGTTTGCTCACTTTGCTGTTGTTGCTTTTTGTTCTTGTTTCATGACTTGAAAATAGCTTCAATATGTCTCATATCTTGCTGTCCTTGCTCTATCTTCCCTCTGTGCAGCGCTCCTCTATCCTTGAATCAGCATCCACGTAATCTTTTTTTCAATTAGAAAGGACATTTTCAGGTTTTTCAGGTTCACAGGGAAAGCGGATTGGAACCTCGAGCCAAAACACACCAACTGCTGCACCTCTGCATTGTAAACTAATCCTCAATGTAGGCTCTGCCTTACTGGGCAATATTTCTTGTCACAATCTGTTTTGATTTTCTTTAGCATTTACCTGTGCAGCAGCACAAAGTAACCGTAAGGTATCATTACTCAGGCAACGTCAGTGATCAATTTGACTGAATCAAGGATTACTTTGCCAGGTGCAGCCAGTCTGGTCTTTCAAAACTCACTTTCCAGCACACATTCTCCTTCTTGGCAGTTCATGGCTGTCTCACTCTACATTTTTAAACGGTGATCAGTGGAAGACAACTGAGCAACCATGCAATGCAAGACAGTTTAGCATGCAAGGCTAAACATACTCAGTGGTTTGCATATGAATGTCATATGCATCTCTTCCATTCTTAATCTTTTCCGTTTCATTAATGGCATGTCATTCAAAAGTCGGCAAAACTCAACGAGAAGGGGGAGGCGAGAGCATTTACGGGTTGAAAGCTGTGCCAGAGTTTTGTAAGACGAAAACCTTTACAACTGAAGCAAATCCCGGCTGCGCTCTAATAAAGGGCAGTCAAGAGTTGAAATACTTCAAATGTCAAGTTTGGAAGAATATATAAACAGTTTTTTTCTTTGGTTAAAACTTGGTTGTAATCATTTTCATTTCATGTCAGACGGGAGCTACAGGTCATGCATGCGAGGGTTTAGGGAAATATCCTTGTGGGGCAGGGGCGTGGTTAGCGCACCTGCAGCAGGCGAGAGAGAGAAGGGCGCTCAGGGAACAGCTGCGGGGAATGAGTGATAACGAGCCGCAGCTGTAATGGATGAGTGCGAGTGGGTGTGTGCGTGCGTGGGCGGGCATAAAAGGCCCGCAGGGTGGTTGCATGAGAGGGATGACAGAAGCCTGACAGAGAGAGCCTGTACCTCTGGAATAAAGCCTGTTACCAACGCTAATACGTGTCTGTATTGTGTAGCTCGAAGCCTAAACAGCCCGGGTAAGAACGAACCCTTGCCACAATCCTTTTTAGACAAGATTTGTGGTGAGATGTGAGAACTCCAACTAATGACAAACATTTATTTTAATGAAAATGTATACTTTTTAATACAAATATATACTTTTGAGGTTTAATGTGTTTGACGAAAACGTGATTATTAAAAAACTGAAAACCATGTAGCGTGCATGTTTTCCGTCAACTAAATTGAAGACACGACTGAGAATAAAGGTTATGGGAGGTCAGGAGACTCCGGTCCCACTTTAAAGTTCGATTCCTAATCTGATTTGTTGTGTCGGGAGTATTAGCTGGGCATCGCTGGGTCGCTTCACATACTGTGCAGTCGCGTTTGTAAGAGTGCCTGCTTTTATTTACAATGAGAAAAAGTCTTTACAGTCTTTGCATACAGACTTTTGCATATTTTGACATTGCATGTGAAATAAACCCATGTTTCACTGCAGAAGGGAATGTGGATTCCAAGGGCTCTTCAAGGCCATTTAAAAGACAAGAAGAAAATATGAAAACACTCGATACTGCTGGAAAATATGATCTTTTCTGCTGCCACTATTTAAGAGCAAATAACTCATTCCAACCACCTGTCATGAGCTGCAGCTATCATCAAGGGAAATCAAGTGCTGCGGTAAATTACAGCTCACAATAACCTCGAGGTGCAATGCATGTTTCTAACACTTCACCTGTAGCAGAGCAAAGATCTCGGTAGTAAAGCAATTTGTACCCTGTCACATGCTGATGTTCTCTGTCTTGTTTTATTCAGCGGAGGATCTCTTCAACTGATCCGACTGACACGGCGGAGTCACGTCTCACTGTGGAGGGATAAAGGGTGGAAGATGGAGGAAGCCAT